>OY986436.1:0-1317500 GCA_963920525.1 Dichetophora obliterata | reverse complement strand
TCATCATCATCATCATCATCATCATCATCATCATCATCATCATCATCATCATCATCATCATCATCATCATCATCATCATCATCATCATCATCATCATCATCATCATCATCATCATCATCATCATCATCATCATCATCATCATCATCATCATCATCATCATCATCATCATCATCATCATCATCATCATCATCATCATCATCATCATCATCATCATCATCATCATCATCATCATCATCATCATCATCATCATCATCATCATCATCATCATCATCATCATCATCATCATCATCATCATCATCATCATCATCATCATCATCATCATCATCATCATCATCATCATCATCATCATCATCATCATCATCATCATCATCATCATCATCATCATCATCATCATCATCATCATCATCATCATCATCATCATCATCATCATCATCATCATCATCATCATCATCATCATCATCATCATCATCATCATCATCATCATCATCATCATCATCATCATCATCATCATCATCATCATCATCATTATTATTATTATTATTATTATTATTATTATTATTATTATTATTATTATTATTATTATTATTATTATTATTATTATTATTATTATTATTATTATTATTATTATTATTATTATTATTATTATTATTATTATTATTATTATTATTATTATTATTATTATTATTATTATTATTATTATTATTATTATTATTATTATTATTATTATTATTATTATTATTATTATTATTATTATTATTATTATTATTATTATTATTATTATTATTATTATTATTATTATTATTATTATTATTATTATTATTATTATTATTATTATTATTATTATTATTATTATTATTATTATTATTATTATTATTATTATTATTATTATTATTATTATTATTATTATTATTATTATTATTATTATTATTATTATTATTATTATTATTATTATTATTATTATTATTATTATTATTATTATTATTATTATTATTATTATTATTATTATTATTATTATTATTATTATTATTATTATTATTATTATTATTATTATTATTATTATTATTATTATTATTATTATTATTATTATTATTATTATTATTATTATTATTATTATTATTATTATTATTATTATTATTATTATTATTATTATTATTATTATTATTATTATTATTATTATTATTATTATTATTATTATTATTATTATTATTATTATTATTATTATTATTATTATTATTATTATTATTATTATTATTATTATTATTATTATTATTATTATTTTTATTATTTTTATTATTATTATTATTATTATTATTATTATTATTATTATTATTATTATTATTATTATTATTATTATTATTATTATTATTATTATTATTATTATTATTATTATTATTATTATTATTATTATTATTATTATTATTATTATTATTATTATTATTATTATTATTATTATTATTATTATTATTATTATTATTATTATTATTATTATTATTATTATTATTATTATTATTATTATTATTATTATTATTATTATTATTATTATTATTATTATTATTATTATTATTATTATTATTATTATTATTATTATTATTATTATTATTATTATTATTATTATTATTATTATTATTATTATTATTATTATTATTATTATTATTATTATTATTATTATTATTATTATTATTATTATTATTATTATTATTATTATTATTATTATTATTATTATTATTATTATTATTATTATTATTATTATTATTATTATTATTATTATTATTATTATTATTATTATTATTATTATTATTATTATTATTATTATTATTATTATTATTATTATTATTATTATTATTATTATTATTATTATTATTATTATTATTATTATTATTATTATTATTATTATTATTATTATTATTATTATTATTATTATTATTATTATTATTATTATTATTATTATTATTATTATTATTATTATTATTATTATTATTATTATTATTATTATTATTATTATTATTATTATTATTATTATTATTATTATTATTATTATTATTATTATTATTATTATTATTATTATTATTATTATTATTATTATTATTATTATTATTATTATTATTATTATTATTATTATTATTATTATTATTATTATTATTATTATTATTATTATTATTATTATTATTATTATTATTATTATTATTATTATTATTATTATTATTATTATTATTATTATTATTATTATTATTATTATTATTATTATTATTATTATTATTATTATTATTATTATTATTATTATTATTATTATTATTATTATTATTATTATTATTATTATTATTATTATTATTATTATTATTATTATTATTATTATTATTATTATTATTATTATTATTATTATTATTATTATTATTATTATTATTATTATTATTATTATTATTATTATTATTATTATTATTATTATTATTATTATTATTATTATTATTATTATTATTATTATTATTATTATTATTATTATTATTATTATTATTATTATTATTATTATTATTATTATTATTATTATTATTATTATTATTATTATTATTATTATTATTATTATTATTATTATTATTATTATTATTATTATTATTATTATTATTATTATTATTATTATTATTATTATTATTATTATTATTATTATTATTATTATTATTATTATTATTATTATTATTATTATTATTATTATTATTATTATTATTATTATTATTATTATTATTATTATTATTATTATTATTATTTATTAGAACATAAATTAGTACAGTAAGATACAAAAAGATCTTTAATTAGTACAACGCATAAGAATATATAATCAACTATAATTCTTATTCTTAAAATATAGAAGAATTTTATAATGAATCCTGTTAAACATAAATTCAATTAGAAAATAAACATTATTAATATTTACTTTTAACATGAAAACATTCATCATTTTCTGCCGAAGCTGCTAAAAAATATTACAAGCAATAGCCACAGCGTAGCGAGTGCAAACAGCTACAGCCCGACTTTGCATAGAGCACGGCAGCACCGCATGCCAAAATCGATAGCTGCTGCTGCAAAGCCTGCTTGCAAAATGTTAAAAAGCGACAGCAACAGCAAGAAGACGACTTCAAAATGCAATAGCTTGCTGTTGCTGTGGCTTCGATAATGTTTCAAAATTACAGCACGACTGAAAAAACGAACGCGTTCTGCCGCTGAAACTGTTTGTTTCTTTCGTAGTTTGCAGACGAAGCAAAATTTATTTATGGAAATTGCTAAAGCGCAGCCAAAGTAAAAACTTTGATGCTTTTGCTAATTTGGCAGCAGCAATTTAAACCCTGAACAATAGAACGCATCAAAGTCATGAAATAATAGTTGATCCCGTAACGCCTAAGGGTGCGAAAATCGACCCCTTCCCCCTTCCATACGATTTTGTGCTTCACTCGACCAGCTCTTTCACCTCCCAAAATATTCCTATTCTTACACTGGACACTTTGTATATGCATTTTTGTTTTGTTTGTATAGAAATTTGAATGATTCGATAAATTTTCATCAGATTAATATGCATTACTTACAATACAAAAGGTATAAAAACTCCAAATTAATAATCAATTAATAAAAATTTATGCGAAATATTCTAAGCACTAGCACTTTTCACTATTATTGATACTTTCTAATCATACACCGACAAACAAACGCAAACTTGTCCTTCCATGTCGATCGGTTTTTTGACAGATACATAAATTTGTTTTGTTTGCACAACAATAGCAATAAGAAGCAGTAAGCTGAAGCAAAGTGAATTTAGCGAACAAAAACAACGAAACATATGGAAATATTTTTTTAACTAACTTATAAACTACATAAAATTTCGAAATTTTGGCTTCGTTGGGAAATAATATTAAAGGCGTAGAGCATTTTAGAAAAATACAGTTTTAAAATCGGTCAACCCATTTAGAAGTTATGCTCTGTCCAACATTTTTCAAACAAGCTGTTCCATAAGAGCTTCTCTAGCTCGCTCCAATTAATAATTTTTGAAAAGTTAAAAAAATTTAATATATTTTTAAAGCTGGTAAACAATATACAAATTAGGGTTGGGCTCAATGGGTTAGCAAGATACGGTACTCAAATATTTTTTTGATTAACAAACGAATTGCCTAACCAAATTTTAAGTTTGATCTAACTTTGAAAAGGTTGATTAAATGGACTTTAGTCTAAAAATAATTTTATTAAATTTTGGTGATTGGGGTTCGATCACTTGCAGTAAAGCAATTAATTTTGAAGTAGCAGTTCGTAGAACACCAACAAAAATTCTTAAAGCTGTAAAAATTATCTTTTTAACAATATAAAAATAGGGATGGGTTCATAAGATATGGTAATTTTAACATTTTAAGCTTAGTATGCTGTAGGAACGAAAAAAAATTTCCATAAGAAATACATTGAGATTTTTGACAACGAACAGGCAGCGAAATTTTTTTTCGCCAGCTAGTACGCTGTAGAAGCGAAAATTTTTGCTATGAAGCCAAGTTTTCATTCATTAGTGGAGATTTGAAATATCAAAATTTCGCTGTCGATTATATGCCCGTACATTTAATTGGCGCAGAAATTTGCCATTCAACAATAAAAATAAGCAGTAAGTATTTTTAAGTGTTGAATTTGTTATTTAACAAATTTATTGTTGCATTTATATAGTTTACTACACATGTCTTGCCGGTTATAGGATATAAAATTGCAGCAATAAATATATGAATCCGTCAACCAGAACAGCAAGTGCTTTTTCTCCACACAAAAATTTTGACTCTACACCAAAATTTCGTGTGTAGAGTTATATGCCCAAAAATGTTCGTTCCTACAGCATACTAAGCTTTAGCAAAAATATGTTTTTATTTAAATGTTTGTTTAGATTTTAAAATGTCCATATTTTGTGAACCCATTGAGTCCCTACACACATTTTTATATTGTTAAAAGGTAATTTAAAGCGTAAAATTATTTTAATGGTGTTCTTCGAGCGCCTATTTTGAAATCAATTGTCTTACCAAAGGTAGAGCTCCCAACAACTAAAATTTTCATAATTATTTTTGGATTAAAGTCCGTTCAATTACCTTTCCAACGGTAGTTAAGTTTTAAAAGTCAGTAAAGAAACTCGTTTGTTAACCAAAAAAATATTTGTGCTTAAATGCCAAAGTTTTCGTATCTCATTAACCCATTGAGTCCCATCCTAATTTTTATATTGTTTATAAGTTAATTTTAGCAGCTTCAAGAAAAAATTAATTACATTTTTTAAATGGTGTTCCTCGTATCCATACATCGAAATTTATTACCTTACAGCAAGGTATGGAACCCCAACTACCAAAATTTCCCAAATTTATTTTTGGATGTCCAAATAATTGCCTTTCCAACGGTAGTTCAAGCTTAGCATTCGGTTTATAAATGTTTGAGATATGAATTTTAGTAAAAATTGATTTTCGGAATTTTTTGCCGATTTTTGTCAATTTTGTGCACCAAAATTTTTTATCCAAATTGAATTTTCTATTTTCGTTAATAATACTCCATGCAAAATTTCACCAAAATCGGAGATAGTCATTCCGTAATTTTTATTTTTCCGGTACGTTAAAAATGCAATTGCTGATGCACAATACAGAATGTATTATAATTTAGTCCAAGATTGTTGACCGTGTATGTCTCAAAAAAAGTCTAAGTTATTTAATATGAGTATGTGCTTCAACGTCCGAAAGCAGAACCGTTCTATCAATCATTCCAGAAGCCACTGTATAAAGTATACAAATCTTAAATTCGATCCGAACTTATCGATAATGTGGTAGGTTCAAAATTTTTGCTTAGCTCTATAGAAGAGAGCACAAGATATTTATGTTATTTTATGGCGCTTAAAAATATACATGAAGCGAAATAGATGATAAATCTTATAAATTTAGCTGTAGCATCTGCGAATATGTTAATTCCATATTTCTCTTAGCCTTCACAACACAACACATTCACTTTCACGCTTCCAAAAAACACAGCAAAAAAGTATATTTATCAACAAACTGCTGAAGTAAACCAGTTTCGTACACCTACTTTGCATTTCTTCGACCGCAACGGGATCTCTTAATCACATTCCATTTAGTTGAGCAGTCAACAGCTTGTGTGTCAAACTGATACACTTTGAAATGTGAACCATGTTTTAACTGTTGTTGCAGCATCTAATGCTGCGAACCGTTAATTCGACTAAATATTACCGCTACTTACCCCAATTATTGATGTCATTAAATTTCATATGTGAAGGCATAACGAGCTGCGCATCTGATTATCAGCTACGAGCTCACTGAAGACACACCAAAACAAAAAAAAAAAACAAAAAAAAAACCACCGAATTTCTCCCGCTGACAGCTGGGAACTTAAATACGCCGTGCGTCGATTCCATCGTTAAATAAAATATCGATTCATACTTAATGAATGAATAAATAATTTATTGTTATCCCTCTTGTTGTTGTTGATGTTGCTGATGTTGCTGATGTTGTTGCTGTTGTTAGGTCGCTGCTATTGCTGTTGTCATTGTCATTGTCAGTCAGTGCTGCCAAAGTAAGTTAGCTGAGACAAAGTTGTAAAAATCAAATCAATAAATTAGCATCACCCGTCGTGGTGTTGCTAGAGCGCGTTCGCACTGCCAGCGACAGTTGCTGTCACCGCAAACCAACATTCATTACCCCAGGCTCAGGGTGGGAGTGGCGCGAAGGCGGATATTATTTAATGATGCGTACCAGAAGTAAGCACAGAATCTCTGCACCCGAGAGCACGCAACACGCGCTTGGAATTTTATTTCTATTAGATGAGCGTCGTAAAATCCAGTTGATTGCATTAGATCCTGTGCCTGAGGCAACAGCCGTGGCCAACTGCGTGCTGTGTCCTTGGAGTTTTTGCGAATTTCTTGCCGCTCAACTGGGGGACGTTAATTTAATACACGCCCAAAAAACCAACTCCTGCCAACTGAACCGGAATCCAAACAAACACAATAAAAAGTGTTTGAAAAATTTTAAATTAATAGCGTGTAAGTAATTGCCAGAGTTTGATTTATTTGCACTAAAATTTCATTATTTTTAAAGTGTTTCAAACATATGCTATTCCGCACTGGGAGGAAAAGAGATTGGAGGAATATTTTCCCTTAAACAATGGGAACTACAACAAAGTTTATGCATTAAAAGGCGTGCAATAAACATCCGCATCTTGCATGACCCCTCTCTGTCTCTCTCTCTTGTGTCTTACAATGAGCACTCTTAAGCTAAGTCCCGACGACACTCCCTACCTCCGATCCATGACCATTTGATACATTTATACATTTCAATTGCACTTTAAATATTTAATTGCCTCTTAGCAAGCAATATCGTTTATCTGGCCATGCAACATGTGCGCACCATTGTGTAGGTCCACTTATGCAACCTGTAATCATCAGAGACAAATATGTCGACTGTTGACAAGTTCGGGAAACAATTATGAACAAATGGCATTGAATACTGACAACCAGCAAACCAAAGAAGTTCTTCGGCTCAGACCAAGTGCTGTTGTTCAATTGGTCATAAACACAACACACATCAACAACAATGTCGCCAAATGTTTAGACGACACAAGCCACCAACATCTTGTCCCGGCTGTCGTGGCGAACATTTGCTAGAAGACCGATCGGAGAAGGAGAGTTGATGTGCGAGTGTTTATAAATTAATAGATATTCTTAAAATGCCATCACGTGTTAACAACAACTGGATGAGGTTGGAGCCGAAGTTGTGAAGAATCAGTGCAGAAGCAATCAACTCAAAATCTGTGCCTGCCACAAACATCCAGACGGCAAACCTAGCGTGATGTCACGTAATCTGCAGCTTCGCAGGAAATATTGCAGCAGTTTGTATCTTCTGTACATGGTTTGTAGTTTACTGAACATGGTGCACAGTGTCATACTAGAGGTAAAAAATAAACAAAATTAAAAATTTTCGAAGTATTGAATGTTGTATTATTTTATAAGTGCGTGATTTTTATTTAAATATTTCACATTTGAATCTCTGAGTAATTTTTGAAGTGAAGCTCGTTTTGTGATTTGCTTGAGTGAAATCTCAAAAACGACACTTTTTTTTACAACTTTTTCTTAGAATTGTTGTTGTTTTTTTGCTTGCGTCTATTATAACAAGGGGATATAAAATAAAAAATATTTTTTTGTGAGTAGTAAGAATCGAACTCGTATCCTTTCAGTTGATAGTTCTACACCCTACCAACTAGTCCAAAACCATGTGTTACGTACATTCATTCAATATTACTGTTCATTCAATATTAAGAATAAACTGAATCTGTGTTGCAGTAGATGACATGAATCTAGTAAAAGTATATTTACTTGTCTTTTTTTTAGTTAAGTTTTACGTTAAGGTTTTTTTAAGTTTTCAAGTTAAGTTTTTTTAGGCCCTCCCATCTAAGGTTTTGTGGAATAACTTGAAGAAGCTTGGTATATGTGATAAGAAAACCTCTGAATGTCATATTGATCCAGATGCTCTCAAGATTTTTTCTTTCTACTTTGTCTTAATCTTAAAAATGATTCCTACGAATTTACAAGTCCTCCTGCTGAACAAACCTTTCAATTTACTTGTGTTGGTAAGATTGATGTAGCAGAGGCCATAATGAATGTTAAATCAAATTCGGTTGGTGAAGATGGAATATATAAAAATTATTCTTGGTCAAATTCTTAGCCCTCTTACACATATTGTTAACCACTGCCTCACTACTTCCACAATTCCTGATTCCTGGAAAGTTGCTACAGTAACGCCTGTGGCAAAAAGAGCACTGCCTCTGAGCCCAAGGACTTTGGGACCATAAGCATTTTGTCGTCTATATCTAAAGTATGTGAAGCTCTCATGGCTGGACAAATGTCGGCATTTTTAACGATTAATAATCTCCTCTCCACTTCAATCTGGATTTCGTGCTGGCCGCAGCTGCTCAACAGCTACAGTAAAAGTACTGGATGATATACAGTGCTCATATGATAAGAGTTTAGTTATGTTACTATGTTTACTTGATTCCTCCAAAGCGTTTGATTCAGTGAATCATGCACTTCTTTGTCGGACTCATAAACATCTTTATGGATTTTGTGAAAGTGCTGTTAACTTGTTAAAAAGCTACCTAACCAACAGAGTTCAAAGAGTAAAAGTTAACAATAGATTCTCGCAGTATAGGCTGATTGGCAGTGGGGTCCTCCAGGAGTCAGTTCTTGGCCCTCTTCTATTTTCTGTCTTCATAAATGACATTTTTCTTATCTGCAAATACTACATAATGCATGCATATGCTGATGATGTGCAACTTTACCTATCTAATAGCACTTACCTCTTAGAAGATTTTGTGTGCAGGATGAATGAAGACTTGCTTAGTATAAACCAATGGGCTGAGAGAAATGGTATCCTGTTAAATGCACTCAAGTCTTATGTGTTACCCATTTGCAAAAGTGAAATTCACTTTGAGGATATCCCTGATCTATTTATAGGTGACAATAATATTAAATTAGTTAAAAGTGTGTGTAACCTAGGTTTCTACATTAATTTCACTTTCACATGTACTGACCACATAAACTGCGTCGTTCGTAAGATTTATTATGTCTTGCGTAATCTAAGTATGTCGGCAGAGTATAAACCTATTGATACAAGGAGAAAACTGATAATTCAACTAGTCCTTTCCGTATTCACGAACTCTGAGCATGTGTATAGCAAGCTGGACTCACGGTCTCGGCTTAAATTAGAAATTGCATTTAATCATGCGTAAGCCCGGTACGTTTATGGATTGCGAAGATTCCATCACCTGGCTCAATTCAGGAATTGTTTGCTTGTTTGTGATATTATTAGTTACCTAAATGCCAAAAATTGAATTTTACTTTATAAGCTGATAAAACTAAAAACACCCTCACACTTGTATGAAAAATTACAGTTGAGTCAGTCGCGCAGAAGTCATATTTTTTAGAAGTCTTTACCGAATTTCAACTTCCTTAATTCAACAAGATTATTTTTAATTAATGCTATCAGGTTGTGGAATGCGTTATCAACTAACTTAAAATCAATTGTTGAAAATGATCATTTTAAGAATGCCTTAATTAAGTATTTCTTGCAGAACATGATGTAAGTTATCAGTTTACTTGCTCTTATATCTATCTCTATAATAAATCTTTTCTTAACTTCTTTCTTACTGATGCCCTCCAACTTTTACAACTAAATCAGTATTTCAAATCTAAATCTCTATAAATTTTATGTGTGACAATTTAAACACTTAGTTTTTGCTTATTTTGAATATCGGTTTCACATATAATATTTTTCACACTTATTTTTGCGTTATAGTGTTAAATCTTAAATTATATAATTTCTTTATTATTAAACATTTCTTTTTAATTCTCTATAATTTTTATTTATAATAATTTATATGATTAGCTTTAACATATTTTATATGTCTATTTTACTAGGTTTATTATTTCTCACTTATTTTTAAGTTAAAATTTTAAATCATAAATTATATAATTTCATTATTATTAAACCTTTGTACTTTAAAAGCACATAGTTCTTACTGTACTAATTCCAATTATCAATAAATTAAAAAACTAACATTATGGAATTTAAAATTTTTTAATATATAAATTTTTTTTTTAAAAAGGCCATTAAATTATCAAATTTATGAAACTGCGAAAAAGCTTCGCTTCTCTCGTGTGTTCAACGACGCATCTTTTTTTTCCAGTGCCTAAGAGACAAGATTCAAACATGTTTGCAAAATTTTAAGCAATTGTGCTCAATTTTGTGAAAGTTAAAGATATTTTACAGTTTTCATAAAGTGACTTTGTATGGGAGGTAGACGTGATTTTCACTTAACTTTTACAAATTTCATACTCAAAGTGTATGTTAAGTCCTTTTGTGAAAAATTTGAAATCATTACAATAATTTTTGTGGAATTTAAAGAGATTTTACCGTCTTGGTAAAGTTACTTTGTATTGGAGGTAGGCATGGTTTTCATTTGATTCGGCTCATTTTCGAACTTGATCTGTCTTTTTGAATAAAAAGCTTATATAATAAATTTCGATACGAAATGTCTAAAATTACGGCTGTTTTCGAGATTACAGACAGATGGACATGGTTAAATCGAGCCAGGAGGTGATGCTGATTAAAAATATATATACTTTTCTATACGTGCCATGCCTCCTTATCGGCGCTAAAAATGGAGTGAGCAAGTTAATATACCACTTAAGCATTTTTATTTGCGTGGGGGTATAAAAATGTAGTGAAATATGCTGACTAAAAGTATTTGTGAAATTTTTTTCAGTATTTTGTGTTTCAAGATATAAAATTTTATTTTTATTGAACTGAATCGATTTTTATTAAGGTCTTAAAATAACAGCAGGTACTCAATAAATTTGTTTAAGAAAATGACGTATTAAGAGAGATATGTATGCAGGTACCTGCTTTTGGTTCTAAAGTTAGGTTATTCGACCAAAATTCAATCCACTAAATTTTTACATTTTGTTTAATTTTCTGCCCATTTTTTTATGTCAAAGAAGATGTTTCTTGAAAACTTTCACAGTCCTTTTTTATCCCTTAAAACTCCCTTTTTATCCCTTAAGACCAGAAATTTCTTGTTTATTGGACCTTTCCATAACCATCCGAAAGCCAAAAATTAAGAATATTACGAAATGACTTGATTGAATGCATTTTATGCTTGCCAGCAACGACAGCATCGATTGAGATACAAATTTGGGACCAATGAGAAAAGCCGCTTGCAAATCGATACGTTAGGATCGGTATTTTGCGGTAAATTCTACATGCACTGAATTCTACAATTTTTTTAAAAACGAGCCCATAATTCCTTCGATTAATCGCTACAAAAGATCTGGATATCTGGAGCAAAATGTCGAAACCATTGGAGATGATTCGGATGCAAATACCGATGATGACACTGAATAAAAATGAATGATTTTATGTCCATAGAAAATTATATTCACTTTTAAATCATCAATCAATGAATCAATATCTTTAAATTTATAAAAATGTATTAAAATTTATCACTTATTTCTCCCATTTATTTTAATTGCGATGTCTCTTAAAAACCTTAAAAATTAAGGTATTATCCCGTTTTTTGTCCAAAAATAGATACGAGCAGTACCCATACCTTATAATATACATAATAAGGACTAGATGTGCCAAACTTTACAGAAGCTAGTCATAGAAGCCTCATAACTTCTATATCGTCCCGTTATGACTTCTATAAGAAGCTTTACATTTAATTATTTCATAGAAATTGTTTCAATGTTGATCAAACTTTTACTTATAATTAAAAAATCATCGAGAAGTCAACATCTGAGTGAAGAAAAAAATTTGTTATGGTGTATAACACAGTACAACAAAATCAAATTTTTTTGAGTACACATGAGTAATGTTAACCGAATATGAAAATAGGCTTAAAATAAAGAAATACGTGTCTCGGCGTTTTGCTGTAGCACGTCAGAATTTTGAGAAAATAGATTTTTAAGCTTCGAAGGACCGTGGAGGTTCACTTGTAATGTAATGCTAGTATAAAATTTCAATAAAAACAGAATGGGTGAACCGATTTTATTGCTTGAGCCAGTTTGAACAAAACTGGAAAAATTTGTCACGTAACGTATAATACTATGGTTTATATACAAATAATTTAAAAAAATTTTTCAACGAAATAATTATAATATGTAGCAACATTGTTCTAGATAATATTAAAAAACTTTCATAAAAAACTCGTGCACACTTTGCAAAATTTTTCATTTATATTGATGCAGGTAAAAACCATTTCTATTTTATGCCACGTAACGTATCATTTTTGGTGGATTCTATCTGAGAGCCGAACTTTTGACAACTCTTAACCTTTACACCTTGTATAGTGCGCTTAGTAATTTATTGAAAAATCATAATGAGAAAACTGTAAGTTTAATTTTTCTTTGTTTTTCTACTCATTAAAGTCGTAAGACTGTCACGTGCGTAGCTAATGAAATGCCCATATATGTTATAACTTTTTTCTATTTGATATTTTTTCTAAAATTTTTTTATACGTATTTTTAAGACCTTAAAGAACCATATTCTAACGAAAAAATAAATTGATTTTTAATTTTTTACGCACTGTAATAGTACCTTAAAGGGTCTAATTCTCAACTGCGGCAACAAGTAGCCCTTAAAAATGTATTAAAAAATTGTAGAAATGCATTCATATAACTTGAGCAGCATAGAATTGTTGCGCGGTTGAACCAATTCAAAACCTTTGCAAGCAATATTATATAAGCCCAAGATCTGCTTGCAGTTAATGTCTTTTCGGTATAAACTGTTTTATTTTTGTGTGATTTACATAGTTTACAAACTTTCTTTCATGCTACTTTTTTCTAGTATGAAAAAAGAGGTCTTATAGAATTAAAATAAATAATATTTTAAAGCAATAAATTAGCTTTGTAATAATTTTACCAATACTATTCTTGTTAAAATAAAAGAGTGCCTAATAATAAACAAATTAAGGTATAACTCCGAGTTTTGTTTGTAGTGTATATGAAAATATGACACTGTGTGAGGAAGAATGAAATCGTAGCTGCAGTTGGGGAGTGCCTGCTTGTGTTGTTTTACGATGGTTCGAAGTGTGATGATGCTTGAAATTGGGGGTTGCTTGATTAAAATGGCGTTCCGCCAAATATAACTGGAGCATCTTAGGAAAAACATCAACACCAAAGATACCCGTAGCGATGGCAGTGCAAGCATTGGTGTCTGCTGGAAATGGCGTCGATTGGCGTTGGTCAAAATGGCTTCCGGGGCTGGCTGCTTCAATATATGTACGTCTGACAGCGGCATTACCTTTGCCAACACGGGTACCATTTGATTGACATGTCGTTGACTCCGCGTCAATTAATCTGACGTGCATGCGCAGTAATCTACACAGTCTGTACGTCCGCCTCAACAAACGACCGTCCGCACTACTGTGCTACGCCTCGTATATTTAATAGACTCAAAGTGGATTTTAATTTTATTTTATTTGATTTGATTGCCCGTTGCGAGCTTGATTTGTGTGATGAGCTGAATAGTTCGGTTCAGTTGCAAAAACGCAGGCATGTGGCGCATTGCCATGGCACAACAACTATTCAACTTTATCCACAGGGGTGGAATTCTGGGCAGATTTTAGCAAAGCACATCCACCAGTTAGCAGATCGGACGCAAATAAATAAGGTGGGCTGCGCATGGGCTTCCCGCAGGATTACACGTACTTGCGGTTCAATTGAAAGGGGAATCGCAATAATCATCCAGCAACAGCAACAGCAACAGCAGCAGCAGATGTTCATGACACTAATGCTCGGTAGTGGAGAGCAATATAAACAGCACACGGATATCCTGTGAGCCCTGCCTTTGGTCGATTGTAGTTCCCACGACTAAATCTGTCAAATGCAAGCACTGTAGAGCGTACGGCAGACAAGGTACGCCTGAGCAATTACATAATTAGGAATAGCTGCTTGTAATTGTGCGTCAATCGCTTTACGAGTTGCAGGCCCGAGGCCTATGTTTGTTGATGTTTGGTGCTGCTTGTCTGTTTGGAATGTTTGATTTTTGAATTGGGTGCCAAACTTCGCACTTGAGCGAAAGTTAAACACTCCACATGCAATGCACTCTGACACGCAAGCCTCCCGAAATGAACGGATTCTCCCTCACAATTAGCAATGATCATTATCTGTAGTAACTGCTTTCGCAATCTTCCTGTCTGCGTGCTTAGTTGTAGCTGTGGGAAGCTTGTTCGTGGGAGTATTTATTCGAGTACGCCTGAAGGCAAGCAACAGAAGCTGACAAAGAATTGATGTTAAATCAGCATTAATGCCACCAAATTAAGTCAAACACTTAACACTTCATAAGCCACAAACAACAGCAGAGTTCAGATGCAAGAAAAGATGTAAAGATGCAAAGATGCAGTAGCACAGAGCGCAAAGTTGGCGCAACGGATCACGCAGGCCGGACCACCAAGATCAACATATTAACGTTTACATTTTATCTTGGACACTTACAAGGGCTTTCAGTCGAATAACATTGGCCACAAACGGCTGCGATAAAAATACTTTCCCGTAGTCGTGACTTGGCGTTAACTTGTGGTACATTACTTAGGAGCTTGCCTTTGTTTAAACTCGTGAATTATTGCAGTGTTTAATATCAGTTGACGGCACAGAACGCTGGCTAAGGTTGCCAATGAGCGATGTGCTTGATATGCCTAAAATATATGAACATAGGACAGGCGCATCCCTCAAATTCCGCCCAAATCAAGATGAAGAACAAAGGATAATCCTTTTGCAAGACCGGCAGCAGCTAGGCTGTTGGTTGTTGTTGGATACCCTTTTTCATATCAGACGCACTACCTCAAACACACACACACACACACGTACGCAAGAAATTTGCACGCCAAAATTATTTAAAAACTCATAATTCATGAGATTATCATTAAAACCTGTGAGGTTGTGAGATGAATTGCGTGTAGCTTTGCGGCAGACGGTAGTGACGCGTTGAATGCAGGCTTATAAGTATTTGGAAGTTTGTTTGCCGACTTCAAGCTCACGCTTAAGAACTGTTGTTAAGCTCACATGTAATGCAAAACGGAAGTGTTATGAAATATGCTGCATTTGAGATTTGCTCCTTCGAGTAAATTAAGAACGTACGCTTGTCTCAAGCAGGAATGAATACAAAAGGACAATGAATGTGACGGCAGCGTTTGCACTAAATTGCACACAGAGTCTGTCTGTCTGGCTTGTTATGTTTTTGCTCTCAGAGCTGCAATTGACAACTTGTGTGCTTAGGTGTTTGTGTGTGTGAGTGTGCGTGTGTATGAGTGTGTGCATTGTCAGACAGACAGTGTTTGATAATAGAGTTTCTGGAAAGTGAAAGTTAAATCATTTTCGGAAGGTTTATGTATGAATTAGGCCAAAAACCGAATGAAGAGTTGCAAAACTCGTCAGATGATATTAGATATGGTTAAACAAATGTTTTCAATAAGTTCTCTTTTCCTTGGTTTTTAGTCATTCTTAAGAAGTGCTTCTAGCCGTTTTTAGACATTTTTTTTACTCCATAAAAAAAATAAATAAAGTTTGAGGTAACGCAGCACTGCGTTGCGTAACTGAGTTGAAGCTGGTATAAGTGTTAAAGCGTTGATACACTTTCTTTATTAAAAGTAACGGCCTTTATAGTCTAGTGGAGAGAGCGCTAGACTATCAACCCATAGGTCCCTGGTTCGAATCCGGGTTCGAGCATGGTTCTTTTCACTTTCTTTATTATTTCATACATTTAAGAATTATGGAAAAACTAAAAATCCACAACTAAATTGTGGAAAATGTGGAATTAATGGATAGGAACAACTAAGAGCTGGAAATGCTTGCCGAGGTTGAGGCATAACACTAGCCTCGATGAAAAGCAATTCAAATTGTCTTTCACGGTTGTTTCGCCTAATCAATAATTCACGTATGGTTCTAATCAATTCCTCTAAATAATCTATCCCTTTCTTTTCAGGTCAAAGACCAAACCTTGCAAAACCTTTGAATGCACCGAGAATAATTTGATTCTGGCTCCGTATTATGCCAATTATGATTATATATACACATCGTTACAAAGCGGATATGTACCACCTGAGGCGTTTTTATACTTAGATAAGAAAGGATTTATTCAAAACGCATGCGGCATTCCTGTATTTTACCACATATATAGACGAGCCAATAACAAATCTATACATTGTAAAGAAATTACTACTCAAAATCGCAGATTTGACTTAAGCGTCTACTTAAAAGATAAAAATATAAATCGAAACTTAAATATTAAAAAGTATTGGTGGCTTACTGAATAACTTAATTTCATAACTTTATCCCTTGACTTTTACCCACAAACCCTTTAAAATATTAAAGTAAGGTTTTTTTTCAATTTTTTTTTTACATGAAAAGATATTTATTACATCCTTTATAATGTATAATCATGTTAAGCAAATTTAAAAAATTTTGTATTTTCTTTAAAAATAATTAATGTGTATAATAAGTTTAATATCTAACTGTTTGTTTATTTATAGTAAAATAATATGAATTTTGTTTAAATAAACATAATAAAAAAAAAAAAAAAAAAAACCAAACCTTGTTTGCATAAGGCGTATGCCTTGGTACTTTGACCTTTTTTTTTAAAAAAAAAAAAATATAGCAATTCAAACACTCTTTTTTGTTTTTTTGCTTGTTCTTATTTTTATGCACCCACGCATAAGAAGGCGTGCCAGGTATAGAAGAGTATACGTATTCTTGAGCAGCATTACCTCCTAAGTCGATTTCCTCATGTCCGTCTGTATGTTCGTCTGTGATCGATCGTCTGTTCGACAACAGCCGTATTTTACGAGGCATCGTTACGAAATTCAATAACTCAGCTTTTTATTCAAAAAAAGAGGGCAAGTCCGAAAATGTTAGCAATCGGATGAAAACCACGCCTACTTCCCATACAAAGAGACTTTACCAAAACTGTAAAATCTCTTTAAATTTACCGTTTTTGCACACTAATTTTACGCGAAAATTTGCACTTTGAGAATGAAATTAGTAAAAACCGAATTAAAACCACGTCTACCTCCCATACAAAGTGACTTGTATGGTTATGAAAATAGTAAAATCTCCTGAAATTTTATACAAATGAGTACAATGGCTTCAAATTTTGAAAATATTTTTTCATCTTAATTATGCACTCGATATTTGTAATTTGGTAAAAAAAAATAAAAAATCCGCCTACCTTCCATACAAAGTGACGTCATCGTCATTAAAAAGTTCATTTTTGACGCATGAGCCTCGATAGTTAGTTTGCACTCGGAATTTAAAATTTTAAATATTTGGATGAAAACCACGCCATATAAAAGTAGCGTCATCACAATAATACAACATTTAAAACGTCGAATATAACTTAAAACTGTTGTGGGTGGAGTGGAACGATTTTTTAAATTCACCGGCTTCATATATTTTTAAAAACTCCTTACCTAAACAAATTATTCTTCATCCTTAGTTTTTTCTTCGACATAACTTTTGACTATGCCCGAGGGTTCTTGCATTTCATTGCCATATTTTTGATGTCGGCTCTAAATTTAGTGTAAGCTTTTTGACAACAAATTCTATAGAAATAATGTCAGAAAAGCTCACACTAAATTAAGAGTAGGCAATAAATCGACTTTAGGTAAGGCCCAAATAGTCTCATAGCGTGAAAACTGTTGGTTTTACTTTAAAACTATGTGAGACATTTTTGAAGATAATTTACTGATTTACAATTTTGTCATAATGATATTTTATGTCGTACATAGAGGAATGAAGAAATTGGCGAATAACCGATTTCAGTGAAATTTGAATCCAAATATCTTCTTGCACGTAAATGAGATCATAGTAAACTCATGACAGGTTGTTAATTATGACTTAATTAAGAAGTTTGCATTAAAAAAAAATACAAATAAAAAAAAAATATAAATTTTTTGATTTCAGATTAAAAAAAAATTTCAGTGAAAAAGAATATGCCAAAGAAATACAAAAACGGGCAAAATCAAAAGTTATGTCTCAGAAAAAAATCAAGGATGCAGAAAAATTTGTTTTGAAGAGAAGTTTTCAAAAGTATATAAAGTCGATGAAGATATTTTCTTCCATACACTTCGTTCCACTCTACTGTGAACTTTACTACGGTCCAGTTGAAGACAGTTTCTTATTAATTTTGTACCTTGTTTCAGAAATTAAAATTTCAAAAGTTCCAGTAAACTTCAAACTTTCAGCTTGTTTTGTAAGCAGCATATCTGTTTGAATGCAGTTTGGCCTCATACTTGTAAGTAAGGTTTGCTTATTTTGTGCTGAGTTCTGCGCTTCTTTCAGATATGCTTATTATTGATTTCGTATTGACTTAGGTTAGGTTAGGTCAAAGTGGCGGCTTCAATTGAGACACACTTAGGCAAATGAGGTCCATTGTGGTACCACAGGGTTGATTCCCATTCTCTATTTATTTCAGCTTGTATACCGATAGATTCCTCCTTCTCCTCATCTCTGCAGCTTCTGCAAAATTCATTGTGGGGTATGTTTAATCTTTGAGCGTGCCTGCCAATGAGGCAGTGCCCAGTCAGGATCCCTATCATGGTGCTAATGTGGTCTCTACTGAGGGAAATGAGTTCTTTGGAACGCTTAAGATTGAGTTTAGGCCAAATTTGCCGTGTTATATTACACGTGTTACTTGCTGACCATCTATTGTTGGTTTTGATATAGGATAACTCATGTGTAAGGAGTTTACATGTAGTGAGAGGAATACCAAGGTTTGTCCTGTCCAAAGACAGCTGCTTGAGAGTACCTGTACGAGCGAGTTTATCTTCTTTACAGTTGCCTAGAAAATCTTTATGTCCAGGAATCCAGCATAGAAGGATTTTGAGTTGCTCTGCCATCTAGTTTAGAGATCTGCGGCAGTTTAGAAATGTTTCAGATGTTATTTCAACAGTTCCTACGGCTTTCAAAGCGGCTTGACTGTCAAAAAGTATGCAAATATCCATGGAAGATATTTCATTTACCTGAAGCCAAGTTAACGCTTCATGTATAGCAGCAATTTCAGCTTGAAATACACTGCAATGATCACGGAGCCTGAAGGCTAAATTAATGCTTAATGCTTCTGAGTAGACTCCTCCACCTACTTTGCCATCTAGTTTTGATCCATCAGTAAAGATTTCAATGACATTGTGAGGTGAACGGTTTTCTAGTTCCCACTCTTCTCGAGAGGGAATGGATGCATCAAACTTCCTTTCAAAGGATAGTTTTTGTGTGATGTAGTCAATGGACCTAGGTAAGGGAGGGAGAAATTTTCTAATGCAAGAATGTCCTAGTGTACCTTGTTTCCACTGGGAAGTGGCTTCTAGGCGGATGACTGTATTAGCGGCCATCTGTTTAGCTAGGATATCAAGTGGTGTAAGATGGAGCATTGTTTCTAATGCGTCTGACGGAGTGGTTCTTAGGGCTCCAGTGATGCATAGTTCCGCTGATCTGTGAACTTTACGGAGAAGGTTAAGGTGAGTCTGTTTTTCGAGTGCATGCCATCAGACAATAGCACCATATAGCAAGATTGACCTTACAACTTCTGTGTATAGCCAGTGAGTAACACTTGGTTGCAAGCCCAATTTGCTACCTACCGCCTTTTTGGGCAGTATTCGTTTTTTTGGCTCTCTCGAGCAGATTGGGCTTCCAGTTTAGTTTCCTATCCAGTATAAGGCCCAGGTATTTTGCGTGGTCTGAGAAGCTAAGTCTTGTGTTTCCCAGTTTAGGAGGACTAGTAAGAGGTACACTGTGTTTTCTGGTGAAAATCAATAACTCAGTTTTATTAGGATAAACGCTGAGCCCACAGCTGATAGCCCAGTTGACTATAGTATTTAGGCAGTTTTGCATAATGTCTCGAAGAGTAGATATATATTGTTCAGAAGTAACAATAGCAACGTCATCGGCATAAGCTATCACCCTGCACCCCTCTAGTTCTAGTTTAACTAACAGTTCATTTACTGCTAAATTCCAGAGTAGAGGCGATAGAACCCCTCCCTGAACACCTCGTATTGACTTTGCTATTAAAAAAAAAACAATATTTTTTTTTTGTGTTCGCCCGGAGGTATGAAATCTTCCAAAGATACGTATACCCGTCCTATACGCATGCACGATTTATATTCAAGATCCTGCCCGAATCAGCCGGGACAGACAGAATGTACCTACGTGCTAAAACACACCCCTTATTGGCAATTAGGATTTTCCACTAAGCACATTAATTGGCTTTTCAGCGGAATTTAAAAATTGAGTATATATAAAACGCGTATTTAAATAAACTTGATTCTATAAAAATAAGCAACATCGAAAGAAATAATAGTAATTATCAATTTAAGGTACCCGAAAAACAATCCTGATTGCAAAAACAATCCAAAACACTAAACTCATTTTAACTGGTTTGCAGCCGTTGTCCAACCCAAAGACTTACGTGGAAATGAGATAAATCTCATATCCGCCAAATCAAAATCCTAATTAGTTGGATATGCATTTGGGCCAACGCAGGCATAAACTTGTGTGGAAAAGAGATATACTCTGGCACACCAATCCAGGTGATAGTGTAAGTTCAGCCTAATTTCAAATCAGGAAACCACGTGAGCACGTAAATCACAATTCGATTTAAAATTAAAATATTGAATAGTTAAAAAGTTTTTGATTTAATTTGTGGTACTATTTCTAAGTAAGGCTAAGTTGCGCTAACTTTCCTACACGGTCAAAAATCTACATGGCTCAAATCAAATCAAAATGTGTTTATGGCTCGAACAACTGCTCTATGAAGCCACATGTATACACTGAGATAAATTTTCGACTTTTGAAAAACACAAAAAAACGCCGAGACACAAAGTTAATTTTCGGTCATGGAATTTAGTGGCATGGCAGATCAAAATCGCGAGATATTCAGATTTTTGATATTTGACTCGCATTTAAACAAACTATTCCCTGTCTTTTCAAAAATCCATTAAACGTGAGGGCATCGAGTTAACCCTGTTTAATCTATAATTTTTCAAAAGTTAAGCAATTTTGCTTTTAAACATTTTGACCAAATTTGAATATTGAACGTAAAAACTTTAAAAAAAATGTATACATTTTTTTACTCAAATCAGTGTTTTCATTTCATAAGTAGATTAAATTATGAAAGTAAAAGCAAAATCCGAGGTGGTCTAAATTTTTGGTTTCCAAAAATAGGGAAAATATAATTACTTACAAAATTTTAAAAAAATCATTAAATTATTTTTTGATTTTGTGGCGAAATTACTCTTTTTGCACAAGAACGCGGTCAACCTCATTTTCCCCGTTTTTAAGAGTGCTATTCCCGTTTTCCCTTTGGGTTGAACAAAATCATTTTTCTGTCAACACTGCCAGCTGTCCAGACAATTAAAAAAATTTTTGTGTTTCAGAATTGTCTAATTTTGCTCTCAACAAACAGTATATTATTTTTGTAGTGTGCATTGGAGCATTCTTACGATTAGGTTCACGATTTTAGGATTAAGGTTATGTTAAATTTTGGAAAAAATTATTGAATAAAATATTCAGATCACAACTTTCTTAAAAAAAATTAACCGTTCTGGGTATCAAAAGTCAGTGGAACTCTTTAAAGTGATTTAATGATTAAATGAATGAGTTATTCCTTGAATAGGAGAAAATTCAATTGAAATTTTTGCATAAATAATATTTGTTATTATAACATAGACTAAATGATCAACTTAAGTTAGCTTATGTTAACATAGGTTAGATTAGGTTAGGTTAGGTTAGGTTAGGTTAGGTTAGGTTAGGCTAGGTTAAAGTGGCGGCAGGTCCGTTGTGATACCACAGAATGAAAGAAGGGAGTAATCAAGTGAATTTTTTGATTAGGGTGTTCTTAACCCATTAATGACAACGTATGATATATCATACGCAATTAAAGCATTTTCAAAAATTCCTCAAAAAACCTCAGCCACTGTAAAACTTTTGCTTCTAACAGTGTGAGAAAGCCAAAAGTATGCTTTTTCAAAAAAAAAAAAAATTGATATGTTAATTCTTTTTGTTTACTTGTTCGAGCCTGTTAATGCAGTATTTAAAAAAAAGTGAGAAATGTTACTCAGATGAGTTATTTTGTTTTATAAACATCAAGAAAAAAGAAAATATAATTAAAAAAGTGCATTACGTTAAAGTTGAACGCCTACGCTACGAAATGAAAATTTTCCAATTTATCATTTTTCTATTTTTTTTGTTTTTTTTTTATTTCTCTACTCAAAGACCCCCTTATGAGTTTATGATCATACGCTTCACCACACCCAAATCCTTTGAATTTCTTTTTTAAAAACTTCAGAGCTGAAAATTGTAAAAGCTAAACTCAACGGATTCTGGTAGTAGGCATTTATGGGTTAATGTGAGAGAAAGCTGTATAAACATGTGATATTGAATCTGTAGCAACTGTTATGCTTTGACCTTAGTCAAATCAAGTTACTAAGCAATCCTCTCCACAAACTTCCTACCACTGCAAACTACAAATTTTCGCCGTGAATTTATGTGTTTTAAAGTTATTTTGGTTAGAAATAAGGAAAGCAGGGTTAAAGCGTAGGACCATGGCATGGCCAGGACTCGAACCCGGGACCCCTGGTTGACAGTCAAGCGCGCTACCACTAGATGCCGCCTTATTATCAATGCAACTGACCTCCAAAATCAAAACTATTTGTGTCTAAAGGTACATTCTTTTTAGGATTTTAAAAAGTTTTGTCGGTTTTAAACCCTTCTTTCCTTTTATGAATAAATCTACTAAAAAAACAAATGGACACATTTGTACTGAAGTGATTTCCGTTGCACTCTTCTGATTTTTCATATGATAAAACAGTTGAATTAAATCAATTTACAAGCAACTTGTTTTTGTCAATTTTCATATTATCGGTAGATACTAAAATTTGAGTAAATATTATTGGATTTGACTGAAATAATTCATTATATCACAATAAAATTTAAATATAAAATAATAAAATGCGAATACTGATGTCTGATTTTTTTAGTTTCTTACATTTCGTTTTCATATTTTTGTGTTTAGCCAAATATATTAGAAAAAATAATGTTTTGCTCTAATGATTTTATTCTTAAACATAATTTTAATTCAAAAAGAGCCTTTACAAGAATTAAAAAGCATTCATAAATTGTTTTTTAGAGTTCCACTACCTTTTGAGATATACTGCAGCGAAATGAAAATTTCGATACGACCTGTTACAAATCCTTAGTAGGTATTGACGATGCAAAACACTCTATCGTCTCGCCCTTTAACTCGATGACTTGAGTCAATCTGTTAAAAGATGTTTTTTAAATCTGCTGAATGGTTATAGATACAAAATTGTCTGAATAAAATAATTAAATTTCAAACATGTCTGCATAAGACGATCATTTATTTTGCATTATTTGTAAAGTAATTTGAAACAACAATAACAAAACAACAACAGCAGCAGCAAAAACATCAACAAAAAAAGGTATAACAATGAAATCTTCCTTAACGTCATCGTCGTCATCATCATCATCATCGCAGTCATCGTCTTCATTACCGCCTGCGACGTCATCTGTATCCTCGACTTGTGGATTGCTGCGACAGGAGCGCAATTTATTTAATTAGATGCATAAAAACTCATTAAGATAAGAGCCGCTGAATAATATGCGAATTTTGTGCTCTTGCAGCCAACTTCGTAGTGTTTGCAATTATCCTGGCAGCAGTTGGTAGCAAGTTGTTGGTTTGGGAGGTAGAAGAGCGGCTGTGGGGAGCAACGAGCGGGTGTAATTAACCAAAGGACTCCACTTAATTAACGAACTCAAGTGTTACAATAAAATAAAGCAATGCGGGTAGCATAAATACAAGGCTAAAAAGTGGTACATAGAAGTCGCTGTGTCGAAGGTGTTGTCACAGCTTGTAAAACAAAAAAATCAAGTTACAAGTTGATTTACTTGTAGGAGACATAAACTAACATGCCAATAGATGGCTTTCAATAAAAGTCCCACTATACAGAAGAAGCCTTTTTAAATACTTCTGTTTGTCAAGGTTAAACACCTGCTGCCAAACCGTTAAGTTACATAATTAATTATTCGAATGGAAATCCATCGATTCACACCTCATTATTATATTTCAATAAAACGTTTTGTTAGCCACGAATCTTCTTCTGCGACTCCCTCTGCGTCTTCGTCTTCAAATGTAGATTGTTCAAACAATAGATGCATATTCAAAAGACAAACAAACGACCTACGGCTTCCAACTGTTTGGCAGAGAGCAGCAGAATTGCCATGTTTGGAAAGTTAATAAAGCATCTTAAGTGTTCCGCGTGACAAAATTAATAATGTTTTTGTTTTTTTTTAAAAGATACAATAAAAAAAGAAATGATGGAAAAACGGTATCTAGTGTTATCTAGTGAGTCAAGCGAATGGGAAACGGTATAAGCTAAAGTCTCGTAAAATGTCATAAATAAGCGTATTCAAATAATATAAAATTGAAACAATATCATAAACGGTATTACATTTATAATTTTAAATGCTTGTAACTGTAACTATTTCTTGTTGGTTGTAAACTGAAAATATCTTAGCTATTGATCGTAAAAACAATTAATGCGATCGAGTTATAGCAGCAGAAAAGAGTTTCAAATTGCTATTTAGTATAGTTTAATAGGTTCACATTAGAAACAAGATTTTTTTTTAACGACATCGGAATTCATGGATTGTGCTAGCTACCCACTTCATTTGTTTTAAGCGCTTTAATTTTTCATTTCACAAAATTTTGTCTTTCAAGTGTTAAGAAATGCTATTTAAATTTAATGTTTTCTTAAACCGCAATTTGGTTGACTGTTTTTAATACTCAAAACCCCAATTGTAATGCTTAATGTCCCTGTATGGCGCAAAAATGGAAACTTCAAAGAAGATTGGAAATGTTTTAAATCCAACTATTTATCGACAATACAAAAGAGTTTAAATAGGGAAAAAGCAATATCTCGATAAATGTAAGGGAAAGAGAGTTAAAAAAAACTAACAAACCCTTTGTTAACCATAAATCGGATTGAAAGTTGTCACAAAATATGCTTCCGTAAAAACCAAACATTAAATCTGATTGTGAAAGGATGTGTAAGTAAATAGTAATCAAAGTTTTTACTATTTTTATATAAGTAACTAAGTCAATTTCCAGAATTTTTGCTATGAACAAATTCTGTACCCTGATATAACCCCATGTGGCATTACCCCAATTTTCAATTTTTGAATTATGTCTCTCTTTATACAATGACAAAAACCTAATTATTTTACTTGGGGCTATGTCACTTCTTATAGAGTGCCAGAACCCCAATTTAGATAATGTCACTTTTGAGCCTAAAAACCGAGAAAATTTGGATAAAACTTTCGGAATAATTTTCTTTTAGCTAAAATTATTTTTTCCCATTTTTTCGTGGAACATAGATATAGACTAAGAATTTCAAATTCCAAATCTGAAAACATGAATGGCCGCTCTCATCTGTTTTAGAAGCTTTAGGGATACAAAGTTGAAAAAATGGAAAGTGGGAAATCGCAAAACTTTCTATTTTTCTTTTATTTGTATACAAAAATGAGTATTAAAGAAAGGCTATGCTATTATTACCTATTCAAAAACCTATTAACCATAAAATTCCATGCATCACTTTCTAAGTCATAACACTATTTATGTCCCAACTTTTTTAAGATAGCTTTTTTCTTTCTGCAGTGGTAATTGCAAACATCACAACGTTATATATCTTCTCGTGTGCTTACTTTCTACAATCACTTTAAGTACATTACATATCGCTCATTTGCTCGAATAACGTCATAACTCAAAAAAAGTAATTTTGCATAAAACGCATTTAAAGTTTTCAATTGACTCATACCTTATATGAAGAGATAGAAGCATTTTCTCTGCTCACACGGAGGATATTCAAAATAATAACATGAAATTCTACACAATATGAAGCATTATATAAAGAACAATTCTGCATCGTTAACCCAAAAATCTTGTTTTTTTAGTTATGACGTTGTTCGATTAAATGAGCGAAATGAGCGGTAAGTACTTACATTCAAAAATTTCTAAGAACACTTACTATTTTTTTATTTTCTAAATCACAACGACAACATTATTTATACACTAATCTAATTTGGTGTAAAAACTTTGGTTCTTCATTAATTTGAGAACATTTCAAGGACACAAATTTCATAGAACAAAAACAACTTCAAACGTTTTCAAAGTTGATTACAAGATTCTCCATTCTTTTCCATTTCTCAATTAAATATACTCCTTAGTCGACTGCTCTCTAAAGTTGGTTGTGCAACTTGCTTTTTCATGTTCGACATCATTTGAAACTTTTTGTCAGCACCTCTTGATTGTGATCATGATTATGGGGCTCTTTTACGATTACTTTTTCCATATTTACTATTTTTGCGTGACCCAGCAATGTATGAGTATTAAAAACCTTCCATTGCATTCACTTAATATGTTACATAAACAAATACACCGCTTCGTTGTTGCAAAGACTCACAAATTGAAATTGACAATTGACTCCAATTGATTTCACAAATTTAAATTGACAAAGGAGTTTCTTATAGTTTGACAGTTCAAATAAAAGAAGAAGAAGACAAAGCTGACGCTGTTATCGAATACGCGTTGCTTGAAAAACTATTAAAGTATTTCACTAGGGACTATATCTCTATTACACGGGTGACAAAATCCCAAAAAAAATGGAATTTTGAATTATTTTTGTTTGGGAATATGTCAATTCCGCCATAATGACATAACCCCAAGTAAAATAATTGGGTTAATATCATTATATAAGGTGTGACATAGTCCCAACATTTATACTTGGGGTTATTTCACGGCACCACAAATTTTTTATTTAGAATGTGTAAATAGTTTTAAATCTTATCTAATTGAAAGGATCAACACAAAGAATTGTGGAATTTTCCAAATAAAACATTAACTGAAGTTTTTTGTAGTTTGAAAACTCCCTCACTTATGGAAGTAAGTACAGAAAGTTTATTTTCCAGCAGAATTTAGTTTCGTGCATAAACACGATTAGACTCCTTCATATAAATATATATATGATAAATGTATATTTTTATAGTATTGGAATATTAATTGAATATATCCTCAAATATGTATCAAATACTTTAAAATATTGCCATAAATTGACTGTGCAAAAATAACTACAGTAAAGGTATTTTCTATGTCTAGCTTAATAGCATGAAAGCAAGGATTGCAACAATCATATACTAATATATCCAATGGATCGAGAGCGCCCTATTGTACAAGTGTAGCATAGTAAAATCAACAGCTCAAAGACCTCTATAATGAGCTGAACTTCACGATGCAGTCGTGTGGGAATTTTAATTACAAACATTTTGGTGCATAAATCGTCCTTGTAGGATGTATGGTTTGGGAGTTATAGCGAAAAAACCAGATGTTTTTTGTGGCCAACTACCACCCCAAAAAGGGTTCTACAACTCCTAAACTACAAGAGATAGAGCAAAATGCATTACGACAAAAAAGTCTTAAGAACGATGCCATGGCGATCATTTTAATGGATGACTCCTCCTTGTCAGATGTGTAGTTTGGATTTAAGGGCAAATTTTATGGCAAAAAAATAAAAAAAAATTTACAAACAAGGACATAAGAAATTAGCATGTTATGTAATTTTTAAAATTCTTTCAAGGATGCAGTCTTATAGGAAGAGGCTTAAAAAACATTTTGGTGCATAAATCGTCCTTTTATGATGTATGGTTTAGGAGTTATGGCCAAAAACCTGAAAAAAGTAGAAAATCACAAAAAATGACGTAGAAAAGAGATTCTTGAAAAAAAATATTTTTTCTAAGAATGCATTCGTGTGGGTATTTTAATTACAAACATTTTGGTGCATAAATCATCCTTTTAGAATGAATGGTTTGGGAGTTATGACGAAAAAACCATATGTCTTCTTTCCATTCTTCGTTGTCCTCTTGTAGTAACCAATCGGTGTTGTTTTTTCCGTATAACTTTTCAGCAGACTAAGTATTACAACTGCATTAAGGTTATAGGTGAAGAACTTGAATCCAAATCCTGGAGCTGAAAAGCAGTCATAAGCGTGCATATTTTGAGGACTTCACTAAATTACTTTTCCACCAATCTTTATTTAAACACGTTTTATTGGATTATATAATGCAAAAGATGATTCATTTGTGAATATGTTTTTTGTCCATTCACGATTGATATTTTGGTGAGCCCCACTGGCTGAATTTTTTTTTAAAGTTCGACAATGACCTTATCTTGCTTTTTGGAGGTAATGGTCTTCCGACCTCTCCTTGGCTTTTCGCACACGTTTCTTGTTTTTGCAAAACGATCAGACCATCTGTTAACAAAAGCACAAGTACACGGAGAGAAATATTTATTTAAAGCAAATATTTTGCTTAATTTAAGAAAAATTTAAAATTAAGCCTCATTTGTTCAAATCAAGCATACAAAACTAAAGTTAGGAAAAAAAATTTTGTAATCAGCATTCATTTCTAAAATTGGGTAAAATAAATTATTGCTTGAAACAAGAATAAAATACTTGATTCTATAACCTGGAAAAAGACTTAAATCAATAAAATATTTTCATAATTTAAGCAAACAAAAATTTTCTACATGAATCAAGCAAATTTTTCTCACTTCTAGCAAATATCAGACTTCAAACCAGAGAAAATATTCTAGAGTTTTAAGCGAATATTTCTGAATTGAACATTTTTTTTCAATAGCATGTGGTTTAAATTGGCTCAATTATAGCAAAATAATGCTTGAATTGAGAAATTTACGCTTGAGTGTAAACTGATAGCATCTATGCTTGATTCAAAGTGTAGTCTTGAGGTATTTTGCAGTTTTTTGAACTCACCATTTTGGATGATTTGTTAAGAAGCTCGCTTTAAAGCATTTTTTAAATTTCGTGTACAATGCATTAAAATAAAGAAAATTAATTGAAATTTCTGTGTCGGCAATTGCAATAGCACAATAGTAAATGAACTGTTAGTTTTCTCGCGTGCAAGCATTCTAAGAGAAAAACGTTATTTTTTAATACACTGTAGGTGCTAATTTGTTGGTTACCAATCCGAAGCTGTGATGAGCTAAAACTGGTAGAAGTATGATTTTAGTGTGCTTCGAGGTCGACTTAAAAGCTAGGGCAGTCAGTAGCCCATTGGCATGTGATAGGTTGATTGATTGGGTTGACCCTTCGGGGAGAACCGTGGTGACTCTGTGTTTATAACCTATTTCTCATGTTACCAAGAAGCTTTACATGACAGTGTTTACTCTCTGAGATCTGCCATTGTCTGCAGAGATGTGACAGTAGAACCCTCAGGTGTGATTTAAACCTACCACGGCTCGTTAGCATATGTTCGTTAGTTCGCGGACTACGCGCTCTAACCAGAAAGCCACGGTAGCCACGTCAATAACCAATTATTTTTACATCCATAAAATTCTCAATCCAAGTAGTTTTTTGCTGGTATTGAAAAAAAATAAATTTTAGTGTTGTCATTACGAAATAATTCTTAGTTCTAAATGCAGATTGCCATAAATCCAATATATTTTTTTTGATTCTATTCAATTATGTTTTGAAAGTCAGAATTATTAGCTTGATCCAGTGGCTTGAAGAAATAGTTTTCTGGAGAAGGGAAAATTTGTTTGGTCAAATCTGTTTTAATGTTATAATTTTCCGTTTCTTTTTGAAATTTCTTTGATTATATGCTATATAAGGTCTGTTCCCGTACTCGATTCAAGTAACTTGAAGTTGTTTGAAAGCGTTTTTTTTACAAATTATTGAAGATCGAGAGAGAGGAATGACAAGCAAAATGTCACTCTCTATTCTATTATAATTACTTGAAGTTAGTACGGAAACAGACTTATTATGAGTTTTTTTTTAGCCCAACTATTTCCAATCCATTTTCTTTGATACAGCTTATTCAACTTATTTCGTTTTTAATAATTCATTTGTTAGCTTTAACGTTTATTATTTTTTCTGTTTTTTATCTATAACTTGTTGAAAATTTCTTATAACTTTTTACATTTAAAGACTGTTAATAATATATGTAAACATTACTTTAAAAAATAAACAAAATAAATAAATAAATATCAGCCATAAAGGTCGTTATATTATGGATTCAAAAAAGGTATATACTTTTACTTTTAACAAAAAAGTTACCCCGAATTGTAAACGAAACAAATGTTAATTGTCTTAAATCATGTTCAGCTTCTTGAAATAAACAATTTATTGTGTATTCAAGAACTGAAGGGCTTATTGCAAGAACATGATAAGCCACATAAAAATATTTTGAAATCATCGACTCTAAAGTTTTAAAAAAATGTATGAAACTTTTGCAAATAGGTTAGATAAATTAATAAGAAATAGTCACAATCTCTTCAGTGGTGGTTCATAACGCATTGAGTAATGTATTCAGCCCAAAAAATAGATTTTATTGATTATGTGGCTTATCACGTTATTGCACTAAGCCCTTCAATTCATTTATAATAATGAATATTACAAATTAAAAGTATTAGTAAATACTTTTGTTATTTCTAGTCAGAGATGCGTGATTCAAGTAATTAAGGCTTAATTTCACATGTTCTTGGATTAAGCAAAATATGTTTTCGTTACAAGAATATTATTTCTCTCCGCTTAGCAGAATATTTGAGGTTTTTAAAACAGTGGAACTCTTTTGATTATTGATTGAAAAAGAATATAATATTATGTTCTTAGTAAATTTTTAGAACTTAGTATGCTTAGGTGTCTGTGTGTTGCTGCTACTTATCAAAGCAATCATTTCACCGTTATTTTCTAATATTTTAAGAGCCCATCACACATGTAGCAATTATTTATAAAATTATAAATCAATGTTTTTTTAGTAAACTAACACTGAACTTTCATTTCACACATTAAATATATGTTATACATACTACATGCATATGCTTTTACATATGCATATGTTTCGTGTTTATTTGCATTTGCATTTACAAGCATATATGCAACAAACACATATATTCTATGTACTCGTATCAACAAATTAATTGAAGTTGCTGCTTGAGAAGAATTTTCCAGGTGAATGATGCGGAACAAATAATCAATCAATCAAAACCATCGACTGACTGACTGACTGTCCGTTTGCTTCGCCATGCCTTTCATCCGTCTTGTCCAGTCTACTTGTTTGTCCTTCCATCCGCTCAGTGCGAACTGACTGAAAATTGATATTGGCAAAAATGGCTGTTGTTGGTTGGTAAATCTGTCCCGATCCGCCTGTCTGTCTGTCTGTCCGTTTTCGATAGATACATAAACTCAAATTCGGACTATAGAAAAATCATGAAATGCTGCTACAGCTTAAAATTCATGTGCAATTGTTAGTTGTTGTTGTTGTCGCTGTTGTAGCTGTTGCTGTAACTGTATCAAAGTACCTATGGCTAAATGTGTGCGAATGTATGTGCGTTACGGTACTGCCTGGGAGCGGTTGATTAAAAAATGTAATTAAATTCACCTGTTTAAGTGCAATTTAGAGTGATTCGCATGGGGCCATCAAGGTCCAATTTCGAGTGATTTCACACACACACACACAGACACACACACTCACATTCTCCATTTCGATAAAGCAATTAATTAGATTTTTAATTGAAAAATCCGACAGCGACACAAGCTACACAAACTTCACTCGCTCATGAGTTCATACATACATCAGCACTGTACGCTGCAGGTAAAAGGTGCGTTCATTGCAATGGAGTTAACAGATCGATTTCGAGCTTTATCACCGCTATAGCACACCTTTAGTTGAACTCGTAAAGTTGGTCATATGATTCGATCGCACAGCATCGCAGCTAGTGAACCGCATTAGCCACTGAAGCTTTGACGGTGGTCAGCTAATTGGATTCTGTTCTTTAATCGGATTTGCTTGCGTTACGCACTGCCAAACGCAACAAATTAAATTTCCGTGCCCATGTGACATTAACGAGAGCTCCGAATTTTAACTGAGCTCACCTAATTTGTCACAGCTTTATTCATATAACTACAATAATTACAACAATCCATGCACAGCAGCAAATTGGAGCGCATTAAAGTAGTTGAGATCATGTAACAACTTTTGACAGTTTTTACTTGTAATCTGAACAATTTAAAGTAATTCAAGCTTGTTCTTTTCCATGCTTCCCCATAGACTTTGTTTAGATTCATACATATTTCTTAATAAATCAGTTTCAGCAATAAAGTGAGTGCAGAGCCTTACGAGGCATCATCATTTTTAGAATAGTGATGAGTTTTAAAAATGATATTTCAAAGCAATAGTTATTAAGTTTCTGAAAGTAGCGGCCGTAGCCTAATAATAGAGCTAGAGAAAATAGCGCCCCATAGCATAATGCTTCCACCAGCATGCTTTAATGTGAGGTGAGTACACTTGGGATCAAATGCTTTTGACCGCGGAAGATGAACATAAGCCTTTCTATCTGAGTAGACTCTGTTTATCTTGGTTTCATCAGAAAACAAGACTTTTTGCAGTCATTTACAGTCCAGTGGCGATCATTTTTGGCGAACTCCAAGCCAAGTTTCGTTTATAAGGTTGTGGCACTTGAGAGAAATGTGCTCTTTTTTCGCCTTTGCTTGAACTGTCAACTGTTCTTTTCTTTTTTCTATGCTTCATTTTCTTGATTTCTTTTCATCCAGCTGGACCGAGTTCTGACAGTTTGACCGAGCTTGCTCTCAAGTGGCACAACCTATAAATGAGACTTGCTCCAAACGCTTTATACGGTTACAGTAATGACTTCTTCCGAGAAATTCTTCCATACAGCCCATTCTCTCGCAATCTTCGTTTGATGGTATCTACTTTCACCAAAAACAGACACGAATTTCATTTGCTGTCTTCTGAGGAAAGTTTTTAGATTCGCGTACCATCAACTTATCTTCTCTGGCAGTAGTTTTATGGGCCCTACGTTTGCAGGAAAGATACCTTTATTATTGTCTTTCCATTCTGATAGTTCAACCGAGCTCGCTCTTAAGTGCACCAACCTTATAAATGAGGCTTGCTCCAAACTTTTTTTGCGGTTACGCTCCGACAGTAAAGGCTTGTTCCGGGATTTCTTCCATACAACCCATTCTCTCGCAATCTTCGTTTGATGGTATCACTTTCACCAAAAACAGCGTACCATCAGCTTATCTTCTCTCGCAGTAGTTTTATTGGCCCTACGTTTGCAGGAGAGATACCTTTATTACTGTCTTTTTCTTTATACAATATCGCTCAGCGTTAAATATCATCCTTTTAGAGAATTTTAATGATTTTGCAATTTGGCCGTAGGAGTGTCCGTCCTTGTGCATTTTTACGATTATGGCCCGTGTGCTTTGGTAGCAAGATTTGCTTTTACCCATTGAAAACCTCCTAAATACACGTCGTTTATTAATCACGGACTATAAATTTATAAATAAACTAGAATTTTACCTTTAACCGTCAAATACTGAAAAAATAGGCATTGCAAATTTTGTGCACGGATGTTTCTTAGCTGTTTTTTATAAAAGCTCACAGCTGATTCAGTAAAAATACTAATTAGAAACTTTTGATATGTTTATGACAACAGAGTTGCCATAGAGAGAAAACAATGAGGATTTCTCCCATCTGTGCAAAGGATTTGTGGTTTTAAGAAGGATCATTCGGAAAGTAGCATCAATGTTAATTAGTTGCACGGCACTGCACATCACTTTACTTACCTCTATTATAGTATTATATATGCAAGAATTTTTATATACCATTTTATCTAACCAAGATCAAATAACAATTGGCTGCAACTAGAAATGAGAACTATGACAAGAGAAAGGAAATAAACTTGCTTTGAAAACATTTCTAGAAGTAGTGCACGGAGAAAATTAATTTGCTTAAATCAAGCAAATGCTTTGCTTAAAAGCTTGCTCAATCACGGTGTGATTTTAGAAAAGAATTGCTAAATTGAAATCACTCCTCATGTATTTAGGAAAAAGCAAAATTTTGAATAATTTAAATTAAATTCAAGCAAATTTCTGCTGAATTCAAGCAAATATTTGCTAAGTTATTATAAATTGGAATAGCAAATTTCTACTTAATTCAAGCAAATATTTGCTTAGTTATTATAAACTCAAATAGCAAATTTTTACTCAATTCAAGCAAATTTCTTCTAAACACACTAGCACACGTTTATTCTTAATGAATAAAATTAGGCGACGATTGGTTAAAAACTGCGATAATTGAATGGATAAGCCCATGCACTTACACTCACGCGGCCGAGGTTCAAATCTCCAGATGGTGGTAATTTTTCAATTTAATTTAATGTTAATAATTATATCACTTCAAAAATATGCTAGATTTCAGCAAAAACTAATCAAAATTTGCTATTTCAATTAGCAAATTTATAATAACTAAACAAATATTTGCTTGAATTAAGTAAAAACTTGCTTTTGCAGTTTATAATAACTTAACAAAATTTTGATTAAATTCAAGCAAATATTTGCTTGGTTATTATAAACTGCAAGAGCAAATTTTTGCTTAATTCAAGCAAATATTTGCTTAGTTATTATAAATTGGAATAGCAAATTTTTACTTAATTCAAGCAAATATTTGTTTTGCAAATGTTGTTTTTATAAATGTGCAAACACAAAGTTGATAAAACAAAACAAATTTGTAGCTGAGCCAACTGAGCCAATTGAGCTTGTGGACGCTCATGTCTGAGTGTAAACTTCTTTACAATTTAAGATAAAATAGGCACAGAATTGACTAAACGAATTTCTAGATATAAACAAATTTACGAAAATGATGAAGTTTTGGAATGTTTAAGTAAAATAAATATACCCAAGAATACACTTAAAAAATTAAAAACTCTCACCCTGATTATTTAGAAGACTCCTGTTTATCAGAATGCATTCATATTCAAGAATATATAAAAGAAAAGTTACATTCACTTCCACGTAACAAAGAAAAATGCTCTTAACCTGAATCACCATTCATAAAAGAAACGTCGCAATGCTTATGTGAAAACAGCAACCCCGATCAAGAGAATATAATAATTCAGATGGCAAAAATATAATTCGAAATAACCAAGTTAAAATTATTTTCTCAAATTTAGACATTGCATTGAACTCTATTGTTATTGCATGTATTGTGTATTGAAAAGCGTTTAGTCAATGCAACTGATTTCGATGACATAATTTGAGACTTTGCTTCTGCAAAGTTAAAAGTTAATTTAATTAAATTTGTTTTGAATCAAAAGTAAGTTCAAGAATTGCTAACATTTTCAGCATTAGTACATAAACTATGTTTAATATTTCAGATACTGAAAAAAATAGTCTTATATAAACTGATGTGTTTGAAAGCAAAAATTCAAAATCTTAAGGTATAAAATATTGGTGTAATACTGTAGGGACGTCAAAAAGACAAATGAAAATGCCGAGAATCGTAAACTTATTTTTTGGTCGTAGAATTTAGTGGCATACTCACATTTTCCCAATCAACTCAAAATCTTGAGATATTTGTGATTGATATTTAGTCACTTTTAGACCCATTTTTATCTATATTTTCCTTATTTTAACAGACCAAACATTTTGACCACCTCCGATTTTTCTTAAACTATCGGAATTTAATCTAGTAATGAAATAAAAATACAAATTTGAATCAAAAAATTTCAAGATTTTATAAAGTTCAACATTCAAATTTGATCAAATGTATGAAAAAGCGAAATTGCTTAGCTTTTGAAAAATCATAGATTCCAAGGCTTACTTGATTTTCACGTAAGATTTATTATTGATTTATTTTTGAAAAGACAATAGAAAGTTATTGTTAAAAAACTATACAAATTTTCTAATAAAGATCGAATATCAGAAATTTGAATATCTCAAGATTATGATCTGAATATGAAAAACTGAGTACGTCACCAAATTCTACCACCGAAATTTAAGTTTATGTATCTCGGCGTTTTTTGTGTCTTTTCAAAAGTTTTAAATTTGCCTACAGTGTTATTAAAGATTTATATTTTTTAAACCAACTCATATTTAAATTAAATGTTTTATATCTAAAAGCATTCCAATTTGATTTTAGCCGAAAAAATTTTTAAAATTACTGTCAAAAATGTTTTTATTTGTTGGTGGGGCTGTGCCTTTATTATTGTTATTATAATTTTTTTAGGGGCATCATTTTTATCTAGCCCACAGCGGCAAACTTGGTTAATCCGGCCCTGTCCATAGCGTTCATTGTTTTTAAAATAATAATAATAATAAATGCGATCTTTTTATATACATATAAGACAATGACAAGAACTCTCTCCGTGTTTTTAAAATTTATATAGGTTTAACACAAAAATTGTCTTAGGTCCGTTTGAAGAAGTATTAAAAAAATTTTTTTTTAAAACTATCGTTAAAAAAACAATTAGATGTAGGTAATAAAAAAAAGTGAGAACACGGAGATAATTATTTTTATTGAATCAAGCAAATGTTTTGCTTAAAGCAAATCAGTAAAAAAATTTTGATCAATCACGGTGTGATTTTAGAAAAAGATTGCTAGATTATAATCACTCCTCATGTATTTAGGAAAAAGCAAAATTTTGCTAAGTTATTATAAACTGCAAAAGCAAATTTTTACTTTATCCAAGCAAATATTTGCTAAGTTATTATAAACTCAAATAGCAAATTTTTACTAAATTCAAGCAAATTTGTTCTAAACACACAAGCACGCGTTTATTCTTATGAAGAAAATTAGGCGACGATTGGTTAACAGCCGTGATGGTCGAATGGATAAGCCCATGCACTTACACTCACGCGGCCGAGGTTCAAACCTCCTCGAGGATGGTGGTAATTTTTTAATTAAATTAAATGTTAATAATTGTTTCACTTCAAAAATATGCTTGATTTCAGCAAAAACTAATCAAAATTTGCTATTTCAATTTATAATAACTTAGCAAATATTTGCTTGAATTAAGTAGAAATTTGCTTTTGAAGTTCATAATAACTTAACAAAATTGTGACTTATAATTTTGCTTGAATTTAATTAAAATGTTGCTTAGTTATTATAAACTGGAATAGCAAAATTTTTATTACTTTTTGCTGAAATCTAGCATAATTTTGAAGTGGCTGTGATTCAAGCTCAAATTTTGCTTAACCACAATACAAATTAAGCAAACAGTTTTCTCTGTGTACTGTTACGACTTTTTGTGCTTCAAGGAGATGAGGCTTTTTTAAATTAGTATAAATATATTAAATATTACTAAAATTATAAATAATGAAACAAAACTAAGCACACTCTTTTATTTGACATCATTTACTTATATAATATCACTTTCTAAACTTTTTGAGCACTGAGGATATAAAGATTATTTCATACTGGAATTCATGTCGTTTTAAAAATTTTTAAGGTTGTTTTACGTGAAATTCAGACACGCAAGCTCGGATATCAAACTTTTTGAGCTGTTTTAGCCGTTGGTGCGTGTTTTTAACTGTCAACAGGCAAGCTAATACAAGGAATTACACAATTGTTTTCTGGATTGCATTGAATAAAAAAATATTAATTATAATAATAATTTGAGGTTAACATTTTGAGGATTATCACATCGAGTATGTTGCGAAGGTACCAGGTTATGGTGCCAAGTTATGGTTACAGTAATAACCTAACAAATCGTAACATTTTATACTACAAAATGTATGTATTAACATAAAGTGTGCAATAAATAAAGAATAACAAAAAAAATATATGTCTTTGTTAGAAGGTTTTATTATATTGATGACGTCACTTTATATGCAAAAAAAAAGAAGGGAATTTTAAATTAATTGTACCAACTGCAAACCAATGAGTGCATATATAAAATCAAAGCTTCACAATAAAAAGTGAGTATTAAAAATTTTAATAAAATTTAACTTTTGAACTTATGTCATGCAATTTTAATCATATATGGAATCATTATTGATTTCTCTGTAAGATCGTATGAAAATTTCTTCAATCAATTTATTCAAATCAACAATATTCAATTTATGAGTAGACAAACAATAAGATAAATAAAATAAAATAGAAATTTCTGGTTTCAGCGACATGCAATTGTTACATTTTCGCCGTTTTTTCAGATGCCTACTTCCAAATGTTTCAGCATAAATCTGTAGCAAGCATCTTTAAAAGAAATTTTTGTTTCATAATCTGCTCAAATCAATTTTATATTTCTTATACATTTGCATTCTTCAGCCGTTCAACCCGTTAATAGTACTGTAACAATGCAAATTGAAACCTTATCCACGCTTTAAAGTAAAATTGTTTTTATAGTAAAATCAGCAAGCAAAACCATATGGTTGTGCAGATATTTTTAAAAAACATGCCACCCGCATATTAACACAGACATCCGACAAGCCTGTCCTGTGCTTAATCGCTTAAACGGCTCTGCAGGGACCGCACATGGACCCCAACAACAATCAGCCGGCATGGTAATTGCTAGACAATCAGTCAGTGAGAATATTTATCATTAACAAATTGTTTGCTTAAGTCTATGCGTAATCAATCTTATGCCAGATAATTCGTCAGTTTTTCCCGGAACTATTAAATAAATGCTTGGAACTATTAAATTGGTTAAAATATATTGAAATTTTTATGAAAATCGCAATAATATAAGGTAAAAAACCAAATTTTATAAAATAAAAATTCAGTCATACAACTTCAAAAGTAAAATTTCTAAGTTCAAGTAAAATATTTCTATATAACTCGAAGTTGGCATGTATACTTAATGGTAAGACAGTTGGCAAGGTAGCACAAAAAAAAACATTGTAGAATTTCTACATTTTTTCTAATGAAAATGAAATTTCCTTTTAAAAACCATACTCATAAAAACAAAATCGAATAGAACATAACATCATTTGACCAAAAAAAGAATTAATGTCTCGAAATACTTTGTTGTTTTTTTTTCTCTAGATGATTTGATGTATTCAAAAGATTGAACTTGAATTGATATAGATATTATCTTCATTTTAACATTTCAAGTATTGCATTGAACTAAACAATGCCTTATGATATATACTTTGGATCAAGTCTTGATTTTATGGTATGGATTTTATGCATGTGGTATGCAAAATATCAAAAAATTCAAAATGCACCAAAAGACTTAAAATCCACCACAAAAGAGTTATACGCTTTGCTTGAATAAACATTTTTTTACTGTCGAATTTCTAAAAAAATTGCAGAATTTTGCGATTTATATAATACCAATACACTCAACTCCTTTTTTACATGGTAGATGCGTTCCTATGCAAAACGCGTAAAAAATTTAGGTATGTGTTCCAACAATGAATAATTGTGTAAGTTGGAAAACTTTTAACCCACAAAACCGTGCAAAAAAGGTAATGATTTCAATATAAAATACAATCACATTGAGGGAGGTTTGAGGCAAAAGATATTGAAATTAAGTCATATTTTAGAAGATGTTTTTTAAAAAAGTGGACAAAAAATTTAATTTGCGAGTTAATTTTATATCATCAGTTTAAATAAAAAATTTTTATTTGTAACATATGAGCATTTCCGTCGTAACTCACGCGACATGCGCACGACTTAAAGCTTCGTTTTCTCGGAAGCTTATGTTATAAATGTAAAAAATTTCTTATATACATATATATATATGCCTTACAAGAAATAGTAATGGTATGATCTAACAAAATTTTCGTTCCTAATTAAGAAAGGCAGTGGTAAATATGGGCGTAACTCACGCGACAAAAAAATGAAAGTGTGCTTTACAAGCCACTTTTGATTGTAAAAATGCAGCGAATTTTCCCATATAATTTGTTTTTGTTTTTAATTTTTAAATAATGGGAAAACAGTGAAGTTTCATAATAAATCCACTTTATCTATGGACTTTGCTTATTTAAAAATATATTGAGTTTCCAAAAAATATTTGCCGTAACTCACGCGACATAACCCACGCGACAAAATTTCCTTAATTTTAAATTGGGTGATTAAGTAATAAGGTAGTAAAGTAATTATGTAATTTAGAAATTAAAAACATAATTTAATATATTGTTCTTTTCTTGCCTCAACCATTTTTCTATTATCTTTAGCCAATGCCTTCCATTTTTACTAAAACAAAAAAGTTTACAAAACATTTACTAAACATTTACGAAAAAGAAAACTACATTTGTGAAACAGTGCGGACGATTTGATCATCATGGTTAAGATGATCACAGAAATTTCTTAAATTAATAAAAAAATGTTTCTCTTAGATAAATAAGTTTAAATTTTTTGGTCACGTTTGACTTTTCTGTGGAAATGCCCATATAGTTTTTATATATTAACAAAATCGGGCCGCATCATAGCACGGCTCCAGATCGTCTGAAAAAAAACAAAATGCATTTGAAAGTAGACCCTTGAATTTACTTCTTTTACCAAAATAGAATGGAAATAGGGAAAATTAAGAAAATTATGAAGCGTGAAAGAGAAAATCAAGAACTTTTAGTTATTTCTAACCATATTGTTGCGTATAAAAACTAGACAAATCTTCCGCAGAAGCTAATTTTGGTAAATGCGGCTTAGAATTGAAGCGTTTCACAGTGCGCTTTTTTGATTTTAGGATGGCATTTGGGTTTTTGTGTTTTTTGTTAAATTTTATAAAAAATATTTTTATATATCAGATTATAAAACATGTATTATGAATGTAGTACTAAAAACTTGTTTTGTAAAACTCGTCAAAGTTGAAACTTTTTGAACAAAAATAAGCTCAATAAAAGCCAAAAAATTAAGTCAAGTTACAACAATAATAACTTCGAGCACAAAGTACATTTCAAGGTTTTGTTTTTTTTGACTTTTTTATGTTTTAATCGCCATTAAATTTAACATAAAATACAATGAAAAAATATTAAAAAATAATAATAGAAAAATCGTTGAAATATCACTGTAAATTTTTCAAGGAATGAAAATTGAATTAAAATTTAGTAGAAAATATCTAGCTAACTAATCATTATTAAAGTCGAAGGCTATAACTATCATAAAATATCGTACTTCTACCTTCTGTTTCTGTAAAAACCTGCTGCATCTAGCTGCTCAAATCAAAAATCAAATTTCGCCCTGAAATGCACTGATTTCCAAGACAATTTTCAGGTACTCTTAACCTTCACCTGGCCTCGTGTGGTACATACATACCCCACGTTCTTTCTCGTTTTGATTTGTTAGGAATTTTTTTCTAGTTTTCCGGATTTTTTATGAACGCTGATCTTTATTTTTTCAACTTGGACTTTTTTACAGTTTAAAGTGATATCTAAAGATGATATCTGCATTCTTTTGAGACAAAATAATCATTAATTACATCTTTACAAAGATTTTTATCACTGGGGTTCGTATGTACCCCACGAGACCAGGTATGTTACTCAGGATGAGCATGCAAGTGAAGGTTAAATTTAAAGAAAAAGAAAATAGAATTCATAATTTAAAACATGTTGTGACCATATTTTGTATTAGCAACCATTTTAAAAATTTGTTTTTAAATTTCGTTAATTTGGTTATAGTGTTATATAGGAGATATATCTAAAAGTTATCCAATTTGAAATATTTTTAGCATGAAGTTTAAGTGAAGCCAAATAAACTAAATTTACTCTTTAAAAACATAAATAAGCAATTTTATGCGGGTTTTTTTATTTAAAAAAAAATATGGTTTGTATGGGAGGTAGGCGTTACAGTTGAATTAGAATTCTAATTTTTTTTGTGCTGTCACTTAATTTAGGTTAGAACTCTTTTGTACAATATTTCATGGGCCTAGCATTTATACTTTCTGAAATAAGGCAAATGTCATCCTAAAATCGAAAAAAGCGCACTGTGCGTCAACGCGAATAACGTTGTAAGAGATAAATGAATAAAACATGTTTTTTTTTTGCTTATTACCGTTAAAAATACACTGACTTGTATCTTATATTTTTAATTTCTTTTCATTTAAAGGCTAAATTTTGTACAACTCTTATACTAATAAAGAGAAAATTGAGATCAAATAGTTCTAAGTGCGCAATTAAAATAGTTTTTTTCCCTTCCGGAAAACATATAATTTTGTCGCTTACAACGTTATTCGCAAAGACGCTTCCATTATATTATAAATAGTTAAAACAAAAAATATTAAAATCGGTCGATTAGTTTGTTTGCAGTCGTATGGCCCGTTTCGAGAAAAGCGCGCTTAAAGTTTCTCTGGTTAGTTAATGTTACTCTGGCTTTGAGGCGCTGTAGAACCTGTATTATAAGCGCGATAGATTTGAAATTGTTTTTTCATATTCTTGAATTATTGTACAACAAAAATCAATTTTAAAAAATAAAATTGTCAAAACATTGTTTGCCTAAAGCTTAGTAAGCTGTAGGGACGAAAATTCTTAGGCACTTAATTCTACACGCGAAATTTTAGTATAGACCCACCACAAACACATTCTTACTATATTTGTTGAATGTGTTAGTTGAACATTATTCTTGAATGTCAAATTTCAACGCCAATTAAATGTACGGACACATAAAAGACAGCGAAATTTTGACATTTTAACTCTCAATAGTGGTTGTGAACTTGGCTGCAAATTTTTCATTCAACAGCGTACTAACTAACGAAAAAAATTTCGTTTTCTTTTTCGTTGTCAAAAACGCAATGCATTTCTTACGGAAGATTTCTTTTCGCTGCTACAGCACACTAAGCTTAAAACCTCCATTAAACAAAAACATTTCATTTTTATTAAAAAACCAAAATAAAAAAGAAGTAAGAGTACAACGTAAAAAATACTATAGAAATCGGGTGTTCACCGAAACTTGTAAACTTGTTTTCAAGTCAGTGGCACACACACACGTGGGCATAAACCGATCATATGTGATTACAGCATGACAATTGATGGTGAATAAAATTTTTTATAAATCGTGCAAGCCCAAGAAGTTCGTGTAAAAAATTTGTTGGTGAACTGTATTATTTAAAAATCGTGTAAAAAAAGAGTTGAGTGTTCTTATATATATATAAGAAAATAAACTCGGTATGTATAAAGTATACGCTAAATATCTAAAAATCCAAATGCACTCAAACACTTGAAATCCACCTCCAAGACTATGCTTTAGTAAATTTTGCTTTGGTAAATTGACTGTAAAATTTCGTTATTTCACTGAATAAATAACATTATTTTAAAATATTTCTACGAATGGGAGTGGCAGAGGAAAGAAAGAACATAAAAAAAAAATTAATTTTCCATAGCAAATCGAGACATTATTTTTGAGAGGCTCATATACAAATTGTTTTTCTTCTTTGTTTTTAATTTTTATTTGTTTTATTTTATCTTCATTGTTTATCAAAAACAATATGAATTATTCAAGTAAGAAAAGATAATTTAATGAAATAAATACTAATAAAAATTTTGTTAAAATTACATGAGGGCATAAATTGAAAACTTGATGTACAAGGAAGGGGCAGGCTTAAAGTAATGAAAGATATTAATTTAAATTTAATTTAATGTAATAGTTTAAAAAAAATAATTTTTTAAAATGTGTTCTATTGCATAAACAAAGACCTCTAGAGTAGTAAATACTACTGAAAATTATCTGAGATAAAGATTGAACTAAAATTCGGCAAAGATGTAATTCTTGTAACTTTCCTATCGGAATGAAAAAGTCAATTGCCAAAAAAATAACTACTTTAAAATTACTTTAAAAATAATTACTTAAAAATTAGCTCAAAACACATGCAGCATATGTTCTTGTGTTATTTTCCTGTTTCTGTTTTTTCGTTGCTTCTTTCTTGTGTAGCGACAAAAAATAAACAGTTATGGATCATAATAACAACATTTTACATTCAAGAATTCAGTATTTCAATCCACCAAGTTCAGAGCGACGTGAGAGTGTTCAATTTAATTAAAGTTGTGAGTTATAAGAAAATGCTTTTGGTTACAGCAAAAGAAATTTAAAAAGATTATTTAAGAAACAGAAAGAGAAAAACTTATCAATCTTGCAAAAAATAACCTCGAAAGTGAAATAAAAGAAAGTAAACGTGAAGAAACAAGTTCAAGTGCATCGCGGCGATCAGAAGAAAAATTATTAGCCAGCAACCAAATGAACACTTTCTTCACATATTGAATATAGTTACGATAGCTCTATAATTTCGGCTGTTATCGTGATCACAGACGGACAGACAGGCATGGCCAAAGCACTCAGGAGTTGATGCTGATCAAGAATATATATAAATGCCACGCGTCCTTATCGGCGTTAAAACGGAGTGACAAAGTTAATGTGCCTTTACGCAGCATGTTTGTAAAAATAATTTTGTAAAAATAACGGGCACCCCATTATATATGCACCAAAAATTAATCTGCTAAATGTTATAAATTGTATTTTTTCCATAGATTGAAGCAGTGAAGTCTCTGATGAACTCTGGAACCCAAGGAAAACACTAATTTCAGTTTTAAATGAATATATAATTGCCAGTTACAACATCGATGGGATCCACGGTAAAAAAAGCTTAAGGTCTTTACAAACTTTTACCCAGCTTTAAAACGTAAACATTTATAAGAAAATTATTTTATTCATTTGCAAGAATTTTTCACTTTTTTCTTTCTTTTTCCTTTCACTAGATGCCTTCTGTTCTTTCTTCTGTTCTGTTCTTCTTCTAGATGAAGAGACAGACGTAGAAGATATTGTTCGAAAGGCTTTCCAGGCCGACAAAAAGCGTCACTTTCACGCGTCAGGTGTCCTTAAAGAAAGCAGCTCTAAATTTGAAAATATATTTTTTTGCATTTATTTTGAAGAAATCTTATGCACAGAAGAAATTAAATAGCATGTTATATATACATATATATATATTAGGCCGGGTTGATTTGTGGGTTAGGCAAAAAATTCGCCCATTGCCCAGTGAAAATTGTATTCTAGGGATCAAAATAAGAAACTTTGCCCGAGGAACTATACCTCTAAAACGAATTCTAATGCCCCAACTTTTCCGTAGGGTCAAATTTTGAAAAATCCCTCTTTGACCCATTTAGAGTGCCCCAATCGCGTCCGAATGTTTGACCGACCCCTTCTAACCTTGGAGGGCCGATCCACCCATGCCAGTGGCATACCCCCTGGGGCCCCCCCAGGGATTCCCCATACTAACATTTGTTTGTATGGGAAGTTTGTTGGTATGGGGAACATCCCAGGGGGGTTCCAGGAGGTGTGAAACTGGCATGGGTGGATCGGCCCTCCAAAGTTATAAGGGGTTGGTCATACATTTGAATTCGATTGGGGCACTCTAAATGGGTCAAAGAGGGATTTTTAAAAATTTGACCCTACGGAAAAGTTGGGGCATTAGAATTCGTTTTAGAGGTATAGTTCCTCGGGCAACGTTTCTTATTTTGATCCTTATAATACGATTTTCACTGAGCAATGGGCGATTTTTAAATCGACCCGACCTAATATATATATTTCAGTAAATCCACAATATGCATTTTTTTAAGTAGTCAAGTAGTATAAAATACACCAATTTTAAATAATTTCAAAATAAGGTTCTTTTATAGTAGTGGAAAACAAAGTACTTTTAAATTAGTTGAAAAGACATGCACAGTATGACAATTGACTTACTTCAATGACAACCCCATGTTAATAAAGTCAGTTGGTGACAAGAGAAAAAGTTAGAATTTCAACTTGTATAGATTAAAAAGTAGTTTTAAACTACTTTTAAATTAGTTGAATTTTCTGCAGGGTTATTATAGACCAATAAATTTGATACCCTAAGTTTCTCAATTATGTTAAAATCTGCTATTTTGGGCCCATACTAAGCTCTTAAAAAACTATAGCCAACCCACCAAATTGATCTCTAAGCAAAATAATAGTTCGTTGGAGCATTGAAAATGAAAAAAAAGGACTCAAGTTAGAAAAGCATTCGAAGAAAATAAATTACTGAATGCTTGTGATTTGGAATGCATGTTGCTATATTTTCATAGATGCTGCCATCATGAGCATACTAGAGAGAACAGTTGCATACTAGTTAAGTGCACGGCTCGTAAGCCAAAGAACCCAGATGCAAATCTTATCTGACACAGAAATTAAGTTTTCATGAGCAGTTCGGAGTAGATATAAAGCTTGTAGGTCTAGTTCTTGCACAGCAAAATGGATCATAAGAAGCTCGGTTAAAGTCCTTTCAAGGGCTAGAATGGCAAAAAATGCCAAACTAGTTAATACAAACTAGTTAATACATTGATGTGAACGCACCTGCTAAGACATTTAACAATCAAGTTCTAAACAGATATGGGCATTTTCAAACTGGCGTTACGGACGATTTGTACGATGAAATTTTTTAAAAAAAAAGAATGAAAATGTATAATTTTTAAAAAGACTTTTTTATATTTGTGTAGGAATAAAGTAGCACCCACACAAATCGACCCTTAGGATTTAATGATATAAACAAAAATATATGCTGGCGTTACGTTACAAAAAACAGAAGTGATTTTTGATACTGGCGTAACGTTATCAAAATTTCCATTGTATGTAGTTCAATTGGGTAATTAAGTAATTAACTAGTTAAGTAATTAATAACTTTAGTAATTATAAACCCAATTTAATATATTGTCCTTTCCTTGCCTCAACCATTTTTTCATTATTTTTAGCCAATGCCTTCCATTTTTACTAAAACAAAAAACTTTACGAAACGTTTACTAAACATTTACCTAAAAGAAAAACTATATCTGTGAAACAGTGCAGACGATTTGATCATCATAGTTAATGAATTTATGTAGACATTGCTTAAATTATTTAAATTAAAAGGTTTCTCTTAGATAATATCATCAAATAATGAGTTTATGAGAAGTTTTTATTTTTGGTCACGGTAGACTTTTCTGTGGAAATGCCCTTATGTCAAAATCATACAGCAGCAACAGATCTGTGGTTTTAATAACCAAAAATGTATTTGAAATTTTATATGACTGTGCGTATTTTTCATACACTTGCTACTCAGAACCTTTGAATTGTTTTAAATCGCTACCCCTTTACAAAATTTTTTATTTTTTAGTCTTTGAAGCAGCGTTCCAATAAAAATTTGGTACATGTTAGAACTCATTGCCAAAATGATTCATCACTACATTCAATAAGTTTGACATTCCGACTTAACAAATGGTATCTGTGCTGAGCTTGGTAACATGCATATTTTGACAGGACTTAACAAATTTGTTAAATTCAGCGAGTTAGTAGGACTGAAAAAATATAGTGAATGCCCTTATTATGAATATAGGTAAATCGTACAATACATTTTTTTCATGAATTTCGCAAAATTTTATTAACAGTTTTTCACTGAAGATGCATCTGGTTAAATAGCTCTTCATGATTATAATTTATAATAATTATAACATCCTGCATCTTACCGCAGTTAACCTAAATTTGTTATTTTTTCGTGCGTTCGGACGTTACTAAAAAAGATATTTTTTGTGGGACTAACACTCGAACTTAGAATTTTTCTGTGAAATGCTCGATCGCACCTCGAAAGTCTAAATGAACAAAAAAGTTGCAAATTAAATAAGTTTTAAAAATAGACTAATATCATCTCAAATATCGTACTTTTAAAGTCACAAATCTGTGGTCACAAGAATAATGACTAAACTCAAAATATCGTAAAAAAGCGATATGGAATTTACTTTATTGCCAGTTTTTGGAAGAATGAAGATATCCTTTTTGTACCCAGAATTGATCATCACTTATGTCTGCACGTATTTTGTTTATAACAGTTCATATATTTCAAAAAAATGGGTCGTAGTTCGTGCAATTAAAATATCGTTTTTTACAGAAAAACAATTTTATTTGTGCGGACGTTATGTGTCGTTATGTGACACACATTTTTCCATTGTAGTTTAATTTGGTAATTAAGTAATTAGATGGCTAAGTAATTATGTAATTTAGTAATTAAAAAACACATTTAATATATTGCCTTTTTCTTGCCTCAACCAATTTTTCATTATCTTTAGCCAATGCCTTCTATTTTTACTAAAACAAAAAAGTTTGAGAAACATTTACTAAACATTTACGAAAAAGAAATACCACATTTGTGAAACAGTGCAGGCGATTTGATCATCATGGTAAATGAATTGTTGTATAAATTGCTTTAATTAATAAAATAAAAAGGTTTCTCTTAGATAATATCATATAATAATACGTTTTAAATAAGTTTTATTTTTTGGTCACGGTTGACTTTTCTGTGGATTTCCCATATATAAGTTTTTTGCATTAAAATGACAATATATAACAATGTTATAATATCAAATATCTTCAAAAGCGCTAATCCTGTTTTGATTCAATAATATTATTTTTTTTTCAACGGTACAACGAATACATATTCGTTTGGCAGAACTAAAATCTTAAGAACTACTAAATATTTACTATCAATTCTTATGAGTACTTTTTGGGCGCTAAGCTAAATTCAGTTTATGCTAAGCTTTTAGCCTAGTTTCTTCCAAATGTAGTAAATTTTTAATCATGCTGACGGATATGAGCCGTTATATTTGAAAGTGAAATAAGTCCAATTTTAAAAAATATGAGGTAATGCTGATTTCAGTAGATATAAAGATCCTCCTTTAAAATTTTTAATCACACATTTAATGGATGCCGATTTCGTCATTAATAAGCCAAAAGAACTTTGCTATAAAATGTTATCGAAGAAATAATTCTTTTTAAAGTTAATAAGTTTACTTCAAACAATTGCAAGTAAAACAATTTCTGGTATCAGGTCATTCAATCCTGCTCAATGACAGAACATTTGTAGTTGTGGAAAGGGCACTTAAGAAAAATAACGACTATATAATGTAATATAAAATTGCCGAAAAAATAACTTTCTTTTATATAAAATTAAACGAGAGGATTTTGTCTCAACCAAATCCATGTAACAGGCAATATCAAATAGGAAACAAAAACGGACGGAGAACTAAAAATATGCTGTATGAGGTTCAAAAAGGACGAACCATACGTTTCTGGAAAACATGTATAGAGAAAATGCATCTTTTAAAATTTTTTCATTAATTGGAAAACAAGGGAGCTCAAAAAGTTTCAGCAAAATTACTTTCTTGCCATTGTATGAAACTTCAAACCCTATTACAAGACAAAAATATAGAGATATGATGACTTCACTGGCCAACATGCTTCCTATTTACCATGGTTACTTTACTATGCTAAGTGAAAATAAGTAATAAGTTGGATACGTAAGTGTTTTTTTTTTATTTTTTTTATGAAGTACTTTCAGTTCTTTACTATTATTTTTATGTAAAATTTTATCTTACTTTTTAATGAACTCAATTACTCGTCTTGCATGTCTTCATTCTGATTATAGCTTTTTATTTTAATTATTATTTGTTGCGTTTTCTTCAAAAAAGCCAAATTCTATAAAAGCAAAGATTGCGTATTTTGTTTAAATTGGTCGAATCAAAAACAAAAAGGACTAATTCCATCATAAAAAATGAATGGCCAAGAAGTTATATTTGAAAGTGGTACTAGTCCATTTGTGGCTTAATAAATGGTTATATCGCTCATTTGCTTGAATAACATCATAACTCAAAAAACAAGAATTTTGGTTTAATGATGCAGAATTGTTCTTTATATCATGATTCATATTGTGTAAGAATTTTATGTAATTATTTCGAATATTCTCCGCGTGAGAAGAGAAAATGTCTCTATATCTTCATACAAGGTGTGAGTCAATTTTAAACTTTAAAAACTTTTTTTGCGTTATGTTGTATTCGAGCGATATGTTTTAATTATTTCATAAATTGCATTTGAGTAACAAAATTTGACCGATAAATAATGCTAAAAATGTATTCTGAATCAGATAATATTTGCCAATATTTTCAAATTTTATCAAACGCAAACCTTTAAATATCTCAACATATTCAAAAGTGGAGTGATTCCACTTTCAAATATAACGGCTCATTTAATAAATATAGTTAATTATTTTTTTCAACACAAACCGAATGAATTCAACAAAAAGAGTATCTTTTATATGTTTCAATCCATGTGAAATTGAAGAAGCAAACCAGAGACTATCCACGGCAACTGACGTAAAACTGTAATCTGATTATTTCTCATTCGTTGTTGTCACCTGTGACATTATGCTAATGAAGTTTAGTAAAAAAAAGAATAAAAAATATCTCACTCACTGGCAAGCTCTTTTATAAAATCTCACGCTTTCTTAAATCTATCTTAAAAAAAAACAAAGAAGTGAGTGCCCCTGAATGGCGACAAAACAAATCTTCATGTCGATTCTAAAATGTTGTTTGGCGTGATTAACTTAATTTTATGGCAAATAAAATCTCAGATAATTTTCTCGCTGAATGTTTGTTGATGCTGTTGTTGTTGTTATTATTATTATTATTGTCATTATTGCAATAACAAACAAGCTGCCAATTTGTATGCAAAGCAAACTAACGATCGGACGAACGCACGACAAATGCAATCAGAGCAATCGAATTATTATGGCTATTAATATTGCAAAAAAATGCAACTCTGCATCATACACAAAATATTGCAGACACACACACTCACACACAGCTGTGTTTGTGGTTTCATTTCGCTTCCAACGTTAGCAAAATTTTTCATATTTATAAAACAAAAATTCTTTTAAAAATCTAAACTAGTTTTAGTCAATCACTTAAGTCTCAAAATAAAGCTGAAGTACGCTTTGCTGGGCTGCTGAAGCCGACTTATACTTTGTTAAATTAAAAGATATTTTCCATAATTTGTGTAAACATATTTTTATAATTTTATTTTTTAGTTTTTTTTTGTTTGTTTTAATTTTTCAATTAAATATTTGCGGTTTTGTGGTTTTCTTGTTTTCTCATTTTTAACGGTTTTGCAATTTCTTAATAATTTCTGTATCTCTTTTTAATCCGTATTCTATGTAGTATTTTCAATATGCAATAGCTATGTTTTTAAATAAAACTTAAAAAATAATAACTTAAACTAATAATATTATGCTCTGGTTCTACTTTAAACATCGTGTGATTTTTATTATTAATTTTTTTTTTTAACTTTACTATAACTCAAACAGCATAAAATTGATGCCAAATTAGACATTAATTAACTACATTCGAATTTTTAGCGTTAATTTAGCGTAAACTTAAAGACTTTACAACAGCACAGAGCTATTAACTACAGTAATTACAATAACTTTTGCAACAAATCCAAATGATATCGATATATTTTATCACACGTTTTAATTAAACCGATTTCAGTGAAGAGAAAAGATTTATGATTACTCGAATAATTCGTACCGGAATGTTTTGTCTCTCTAGAGTTAATTGAAGTTGAAGTCAAAGTACTCGAATTCGGTGCGAAGTGAGTTCGAATTGAAATAAACCCTGCATCTAGTGCCGAATTCGCACAGGAATGTAATGAAAAGTAATGTCTGAGTGGAAGAATAGGAGAACGAATTGGCTAGGATTTAAAGGATAGATAGATACTAAGGAAATACTCGCCTATTTATATATATATATATATATATCTCTTGTATGCTTTATACTCGTATAATTGTGTTACGTAAGAATATAATTAATAATAACTTAGCGCTAGTGTTAAAATATATTGGAATGTATAATAATTTACAAAGTGGATGAAATATCCAACAGTCCTGCCGTGTCGTGCGGGTGGTGCGGATGCTGTAGGTGTTGGTGATGGTGGTGATGATGGTGATGCAGCAGGGCCAAGGGGCCGCCACTGCTGCTGCTGCCGGCAGTGCCACCCACGTTGGCACTTAGCCGACCTACTATTGCGGAGGATACAACCGTCGTGGCAGAGCTGAGTGCTGAGGAGCAGCTGCTGGCACTGCTGCCGTGCAGGTAGCCTAATTGGGAATAGTGCTGCAGCGGTGAGTGTGCAGAGTGCGAGTGCGCTGAGGAACGGCTAGCGCCTGAACCAGAGGAGCCCGATGCCGTCGGACTTGGTCCACCGCTACCACTACCGCCTCCACCGCTACCGCCAGCGCTATTGCCGTTGACGTAGCTAAGTAACAAACTTCCATTGGAATGGCTGCCAGAGCCACCATTGTCACCTGAAGCCACCAAGCCCGAGTGTAGTGAAGAACTCACCGAAGATGAAGCCGGCGCCGTCGCTGAGGATGTGAGCGCAAGATGTGAGTGTAGCGTTTGTAGCTGTTGCGAGGAAGCCTGATGCAGTGCCTGTTGCTGCTGCTGCTGCTGCTGTTGCAGTTGATGATGCAGCAATGCCGAATCGTTTTGCTCCAATTCCAAGTGCGACGGGTGCTGCAGGTGGTGATGATGGTGGGGATGGTGGTTATGGTGACTCGAGGTTTGGTTGACATTTGGAATGATTGTAGTTGCTGCAGCGACCGCTGGAGTGGAAGAAGGCGAGTGTGTCAATGCCATTGAAGTGACTGGATCCGCGGATGCCGAGAGCAAAGACTGACCGAAGGAAGTGGCCATTTCTCACATGTGGGCGAGTGGCGCCATGGCGCGCATTGACTGCTGATGTTGGTGCTGCTGCAGATCTGGTGAACTGTTCTGGTAGTGCATCAAATTGCGTTGGTGCTCGGCAGCGGCTGCTGCGGCGGCGGCAGATGCTTGCATGCCATCTGGTATGTGGTACATGTTCATAAGATGATTCAAGTCCGAGGACTGCTGCGTGCTGCCGTACTCACGTTTCATGATGTGGTTGTTGTTGTTGTTGTTATTGTTGTTGTTGTTGTTCGAGTTACCGGCGGGGTTATGTGAAGAGTTGTGCATGGGGCTCGGCGAGACGGGTTCAGATTTTATGCTAGAGTCGCTGGGACTGTGGCTTTGGCAGGAAACTTGGGAGCCCGGCTGTCCGGTTAAGCCATAGGGCGAACCGGGTTGTTGCTGTACATTGCTGTATGGCGAGCCGGGTTGTTGAAGGCTGCCGTAAGGTGAGGTTTGACCGCCGGAAACTGTGCTGTACATGCCGTAGCCGGTGCCTGCCGTCGCATTCATGTAATTGAGGGATCCAGCTGCCGCGGCGGCTTGATGCATTTGGCCCATATCGTAGCGGTGGTAGTTTCCCATGTAGGCGCTGTGCTGGCTCTGATAGGCAGCGGCAGAAGGATCGTGCATCATATAGCCATTTGGCATATAACCGTTAGGTGCAGTCATCTGGTACATGTCGCGATTGACTGCGGCAGCCTGTTGAGCAGCCGATATTGACGACGACGTATTGTTGCGTGTCGGCGTATTGGGTTCGGATGGTTGCAGCAAAGATCCTACGCCTAGCGGATACTTCTCTTTGCTTTTTGTCAGAGTTTTTGTCTTGCGGCGTGGTCGGTATTTGTAGTCAGGGTGTTCCTTCATGTGCACGGCACGCAGCCGCTTCGCTTCATCAATGAAGGGGCGTTTCTCAGCCTCGGAGAGGTCCTTCCATTGAGCGCCCAAACGCTTAGATATCTCCGAGTTGTGCATTTTTGGATTATCTGATGCCATCTTACGACGCTGACCACGAGACCACACCATGAAGGCATTCATGGGTCGTTTGACGCGATCGGCGTTCTGTTGATTCTTGTTGGCGGTTGTCGAATTATTGTTATTTACATTGAGTGATCCGTGGTTGCCAGATCCACCACCGCCACCGCCGCCAATGGGTGTGCCTTGACCTCCACCACCTTGACCGCCAAGGCTCTGATGATGGTGGGAATGGTGGTGAGACTGTCCTGGTGATGTCATATGGTGACTTCCTACGCTTGTATGCGACGACTGGGTAGGACTCAAGTCGCTGGCACTATGAAGCGGTGAGCCGTGCGAAGTCATATGCTGCTGAACGCCCGCGTTCCCATTCATTGCATTCGCCATGCTAGACTGCAGTGAGCTGAGGGCGCCATTGCCGGCTGCGGTCGAGGCGCTCTGACTCTGACTGGAAGTGAGGTGAGAGGTCATGTGGTGATGATGGTTGGACAAGTGCGATTGTGTCAGATGCGATTGCCCCAAATTCATAAGAGGGCCCAAGGCGCTGTACGGAGATGTGGCATGACCGTGCAAGCCGACCGTTGCATGATGCGGTGGCATGGTGGCATGCAGTATACCACCCTTCATATCGGATTCCATGGTAAGCATAGTGCACGAGTTAGAAATTAAATCCACTAACAGAGTTTTTCACTTATCTGAATAGAACGGGATTGTTTAGTATTTTATTTTTTTCTTTTCGTTTTGTATTTAATAACACATTTTTGCTATAAATCACTCAACCAAAAACCAATTTAGGCTCTTGTTTTGTTTATTAAAGGTTTTGAACATTTTCTGAAACCGTTTGTGTAATTTTTTAAAGAATTGCACACATCTGTTTTGAAGAAAGGATTCGCCTTTCTTAGACACGGCATGCAGAGGTAAGAAAATTTGCACTGACCTTTTTTAGGGTCTCACAATGTTTTGTATGTTTTTGTGTTGTTGATTAAGTTTCTTTTTATATTGTTATTCGCTGTGTTTCATGGCTTAACTCACGACACTTCTCAAGTCTCAAGACTCAGATCGATTCTTTTTCAACCGAATGCGAATTTCTTTTGAATAAAAACACAATTAAAGTCAAACAAACAAACAATCGTTGCGTCGATTTTTATTGCCCGACAGAACAAAGCTTCCGTTTAACGCACACTTTTATGCTGTTACATACGATGCAATACGTTTAGGTCAGGTTTCTAAATCTTTAGGTTCTTCCAGACACCGACGACACGACAGCGATCAACGAAGAACAAAACGCAAATGAATTTTCCAAAACGATGATTTTCCGAAATTATGAAATTAACAAACGCACACAAACACGCATTGGTTTTTTCTTGGTCACGATAAAGAACACAGCCGCTTTCCGTTGCTACTGATTTAACTTTGGTTTTTGATATATATTCTTAATATGTTGTTTGTCTCTTGAAAAAAATATGAGTGGTTGTGCGAGCGACACGAAATACCTCCACACAGCGCTGAATTGAGCACCTTTCTGTTTTTGGACGATGAGTTCGAAACCTGTTCGAGGTACCCGCCGCGTAAGCGAATCTCTTCTCGCAGCACTCTACTGAGCTGTGTCTCCGCTGCAGCCACTGCGACTGCTACCAGCTGTCACACTCGCAGGCTAGTCGCTAGTCGCTCTTCGGTGGCTTGCTTGCGTGCGTGCCAGACAGAGTAGGCATGAGTAACACACCAAATCCAGACACAGATGCACACACACGCAGACGGCAAGTGTATCTATGTGTTGGACGTGATTTCGCCGTGTGCTGGTGTGTGTGTGTGTGTGTTTATGTGCATGTAGCAAGACGCATTTATCACAATCTGTGACAGCTCGAGGTTGTGGTGGGCCGGATTTTGCGCAGCATGAGATCCAGTGCTTGGAGAATCAACCAATGAGCGGCATGTACGACGAGGAGGGACCAATGCTGTTGGTCTTGTCGCTTAGACGGTCGCTCTAGCATGGTCTGGCCGGGTGGTTGTGCGCTGACTCTTTCTCAGTGGCTGCCACTGTGGCTGGCTGTTGTCAGCCCGTGTGACAGAGGGTGTCATACTTACTTTGAATCGTGTAAAATCGATTGTGGCCCGAGTTTCAAAACGAAGTACTCGTAGACGGTGAGGCATTTACGGTGGCGTAGTTGTTGCTGTGTTGTGCGTGTTTTGTAATGCAACATATTGCACGACGTTAACGCTCATTCAACGCTCAGCTCACAAGAACGTGACGAACGAACGAATGGAGGGTTCGAATGCTTTGGCAGTCTGCTGTATGGCTGGACCGTCAGAGATGCCATAAAAAATACGCACACGAAATTTATAGCAAGCATTGTTGCCACATTTCCCTTAGTGTGTTGCAAATGGATGTGATTAAAGGGAAATCTGGAAAAAGATAGGAAATGCCTCTACATCGGTTTTCTTGTTGTTGCCATTAATGTTTGTATATGTGTTTGTGTGTGCGAGTATATACTTGGTGTGTGTGTGGACTTGTAAGATATTCTAGTGTTTGTCTACATCGACGCAATAGTTAACAATTTTTGCAAATTTAAGTAACTTTAGATAAAAGTGAGTTTTGTTGAGTCACCATGTGGATTGACAACGAGGAGTTGAATTTCAATGTCAGGCAAGGGCCATGCAAAAAGTTTTCCATAATCCAAAGGATGAGTTCAATCATCATCACTTCAAATACAATGGGATAACAGAAAGTTTTCTGCTATAGCAAACAAAAGAATTTGTGTGATTGACTTTTATTTTGGTAATGTTTCGCTCTGGGTCTAGTTGGCAAGTAAAACGTGCTACAGGTGTCGAAATGAGCCAATACATATCTATAAGCGATCAGTAGAAACTAAAACTACACAATTGACTCTATTAAATAAGTTTTTACCATACAAAATAAATAGACTGAATCTGGTTAACAATAAAAGGAAATTCTCCCTAAGCATAAATTTTTGGAAATATCCACTCATGATGTGTGGCATCTAGCTCAATAGTTTACAGGCTATCATGGCATTTATCAGCTGCACTATTTAAAAAATTGACCTCGTGACACATAAATTTGACTCATTAACTAACTTAACTATGCACTAACTTGCAAACATTTGAAAACTTTCCAATTATCAACAGTTAATATAACTAGAATTTAAAGTGTGCAACAAGTACTTAGAATTCATTGCGAATTTATTGCCGAAACCGAGCAAATGCTCTGCTAAAATCGTCACAATGGGCTTAAGGAAGAGAAACAAACAAACACGGAGTTGTGCATAAGTATCTATCTCTCTCAATGTGTGTGCGTGTGCGTTTGTGAGTTGGTAAATTAACATAATACTATTTGATAAGAAGAACTTCCCAGTCGGCATGTGCACTACAATTATAAACTTGTCTTCAGAAATTTCATGTCTAGATTATAAAAAATATTCAGGTGACTTCTTCAACAGAACTCTCAAAAGTACTCATACTGAAAAATTCTAAGCAATGCTTTTATTTTGAATATAAAAGTTAAAGATTTAAGGGAAGTAAACATTTCTTGATTTAAATACCTTATGAAGTGAACCATTGCATCAGAAAGTCTATTTTACTCGATTGGGCTCAGTAAAAAAATTAAACCTAATTTAAAGTGCAACATCTTCTTTTATGTTTATGGTTAATACACTTTTGTATAACTAAACGGGAGAAACTCCGTTGAATGAATAAAAGAGCATGTTGGCGCTACCATAAACAGCATAGTTGAATACTTGGGCGATTCACGATGCTGCCGGTCTCCAATTGACGGCACCACCTCCCTTCAAATGCATGAGCATGAACACACCATAAATGTCAGATCTATCTGTCAATGAATAATAATGTTACAATGTTCTAAACAGTGACGCTACAATGTTATATGTCATGTGACGTCATGTGATGAAATAGTGATGTTACAATGTTCTAAATCAAATAACTTTTGGTATTGTTATAAAAAGGCACAAAGAAGAATTTCGTGTCTTGCTTAAGAATTACTTTTTGCGTAACAATATTGCGAAAGAAACAAACAAAAGCTCAATATATATTATGGTGAATCTGCTCCGTCGTATTCAACCGTGAAATATTGGATTGCCGAGTTCAAAAGAGGTTGAATCATCACAAAAGACGAACATGCCGGGAGAGTACTAAAAACAGTGACCACTCCAGAATGTATTGGAAAAATCCACGATTTCGTATTGGAGAATCCGAAAGTGAAAGTGCGTTTCGAAAGCTACAACCGTAGGCATATCAAATGGGTTGGTGACTTCAATTTGACATGAACATTTGGGTATGAGAAAGCTGACTGCAAGATGGGTACCACGTTCGTTAAAATCAGTCAAAAACATGAACGTGTTCCCACTTTCCACCAATGTTTGGACATGGTTAAACAAAATCCAATTGATTTTTTGCGTAAAATATTGACCATGGATGGAAACCACTATACACCAGAATCTGAAGAATCAGCAAATGAGTGGGTAGGTCCCAGTGGAAGTGCACCATGGCGAGTGAAGTTTTAACAAACGGCCTGAAAGGTGTTGGCGTCTGTTTTTCTGGGATTCAAGTTGGATTTTGTTCATCGACTATTTGAGAAAAGGAAAACAATCAACAGCGACTTTTACTGCAAATTATTGGTCCGATTGAAAAACGAAATCGCAAATAAACGGCTACATTTACTGAAGAAAAAAGCATATTTTTGCAAGACAATGCTGCAGCTCACAAATTGATTGAAATCATGGCCAAATTGCACGAGTTAAGCTTCGAACTGTTTTCTCATTCATATTCCACAGATTTTGCCCTCAGCGACAATTATCTGTTCCCAAACTTTAAAAGGTGGCTCCAGAAAAGGAGATTTACGACGAATGAACAGGTCGAGTTGGAAACTGAAGCGTATTTCGGAAATCTTGAGAAATCTTAACTACTCAAAGGGTATCGCAATGTTAGAAAATCGTTGGAATAAGTTCATCGAGCCTTAAGGGAACTTTTTGGAAGAATATACAATAGTTTTGGAAAACATTATGTCTTTTCTTTGTTAGGCCGGCAGCATCTTGAACGTCTTAGTACATGGACCTCTTGTATTCCACACAATATTTGTATAATAATAATGTGAAGACTAAGGTTTGGTGTGCTTTTAAATCCCAATGCTTTTCCGACTGGGTACATTTAATGGACACATGCTGTATGGTACTAAAATGAAAAATCAATGCCAGTCAGAGCAGACATACAAACCTTACGACTACTGTGTATAGTGATAATGTTGTTATTTTGATGCCAGTTTATATATGCATGCATGTCTTGCTTTTATTGCACTGCACTCGTAATAGCTACATGGTGTAAAAATTGGTTGTTCCCATTAGGCAAAATTATTTTTTCTTTTATTAATTTATAAATCTATTCGGGTAGGAAAGTATGAATTTGGCACTCAGAAACAATTTTGGTTCATTTGTTACACTAAAATCCCTCCTAAAAATAAATATGTTTTTGTTCTCAAATAAGTTAAAAAATAACTATAGAAAATTTGGTTTTCGGCACTTAGAAATTAACCCTTTCGAATCACTCACCTGACTAAATTGTTTCTTCAAAATAAACTTTAGTTAGTGAAAAAGGGTATTTAAGAGACCAATAAATATTAATACAACTCGGCCATATCAATTGTTGTTGAAATTATTTACCAAAATCTAAAAAGTATTAAAAAATGTGTAATTTTATATACTCCCTTAAGAAAAAAAGAAACATTAATATTTTCAAAAACATGTTTTGATGTGAATTTATATGAAGCGAAACAGTGAAAAATCATTTCTCCCGTGTTTCTCAACCGATTTTATAGAGCAGGAATTTTTCATAGAGCAGGAGAAAAAATAGTATTTATAGAAATTCACCTGATTTAAACAGGTGGCTAATTAATTAGGAAAGTAGTTAGTTACTTTGTAGTGGGCCCATGTGCACCGCGACCCATAGTATCTATTGTGCGGGCCCTTGATTAACTCTCCAGATTTAGGCTTTAAATAGATTTTAGCACTATCTCTGTCTTGGTGTTCCAAATTGTGGATGGGACACTTTTCCCCCTCCAAGAAAAGTAAAAGTGATCAAAATTTTTACGAAAAACATATGTTTTTGACATTACTTTTAAATCAAATCAACAGAAAATGTGTGCAATAATTTCGAATTTCGACCACTGGCAAACTATAGTATAATTAAGTTTTATTTATGGTTCATTTTTAAACTTGTTTATTATTATAAGAGTAAGTTTTTTGTCCAAACAAAATCTCGTAATTTTACAAATTTAAATAATTGTATATCATCTTTTTTGCGATCCCTTATTTGGCACAACAATTATCCACCTGAAAATATGGTTATTAGCTCTTATGGCTCTTAGAACTTATTCCATAAAAGTATGCTTTTGAAAAAAATGGAACTACTTCTATGGTAAATGTCGCACTTCTCTTGCTAATTTGGAATACGTTCTCACCACGGTTCTCTCGGAGTTGGCTGGGAACACGTTCTTCATCTAAGTTTAAGTACACAGTAAAATATATGAGCATACATTTTATACTATTTTGTATACATATGAATCCAAACCAAAAATGTTTTAAAAGCTATACCATCAAATCTTATAAATTTTTCCAGACCATTTTTCTCGTCAGACCAATCGAAACCACTATATTTTTAAATTTCCCGATTTCGGTGAAATTTTTTCTTTCGAACCAGAATATATTTTGATTTACACATGATATCCATATGAAATTTTTAAATTATATTTCTTTAATTATTTTTATAACATTGAGTGGTATAAAATTTATAAATTATTTGGAATAAACAAGTTTATACCACACAAATGTTATAAAAAAGATAAAATTTACCCTTAAATTTTTTACTGTATAGAATTCGTGTGTTGAATTATTTTTTTTTTAAACATCGTCTGCAAAAATAGTATATTTCGGAATCGTTATTTGAACAACTTGCGGATGCAAGAAATTGCTTCTAGAACTTATTTGAAAGCACTCCTTTTTTCTGTTGGGTAGTCTTATATATTCTCTTTTTGGCCATGTAAAATTCAAAGTCTTAAAAACCAAAACCAGTTATTTTACAAAATAACTCAAACTAAACTTTAACGCAAGCTTCAAGTTTCAAAACAACACTATGCTAAAGAAAATATATCAATAAGAAAACATTTGCTAAACTCTCACTTTTCGCTTAACATTCACTTGTGGTTCAGTGGGTTGTTATCTGCTCTTGCGTCAAAGTTTCGATGTAGCATCAACGTTGAGAATATAGTCTCATTACCATGTTCAAACACTCAAACACACACACACATGCACACCAACAAGAGCTGAAGATATCGGTTCATGATACAAAACCGTAAGCCGTAACGTTTCCAGTGACACCGTCCTTTTACCGTTATAAGCCACAATGAATCACTTAATATAACCTCGACAATAAAACCCGTTGCAAATTCTTGCATTCAAAAACAGTTTCGGTTGCTGCGTCCAATTCAGTAGCTTGCTTCAAAAGTGAGCAAACATACATATATCATAATCCGATAACGGAGTCCAAAGTCAAGAAAGATGCTTGAAGTTGCCCCGTTGGTTGCCTAGAACAGTTAGTTTATGAAACATAAAACGGATCCATTGTGAACGAAGTAACATCGTCAACATCGTCATCATCACAATAATAAAAAAAAAAAAGAAAAAAAAAACTACATCAACAATAGCCAGACCCCCACCAGCAGTCAGCAACCTAGGGCCGCCTTCGCCCACTGCAGCAGAAGCCATCGCTTTGAATGGAGGCTTCGCTGTTTGAAGTTGAAAAGAAACAAAGTCAAGGTCATTGAAAAGAGTTTAATTGTTCCACCAACAACAATCAGAAAGCAACACTGCATAACACATTGCAACAACAATAACAAAGGCAACAACAAAGGCGTCTACCAAATCATACAAAACACAAAAATACTTGCCACAAATTCAGCACGTTGACGCCCGCCGCCATGTATTTTTTTGTTATAAAAATAAAAAGTAAAAAAACAAAATACAGAAACACACATACACAATAAAATATAAATAAAAACACATAAAAACATTCAACAGCAACAACAATCATAATAAGTACAATTGAAAAAAAAACTTCAGCAAAAAAGAAAAAAAAATGGAAAAGAATGAATTGAATTGAATGCCGCATAAAAAATGAATGGCTCAGGAATGAAATGGAAATGAATCGCATTGAATAGAACGCATGAAATACCAAAATAGTAAAGAAATCCTCAACAATTCAATAACAGTAAACACACCGTCTTTTGCAAAAATCATACAAAAAGAAATAAAAATAAAACATGAAAAAACAATAAGCAAAAGTTAATAAAAATCAGAGGAAACAAATGAATAACCCAAATCAATAAAGAACTCACAACAATGTCAAAAGAGGCAAAACTCGACCAAGGAGGGTGATGGTACTGCCGTTAAATTATAACAATTATATAGCTGTATAATGGCTCAGCAGTGTTAATTACTGTTGTTGTTATATTAATACAACTTGTTGCATATCGGAAAATAATGCAAGAAAATGCAGCTATCAGCAAAAGAAGCCCTATTGTTTTAACTTATTTATAAAAATGTAAAAAATTTTCTTTCTGTTTGAGTAAATTTCTTTTTATGGTTATAAAAAGTGGTCGTTGATGACATTGTAATGTAGAACTGTAAGAGCGATGTGAAAAATTCTGAATTGTGCATTGTCTTTTTACTGTTGACGCAACAAAACATGTCGAATCTTTGGGATGACTGCCTATCCAAGGCCAGGATAAAAAGTGATGGTTGTTTACTAGATGGAGAACTCATGGGGCGCGGGCCATGAATTGATCTCAAAATAAGTTCATTCTTGTGTCACGGCTTTTGAATGATTCATCTGATTTCTGTAAAACAAAAGGTCTACCTTGAAGCTTAGTTGTTGGTTGCCGAATCTTGTAGAAGGTATGGTTATGGCATTTAGTTATCATAACATATAGAACTAAGCCTTCGATGGACGATCAATCCAATATAACTTGAACTAAGCCTTCGATGGACTTTCAATCCAATATAACTTGTAGCATATGGACAGTCCTCCATCAGATGACGAGGAGACCTAGCGTTAAGTTGAGACCTTTTGATTTAAAATTAGGGTTCTACGTAAAAGACAGTAGTCCTTGACCTCTTACAGTGCCAAGATATGCTACGGCACGCTTCCAAGTTTTCACAAAAACAATTTTAAGAATCTTTAACAAGCTAACAAAGTTGCGTAATTAGCCTTGTGGGTATCTAGCGGTATTGGATTACTGGGAAACCAATGGTAACTTTAATCTACACATGCACAATTCTAGTGAGTGAAGGTGTCACAGTCAAATACAAATGTACTAAAGTACTTTTGGTCTATTGTCGGGATGTTTAAAGCCTTTTCTGGTGGAACCTCCAGGGAATGGACTGTCGTTTGGCTGGTCCTTCATGGCAAATACGTGCTGAATGTGATTGGAAACCAGAAAGATCGGTGCGAGTTACACCTTTTTTAACTCGGGTTGGTTACTTCCGTAAATTACTAAGAGAGTGATAATAGACTGATTTCTCGACAATTTTAAACAGTAAATGTTAGGAAGGTAGCCAACTACCGGATCAACATACTGCTACCTTTGTAGTTTTGGGGCAGATGGCGGGAAACCTAAACAGTCAGATTAACCTTTGAACTCCGAAGGGGCGTTTGCCGACGCATAAAATCAGTCCCCAAGCTATAGAGCACCATAGAATAAAGCCTACACCGCAGGGGTCTACAAAGAGGATATCTGTTGACGCAACAATTTGGCTTAAGTTAAGCATGTAACTAACCCGTAAACATTGTAAACCTTGTGAACTTACATGCGCGTAAACTATCTGTCAAAATTTGTATGGACGTAATTTTACATCATTTCCGAGCCTATTTTGTAGTGTAAACTAGCATGTAAATCAACGTGTGTGAATGAGGGTTGCCTTTGGCGCTAATTATTACATATTTAAAGTAGTTGAAGTAAATTTGAACACGTTTTATTTATTTTTCTATGTTAATGAAGGTTTTTAAAAGGTTTAAAATTTAAAAAAGTCATAATGTTGTCGCAGCTGCAGTCGCCATTTTGTCGACATTTACGCTATTTACACTTTATCGCTCATCAAAAGTTTAAATGCTATACATGTTTACATGTTTACATGCTCAGATGAGAACCCTTATTAATTTTTATGTTTAAACCCGTACAAAGAGTTTTATATGTATATAACAATGAAGGTTTTATAAATCATCAATTCTAAAATGATAGCGAAAAAGGTTATAACTTCGTTTAAAAATTAAATCGTAAAAATTCCTGTGAAAATAGTTTGTGGCTTCATTTTCTGTAGTTTGCTTCTTTTCGGTGTGTTCAATTTAATTTTGGTTATGCTTTTTCGTAGAGTGGTTAATCGTTTATTTTTACTCGAATACTTACTCCCGTCGTCGCTTACTGTGTAAGGTAGATATCATCAGTGTTTTAGCGCCCATGTCTTATCAAATGTAATAGAAAATTGTAAACAGGCTTTGGATTCCTCGCAACTGCATTGTATTTAAGAAATAAATGGTTAAGTCATGTGTCTATTTTCTATTGGGAAGGTATTTAATTTGTTGAAATTTATAAATTCAACATACTGACTACAATCTAAACATATTTCTTAGAACACAAAGCCGCGAACTTTTACTTTTTCTATGGTAAGAGAATTCTCTATGGCCTAGAGGAATAAACCTGAGTTGAACGGTTCATCTCAATGCATCACCATTGGCAAAATCTTATTTTTTTATAAAATTTCGCTGGTAATAGTTACTTCTAAAGCAAAGTTGTAAGGTTTTTAAATTATTTTTAAAATAAGACTGGGTAGCCTTAAAAGTCAGAATACTGAAGTAATGACAAGAGGCAGTCAAAAGAGTACATCAAATCAGAGCTGATCACGAATATGGGTCATTCTTTCACAAACTGCTCACCTAATTTATCTTGACATTTTAGCATCGGCCGAACAGCAAGTTTGAAGAAAGCAACGATAACAATAACAACCCTGCATAGAGTCAATCACACAGCAGACTAGACAGCCTGTTTCGGAAATTGCTACATTTCCTCTTCAGTAGTCTTGAGTGATTCAGCTGTGACCAGCCCACTGTTAAAGTCCTATTTGATTTGACCCTTGTTCCAACAAATTCGTATGAGCTTTAACGTTCTTATCGGCCATTTAATCATATGGCATTAAAGCAGAACTTTCAGATTTTAGAACAATAAAGTTTTACAATTTTGAATTCTTACATAAAAAGCATTATCTATTCACATCTCACCGTGAGTGTGGTGTTTTTAAGGAGACAGATTATAGCTCAATACTTCTTATGAAGAATCATATTTAATTCAAGTTATAAACAATTTGAGTTTAATTCATAAAATTGCCGAAATGAAAAATTTTAAAAAATTTTAAAATTCATAGAAAAAATTGTTTGTGCAAAGCATTGTGCAAAGCATAGACAGAGCTCTTAAATCGGCTTTCATATTCAGAATTTGAAGTACAGTTGAATAACGTCATAAGAATGCATTCAATTAATGCAAAATTGATTTATAAATAAAATTTTCAATTCACATTCATTTTTAAAAAATGCTTTATTATTCATTTTCGCTATTCAAAATAATGAATAATTTATTTTATTCATTTGAATGATATTCACAAAGAATGCAATTCACAAAGAATTTAAGAAATTTCAATTATTCTTTCTTTATTCATTATTCATTTATTTTTACGTTATTAATTTCTTGTTCATTATTCATTTGTTATTAATTATAAATTTTTTATTCATTATTCACATTTTATTCTTTACTAGTATCGCCTGTGGCCGAAATTCGACCAACTTTCTGAAATAGTTTTTTTCTCATTTTGAGGCGATGACTTTGCTTTAAGAAAATGTGTTGTTCTGAGAAAATCTTAAGTTTCAAATTATCGCAATAATTTTGATATCAAAATAGCCGACATTTTTTAACAATATTATCTGTAAAAAAATACCCAAAAAAAACTATCGAACACCTTTATTTTTCTAAACCAGGGCTTTAAAAATACAAAAATACGTTGTACTGAGAAAAGCTATAGTTTTCGAGATATCGTCATAACTTTGATGTCAAAATAAAGGAAATTTTTCTGAATTTACTTTTTGTAAGAAATTTTACCATCACAATATGTATTCATACATGTTACAATAAAAAGAGCTTAATGTAGGGTCTCCGTAAGAGATATATAAAGGGAATTTTTCAGAATTTACTTATTTATAAGAAATTTCACCATCACAATATATATTCACACTTGTAACATAAAAATGCTTATTGTAAGGTATCCGTAAGAGATGGCGAAAAATATCTGAAGTATTTCTTGCACAGCAATGTCTAAAATTCCTTTTTATATCATGTTTTTCCTATCTCTTACAGTATAGCTATTATTTAATAAATGCTCTTTTTGCACTCATATTTCAGGTCGTAAGTCACTAATCATTAAAGCAATTATTCTGTGCAGCCAGACCTTTTATTTGATACCTCGTTTATTATTATACCTCTTCTTAGGTTTTTTTTTTTGGATTCGCCCGGAGATGAGGAATCTTCCAAAAATATGTATACCCGACCTATACGTATGCACGATTTACATTCTAGATCCTGCCCGGATCAGCCGGGACAGACAGAATGCACCTACTATTGGCAATTAGGATTTTCCACTAAGCACATTAATTGGCTTTTCAGCGGAATTTAAAAATTTAATATATATAAAACGCGCATTTAAGTATATTTAATTCTATATACATAAGCAACATCGAATTAAATGATAGTGATTATCAATTCAAGCTACTCGAAAAACAATCCAAAACACTATACTAATTTTAACTGGTTTGCGGCCAAGGACAATGAGCCTTGAGATTCCTTACTAAAATTAATGTAAGATTTCAACGTTAATATTTCAAGTCAGAGGACATCAATTTAAAATCTAAAATAATTCTGCACATATAGGGCGTAGTACCTACCTTTCGAATGATATAAGTTTCATTGATCTTATTCTAAAATTAATATCGAAAAAGTGTACGACAACATTTGATGTTTGCCTATTAATATATAAGATTAATTTGTTATTCATTAAAAATTAAGGGCTCGGATTTTGATGACTTAAAAAACTGCAAAAAATTACCAAAAAAAGAAGACAAAAATTACCAAAAAACTGCAGCAAATGACCTGAGGAAAATTTTCTAAAAAACGCAAAAAATTTCATGAAAAAAAGAAAAAAAAAAACTTTAAAAATAAAACATTGTTAAAGTTAAAATGTATTTTATATAATTTTTAAACACAGCATTTCAGTATATTAAAAGGTACATTTTTAAGTTATTAAAATTGAAGGAACGTCGATTGTCTTTTTGTTAACAGAAAAACTTATTTCTACTTTTGCACTGACGAGATGAACGTATTTAAAAGGCGATATAATGTAACGGATGTTCCTCTTCTAATTTCGTAGTATTAATTTATTTTACCCCCTAATATTTCAGGAATAGAGCATAAAAATAGAGTTAATAAAATCTAGCATATCCTGAGTCGTTATCTAACACTTGTTTCATCTTTCTACATACCCTTTCGTCACCTTATTTTAGTACAAAAAAATCCTTTAAAATTACAGTAAAAGAACTAAAAAAACCGAAAAATGCTCTTAAAATTAAAAATGCCCAAAAATGACAATAAAAGAACTTAAAAATTGCTAAAACTAACTGCATTATTCTGTATCACGAACAAGCACACCAACGATGAGAAAGACACGAGAAGTTATACAATTTTGTATGGAAGAAAATATTGCTTCTCGTGTCTTTCTCATCGTTGGTGAGCATCTTCGTGATACAGAATAATGCAGTAAATCTTGTTCTAAACTACAAAATGCCTTAAATCTAGTAAAAATGACCTGAAAACTAAAACCAATAAAATCGTTGAAAAATGACTACAAAATTACCTAAAAACTTTTCATATTTGGAATTAATGAAACATAAATGGACGTTCTAAATAAGCAGGAAATGTCTAAGAAGCAGTAGAAAAAAGATGATATGTCATCGAAGTCCTAGCACTGTTCATTATTTGTTTTTTTCATTATTAAGTTTTTATTCATTATTCACTTGTTATTCGTTATAAATTTGTTATTCATTATACACTTGTTATTCATATTTTATTCAGTATTCATTTGCTTATAATTTTTTATTTATGGTTTAGGACTGAAATGAATAAAAAATTAATAATGAATAACAAATGAATACTGTATTAAATATAAATAATGAATAAAAAATTAATAATGAATAACAAATTAATACTGAATAAAAAATGAATAATGAATAGAAAAAGCACAATGAATAAATAATGAATAAGAGATGAATAATGAATGAAAACTGAATAATGAGTACAAAATTAAGAATGAATAAAAACAAATAATGAATAACTAATGAATGATGAATAAAAAACGTATTATGAATAACAAATAAATAATGTATAAAAATTTAATAATGAATAAACAAATTAATACTGATTATAAAATGAATAATGAATAAAAAATGAATAATTCATAAATGATGAAAAACAAATGAATAATGAATAAGAAATAAATAATGAGTAAAAAATCAATAATAAATAAAAAATGAATAATGAATAATGAATAAGAAATAAACAATGAATAAAAAATGAATAATGAATAACAAATTAATACTGTATTAAATATAAATAATGAATAAAAAATTAATAATTAATAAAAAATTAATACTAAATAAAAAATGAATAATGAATAGAAAAAGCACAATGAATAAATAATGAATAAGAAATTAATAATGAATTTTTTTAATAAAAAATTAATACTAAATAAAAAATGAATAATGAATAGAAAAAGCACAATGAATAAATAATGAATAAGAAATTAATAATGAATAAGAACTGAATAATGAGTAAAAAATTAAGAATGAATAAAAAACAAATAATGAATAACTAATGAATGATGAATAAGAACCGTATAATGAATAACAAATAAATAATGTATAAAAATAGAATAATGAATAAACAAATTACTTCTGAATACAAAATGAATACTGAATAAAAAATGAAGAATTCATATATAATGAAAAACACATGAATAATGAATAAGCAATAAATAATGAGTAAAAAATTAATAATTAATAAAAAAATTAATAATGAATAACAAATGAATAATGAATAAGAAATAAATAATGAATAAAAAATTAATAATGAATAACAAATGAATAATGAATAGAAAATTAATAACGAATAACAAATGAATAATGAATACAAAATTGAATAATGATTAAAAAATATAATTGAAAATTCGGAAATTCTTTGTGAATTGCATTCTTTGTGAATAGCATTCAAATAAATAAAACAATTGATTCATTATTCGGAATAACGAAAATGAATAATTGAAATGAATAATAAATCATTTTTTTAAAATGAGTGTGAATTAAATACATTCTTATTTCGTATTTAATGATTCACTTTTTTGTGAATAAAATCAAATTAAATGCATTCTATTACAGCTCTGGCGATAGACAAGCGCATTGAGTAATGGCCTTTGTAGTCTAGTGAAGAGTGCGCTAGACTATTAACTTCAGAGGTCCCCGATTCGAATCCGGATTCGGGCATAGTTCCCTTCGCTTTCTTTGTTCTTTACTACATTTAAGAATTATGGAAAACTAAAAACCCACAGCTAAATTGTGGAAAATGTGGAATAGAGGACAGGAACAACTAGGGGCTGGAAATCCTAGCCAAGGTTAAGGCATAACACTAGCCTCGGTTATAAGCAATTAAAACTGTCTTTTACGTTTGTTTTGCCTAATCCATAATTCACGTATGGTTCCAATTAATTTTTCCTCTAACAATCTATCCCTTTCCTTTCAGGTCAAAGACCAAAAGTTGTTTGTATAAGTCACATGCTTTGGTTCTTTGATTTTTTTTTTAAACGGATATAAAATTTCAGTCTATAAAATAAAAAAAAAATTCGTTTATTAATTTACCAAAGATCGGTCATAAAAACAGTAATTTTGAAGACATTGAATAAGTATTTGACCTATAAAAAAGTAATAAAACCAAGTCAATTCATCAGCTCTAGTTGCCTTAATAAATCCATTGCTATACATATTTACTCCTAAAAACCTAATTATGCAAAATATCATTAGTACCATACTTCTTCTAGTCAGTAAAGAAAATCTGTGAGGATTGAGTTTGCAGTGAACTTGATTGCGAATATACTATGTACAACTCTATGTATGGGCTTAAATTTGTGGTGGCTGCTGTTGTTGGAATTGCATTTTTATATGGATTTTTCTTTTCTACAAGCGATAACAATTGCAAAATAGCAACAATAAACAACAGAAATCACTAACAATAGCAAACAAAATGTGTCATTGAACTTTGAATTTCTCTCTATTCATTTGATTATTTGCAATGTTTATGTTGATATCGAAAAGGAGCTGCTTGCTGCTAGACGGCGCTAACATTACCGCCGCCGTCGCCGCTGCCGCAAAGGCGTTTTTGTTAGACATTTGCAATACGTGGCAGAGTCGAGCGTTTTCATTTTTCGCAACAACAATGGCGTTGATGGCTTCGGATGGCAAAGTTCTTTTGTATTCATTGCAAAATCTGTTGTATGGAAGAAAAGTCGGTCGCTTGGTTGGATGGATGGAATGGCTTATTTGTTTGTATTTGTTGTTGCTGTTGTTCTATTGCTCTGGTGTTGACGCTGTTATTGTTTTTGCTGAATACTCTTGTATCTGTGTGTCCAACTGCCCCAAAAAAATAGATGTAGTCCAATTGAGCCGGTATGAATTTGAGACTCTCTTTCGGACGACGTGTTCATGTCCCAGTGACTGATTTTTCCCCAATGACATGTCTGTAACTACAGATATATAAATATGCAAGCAGACAAGCAGACATGAAATATTTTCAAATTCAAGTTCGATATTTACAGATATTTTTTGTTATTTCCTTCTTTTCTTTTTTTTTTTCTTATCTTTTAGTCTAGTATTTTTTTGGTTATGAATGGCTCTTTTGCGGCAGCAGACACGAAATGGAAAAACTCTTAACAATAGCCAGTTACAACAACAAAACGGCCTACAACCAAAGCAAACTGAACTATTTAGCATATGAATGGAGCACGAGAAAAAATTAAAAGTTTTGTTGGAAATGCAAGCGCGCATTCCTGGAACGCGCAAATGCATACAGAAATGGGACAAATTTTGACGGTGGCAGCGCATCAGCGCAAAGTCAAATGCGTTGAGCAACAGTTTGAATATTTAAATTTAATGTCGAGTTGCTTTAAGTTAAGTGAATTTTACACGAGCTGCTCTTTTAATAATAAAGGAATAAATTAATTTCGATTAAATTTTTAATTTATTTATAAGTTCGACCATATTCGCAGCGGATATCTAAATTGAAGACGCAGTGAATGTGTCGCACTATAGATTAGCGCAAAAGCAAGTAAAGGTTCCCCACTTTCCTTAGGTCCAGCATGACGATGTCAACTTTATATTTATAAATTAACTTAAATTGTTTGCTGTAATCAGAGTAAGAGATAAAAAAATCATGATGAAGAAAATGTGATATTACGCTATCAACTGAGGGAACAGAAAGTCAAATGAGTAACTTTTGGAAGTAAAAACCTAAAATAAATGATGTAATAGCTTAGTATTTGTTTAAAGCTCCGCAAAGGAATATACACTCTTTATCGTAGTGCAAACTGTAGGTAACAATTAGGGGATGCAATCCCAGGGTTCCGTACTTTGTACAGTCTAAGGATTTAACAATTTAACACTTCAAAGCCCGGGATTTTCGTGATCGGAGAACATAAAAAAATGTTTTTTTTTTTATTAATTTAGACTATATTTTTTATCATTTTTAAGTTTTCAATAATTTAGAGATAAACTTCTTCGTTTTTGTTATTTAAAAGATATCAGTTTTTCTTTTTATTTTTATTCGAGCATAATTTTAAGTGTATTAAGAGTTATTATCTTCTTTAAACTAAGCCTTTTTTTAATAAAATTATTTTAAGTAAAAGACCTTAAAGTCGAGGGACGCAGCCTAACTTATTTTGTTGGATTGACTTGCAATTTGTACTTCAGCTTCACGGATCAATTTTCTAGAGAAGGATAAGTTTTCGGCCATTTCGACTTGTATACTTCCCTCCAGAATTGATCAAAAAAGCTTTAGCTCAAATTTTAAGTTAGTTCAACAAAACTGGTTTAAATTTAGCTCTGAAAAGTTTTGTTAGCGTGGCAGTCATTTAAACCTTTCTCGGCCTTTGTAGTCTAGTGGAGAGTGCGCTAGACTATCAACCACGGTTCGAATCCGGGGTTGGGCATGGTTCTTTTCACTTTCTTTGTTCCTGCCTACATTTAAGAATTATGGAAAATAAGTTGTGGAAAATGTGGAATTAAAGGACGAACAAATAACTGCTGGAAATGCTTACCGAGGTTAAGGCATAACACTAGCCTCGGTTAAAAGCATTCAAATTGTCTTTCACGGTTGCTTCGCCTACTCAATAATTCACTTATGGTTCCAATCAATTCCTCAAAATAACCTATCCCTTTCCTTTCAAGTCAAAGACCAAACCTTTTTTGTATAAGGCCTTGGTTCTTTGATATTTAAAAAAAAAAAACCAAAATCAACAAAATCATCAAATTTTACTAAACTTTTTTAAAGATTTGTTTTCAAAATTTTTTTAAACTAATATTAAGCATTTTTAGAGCTTTATTTTTGGAATTTTAGGTTTTCGACAATCCTTCGAAACTAAAAACTTTTTTATATAACAAGTGGTTTTTTGCCCAAAAAAGCGCTTTTTAAAAAAAACTTTAGCTAGCCTAAGGGTTAACACATCGCAAAATCCTTCCGTAAAGGGTACTACAATAAGCCAAGGAATTTTTTAGACCGAGTTTATTATACACTTGTTTATTTTTTAAGTTTTGAAGTTATCGCAATGAAATTTGATTTTGAAAAAATAAAGATCAAGTTCGAAAATGAGAAAACCAGATAAAAACCACACCTATCACCCATGCAAAGTAACTTTATCAAATCGTTAAAATGTCTTAAAAATTCACAAAAACTAAAATAAAGACTTGAACACATAGGCTTTGGTATTATATATTGGTCCTGTGACGCACGATGCACAGTGATGCTGATTAGTACACAAATTAGACGGAAAGAACTATTATGTAGATATTTTTGTAGGTATCGATGTTAAAGGCATTAGAAAGTTAGAAAATGTATTTTAAAAATTTCGGAAAAGAGGGCGTGGTAGCTGCCATTTAAAAACAACTTAAAAACATTTTGCTCTTAATCTTAGAAGTGAGAAAAACTACGATAACGAAATCAAAGGGAGACGTCTGGATATGTGATTTATAAAAAGTGCACAAAATTTCGGTGCGATTGACCAAGTGGGCATGGTAACTCCCATACAACTCAAACACATTTTAGGTTGTATCTTAGAAACGTTTAGAGCTTCGCTAACAGAATTCTCGATGGATAACTGATGGATATCTGATCTTTCAAATTCTTGAAAAATTTCAGTGAAATTGGACAAGTAGGCGTGGCACCTCCCAAACATGTTTAATATATTTTGGCCCATCACTAAGAAATAAGAAAAGTGGCTTAACAAAAATAAAAGTTAAAAATTTCTATCTTTAAGAACTTTAACACTTGGAAAATTTTAAGCTTAAAAATAATTTTTTTATGAAACCTTAAAGTTTATTTTTTTAAATTTTAACATTATTAATGATAAGGTTCTTTACGAAAATACGATGATAAAAAATCGCTCTCGGAATAGGACCATTCTTTTTTGGTTGAATCATACGCAAAAGTACTATTTTCTCAATATTTATATTTTTATACCCAATATAGGGGTATATTAATTTTGTTATTTTGTTTGAAATGCCCAAAATTAGGCGTGGCAAAATGTATTTCTTTAATATAGCTAGTATGAATAAAAATTTAAAAACATTTTTGTGATTGGAAAGCGATAAAAAACTGCAACACAAAAATATTTTACTGAAAAAAGAAACCAACAATTCAACGTAGGTTAGTATTCTTGTGTTAAATACCGTTTTATAGCGCCAGAATTTAAAAAAAATACGTTATTGAGTTTATTTTATTTCAAAAAAATATATCTTAGTCATGAAGCATACCAATTTTCAACTCTTTTGGGTACTGGGAAATATTCCAAAAATATGATAAAGATATCACTTTTTGGGCCAGCACTCAAGAATTTTTGTTTTTTAAAAAGAAAAAAGAAAGAAAAAAGAAAATAAATTTAAACGAAAAATCTTTCCTGATATCAGTGAATATTTCCGGACATATCTATATGCTTGGAATGTAAAATTTCGATTTCGAGTTTTTTCCGTCTATATGGTAAAGAATTTTGGACTATTTTTGAATCCAAACTTTGGTTTAAAGGAATTTTTAGTCCAGAAAGTATTATTTTTTAGTCCCTACTTTAGTTTATTTTATTTAGCTGGGTCTCGAACCCACATTTCTGAAAGGCACTAACTTGCATTCGTAGTGATTTAAAGTCAGCGAAACCTTTCAACAACTGAGTTGGAAGAGTGGATAAGGTTTTTGACCATCACATCAGAGGACGTTTGTTCAAAACATGAAATGGTCAGAGTTATTTTTTTATTTAATTTGATATTTTTCTTGCTTTATTTAATCTTTTTGCGGAATCGAAACTAATCTCTTTTGGATTAGAAAATTTTAAACTTTTCTTTGGAATAAAAAGTAATCTTTTTTTGGTGTTGTCCTATATGTAATCCCAAAAAGTTTAAAATTTAGTCCAAGATTTTTAACCATGTCGAATGCCCTTTTGCATCACTGTGCGATGTCTACTTCAGATACAATGTGGCTATATAGAAACGGTTAAAGCTCTTAAAATTCCACAAAAAATAATTTAATGACTTGGAATTTTTTCACAAATGCTTTGATTTTTCAAATGCCCTTTGAGTTTCAAATTTGTAAAAAATTGAATAGAATTGAATAAAAACTCCGCCTACCTGCCATACAAAGTGACGTTATCAAAACAGCAGAACTTTCATACATTCCACAAAAACTAGTGTATTACTGCATATTAAACACGTATTCATCGATATTTTAATCATTTTCTGCATTTAAATGTTTTGCAGAAATGGGAGAAAACCACGCCCATCCTCCATAAAAAGTGAGGATATCAAAATTATAAAATATACATAGCCTTAAATATTTTGCAGGGGCTTTCTTAACTTCAACCAAGTTGAAGATAATTTCTTACTAGTGAGCTATTTTTCCCTGAGCTATATATAACTAAAAAAAAAGAAAATAACAATTATAAGTTTATAATGCAGGCAAAGGTACGTTTTATGAATAGTACTACAAAGTGGATTATAATACATATTTAAAATTAAAAAACGGTTGTTCTCCTACTTCTAATATAAAAAATCTTGGGAACCAGCATTGCTTTTGCCTTTTGAAAATATTTTAAAAATTTGGATCAATACCTCTTTCGAAGATATGGTGTGAAATCTTGAAGATATAAAAATAATTTTTGTATTGCAGATATTATGTATTTGTGAAAAATGTCTTAACTTTAGGATAAAAAATCATCGAAACCGGTAATTTTAAAATTCGATCCTGCAAACATTTTCAATCGCCTCAGAGCCGCCAGCGAATCGCTTGGAAGATGAGACAATCGCCGGCGAGCTCATTTGGGATTCAACCGGGTATCGCCTACTGTAAGCAGCTGAGGCCATAAAAGCGATTCGCCAGAAAGATTTGCGAACGAATCGCCTAAAGGGGTCTCAAGCAATTCGTTGGGAAGAGTCGCTAATGAATCGCCGAGAGGGGTCTTAAACAATTCGCGGGGAAGAGTTTAAAACGAATTAAGTGATTTGCAGATTCCTCAGCGATTTTATAAGAGACATTTTTTGTCAAAACGGTCAACAACAAAAATCGACCACCGAAAATCGTGCTGATATGAATATTTTCAGTTTCCATACGGCAATTCAATACAGAAAATAATTTTTGAAAATTCTTCGATGATTATTTTTAGAGGAGAAGTGTATTGAATAGCCTGATTTATATTCCAACGGTTTTAAAACAGCCATCTTCCAACGATCGCCGAAATGAGCGAAGGAAGATTTTGAAGATTTTTCTTGAATCGCTTGGGCGATCGAAAAGCGATTCATCTTCTAAAGAACCCTTGGGCGAATCGCAAGTGTTTCGCCAAATCAACTTCTCCTCCAATCGTCTCCCAAATGTTTGCAGGGATTAATTTGATGTATCAGAGATCTGCAACGAATCACATTTTTGAATCAATGAACCACTTACTCAAAAACGAGTATGAATAAGTATAAGTAATTTCCAAAGTAGTACTCATAAGTTATTGATTCGAAAAAAAGTGAATCACATTTTTGAATCTTGAGCCACTTACTCAAAAATTAGTATGAATAAGTATAAGCAGTTTCAAAAGTAGTAATCATATGTGATTGATTCGAAAAAAAATAAATCATATTTTTGAATCATGAGCCACTTACTCAAAAATGAGCATGAATAATTATAAGTACTAGAGTACTTAGAGTATTCTATTCACATATTCGGATATGTTGATATTAAAAATTTTGATATTGAGGGTGGACCCAATAAATGTTACTTTTTACTATAAGTACTTGTTTTTTTAGTGTAAGTACATTTTTTGACAATATAAGGGGGATTTCGAGTCTGATGTAAAGATATAAAAAAAATTTGCTTGACGCTAGGGTGAACCCTGAAAAATGTTTGTTTGCTTTGCAGTTCTTTTACATGTTTGGCAGTATAAGGGGGTCGCTGATTTCGAAACTTATACCAAAATTTTTAAGATTTTTGAAGGTAGGATGGACCCTAAAAATGTCTTTGCCTGGTTTTTAGTATGTATATATTATATACATATCTAAAGGTAGCACAAGATAGACTGAGTGAATACGAAGATTTGTTTAAAAAGTTTAAAATTATGGAGGAAGCTTACAATTCTCCAAAACGTAAACGTTCAAACAAAAATCTTCGTAGTTCAGCTAAAACTACTGATATAGCCATGCCGTCGCCCAATAATAATACTGTTCTACCTTCTACTTTAACTGTTTTCCCTAATGTGAACATACAGCTTGAAGATCAATCAATTGGAGCTGTCAATAGTACTGATCAAATTACTGATAATATCGCACCAACTAAGGTCGCTGCGTCAGCTGATCAGATTTCTCTTTCTGTTGAAGCAATACCAATCATAGAGGAAAATGCTGATTCTCCTCGCGTTTCTGCCACAAAAAAAACTTACGCTGAAACTTGTATTTCCTCAAATGTGGTCCCTGCACCTTCTCAGATTACTCCGGTTTCTACAGGAGCGATACCGAAACAGGTATCGAACAGCAGTATCAAAGCCCCTGTTCATAAAGAACTTGTGATTATTGAGCCTGCAAAATCTATATTTGTTTCTCGTTTTGCAGCTGATACATCCGGTGAAGACGTGTTATTCTATATAAACTCTAAGCTGAATGTTGTAAATAAAAATATCTCTGTTTACAAATTCAATTTTTCATACGAGCGAATTACGTCCTCTTTTAAAATATCTTTGCCTGGTGATCTTTTTCACAAGGTATTGGATCAAAAGTTTTGGCCAGACAATACGATGGTGCATGAATTTATTTCTAGACCTCGGCCTACAACTTCCTTGGCTACTTTTTCGGTTTTTAACAAGAATCAAAAAAACTAGATTGTTGCTTTCAGTTCCTTATCCTTTACCAAAACGTTCGTGGCATTAACACAAAACTAAATAATTTATTAATTTTGAGTCACAACCTTCACTTTAATATAATGGCTTTTAGTGAGACTTGGCTGAAACCTAACACTCTAAATACTGAAATTCTGTGCAACAAATTTAACATATACCGCAAAGACAGAAACTCCATTCCTGGTATTTGCTCTAAAGGTGGGGGTGTGTTGATTGCAGTCAAAGCGACACATTTCTCTGAAGAGTTATTAATTCCAGAATCCTTGGACATTGAATTCTGTTGTGTTCATGTTAAGTTTGGTTCCTTGAGCCTTTTTATTACATGCTCATATATTCCTCCCCTTTCTACCTTAGAAGTTTATAGCAAACATTTGGCTTCTATTAGTAAAGTTTGCTCAAAACTGCAATCTAATGATCATATTTTAATAACTGGAGATTTTAACCTGCCAAACGTTTCTTGGAACTGTTGTTCTGAAATTCCTGAAATATTTTTACCTTCGTCTGAAAGTTCATCCGATAATTACTTTTTAAACGAGCTCTCAATCCAAGGGCTATTCCAACTTAACTGCATTTTTAACAAAAATAATCGTTTGCTTGATCTGGTTTTTTTTGATGACAGCAATATCGCTTCTGTGTCTAAATCAGATCCTCTGGTTACACCCGAAGATTCTCATCATCCAACATTAGAAATTATTTTAAATTTTCCAAAACCATCTTTACAGTATTATGATTCTCAACCACCTATTGAGTTTAACTTTAAAAAAACAAATTACGTGATTTTAAAAAATAACTTGTCTAACATTAACTGGAATTCTATTCTAAATATTAATACAAAAAGTTTATCTTCTCAGAGTCTTGATGATGCGGTATATGCGTTTAATAGAACGCTCAATGATTGTTTTCTTAAAGCTGTTCCGCAAAGGAAAGCCTCTTTGACATCGGGTCCGGTATGGTATACAAATGAATTAAGAAAAATGAGGAACTTGAAATCTAAATACTATAAAAAATATCAAAAAACACATAACATATGCGATTTTGGATTTTATACCTCGATTAAATACAGTTATCAACAGTTATGCAAACAATCCTATAATACCTACTTAACAAAAGTAAAATTAAACATCAAATCTGATGCTAAATCCTTCTGGAACTTTGTTAACACAAAACGCAAGATTGATTCCTATCCTTCTTTTATGAAGTATAATTCGGTTGAGTCTGATAATGATAATAGTATTTGCAATCTTTTTGCTGACTTTTTCAAGACGACTTATTCATCATCGTCCTATGATTATTTAAGTTATCCTTTCAATATTCAATCTGGGGATATTTATTTCCCAATAATTGACCCAAACACAGTCTTATCATTTTTAAAAAATATTAAAACATCATATAAAAGTGGTCCTGATAACATACCTTCATGTATATTAAAATATTGCTGTGAAGAATTAGTAACTCCAATCTCTTTACTATTTACTTCATCATTAAAATCGTGCTATTTTCCTGCAGCCTGGAAGCATTCATTTATTATTCCGCTGCATAAATCCGGAAATAGGTCTTTAATCGATAACTACCGTGGCATCGCAAAATTGAGCGCTTTGCCTAAACTTTTGGAGGCAATTGTTACATCACGACTATCGCATAGCGTTAAATCTTTAATGTCTCCTTTCCAACATGGATTCCTTTCTGGAAAATCCACTGTTACTAACCTTCTCGAATTTACATCAAAAACAATAGAAAACTTTGGAATAGGCATGCAGACTGATGTTATTTACACGGATTTTAGCAAAGCTTTTGACGTTGTAAATCACAAACTATTGATCTTAAAATTACATCTTGTTGGATTTCCTATACCGTTGGTAAAGTGGATTGAATCTTACTTAAGCAATAGAACACAATCTGTTCTTTTTAAGCTCAAGAAATCACACGAGTTTCCTGTTACTTCAGGAGTACTTCAAGGAAGTCATCTTGGGCCTCTTCTGTTTCTACTTTTTATAAACGATTTGCCATCTGTCATAATGCATTCTAGCATCTTAATGTTTGCTGACGACGTCAAACTCTTCCTTTCTTTTAAAAATGATAATGACGCTGTATTTTTGCAAGCCGACATAGATCATCTTCATAAGTGCAAAACGAACCGTATGAGCCTCAACATGAAGAAATGCAAGCATATGTCTTTCTCGCGCAAACCACCAATTAAATGTACCTTCAAAATTTGTGGTTATCCATTGGAGTCCTTAGATAGTTTCAATGATCTTGGAGTTACAATGGATCCTAAACTACGCTTTAATATTCATGTAAATAAAATAATAAATAAAGCAAATAGTACTTTAGGATTTATTAAACGTTGGGCAAAAGAGTTTAATGATCCTTTCATAACGAAAACCTTATTCACTTCCCTAGTGCGGCCTATCTTAGAATACGCTTCAGTTGTTTGGTGCCCACGATACGGTTGTTACATAGACGACATTGAATCAGTGCAGAAACAATTTCTTTTGTTTTGCTTAAGCTATCTTTATTGTAATACTGATTTTCACTTACCACCTTATGAATATCGGTTACAACTCTTAAATCTTCCTTCTTTAAAAAATCGGAGAATTATGATAAATGCTTGTTGGATTATAAAACTTTTGCATGGCTATGTAAACAGTCCATATTTACTGAGTAAAATATATTTTAATATTCCTCTTCGTCCTAGAAGATCTTTTGAGTTACTCCACATGAACTTTTGTAGAACTAATTATTTGCAAAATGAACCTCGTAGAAGCGCTTGCGGTGATTTTAATTTTGTATCTGATGTTATATCCTTAAGTGAATCCATGGACTCAATCAAACATAAAATTATAGATTACCTGCAGTACCGTCGTTGATTATGTGAAGTTCTTTCAAACATATATCTGATGCATCTGGTGATTTGTAAAAACATTAATATAACAATCTAAATGGATAAATGGACCTAAGCGTAAAATGGAAAATTTTGGGGTACAAACATCTAAATAATCTGAATGGACCTAAACCTGGGATCTTCACTTGCCTCTTATCTTCATGATGATTGTGACTACATTTGTCGACGGTACCGTGGTGTCTTGGTGTCTTTTTACCTCTTGAAACACTACGTTAGATCGATTTGCAATATATTAATATGAGGGGCCGATAAGACCTAGTTTGTCTTGGTGCCTGCGTTCGCAACTGGTTTTCTTTATTTTATGAAAATTGGTTTGGTGAAGTTGACCTAGTTTGTCGAGTAACCACCCTGTCAAGCCAGGATTTCACCGGCTTCAGGTAGACAGAACGATATATATTATATATATACCTATTGGAGTGGTGTTTTATTGGGTATGAGACCTTGTTTGTCACACGACTCCGCCGTATACAAAAATTGTTGCTAACTTGACCTTGTTTGTCTTGAAAACGCAACCCTGCTATGCTGTCTGATTTTATCGATTTTGATTTAACTTTTTTTCTATTATTTTTATACTTTAATAAAATTATATACTTTAAGCAATTTACTAAAACTTTTTAGTTTGTTAATAATACATTATTTCATTCAAAATCATACTCTATATTTTTAAATTGTATTAAATATCTTATTTTATAATTTTAAATTTGCTATAAAACCTGTTAAGGTTTAGCAATCAAGTAAATAAAATAAATAACTAAAAAAAAAAAAAATAAAATTATATATTATATATTATATACTATATATTATATTTTTTTGTAACAGACTCGAAATCAGCGACCCCTTTATACTGTCAAAACATGTACTAATACTAAAAAACAAAAACAAACATTTTTGGTCCACCGTCAAACAACTTTTTTTAAAATTTTTCATAAGAATCTAAATCTGCGACCACCTTATACATACTACCAAAATATGTAAAAGTACTAAAAAAATAACATTTTTAAGGTCCACCCTAGCGTCAGACAAATTTTTTTATATTTTCGCGTCAGACTCGAAATCAGCGACCTCTTTATACTGTCAAAATATGTCCTGATACTAGAAAACAAAACAAGATATTTTACGGTCCACCCTAGCGTAAAAAAATCTTTTAAAATTTTGGTATAAGATTCGAAATCAGCGACCCCCTTTTACTGCCAAACATGTAAAAGTGCTGGAAAACAAAAAAAAAATTAGGGTCCACCCTAGCGTAAGACAAGTTTTTTTATATATAACATCAGACTCGAAATCCCCCCTTTTACTGTAAAAAATGTATTTATACTAAAAAAACATGTACTTCTAGTAAAAGGTAACATTTACTGGGTCCACCCTCAATATCAAAAATTTTTTAAAATTCGTAAATGGGAATCGAATACTCTAAATACTTAATTTTTTTATTAATACTGACCTCAAACAACTCTATATCAGATGAATATTTATATTTAATTCCCTCTTTACTTATTTGGTTCATTTTTTGCGAATCAATCACATATCAGTACTACTTTGGAAACTACTTATACTTATTCATACTCATTTTTAAGTAAGTGGCTCATGATGCAAAAATATGAATCACTTTTTTTCGAATCATTAACATATAAGCACTTTTTTTGGAAACTAATACTTATTCATACTCATTTTTGAGCAAGTGGCACTTTGATTCACAAATGTGTTTCGTTACTGATCTCTGATTCGAATCAGTGAATTGTAAACGAATAGTACTCAAGCACTACTTATTTTTAAGTATTCGTTGCAGATCTCTGCTATGTATGTCCCTTTGGATTAAATGAAAAGATAACGTTTTTTACTAATTTATTCACAAAAAACAGCACACAAGTTATTCATTGAGACGCGTAGCAACGAAGGCCGGGTACAGCTAGTATTATACAGGGTGTCCCGCGATATAGTGCAACTAATTAAGAAGGTTAAAGGCGATGTTGAGTTCAGCAAAAAATCGTATGGGAGGGAGGTATATTATCACACCCTTAGGAGTTACAGGGTTAATAAGTATATCATGCACACTAAAAAATTTCAAAAATAAATTCACACCGGTGAGCGGAGGTTTACATTTTTAACTCCGAACGGTGTTAATTTACACCGTTTTCTCGGTGTGAAATGACGAACTTATCCGATCGGTGTGAAATAAGAAAGGCAAAGAAGAAGAGCAATATTGAAATCATATTCTCATTGATAAACAAATTAAAAATTGAAATTTCTCAATTGACTTTGTTCAGTTTAGTTTTGTAAATCTTGATTAAAGACTTAAATGTCATTTTGACACTTTCTTTGACACAAAATAGACCCCCAAAAAATAAAATAAGCCCCAAAAAATGTCCATACTTTTTTAGGTGTTACTTCGTATGAAATAACTCCCAATTTTTGGGGACTATTTTATAAATTTTGGCAAATATTTAACTTTTTGGTTTGGGTCATATTTCATTATAAAATAAAGCCCAATGAAATAAGCCCCAATCAATTTTTATTTGACAATTCATAAATTTAATGACAATTTAAAAAATATTGTAAAAAACGTCTTCGAATATTAAAAAATAACACCGTTCGGTGTTAAAAAAATTATCATTTTGCGTATTATAAATATACACCTAACAGGGTACAAAACAAACAATCTATATGATATTTTACTTTTTACACCGATCGGTGTGAAAAAAACATGCTCCTTCGGATATTAAATTCTAGCACTTTGACACGGTGTTTTTTAACACTAAACGGTGTAGGACTCCCTGGAACACCGATCGGTGTAAAAATTCTATACAAATTTTTAAGTGGTTGACTTTGATGCACATTATTATTTTAAGCAGATAACCTACCTCACGAAAAACTTATTTGAGGGATTAAATTGACATTTCTAACAGTTTATCAACGAACCCCACGATCCATTTATTACCAAGCTGTGCCCGTGTGACGATAAAATGAATCCGTTGAAACTACTAAATTTCAAGTTTTAGAGCAATTTTCTCTGAATTTTGCGTAATAAATTCAAATTTTTTTAGCATCAAATATAACTAAGTTTGTTATACTTTACAAATTACACTGAATTGAAAACATAATGATATTTAATTGTATTTGGTTAAAAAACAGATAAATATAAGAACTGAAATTTCTTAGATAAACCACAAATTTGATGTTAAAAATTTGTTGATTTCTTAGGCAAAATTCTGAGAAAATTGCACTCAAACTAGAAATTAAGTAGTTTCAACGAATTGATTTCATCATCAAACGAGCACAGCTCAGGAATGGATAAGCTCGGTGAGTTCGTTGCTACATTGTTAGAAAGATCAATTTATTGCCTTTAAAATGATTTCTTAAAATAAGTTTTCCGTGAGTTAGCTTTTCTGCTTAAAACAATACTGTGCATCAAAGTCATGAAATAATAATTAGCACTGTAGATAAGGGTGTAGGAATAGACCCCCTTTACATACGATTTTTTCCACAACTCGACATCACCTTTCACCTCTTTAAATAGTTTCACTCTATCGCGGGACAACCTGTATAATAATAGAAAACCCGTACTAAGATGATTTGGTCTAACTAATTAATCTTTGTCAATATGGTTGAACGAACGAATAAATATAGAATATAAAATTTAACATTTTTTGTTTTAGGTTCTTCGTAAGTATCGCCAAATACAAGTCGTTTCTTTCTTTTATACTAAATCATACTGAATTCATACTACATATATTGACAACAAAATCGAAATCCACGAAGCTTATCAATCTTTCAATCTTTTGTTTAAACTTATGATATGTATGAAACTTAAATTCGCACTTTCATGAGCGATGTTGAATATAATATCTTGATTAATTGTGCTGTCTCTGAAACCAGAAACACAGACTAAGATTTTTTTCAAAACTTGTTATATAATGCAGAACTGTGAAACAGGAACGAACTTTTTATACTAAAAACAGAGAATTAAGAATATGTTTTTAGGCTGCAGCACATACATTCTTGTTGTTGGTGACAATTATTAAATTAAAAAAAAAGCTAAAACAAAATTAACATCTATGCTAATTTATGTTATTTATAGACTTATATTTAACCAGTTGAACACTCAACCGTTCACACAAAATAACTCATTATGCCTTAATTGTTTATACATATTTTTTCTAAATTTATACAAAAATTTGCGCATGCTTTTTTTAGCGAAGAACAAACAAAGCTTTCGAATTTTTTAAAAATTGTTTGAGTTCATACATAAAATCCGTTCAGTGTGAATAAGTTATTGAATTTAGCCAGACCCTGCCACTTCCCAGTCTCCCAGCCAGCCAGTGGCTTGGATAGAAGCGCCATAACTGTTCCACTTTATGTGTGTTTTGTTTGCATGCTGAGGCAATTCTGGCAGCTAGATGTCTCGATAACAAAGAAGATGCTGACCACAGCGATAACATTCGACGTTAGCAATCCGAATGCACAACCGACGACAATGAGCTTACTTACGTTTTATTGAAATTGTCGTCGCTTGACAATGGAGAATGAATGCTACTTTTCGGACTTCACAAGATGCTGCCGCATAGCTATTAATATGAACATTCGTCGCTTCAGTTGCCCGCTTACTTCGTTGCCCTGCTGAATGCAGCGTTAATCTAATCCAAAGTCTTAAATTGTAGCAAGCGAGTGAAGTGAGAAATCTTTTATTCCGAACATTCTGTCGGTTGTCCAATTAAGAAAGTCCAATTGACGCATGTAAGCGACATGGACTCAAGTCGAACGCGACGTGCTTCAGTATCACTTGCTGAAAGGAAATGCATCATCAGCAAGATGTTATTTGTTTTTTTTTTCATTCCTTTCCTTTTTGTGTTTGCTACTTATTCTGTGTGCAAATTGGAGCCGCGCAAATTAGCCAGCTCTATTCCATCTGTCCCTTGGATCCGTTCATTTTGTGGCTGCCAACTAAGCACAATTCTTTCTCAAGCATTGGCGTATCAGCAGAAATGTTAAATGCCGCCGCCGTCGTCGTCGTCGTCGTCGTCTTCTTTGTCGACACCCTCAAATCGACTTGAACCGACAGCGCTACAGTGCAAAATAAATCTTAATGGGCTCCAATGAAGTCTGCGCTGGCAATGCTGTTTTATGTTCATCTATGATTGGCTCGACCTTAATTGGTTAAATCCCGTAATTTTCCACTTGAAATGATCTCGAAAATCATGCTCGAAGAAATGCCTATATTAAAATAAATAAATTCTGCAATAAAAATGGCGCTGACGTTGGCGACTCATAAGCCATTTGGGATTAGTTATAAGGGCTTATTTGAATGACCTCGCATGGCTGTAATCTCGGGCTCGCATGATTCATTGCATAATGAGCTTAGGCCAGAGTCTTTTTCTCAAAGGCGGTTTGAGTTCAAACAACGTTTTTTTCGCCATGGCTTAAAAGCATCATTTTTAACCTCTGTATTTTTTTTTAAATTTCATAAAAATATTACCTAATCGCTTCAAGTGTTCAATATTAAGCTGTAAGCTTTGAGTGCGCGTTAATTAGAAGCTGTCGCTCATTAAGTTTCTTCGCATTGCTGCTCGAGGCGAAAAGTGCTTCCAAAGTCACTTACTTGCTGTCTTGAGCTCTGAGTTAAGCAATGTGCCAAACAGCGTTTTGTATTAAAGTAGAAACTCAAATAAACGCTCAAGGCGACAACGGACGGACATGCTTCGACGCCAGAGCTAAAACTTTGTCCTCATTCTGTCCAGCAGTAAGAAACTTTTCCAGAACAGAATTTGAAGTTATGACTGCAGCCAAATGGCGTATGCGGCGATTGCAACAACTGTTGGACAGATGAACAGAGAGCGACCGACGCAGAGGCATGACGGACGCTTCTACATCCGCATCGATATGTTGGCATGGACATGCATATTATCATGGGCTCGTGTCCTGCTTGTTTTGACGTCAAACAAGTGTCACACCGTCGACAATGCTAGCAGCAGAACGAAGAAGAAGTAGTATTTGTATGTCCGGAAGAACTTTTTAGAGATTAAAATCTTGAAAACATTGGTGGTACAAGTTTAACATCAGCACCGAACTAAATAAAATATTTAAGCTCGTTTAGTGAAGTCCTTGAAATGTGACTGTCTTCTTTGATTCAACATAATTGCTAGTCCGAACAGGTCCTTTTCTTTCATATAACTACACAAATTTATGCGAATCTATTTCCGTAATTTTTGTGCTCTTGTTCCTTCCTCGCCATGTCCAGTCGTACGTCCGACAGGCGGACAGCCCGACAGCCCGACGCCTTCGAAGCTTGCCTCATTCTCATCTTGTCGTTTGCGAAATCCTGCGAGGCGAACAAAGCCACGTGTCCATTCAAATGCCAGTCTGTCAAAACGTACTTCCGTTTCGGAAATGCTGAATGCGTTATGATTGTTGTATGGCCGCAACCGGGGTGTGTACCCAGAATAAGGCAGCTAGCTTTATTTTCCTCACCCCCTCCACTCGCGGTATGACGACGTTGATTCTGTCGGGCCGTGATTTAAGAGAAAACAGTGCCAAAGTACATCGTTTTAAACCGTTTATTACATGCATCTTTTAAGCATTAAAGCGTTGAGCGTCCATTAAAATTCATGTAATCGAACCTGGGAGCAGCACGATTTCAACCTCCCACGTTAAGATTGCGTAATTTAATATTTCTCTTAACTATTGCTATGGCTCGGTTACCGATCGGCACTGGGATTAACTGCGTCTTGTTTTGTACCGAAGGATCAACAACATAATGCAGCCTTAATCGAGATAATTGCGCGTAACATTTCGGTCGGCGTTCACCTGAGAAATAAAGTTTACTGTGCGCCAAAAACGCAAAAGTAGTTTGTGATCCTTTTTCCTCTTCTTGACACTGTAAGTAAATCCATATGTCTTTCAAACGTTATGAAGTAGCCTGCGCTAAAATCTGCGCCCTTTTATTATTTTCAGTGTTACTGCGTCGTCAATCTTCCTAGTTGCTATCGCAAAATGTGGTACCATAGCGATCTTGGCATAAATCTGCCAACACGACACGATCCCTGCTTTCCTTTGTTGTTGTTGATTACTATTTTGTGTGCGCCGCCGCAGTAGCATCAGCAGAAACAGCCGCTGCGTAATTTGAGACGATTTTTCCTGCATAAATACATTACCGCGATCGGGTCGATATTTCCAAAAGTAATGCGGAATTTGTTGAAAAAGGGTCGAAGAACACGAGTTCTTCAATGTAATTTTGTCCTTGCAATTAGATCTGAGTGGAGTGGTTTTAAGTTGCTGCGAAGATTTTGAGAGAACGATATAGTTTGTGAGCAACAAGCAGTCTTTTTAAGCGTTCCGTTCCAATGCTGGTAAAGACTAAGCATATATAATTAAATTCTTAAAAAATGTATCTACATAGGGATCGTGAGAAACCTGTTTGTTGCTGTATAAAAAACTACATGATTAAAATTAATTTCACATAATCCTTTCCCACAACATGTTGAGGCATGGCAGGAAGGAGTGGCTGTGGGCGTATGTACATATAATGAATCGTACAAAAATTTTTTTTAACGAAACAATAATGCACGAGGATGACAAATTTTCTGTAATATGCATATTTTATGCAATATTTTGGGTTACTTACTTAAGACTTTGCTATATATTAAATTTACACGTACATATGTTTCTTTATCACTTCTTTATACTGCACGATACTTCGGGGTAGAACACTAATTTTGCATCGAACTAGATCAAGAATTTTTTATATATTTTTAATATATTTACACAATATGCTACGACAATATTTTAGAACAAGTTAATGTTTCACCCGAAAAAGTTTCTTTCTTGTTGAAAATAAAAATAAAGCTCACGAATTTGGATGCGATCAGTGCATTTAGGAATAATAACTGTGGTTATAATAATTTAAATTTTTAGTTCTCTCTTTGCTGTTCTATAATAAATTGAAACTAGATAAAATGAATTTTTGTATAGACGATTTATTAAACTTTTTAAAAAATATCTTTTGAAGATAGGCTGGGAAAATATCGACTCTTCGCAAAATAACTTTATCAAAAATGGCCCATACTGTAAAATGAAAAAAGGAACCAAATTATATATGAAACACAACAACACGAAAAATTGGGGTCGTATTTCCTTTGTTTTTTTAGAGCTATTTTTCTTTTTTTATTGTGCAGCTTTTTTTAAAATCCCAAATAACAAAAAGTGGAGTTATTTCACTACGCCTTAAATGGTTTGCCCTTCTACGGAATGTAACAAATAATATTTCGTAAAAGAGCAACTCATTTTGCCATAAAAATTGCGACTTTTTGAAAAATATTTTACCTGGGGGTCCATTATATTTTATGTCCTTTGAAGGAAACATTTGGGGTTATTTATTGTTTTGGGGCGATTTTTCTTGCGGCCATTTTGCGCAGAGCCAATATATTAACAAAATACCAATACTAGATGAAAAAAATCATACGGCGCACAGTGTTTCAACGTGGAATTAAATAATTTTTTTCGTGTTGTGATTTTTTTGTTTTGTTTTATATAGTAGAGACTCACAAAAGTTAAGACTCGCAAATGTCAAATATACGGAAAAGTTAACTAAGCTTCTGTCACCACAGGAAACCCTAAAAAGTGAACTTTTGGGGTAACTTTTCTGAGTTCTTGTTCTCCCCTATTGTTTTTTGTGTCAATTGATTGTCACTCTTGAGTCAAAAAAAGGTTACAGATTATTTCGCTTGTGCAAAAACAAATTCAGAGCCATCCGAATGCATTTTTATTACTATTTCTTGTATCTACTAAGCCATTGTATGAAATACATATCAAAAAAGAATTAGATATCAATAAAACATACATATGTTATAAAATATGTTTGTAAATACATTGCTATTTTTAATTTCATGTGAATTTATGCATATAAACATAGTACTTTTTAAATTAAAATATTATCCTTAAAAAGTTAATAATTCACAAAAGTTGGCAGGCTCAAAAACGAACGAGTTAACTTTTGTGAGTATCTATTGTATTAAGAAATGTTTCATAAGCATACTTCGGAAACAGTGCCTTAGATAAGTCTCCGCAATATTTGCAAGCAAGCAGCGAAAGTTGCATTAAAAAGTCTTTCAAAAGATGTAATAATTTTAATCCTTTTTAAGGTGGATAAGAAAAGAATCAGCAAGAGAGCCTTGAGTGTCTTATACTAAGAGACTCTACCACTTTTTAATACTGTCAAATTATGCAAGAACATTATCCACTTAAAGAGTTTGTTACAACTTAGTGTTAAAAAATGGGCTAATCATAACAGTATCACATAAGTCAAAAGTCATTAACAGTGAAAAATTGATAAAAAAATACTGTAACGAAAATTGAGTTTGTTAAGAGCTTGTTGAAAACACGTTGTTTTAAATTAGTTTTTTTAGATAAATTGTGTAAGTTTGGAAATTCCGGTGATATAAAAAAAGATTTACGAAGTGCACCCAAAAATCTTTTTTTTTTGAGCTGAAAAGACTTAATATATACTTAATATATCTTTCCCAAGCAATAATTTGTGTCTGTGCCAAACTACTCAGGCACAGAAGTCCAGAGTGTCGGACTCAATTTTATTTTTAAAAGCTCCGAGTAGTAACGAAAAACTGCGAAGTTTATGAAAAAAAAATTGATCGCACATTGATATTAAGCCGAACGTGAACAGGACCTGAGAAAAAAATGTATAATTGTGTCAATAAAGTAGCTGATATGTATCGAAACTAGAATGAGTCTTAACTATATATACCCGAAACATGCCCAACAAGTGCCCTAAAAGGCACCTAAAAAAGTACCGTAGTAAGTCTGCATTATGTCAATAAATAGTTAAAAAACGAGCGACTATATTCGGACACAATAAACTGATGAGTGGTCGAATCTTCTTCGGTCTTCTTTCGAACATTGTACCTGCCTAAGGTGTTCCAGAAATAGCACTTCTTTCGGTGCAGAGGTCGGACATTTACCGACACGGGCACCGGACATATACCAGATACTTTAGTGACACAAAATATGAAATTGTTTCTCGGGTTACTTATTTAGAAAAATATAGATCACTAACATACTTATACTATACTTATTCTTTCAATTGTTCTTTACATTAATAGAAGCCATAAAAAAATTCTGCGCCTAGCTGCGGCACCCATACACCTTTTGCATTTTCAACGTGACTCTCAAAATTCTACCACGGGAAATTTTTGATGTTTGGCTGTCGATTACTAAAAATTAACGACTTGATAGAACAATTGATTTTGATTATAGTAATGTCAGTTCAGGACCCAATAATAAAATTCATTTTGATAAATTGAGATCATGCGTGCGAAGTCTGATTCAGCAATTGCACCTAAGATGGATACAGGCTTTTCGAGAAAGCCATTTTCGAAATCAGATTGGGATATGGATTGATATGCCAAAGCCGAAATCTGCGAAATATGGTTAGATGCCTTTCTAAAAAGTCGGAAATATCAGTAAAAATAATGGGCCTAGATCTGAAGCTTTCAATTAGACAACTAACCGAGGAAACGCAATAGGCGAGAAACAAGGATGCAAGGCATTATCGCGAATTATATACCCGCAAAACTTTAAGAGTGGATACTAACACTGACTTGATGAATAGATTAATAGGGAAGATGTTGCCACATATATTTTTATTAATTGTAATTTTTAATGATCGGCAGAAAATGGCAAACTGGCACTTCTGTGCAGAAAATGGCAAACCTCAGGGTAGTAGTTGGGTCATTTGCCTGCAAATATTAAGCAACATACACAACAAATTTGATCATAAAAAACACGCCCAAAGTCATTTCAAAAGCTGAATTAGCCATTTGAAATAATTTTTATTTATTGAACCCTACTTAACCCTTGGATACAACACTAACATTGGGGTTATGCATACCTCAGCACTTATACTCGATACTGCTGATTGAGGTTTTATTGTAAAAATAATTTTCGTTTTTACGCAATTTAATTTATGAAAAATTCAAATTTGTCCGACCTAAAACCTAAAAAATATTCATTTCTATTTTTGATAAAATTGGATATTATAATTTCTTAAGGTTTTTACGTATTTTTTTTTAATTTCTCGTAATAAAAAAGTACGACTAAAGTGTAAAAAAAGTCATGAATTCTAATTTCAAAGTGCATCTCAACTTTTTCAGATGGTGAATTTAGACTATTTTATACATTATTTAGAAGCTAAACACAGTAATCAATGAGTTCGTAGCATAATATATATGCCCAAGTAAATATATAAGTGGATGAACAGCGGTCGAACATGAACCGCACTGCCGTACAAGGGTCGAACGTGGCCTATAAACTATCCAAAAAGCCTCGCGGCTGAAAGTTGGGTCGAACAACGGCCGAACAAGGCATAAATTAATTTGTACGACCGCTTAATGCCACCAAATTTTTCAAAGGTCTTATTCAATAGCAAACGTTTGCGCAATAACAAAAGCAAGCCTCACTCTGCGATGCTGATGTTGATATTATCGGCACTTGTGTGTGGCACAAAATAATTTTTTTTGAGTTTGAAGTTAGTTAAAAAAGCTGCTCATTTTCATTGTAGAAAAATCATTGCTCGGCCGATGTATGGCCGCTTTACGCCCATTGTTCAGGGGAGATTATTTCAAAACGGCCTTTTTACGACCGCTGTTTGACCAAAAAGTCCTGCAAACGATTCTTGTACGGCTGAGAAAAATATTTAAAATTAGGCCTTGTTCGACCGCTGTTTGGCCTTAGCTAAAAAATTTTTTTTACTCGGGTAGATAAAGCATATGCTTTAACGAAAGTACCAACCCTTACAAATATATTTGTTAAAATTGCATGACAATCTTAAGTTAAGTTCACAAGATGCCGTGGATTTAGTGACACAAATTATAAAAACAGTACAAAAGTATAGCCATTAAAGGCGAGCTCGATAGTCAAAAGATAACGCGCTTGGCTGCCACCCAGAGATTCCGGAGTCGAATCCTGGCCGAGCAATGCTGCCCTCCTAAAAAATAAAGTCATATCTCCATTCGAGTAGTTTTGAGATATTAAGCTTTTACTTTTTTTATCTTTCTAAGAAACACACTAGAATGAATATTTTACTTAACGTTTTTCAGTAATTTTCAGTTGAAAATGAGTAATCTTAGCTTAACACAAAAATCAAAAACTCATTCACGGTTCCGAATCTGCCCTTTATTTTAATTTTGGAATTTTGGCGTTTGTGACTTTCTTCTTAGGACAGCAGAATGGTCCTACGCTTTAACCTTTCTTGTCTCGTTTCTAATCAAAATAACTTTAAAAACACATACATTTGCGAAGAAAATTTGTAGTTAGTGGTGGAAGGAAAGTTTGTGGAGAGGAACGCTTAGTAGCTTGATTTGTCTGAGGTCAAGTCATAACCATTGCTTCAGAGCCAAATATCACATGTTTCTACAGCGTTCTGTCACACTAAGAACATCCTACACAAAAAGTTTTACTTGATTGCTCCCTTCTTTCATTCCTTGGTATCACAACGGACCAATAACTTGGTCTAAATGGGCCGGTGTAAAGACCTGCCGCCACATTTACCTAACCAAAACGTCACTAAAACCACTATTTCTAGTGAACTTAACTTCAAATTGTTATGACTATTTGTTTTGACTATCGTTTTAAAGTCTATATTCCCTAAAAATCATGTATGTTTGTCCATAGTGGCATAATCTTTGTCATTCCAAGAATGTATTGTAACTAAAACCACTGTTACTAGTGAACCTAACTTCAAATTGTTATGACTATTTGTTTTGATTATCGTTTTAAAGTCTATATTTTCTAAAAATCATAGTGGCATAATCTTTGTCATTCCAAGAACGTATTGAGTCCCTGTTACATAAGGCTGAGGTAACGCTTTACCAAATGTTTACTATCACACTTTCAAATTAGAGTTCAATTCGGAGATCTTTCTGCTAATGCATAAAATGGCTCAATCCTATCGCTACTACAACCGAAACGCCACGTGCAATAAGCATTGTGGGGATAGAAAACTCCATGGTTTGGCACTAGGGTTAAAAAATTAAACAATCTTCAGCCATAATCACATCTGTTTATGGTTGATAGTTCAATTGGCGAACATAAATAAATGCTTTAATATGTGCGGACCGATATTGTACAGTCGAACTTCGCTATAATGAATTCGCACGGGATCGGAAAATTACTTCAATACATAGAAACTTCATTATACAGAAATTATGATATTTTTTCCACTTTTATTTAAAATAATACGGTATTTGAGTTTGGATTACACTCTTCCATTTTTCTTTCTCCAAGGCATTAAACTTAGTATGCAGTAAGAACGAAAATATTTAGGCAAATACATAACGTGTTTGTTGAATGCATTAGTTGAACATTTTTTAAAAGATTTTTGTAATGAAATGTATAAGCGTGTTTCGTCAAAGAGGAAGAAAAGTCGTGCATGATTCATTCAAGATTTCTTTGAGACTTGGACTACTGGGTATTGTTGAATGTCAAATTTACATATTGTTTCCACGCCAATTAAATGTACGGCCATATAAAAGGCAGCAAAATTTTGACATTTTAACTCTTCAATCATGGTTGTGAACTTGGCTGCATTGAAATAAATTTCTGTCAAAAACGCAAAGCATTTCAATATCTCTGTTAATACTTCAGAATACTAATTTTTTTTTACTGATTCTGAAAGGTGAAAAACAGATACATTTCTGGTTTACCGTTTATTAGGCTCCGAGAGGGGAGAACAGGTCAAAAATGGCAACTTTTTCAAAAAAGTTGAAAAACTCAATTCTTTTTTACACAACTTAAGTTTTGAAGAAAACAATTTTTTTTTATAAAATTATCTTTATTCTATACAATAAAAAAACAATTATGAAGATATCTTGTTTGGAATATGAGGTATGAATTTTCAAAAATCATTATTAAGCAGAAAAAGAGTGAATTTTAGTACTTTGTTTGTGTTACCACAACAACAACAATACGAGTTTTTTAAAAATAATGTGTTTTCATGCATTTCCTGGATACCTTTCAAAATATATAATTTTTTCCATAACGGTGTCATAAAAAAACTGTAATTTTGGCGTGAAATGAGTCTATATTATATAGAAAATTGAGATACAGTTTCTTATCCCGCTGTGCTAAAGGCCTACAGGTGGCTTGCAAACACATTCGCGTTTTCGGCATGAAGAAAATAAATGCTTTTCAAATTTCAGTTTTTGCGCATCTTTAAAATGCTCTCAATTCTAGGAAAATAACTATTTTTCAAAATTTATTTCTCGAACTTGCTGGTGATGAAATAAAAAAAAACTAATAAAAAATTTTTGATCTAGCGAATTTTCAATACTAACGCAACTACTAACTTTTCTAGATTACATTTATAGGATTACCTTTTAAATTTTTGTTTTTAAAACAGTTTCTGTTTACTACTATGATTTTATGAAGTTTATCAAAGCGTTAGTAAATGCATTATCAGATGAAGCCGTGTCCTGATTTGTTAACTTAGGCTAAATTGCCTTAGCCAATTCTTTGCCTAGTTCAATGCTCCATTGATCAAATGAATTAATATCCCATATCATACCTTTAGAAAATATTTTTTGTTCGTACATAGCTGAAAAAAGTGAATTTTATCAAATCGCTTGCGAAATTACGAAACTACATTGTTTCTTAGAAATGTATCGAGTAAAAAACATCGAGTAGCGAGGTATACTCGATACCAAAAAGCATCGAGTTTACCCATCAGTAGTTCCAAGTAGATACTATGTCCATTGACGAACAAATTTTTCCCAATGTAGGTAACGTAGCATCCGCCAATTCGTCACCGGCTAATTCTTCTTCATCGTCACCTGAATCTGTAAATGTGGAATTAATTATTTTAGCAATAGGATTAGAATATTTACGTTTGCACACAAATTATAAATTATATACCCGGGATAGCCTGAACTCCACGACTTTTTAGAACACAGGTAATTGCTGACAAAAATGCTAGTGTGTGTGAAAATTCCTTATAAGGACATCTAAATACACTTGAAGTAGAACAAAAAACCTTTATTTTTTAAATCAATTCATATTTGGGAGAAACTCCATTGTATAGAAGTTCACTATAGGGAAGTTCGACTGTATAAGTATTTACAATCTCAAACTAGGAAATATGAAAGCACCATAAAAATTAAACTTACGAAACATTGGAGTTTGGTTTACATTCATGATAAAGCGAAATTAATGAAATATAATCAAATTGAATTAAGTACATTTTCATTACTTGAACAAAAATTTAGTTAGTCGGTTAGTTAAAATTGATAGGCTCCATTTTTGCGTCAAGTCATGTAAGAACAAGCTCCGCAAAGAATATTTTTTTACTTCACATAAGATTGAAACTAAGAAGACAGACACTTTTAGGGATGGACGACGGTGCACAGACACATAAGGAGAGGGAAAGACAAAAACATTAAGGCAAGCATAAGTGGAAACAAGATTCACATCGCAACTAACAGTACGAAGCTTACGCCGCTCCGACCAGCGCCCCAAACAAGCGCGATTCCAATTTATTTTGTGCACACACACTCAATGTAGATGAGATTGTGTATGTGTGGGAGTATGACCGTGGTTATGGTGTATCTGGCCAAACATGGCGGCTCGTCCATCTGCCTCCGTTCTTCTCGGTCATTCGCCGCTAATGTGCAACGCGCAAAAATGCTTGCCTAATCCTAATAACGATCCACCATGTCCATGTCCACAGGGCTGGAGTCTTTGCTTTTCGGTGTGGTTCGCCCCCTGTGGTTTCTTAATGCCTTGATGCGCGTAGTGTTTCTTTCCATATTTTATTTTTTTGTTGTTTTTAGTTGGCTGTCCGTTGGCCACTGCCAACTCATTTCTTTGGAATTTTCCTTGCCTTTCATGCTATAGCTTTTTTGATGTGAACGCGGATCTGAGGATTTAAACAGCATCGCTCTGTGGTAGCGCTCCGTAGTTATTTATTTCCTGGCAGCATTACAGTCGCTTAAGCTGTCATCCTTATATATATGTATGCATATAAATATAAAAATATACGTATATATATATATATATTAAGTAGATGTAGATATATGTTAAAATGTACCCACTCGGAACAATTTGCAGCGACTTCCATGCTTGCCAGTCAATAAATTTTTGAGTATGTTTCCAATGTCATTGGCTATAACCAAGTTTGGAAGTGTGAAGAAACAAACAGCTACACAACTATGAGTAAAACAATACATGTAGTGTAGATACATTTCTTTAAGTAATGCCAAGCATCACTTCAAGTTGAACATTTGTAAATTTTGGAACATTTTACCTTTAGCAACAATGGCCTTTTATTATTTTTTTTTTCAAAATGTGTATTTGAAGCTAAAAAAAGTTAAAAGTGAAAAAATTAAGGGCCGCTCTCAAGCCGTTTAGAAGTTATAGGGGTCCAAAGTTAAAAAAAAAACCTTAAAAACATGTGGTTTTTTTTAATTTTCCAACAAAACTGATCTTTATGGCTATCAAACGAATGGTAATGCAAGTATCTAATAACGAGGTATAAAAATTGAAAATTCATGCATGTCTCTTGAAGATATACCTCTTTTTGAACTTAGAAAATGTTTTTTTGAAATGAAATTTTTGTTCTTGAAATGGTTCCAAATTGATGTTAAACCGAACTTTTTATAATAAATAAGGTAAGTGTATAAATAGCATGGTCATTTAGACAATAAGAACTGTTTTTAATAATTTCTCTAATTTTTTCTAAAAAATGTTTCAAAGTAATTTATATTTATACGTAATGTTGAGATTAATGAAATAAGCGCCATAGACTAAAAAATTTTATAAAAAATTCCGCGGTTTTTTATTTCAACAATAATTTTCCATTAAAAAAAAAAATTAAGTTCGAAAATAAGCAAAGGGTGGAAAAATTATGAATTTTAATTGTTGATTTTAATTACGTATATACTTTGATTACATAGAACATTTATGACAAACAATTTTTTTATAGACCTTTTTTACGCATTGACCACAAACATTAGCGATTAAAATCATGTTGCCGTCAATTTGACGATGTTAACCCTTCTATTGTTGATCGTTGTATCGTTGGATGTCATATTTATATCACATAAATTAACAAACATTTTTATTATTCGCTTTTTCTAACTTTATCGTAGTTTGAATATCGTGGTTTGCTTCAATGTTGCCGGCGTTTACTGCAGAAACTTAAACGCAAATTATAAGGAAAAAGTAAGCAAACACAGCTTCTTCATAGCACTCTCAATAAACATTGCTCGCAGGGTTGTACTTCTCCTATTTCAATTTTGCATGTGAAAAAACAACATTTGTTGATACAACAGCTGTAATTAAATAGGACAATAGGACCCAGTAAAACACTCTTTGAGTTGCCTTATAACTTGTAAATAATAACCCTAAATTTTAAATTTAAAATCGGATGAAAACCATTTAAAATTCCATGCAAAATAACTATGTATATGAAAACGGTTTAATCCCTTCAGATTCTACAAAAAATTACGCTGTGCATGTCCGAAAATCAGACAAGGTTGGGACATAACATTTTAGCATAATTTGAGGACGCTTAATTTAATGGCGTTTACAGTTATTTGTTAACTAATGGAGTTAAAGCAATTTTAAAGTATTAAAGCAATTTTAAGTAAATAAAGTTAAGAAATGATAAGATGGTTGAAATTTATTTAATAATTTCCAAGAACTAATAATAATGAAACATGATGATAATAATTGTTATATTGACAAATAATTGATTATAATTAAGATATAAACTTATCTTGTAGATTTAAATTCTTGTAGTTAAAGTTGTAATGGAATTGTTGTTGTAAAACTCCTTAAGATGAAAATGTTTGGTTGCAGGTGTTGTTGTTAAATTTGATGTTGCAATAGTTGTGCTGATGATGATAGCGAACGTTGTGCGTATTAGTTGTTGTAATAACCGTTGTTTTGGATAGGATATTAAGATTCGCCGCTGTTGGTTTCAACTAAATGCAATTCAGTTCAGGTTATTGTTTCTGAATCCAGATTTTAGTTATCAAACGTTGTGAAGTTGAATTATAAAAGATGCAAGAAGATGTAAGTGTGGCTTTTTATTTAATTGATTACAACTGTTACCACCTTTTATGGTTGATGTTTCTTGTTCGATGTTAATCAGGATCGCCAATATGGAGTCATTAAAATATGAAAATATTTATTTTTATAATGAAACGTGTTTTTTTATATGACTGAACAAAAACAAAAATTGAACAACAAAATTTAATTTGATCAATTAAGGCTTCGCCGCGAAAAACGTTGTAAACGATAAATGAATTAAAAATGGTTTTTCTGCTTACTAACTTTAAAAATGATCTGGTTTAAATCTGGATATTTTTTTTTTATAAACAGGCAAATTTCTTTCCAACTACTACACAAATTAAGAGTAAATTTTAATCAAATTTTTCTAAGTGCACCATTAAAATGTTTTTTTTTTCAATTCCGGAAAACTTTTACTTTTATAATATAATAAGTATAAATAAAAACACATTGAAATATATAATAATGAAAATACCAAGATAATTATAAAAATAATAATAATAATAATAATTAAAACAACACCACAGTGATAAAAACCCAAATAGCATAACCTTTATAAATTCCACAAAAAAAGTATATTGATTGGAATGACCTTCAAGATATACTCTTTAATATGAACTGTTCAGAGCACAAGTGGCGTAAGTCCATTTTTTTAGGGAAATTGAGTTAAGTACGTAGAACTGAAGAGGAAAAGGTAATCTATTTATGAGTACGGGCTAGAAACTCCTAGCTTACGTATTCTCTGAATAAATTGAAATATTTTGTTATTGCTCTGACAAATTACACTTTTTTCAGAGCACAAGTGGCGTAAGTCCGTTTTTGGTAGTTTTGAGAAAATCGAACATTTCGAAAAATTCTTATGATAAATTCCAAGTATGACGAACTAATTTTTATTAATAAGCTAGTGAAGAGCATAAATGGAGCTATTCTTATCGAAAAAAATAAACTAAATATTACCAAAAAATTATGCAGAATATGCATACTCCTTACTCTGCCAAAAACTTGGGCGCAGGTATGGTTTTTGTAATAATGCCGTAGATCTCTTAAGGTGTTTTTTGTCAAACAGAGTACAGAAAGTTTGTGTTGGCAATAGATGTTCTCAACTTAAGCCGGTATGCAGTGGAGTGCCACAAGGCTCAGTTCTTGGCCCTTTACTATTCTCAATCTTTATCAATGATATTTTTTCCGTCTGTAAATATGCCTCTATCCATGCCTTTGCTGATGATGTGCAATTACACCTTTCTCGCAGAACTGGCCTCCTGGAAGACTTAAGTTGCAGGCTAAATGAAGACTTAAATAGTATAAGCGGATGGGCCATTAAAAATTGTCTGAAACTAAACGCAGAGAAGTCTTATGTGCTGCCTATTAGCAAAAGTAATATTGTCTTTGATGATATTCCAGACTTGTTTATAGGGGACAAGAAACTTAAATTAGTTAACACTATAAAAAGCCTTGGTTATCACATTAACTCGTCCTTAACATGCACGGATCACATAAATAATATGGTGCGCACCATATACTTCATTCTGCGCAACCTTAAAGTGTCAGCAGAGTTTACTCCTGTGGAAACCAGACGCAAGCTCGTGCTGCAACTTATTATTCCTATCATTACCTATTCTGAACTCATTTATAGTAGGCTCGATTCACGATCTGAACACAAGCTGCAAGTTGCGTTCAATCATGCTACTAGGTATGTCTATAACCTTCTCAGATTTGACCACATTACTCAATTCAAGAAAAGCATACTTGGTTGTGACATCATTAGTTACCTCAATGCCCGAAATTGCATCTTTTTGCATAAAATTATTCATTTCAAAACTCCTCGGTATCTTTTTGAAAAACTACAGTTTTGCCAGTCAACCAGAAGCAATAATATTATAATACCAAACTGGAAGTATCTGAACTCTACCAGGCTTTTTTTCGTCAATGCCGTTAGATTATGGAATAGTTTACCCAGCGTAATTAAATGTATATATAGCACAGGTGGCTTTAAGCGAGCAGTTTTGAATCACTTTTCTTAAAACAAAAATATATAATAAGATAAGAAACCAGATCTCTACTTTAAATTTTTTTTTTTTTTTGCTTACTTCTTCTCTCTTTTTTTTTTTCTTTCCTTTTCTTTTTTTCCCTTCTTGTTATTAATACGCAAAAAAAGTTTTGTTAACTTATTGATGTTGTTGTTCTAATTTAATAAACTGAATTTTTTATGATTAATTATGATTACATAAGTATTCTTAAATTTTAATTTTAATTGTAATATCTTAAAACATCATACTTATTGCTTAAACTACTGCCTTTGTACAGCAAAAGAATTCATTCTTATTGTACTAATATGTTAAATTAAATTAAATTAAAATTAAATTAAATATTAGTAAAAAAGTGTCCGCTATAGGAATCTAATGGGAGATATTTTTTAAGAATTTTTTGATTAGGAATGACAGCATTTTTACCTAGAAGTTGGACAAACCACCTTTTAGCGATAATCTTCATTACTAAGGGAGATATAAAATGAATGGACTTACGCCACTTGTCCTCTGAAATTTTTATAAATTTCTCTTTTCCGCTGTAAGAATCTAATGGGAGATATTTTTAAAAAGTTGTGATAAGGAATGGCAGTATTTTTACCTAGATGCTGGACAAAATCATTCCTTAGTCATTATCTTCATTACAGAATTTATCATAAGAATTTTTCTGAATGTTCGATTTTCTCAAAACTACAAAAAATGGACTTACGCCACTTGTGCTCTGAGCAGCTCATATATTAAACGTGTTCTTAATTTAAATTTTGGAAAAGTTTAATAAAAACTACGCAATTCTCTATTCAAGAAGTGACGCCATCAAGCTCATAAAACATGCATAAATAAAAATACATATATTGTGAGGGAACTTTTAGTTCGGCCAAGTCGAAGACAGTTTTTTACTAGTTTGACATTAAGGTCAACGTTAAAATGCAGCCTTATCAGTACCAAGAACAAGGTCCGAACTATAAAATTGTGAGGTAGCTCTAAAACCAAATATGGCAAACGATGTAAGTATATCTACAATCCAATGTACAAAAATTTATTTGCCTTTACAACTATAGGCATAAAGTTCTAATTCGCATTTTGCTATCCCGTTTCTTCTCTCCAATAGAAAAAATTACGTCTATTTATATTTTAAAGACATTATCTAGAGACAACGCATACGAATTAATCGTATAATTTTTATCTAGAAATGACCTTTGATTAACTGCTTATTTTGAATTATTTAATAAACGTTTGGGCATTTTAAAAACTTTTCATTGAAAATAAAGTTTTTTGAAAAAAAGAACAAAAAAAATATTTAGAAAATACTTATTTTAAAACTGTACTAATTTAAGTAACTTTTCTAATTCATGTATGTACGAATTCAATTAAATACTTGAGTTTTAAAAGTGGGATAATATGATTGTTTTTTTTTACTAAAAGTGGCTTTCTGACTATTTTTGAGAAATTAATTTTTTGGGGAATAGAAGTATATTTTTTTGAGGGCATATATATTTGGTTAAAAATTAAATTAGTAAATATTGCTATTCTTGTGTACAGGCGCGGATCCAAGGGGGTCACGGGGGTCATTACCCCCCAAAACAGCCCGCATTTAAAAAAATAGAGCTGAAACAATATTTTCAATATATTGAAAAAAATTCTAGATCCGCGTCTGCTTGTGTACAATTTTCGTTGGAATTTTTTCAATATTCAACTGTTTTCAATAAAAGCCTTTAGAATTTGAACTCGTCGATTAAGTCTTTCAAGGGCATTTTAAATAAAATATTAAAAAACTGACTTGCTACAAATAGAAAAACATCTAAGGGAAGATATAAAAAGCTTCGAATTGTATAGCAAGAAATATAAATAATATACATTAAATTAATTATAATGAAATATATTAACAGATTTTTTAAATCGTTTTGTAAAAAAAACTGCCACATATAGGCTTACGATTTTCTTACATCATTTAGTTTGATAAAAGCGCAAATCTCAATTCTAACATAATTTTGAATACGTTAGGATAAGCCCAATGCAGTAAGCCATCAGAATCTAATATAATATATTTTTTAAAAAAATTTTATTTTTTTTTTAATGTTAATTTTGAACATAACAAACAAATTTTGAATTCACGATTAGCCATTTCGGCACAAAAAAAATTAACTGTTTTTCAATTATGTTTAAGTTATCATGGTTAACTTGAGACACATATTGTTTCTCCTACATAAAGTTCTTTAACAAGGTCGGTCAGCTTGGAAGACTTTCCAACTGGGTACCTTCTTATACATATATACATATGTGTATGTGCGACTAAATACTTGTTTACGTGAGTGTTGGAATTACGTGTATTACTAAAAACTCCAACAAAAACAAGCATCGTGACACTCTGCGTAGCACAAGAGCGGGATGTAGATACAATGGTAAGCTAAAGAGCGAGAGAGATAGAAAAGTAATTTAAAAGCAATCTAAGATGCAAAAAAAAAAACAAAAAGCTTCCATTTAGCCTGTCTATGTTTTAGCAGAAGCCTGTTGATGGCAATGAGCGGGGTGTTGATGGTCATAGAGGGGAGTAAAATGTCTGTTCGAGTGAGTGTGTTATTTGTAGAGATATGTTCCCAGTGTGCCAAACGGATCTGTTACGAATCCGTAACGAACTCACTTCTTCGTACATTTTGTCCGAAACGGATTGCGTTTCGCATCCGGAACGGATCCTTTTTCGTATGAAATTCCTCTCTCCGTTACGGACTTCAGTTACGAATCCGTTTCGGACTTCAGATACGGATCCGTTTCGGACTTCAGTTACGAATCCGTTTCAGACTTCAAATACGAATCCGTTTCGGACTTCAGTTACGAATCCGTTTCGGACTTCAGATACGAATCCGTTTCGGACTTCAGATATGAATCCATTTCGGACTTCATATACGAAACAGACGTTTCAGACTCTTTTTTTTTAAATAATGCGAACTCGCAACAGACTCGTTTGACGCATTTAGCTACAGATGTTAAAAATATAGGTTCTCTAAGTAAGTTTGACGCAATCAAATTCGAAAACTTTTTGCAGGAAATTAAACGTAAATTAAAACAAAAAAATTATTTTGTAATCAAATTTATAAGAGAGTAGTGGAGGCTAGTTTAAATGGTAAAAAAAATAATTCAAAATATCAAACAAACAAGTACAATATTGGTGAGTTCCAGGATGGCTCATACTTGTTTCTTCAAACAGCTAAACATTATTTTTCATGGAAGCATCCCAATAACTTTTACTGCTATAATGACAAAGCGTACAAAATTCACGCAATTATAAAAGTTTCCTAAAAATGTCTTGTGTACGGCTATCCTATAGTCACATTTAACTTGATGACTAATGATAATTATTTAAAAATTCTGACAAGTACTTTTCTTCGATTTGAAGGAGAGCTTGAGGAGCACGAGCCTAATGAAATAAAAAAGTTGTTTAAAATAAGAATAAGTACACAATTGTATTTCGTATCCCTAATCCACTGAAAATAAAATAAGAAATTGTAAAACAAATTTAAGACTGTCTTTTATGTTAACGTTGTGGTATTTTTTTTGACGGATTCGTAACGGGTTTGTAACGGGTCCGTCAAAATATAAGAGCGATTCCCCTTAAAAATACGAATTGCTTTTTCCATTTTTTCGGATCCGCCTCGAACTCAGAACGGACTTCAGAAACGAATCCGTAACGGACTTCAGATAGGAATCCGTTTCGGACTTCATATACGAATCCGTTTCAGACTCTTTTGGCGGATTCGTAACGGGTTCGTAACGGGTCCGTCGAAACATAAGAAAGCGTAGTGCGTACTGACGGACTCGTAACGGGTTCGTAACGGATCCGCATCCGTTTTTGTGCACATTGGGTTCGTATGAAGTGCTTAAGTAAACTAAGCAGACATATGTACATACATATGTATGTTAAGTATATGGGAAACACACAAACGATAGTGCTTCCTCGTTAAATGCAGGGAGCTCGAGTCTTTTTTGAAAATTTCTTAGCAGAAGTGATTAATCTTACAACAGAGCATCGATTATAGCCTCCAGTTTTTAACAATAGATATTGGCCCATTATCATAGTCAAAATAAAAGTCGACTCTAAGTTTAGTATAAGCATTTTTGACAGTTTTTTTAATATAATATTTTGTCAAAAAGCTTGTACTAAATTTAAAGTCGACTTTATTTTGACTATGATAATGGGCCATTATTTTCAATATGTATTCAAAATGGTTTCAAATTTTCTTCTTAACGTCCTTCAAAATCTTCTGTTATAGTAGTAATTCATCGATTAAAATTGTTTTATGAGTTTAAAAGGTTCTGATAGAAATACTTAGTCACACTATTTAAGGAATTCAAAAATTAAAATTTTTTAAAATTATAACATAAAAAAGTAACTAAAATATGCCATCATTAATTTCTTGTGTTAAATAAATATTATTATTGCTTTTTCCTTCTGTATTGGAAGGAATTCTGAATTTAAAAACTAAACAATTTTCTTTAGTTCTTGTCTTAAAAGGTATTTTACAGGTCTTAACAAGTTTAATATATGTGTGTGTAGAATATGTTTTTAAAATTTCAAATGGATATATTTAACAATCCAACTATATGCATAAGGCTGGTCCAAAATTTAACTTTTTTTTTATTTTCATGATGGATGCAGCATTTTCCCTTCCTCTTGGTCCAAAGCACACTTCCTGTGAAGCGCAAATCAATTGGCAAAAATTTTGAGGTGGTACCTTCCTTTCTTGTTTTTCCATACAGTTTATATAGGGAAAAAAATTGAGTTTGTGGTTGAATTCCATTGGGCACCACATTAACTTAGAAAATTGTCTGAGAAAAAAAGTGTTCCTTCAAATTTTGCCCTCTCTGACATATCCCAATTTCAAACAAATCCAATTATTATTTCTGGATCTGTGGCCCACTTCCTAAATCTACCTAAAAATCTCTAAACTTTTACTCTCACAGCCCAGGAAAATAAGCATTTTTCTTATGAAAAATTATGACAAAATTTATTTGTTGAGAAACAAGCTATCAAAAGTTCTCTACGCCATGTAGTCGAAGTGCCCTGAATAAACTAGTCTTTTGCCAATATTTCCGTTTCTGTTTGTCAGACAGTTAATATTGTATGACGAGAATTGTAGATCAAATAGTTTTCTTAAACATTTCCTTAACAGTTTTAACGTAAAAGAAAACCGTTTCCTCATAATGTGATTAAAAAGTTTGTATCACAATTTGTTATAAGTAAGATGCTTATTTTACTGGGCTGTGCAAGTAAAAATGTAGCGATTTGTAGGTAGCTTTGAGAAATGAGCCACAGAAATAATAATCGAATTTGTAAGAAATTGGGATATGTCAGAGAGAAAAAAATTTGAGGGGATACTTTTTTCTTAGCCAATTTTCCTAACGAATGAGGTACCAAATTAAATTTAACCAAAAAATCAATTTTTCCCCTATAAAAACTGTATGGAAAAACAAGAAAAGAAAAAGTGTTACCTCTTTATGATTACCAATTGAGTTGCACTTCACGGATGATGTTATTCAGGTCAAGAGGAAGGAAAAAAGCTTCATCTACGAAAAACTGTTTTTACTTGAAAAATCTTAATGAACATGTATATTAGAGTAGGTCAATTTGTATGGATTAAAAAAAAAATCCAAAAAGCAGGTTTGGCCAATAAAACCAGGTTTGGGTCTAAAATCAAAATCTAGCTTCCCGTTTTATCTAGAAACTTTTCGTATTTTATATTTTTTTTTTAAATATGCTAAAATTAAGATAAAGAAGAAAAACGTATAAGCAAATATATTTAAAATAAACTAAAAAATCGGAATACTTTTTATGTGAAGTAAAAATTCCGCTCATAAAAATTAAAATAAACATTTTTGCGATGTTTTCAAAATATCAAACTTCCATGATTTCATGCCAATTTTCATTAAAAGCTTTTTTAAATCTAGCCTAAACATAAAAATTGTTTAGTTATCTAAACAGCTTTCAAAAGCTAATGAAATTTCCTTTCGAAAAAGCCGAAACATAATCACTTTTGTCGAGTTTCTTAGAAGATTCAATAAAATTTGATTTTGGACTCATGGTTTCTGGGCAAACCTTCTTAGAATTTGTCGTAGATTACGATTTTGACAACTGCTTGGTCAAGAAAAAAATTGACCCACTCTAATGTAAATATATAAAAATCTTACTAAGAAAAAATTGCATAAAAGTAGCTGAGAAAAGATATAGTTTGCTTAGTATTGCTTAGTAGAAACGGACTAAAAAAACACGCCAAGAGCAAAAAATAGCTTCTGAAGAAATTCATAGCTTATTATATGGTCCAGGGATAAATGATTGTACATACTTGAGTATAACTATATAAACCTTATTATTAATTTCATCTATGATTTTTTCGTACTAAAACTTTAATGCAAAATAGCATTTTTAAAACGGTGACAAAGATTATGGGAAAACTATAAGTCCAATTGAGCTGAAACTTTTGGTATTATATTTATGATAGCAAAACCTATGAAATTACTTACAATCATCCCTTAAAAACAGATATTTTTTTAGAACTTTTGAAAGATAAATATTATGATAATTTTTAAAATACTAGTAAGCCCGTGTGGCGTTAAAACGCCAAAATAAAACTTACCGAGATTTTATTTTAAGCTATTGAATAGATTTTCAACTGATCAAAATTTAAATTAAATTAATTTTGGCCGTTTTGCAATATACGCGGTATTGCACGCGCAACGACGATATAATGTTAGCATATTTAATTTCATACCCAAATTTATTTTAAATATACAGGAGTAAGATTATTTCTTGATTTCCAGTTGAAAAATGCTTGAAAAAAATGTTTTCAATTCTAATTTCTTATTAAATTTTTGTGTGAATTTTTAAAAATTAAAAAATTTTCCGACCAACAGTTTAGAAATCTTTTTTCAGCTGTAAGAAATCATTCTAGTAACACTTTGATATTAAATAGTTCAATTCATAGTTTTAGCTGTGAAATTATTAAAGACTATTCGTCAGGATAACAGTATCATAGCCGATAGATGGCGCTAAATACCTCACATATTTTTAGGCATATGCTGAAATTAAGTAGAGAATATGCAACATAACAACAACAGTTATATGCAAACTTTAACTCGCTATAACTTAAAATATATAAATTTTTAAGAAATAAAAAGTCCAGTTTGCACATCTTTAGGTCTAAACCTACTAAACCATACTAAATTTATTAAGATTGGACTTGTACTTAAAAAGCATTACACCGGACAAAATTTTCGTTTGCGTAATATATATAAGATTTGTTCTAAACGGCGCCAAAAAAAATTGTTGTCTGATTGGCTGATAATAGGGTATCTTTTATTGTTGTCTTTTATATGAACAAAAAATTTTTCATTTCTCTTTCAGAGGCTGAGAAATCGGTGTCATCCTTTTAGAGTCCAAAAATTAAGTCCAAACTGTGAAAGGATTACAAAAGCAGATAGAAAAGTAAAAATAAAAAACCAAAAATTCAATCCCTACCTTAACATATTTAGTTTCATGTACAAAAGTTTTTTTAATTATAGTAAATAATCTTATCAAAAAAAAATTGAAGTTTGTTTTAAGCCGTTTAAATGAGAAATACCCATTAAAAGGAGCGGTTTAACAAGGATTGGCTATTGTCACTATTTCGAAATATGCGTGTTAAAGTGGTGAATAAGAAATCTGATTTGTTAGTGAAATGTTACAAAACAAAAAAAAAAAATTGCACAATATACCTGGCAGCAATACATGATTGCGGAACACTGCTTAATTGGCTAAGTTTTAAATATGTATGTATGCCAAAGTACTTAAGCAGTATTTCATTCGCAGTACGAAACATCGGACTGAAGCGAAAATATGAAGCGAAAATTAAAAATTTTTGTGTGATGAAAAATTGAAGATAGAAAAGTCCGGTTATCTATTCAGTATAGCTCTTGATCCATATCTTCTTTCGAAAGCTGCTTTACTTAATGCATCTTTTTAGACTTTTTCATATGCTGTTGTTTCTGTCAGCAACACTGTTGCGAACCAGTAAAGTAATTTGGTGGGATTTTGCCCTTTTTGTGTGATTTTTTCCCTCTAAAAGGGCAAGAGGGATTTAAGGTTTTTTGGCGGTATTTTGCAATCTGTAAAAATTTTGAAAGATTAAAGGAGGGGGGGAGGCAAAATTAATTAAAATTTTGGATAAATAAATTTTTATTTTCCATTTCCTAAAAGTAGAATATTTCATAAGTATTCTCTCAAAAATTCATACTAATCGGATTTTTATATAAATAACTCGCACATCGTAGTCAAAATTTTAAACGCGATTTTCCCAAAACCATGTTTTCGAAGTCGGTGATCACTGTAGCTTTAGAACGGCTTTACTGATCAGTTTGAAATTTTTCGATTTTCCCAAAACCATGTTTTCGAAGTCGGTGATCACTGTAGCTTTAGAACGGCTTTACTGATCAGTTTGAAATTTTTCCGATTTATTTTATACATATTTGTCCTCCTGATGAACTCAAGATTTACTTTTTTATAGCTGAAAATATGAGTTAAATTTTGGTTGAATAAGCAACTTCGAATTTCAATATCCGCCATTTTTCGAAAAATCTAAATTTTCAAATTCCTTCGCTCATTAAGAGCATTATTTAATAATTTCATATGGCTACTTTCGGCAACTGTACTGAAAATGGGTGTGGTCTCTCTTTAGTTCTTATTATTTTTTTTTTTTAGTATGCCTACTAGAGTGGAACTTATTTTTTAATAAGCAGGATAGGGGCTCAAACTGTTTTAATTCGTGTAAAAAAATTCGTGTAAAATTTAAGCAACATCCGATGCATATAAACCCTAGCACACACGGCTTTAAGTTTGCACAAGTATATGAAAAAAAGAAATTTATTTTTAAATATTTTAATTTGCAGCTCCTATTGGAACAATTAAATTTTTTTTTTGTTTTTTCCATCATTTTTCTGTTTAAGCTTGGTACGCTGATTCCGAAAATCACTGTACTTTTTCTCTATCAGCCATAGTTTTTGAGAAAAGCTTCAGTGAAATTTAAATATATTTAAATTTGTTCAACCAATTCAACAAGTTAAGGTGCGGTAATTTAGATTTAATGGGTATGAACATTGTAATCGTCAGAAATTCAGATGTTTTTTGCTTATTTTATAAAAAGAAACCATATCAAACTTTGTACACATCTGCAGAACAATTATAAGTACTTAAAAAATTTACTTAAAATGAGTACTTTTTTGGTACATTTTTGGATAATGTTCGTTTGAACACAGCAATTCGTTCACATGGATCATCTGAGAACAAAAACCAAAATAGATTCAGAAAATCTATATTATTGGCTATAGCCGGACGAAGGTAATTTTCAAAATATCGTTTCGAAAAAAATGGCGACCATTTGAAAAAAAATTTACATTTTCGCATGTTTTTCAATACAAAATTGTTTGTAAAAATTAATAAAAAGAGATAAAAGAAAACGGCTACGTGAGGCTGAAGAAGTTCTACAAAATCCAATTTGAATGAAATAGATCGGTTGAAAACTGCCTTAGTTATGCTGTCAACAAGGTCAAAAAAAGTGATTTTGAGTAAACGACTAATAGCGCTAGTATAGCATGACAGCATTTGGAGCTCTTTTCGAATACTTAACTTTCGAATTTTCACTTGGAACTTGATTAACATATTCTTTGGGGTGTAAACTAATAATTTATGAAAAAAAATTATTTTCTCAAATTTTTACTGATCATACCCCTTAAGTGAAAAAGTTGTTAACACAATGGTAACCAATGGCGTAGATAGCTTTTGGTTGTGGGTAATATAACTTTAAAAAAGTATACTTTTGAATACCTTATTAAATGACTGTTTTGTGAAGTCGAATGTCATGTTTCACAGCCTTACTTTGCTGAAACGTCGAAAAACGGTACGTAGGTAAAAAAATTATGGGCTTGTTGAATTGAATCTAAGCAACACCGAATTTCTGGAAGCTCCACATGTAATTGTAATTGTTTGAAGCTATAGTAATTGTTGACCGAGTTGTAAAAATTCAACACTGAACCAAATCAAATTTGGATTACTTTCTTGAGAAAAAGAAGAATTTTTTGCAATACATATACATTTGGATTCGTACTTAACTAAATATTAAAATCAATTCACAATATTAAGTTAGATATTTGTTAATGTTTACATTGCTCTGGGGGGGGGTCCAGACCCGTGGATCACCCTCATATCTACGCCACTTATGGTAATCAAAAGCTACACCTTCTGGAAGAAGTTATACCTTCTAGAATATGACCAAAGTCAACTTCTTTGTACGAAACTAAAATCGAATGGATAGGTTCTTCTAGTTTTAGCATTCAATATTAAAACTTTTTCCGTAAAGCAATTAATTCTTCAAATCGATTCGAATCACAGAACCAAATATCCAATTAAAAACAAATCCACCTGAATGGAACATTAAATAATCTTTCAAATGAACTGCTTGGACTTAACCCATATCATCCCAAGCATGCGAAATTTCAGCTGACTTGTGTAAAACTCACGTCAGTTCTTATTAATAGGCCATTAATCAAAATAACACTGTGAAAAAAAATTTGGTTTTATATATTTTGTATTTCAGTACCGTTCCAATAAAAAAAAATAAAGTTCTGTTGCAAGTATGGCACTGTACTAATAAATGCAAAATTTGTATCTTCCGTAAAATTATAATAACTTATTCATTTTTTATGATATATTTGATAAATTGATGTAAATTAATTGAAAACTTTGTAATAATTGACGAAATGTTAAATATATTTTAATTTTCTTATGAGACATAGCAATAATAAGACGAAATTGCAACGATTATTATGAAAAAAATAATAAATTAAGCGATCACGATGGAGCACTAGGATGATATGGGTTAAATAAAGAGCAGGGCAATCTTTAGTTATATTGCCTAAAAACAAAACTAAAACCTTAAGAGCTTTTCTTTCTTTCTAATTATGTAGAGATATTGTTGTTGAGACATTATTGTTGATGTTATTGTTGTTGTTTATTTTTGAATAAATTGTTTGTTCTCTTCAACTTAACCCATTAATGCTCACTACCAGAATCCGTTGAGTTTAGCTCTTACAATTTTCAGCATAAATTTGTATTATAAGACGGAAAACTCTGAAGTTTTTAAAAAAAAAATTCAAAGGGTTTGGGTGTGGCGAAGCATATGATCATAAACGCATAAAGGGTCTTTAAGTAGAGAAATAAAAAAAAACAAAAAAAAAATAGAAAAATGATAAATTGGAAAATTTTCATTTCGTAGCGTAAGCGTTCAACTTTAAAGTAATGAAATTTTTAACAATATTATCTTTTTTCTTGATGTTTATAAGACAAAATAGCACACTTGGGTAACATTTTTCAATTTTTTTAAATGCTGCATTAACTAGCGCGAACAAGGATTACAATTTTTTTTTTTGGAAAAAGCATACTTTTGGCTTTCTCACACTTTTGGAAGCAAAAGTTTTACAGTGGCTGAGGATTTTTGAGGACTTTTTAAAAATACTTTAATCGCGTATGATATATCTTACGTTGCCATTAATGGGTAAAATTAACATTTAAATTTATAAAAACTTATAACTGCAACTCGTTGATTTCAATGAAGCTTATCTCAAGACCTGGTGGTGCTAGAAAAAATGTAATATTATTTTTGAAATCAGCGCACCAAGCTTACTCGAAAATGACACTTATATTGCTGGAAAATTCCAAGTTATTTGAAATTGGTGGTAATACCCTAATTAAACAGAAAAATATTGGGAAGCAAACAAAAAAAATCTTAATTGCTGTCTTATTTCAATAGGGGTTGCAAATGAAAATAATTTAAAAAAATTTTTTTTTTTCATATACTTGTGCAAACTTTAAGCCATAAGTTAGGGTTTACATCCATCCGATGTTGCTAAAATTTTGCGCGAATTTTTTTTTCTCATCAATTAGAACAGTTTGAGTCCCTGCCTTGCTCAATGAAGTACCTAGAAATTTTTCCCATACAAATAAACCCCAGTTTAATACCCACCCAGTAGTTCCAGTCTTGAAGAAATCTCAAATAAATCATGTACGATTTTTCTTGATCCTTGACGAAACATGCGGCCATATATTGCATTGACGAAAGTTTCATATAAATGTTCCAAATTTGTGCAAGACGCAATGCAGAAACGTCGAGATTTATTATGCACGAACCCAATATCGAAATATTGAGGAAGTTTCGTTAACGAATACGTCAAGGAATTAAAATCGAAACGTGTTTCTGGACAGAATTCAACGTCGTGCGATATATTTGATAGGTGATAAAAATATTTCATCCTCTCAACTCTATTGGAAATCGACGTAATGTTGGTTTCGTAATGGCCTGACTCCACCACACCGTATGTTTTCCAGGTCCACTCGGGCAGCTGTCCAAGCCCACTCCTTTACCATTGCCTTGATGCCACACAGAACCTCGCGTTGTAGTGATAATTCGTTCTTTAGTCGTACGGTAAGATTGTGGAATAGTCTCTCTACGAGCGTGTTTCCCGTCAGTTTTGAGCTGTGCAAATTTAAATGCTCATGCTCACAATGCTCATGCATTTATAAGAAACATTACTTGAGCTTTCACTCTACAGAACAGAAAAAAATGATACCAAATTGTCAAAATCAAACAAATTCGACAGCAATGGCAATGACACCTAAACAGTGGTGTCAATGAATATTTAAATACTATCGAAAGCCATCGTCAGTCCAAAACTATCGATAGTCACGATAGTGTGAAATTATCGATAGTATCGATAGTGTCACCGATAGTTTCCGAACTCTGCAGTTTAGCCTCTGAACGATTCGGCGAATTACAACAATCATGAATATCTTGAAGTTGTTGTAATAAAGTGGAAAAAGTACTTTGCATTATATTTTGTATGATTTTTTTTTTAAGTCCAACAGCTCATGCAGAAACTTCCTTTAAGAAATCATCACGAAAAGTTCGTCAATGATGCCGCGAACAACTGGGCACTTTTCAGATTTATAAAATTTTTTTCGATTATTATGAAAATTTTTATATAGCAGTAAGGTGGTCTGTGGCACGACAACGTCTGCTCGGAAATACTACTACATATCCTATTTTGGTGGAATAATTAGCGGGATTTCAAAGTGTTTTTTGGGGAATAAATTGTAACAAATCGGGATTTTCAACTTATTACAAATCACATCACTGGTGCGAACGACAACAAAAAAATTTAGTTGCCAAACGCAACTTTAAGGATTCAGCAGGCAAATCATCTCTCCAAGCTTGGACAGTTATAGCAGATTTTGATGTGGGTTGTGGTGGCAAAAAAAAAAAAGACTCATTGCTACGGTTAACGATATTTTTTTATATATATTCGTAAATATAGGAAAAGCCAATAAAAAGGGGAAGGGAAGGTAGATATGTTCACAGATTTTGACTAAATAAAAGTTATAGATTCTGGTTTTATACGAAATTATCTCAAAATTCCTCTAAAAATTACGATTTTTAATTGATACTTTAAGAGAAATTAATTGCCCTGTTACGGCCCTTAAGATCAAGAAAATATTTGCGCTTTAAATTTAATGTGTATGGAAATGATTCAAAAATTGTCTTTGTATAATAGTGCGCATGGTTCAATTCGCTCAACTTTTATCTGCGATATATATCTACATAATATCTGCGCAATGTAGGCTTTAAAAGGTATTTCACTTCAAGCTATTTCAAGAAATGCAATAGGTACCTATAAATATTTTTTCTTTTAATAGCACTAGAGCCAAAATGCGATCACCACCAAGTTTTCTAAAATTACAAAGTGAAAAAAAAATCTATAAACTTCGGACTTCAGGTTTTGTCCAAAAAATAAAACCACAACAGCATGCATTCAGGGAGGCAGAAGGCAGGCTTGGCTGACTGGACCGGAACTTGTGGAGCGGAGAATGCATGAGCAAAAGATTGCAATTGGAAAGGCATGAAAAAGGACGAATACATGCAAGCACACAAAATCCACATGCACCGCACATCAGCAGACTTGCAATTGAAGTTGGAATTTCAAAAATTCCTAGTGGCAAAAGAAGAGACGAGAGTGAAAGAAGGAAAGCAGTGCTGGGGCATGGGCTGCATAAAATAACAATTTGCAATAAACTGGAGATGGATCCCCCACCTTCATCTGGAGCATCTTGTGGGTTGAATGGGGTGGAAAGGAAGCACGAGTGGTATAACCTCTGAACTCCACTGCGATGCGGATGTCATTTTCTGAATGTTTTTGTGCTAGATGTGTGTGTGTGTGTGTGTGTGTGTGTGCCTGTGTGGATGTGTTTGGATATGAGTGCTTTGCGAATGCATTTATATCTGACATGGTAATGGAAGCGGCTTAGCAGAGCTCCCAAAAAAAAAAAACAACAGCAACAACAAAAAATATAGAAAAGCTTTTACTTGACTTGTTTTGTCTCGCACACTCATAATGCGAAAGATGCAGGTTTTAGTAACACGCTTGCCATACATTTACTATGGAAAATATTTTAAGGAAAGAATTTGTTTGTCTCTTTATTAGTCGGTTGGTAGTAGAACTCTGTAATTTGGAGTATTTCCAAATGATACATCGAAGATGAATAAGCTTGAAAATTGCAGTTTCAGCTTGACCGGTGCACACCAACTTAGCTAATATGAGTTCTGTTTTTATATGTATGAACGCAATTTGCGCCACAAAAAAAATCTAGTCGGTAAATCCAAACGATGCGGTCACTCTACCGTTAATACAATTGTTTTAGCGCAGTTACTATTAATTCGTTAGAAATCACTGATCAAAAATTGTAACTTAAAAATTGTAATTGTAAATCTTAACGTTTCGAACAGTTGGAGTCGGATGTTAATATACTCATTTTTCGTCGGTAAATTTAAACGTTATTTGCGTTCACTTGTATATCCATCAATACAATTGTTGTTGCACAGTTACTAGGTTTTTCCTTTTAAAATTACAGAGCAAAAATTGTAACTTTACAATTGTGAGAGTAAATCTTAACAGTTATAGTTGCCGTTACTAATACTAGATTATTAGAAGTGAGAATTCATAGAACAAATTATGCATTGAACGAACCTGTTAACAGGTGTATTAATTTATGTAACAGCTATGCTCATGCTTTAGATTTCAATTTAACAGAAAATAACTTTAAACTTAATTTATTTATGTTATTTAACTAGTACTCTATCTGTAATAATTAAGATGAATTGTATAGTCTGTAAGATTTAAAATATCAGTAGACTGAATAAATAAATAAATAAATAAATATTTATTTCATCGAATACGTTTTTTTCACATAATTCATGAAGTGTTCTAAAATTTTCTAAAGTAAATACTAGTACCCAACCCAATGTTTTGGAAAACGAATACGAAATAAATATAATCCGAAATAAATAAATGACTTCTTGTCAATATTACAGTAGACATACTGTACAAATTGATACTCAACAACTTTGGCGGTAAGACTACTATAGAATTGTTACCTAACAAGTTTTACAGTAAATCGACAGTTAAAATTGTTATTCAGCATTTTTTGTATAGTAGAGCTACTGTAAATTTATTAGCCAACAAGTTTTGCAGTACATGCACTGCAAAAAATTGTCATTCAACAACTTCTGCGGTACAGCTACCGTAAGACTGTTACTCAACAAGGTTTAGAGTAGGTTACACTTCCTTAACGGTAGAATTTACAACATTCATCGTTTGGCTCGTTTTCAATCGACAGTTTACCGTTCGTATCGGTAGAATTTACTTTAAATTTTTTTCTGTGTAGAAAAATGTATTAAAGAGATAATTTTTCATTTCGAGCAACTATCAGTCAGGCATTTGGTTGATGATGCCAAGTAATTTATTTTTGTATTCACATTTAAACATCTATAAACACGAGTGATAGAGAAAGATGCGTGTAACCGATAAATTATCCGATAATTTGAGAATGAAGCAGAACTCACGCGATATCCGAAGGGTGGTTATAAACGAAAGGCTCTAATGAGTTACTAAATTTGTTGTGAAATCCTTAAACAGCTGGTACACATCAAATGCTGCATAATCAAAATCAATTAACAAAAAAGGTTCGACAGTCACAAAAATTGCAGTGTGACAATTACATACGATAAAAGTAAGATTTTACTCAACCTTATCCCCACTATCAAAGCCAAAACATGCAAAAGTCATAGTTCAAATCATAATCATAATCATAGCATATATACAGGGCCTTTCAGAGCCCTTGAGGGGCCCGGGGCACGAATTTTATGGGGCCCATCCAACCTCTTTAAAAAAACTATTAAATGTATTACTGAATGAACAGTCTTTTTAGCTTTTTGTTGTGAAAATAAATTTTTTATAACTGAAAAAATAAAGTTTCTATATCTTGATTTATGTTCAGAATGAAAAGGACATTTAAACGATTTTGCCAAATGGTCAGCCCCGAGGCGGATTTACCACAGTAGGCGCTCTAGGTTTGAAAAAATATGCTACCCTCACCGTGTTACCATACATGTAAAATATATTATTTTAAATATATTATTTTTAGTAGCAAAATATATTTTGAAAAAAGGTATTTTAGGCTTCAAAGGGAAAGTAGTAAGTTGTTCAAAGTACAAGGTGGCGCAAAAGTAACCTTGCGATGTTTAAGTAACCTTGCGATGTTTTTTGGCTGTAATTTAAAAAAAAATGAAAAACTTTGATTCTTCTTGTGGATTATTTTTATTTGGTCTTTTAATTTTTTTTACATCAAGTCGAGAATATGATGTCATGTAAATGGCCAATTAGGGGCCAATCGCAAAATTTATAGCATTTTCTGATAGGAGGATTACTTTTGCGCCACCTAGTTGAAAGTATCGCTTTGAAAACATTTTTTAGAAGAGACCCTTTTGCCGCCGCAAGGACGTATGAAAAGTTGCTAAACACAAAAAAAAAAATCATACAAAATGAAAAAAAAAACATTTAGTTCTCATTTAAAATTACTCTAATAAATCTCAAAAAAATATTTTTAATTTTCTTCCGATTATGTTATGATAATTTTTTTGTGTGTTCGATATGCCAGAAAGGCCACTTTAAGGATTTTTGAAAGTCTAGTTGAAAAGTATTACCACTGCCTTTTTTTAAAAGATCTTTTAATTTGGATTTTCGCGATTTTTTTTCGAAGATATATATATTAAAACTTTGGTAGTTTTTGTCAAATTTTTATGTTTAATAACTCATTTATAAGAAAAATTAATTGAAGAACGTGTTGCCTACCAATCTTCTTAAACTTTTTTTAAAAAAGACGATTTTTGCCCCTTTAAATCAGATTTTCAACTTTAAGATCACACGTGGCACGTTATAATATAAATATTTTTTTTATGAATATTTCCCAATTTACTTCTGTTTGTAAAGAAATAAAACTCCGTTCCGTTATTCATTACTTCTGAAAACAAATAGGGCCTACTTTAATATAAGCATGCATGCGCCGTCGTCTAAAAGTATGATATATTTCCTGAAATATATTCATTGGCTTACAATTCTTCTTAAAGGTGACTGAGTGTATTCTTTTGAAAAATATAATTTTCTGACGCGATATTTCTTTCAAAACCCTTTTCTGAAATTTTTGTCCTGCTGACTGCAGGTCTTTGCAGCTCAGCTTATTACATTGACAGAGGAATGAAAACGAATTTCAAGTGTTTCAAATCGCTTTCTTAGACCATATAAAATGGAATCAATAATTGCTAAAAACACATGGTCTCCATAATATTTTTCCATGTCAGACTCAATTTTCATTGATCGGTTACAAGTAAATTTGAAAGGAATTCCTATGCAACATTTCTACATTTAAAAGTCGAGAAGGGCGGATCCCGCATCTGAATGGGGCCCACAAATTAAGAATATCATATAAGAAAAAATTAAACAAACATGTTCAGATGAAAAAATTCTTACTAAACTTTTAAATGCAGAAATGTAGTAAAAAACCTCAGAGAGTACAAACTGTCATATAAAGCTTCTTGAGAACATAAGCCTTTCGGAGTCGTCATAAAACTACATAGGTACCCAACGGGCCGGCATGTCAGTTGTGCAAGCTAATTCAAAAAATGTTACATACTTAGTTTTTGCCACGCCCCCTCTGAAATTTTTCAACTAACGGTAATTTTGTTATTATAAAACTTTTTACCATCGGAGATTTTTGTATATATAATTTTAAAAATGTTTTGTTATTTTGACATCAAAAACACTCACATATCTTCAAAATTGGAGAAATTTTCAGTACAATGACTTTTTCATATAACTTCGTTACCTAAGAATGAGAAAAAAACGACATGAAAATCAAAGTTTGGTATTTCGATGCAAATATCTCCGCTGTCCATTAATATACTTCATTCAAATTTTTTTTGTTCAAAATTTCAATAAAATCACTTCACAAAAATAAGTTTAACTGTACCGTTAAGTCAGTGTATATATGTTTTATGAGTATGCCAAAAAAGGTCCAAAATATTGACTTTTTACTCAAGAAATTACTCAAAAATTGTTGTTGTTGTAAAAATGAAATCAATTAAAAACAGCAAATCTGACTACCTTTCATATGACATAGCATTTATTTGCAAAAATTCTTCCAGCTAAGCGCAAAAATTATTTTACTGTTTTTGTCATCAAAACAACAAGGGTACCTACCCCCTATGATTTTTTTCGCGAAATTTATTTTTTCCAAAATGTTGTATTTATATTTTTTACAAAAAAGTCAAGTCTCAAAAATAATTTATGTGAAAAAATTACCCCAATATCTCTTTCCAATCAAAAGTTATGGCTAAAAATCTATTTTTTCATACCAGACTATTAATAAAACTTAGTTTTGTGTTAGAATTCTCTATACAGTTTGAACGTCCCCATTTATCTCTAAGAATGCAGTTGTGTGTCTGAAGTAATTACGATTATTTTAGAGTATATAAAATCTTCTTTATAGTGGATCTACTTATTTTTTGCCTTACCACCCCCCCGCCCCCCTCCTGTTAAATTTGTTTTGTTGTGTTGGCTCTATTTTTTCTCACTATTGTGTCACCGTTGTCACTTAGTTCTTTTTCAATGGTACTTTAAATGTTGTATATATATCAAAATTTTATCGAAAAAATGACTGTGAATAAGAATGCTGTTAATGTTAATATTTTCATGTTATCAGTTTTAGCTATATGGCGATATATTAAAACATATGCGCATCTGGTCAGCACAATTATTTCATTAGTTTTGATCTGTGCGTTAAATTCACAGATAGATGGCGCCACATTTGTAAGATGTGTGGGTACAGACTATACTTACACCTTGCGGTGAAAAGCTGAATACTGTTTTTTCAAAAGTTTCTTCAAATTTAACCCCACACGTTTGGGATTACAGACAGGTGGCGCTGTTTTCTGCTTAAAGAAGAATATCTGATGTTCTTATACAGCCAGCAGATAAGTTTTGCGTAATATTTTGCGAAAATGCTATTGCTACCAAACTTTTAAAAAGTAAAATAGTGCAGTACTGCCAGTTTTTTCAGTCGCAGCGTCATCTAGCGTCATTAACATTTAAAAAACATAGAATTGGATCAATTTAAATGTCTAGCTCACTTGCTGGACTTTTTGTTGTTTTTGCTTTGCTTGCAAATGCGATTATATGATCCTGATCTCCAATAAAAAAACGCAGCTAATAGAAATTTTAGTAGGTACAATCATTTTTAGCACAACGAATTTTCATAAAACATTGATAGCTAATAATGAGAAAAAAATTATATGAAAATCAAAGTTTTTACTTTTAATGCCAATAACTCTGCTGTTTTTAATATATTTCATTAAAAATTTTTTTTGTTAAAAAGTTCAATATGTTTTTAAATATTAATCTTTGTTTAGACGTTAAAATGTCCATATCTCAAGGACATTATTCTTATCCTTATTATTCTTATACATTATTATTATCTAAGCAATTGAGTCCCACCATAATTTTTATTTTGTTGAAAAGGTAATTGTGCTTGCTTTAAGATTAAGTAAATACAAAAATTCTTTTTAATTTTTAAAATATGTTTTTCGTACCCCTTTGAATTCAATTAGCTCACCGCAAGAGATGGAACCACCAACAACAAAAATTTTCCTAAACTTTTTTGGATTAATGTTCGTTCAATTACCTTTCTAACGGTAGATAAATAAAATTAAATAAAATAAAATTCAAATAAAATTCAACATGTTTTTCAATATTCCCGATTTTAAAAAACATTTAATCGAGAAGTGTATGTTAAAATGTTTATATAAGTGACTCTCGAGTAACACCGGGTATATCAGCTAGTGATCAAATAAATTGCATTTATTATGAACGAATTGCTTTTAAAAGCATTTACAATTTATAAGCGTTCATCATAAATTGTATCAAATGCTTATTACGAAGAACACAAAGAAAACATGTGAAAAATTTTGCCTACAACCTGGTTTAAGTATAAACAAATTAATAAAGTTAGTAATAAAGTGAATATATTAAGGTTATGACTTATGAGGATATTTTAGTATATCTTTTATACTATTATATAAAAGGAGACTCACGTATGTTCGTCAGCTCAGAACTTGAGAACGGCAGGCGTTATTTCAATAATTCTTTTTCTATTAGATGGTTTTGGTCGTATTAGACTAAAATTTGGTAAATTAGTGCATATAGTTACTTTCGGAAACTGAACTAAAAATGGGCGTAGTTGCACTACAGTTATGCCTGTTCAGATTGCATACAAAAAATTGAAATTTTTTTCATAACTTTTTTACGCCCTAAATGACCTAAATTTTTTCCAGCTGTCACTCATCTACATAAACCGGGGAGATCAAACAAACATGCAGCACTGCCCAAAACTATTCTAAAAAGTACTCAATTGCAATTTAGGGTGCTCGCAATAACCAAAAGTACTCAATCTATCCAGACCTAAGTACCCAAATTAGTGTGAATACCCCTATAGTTTTTACTTATGATCACAATAATATCACTCAATGATTGATTTTTATTATTCTGATCGAAAAAACATCGATTGGTTATTAATTTTTGGAAAAAAAACAATAAAAGATCGAGTTTTATTTCTAAAAATATTGATCAAAACTAATTATGTATTATAAACGGCGGTTTCTGATTTATATTATGGTATGAGTCAAAGAATTAAAGCAACAATTAGATCTTAGGCACAGAAAGGGTTAACGATTTTTTAGCAAGACCTGATATGTATTTAAAATATTCTTTGGTATATACCGCATTAACTTCATACAGCGTGATCTATTGATTAATGTTTTTATTCGTTTTTTATTTCTTAGATTAATAAAATCGGATAAAAACAATGTCCACGTTCCAAAGAATGAGCTACCATACCAATTTATTTACACCAATGTATGTAAACTAAGTCTTTTATCATGTGTGCAGAGGAATGTAAGCTTCAATTTATACAAAAATTATTGTATTCATTATTTTTTTTTTAGAAATATTTGTCATCTTTATAAAAATTATTGTTATTAAAACGAATATTATAATTTGGTTTATAAATATTTTAAACCATTAAAGACAAGTTCTTAAAACCCTACCAGCAAGTTAGTTGCAAAATATTTTTTGCAACTCAGTCTATAAATCTGCTTTGTACACAACAACTTGCAGTAGATCCCTTTATTCCCTCAGGAAACATCAAAGTGAAGATCATTCCTTTTCTGAGCATTAACCGTAAGGAAAATAATAACAACAAAACTAATAACACAAAATCCTCATCACTCATCGAGGCTACGATAAGAGCCAGGTGTTCAGACTGATCCTTCCTGCGATGCGATTTGAGCGGATTATGATGGAGGATAGCTGTTGCCGGTTCATTTCATGAGCTAAGAAGAGGATCGCTACCTGTTACTGATCTGCAAATATCTGCCGATGTAGGAGGATCAATTGGTCTTAAGTACCTTGTTGTTGCTGTGTGTACTTATTATCTGTATGCGCTGCATTTTTGTTGTTATTATATTTTTAAATTAGAAAATTGAAATTTGAAAAATTTATGCTTCCCAGTAATTGCAAGGGTGCTTCTTTTAATCCTGCTGCGCTCCATGTACCGTCGAATATACCTTTACCTTTTTCTCACTAGTCTGGTATACTTGTTTTTTTTTTGTCTCCATACTTGTTAGTAGCAAACGAGTTACAACTTGCTTGGCCAGGTGTTGTTCGTTCGTTAAAGGATCGTTCCAGAAGCACTGCGAAACTTGAAATGCTCTAATATAGCTTTTTGTAAATGCGCAAAATATATTTCACAACTTCAGATATTGTATGTGCTAGGCAGCATTTTATATAGTTTTCGCTGATGTAACGAAACAAAGTATTATAATATATTCCTCATATTTAATACCTCGTTTGGTTTTGCATGTTTGCAAGCCTAAGCTTGACTATAAAATTGCCCTCGTATTAGATTAATAAAATAAGGGTTCGCTGTTCACGGTTGTCAAAACATTTCGTTCCAAGCCTTAAGAAGACTTAGCCTAAATAGTCTCTAAGATAGATACAGATGTGCGTCCAGTTGTCTGCTGATTTGCTTTCGTCTTCTAGGTAGCAAAGGAATATCGGCGCAGGCAGACTTAGTGGCGCTGCTGCAAGAAGAGTATCGATTAAGTCACGTGTAGAATAACTAGACAACTACTCACGTTAGTGAACAATTGACAACAGCTAGTCATAGTTTCGCAGTTTCTACTCTGCAGTCGCCAAAAACATCATCCGTCATTGTCACTGTTCGTAGCAGCCTGCACACCTGCACCAAGTCCCTAGAATGATTTAGAACTTAGTTCTAAAATGCAGATCCTTGAAACGATGCATTGAGAGTTTTATGGTACTTTAAGCATAAAGTACAATAGCACTTGTGTGGTCGGGACATTTGTTTTCGTTCTGTAAAAAAAAAAATGGACAAGTCAAATAGAGGCAGCTGTACATTAGCTAGAATTGGCACATTTTATAATTCATTGTAATCTTTTCGTATAACCTCAAAACTCCACACAGCTTATTATTTTCTAAATCTTTAACTAAATTTGTGTAGTTCGCTTTTCGGGACTGATCTTGGGATTTCATAATTATATTTAAGATAGTTATGTGAATATTTCATGAATCAGAATTTTTAATTTTTTTGCTCGATCGTCATCTACTTTTTAACTTTTTTATTTAATTTTTGATCGCAAACGATATGTGTACATTTTTTTCAGATTGTCATGGGATTTGCTTAAAAAGTCCTGAGTGTACATTTAAAAACGCACTCGAAAAAAGGATTTCATTATATAATACCAAAAGGATTGCGTATATGTTGAGCGATGAAACCGTTTATCTTGACAGCTAAATCTGACTCGAAAGGATTTCATAAGATGTCAAGAACGAATTCTTACATTGAGTGGCAAGCAATAAAACCATTTGAACGTCACTTTTTTTTTCTTTTTGCCCTGAAGCTGAGGCAGCTTAAGATTCACAACTTGTTATTTTTGTCACCTTTGCTGCACATGCGTTATAAAACCTTGAGAGTATGAGTAGAAAGCAGTTAAAGGATTTTCAATATCCTAATGCTCATGCGTGAGTATTTGAGATCGTAAATAGTTTATAGTTTTATTACCATTTTATTGCATGTCGTATTCTTCGTTATTTCTATAGATGCAGTTTGTGTCAGAAACTTAAGTTGGGCAGCATCCCGTCATCATAAATTCAAGTCCTGATGACTTTTTCCTTGAAGGACATCTGGTAGCAAAAAGCAAGAATGATCTATAGAATGCTGTTTAGGAACATGCGTGTTTTACAATGATAACAATTCGATTCAGCACGCAGCGAATGTTGAAAATTGTTCGAACTGGTTGTAGTTTTAGCTTCCCGAAATATTTACTAATCGACATTCCGTTGATTTCGATGTTTTGATGGGGGGTTGAATGGCTGGGTGGCCGTAACTGGTATTCGTGTTCTCATTCCCTGCCACTCGATCGATGCACATAAAACGCTAAGATTTATGGCCGCCTTGCCTTACTTGGCAACCGTGGACGGCGCTGCGCTTCTGAGGTGTTATAATTTATGTCTCGTTATTTTGGCCGCTGAAACATCTTCCGATGCAGCACACAAGAGCATAAACACACTCACTCATACACACTTTTGTATCTATCGATTTATGGCAACAAGAATTGAAGTCATTATAGCAATAATTTACGTCTTTTCAGCGCATAAGGAGGTGAAAATTACATAAACACACACGCGAACACTTTAATACACACAAACACACACACACACACACAAACACAAACTAGCAAAATGCAGCGAAATATTTTCCGGACTATTGCTATGAGAAAATTTCTTAAATGCGTGAATAATAAAAATTATGCAATTCTCTGAAGAGGTCGCTGGGTCGATGCCAGTCACCGCAGACGGCACTGGATCCGAGTAGGTCGAGGTAAAACAATAAGTTGGAAGTGAATGAATGCAAACAATGCACCGTTTACAATAGGAAAAAAGAAAACAAATAATTCACTTGAGAGTCAAAGAGAACGTAAACATTATTTTAAGGTGGGGCAACAATTTAAAAAGATTTAAAAGGACGAGGTCTAGGACGAACAGGTATTGAATATGTGTTAACCTACAGCCAGAGTGTACAAATGTATATGCAATGCATAAGAAGAAAAAAACAGCCATTCTGCAGAATATGAAGGATTATCACCGCAAACTTAAGATCACCAAAGCCTCAAGGAGAGAAATAATATTCTTATATTAAGCAATTATTTTGCTTAACTTAAGAAAATTTATTAGTAAGCCTCAGTTGCTCAAAGCAATCCTCAAAAACTAAAGTTTAGAAAAACATTTTGTAATGAGCATTTATTTCTAAAAATTAGTAAAATAAATGACTGCTTGAAACAAGAATAAAATACTTGATTCTAGAACAAGACCTGGAGCAAGACTTAAATCAAGAAAATTTAAACTATCAAACAACTAGAATTTATATTTAAAATCAAGTATGATTTAAACTATCTAACATTTAGAATTTGTATTTAAATCATATTAAATCAACTAGAAATTATTGTTTTAATATAAGCAACCGCAAAATTGGTTATTAAAAATATTATTGAATTAATAACTTGATTCAAAACATTCTAGTATTAAGAAAATTGTTTACTTGAATCAAGCAAATTGTTCTCAACTCAAGGAAGCAGACAGTTTTTCGAACATTTGCTTTTTGCAAAATTGTAGAAAAGCATTTCTTTGAAAGGCAAAATTGAAATAATTCGGTTTTGATTAAACAAAACTTTACGTATAAGCTTATCAAAGTAGATGGAGAGCAGAAACCACAGAAAACTACTGAAGAGTTGATATAGCGATCAGCGAAACAATCTGTCTAGTCTGCTTGGTGGGTTGTTCTGAGCAAAATTTGTTGTTGTTGCAACCAGTTGCTTCAATAACTTTTTTGGCATTCAGCTCAAATATAGTTCTAAGCAAATCATATATTTTTCCAGGATTATAAAAACAATATATCAAGAAAAAAATGTTCTCAAATCAAGCAAATTATTCAAATTTTCAGCATATTGTTTACATGAATCAAGCAAATTTTTTTCACTTCAAGCAAATATCAGACTTTAATCCAGAAAAAATACTCTAGAGCAGTGGTTCCCAAACTATTTTGGTCGTGGAACCCTAAAATGTTTTGCCAATGATTGCGGAACCCTAAATATTAAAAAAAAAACGAATTTTCAAAATTTAATGATATATTACATAAAACAAGTACTATTTTTATATATCAGATTTAATTGAATAAGATAAAACTTAAAAAAGCGAATTCATGGAAATAATTTATAAAAATACAAAACATAAACCAAAATAAATGAAAAATCTTTAATGCGAAGAATGCAGCTGCTTTTTTGATTCTATTATTCTCCTAAAATTGGGCGCTATGTTTGATAATTGAACTCTCATATCAGGTGCAGCATCAAGTTTGTTCCGATATTTGGTTTTTGTCGCAACATATTTGGAAAACCCAGCTTCACACAAATAAGTGGTTGCAAACGGCAAAAGAATTCGAATAGCCTGTTTTGACAAATTTGGCTATTCATCGAATACATCATACCAGAATATTGTTACTGAAACGGTTGCGAATTTGGCTTTTAATTGTGTATCCGAACTCAATTCAATCAAACTTTCATAATCCATGGAATGAAGTTCTTTTGGTTTTTCTTTTATTTTGAAAGGATTTTGTACCCAGTAATTATCTTGATTCTGTAGGCTTGGAAAGTAATCACTGAGTGATTGCTGTAAACTGGACAGATGTGTTTTTATACCATCACGAATTTCCATGTCTAAATCGACTTCAGATTCTTCAAGAAAATCATTAAGAGTCTGGAAACACTCGAAGTTATTTTTCTCCACAGCTGATATCCAATATTGTATTTTTCTTGAAAAGGCAACCAATTTATCTTTTGCTTGTAATATGTTGACTTGTTTTCCTTGCAGAGCCAAACATACTTCGTTCAATTTTCCAAAGATATCAGCAAGGTATGCAAGTGTAGATAGCCATGTCATGTTATTTAATATGTCTGATAATTCGAATTTATGACCAATAAAATATGCTAACAGTTCCTTTCGCAATTCAAATATTCGCACAAGAGTTTTACCACGTGATAGCCATCTAACTTCCGTATGAAGAAGTAAAGTGGTGTGAAGGCTTCCCATATCTTCGCACATGGCTGTGAAAATACGTGATTGCAATGGTTTACTTTTAATAAAACTTATAATCTTCACTGCTTCGTCTAGAACAGATTTAAATGTCACTGAAATCCTTTTTGTTACTAATGCATATCTGTGAAGAATGCAATGAGTACTGTTACAGTTTTTTGCAACATTTTTAATCCGTGCTACAACACCACTCACTTTCCCTGCATTGCTTTTGCTCCATCGCTGCAAACTTCAATACATTTTCCCCAGTTTATTTCATGCGTTGTCATAAAATTATCAATGCAGTTGAATATCTTCTCCCCCGTGGCGTTTATTTTCACATCTTCACATAAAAGCAAATCTTCTTCAATTTTTTTATTAAAATCATACCGAACAAAAACAAGCAAAATTGCTAACCCAGAAACGTCTGTGGACTCATCTAGTTGTAATACATAAGCGTTACACGCCTGCAACCGTGAAATAAGTTCTATTTTAATGTCATCGGCAATATCGTTAATACGCCTCTTAACAGTATTGTTAGAAAGAGACACGCTGTCAACTTTTTTACTATACTCTTCGCCCAATACACACGAAACGATATCTTGAACACAGGGTTTAATAAGTGATTCACCAATAACATGTGACTCGCCTGCAAGAGCAATTCGGTAAGATACTTTATAAGACGCTTCCGTAATCTTTTGATTATCTGTTTTAAATTTTTGTACCATAAAACTCTTGCAATTATTATGGCTTTCAAGTTTTCTTTCAAAAAAAGAAATATCTTTGCCTTTATCTGTTGGGTGATTTGTTTCCAAATGTCTCTGTAGTTTTGCTGGTGCTAAGGAGCTATTTGCCAATATTTTGTTGCAAAGTAAACAAACCGCATCTGGAGCCTCCTCGTCACCAGTACTAGTAAATCCAAACGACAGGTAACTAGAATCATATTTACGTCTTTTCGTTGATACCACCTGTTTAAAATTGGAAGATGGCAGAGTTGGAAGATAAGGCTGTAGCTGTACGGAACTGGAAGTTGATGGCATTGCGGGTTCCAGAATGCCTGTATCTGTAGATTCTGAGATTTCTGCACTACTACTAACAACGTCATTTTTCTTTAACGACCCATATTTTAACCATCGATCCATTATAAGGGCAATTCTAGTTTATAGAAACAAAAATGGTAAATATATTACATACTATAATAAATAAATTATAAAAACTATTTATAGTCCTACCTGATTTATAAAGCACAAGAGGAATAAAAAAAACTTTACTTTTGTTTACTTAAAAAAATTCACTTAAAAAAAGTAACAGCCTTACGATCAGACTACGAAAATTAACTGATTGCTACAGAACCGTTCGCTGACTGGGTGTTACCAATTCAATATTTTTTAAATCAGCGTGTGCCGTTTCCTATGCACACTAGATTAGTTTTTAAAAATGAAAATCGGGTTAAGCGGTATCTACACGATACAACGGCTGTTCCAACGGTTGGTACAATCTTGCGACGATTGTATTGTGTGGACGCTGTGTCGAATGAAAGAAATCGCCAAATTTACGGTCGTACGTACAACACAGATTGGTACAGCCGTTGAATCGTGTAGATACCGCTTAAGAGTCACGAGTCAAACGGAAATATTTTCTATATGCTCTAAAAATGTAAGTCCCCAAGTATCATAGAATTTAAAATAGGGTAAATGCTCCCGATTGGCGACTGAAAGTGGAAAAGTCATTTATATGGAAAAATGTGCTAATTTTTTAAAAAATCTTCATAATTTTTTTTAAGTAAAAATTTTTATAAAACTGGTAAGCAATTCTTTTGTTATTTAATTATTTGTTTAGTTTGTTATGCTTTGCATGGTGTCCTATAAAAGTGCGTACACTTATCAATTTCTCCAAACCCAACTAAAAAATCATATAAGAGGTGAGATGTCCACTTGTCTGGCAACTATCTGCAGACTGCCATGTGGGTATGACGTGTTATGGGAGTGCGCACACTAGTCGATCAAATAGTTTGCCAAACGTGAGCCATGATAATTTGCAAACAATTTCGGACATAAACTCGCTTACTCAGCGAGAGTGAAACATTATTGTTTAGGTTTGTTTATTGTGTTTTTTGTTTATGCTTGTGTTTTCAGTCGCCATTTTTAAAAATTTTAAATTACATTTGGTGGTCGAATGTAAACTTTCCGAAAAAATTCTTGTTGTTTTAATAAAATAAAATTTGTCACGCGGAACCCCTAAATTATTTCGTGGAACCCCAGGGTTCCGCGGAACACACTTTGGGAAACACTGCTCTAGAGTTTTAAGCAAATATTCATCGAATTTAAAAGTTTTTTCCTAATATGTGTCATGTGTTTTAAATTTGCTCAATTCAAGCAAAATTATGCTTAAATTGAGAAAATGATGCTTGAGTGTATGCTGATAGCCTATTTGCTTGATTCAAGCGTGGAATGCTTGATTTTTTTCTCTACGTTATCAGTCCATGAAATGTTAAAAAAACGTACAAATCCAAAAGATAATTTCAGCATGACGAAGGGGCAAATTTCTTTAGATTGCCATTTTATGCAATCATTGTACGAATTTTTTGTAAATATTTTAATTTTGTAGCTAAAGAAATGCATTGAAAAAATACAATGTTCCTGTAGTATAAAGAGTTAGCTCTTTCTTTGACAAACTAATCAACTTTATTTAATCATGCCCTCCAATTTCTCATCGTTTTGGCCCTGCAGGGGTTAAGGAATTAATTGACTGACCTAATGTAAACATTTCAGGCATTAAATTATTTATGTAGCAAGGAAAAATATTTACCAAGTGCCCACAAGTACAAGCACAAACAAAGTGTTCTGCACCCAAGTCAAGCTAACATACATACACACACACTCAAAGTCACACTCATACCGACACACATCCATACATTCATATACATATGCATGCATTTCCTTGTGTATGTTTTTATGTTTGCTTAAACTTACGCTGCTATCACGCGCCATTTATGTTTCAAAAATATGTATTTATTTTTGGGGGATGGGGACAAAAATGGCTTAAATATTTGATACTTTCTCGTACATAGTAGAGCTTAATGTTTGTAAAGCTGACTGTGTGTGTGTGCATCAGTTTTCCACAACTTTCTACACAATTGGCAGTACACCAAAGTCCCACACCTTTCAACTTCCACCTTCTCTCTCATTCATATAGCCAACCTGCTCACTGCGTTCGACCAGATTAATCACCCGAGGCATCTGGTTCCATGGTTCGTTGCACTTACGTCATAATATTTTCCTTAAGAATATACAATTTTTTTTTAAATAAAATGAAATAAGCTTTAGTGTAGCGCAGCGTACAGTAAAGTCCCGAAGTGGCGAATGATTTCTTGTTGTACATTCAGTTATTTCTCATACTAAAATATTCTGGCATTTATACAAAAACTTGAATTCAAATCCCAACTAAAACTATGAACACACATATGGTATCGATATCATAGTATTGAAACCATTATTGGTATACCATAAGTTTGTTACTATATACTAGCCATAAACCAACTCACGGAGCTAGTATTGCACCTCATTCATGGTTTACAAAACACAACAATTTTTCATGGTTTCAACATACTAGCATACCTTTTTTGACTTGCCACCCTGATATTACTATAGCTCAACTGATATCAGCTCCTTTTTCTGATAGCAACAAAAATTCTTACTACATAAAAGCCATAAAATTTAAAATTTTTAATTTGAAAACATATTTAACTCAAAGTAAATAACTGCCTATATATAAGACCTCGCCTTCTTCTCTTGAGCATCCATACTTTTATTTGCTCATTTGATCTTTCAAGAGTGCTTCTGTTTATCAAATTATTCAAGTACAAGAAAAACAGTTCGCTTGAATTAATTTTTATTTAATGCGTCAATCCATGTATCTAGGGACTCTTTGGAGTGCCTTAAACAGCACAATATACCTATCCTTAAAAAGACAGCTTGCATTCCATACCTGAACCCTATAGAAAACCTATGGGGTAAGAAGGTTTTCAATATTTACGATCAAAAGCCACAAAATCGAAATGACCTTACAGTCACGGAACTTAAGTTAAAAATAAACGAGATTTGGTCTAAAATCGAGTCAAAAACACTTGAAAATTTAGTGAATTCAATGCCAAATAGATCTTATGAAGTAATTTAAAAAAAAAAGAAAATTTACAATTTATTAAATTTAACCCTCATCTGACCCTCGAGTGAAATTTCACCCATTTTGAAGTTTTAAACTTAAAACAGTATTCCTAGCTCAAATGTTCCTTTCTTTTAGAACAGGATATCAATATTATGGCTGATAAAATATAACAGTAAATACTTGAAAAGTAACTTAAGCGACCTTGGGGTGAAATTACACCCATTTTGGAGTTTAAAATTCTATATCTGGCTCAATTTTAATGCAAAATTAATAAAATGTATGGTATTTGTATAAAATGTCCCTTTCTTTTAGAATATGATATCAATATTATGGTCGATAAAACATAACTGTAAATATTTAGAAAGTAACTTAAGCGACCTTCGGGTGAAATTTCACCCATATGCGAAAAAAAGGACCAAAAAGCATATTCCTTCCTGCAACAAATATATATGAGGTGAGCATAAAACTGCTGCCTAGTTTTGCACAAACTGTAAATAATAAACTGTAATTTAACAAAATAAACGTATAAAAAAGAAAATTAATAATTTTTAGTTAATTAGGCAAACAAAATACTCATGGGTGAAATTTCACCCATTAGGTTTTTATTTGTGACTTTTTTTGGGGGTCGGATGAGGGTTAAGTTTTCACAATTTTAGGGTTCTTCGATCACACGACTATGCTTAAGTAACATCAAACTTAAATGTAAAAAAGGTGTATACAAAATTAAACGTATATTTTTAATGTATTGCTTCATAGGTAAGCTACAAAATACATTTAAAACATTGAGGAAAAGTTGACTCCTTAAATTTTTTTAACAATGCTCAACCCAAGAACGTTATAGCTCGGCTTAAAAATAACAAAGCTGCGGGAGCTGATGGCTTACCTGCTAAGCTGTTTAAGAACGGATACGGAGCTCTATTTAAATGCATTCAATGCATTCACGAGCTTCTATGCAGAATATGGTCGGAAGAATGCATTCGAACGGTTGGAATCTCAGTGTGCTTTGCGCAATCCACAAGAAAGGCGATCCCACTATCTGTGCCAATTACCGTGTGATAAGCCTTATTAATATCGCATATAAGGTCCTGTCGAGCGTTTGATGTGAACGATTGAAGCCCATTGTAAGCGAACTGATTGGACCTTATCAGTGTGGCTTCAGATCTGGAAAGTCCACCATCGACCAGATTTTCACGCTACGACCAATTTTGGAGAAGACTCTAGAAAAACAAGTCGGCACCCACCATCTTTTTGTCGACTACAAAGCCGCCTTCGATAGCCCAATAAGGAAGTACGTGTACTTCACCATATCTGAGTTTGGTATTCCTGCAAAACTAATACGATTTTGCAGGAAGACACTGAGCAACACCAGCAGCGCAGTTAAAATCGGGAAGAATCTTTCCCAACCATTTGTTACCAAATGAGGTTTCAGACAAGGTGATTCCTTATAGTGCGACTTTTTCAACCTAATGATGGAGAAGATTATCCGATCTGCTGTTCTGAGACGTAGTGGCGCAATATTCTACAAGAGTGTTATGCTGCTTGCGTGTGCTGATGACATCGATATCATTGGCATCGATAGAAAGAGAGTCAAGTCGAATGGGTCTCGCAGTGAATGCAGATAAGACGAAATACTTGGTATCAACAAACAAACAGTCTCAGCGTCTTGGAACCCACCTTACAGTGTACAATACTTGCTTCGAGGTTGTGAAGGACTTCGTTTATTTGGGGTCCAGCATAAACTCAACCAACGACATCAGCATTGAGATCAATCGAAGAATAACTCTTGCCAACAGGTGTTGCTCTGGGCTCAGTAGGCAAATGAGAAGCAGAGCCCTCTCTCGACGAACGAAAATCACGCTCTATAAATCGCTCATCATGTCCGTCCTACTTAATGCATCACACACCTGGACCCTGAGCAGTTCAGTCGAAAAAACTTTAGGAGCATTCGAGAGAAACGTTCTTCGTATGATCTACGGACCAATCTGCGTCAATGGCGAGTACCGAATACGGTGGAATGATGAACGTACGTTGACATCAACATAGTCAAGCGCATTAGAATCGAGCGGCTTCGCTGGTTAGGTCATGTTCAGCGCATGAAAGACGATGCTCCAGTGAAGAAAATATTCGATTCATTACCCAGCGACGGTCAACGCAGAAGAGGACGACCGCATCTTCGTTGGAAAGACCAAGTAGAGGACGACCTGACGAAGCTTTTAATTTCCAACGTGAATGGCGCCAGCAAGCGAGAGGCAGAAGTGGCTGGAGCAAATTCTTAAATGAGGCCAAGACCGACATACGGTTGTAGCGACAATTAAGTAAGTAAGTAAGTAACCCAAAAACGTAAGTGCGTACGTCAACCAACTCCAGCGACAAAACCATGGATGCTGAAATTTAAATTTTCGAGAACCGCTCGATTGAAAATTAAAATCAGTTGCTGGCTGAAGTATATTTTAAAATTTTTCTAGGCGGTTCGAATTAGAAAGTTTTTTTCAGTATACATGTATTGTCATTGTCATATATACACGTATGTCATTTTTGTTGGTTTACACGATTAAATTCATACTAAAGACTTTTACACGTAAATCCAACTTCAGTATATGTATTGTTAATTTTTTTTAGAACATATTAAAGTTATTCAATGAAATAATTATTTAAATGCATTCATTTTTATTAATTTCAACAATCTGGGGAGGGGGGGGGTTGAACCCATCTTGGCTACGGGCCTGTTAGGTAGTATAATTTTTTTTTAAAAAAAACTTATTTCGACGATTTGTAAGGGAAAGGAATTCACCAGCACATATGGGCATTTCCACCATAAGGTCTACCACGACTAAAAAGTTAAATGTTACTTAAAATTTTTGTAAACCTCTATAATAAAAAAAATATTTAAATTTATATTGTGAGAGTACGGAAAGAGCTGATCTGAATTTGAATTGCAACAAACATGATGGATGGCAACAAAAGTTAAAAAATGGCGAAATTTTATCAATAATTACTCGAATAAAAAAAAATTAAAACAATTTTTTATTAGTTTTCGATTTACACTTTATATGTTTTTCTAGTTCAATTAAATAAATAAATCTAGAAAAAATTTGTAGTTGTTTGATGGGAAAAATGTGTATCGTAACGTATCAATTCAGTGTTAATGTTCATGTTCATGTTAATGTTAATGTTAATATTAATGTTAATGTTAATATTAATGTTAATGTTAATGTTAATGTTAATGTTAATGTTAATATTAATGTTAATGTTAATGTGATATGGTGGAGATGCGTACTGCGACCTAAATTAGATCTATTGTACCTCCTTCTCAAAGCTCCGCTGGGTTTGCGGATTACAGAATTTCATACAGCCCTATTTCTCTAATGAATTTGAGAATATTCTTAGGTTCAAGGGATGAAACCTGCTCTAGACTAGCTCATAGTTCCCCAGTGCTAGCTCACGTCTGCGAGCCACGGCGTCGCAGTTTGTGAGTAGGTGTATTGGAGTCTCCTCTGCTTCTTCACAGAAATGGCAGTTACCATCGGTTCCTATGCCCAATTTCATCAGGTGGTGAAATCATTTTATGGTTTGTGTAAGAATAATTAAAAAAGATTTTTGAACGAAACAATTATGAATTTATAGCAACATTACTTATTTCAGATAATATTACAAAAATTGTACATACTTCGCAGATTTTTCCGTTTATATTGTTGCAGACAAAAACCACTTCTATTTTTTGTATTGTAACGCGACCTTTTTTGTTTGCTTATTTCTTTGGATAATACTTTAGATCGCTTCCACCTTTTACACTTAATATAGTACTACAAGAGTGGTATCTAATACATGACAAAAAAGTTTAAATTTTTCTTTAATTTTTAACAACAAAAAAGGCGTACGAACGTTACGTGCGCGACCATGGAAATGCTAATATGAAAAAAATGTAAATCAGTTACAAGATCTTGAAATTTAACTTTTGGTTCGGAGATGTCAACGTAAGGATATCGCTTGTACGTGCTTTAACCCTTTAAAGGACAGACAAGTTATTTTGCTATCAACAGGCCTATAGCCAGACCAAAAAGACAGAGGGGGCAGGCATGAATGGGGGGGGAGCAATTTTTTATTTTTTCATTTAAATAAAAAAAGACAATTTTTCTAACATTTGAAATGAATACATAACACATATTTATTAAAAAACAGTTCATTTTATAATATATACATGGATATGTACATCTTTTTATACAAGAGATTAATACATAAAAAATAATATAAAAATTAATTCAGGACTTTGTAAAAAATTTAAGGCAAAAATACAAGATTTATTTAAAGTGGCTAGAAATATAAGAAAGATTAGTGAAATGGGCTAACATATGTATAATAGCGCATTCTTTTCTGGAAAAAATTCTACATTTTTTCTGACCTCTTCAAGAGTTCTGCATTTTTTCCGTTCTTTACTAAAAAAAAAATATTGACTTCAAAATAAATCGTGTTCTTTTCTCGAAAATTCTGACCGTAAAAGTATAACAAATGCAGAATTTTCTGACCTGTATAATTTGACGGTTCTGCATTCTGCTCTCTAGTAATACCAACATAAAAAAAATAATTTTGACAGTAATATTATATGCTACGACAATTGTGAGAAGCAAAATGTTCCAATTTTGAAAATTTTGAATCCAAAACAATTTTGATTAAAGTGGTTACTTTTAATAAAATTTAACAGCTCGATGAGTATTTCTTAAAAATTCCATGCAGTATACATACTATACATAACCTCAATCGTAAATAAATCGGAATTCAAAACAGCAGTGCAGCCAATATCAAATGAACAAAAAATGTTGCATTTTTTCCGTTCTTTTCTCAGCTCAAAATAAGTCAACATTCTGTAAATTCAGGTCAGAATCTAAAAAATTCTGCATTCTGTAAGGTCAGACTTTTTTTCAGAAAAGAATGCGCTATAAGACATTTTTTAAGTAAAACAAATAAAAAAATTGAATTAACCCGCATCCGTCGTTTGCATCAAATTGATGCAAATTTTTTATTCAGATCTATATATTAAGAACAAACATGCATGTTTTGATTTAAATCTTTTGCTTTTTTAAATTTTTGCTAGAATTAAGATTTGCAGTTTTTTCTTATTGTAAAATTAATAAACATTCATCATGCATAAAAAAAAATTTAAAAATTAAAAACATTTCAATGAATTATATATTCTTTTTGTATCTGCATCATATTGATGCACAACGTGCTTTTCATTTCTAGAAAGTTCCTATGGATGCGGGTTGAACAATTATTAAAATTCAAAACTTATTTTTGGTAGCAAATGTTGGCGACCCAGTAGAAATTTGAATTTTTTTAAACAAATTTCATATACATACATATTCAAGTCATGAATACGGTGAATGTGTATATTTTTTGTTATTTTAAACTGAACTAATTTTAAAGCAACAAACAAATATATCAGCAAAATGCATATTAATTATTCATTTAAAGTTTTTCATTGTCTGATTTCGCCAGGGGGGGGAAACGGTTGAAGTAGGGGGAATTTCCCCCCTTGCGCCTCCTGGCTATCAATATTTTCAGTAAAACACTCTGTTTCTCACAGATGCAACAATATGCAACTTATATTGTATTATAATATTTATGTTGTCGTGAAAATTTTCCCCAATGTCTTATAAAGGGTTAAAGGTGACACAAATTACTTCCGAGTATGCATTTTGCCTATATTTCAAATATAATCTTTGCCTCGCTAATAAAAATTACACCCTTTTTTGAAAGGCGCCGCATTCAAGTTGTATTTATTACTGTTACATCTCACTGGATCGGTACATTATGCTCACAGCTTACATATTTATGCATATATATATTATAAGAAAACGTAGCTTTTTGACAGTTCCTCCACACGAGACATGTTGATAACATTTTGTGTTTCCGCAGCGTGACGTGCTCCTAATTGATTTTTCATAATGCGAAATACTTACCAACACAATCACACAAAAACAACTCCTCGTAGTGTGTGTACGAGTTTTATTTTTTTTTTTTTGGCAATTTAAAATCGAAAAAGAAAAACTTCTATTCTATTCTTTTTTTTTTTTTTTGTCTTTCTTCCACACGTTTCTCAACCAAGCTCACTTCCATTCATGCTTTACATTCTGTATGCTTTTCACGAGCATCAAGCAAGCAAGAGCACCGGATTGACATGGTGCGCGTCGTCGTATTTGGGATATTTTTGATTGACATAAGTTATTCAACATAAAAATCCTTCCCATCCACATCGATCCATCCAAACTTTGTAACGTGTTGCCGAAGCTGAAACGTTAACGTAGCACGTAACGGTAACTACATTTTGCCCTACGCTGCTGTTGATGAATTCAATAGAAACCCGTGGTCTTACAACATTTACAGTCAGGAACATCGTGATGAGCGGTCCGCAACTCTTTGCTTTTGAAGGCATGAAAATTAGTTTTTTCCTCGTTATTGTATAGCACTAGAAGTGAGTCACTTTGCCTCCTTCCATAAAGTTTTGGGAGTACCATTGATTTGTTCTTGAAAAGATTTCAAGTCAGTCCATATCAAGGCGCTACACACATGTTTGTTAAGGTGGTAACGTGTTTGGCGCTCGTTTATATTCCAATTAGTTGCTTTCTATAAACGACATGCAGGTGAATTGCGTGAATAGCTAACAACTTTGGGCCTTCAAAGATGCCCAGCATTATGGCACTATCACCGTTCATAGCTGGACATACTCGTAGTTTGGATAACGGTTTGTAATTGAAAGGGTAGCGTTGAAAGGGGCTGTTTGGTACACTAATGGCGTCTATTTTTTCAAAAGTTGGATTTATCTCAATACACTGCACATACTACGTAGCGACGCTGCAGTACACGAGCAAAGTGAACATCGTAGACTTTAAACTAGAACGACGAGGGAAAGGGCATGTGTGGCAAGCAATTCAATTAAATCAAAGGACCAAAGGACTCCTGTGCAACAAAGCTGAAGGAAGCAAGCCCAACAACAAAGCTGGCGCAAGCACCATTGGACCACTGAGTGCACCAGGAGCACTAGTATGTGGCGGCAGTAGCTGGAATAGTCTCAGTTCGACATACACTTCATTCCGCCCCAAAATCTGACATTTAATTTTCGATTTTAATTGGATACTAACAGCGGGATATTGTTGGAGTGGAGCAGCCCAAGCAGTGACTTTCACTGAAGAACGCTTAGATGACGAACATGGCGACTACAGGTGCCATCAGTGCCAAGGCTTGCTTGAGCGAGCATCCATCCAAAAGTAATTGAAAAACAATTTTTTACTATTTGTTTTATAACGAAGTCAATAGAGAATTGGTGAGTTGAATGATGAGAGCTTGCTTTTGGAGTCTTGTTGATTTTGCTCTGACGTTAAATTCTCTATTGAAAACCAAAATTGGCTAAAGTCAATTGAATCCAAGCAACTATTGCTGCACCACCAAACAAGTCGCATTTACTTTGGATGCTCTTTCTTCACCGTCAATAAAGAAGGCTCAAGTATTCGAATCCTTCAACTCGTTGAAAACTTGTCTATGCAGCTAACGGCCACTTTCCATAATGATGCTTCTTAATAATTTTTGTAGATTTTTTTTACTAATGAAACTTAATGGTGAGAAGAAACTGCATTGCATCTAAGTTAAGGCAGTCAGCTTAGACGGAGTTTGGAGTCTGGGAACACATGAACGTAGCTATTATTTTATTTAGCGAAAAGGTGTTGCCCTCATGACTTTTGGGACGCTGACAACCTTATGATACGCTGCTTACCCTTCCGAATCAAAGTGTGTGAAGGTTAATTGAAAGCAAATCGCTCTAGACCGAGTGACAGTTTTCCTGATGTACTTGCTGCCTTTAGAGTAATTATATGTCTTCCTGCTTAATGTCAGCTGGAGTCCGAAGTCGCATAAGCGTGATTGACAGCTCTAAGGTTTCTGTGTAGAAATGTTTGTGACTTATTTATTAATTTTTTTCCTTCTTTTTCTTCAAATGTGTTTGACTGCGGAATGTTTGGCAATTATATATTGTGTGGCTAATAGTTTGTTTGAAGAAAAGAAAATTCACTGTGGGATATCAAAATATGCTACAAATGTAAATCCTAACTGAAAATCCTTTCTTTAAATACGAGTATTACGGTTAGCTTGATGACATCATTTCTGATTAACGTGACAATATTCAATTTCTTAAACAATTACTGATATATTTAATATCATTAATGGATTCTCAAGTAAAAAGTTTAAAATCTCAGTACATTTTAGCCGAAAAGTATCCTGTTCCTTTAAATATATGTGTCATATAGGTGCCATTATTCCGCTTACATCTTCACCTTAAATTAGTTTTGTTTAAAAGATGGCATTTAAAGATAAAATTTAAGTGATATCCAAACAAGTTTTATCATCATGACTGGAAGCAAGAGAAATTGCTAAGACCTCTTTTTCTCTTTGCAGATAAAATTTCTACTTGGAATTTCAAAAGAGTTCTGAAAACTATACTAAATTATATTTAAGTATTACTCACTTTTTCCGCATTAGATAATTTTAAGAGCCCACTCAAATATCATTAAATATCCAAACGATATCAACAAAAGTGGTCCATAACAATCTAAAGTGAGAAAAACGTACCCACCATATCATGGGCTGGGATCAGGGATAACACAAAACATCACAACTACCCATGCAACAAAGAAACTCATGCGGTGTAAAGAATCATTAACCATGAAATTTATTCTACTAAACGTAGAAGGTAAGTTAATTAAATTTTTAGCATTTTTACTGCTTCTACGGTTAGTGTTAAAATATATAAGAGTTATGAGTTCTGGCGATTCGAATACACCCGTTCTGAGTTGGAGAAAATAGACGATATCAGCAGATTCCCTTCGCTCATTGAGAGATTGCATTTTGAACGTTTTTTTACTTATTCTTCAATTATTTTCATGTGATTGTACAACATCTTAAGATTGTTGTATCAAAATTGGAAATTAGTCGGAGCAAAAGTAACTAACGTACAGAACTTTAAGCATTCGTGTTAAGCTTTCATGTTAGGGCATCCAATTTTGGGACGCTTCAGAAATCCCGGGATTTCGGGATTTGAAAAACACAATCCCGGTATACCGGGACTAGTCCCGGGTTTGACAAACCTTAGAAAACGAATTTTTCGGCAGACGTAATATGAAGCTTTAAAGAAATTATGCCTTGTTTAACAGCACAAAACATTGCAGAAGATTTTAAAAAACTAAATACACAGTTTCGATTAAATGTTTTGGTAGTATTTATTGTTTACTTCTTAAAAAGAAAGATCAATTCAGAAGGTTCATAAATTATTTTAAAGAAATAAAATAGTTTAAGAGTTTTAGTATTTCTAAATATTAATTTTGCGATGTTTTATACAGCTTCTTTAAGCAAGTTTTGTTTTAATTTTTAATGTCACATTTTAGTTTTTCTATGTAAGTATTTTGTAATATTTTGTAAAGTTAGTTTAAGAATTTTGTATTTTTCACATTATATTTTGTACAGCAAAAAATTTTTAAAATCTCATTCTGTTTTTTTCTTAGGTAGCATCATTGAATTTTTTGTACATGTTCATAAAATTATTTAAAAAAGAAAAAATAGAATAGTATAATAATTTTAGCATTTCTAAGTAAAAATTTTGTGATATATTGTACAGCTTGTATAAGGAAGTTTTGTTTTTTAATTTCTAAGTTCACATTTGGGTATTTTCATACACTGTGCACTTCACTTACACTTCATATACTGTACAGCTAGTTAAAAAAATTTAATACCTACTCTATATTTAGTGTGAGCTTTTCTGACATTATTTCTTTATAATTGGTTGTCAAAAATGTTCAACTAAATTTAGAGTCAACATTGAAATGACTATTGGTAAAGCCCATTGTGTTATTGTGTACAGATAGTTTTAGAAAGGTTTATATTTAAAATTTTTTAAAATCACATAAATTTATTCTTATGCTTGGTTTTCACTATGTCATTTTTATGAAAAGACAAAAGTCTATCACATCACCTTAAATATCACTTGAAATATCACCTTAATAAAACTCGGGAACATTTTTTGCATAACTCCATTTAATAATTGAATTGTTTTTAATTTTCCAAGATTGCCAAAGTTAGAAAAAATGTCTACATGGTGTTGTTTTTAATTTGATTGACAACAACTGACCACTGAAAATGACATAGTGAAAACCAAGCATTAGGTAGTGTCATCGAATTTTTTGTTAAAATATTTTGGAATTTTTTGAAGTAAAAGCAATCCCGGGATTCCGAAAATTCCTGTATTGCAGACCTTGCAATCCCGGTGCAGTCGGAACTAAAAAAAGTCTGGGATCTAGGGGTCCCGGGATTAGATGCCCTATTTCATGTTTAATACTGCATTTTCTGGTATACAAAACTTAAAAGCGATTTTCTGACAAATGTTATTACTAACAGACTTCTAAAAGGATAAAAGATAATTCCTAAAGCACTTGCCCGATTACCGTACTTTTTTGTCAAGGGATAGAGACATTGAACATGGAGGTGCCCATCTAAAAAAGTGGGCGTTATTAGACAAGGGAGCGTGGAAAACACAATGTAAGAACAGCACTGTATTTCAAATAATATTTACACTGGGGAACTGAAATTTAGTACAGGCACAAATATTACAAATTACGGTAAAAAGGCCTTTTTAGACAAAAAGGCGTTGAAATATTAGAAAAACACTGTATGTCGAATAATATTGACAATTGGATAGTAAAATTCGTTACAATAATGGGTAAAATTATTACAATCCACGATGAAAGAAGAGGTCGTAGTTCGATAAAAGGCTTGTCACTATTAGCAAAATACAGTACCCATTCAAGTACCCGTATGTCAATATTAACTAAGATAATATTGACATTCGGGTCAACCTACCAACCTACCCGCCACTCCCTAGGTACGCCACTGTTAGTGACACGCCCTTTGTAGAATTCCGCATACTTTCTTGGTCGAGGTTTGTTATAATTTTATATACTCTTGCACCAAATTTAAGTACCCGAATGTCAATATTAACTAAGATAATATTGACATTCGGGTACTTAAATTTGGTGCAAGAGTATATAAAATTATAACAAACCTCGACCAAGAAAGTATGCGGAATTCTACAAAGGGCGTGTCACTAACAGTGGCGTACCTAGGGAGTGGCGGGTAGGTTGGTCGCCCCGGGCGCAACGATTTGGGGGCGGCAAAACGATTTCCGCTGTTCCTCAAAATGTAGAAATGATACACAACAATTTTTTATACAAAATTTTTTTATTACAAACTATATTTTTAGATCTATGAAAAAGATGACGTTGACATTAAATATGAATTTTTGATGAAAAATATTACTTCTATCTTATTTTCATATTCTCGAAATATTGAAAACTCAAACTTTTTCTTCATCACAATGAAAAAACTCAAAAGTTAACTTTTCTCGATTTAATTCCTTCAAACTCACGTATTATATCCTCGTAATATAACATTGCAGTAGTTTCACTTTCGATTGCAAAGTTTGGTCAGCTACTCATGGTTGATCTCAAGTAATATTTGATCAATTTAAGTTTGCTGAATGATCTTTCACAGGAAGCAACTGAAACAGGTATGGTTAGTTATATTTGCAAAGCTGTCGCTAATGTCTTGTAAGCTTCTTGTCCCATTGATGAAATATATAACAGAAGTTTTTCAGGCGAAAATCCAATTTCCTCTTCGTTTTTCTTCGCTCTTTTGGGTAAAAGTAGGACGTCTTGAATATCGTTGAACAACTCTTCGTTGGCTAAGTCATCTGGATAAAACTCGGCAAGTTTCTTACATTATTCTTCTATTTTGAGAACCTCATCTTTGTAAAAATCTCTGGGAAGTTGTATTATTTTTTCAAAGTTACAAATTAAACCAAAACGTTCATCGAGCTTCTTCAAATTTGTTAAACGTGTGGATATTTCCATTGAAAGTTTATCCAAAATTTCAATCAGAGATCGTCACATTTCTTCTTCCGAATTCAATCCAGAATCTTCAGATGTTTCTACTGGCATATTTCGCTTTTTTCGAATTCTTTTGACGGTGCTCACACCCAACTCGTTACATTTTTCTTTAGCTTTACAAATGGCAAATGGTCGCACAAGTCGAGTCTCCAATCATTCAGTTTGTCTGTCAACATTTGCAATTGTCCAAGTACATTACATTACTCGATCTACGGAGTCTGTATGTATGAGGATCATATAAAACGAGGGCACTAAATTTTCTAGGTACGCCACTGGTCACTATAATAAAAACACTGTATTTCGTATAATATTGACACTAGGATACTAAAATTCGTTATAAGAAAGAGCAGAATTATTTCGAAAATTTATCAAACCCTCTAAAAAGTAAGAAATAAACATTTTTTTAACTAAAAAAAAACGACGTCAAAATTACTACAAAGTATTTTCTTTGTGAATATCAAAGCTTTGAAGTCGGCGCTAATCTTTGCGACACATTCATTAACGTCTTACCATCTCTGCACTGCCAATACGAACTAGAGTTAAGTGCCGAAGTAAAGATCAGCGAGCAACAGGCGCACTTTCCCACAAACAAAAGCTCTCGTTATTGTGTTCAGTGATCGAAAGCGTTAATTTTATAAAAGTCTGCTTATATTAGCGCCAACTTTAAAGAAATTCGTAAAGAAATTAATATATTCATGGGCGTTCGCAGGATTTGTTCTAGGGGGCAAAGGCATAAAGGAATCTAGAATGAACATAAACAAAATGTGACTTATATAATGCTATTTACTACGATCTTTTGGTACTAATTTTGTAAACATGATACGCATACTACACCGGTGTGCACACGCTTGTACACATCAGAAAATCTAATATATTGTATTTTAAAGATCGTGTAAAAATCTTTCTCGTATCATGTCCGAAATATTTAAAAATTTTATTTAATTTTTTTTCATGAAATACATTTCAATAATTTTTTGCTAAAGCAAATATTCTAAATAGTTAAATAAATTATATAATGTAAGGCCTATGTCCTTTAATAAAATTGCATTAATTACTATTGAGCCCCTAAGTTTTCAACTTTTAAGATAAGAATACAAAAATTTACTAATATTAAATCCTTATTTTTTTTTATTGGAAAACTGAAAAAACAAACTAAATTTTTAGTTCATTTTTTAACTTTGCAAGCCTTTGACTCCTAAACCAATTTCGAGTGGACGGAAATTTTTCAGATTTGGACTTAGGAGGTCAAAACCATGTCAATCGCAAAATTTAAAAATTTTAGTGGTCGCTTTTCTTGAAATGTTCTCCGTATGCTAAGGGAGATATTTTCACCGGGTCTCACACCGCATTGACACCAATCTACTTATTTCTTTTTCCAACACGAATCATTTCTAGCAACTTACAAGTTCCTACAATCGAGTAAGAAATATACCTATTATCTGAATAATTTAAAAAATTTATTTTTTTTTATTCAAAATGTATGAATAAATAAATAAAGAGGTACATGTATATTAGATGTGTTTTGGGTTTCATACATTTTCTTAACATATTTTAGAACCTCCAGAAAAGTCCAGAATATTCTCAAACTGGGTGGGCGCCGCTAAATAACGTGAATTTTAAGAAGTATAAAATGATTGCTTGAAATCATTTTACATAATTACATAATTTACATTTATGTCACAAAATTTTTTTAATAATAACATATTCTAATTTAAAATCGTTTGCTTAATATGATATACGATTTTTTCAAATATAAGTCGTTGATCCAAAATTGGACTACTTTATTAAATTTCCTAATTTTTTTTTCGCTTTTGAAGTAGAAGTTTTGCTCCCGCGCAGAACTCTGTAACTTTCTAAAATATAAAGACTGCAGGATTGTTAGCCATTTTATTAAGCTTAGGATAAGCTAAAAAAAAAATCCAAATTGGATCATCTTTATGATAAAAAAACAACCCGATTCAATTTTTCTTTAAAATGTGCTCTCAAACGTGGAAATTAGACAAAAAACAATGGAGTTGTGATTTTTTCATTTTCGAAAAAATATAATTTTTTTACTTGTATTAAAAAAATAGCAAAAATCTAAATTTGAAAAAATTTCATTGAAATGTTGTGGAAATATTTTCGTAAAATTTAAAAAAAAAAATACAAAAAATTGTGAGATGACGTTAATAACCTGGTCGTTATAAAATTTTTTGGTAGAGTGTACCTTTTTGGAAATTTCGAGTTTGGGTATTTTTACGAAAAAAATTCCAAAAAATTTAAAAATTCAAAATTTGAAAAAATCACCGAGAAATGGAGTAAGGATAGCTGTGAGCTATTTTGTGCAAAAAAATTAAAAAAACCAAAATTCGGATACCAAAGTTATAGCTATTGAAACTTGACTTTTTTTCAAAAAAATTTTCAAAGTACCTGTTTCCGGCACTTCGAACACAAGAAAATTTACAAAAAATCGAAAAAACTATGTTTCTCACTTAAAATGACTTCAATAATATTAAAAATATATAAATGATTTCTTTTTAGAAAAAATTTTAGATTCCAGGGATGCCAACATATCATACCCTGGTTTTAGGATAAAGCATATTCAAAAAACTCCAGAAACCAACCAAGAGCACTTTTCCCCCCATATAAATCAGATTTTCAACTTAAGGTCGCAAGCTGCAAGTTTATATATCAATATTTTTTTCTGAAAATTTCACAGTTTACTTCTGTTTAGTAAAGGAATAAAACCACTTAATTTGTTACTTTCGAAAAAAAAAATAAGGGCCACTCTAGTGTTTTAACGCGTTTTTGTAGCGATTGCGACATCGCTCTCAATTTTTTTTCGCAAATGCGGCTGAAAATACTGAATATTAAATAAATTAATGTATTAAAATGCATACAAAATTCAGTATTTTTCAGCCGCTTCTGCGAAAAAAAAAACAACGTGAGAGCGGTGTCGCAATCGCGACAAAAAAGCTTGATATGAACACAGCCTTATAGCAACGGGTGCAACATACTATTTAAAAACTAAGGGTTTAGCTCAGCTTTACTTATAAATTATCTAAAAAAAGTATTTTTGTATTCTCTTCAAAATATATTAAATACATAATGAACATATCGTCATCTGAAATCAAAAAAGCCGCAGGTTGCAAAAAATTCAAATCGAATTTTTGATTGATTATGATGCACCTTAGCAAAATACATGTTTTGCAAAATTTAACACTTCCTACAACTAAAAACTATGCTTCTATTAACAAAGTTCTCAAATCCCTAAGTTTAAGCGCAACTTACAATTTAGAAATTTTTTTTTTCTTCTCTCTTAAAATTTTTTTATTTAAACATAATTTAAACATTTTATTCGATGTTTTGAAGATATATAAAAAATGTTTACTGCCCAAGGGGGTGCAAGTGCCCCCCTTAACCCCGCTGCGGACGCCCATGAATATATTTATGATAATGAAACATATTAAAAAAAAATGAAAATAATAATGATCAAATTTGACCAAGAAATTTATAGGAAAAGTGATTTAAAATTATTTTTACTTCATAGTGCTTTTGAAGTCGGTTTCTTTTTTTTTGTTAAAAAGTTTTTTTAGTTAATGCCACTGATGTACCATTGATATACCATTCATGCACCTCCAGAACGTTCGGATTTGTTTTTAATGTGTCCGAATTTAAATAAATAAAATGCCAGTTGTTCAAAACAAACACAACTTCTAAGCTGTAGCTCTTAAAATCGCATGTGTCCCATACATTTACCTCTGCGGATGACAAATGTTTCTTCAAAACAAACTTGATGTTGGGTCACATCATAAACAGGATGTCACTTGGACGAAGTTCCATTTTGCTCATTTTGTTTTTTTTCCTCTTCTTTTTGTTCCTCTTGTTCTTGTTCAGCTTTCTGCAAACATAAATCCGAGAAAAACATGCAAACTTTTGAGGATTTTGTATTCTTTCCCGCCATAAATCATGGCGGCCAACAGAGTTGGGTTTGTCTTTTCCATGCTTCTATTTCCTGCGCGCACCGTGCGCCATTGTTTTCTTAGACAGTATTTTCCTACTCTTACCTTTTTTGCCCCACCACGTAACACATAAATTTGTGCGCCAAGACAAATTTCGAAGATCCAAGAAAACTCCCGTCTTAGCGTTGTTAGAGTTTTCTATATGATTTATACGTGTGCTGGTTGGTGTGTTGTGTGGCCTGGCATGTTAGCTGGTGGCATTAGCTGCGCGAAATGTCTCAACCACCCGCTGTCCTCGAAGTATTTCTCTAATTTGCAAAGATTTCTGGGATTCTCGGTAACGGAAGCAAATTTGCCTCTTTGCAAATGGGGCGTAGTCGTGCGGAGGGCTGAACCCTAACTGTAATGGCAATAGAGGAATGGCTGTTGGAATCTTAGTGCTTTGTGGATTAGTTGGAACACTTGGACAATTTTAAAGCCAACAAAATTGCCTATTTTAAGACACTGACTGAATGGCAAGGTAAACATTAAAAATTAATTTACAAAATTTTATAACTTCCGGCATGGATGCATCAAAAGGGATTTATATCTATTAAATGGGCAACTTGTTTTAATAGAATATGGTCTGGAAACACTCGACTGGCGAAAGTTGTTATTAATTTTGAGTTTATAGAGAGTTGAGGAAGGCACATTTTTGGCATATTTAATGTACCATTAGCAACTCAGTCATCTTCTCCACCCATTTTATTCTCCCATTTACGCTATGCAGATAGATTTAGCGGAAGTCCTAAGTGTTCCGGTTGTTGGCAAAATAAGAATTACTCTGCATCCGCCAGGAATAAAGCACAATTGTTTAGGAATAAATTATTTTAATTCCACAACTGATTAGAATATTGAAATCAGCAACATTATGAAAGTATGGCAACACTATGCATGCCAACAAACCATTACTTACATGCTCATCATGGTTATGAATGAGCTGATGTACACTAACAGCTTTGGTTTTTATTAAAAATTCTCATGACTAAAAAATGATAAACAGGAATGAAAATAAGGATTTATTGCGCTTAAGACGACTCAACCACAGAATCCATCAATCATCGCCGAACGAAAGGGGAAAACTGAGCGCTGTTGGGTCCCAACACCATGTTTGAATATTAGAATATACGTCAGCAACATAATCTTCAGCGTCATCATCATCATCATCAACATCAGCAGCAGCAGCAGCAGCAGCATGATTATTAAATAAACAGAACCTTGTACAGCCACCCTCATAATCGATTTTTTATGATAGGGTGGGTTAAATATTGAGGCTGTGAATAATGCTAATGAATAATGAATGGCCATGGGCATGGGTTTCGCTAAAACATTCCACCAAATACTACTGAAAGAAGCTGTTTTCGTCACTTCACGATTTAATTACCCAAACATTTTTTAGAATGTTTACTTTTTATACCTTTATTAATGGCGGAGTGTCCAAAAAAACTTCCAGAGTGACATCCTTCTATCAAACCTTCCTTCGCCCTGGCGTAACGTGTCATGTTCTGTTGTGCAGTTAGATTCCTTCTTCTCGCTGACGCACAGCGACAGTCTTCGACACGTGCAGACCATCTACTTTATCGGGGTAATGAATTTTGTTGTATTTTAAATTAAGGACTGGGTCGAAGATGTGTCAGTGCCACGCCAAGTAATCATTACGCTCATCATCAGTGCGACTAGATGGTGCAGTGGTGCGGAAGCTACAGGGCACTCATGTGCGGTTGGCCGTAAGTGATGCGCGCATAAATCAAGCAAAAATTGTGTGGGTGCGGTTTTGGTGGCGTAGGCGTGGAAGAAACCATACAGCGTGCGAATGTGCAACAACGTTATCGGCACGCAATGATTGTACTAATGATTGGCCTGCCTTCAGAAGCGGTACAAGTTTATCATCATCTAATCGAATGATGTGCTGATGATGAGATGAAAAGCAATCCGCTGTGAGACCATTAATAAGCGTGCTGCAACATCAAATCCAGTTTGCATGCAAATATTTACACTTAGTTGTTAGCTAATTTTCTTCAGCCATCAACTCACTGGCTTTTTTTCCAAATTAATTGGTATCTGGCATATTTTGTGAAACCAAAATGGCCAACATTAAACCAAAACAATTTTTTGGATTATTCGCCAATCAATCTTAAAGCTGCAGCATCCCCCAAACTCAAAAAGAACCAACAACAACTTACAGCATCCCCAATTTCGATGCTCATGCAGAAACAGTCTCACGCCAAACAGCCACATCAACACAAACACACACACACACACACACACACACACACACACACACAGACTCCAGCAAGACGAGGACTGCGAGGATATGGCCGCCATTTTGTTTGAGTCGACCGGATGTTCTGAAGGAGCAGGAGTAGAAGATCTGTGTGGATTTGGGGAAGGGTTAGCATGCGTTGGCGTTGCTAGCATTAGTTAAAATGGAAGAGCTACTACGTACGTTCAGAACGAACCGGACCGGAAGGAAGGAAGGTACGAACGAACGCGAAACAAAATAAAAACTGTTTCAAGTCCATCGGTGTACGAAGTTAGATAAACGGATTAAGAGCATGGCAAGCACACAAATAGCACAAGCATAAAGCGAGGCGAACGAACGATTGAACCATTGCAAACGAGCCCACTTTAACCCACAGCCACACAACGCCTAGTTTGGCCACTCTTCAACAACCTCGTGTACAATATTCAGTTACAGATGTGCAACAAATCAATACTCAGCATCAGAGTGGTTTGAAAAAAAGGACTCCTTATGGAATGTTTACAATAGCCACCCGCAGCCACAAAAGCACTGGTACAAGCGCAAAGCCACGACCACAAATAAGCAAACTCAGAGGTAGAAAAAAAAACCCTTTTGCGAACTTAAAAACAAACTTCGTTCCATTGTTTTGGAAAACTTCATCACAACTCGTCTACTGCAATGGCGCCAGTCATGGTCAGTTCCATCAGTAGAAACCAAGCGAGTATAAGATGGGCGAACCGGGAGCATTAAAACCATTGCATCACGTGGCCGTCAAAACGTGTTATCGTTAATGTGGCATGCCTGCCAGCCTTGGTTGACACGACGTTGCTCCTCGAAGGCTGGGCTTGGCTGTGGAGTTGGTCGAATGCTCGGTCAACCAACGAATGCAGCGTCTGTATTCTTAATTGGACGAATGCTCACTTGAACGAGTTATTGAAAGAAAACCAACAGCCAATTTAATTTATTAGCCAGGTAAGGCACACCGAGTGCTTTCGAGCTCGTTTTTCGCCGGTCTGATTAACAATAAATAATGCTTGCTTGAAGAGCAACAACAACAACAACAACAACAACAACAACAACATCAGCCTGAGAGAGAGGTACAAGCTTGTGCACCTTGTTTAGACACGGTTTTACCGGTTGCGTTTGAAAGCGCAATAAAATCACATAACATAGAAGGGCATCCTTCAATATTCGGTTACACTCAACATTAAAATAACAAAAAATCACACACTCACCCACTTTTTACACTCACGAAAACAATAGGTTCCACAGAAGTGGTATCTAAAGTACGCCTCAAGTGCCCACTAAGCTAAGAAGGATAATGGCGATGGTTTTTTTTCCCCCCAGTATCTGCTTGAACACTTGAATTGTTTGTATGCCACTGTTTGCCAGAATGTGTGTGTGTGTGGGACTGTGTGCGTCTATGTGCGACACAGTGCGAGCGATGAGTCTCAAAAAGCGGAAGTAGAATTGATACTTCAGTACAATTGTACATAGAACATCCTGCTATGTGAAGAAGGATACAGTACTAAGCCAAAGGTATGGCTAAATGGCTTTAACTAGGTATATGAATAGCTTATTATTTATAGCAGAGCAAACAACAATGCAATGTTTGGCACTGAGGTGCTGTCGGCTTTACCATTTCAGTACTGCCCTTAAATTAAAATTAAATTTTCATCACCGGCAACTTACTAGCAAGTGAAAACTAAGTGTTTAAACAATGGCAATGCGGTGTTATCTGATTGAAGAATTTTTCCGTATAGGTACATACATCTCTGCTTCCTCATACTACACTCAGAGAATCTAACGTTTAGTTGTGCCAGCAGATGTGTACCTATACATAAGGATATTAGTGCTACAAATGTAGAAACGAGCATACTTTCGAAAAAAATGCTGCCTTATCTTCTCAAATAACAAAGTGGAGTTGGTATTCGCGCTAAATGGTTGCTAAGAAATAGCCTTTTTAAAAAATTAATTAATAAGACATTTAGCTCGAAACGGTCGCTTAAAACTAGCCTTTTTTAAAAATGAATTTATATAAATGAAAGGACACCTTAACCTCTTCAGGTAAAATGGTCCAGTCAATAATACCACTATAACACTTATTATGCAAGTCCTAACTTTTCCTCAAAGTGTTATGGTCATACTTGTCATAGTTAAGCAGAAAACGCAAATGTCTAAAGGTCGTAACCAACAAATTATTTAAAAAAATTTTTACAAACAGCAGTAACCCACAAATTTTAGAAATATATGCTTTTGGGAGACAAAAAGCTTGTGATTTTGAAAGATTGTAACCTCATTCATGTTTACAGATTAAAAAACACTGATCCATAAAAATTATTTTTGAAGACCAACCATACTCAATGCGCTTACCGTTCCATTTCGTTGAAGAGAGGAGTTTCAACATTTATATATGGACAAATTTTAAATCTTAATACAACACCGATAACACTAGCTGTTGATAAATACAACGATTTGATATCTCTTACAGCTGGCCACACCCCAGTTATAAGACAATCCGAACACATTAATTTTTATAAATCGTTGCTGCATTAAACTACTTTTTTTGAATATCAATTGATTTTAGATATTAAATTGCCTTGAAATAAATTAACTAAGTTTTTTGTTATAAAATTTTACTATGAAATAGCATTTTATATAATTTTACCGTTGCGGCAAATTTTCGGATATTCACGATCTTGTTGCATTGTTGCCAATGCGTTTTTGCAATGGTAGATGATAGTGAGCACACCTTTGATATTATGATGTTGCAAATGTTTTTGCAATAACTGTTATTGTTGAATGCAATATTGTACGAGTAAATAAGAAGCCTCTTCTCTACCACTGTTCTTTTTTGTTGTTGGTATTTTCCCTTTTATTTTTCCTTTTTAAAAATCCCTCCATTTCTTTAGTACATTTTTTTATTATAAATTAAAGTTTTTGCCGCTAAAAATCTAAACAATAAAAACAACTCTTCAATAAGCACTGTTCCGAAAGTATCAATGGTTGTGTTTAATACAAAATTAAGACATTAATTTACAATAGCTTTATGCAATACGATTAGATTTGCATATGCAACATCCTTTTGTTTAGTATATGCATAAATGTTGCAAATGCGTATCAATGATTTTTGTTTTTATAAAAGCTGCTAATTTTCCATTTGCAACGATGCAACAAGATCGTGATCGTGCCTGTTTTTCTTTTATTACTTTAATTTCTTTATACATAGCCATTTGTTTGCATTTATAATTAAATCTACTTTATTTTACATTACATTATGAACGTACTTTAATTTAATTGTTTGCAATGTGAATTTTTGGCACTTGTTTATGTTGCTTAAATAAAACTTAATATATTTATTAAAAGCAATATTAAATAAAAACATATTGTTGCTTTAATTAATTTTCCATATAAAAAATGTGGTTTACGATGCCTAAAAATTCTTAAAAAGCAAAAATAAAATTTTCACAAACCGACGTTCGTGTTAAATTAGTTACTACAGTTTCTAGGAAATACTTGGCAAATTTTTTTTTACACAAATCAAGACACTACAATACCGTACCCAAAATATTTAATAAGTTTGATTTTAAAGTGGTCACGTGCCCAAAATAATTGGTGAAACAGTGACCGAAACAGAAAAAACGTTTCCCTGAAAAATTTTAAAAATGTGGTTTACGACAGTTTGTCACGCGAGCGACGATATGTGCACAAAAGTTTTTGTATGGAAATATTATCTGATTTAACGTTATTTCATTTAAATATTGGCGTAATGGATAGAGAATATATTCTCCCTTATTAGTTCTCTTTTAATTTCTCAAATGTGTCGCGTAAGAAGGCTCCTCTGTGTGGTAAGTAAAAAAGTGTTGATAAATAATGAATTTATTGTAAAAAAAGTACAATATATCCACATATATGCACATTTTTATGCACACAACACAAAAAGTATTACTTCCAAGAAATTTTTTAATGCAAAATGCAAATATGTCACGTAAAAAGGCTCCCATGTCTAGAAAGTAGAAAAGTGTTAATAAATAACTAAATCCTATTTAGTAAGAATAACACCTCAAAAAATATTTTTCATAATATTTCTTGGTGCGGAATTGAAGAGGTTAAAAACGATTATAAGAAGTGTTTTTTAACTTAATTGTTTTTTGCTCTATACATATGCCAATCTAACCAAGCAAATTTTTAATATGTGATTACCTGCAAATAAATGTGTTCATGATTATTCTGAAGCCTCAAAAAATAGTTTGAATTATTAAAAGTTTTGGTTTTAAGCTTATATTATATCGCAAATACCAAGGCGAATTTCGGTGATTCCATGCCACAGCGACCACGTTTCTGACATCACTATTTTTAAAAATTTTGAAATTTTTCAGGTGGACAGTTCTCCTGAAAAGTATTATATCTGCGTTTTTTTTACATACATTTTTTTTTTAAAGATATACACTGTGAAAAATATCAAAAACTTTAAAAATACAATTTGTGCATGTATTCAAATAGCTGTTGCTTCGAAACCGTAAGTTTTACAGAAAAAAAATTTCAATATACTTTAAAGACCTTGAATAACAGATAGCATTTTGGATGTTCATTGGTATTAAGATCAAAATATGGAATATTCGGTGTAAAAACAAGAAATCTTTAAAATTTCGTGAAAAATAGCAATCGTTGGAGATCCAACCTAAAATATTGTGTTAGCCTTTAGAATTGATGCCTTAACACGAGACTTTATTAAAAAGAGAAAAAGTTGCAAAGACCATGAAGAATGTGATGGAAAATTTCAGCTTAAAAAAGAAATAATTTTTCATAAAAGTGCTACAAAAAATACACTACCAAAACGAACCACTATAAAATATGATATAATTTTTTTCTGAATAACTTACGATTTCGAAATTACAGTTTTTTGAATACATGCACAAATTTTATTTTTCTTAAGTTTTTTAATATTTTTACAGCGCATAACTTTTTAAAAAAAGCCATTTTTCGCAAAAAAAAAACACAGTTTTAGTTCATTTTTATGGGCGTTAGTAACCTAGAAAGTTTCAAAAAAATCGGAACACAAAGGTCAGATTTTGCTCAAAATTTGTCGAATTGATATGGAATCATCAAAATTCATAGAAAAAACGAAAGTAGACTTCATGAAAAACATAAGTTTTGTTAAAAATTCAATTTTATTTTTCACTTGCCGTTGATAAATTTTCAAGTTTTTTTTTTTTTGTGAAATTTCAGTAAACACTTAGAGAAATGTTGAGAAACAATTCGTGTAAACACGTAAATAAACTAAAAATGCTAAAATATATGAATAAATTTTACAAAGTTACTCCACACAATTTTTTTTTGTAAGTTGAAACATTTTTGTAGAGTTAAAATTTTTACGAGGCATTTGCCAAACAGTGCGTGCTTTGCATAGAGAGTAATAAAAAAAAAACTTTGTTGTATTCTATAAACACTAGGGAAGTCAATCCTAGGATCACGGACTATTTAAGCCCCTTTAAATCCCGGGATTATCTTTAAGGGATCCCGGGATATGTAAATTGCAAATATTCATGTAAATGCAACTATTACAAATATTCACGTAAATGCAACCATTTCAATTTAAGTAGATATGAAAATAGAATTAGAAAAATCTTTTATTGAGGCTGAAAAAGAATGTTAGGACGATGAGTGTGAATCACTGGAGCAAAGACTTTGCAAAATCTTAGAAGAAATTGCAACATCGGGAAGTCAGCAATGTATTTCAAAATTGTCAGATATTCTGACTTAGAAAATAATTTTGTTTTGTTGTGAAGGCAATCGTGATCGAAACTTACAAATTGCTAACGATTTTCGTACAACTATTTCTTCAACTAGCTTAGAATCAGAACGGCGCACAATGGCTAGTTCTGCCTGAGGTCGTGGCAAAAGTCAATTTTCGAGTGGTTCTCTTTTAAATACTTTATATTTTTATCAGATAAAAAATGTTGGGAGCTAAGGAATCCGAAACTTTAACTAACTTGGATGATTAGTTTTATTTGTATAATTCATCAAAGTTCAGTGATTTTTCAAGTTTGCAAAATAATTATTTTTTAGAAAAAAAAAATCACGTTCAATCCGAAATTTCTGAGAAACGTTTAAAAACGTGAACATGGACAAAAGTAAGTATTAGTCTATATGGAAAAAGAAAATAAAAACTAAGTGTTTTTTTTTTTGTTTTGTTTTTGCGTTTTTCTAAAACACTAATTTGGCGTGGTTTAAAACTTAACGTGGAGTTTCAAAAAAATCCACGCGTAGTTACACGTTCTAGTTACTAAAAATGTATTTTATGGTTATTTCTTAGCATTCTGTAAAAAACTCAGCTGCAACTATGCACAACTTTCTGCGCTAGAGCAATTTTTATGGAGAAGTCTTGGTTGTAGGAAGTTGCGTCCGCCAGTATGTTATACACATTGAATCTTAAATTTTGAGCTAGAAAAGTGAAATTTTGTAACCAGATCTCTTTCGGACTATAATAGTCGCAGTTAAAAAAATTTTGAAATCGTCTGACTGAAAAGGCCTTCTTTTAAATTTTATTTTGTCGAATTTTTTACCTTTTGTTTCTTATTTAGACATACTTATCTTTTTGAAGTTTATTTATGCTCGGAGAAAGAAACAATTAACTTTAAATAAATTATTGGAATTTTTTATATCAGGTATTACGTCTAAAAATTACTAATCGATCCAAGAAAGTCAAGAGCAGGTAAGAGAAAACAGAAATATTTTAATAAGCCCGACTTTAAGCATGTAAAAAAATAAATGACGGGAATTTCCTTTTATAGACAGTTCGACTACCTACCTTAATTATTTTTCTGTAAAAAATTCTTAGGAGCTGGTGACAAAAAGGTTAAAAAATATATGAAACTGTGAGATTGTCTTATTTTTATTCTCCAACAAAAATTTTAAAAAAATAAGACAAAAAACTTAAAAATGTTTATTAAAAATTCAGAATTATTTTAAATGTTTATAAACGCATTAGATAAATATGAGTTTAGTTTGGCAGTAACAAATCATTTGAGGTTAACCGAAGAAAGTTTGGATGCATCTGATACTGACAAATCAATACATAAAATATACTTTATCATTAAAAGAAGAAGGATAGAGTCACGTCGCATAAAAAATCGTTTCTTCTTCAAAAATAAAGACTGACTAGAAAAAAGTACTCATCTTTATCTTGAAGAAACTGCAGAAAAGTTGGATGAACAGCCGAATACATCAAAATCTGCTAAAGGAAGACCCCAAAAATCAATGGATGAGAGTTCAACATATACAAAAAAGAAAAAGCTAATGGATTCCACCGAAAAACTGGTCAAGTTTCAACAGTCTTGAAAGTTAAATACAAAAGAGAGCAGCAATAAAAAAAGCTAATATAACCAAAGCAGTCTTATATGCTAGTCCACTCCGACTAGAGAGGATTAACGACAGCATTCCTACTCCACCAAATGTACATCCCATCAAGTATACTTCCGAGGATGCGTTGGCCTTATTCATGGATTTGGGATTATCAAAAGAAAAATATTCATTAATGCGAGATTCTTTAAGAAAACATAATGTTGATGTTTTTCCTAGTTATGCTAATATAACAGCAGCGAAAAAAGCAAGCGTTCCGCTTAATGGAAAGTTTACTGAGATATCAGCTCAAGTAAAACTTCAAGATATGATGGATCATACTGCAAAAAGGATTATGGAAAGTATAAGAGAGCAAGAGTTAAGCACACTTCCAACAAATCTTAAATTATTATTTAAATGGGGCTGCGATGGATCATCTGGACAAAGTGCTTACAAGCAAACAATCGCTTCACTAGAAGGAGAGAATATAACCGAAGCAAATATGTTTATAGTTTGCTAAGGTTAAAGAGCGCCATAGCAGAGCATTGGAAAAATCCTCGGCCTTTCTCAGTTAATTTTTGTAGACCGATAATGCTTCAGAACGCAAAGGAAACTCCAGAACTAATTTCAAGTACGGTTAATAACATAAAAGATCAAATTGGAATATTCAACCTAATTACCATAAAGTTAACGACGAAATAATGATTGAAATCAAACATGAGATTTTCTTGACTATGATTGATGAAAACTTTTAAACGAATTAACAAATACGAAATCAACACTCTCCTGCCCAATAAGCAAAAAGACGCAAAAGGACTTCCAGAATTTAGATCATTTAATTGACGAAGAACATAATTATGAATACGGAATTTCTCCATTTCATGCAAGAATAAGGTGTATGGAATTCATTTTAAAACTTGCATACAATCTTCCGTAAGATAGTGAAAATATTGATGTGAACACTACCAAAAAGGATTTTATAGCTGCTAGAAAAAGAAAAATTCAAGCTGCATTTCAAAAGGAGGTTGGACTAAAAGTTAACCAACAAAAACAAGGATATGGAAACAGCAATGATGGAAATACATCCAGAAAATTTTTTGAAAAAAACTATGCGACAGCTCGAATTACTGGTATTGACGAAGAAATAATTAAAAGGCTGCAAGTAATTCTAATGTTTTGTGCTGTAGAGAAAAAGTAAATGCCGACAAATTCGGAGAATATGCCACAACAACTGCAGATTTGCTGCAGTAAAAATATCCTGAAAAAACTTACGCCTACCGTTCATAAAGTTCTGGTACACGGTAAAAGTATTATAGAATATCAATCTTTACCAATTGGAGAATTTTCAGAAGAAGCGCAAGAATCCAAAAATAAGGACTACAAAAAATACAGATATCAGAATACATGCAAAATTTCACGAAAGCGACAGAACGAGGACCTTTCAACATGCTAGCAGTTTCATCGGACCCAAAAATTTCTCCTCTAAGACATGTCAGATCAGATGAAGAGCTAAAAAAATGTTACTCTCTAGAAATGCTTAGTTTATTAGATAATAACAAGTATTCAGACATTGACGACTGTTTTCAAAAAAACTAAATTTTTCTAAATTAGTTTATTTTGAATTATGTATTTAGTGCTGTAAATATGTAAATAGTGTTTATGTATTTATGTATGTAGTGTTTTATTTATGTAAAAAATTTAATAAACAATTTTTAAAATGTAATTCCATAGGCATTCCAAAATAGTAGTTTTATGGGACAGTTTTATTAAAGTGGGCGGATATCACCCATTTTTTGCACAATGATTTTTACTGATAATATAAAATTATTTGCCAATTATTTTTGAAATATGAAATACAAGCCGAAAGTTATGGCTCCTCAAATAGTTTCTGAAGTGGGACTTGTATGGGAGGTAGGAGTGGACATTAACCGATCACGCCTATTTTCAGTACCAAGTAGGCTATGCATATAGGTATTCTATATAGCAAGTTTCAATCTTGTCAGATCTCTAAGACATGTCAGATCAGATGAAGAGCTAAAAAAATGTTACTCTCTAGAAATGCTTAGTTTATTAGATAATAACAAGTATTCAGACATTGACGACTGTTTTCAAAAAAACTAAATTTTTCTAAATTAGTTTATTTTGAATTATGTATTTAGTGCTGTAAATATGTAAATAGTGTTCATGTATTTATGTATGTAGTGTTTTATTTATGTAAAAAATTTAATAAACAATTTTTTTAAATGTAATTCCATAGGCATTCCAAAATAGTAGTTTTATGGGACAGTTTTATTAAAGTGGGCGGATATCACCCATTTTTTGCACAATGATTTTTACTGATAATATAAAATTATTTGCCAATTATTTTTGAAATATGAAATACAAGCCGAAAGTTATGGCTCTTCAAATAGTTTCTGAAGTGGGACTTGTATGGGAGGTAGGAGTGGACATTAACCGATCACGCCTATTTTCAGTACCAAGTAGGCTATGCATATAGGTATTCTATATAGCAAGTTTCAATCTTGTAACTTCATTCGTTTGTCCGTAATCCTGTTTTCAAGGAAATGTCGGAATGGCAGACGGACTGATAGACTCAAGAAGTGAAGCTGATAAAAAATTTATATACATCTATACCGGAGTCATATTAATCGACTCAGGGGGTGTCTCTGATCATAAATATACGCATATGTCTATATCGGAGACGTCTTATTTTCTGCCAATTCTACCTTTATTCCCTCCTTGCAAAGACCCAAACTTCAACAACGCATACCGTTAAATCCTATAAACCTATTCTAATGAAATTTCTCACCATGTAAGCTGCAATATTTCTATCTATAGCAAAAGAAACTATGTGTTTATCTCAATTCGTGTAGAAGTTATGATTTTTCAAGCGGGTTATATTTGTAATAATATCCGAACAAAAATCTCTAATGAAATATAAGACGCATTGATCAGCTTAATGTATTACTTTAAAAATAATAAAACAAAAAGTTTAATATGGAAAGTATTTTCCATTAATTTACCATAAACAAAAAAAAACATAAAGACAGTTTCTAAAAAACAAAATGTTTAACATTTATATAATAATACCTTTAACTGTTTTGTATTTTTTTTTTATATTTTTTGATCTTTAAATTAATACAATTTGCTAGTCATTAACATTATTTAAGTTTTTTTGTATTTATTAACAAAAACGATATTCACAATTGTGTGATATTGTGGTATTACAGTTTTAAGTTACTGTGTAAATAAATAAACTATCCAATATAATATATATTATTAATATATGGCATAAAAGAGTTAAAATTGCATTTTCAGTTTCTTTCGTTTCTGCAATTAGAAAATAACTGGCAACTGGCAAAGTTATTGAACTTTAAAAACCACGTTCTTTAAACACACAATTAGACTACTTAAAATTGCCACACTTTTGGTTTTTAGAGATTTCATGTACAACAACAAAAAATATAACAACCGCACTGTAAAGTGTGATAATACCACGTGGTTTTTTAACTACACTGAAAAAAATGCAATTGTGAAAACTTTTAATGTGTTTTGTTTTTGTTGCTTTATAAATCAATTAATTTACATTTTTTTTTAGTTTCAAGTAATAAATAATAAAAAATTGTATTTAAAATGTTTTTAATTAGGTACTTCTTAAAGTTTTCCATTCCGAACTAATCCCGATAATCCCGTAATAGAGAAAAGCTTCCGAGATTGGACTCCCTAATAAACACTAGTTTTGTATTCTAGTGTAGAAAATTGAAAAAACAAAATTTTAATTTTTAATTTTTTGTAATTTTTCGATTGTTTCGATTCAAGAATCTCTTAAAATCTAAAAAATAAATCAAATAAAAAAATATTTAAAAATAAAAATTAAAAAAGAAAAAATAAATAAATCTTAAAAGAATTTTTGAAATTGGAATTATTATATAATGTAGAATTATTAACTACACTAAAATAGTTAGATAGAATGCCTGAAACTTAACTTAAAAACTAAAAACGCGCTTTACTCAATCGTATGGGCCTTTTTAAAATAATCCTATATAGCCCGAACTAGGATTTTGTTAAAATTTTGTTTTTTAATATTTTTAAAAATTCATGATTTTAAAAAAAGGCAAAAAAATTACTTTTTTTTTCAAACAGTCGGCATGTCCGGCGGTCCGGATACAATCCTATTTTCAGATGACTCAGATGACTAGAAGGGTTGAAATTGTGTCAAGATGGAAGCACCTTTTTTTGGCACCCCCACTCCACCAGCTTGAAATTTTTCAAATTTTTTTAATTTTTTTTTATTTTTTTTAGTGAAATATTAATAAACATAAAATAAAAAAATTGATCCAAAAAATATTAATTGGTTCTTCTTTATCTACCGTCAAAACTATCGAATTTTGGGCTACTACCTTAACAAAGTTATGCAGTTGTATTTTCTGCCTTTATAGTTTTTCAAAAATTTATTAAAGTTTCGCTAGACCTCAATAATTCCACGTCGTTTGTTATAAAAAAAAATGACTTTGATTTAACTTATATAAACTTCACAAAGGTTTTTGCTTTTAAGGGAGGTTTTAATTTCTTGAAAATCGAACTTTTAATAGTTGTACAACTGTTCAAGAATATGAAAAAATCATTTCAAATCAATCCTGCTTATAATACAGATTCTACAATGCTTAAAACTCGGTGCTGCGGAGTAACATTAAACGCGTTTTTTTCCAAACATACTATTTCAAAAGCACGACTGCAAACAAGTTAATCGACCGATTAAAATAGTTCTCTTTTATCTGCTTGTACTCAATTCTACACATCTTTTACCAAAATTAGCTTCAAGTTCTTACACGCAACAATATGGTCAAAATACGGTAAGTTTTTTACAAAATACAGAGTTGTTGTTGTTGTTGTTGCCTTCTTCAAACTCACTTGATCTGAATAGCTCACAATTTAGATCAGAATTGTCGGCCTTTGTAGTCTAGTGGAAAGTGCGCAAGACTATCAACCCAGAGGTCCTTGGTTCAAATCCGGGCTCGGGCCCGGTTCCTTTCAATTTCTTTGTTTTTTCCTCCATTTAAGAATTATGGAAAACTAAAAATCCACAAATAAATTGTGGAAAATGTGGAATTAAAGGACCAGAACTCAACTAAGGGCTGGAAATGCTTGCCGAGGTTAAGGCATACCACTAGCCTCGGTTAAAAGCAATTCAAATTGTCTTTCTCGGTTCTTTCGCCTAACCAATAATTCACGTATGGTTCCAATCAATTCCTCTTAATAATCTATCCTTTTCCTTTCAGGTCAAAGACCAAACCTTGTTTGTATAAGGCCATAATAAAAGCCATGCACACATTTAAAGAATTAGGTCATAATTAAAGATGAAAAATATTTTTGTTTAAAGAAAAAATATGAGAAACCGTAGCATAAAGTCGAGTTTTTCGTCTGTGGCTAGCATACACAAATATTTTCAAAAAGCTTAGTCTTAGAGGCTAAATAATGACTTTATTTTTTACATGAATTACATGTTTCGAAAAACATCACTTCCATGGTATTGACATGGTTAGAACAGAAAATTTCGAATAAAACGGTAAAATATTCATTACCATTCAATCTACCAAATCGGGAGTCAAATCCGGGAAGGTTTTTGCAATTTCGGGAATCGGATTTTTTTTCAGATAGTCCCGCAATTGCATCGGGATTATAAAAACTCAATTTACCAAATTATTTATTTAATATTTTTGTACATAAATTCTGTATGTATTTCACAGTAGAATAATGTAAAAGGAATTAATTAAAAAATAAAAACATTAAAAAAAGTTAAGTTAAACATTCAAAAAAATAAGTAACAAAAATATTAAAATATATATGAGACAATATATGAACTCAATAAACTTAAAACGAAGCTTTAACGAAACAAATAAACACTTTATTTTGTTTATTATAGTATTATAACCTGTTTATTTGATTTAAACTTTTGGTTTCCTTTCGGTTATATCTCGCGGATAAAGCTATACGTAATCTGTTGGTCCCATTCTGACTTTTGTGACGGCTGTAAAAAATATCACTCAAAGAAAAATCGTCTAAAAAAGATTTCGCCGTATAGAATTCGGTGATTTCTAATGTGAAAAAACGCTAAATTAATAAGGATGATTTTGCCATATTTTTGAGCCAAATTTCCTTGTTTAAATTTAGGGTAATTTTTTAAGATCAAAAAATCAGCCATCTTTTTGGGGGAAATTAAATTTTTGGTTTTGGGAGATTTCTTATTTTTAGTGGATTTATTGAAATAATTGGCTGAATTTTATTCAGAGAATATAATCCATAAATTTATTCGCTGTTCTATTCCATTACAGAGAATATAATATAAAATAATTATTAACAAATAAAATAGTTCCACACGACTGTTTCAATGAAATTCTTGATAAAATTCTTGGTAAAAAGGATAACCAGGTTTTTATAAGTATTTTTCTTTGATCATAATATTAAAAAAAAACTTATTTTAAATTGGGGCATTGATTTTTTTAATACAATACTAAAAAAAAAATTCTGGTTCAGAGAAATAACGCCAAATGAAATAACTCCCAAAATCAAAATTGTCATAAAGCTCAAAATTTTAGGTCTTATTTTTTATCAAATAACGCTCGAATTCGTAGAAAAATTTTTGGGCTTTATTTAATCTTTTATTTTGGTCGTTATTTCATTGGTCTTTCGTTTATATGTTTTTATATTAAAGGATAAAAAATCAAAGAGCTAAGAATCGCCTACATTAAAAGCAATGTTTTAAGTTGAAAAACAATTAATTTTTTTTTTTTTGTTATAAAGCAAAACTATTTAAATTTGTGTTTTTTTTTTCGTTAGTTTTGGGTGTAATGATTATTTTTTTTGTGGTTTTGCAATATTTTTTGAGTGAAATTTAGTTATTTTATAAATTTTCCAAAATTTGCTGGACCTTTTTCTTGTGTTGAAATTTCTTTTTTTTCCATTTTTCATTCACTTTTCTGGTAAAATTTTCGTTTAAGTGCTATTTTCTTGTTTTAGTTTTAGGCGATTTGGCATTGGGCGATATTTTCCACTGCCATTTGGCAAAGGTATTCAGTTGCTACTGATTGGTTGTCAACTAGTGCATTTGTCAGTTAATCTTTTTTAATTTCAATTTCGATTCTTAGATTTCCACTGCTGAGTGCTGCAATAATGGTAAGTTAATTTGTTACAAAATAATAAAATAAGTTAATTATGCACACAGATGCCGACTGCACATAAACATAAGCAGAACATCTACCAGCAGACATGGAACTATTTTTGTAGAAGTGCGCTTTCAAAGCTAGATACGATCACTGTAACGCAGGACCAGAGATTTTAAGCGAAATACACTGTTGACATATGCTAATAAGACACACGCTCCGAATTTCAATTTCATAGCTCGAGGGTCAATCGCATTAATTCGAATCCAATCTCTGCTTGAGTTCAATTCCATTCGATGTAGCAACAGAAACTGCGCCAATGCAGTGGTTGCCAACATCCTTAAATATCGGTAACAATCTGATTGGGTTGAACTCCAGAAACACACGCACCACAACCCACACGTAACAAGCCAGCGTACAACAGCAACGCCTGGTACAAACCAAGGGGAGGAAATGCTTCATGCTGTAAGATAATTTAATTTGGTTATACAAATACAGGCTTGTAAATGCGAGAAGCGAGTTGGTGAAAGCAGTGCTATGCAAGCAATGCTGACGGCAATGCGATGCGACAAGGATGAGTAGCATATTGAAACAATCATCTAATCTTCGCGCTTCCATCCACACGAAACACTGGCTTGTAATTCAATGAATGCAAAGCAACAGCGTTTGAGTTATCTTGTTTTACACGGGGTTGCGACAAGGCAAGGGTGAGCAGGAAAACTGCTCAAGGCTTAAGATAGCACCTAGTGCTAGTGCCCAAGATTTTGCTGTTGATAGCGATAACGATAGCAATGATTTAACATCATTTTGCTATCCCAGGGAATCCCGGGTTGGGAGTCGCCGACTGAATTAACTTCTGTACACGCATTTGCAGGGATGTCAACTCACCTAACTCAACCAGAATGCGGCACATTATGATTCAGGGCTTCCTGAGCTCAGCGCAGAAGGGGTAGCGAAAAGCACTGCTTTGATCCCTTGTCCGATTGCAGATTTGTGTTAGTCGTTCCGAACCACGTACAAATCTATCAACTCGCTCAAAATCGAGCAGCTCGCATGGGTTTTGATTATTCATGCGGAAGGCGTGCATTTCAATGATTACGGCACACTCAGCTGCCAAAGTATTCGTCAGAGATTTTGGCTTTTATGTGCGTGCGACCGAGCGTGCGTTCCTCCATTCCTCAATGCGTTCAAGCGTCCAAACTCTTTCCTACACTCAGTTCGATACGAGCTGAATGTATTTTAAGATTTCAATCTCTGCAAGAATTTAAGTGTGTGGACGTTTGGAGCTTAAATTTGCTCGTTTGCAAAACGACTTCATCAAAGAAATCAGATAAATTGAAAATTTTAACAGTTGGTCAAGAAAAGAAGTGCCTGACGGAGGGAGTACGAAAGCAGATTCTTTATCCACCGAAATAGTCTGCACGCCCTAGTTTCTCTACCTCTTTAATTCATTTAAGTGAACTTCGATTACGTTAATGACAAGCAGCGAAGCAAAATGGCCGAAGTACTTCAATGTAACGAGCGCCTCACTTCAGCGCGGCTGCCATCAGGACCTCGCTTGTTGCCGATGATGAAAGAATGGCCCAGCAGGAAACTTTGCAATTAATCAAAACTTTGTTGCTCGCTAAATGCCATTTTTGTGTGCTCGTTTTATTTGTTGCTGACAAAAGTGACATTGTCGAATAGAGAAGCGCGTCAGCGCCTATAAAAAAAAATGGTATCTCAAAATACTGCGCCACGATATTCTACAGCAAAAGTTCTTTAAACGTGTATCTGCGTGCGTTGTTCCCGGCACACGTTTCCCATTCTTAGGATTTGCCTACTCTAAAGTCAGCTTAGTGCTCGCTCTGCTCTGATAAAATTGTTTCAATGCTGCTGCTTGCTTCAAGTGTCTGACTGTATCATCAAGCTTAATTTCTTGCCGCCCTTCGCTCATTTCACTAGGAGTACTTCATTATTATTATTGCACAAATTCTTATGCTTTAAAAATGCTGAACTTTAAGATTTGTGCCTTCATATTTATATTTCTCATTTATCTCGGCCTTCTTTCACTTCACTGAAATTTTTAATTTCCACGTCCACCCACAACCCATTTTAAAGGTTGATTCTGAATTTAAACAGCAGACGAGTGACGCGACGCTGATTGTGAATGTTGATGTTGATGTTGGTGATGTTGATGGCTGCTATCAAAAAGTTTCCCCAATTTAATTTCATCATATTCTGCAGCAAAATAAAACAACAACAAAAACAACATCAGCATCAGCCGAAGTCAAATCACAACGTGGAGCCAGAAATAATGGCTGCCCTGTTATTTTAATGAAAATTGGAAAGTGCTTCCCATTCCTTAGCCCCACAGTACCATCCTTTCCAACTGTATACATAGAATAAAAAAAAAGCAACGTCCATCGAAGCTGGAAAAAACATGTTTAAGGTATGTATGTATTGTAAGATAGATACCATTTTATTCCTCTTAAAGTGACCAAAAATTTAGCTGAACTTAAATAACTAAAAAATAAAGGTAATTAATTTATTTGTAATTTGTATTTTGTAATGTAATTTGCTAGAAGTTCTACAGAAGTGCTTGGTTACTGAGGAATTTCTGTACCGAAGTAATTGATTGAAATTAAAAATGAATGATAAATTCAAGTATTAATTCAATATAATTTCTGGATTCGAATATTTAAGATAGAAAATGCATTTCTGTTTAATGGAAAAATCTGATGAACTTATTTTTTTTAAATCTTACCAGAAAATAACAGACAGATGTGGCCTACTTTTACTGAAAAACGAACGACGAAGCTCACTCTAATGGCGAGGAAAGATCTCTCCATTCTGATAGGCGTTATAAAAGGCCATACGGGCTTTTGCGAATGACTTCTGCTGGAGTTGCAGGGATGAGGAAGAGGGGGAGACGGAATCGCATCTCCTATGTTCATGCCCCGCTCTATCCCGCAGAAAACGTAAGCATCTAGGTAGCCTTTTTCTTATAATCTCAGGGATCTTGAGAAGGTTAGGCGTCTACTGCTTTTTATTATTAGTACAGGTTGGATCCACCGCAGTGCTTTCGAGAGCAGGAGGGGAGGAATAAATACCCTGTGGTATCACAACGGACCAAATATTTGGTAATCTCTTAGACCCGCTGCCACCTTAACCTAACCTTAACCTAACCTTCCAGACAAAATAAAGCCAAGTGACTGAATAAAGGACAATCAAAGCTCGGCGATAAGGATTACGTGTGTAATTGATTGCGACAAGGACTAGGACTACTTTAAGCCCAATTTTAAAATTATTAAAATTAGGATTGCGGCATATTTGCTCGTTGGCTTGGCTTGTTTAGACTTACTTCGTCGGGCAGAAACTTGAAAGGCTTGAAACGATCGACAAAAGCTTGCAAGTATCCAATTAATTGAATTTAAAGCATGTATCCAAAAAATTCAATGAGCTTGTGTAGAGAGAAGATTATGTGGACTTTGTGGTTGGAAGTTTTAGGGGTAGATGATTTCGAATCTGATGTCAAAATTTAAAATTTAAGAAGGTGGGTAGACTTGCCACCAAGATTTTTTTGTATTTTTGCGAATTCTTGTAATTTTGAAATTCTGACAACGGATTTGATTTTGAATATAGTGTCACAGTTTTAAAATTTCAGATGAAGGTTAGGGTTGCCACCTAAATTTTTACCACAGTATTGCCACCTAATAATATGCATTTTTAAGAGTTTTGAACGTCATTTAACAGTTTTAGGGAGCCACTGATTTCGAATCTGAAGTCAGAATTTTAAAATTCAAGATGGTAGATAGGGTTGCCACCTTAATTTTTGTATTTGTATGAAATCGGAGATGGCAAAAAAATGGTAAACTAAAAATGAGTCGCTGAATACGAATCTGAGGTCAGAATTTCAAAATTATAAAACTTTATGATAGTAGGGTTGCCACCGAATAATATATATTTTCAAAAGTACAAGCAACCTCTTTTATTCCAAAACTTTATAATTTTAATACAAAAAATACTATACACACAAATACAAAATATAATAATTGTAAGGCGGGTTCAAATTCGGTCTGATAAGGCCACAAAATTTAACTTTATTTATATTAATTTTTTTCCTTTGTTTTTAATTACATTATTACAGACATAATTTTGTTTTTCTAAGAATTTAAAATAGGTTTGTTCACGAATTTTATTTTTTTAAAAATTGCAGCGAGAGAGGGAAATAATTAAGAATAATAATGTCACAAATAGAAAAATAGCGAAAGAATACGGAAACAGAAAACTAGTGGAAACTTGCAAAATCACAACTGATCTACCCCCCATGACAGTTTAGTTTTTTTTTAAACCTGGAAAAATTGTGTAAATTCGTTTTGGTTTTCAAATATTTAATATTATTTAAAAGAAAAAAAAATACAAATAAGCCATCCAAAACCGAACTTAAAGCATCGTCAAAGAAATGTAAAAGAAAAATTTGTTTTTTATTAAATAAAAACATCCGAAATAAATCTTTTTCCACTCATTTGAATAGATAGCTAGTTTTTGTGACAAGCAATTTTTTTTCTTGGTACCTAAAAATTCTTGCAAGTAAAAATTTCACTAGCATAAACTTGTAGCTAATTTTTTTTCTCTCACCTTTTAACGCTCTCGTTGCGAGTTTTTTCGAGTACGTGAACGCTTTACTATTAAAAACTTGTATCCAAATATCTTTGTTTACATTTAAAGCAGATGTTTATATTCTTGTGCTAACATTTTGAGCTTAATATACGGAGACGAAGTCTAAACATAACCTTCTGTTATCATGAAGTATTATGTTTAGAAACTCCTACAATGACAAAATAACAGAGAATAAATCTAAAAATAGATTTCTGTTAAGACAAACATTTGTAGGTTTTTTTTTGTTTACAGAGCCAAACTTGAGAGAGTCTGAGCTTAGCAGAGGCTCAGTATAACAGTTTGACAGCAAACAGAGTTGGGCCACTGAGACGAATTTAACATAGTGCGTAGGCTTAACATTAAAGACAAATTAACATAAATGGTAATGACCATAAGGAAAGCTGGCAGCGGCGGAGTAAGGGGGATGAACACATCGGGTGATGTATACCGTTTCAAAACTTGCATGCTGAATGATGAGAGAAATTAACGGGTTGAATCCAGTCCACGCTGTTTCAATCCCAAATAGTAAGGTAAATGTCCCTAAAACAATTTTTTTTATAGGAAAATAAGCAAGGGCGTGTGCAAAAGTTGGTACCGCGTGCAAACATTGAGGACGTGTGCAAAATTACGGGGCTATTCCAGATTTTCATTGGTATAAAAGCCAAAGCGACGATATCTACAAGACGTTACCATAGTTAATTGCTTTTATTTCAAAGTGAAGTGAATAATAGTTTTAGTGACTTAACTTTTTTTGGAAGTAGCTAATTAAAGTTTAATCAATAAAAAATAAAACAGTAAAAATCTCAGTGAAAACTTGTGAATTAATAAAAGCTTTATTAAATTTTAATGCACAAAACCTAAATTCTCTAAAACCTTATATTAAAATACATTAATTTGTAAAAATGTGACAAAAAAAAATAAATTAAAAAAATTAAATAAAAATGAAAATAAAAACTAAATTGTATATAAAATGTACGAACAATTATTAAAAATGTAAAGACTTTAAATTATAAAATTAATGAAAATTTATATGAACAAAATAGAAAAAAAAATTGTTCAATACATAAACTTAAACACTAATGAGCTAAAATGGAGTTTGTTAAAAAAAATATAAGAAATAAATTTTTTTCTGGAAACAAATCTTAAACATAAGCGAAAACTGAAAAAAAAATTTATTTTTTAGATTTTAATCTGGATATATTTTTTTAAGTAGAATAAAATGAAAATCTCAAGATAACATCTTAAAAATGATGAAAGTGATATTTTTCAGACTTTATTTTTATAAGAATAAAAATTAACTTAAAATATTCATCAAAATTTTAGTTAAAACCGAAAAAAAAATATTAGTGTTAAATATAAAAATACTATTATGATAAACATACATACACAAACAAGAAAAAAGAAAAAAAACGAAGTTTAAAACCTTAAAACTACGCAAAGACGTAAGAAAAAACAAATTCTAAATTTCCAGTGTACAACCGCAAAAGTTGTGAATTCTTAAACAGAAGAAAAAAAAATATAAAAAAAAGAGAGAGAAGAAAAGAACAAGAGACATTTTTAAAAATAGGCTTATTTTAATGAGAGCATTACAGCAGCAAATAAATTATATCAATGTCTGCTCCTAACAGAGCTCTGTAAATAATACTGACAGCCAGATCAGCGATGACAGCAACCCGAGTAGCAGCATCGATGGACAGCGAGGGATTTAAATATAAATAAATATAAATAAAAAGAAAGGAAACCCGAAATAAAAGTAATGTAATGTAACTTATATATATTCATAAAAGAAAAAAAAAACTAACAAAAAGAAAAAAAAAACACAAAACCCAAATGTATACACTCAAAAAAAAAAACATAGGTCTTAACATCATAAAATTTCTAGTGATTTTTTTTTTATAAATAAATACCTTTTGTTTTTTTTTATTAATATAATGTCATATTTCTATACAAACAAAAAAAAATGTGAGTATGCGCATACGAATAAGTAGATTTTAAAAATTTATTGGTAAGAAAAAAAAAACTTGAATAAGTAATGTAATATTTTTATATTGTTTTTCTTTTTCTTCCTTTTCCTTTTTTATTTCCTTTAATAAATTATTATTCACTGAATTAGCTTAAAAAATTGGTTTAAATTAATAATTAGATTCCCGTAGGTAACAGGAAGTCACTCTACTGTTTGTAAAAGGGAGCTTGTTGTGGTTTTAAAGGGGATTTTTTTTTGTGACAAGCTAAGGTTGGGTCGGGCAGAAAAGGTGGCAACACTACCAGCCACCAACCCACTTTATCAAGTGACTTTTTTTTTCTAATTCAAATTTTTAGTATTTTTTTTTCTTTCACTATTCTATAATTTAAATTTTCCCTCTTCTATATATTTTCTCCTTATATTTTTTTCTTATATCTGAAAGATGAAGTTTGCCCTTTTTTATTCTTTTCTGGCCTGTGCATGAATTTTTTTTTTGCTAACGTCCAAAGGGCAGCACACGCAAGGCAGAGAGATATCCACCCCGCCACTGAAAATAGCCGTGTAACAGCAAGCATGCACACCTTCTGACCTTGCGTATTACCACCCTATGCCCACAATATTTAAAAATCCGAGTAGGTTCGTTACATAATACAAAAAATTAAGGTAGCAACCCTATCCACCATCTTGAATTTCAAAACTCTGACTTCAGATACTGTGGTAAAAATTTAGGTGGCAACCTTAACCTCCATCTTATTTTAAAACTGTGACATTATGTTCGAAATCAAATCGGTTGTCAGAATTTCAAAATTACAAAAATTCGCAAAAATGCAAAAAAAAATCTAGGCGGCAACTCAGTCCGGCATCTTGAATTTTAAATTCTGACATCAGATCCGAAATCATCTATCCCCTAAAACTGCCAACCACGGAGTCCACAGAACCCTTAAAAGTCATAATACGCTTAAGCTTTTCCTACACAAGCTCATTGAATTTTTTGGAGTCTTGTTTTAATTTTATACTTGCCTTCAATTTCAAGCTTTTCAAGCTTTTTTCCGAAGGCATCAAGCTTTCCTTTACTTGAAACTTCGTGCCGTTCGCTTGTAAGCTAGCATACTTGCAAGTCGCAAGCAGTAGTGGGCTTATTTATATTCAATTACAAGCTATACTTGATTCAAAATTATCAAGCTCAAGCTAGCTTGAACTTGTATTTTAAGCAAGTACTTGAAATAGACTTTAAGTAGGCTTGTGCAGTTCTCTGATACACACTCACTCACATACCATGATTTGTACACTGAGGGAAATATGTGTTAAAATTAAATGAAATTGTGTTCATATTAAACGAATTTGTTTTTGAAATAGAGCTTGAAACAATTTCTTTTAAGTTAAATACAAATATTTTTTAAAGTTTAATTTAAAACAAAAGATTTTGTTTTCAAAACAATTTTTTAAATATACTTTCACTGTAAAAATTTTAAGTTTAAACACATATATTTAAACGAAAAAAGTAATGCAAAAACTTTAATATTTAAAACAAATAAATTAAACCGCCATTTTTTCGATGCCATTTTTTTAACATTTTCGTGTTTTCGGAATCAGATTCGTGATAAGCGACCCCTGGGGCCCCCAAATAACAAATTTTTTGGACTTCATTTGATAAAGGTTGCGTTTTATTGCGGCTTGAAATATTTTAAACATAAAAACAATTAATCAGTTTATTTCATCTTATGTTCAATTTTTGTAAGACTAATTTAAAAATATTTTCAAACAATCAAATGTAAAATCGGGGTCTCAGTAGTCTGGCAATAATTTTCAATGATTCTACTGCACATTATTTTTTTAATTCAATCTCTGATTGAGACGTATTTTTTGTTATTGGAAGGAAATAATAAGATAAAATTATACAAAAAAACAGAAATGAGTTCAGAGTCGAAAATTTAACACGCTTGTTCTAAATTTTGTTTTGTAGAAACGCAAATGAGTTAAATTTCTATTTTAAAGCTTTTTGTTTAATTTTAAAGTATGTTTTTTTTCTCAGTGTATGTATTTTTCATTTTAAAATTCCTTATCCCTTAAAAAACACCCATCTTATTAAATTCTTCTTCTTATTGAATTCTTTAAAAGGTTGTGGTTATATTTTCTGTCACTGGTTGTAGCTTCATTCCACCTGACCATGTTTTCGCTTTAACTGAAAAGCAAATACGCCGCATAGACACAATAAGTCCTTATAAGTACATCGGCATGATGCCATCGCATGCAAAAATCCGACATGTAACATCAAAAGTACCTGTATTCGAATAAAAAAATGCATATAAAGATTCTTTGAAAAATACATTGACCTTGCACTTTCAAATACGCAAGGCAAAATTAATTTTATTGGAGAAAAAGTTTATAAAAACTTTAGCCTGTGGCGAACAATCCTTGAATCATTGCTAAATTTTTTAGTGACAATGAGAAAATTAAGGCCGTAGAAATTGACAAACGTTGATGAATTACTAAAAAAAAAAACTTTGGAGGCTCTTTGATAGACCCGACTTATTTTGTAAGGATACTTTACTCAAATCACTGGAATCCTACGTTTTTTTGTAGACGAAGAAGGCTGCATTGAAAATTTTCAGCAGAAAAATTCATTTGAAGCTATATAAAATGAACTTACATGAATTTAAATAAATAACTATTTAACTCGACTTATGTCTCTTATCTCTAATCATTTCTTTCGAACTTTTGCATTAAGGCCCTGCTAAATGTGCCACTTTCTAGTTTAATAAATCGTTATCTCTATTTTGAAAAAAACGGAAAAGTCCTGATCTACTATCATATGCGCCTAAGTCAAACATTTAACCTGATATACTTTTTTCCAAATTTAACAATTTTTTTCTACAATAAAATTCAGCGAATTTGCAGAATTGTAAAAACTTAAATTTTCCAAAAAAGCATTATGTGGATACTTAGAGGACTTTGAAAAGTATCGACTCCAATATCTCTCTATTGTACGCTTTAAGATATCTTATAATTTTACTGTACTAATATAAATTTTTAAATAAATGAACAAGGAATAAGATTACTTTTACAAGCTTTTTTGTCACATTTATCTATACACGTATCGGTGAGATATTGCAAGGATCTTTGGGTTGTGTTTTTAAAATAACCAAGTGCGAAAGTGCGAAAAAGTAGAAGTTGAACTGTATTGTTATTGCAGATTAACTCATTATTTGTTAATCATTAGCTTTTTTTTAATAACGATCACTGTTACAAATAGAAGCTGATTACATTTTTCATTGTAGGAATGCATCTTTCCATAGAAATATTTTTTCTTTACTTGGTTGCTACTATTGCTTGGCTATTGGTATACTTAACCCATTAGTGCATAGACGAAACTAAAAAAGTCAAGAAGATGATACTTTCTGAACCGTGTTATTCTTCGCTAAACAAGAAAATGAAACTACTCCCATCGATCGAAAAAGTAATTTTCGTACTTTTCCAGACCGTCCTCTTTAAAGGACGCTGTGCATAGAATATCATACCATAGAATACCATTCATCTAAAGAAAAACGCACTTTTCAACTTTTTAAAAAATGTTTTTATATGAAGTTTTTCGAATTGGAGATCAGTTTTATATATTAATAAAAAATAAATTGTCTTTTTTTTAGTTTTGCGGTATTGTTGCATAGTGGTAGTGGATGAAGTGGACGTTGGCATTTTATACAAATGATTTTTTACTTTACGCCATTATGACCACAACGACGTTGATTAGGAATGAAGTTAACCCAATGTTGATACTCATCATATCTATCATCAACGCTGGCAAAAGTTGCATTTAAAGAAGAAAATATTATATAGTAGAACTATTGATTTTAGTTGGTTACCAGACAGCCGCTTTCTTTTTGATGGTCGTTCCAAAATTAGGTCAGAATCGGAGTCCGAATCAGAATCATCGTCGTTTGCAGTAATATGATGAAACTCTGCTACAGTATTCATCAAATGAAAGGAGATATACTTGGTCCAATCTCATCATAATCTGATGGCGCGGAATCGCAGTCTGATTCGGCCAGAGGTATCTCTCATGGAGACAAAATACAAATATTTGTGCCAATGGCAGGAATTCACACTTCTTCTTCATCACATTCCTCCAATTTCCAAAGAATATCCAAAATCTCATTAAGTTTTCACTTATTTCTTAATAAACACAAGTAAAGTTATGAGCAACACTTTGTAATGAACCCATTTGCTCGTTACTGATTTTTGCTGAGGTAGGCTCATTGAGTAAACCAGGGGTTCTTACAAAATAATTTATTTACCAATGATTCCGTTGTTTTAAATAAGAAAGCCAGCATTTTAGTTTTAAACTGTTGAGTAAGTCTTTATTATTTTCATTTGTTTTATTTATTACTTAACGAGTACGTTACTTAATTATTATTAATTATTAAGCATTATATAAATTAAATTGATATAATTAGTCCTTGCTTATTCATATTTATTCCCTTACTTGCTATGATCTCTCTCGCAAATAAATACAAATAAATACAAATACAAGGGTGAGTACACCTTCGTTTACGATAACTACGCCTGGCTTAGAGTAACCAACGTTCAAACGGTGAGTACACCTTCGCTTAAAATAACTACGCCTGAGCTTAGAGTAAAACTATGTTCGAAGGGTGAGTACACCTTCGCTTAAGATAATTACGTTTTGAACTTATAGTAAACAAAGTTAGAGGGGTGAGTACACCTTCGATAATTACGCCTGACTTAGACTAAACAACGTTCGAAGGGTGAGTACACCTTCGCTTAAGATAACTACGCCTGAGCTTAGAGTAAAACTATGTTCGAAGGGTGAGTACACCTTCGCTTAAGATAACTACGTTTTCAACTTATATTAAACAAAGTTCGAAGCGTGAGTACACCTTCGCTTACGATAACTACGCCTGAGCTTAGAGAAAAACTATGTTCGAAGTGTGAGTACACCTTCGGTTAAGTTAACTACGCCTGAGCTTAGAGTAAAACTATGTTTGAAGGGTGAGTACACCTTCGCTTAAGATGACTTCGCCTGACTTAGAATAAACAACGTTCGAAGGGTGAGGACACCTTCGCTTAAGATAACTACGCTTGAACTAACTACTCAGTCTCAAAGCATGTGCATGCTACTGCGCCTGCGACAAGACTGCCTGTCCTAAACAAACGCGACTGCTTTATATTCTCCCGTTGCCTTTCTGTTCCGTGTTCACTTGTTTTGTTTTCCCTGCCTGTGTATATGTGACTGTGTACATGGCTTTGCATGTTCGTATGTGTGTATTTATTATTTGTTTACTTATTTGTTATTCAATACATTATTTTTTCTTCAATAGAATATTTATAACTTAATATTATATATTTTACCTAATAAGATATAATAATTTCCACACATTTTATTCATAATATATAATAAATCTTTAAATTTTATTAAGATAGTTTAATTTACATTTCATGTTTTGGTTGTTTACATTTTCCATATTTTAAATTCAGTTAACAATTCATTTATATAATTTGTGAGACCCAAATTGTGTAAAAATTTGAGTCCTCACAACTTTTCTACAAAATGAATAGATGAATGGCATTTTATGCGCGGTGGCCTTTATAAAGGTCGAAAAAAGTTTTTAGAAAAAAATGACACAAATTTAGGTGTTACCGGAATAAAAAGTATATGTTATAAATGTTGACACATAGTAAACAATAAAAAAGCTTCTTAACACAATACCAATCACCATTTTTATAAAATTTACCTTCGAGCCATATTTGCACTTTTTTCTTATAAGAAACTTTCACTTTGATGCTTGACAAATCCGACTTGTGTAAACTTGGGAAAACAGCTAATTTTTTTTTTTAATATAACGTAATATTTGTGCAAAAAGCTAAGTTATTTGGCAGGGATGCCAATAGAGTTTTAATAATTTTAGTTTTTCTTACCGGCATTTTAAAAGGCCGATACACATGGGTTTATTCAATATAACTTCCACAAATGGCAAATTACTTTCGACTCTATGACAAAAAATTAAAAATGTTTATAAAATAAAATAACCAAGATTCTTATTTGGGCAAGCAGGTTAACTAATCACAAATTCTTAACTCTCTCGTAGACAACAGTTCATTCGAAATTATGAATAACTTGAAACTACTTTCATTTCTATGATACACGGTCAAAACTCTTGAACTATTTTTTTATCCAATCGTTGGAATCATGCAATTTTTCATACTTGTTGCATTAGAATTTTTTTTAATAAACCCCAGAGTAATATTTAATGCATTGTGGGAATACTCCAAGAAAGCAGATTTCCGCTTCGTTCAGCTCTTATGTATGTTTATCATTTCTTTATGCATAAGGCTTCAATAGAGCCATAAATTTATACACTAAATGTATCAAGATTAATAGCCTTATTTTGGTGATTAACAAATGTAAAATCATTGTCAAGCTAGTCTTTTATGTACTTTTTCTTTGGTCCATGAAGTTGGAAACTTCCAAATGTTTTGCAAACCTATTTTTTTTTTTAAAAAAAAAGTCTAAAGAACCAAGGCATTATACAAAGAAGGACTTATATAAGACAAGGTGTGGTCTTTGGCCTGAAAGCAAAGGGAAAGATTTATTTAAAGGAATTGATTAGAACCATACGTGAATTATTGATAAGGCAAAACAACTGTGAAAGACAATTTGAATTGCTTTTAACAGAGGCTAGTGTTATGGCTTAACCTCGGCAAGCATTTCCAGCACTTAGTTGTTCCTTGCCTTTAATTCCATATTTTCCACAATTTAGTTGTGGATTTTTTTAGTTTTCCATAGTTCTTAAATGTAAGAAAGAACAAAGAAAGTGAAAAGAACCATGCCCGAACCTGGATTCGAACTAGGGACCTATGGGTTGATAGTCTAGCGCACTCTCCGCTAGACTACAAAGATTCCATGTTTTGTCAAGAAACGTGATTTCGATTACATTTTAGAATAAAAAATAATTTACAATTGCCAATCACAAAAATAAGGCCCCACGGGGAAATAAACTCAATTTTAATATTTAGGGTCGATGAAATTTTAATACAGTTTCGGTGTGGTCATATAAAAGATACAAAATGTATTATAATTTAGTCAAAGATTTTTGACCTTGTAGCATGATGCGGACTTTCAGCATGTTTAAAATATTTAACATGTTTTTGCTCAATATCATAAGAATACAACTTTCACCAATTAACCTTTGTGCAGCACTAAGCTGCCTCGTAACATATCTCAGACTAACTATTGCCAAATAATCGAAGCTGGTGAATCGAAATTAATGAAGTTTGCAACTTTAAATACATCCTAGAACAAACTTAATAACATTGTTGCATGAGACCCCAACATTGCATTAGCCGCTTCCCTTCCATCTCTCGCTTTCTCTCTCCCTCCTCATCTAAACACATAGCATTTCCATGCATTCTGCAAGTCTATCATTAAGAATATTCAGTGAAGCATTTACCGCGGATGCTGTGGAGTATTCCTGCAAATTTCTTCCGTTCCAACGGATAAGCCGAAGGCTCACCAAGTACACTCCTCTGCATCGTACAGAGCCCATATTGAGCTCCCGAATAACAAAATTTCTCCCCCATCTTATCGCAGCAGGATGGCTCGAAGTGCGCGACGAAACGGAATGAATGCTGTGTGTCATGATTACAGCTGAAGGACCTGAAAGGTTACTTCACTGCACGACGACTGCCAGACTCTAACTCTAAGTATTCAAATCTATTTGCGGTGCTTAAAAACTCCACAATAAAAAAATCTAAAAGTTGTTGTTTGTTGAGCGATGCGAATAACGAAAGTCAAACTGCACTGAACAAAGAAAAAAGCAACAAATATACAAAAAAATACAGATATAAGCCTGGCACCTCAAGGACTTCTACCAGACAAACAAATAAACGTAATTTCAGGATCAAACTTCACAGCGCGCTGCGCTTCCGCCATTACTTCAGAAGGACTTGAAACAGTAGGAGTTGCCTAGAGAAGCATTCCCCTTAAAGTGGTTTAATCTTTGGTATTACGAGTTGTATTTCACATTTTTTCTTCTTTTTTTCAGTATTGTTGAATATAAGAATAAACGATTCTGATTCATTGAATTGAAAAATTATAGCCTAATCAATACTGAGCTTTGAGAAACTCCTGCTAGTTTGGAAAGTGTTTTTGTATATTTTTCTAGCAATTAAGTGATTTGCACCTTTTGTGTGATAAATTCGAAAATGAAAGCAAAATTAACATTGGAAGTATAAGAAATATTCAGATTGAATCAATATTTCTTGAAGCGATATGAGTCAAAATTTGCTTCAATATTTATAAATTTGCCGTGTGGTGGCTTTTTCACCAAAGTAAATTATTTCAAAAGTTAAAAGCCTGCTCTCCACCCAAACTTTCATAAACTTTTTGTTAACAAGTCTAAACTATGACAGAGTTTGAATAGAAAAACTGTGTTGCTCAAGAGCGCTCGCTATACACACATTACTTTTACCACAAGCAATATGCACCCAAACGCACAAGCTAATACGTTCCAAAGGAACAGCTACTTAAACCTAGTCAATAAATGCAAAGCGAGCGAAGCTTTTCAAACTTTTGCTCTAACGCGTCTCTGAGCAATGGCCAAAGTTTTGAAATTTTTATAACTACAACTCGCAAAAAAAGGCCGAACTTCTGCTTTGACATATGTTGTTGGTAACGAATTGGGATGCACTCATTGTTTACTTTGGGCGAGCATGGTTTACAGCTTAATTTCGGAAAGTTTAATAGGTTTTTGTGTATGTTAAATGTTAAGGACTAATTAACAAAAGTTGGTCCTTAAGGATGAATATGACGAGCCGTGGTAATGAAGCATATAACGCTGAAGTTAAATATACAAATAAAACATCATTATGAGAACAAAAACATAACAAAGAGCACTAAACACAAGCAGAATAATCATGGTTTGAAGAGTTAATACATCATTTATAAAAAAATAACAAGTCGAATTAGACAAGTACACACAAAATTATATATGTGTTGTACCTATGTAGGTGACTGACTACTTTGAGAATGAATTCTTAAGATTGTTAGAACATTTTATGACCCTTAGTCTAACGAGCAACAACAAAATAGACAACAATACTTTTAGGAACAGAGGTTGTGAACACTCGTAAGGCACTCTCCAAATGATGGATGCGACACATCGGTCTTGATGTCTTTTGTAATTGCCGAATTGCTACAATCTTGCCAAGTATTCGTAATGTTTGAGTTTTTTTTATCTATTTTGTCAACGGCTACAAAGATACAATAATACATAATTGATTTCTTGGTAAAGAGGAAATGCACAATCATATCGGCAACACCTCGGTCAGCGTTATCGAAAGACAAGAAGTACTTGCAAATTTTTATATAAAAAATATTTCTATTTGGTAATGACTTGATTGAAAATATAATCAAACGAACCCGATACGTACAATGGATTTAGTAATTGACTTTTTTTATATTACATAATTATTTTTTGAAGCGAAACTTTTTACGCCTCGTTTTGTAATTTGCTTGAGTGAAATCTCAAAAACGGAACTTTTTTCCATACATCTTTTTCTAAGAATTGTTTTTGTTTTTTACTTGCGTATATTACAACAAGAGGATATAAAATTAAAAATATTACTCTGTCAGCGCAAGCAGCGAGAATCGAACTCGAACCATTTTGATCGAGAGTTCTACACATTAACCATTACTCCAAAACCTTTTGTGTTGTGATGAGATCCATTCAATATTAAGTATTAACTGAAGCTATGTTGCAGTAGATGACAGGAATTTATTGAAAGGATTGTGCATTAGCTATCCTACATATTCTATTGTGAATGCGGGAAACTATGATGCAGCAGATAACAATAATCGATCAAAAGCATTGTGCATTAGCTATCCAAATAACAAAAGTAGCAAGGTTCCATTGAACGGTTTGAAAACTATCACAAGATGCCAATTGTTTTAGGTGTAAATTTTAATTGCGAATTCACTCATGAATGTTCATAGGCACTTAAGGCAAGGCCGGTGATCTAGCGCTCGAAAATTTAAGGTATTTTTAGAATTTTTTTTAAAAAACTAAAATATTAAACAGCGATATTTAAACTTTTAAGGTGTATTGTATTGCTCATTCATCATAAAAAAAATTATGTTTTTATCTTAAAAATTGAAGAAATAGTCAAAAATGCTTATACTAAATTTAGAGTCGACTTTTATTTTGACTATTGGTATGGCCCAATAACTTTTATATTCTTTCGTCGCAAGCTAACAAAGAAGCCATGCAAATTTTTTCATGCTGTCGCAGCGCGATGCTCCGACAAAGTCAATTCTTCATCAACACATACAAAAATATTGAAGTTGTTGTAAGTGAGAGAAACTCGAGTTCCAAGTAGTTCCAGTCTTAAAGAAATCTCAAATAAATCATGCACGATTTTTCTTGATCCTTGACGAAACACGCTGATTTGGCCATACATATCATTGACGAAAATTTCATATAAATGTTCCAATTTCGTGCAAGACGCAATGCAGAAACGTCGGGATTTATCATGCACGAAACCAATATCGAAATATTGAGGAAATTTCGTTAACGAAAAGTAGACATGGATGTAAAGAAAATTCTTCATGGAATTAAAATCGAAACTTAAAATCGAAAAATAATTCGTAAAGGAATGTTAAACCGAAACGTTGAAGAAGTGAAAACGCTGTACTGTTGCAGTTTCACCTCTTAACGATTCGGCGAATTACAACAATCATTAATATTTCCAAGTTGTTGTAATAGAGTGGAAAAAGTTAGGCGCTGACAACCGCTGCTTTGAATTATATTTTGTATGAATTTTTTTTAGGCCAGCAGCTCATGCAGAAACTTCCTTCAAGAAATCATCACGAAAAGTTCGTCAATGATACCGCGAACTACTGGGTTATGGAGATGAAGATGCATTAAAGTCTTCTTATTCAAATGAGATTTCGGTTCGAGTTGAAGAAAAATTCGAGTTAGGGAAATTCGACTTAAAGATATCCAAATATAAGGAAAATGTTTTGAGGAAGCAAAAAGCACGAATACTACTTCGAGTTATGGAGAATTTTGAGTTACGGAAGTTCGAGTTAGGGAATTTTCACTGTTTAAAAAAAATTAATTTCATAAAAAGTCTAGGCCTTAAACAATGCCGTTTTGATATATATAATTTGCGAATGATAAGCGATCCAAATATTTGCACAACACGATTAGGACAACTATTGATGTTATTTTTGCTAGAAATATCGATGACATGACATGTATATACTATACGTTTGCTATTTTAGATATTAAAAACCAATAATTTCATTAACATTTACAAAAATAATTCAAAATTTATGTAAAATAATAATGTAAGGTAAAAAAATTTACTGCTGCGAATAGTATGTTTTTTAAGTTTACATTATGTTATTTAAAATTTTTTTATTAAAAAAACTAATAAATTATCGAAAAAAAACTTATAAAACAGCAAAAAAGGTTCGCTTCTCTCGTGTGTCCAGCATTGCATGTGTTTATTTTTCTTGCAAAATATTCTTGGCATAGCCAGCGGCGTAACTAGTGGGGGTAAGGGTTGTAGACTACCTTCCCTACTCTTTTAGAGTCGGTTTTTTTTTTTTTTTTTTTTTAATTGATTGTACAGAAAAATGTTTTTATTTAATTAATTAATATTTGTACAATAAGACTTGGTCTTTAGTAGTACATCAATAGAGGTGAATCACATTTATATAATTTTTACTTATTGAATAATTAACATTTGTCTAATAACTATGTGAATTTAGAATATAAAAAGGAATTAAGATTTTGCATTTAGGTTAAGTTTAATTAAATTGAACATTAAAATTTTTAAAAAAAAAAAAGAATTAAGAATAAGATAACTTAATAATTTTACTAAAAATTTTTAAAATACTGATTTTAATAAACAATAATTAGGAACGCATCAAAGCCAGTTATTGCCATTTTCATAACAAAAACCAACTTTAGTCGGCTATTTCATTTTAAATCATACCCAAAACTGTCTTCAGTCGGCCAATTCACTTTGAGTCGTACCTTAAACAAACTTCACTCGGCTAATTCACTTTCAGTCGTACCTTAAACGAACTTCAGTCGGCCAACTCATTTTAAGTCGTATCAGCGTTGAATTCTTGTAAACGAATCCAGCGTCCTTTGTGACAAAATGCAGAAAGAGTTCAGAAAAGTAGTTTAATTTTTGTTAAAAAAGTACGAAAATAGTAATGCATAGTAATGTAATAGAGGGCAGCGGACCAAATGGAAAAAATGGACCGTTTTTAGACCAATTGTACAACCGTGTCCTTGACCAAAAATAGAAACGGAAAATGATATTTTTGTTTGACCAAAAAAATAATAATGATTTTTATTTAAGATTTAAAAGATAAAATCAGATTACAATTTTTATATCTGAGCAAAAAATTGAAAATCATAAAATAATGATGAATGCTTAAGTTTTTGGATATAGCTTAATGAAAACAGTGCCTTATACAAATACCTTGTCAAAAAATTGAAAAAATAAGTGGAATAAAACAAGACCAAACGAACAAAGGTTTACTCAGTCGCCACACATATCGCCTTTTTGAAACGTAATTAATATATTTTTGTAGAACTTTCTGAGATTGAAATTTTTATCCACAAATACTCAACATTTGTAATAAAAAAATTTAATGATCGAAATAGGCCAACATATTTAAAGAAATTTTATTAGCTCAAGAACTCTGATGTAAAATCTTTAATTTCATAGACTTAACATTTTTATTTAAATACAATTATAATAAATAAATATATAATGAATTTAAAGGATTTAGTCAAACTATTGAAAAAAGGTCCGTTTTAACTTTAAAACTCGAGATTATGGCAAAAAGACCACCATTTTTAAATCTGTATTCAAAATTCATTTATTATAAAAGCATCGCTGTATGTCATTGTTGATGTTCGAAACGAAATTTCCCAAAGCTCTAAGAAAATTGACAAGTGGACTCGAAATGCTGCATATTCGCTATCAAACCAACTCATTTCTGTGAATTTTATTAGAAGTCTTGTTTTTATGAAAAATGTGCAAGTAAATATGAAACTCCTAACTGAATCTCTTGAAGCCGTTGAACTGAATAGTTTAAATGATATGAAATTTATTTCTTGTAAAAAAATATATTCGGACTCTGAAGGTACGGATAACTTAAGTAGTAGTTCTGTTGCATTGTTAAAATCTTTTAATGTTGAAGCTGAAAAGGAATTCTCAATTCGCCATCGCCGTCCTCTTGCGCCGAAACGTTTGGATGATAACAATGCCAACGCGGCTTATTTTTCGATGAACTGTTTTTATAGAAAGTATTTAAACTTATATTGGATAAGATAACCTCACTGATGCAAGATAAATTAAGCAGTTGCTTAAAAACAATGAAGCCTCTGTATGAACTCTTTAGTCCAATTCTATCTTCTACTAACTTGACCCAAAAGCGAATTCTAGAATCATGAAAATTGTTACCAAAAAATTGTTTGTTGGATTTACTTCAATTGAAAGCGGAATTTGAAGTATTCTATGATCTATGCGAAGGCGTAGAAACTCTATCAGGTACAGCTAATGTTTCAGAATGCAATAAAAAATCTCTTCCTGCAGTTAAGAAAATAACGCGTTTGCTGTGCACAGTGCCTGTTACTGTTTCAGGAAATGAGAGAACGTTCAGCAAATTAAAATTAGTTAAAAATTATTTAAGAACCACGCAAAGTGACTCACGTCTTAATGACTTATTAATACTTTCATCGGAAAATTACACAGTTGATCTCGTTAACTTAGATAATATTGCGCAGCAATGGGCTACCTTAAAAAAAAAGAATTAATATTTAAATGTTTGTGAAAATTAATATTTAAATGTTTAAAAATACAAACAATGTACAAAAATGTAAAAAAATACAAGCTTAAAAATTAAAAAAACACTATTTTTTTAATTAATTTAAAAAATTAAGAGAAAAAATGTTAAAGACACTGAAAGCCCTGTTTATTTATAAATATAAAATATTGTTATTAAATTAAAAAACAAATAAAAGCACCATTTTTTCGAGGCCATTTTTTAACTTTTTCGAGTCTTCTAAGTGAGATTCGTGATCAGCGACCCTTGGGACTCCCCGAATAAAATTTTTTTTTTGACTTTATTTGATAAAGTTTGCGTCTTATTGCGGCTTGAAATATTTTAAATATCAAAATAATTAATTCGTTTTTATTTCATCTAATGTTCATTATTCGTAAGACTAGTTCAAAAATATTTTCAAACAATCAAACGTATAATCGAGGTTTCAGTTGTCTGGCAATAATTTCAATGATTCTACTGCACATAATTTTTTAATTCAATCTCTGATAGCGACGTATTTTTTGTTATTGGAAGGAAATAAGAGAAAATTATACAAAAAACAGAAATGAGTTTATAGTTGAAAATTACACACGCTTGTCTTAAATTTTGTTGTGTATAAACGCAAATAAGTTCAATTTCTAGTTTAAATTTTTTTTTTTTGATTTTAAAGTATGTTTTTTTTTCACAGTGTATGAATAAATATATAAAGAGGTACATGTGTATTATATGGGTTTTGGGTTTCATACATTATCTTAAAATATTCCAGAACCTAATTGCAAGGCTTGATTCTGAATCCTGAATGTAATATAATGCTTAGCCAGAATATGACAACAGATTTAAAAATAGATTAGTACTTGATCCAAAACTAGCCTACTTTATTAAATTTCCTAATTTTTTCTTTCGACTTAGAATTAGAAGCTTTGCTCTCGCCTAGATCGCTGCAACTTTTTTAAATTTAAATGCTGCAGAATTGTTTATCATTTTACTAAGTTTAGGAAAAATTAAAAAAAAAATCCAAATTAAATCATATTTATGATAGAAAACCGAGCCGACTTTTGGAAAAACATTCATTTTCTTATAAAATGTATTTACTTTGTCTTCTGCTCGTTTATAATGACTTTAAAACATAAATTTGCTTATCGTCAAAGCTTATGTCCTTTATTGAAATAAATGTCCCTTGCTATCTGTTGCTATGAAGAATGGTGTTCTACCGTACGCATTATTTGTAGAATGTACGAAGTTTTAGTTGAGTTTAAAAAATTTTAAACTGAAATCGTTCAAACTTTTTTATCGAACAATTACTAAAATAAGGAAATGTGTGGTTGCAAGATGGCCGTAGCCTATTGGAACAGTACGTGGCTCATAACCTAAAGAACCACGGTTTAAACGCCAGCTGAACCAGAAGGTATTTTTCGTAACTAGGTATTAGAACCAAACGCGGCTGAAAAATACAGAATTTTGCATGTATTCAAATGATAAAATACATTAAATAAATAAATGTACATATTTAAAAGCATGCAAAATTCAATATTTTTTATTCGCATTTACCTAAAAATAAAATGAAAATGTAAAGTCTGCTGTGTGATTGACTTTTTACAAAGTTGCTGTGTTTGCCTTCTATCATAAATAACTTGACCTAAAGCTCCAAATTATAAAATTGCAAAATCATCAAAGTTCACTTTTAACTACACTGTAGATAAATTTCAACTTTTGAAAAGACACAAAAAAACGCCGAGTCACGTAAACTTAATTTTCGGTCGTAGAATTTAGTAGCATACTTAGTTTTTCCAAATCAGATCAAAATCACTAGATATTTAGATTTTTTATTGTTGACCTTCATTTGACCATCATTTAAAAAATTGTATAGTTTTTTAACAAGTACTTTTTATTTTTCTTTTTCAAAATTGCTTTCAACCTGAAAATCGAGAAAAGCTTGTTGAATCTATGATTTTTCAAATCTTTACTTGCAATTTCACTTTTTTCAAGTTTTTATGTATAAATATAGATTTTTTTTTTTCAAGTTTTTATGTTCAACATTCAAATTTGATCAAAATGTAAATTTTTATGTTCAACATTCAAATTTGATCAAAATGTAAGGATCGAATTTGAATGTTGAACATAAAAACTTGAAAAACAAATCTATAAATTTTTTATTCAAATAAGTGTTTTTATTTCATAACTAGATTAAATTTCGAAAGTTTAAGCAAAATCTGAGGTGGTCAAAATTTTTGGTCTCCAAAAATAAGGGAAATAACTATAGCTAAAAATGGGTCTAGAAATGACTAAATTTTAATTGCAAATATTTTGAGATTTCGATCTGATTGGGAAAAACTGAGTATGCCACTAAATTCTACTACCAAAAAGTTAGTTCACGTTTCTCGGCATTTTCGTGTGTCTTTTTGACATCCCTACAGTGTTATATAAATCTAAGATTTCAGATATATCTTAATTAATTTCAGACCAAATCACAAAGCAATATCTCTTTCCTCATAAAAACATGATTTTTTTAAAAATTAAAAGTTGATTATTTCCATTCTCCACTATTTCAATGCATATGCGAAAAATATGCAAACTAATAGTTTGCCAAATTTAAGGAAAACGTTAGCACTATAATCAATAACACCAAAATTTACACAATCAGATAACAATCAAAATTTCTGTGCTATCTCGAATGTACATTTAGATTCGAATATCCTTCACAAAGGACACTGTGGGTTGAAATCGAGAATTGCAACGTATTTGATAAAATAATGTTAGCAAAAGTCTATACTTACTTTTGTTTTAACACATATGCAGTTTCTCTTACAAAAATGTAAGCATTTTGAAATTTTTTACTTGCGGAAGAGGAAGACACGATTTTTTTCCAAAATTTTTTTTTTAAGATCTTGACAACCCCATGCAACTTTTGAGACCTCTTAGAATACGATCTTAATTTTTCGATGCGCTCTTATATGCAAAGAAAAGCAATTTTATATACAACTTTGTTTTCTTATATTTTTTGTTAACGAAAAAATTATTTTTTGTGCAAAATTTCAGTTTCGATCAGACTTTAGCTTTAACAAAAAAAAAAATTTGCACTTCAGCCCTGGGTTCTATTGAAAAATTGTCATGTGCGTATTATTAAAATATATCTAGAGAAGTGATCGAGAACTGGACTTCCGAGTCTTATGCCCATTCCGAAACTTGTTTATGTGTACCTTTTTACTCTCTGAGTTTTGCCATTGCATGCAGTGAAATGATAGCCGAATAGAAATAGCAATTCAATAGAAAAAACTTTCTCTCTCAAATGGGCATTGAACCTGGGCTACAGAGGTTCTATAGCCTTTAATCCTTTATGCCCAGTACGTCAAGGCCACCACTTATTTTTATTTTTACTGCTAATTTTAACGTTATTTTCATATTGCATATGTATTTCATTTTTAACACAATGTTTTTTCAAATCATCCGAGTTTTGCAGTGCAAAAAATGTATAGCTTTTACTGTTAAAAACAAGGCCCTCAATCTCTTAATTTAGTCCATTGTTGTTTATTATTGAGCAGCTTCTTCCAATTGAAGCATGTGTACCTCCACCATGTTGTAAAAAGGGACACTTCTATAATTAACGTAACACACCCCCACCATGCTTAAGTATGCAGAGAATGCAACCGTCCCAGGAGCAGAGGCGTTGCGCCAAATTTTTCTATAAGCTTACACTCGTCTACATACACTCTTGATGAAATGTTCTGTTTTAGCCACGAAAGGGGCTTCAAGAGCCTTCGAACAACGAGTTCAATTATTATATGAAGTGCCGCGAAGAGCACAACTCTGTCTGCACGTATGATTACGCACATTGTTCCGCAGAGACTTGGCCAAAAAATTTAGCTCTTCAGTCCTTTGAAAAGAGTTCTCATAAAATATTTGCTAAAAAAAAATTATGTTCATCCATGTAGCAAGGGTGGCTCTAAAATAATCCACCAAAAATCAAAATATCGCAATACCACGTGTGTGGGCGTGTTGCTAAACGCCCCTCATCAAAGTCCAATCAAATTATTAACCCAAGAGAGTAGAGTCCCAAATGAAGTGAACCAAATCGACGTAGACGTTAATTTCAATTTGATTTCCGGTACCGTAGCCGAAGCTGTTGCTTCTTGTTATTTCTGATTTCGAGTCACTGTTGTTGTCGCCACTGCCCTATTATATAGCAGCTCAAGCGCTTCATTAGGTCAACATGTGCCACATGTGGTGTACAAATCACGCGGGCGGGCAGCCAAGCCCAGCCGGAAAATAAGAAAACTTTATCAAGGAAAAACTATTAATTAAATACCAATTCATTAGGGCCTTCCGCATTGCGACCGCCGCAAGTCTTGGGGTCAGCAAGTGATTGGGTGGTTTACACGCAGTGCAAAACACGACCCCAGCAAAATATTTTCGCAAACTGCATGCACTTCATCCATTGTTCTTTGTTGCCAACGGGGGTTATCTTCGTACGTCTAATTCTACGACTTACCTTCGCTAATGAAGAACCTCAAAGAGAAGTGCAGAGATGAAAAGTGTTTTTCTTTGAAAAAGAACTAAACGGGTTTAGAATAATTAATTGCAGCGCTTATTGTCCTTTCATTTGCGAATATGAGGAGTGAAGCAAGCCTCTGCATTAACTACTGTGCTGCTTAGCGTGTTTTGTGATAATGCAAATGCTTGAGGCAACAAGCATTCGCTACGAGATTCTTCACCTACACTTAGAAACACGTTAAGTACCTTAAACCCGCAGGAGCAGGCAGCTCACATCCACTTATACATGGCCTAGTCTATTGTCATTTTGCGTTATAGAAAAATAAGCAAACAATTTAAAAAAACAACCAATAATCAAGCAAAAGCAAAAACAAAATTCGCATAACATAGCAGCACTTTACACTTAAAGTTTACACTGACATTTGTGCCTACAACATGCTCGGGCACAGTCTTCAAACGAGAAAAAGACTTACAAAGTGGTAATAAATGTTGGCTTTCGGTTTTTAAAAATAACTCAAGAGTAATTTTTGTACAAGTTTAGTAAAATCTTTCTTTCTAAAATCTAGAAGCCTCTAGATTTTTTTCCTCTAGAAAGTTGCGAGGTTGTATTTATTGCTTTTTTTTATTTCTGTTCATCCTAAGTAGATAAGAGAATAGGTCGCTACTCGTATCAAATGAGTGTATAAAACAAAATATTGTAATGTCAAGCTTACAATCAATGTTTTTGTGGAAATAATAATGTTTTCTGTACATAAAATACTATCTCATAAGAAATATTTGAGTATAATTAGGAGTTAAAAAGAACATTTCTGACCACTGTTTCAATAATCAATCAGATTTTTGTATTAAATATAAGTTATTCCCTTTTACTTTCTTCTCCAATTTATTGACCGTAAGAGATTTTCGATTGAACAGAATTTAGAAGTATACAAAAGAGTCACACAAAATTATGTGATTTAGGCCCCTATTATGTATTACAACTCAACTTAAGTTGACTAGATTCAACTAATTTTTTTTCTCATAATTTATTACATACATTCCAGTTGAACTATGTTGTTTGAAAATTCTTAAAAGATTAAGGCAAACTACATGGCTCAACTAAAATAAATGTAAAACGTTATATGAAAAAAATTTAGTTGAATCTAGTCAACTTAAGTTGAGTTATTTTACATAATAGGGGCCTTAATGTCATTTAATGTTTACCATCCATCAGAAATTTTAACGGATATTGCCCGTTTTTCTTATTTCGCTTCCGCTAGAGACGGGCGTATGTCACGAATTTAGTTTGAATTAGTTTCTACGAATCACGCCGTGTTCGTGAGTGAACCCATCCAAAAGCCCGACATGTAGGTCGTAAGCGCTCGTGATTTAATTTTCTCGTGCGTGACTTAAATTTATTCGTGTCACGACTTGTTTATCTTAATTTTTCAAATCAGTAATGATTTTTTTGCGCTGCTGGGTGAAAATTTGGATAGATTACTTTTTGACCAAAAACTTTAATTAAAATGTAGATTGAAGAACTTTGTTTGCTTTTTAAGAAATACTTTTTATAAATTAAATTCAATTCATTTTAAATGTATTTAAATGTTTAAAAAGTTGTATAACGTTTGTAGAAATATCTCACTGAACCTAATATGCGAAGTTTTTGCGTTGCTTTTTCACATTCTCAAATGAGTTAAAAAAAGAATCATGAAATTTTCGAATTCTTGCTGACAAGCGTAAAGTGATAGTTTTGAGTACGTTTTCGGTTAGATATTTTTTTTTTGTGAATTTTGTTTGTTTTATTTGTATGATCAATGTTTTTGTTAGAGAAGATTAAATTCGTGAAAATATTTTCCTAAAAAAGAAAATAATTCTTTTACAAAATTATTAACAAACTAATTTTGAGCCAATAAAAAACTTTCTTTTATCATTTTAGTAGGAAACAATTACTTACAAATAATTTAAGTAATTTCTATTTTTATTTTATATTTTTAAATAAGTTCATAAATGAATAGTAAATGTTACTTTTTCACATTCTTAAATGAGTTTAAAAAAGAATCATGAAATTGTTCGACTTCTTACTGAGCCACAAGCGTAAAGTGAGAGTTTTGCGTACGTTTTCGGGTAACATTTTTTTTAATCTGTGTTTTTTTTTTATAAGTTTATTATCTAAACTACATCCTTGATAGGACTGAATTCATTAAATTTGGTTTCCATCAAAAAAGTGTTCAATGCCACTATAAAGTTTTCGTTTTTATTCTAATTTTATCGTTTTCTTATTTCGAATAAATGTAGTCCTGCGAGCAATATTTCGCTGACGTCGGCCCTGGATATATTTTGGCTTTCATCAAATAAAATGCAAGGAATTTGTTTAAATAATTATTTCTTTTTAAGCATATTATCGATATGCAATAATATGACTTCACTACATAAAAAGTGATTTTCTATGGTTCATATTTTAACTAGTTTTTAAACGAAAAAGATTCGTTTTTTAGAGGCAATTTAGTTTGGTGAAAGAGTTTAAAATGGTTTATTTCTGAGTACGGAAAAACTTTTCAATGGTTCTTTTTTCAACTCGTTTCCGAACAAAAAAGTACAACTGATGATTCTTTTTTTGGCTCATTTCTAAAGAAAAAAGGTTCGCTTTTGTGAGGCATTTTAGTTCGACGAATGAGTCCAAAAGGGTTCATATATGAGTGCTAGAATGAATTTATCTACCCGAAAAGGTTCATAAGTGAATTCACTGGGATAGTAACCCACTGAACCGTATGTGAAGGTTTTGCGTAAAGTAATAGTTTTGAATACGTTTTCGGGTAGACATTTTTTGTGAATTTTGTTTTTTTAATTTTATGATCAATTGTCTTTCTAGAGAATATAAAATTCGTGAAAATTTTTGACATAATTAACAAAATTTTTTGAGCCTAAAATCAAAAATTCTGTTATCATTTTAGCAGGAAACACTTACTTATAAAAGAAGCATTTTTTATTCATGAATAAATTCAGAAATGAATAATAAATGTTATTTTTCACATTCCAATGAGCGACGGCCCTGGATATATTACAACTAAATATATTCCAAGAAAGCCTATTATCGATATGCAATAATAAGACAATTGAGTAGTTTTTATGGTTCGTTTAGTAACTTGTTTTCGAACAAAAAAAAAGATTTGCTTTTGAGAGGCATTTTAGTCCGACGAATGAGTCCAAAAGGGTTCATTTATGAGTCCCGAAAATGAACTTTTTTACACGGAAAGGCTTATAAATGAACTCAAAAAAGATAGTTTTGGTTCACTGGGAAGGAGTAAGTGTTTTGGTTACTTTATGCTTTACAAATTGTTATTTCTGTTAGTTTAACTAGAATTTTTTTGAATTTTCAATAGATATTGTTTTTTCGAACTTGGACTATAGATTGATAGGGTATTTCGAACGAACTTGCAAAACACACTATAACTTGGCAATTAATTTGTAAAAGTGAAAGTGTTTTTGTATCTCCTCTAAAAGTTTTACTGTCATGCCTCTAATCCTTTGTACCTGATGAATTACTTAGGTTTTGTTTAGTTTTTTATACATCATAGATCAATAACATCATAGATCAGTTATATCAAATGAATAATCGCATAACAGTTACCTTATTAAGAAAACGGTTTTAAAGTCAGACTCTTTTTTTAAGAGACATTATTTTTAGCTCAAGCCGTGAAATTCGAGCCTTTACGAAATATGCTCAATCCCTCCTTTTTTAAAAAAAAACCCAATAGTTATGTACTACTTAACTCAATAGTTATCAACATTGATAATTTTTTAAGGTGATATTAATAGTGAATCAGTTTACCTTTTGTATGTATGTAATATAAGTACTATATTTTGAAATATGAATAAGAGTATATAATCCTTTCAGTAATATAAGATATCCCTTCATTAACCCCTTTGCCTATTATATATATTTCAAATTCCAAGGTTATCAATCTTAAAAAGAAAGCTCTAGTCGCACATCGCCATACGAAATATGCATATCATTTTAAAGTCCATAGCATTAAGAAGGAGTCGTCGTAGACCAATGAAATTTGGTATTTAAGTTGGAACTGGCAATTAAGATCACTGACAAAAATAAAAGCAAATCCGCCCACAACGACGTCTACCTCCCAAACAACACAAAAATATAAAACTCTAAATTTTTTAGTATTCAACCTTTATTGTAGTGAAGAGCTTAATTTTTATATTTTAACGTGTTAACGTGTTAATTAAGAGAAACCGGTACAGAAAGTTTTGCAAAATTAAAAACTCTTCTTATAAAGAAATGGAGAATTTGATTTGATTCATATTTTTAGCAATGCTTAAATACATATTTACATTTACATAAAAAATAATAATTCATTTATTAGCTGCTCTCCATATGCTCGTACTTTCCTTACAAGACCCTCCATTCGATTTTGTACAACCGTTTATGCCACTTCTGAGTACGCCTTACTCCACATGGTTTTCATTTCAGGAATAGTTTTCGTTGCTCTTCCAATTTTTTGTAGCTTTCCTTTCATTAAAGCCCAAAAGCGTTCAATTGGTCGCAGTTCTGGCACATTTGGTGGATTCAGATCCTTTGTCACATAATAAACATTGTGATCATTGTACCACTCCTGAGTGACTATGGCGTAATGTGCTGGGGCTTAATCTAGCCAAAACAATGTTGGACTAATATGGTTCCGTAAAAACAGCAAAAGTCGTTTTTGAAGGCATTATTTTACATAAATATCTGAGTTTATTGTACCCACTGTAAAGAATGGAGTAGATTTTTTTTCCCACATTCGCAAATAGCTTGCCAAATTAGTATTTTTTTTTTAAATTTCACTTTTTGAATTGTTTTTTCAGAATCCTCAATATCTCCTCCAGGTTCCATTGAGTAAAATTGGTGAGCAGCCAAAGTCCTTAAATCCATTTTTACGTACATTTTATCGTCCAAAACAACGCAGACATTTTTGTTTGCAAGTTTTTTCTCGTACAATTTTCATGCCAGAGAAATGCTTTTTGCCGCTTGTTTTTAGCCTCGTTTTGGTACTTTTTACTTTTTCTTTGTTCTTGTGGTACTACGTCTTAATACCATTTACCATTGCGTTGCTAAATGCAAATTACCTGAACATGAGTGGTCCTAGATTTTTTGGCTACATCTCTGATTGAAATTGATGTACCAGAGCGACCACTTTCTTTTCAAGGTTTAACTGTGGGATTTTGAGTCCAAATGTTTAAAACTTTTTTGCGAAGCTCCTCGGTCGAGTTCATTTTCTCACAACTTACTTGATTGCTATTTTAGTTAAAACTGATAGCTTTTAAGAAATGACAGAGATTATTTAATACAAGACTTGAAAATCAAAGCCCATTCCATTTCTAGAAAAATTATGAAAAAGGTTGAAAATTTGCCTAACTTTCTGTACCGGTTATTACTTCACCCAAAAATCATTAAATTTGAACAAGCCGTTACTTAACAAAGTTAATTTTACTAAAACAGTGGCCTAAAATTAATTATTTATAAATTATTAAACAAAAATAAAAAATTTACAATATATTTTTGTTTCATCTACACTTTATCTATTATATACATAAAAATTAAGACTTTCTGGTTTAGGTGGCTAATTTGACGAATTTTCACGCAGCTATGAATTTACTTACTCGAAAGTCTTAAATATATGTTCAGAATAAAAAATATTTTCTTCCAGGCCCACTATTTCTCAAATTCTCAGTGTCACTAAAACAAATCCTTACCGTCGCATTCCAAAACCTAACACAGAAACATCAGGGATCAACCTATGTACAACTATTTATAGTATGGGTATTCATTTAAACGCGCAAAACCCTCGTGTACTGTGCAAACTGTGCATTTTTCCACTTTCTCAAATGAGCTGTCAAAAATAGTATGGATAACATTTTGCATAAAACTAATAGAGTAGAGGGGGGTAATGTCGTGCACTCAACTTTAAAGTGCTCGTAAAGCCGTACATGACAAGCGAATACAACGAGTAAGCATCCGATCGAAAGATAATTCGGTTGGTAACATTTATGTGTAACAATATTCATGTAGCATGAAATCGTGTTAGTAGAAATTAAAAAAAAAAAAAATGTGCACGACATTACCCCCCTCAAAATTTGTGGGGTAATGTCGTGCATTGTATTGTAAAGGTATCAGAATGTGTGAAAAACGATGGGTAGTGGTTCGATTCAAGAAGATATAGCATTATTGTTTATTTATTTATTATTGTTAATTATAAGGCAATATACACAAGTCCGAAATATGATCAAAAAATACAATTTTATGAAAAGAAAAGTGAAAATAGGCAATTTGCTATATGAAACAAGGAAAGAAAAACAATTTTTTTTCAAAAAGTGCTTGACATTGAGAAAAAATGTTGGAAAATTTTATTTTGATTGTAGCGTTTTCTTATGGCTTCACGACTCCCTTGGTACACTAGGGCGACCGCGTTTCCCTCCCTTTTCTTTTCTGTATAGTGCACGACATTGCCCCAAAGGTCGTTTTCAAGGTTGACTTCGACAAATCGGTAAAGAACAAAAATTTTTTCGATCACAATACATCTTTTTTTTCGGCGGAAAATTTGCTTTAAGAAAACCCTTACCTGGTATATTTTCCTGCGAGACAAATAATTTTTCTGATCCGATAAAAAAACACTTTCGTCGTCCCGAGAACGTGCGATTTATAAAAAAACTTCGCACATATTGCCCATACACATGGATATTGCTAGTATTGTATGCATGAGCTCTGTAGGTCAGTAGGCCCATACCTTACCAACGGCTAGTATATCATTCAATTTTTTATGCTAAAAAAACCAGTGCACGACATTACCCCCTGCACGACATTACCTCCTTCTACACTAAGTATGCGCGACCAAATCGTTAAGAAAACTTGCGTTGTTAATTGTGCAAATCCGAAGTCAGCTCCTTCTTTTTCTTTTTCTGTGATTGAAAAACACAGAAAACTTTCTTGAAAAACAATAATTTAATTTATTCTTTTAATAAGTTTATTAATTTGCTTTTCTGGCTTTCTTAAAGCATTTTAATTTTTTTAATACTAACATTTTTTTACAATGTTCAGCAACTATTAGAAAATGTATAAAAAAGAGAAGGTGCGTTCATTAAAGCTGCCACTTAAAATTGCACATTTGCACAAATGGAAAATTTACGCGTTTAGATGAATACTATTAGTGTTAAGAATAATCTTAAATCAGTGGATTAAGTCCTGATTCACATCTTAAATACCTGCTGTAATACCAGCATTCTGACAAACATCTTCAGCCATTTGTTTCTGAGGAATTACATAATTTTTTTATCCGATTTGGCTTATTTCTCAACTTCATTTTTATATTTTAGTTAGAAGAGTGTATATTGAATTTCAATATGAAGGCTTCAAATTACGGCTATAATTATGATCAGACGGACAGACATGGCTTAATTGACATGGCTTAATTGACTCAAATGATGATGACGGCTCTATATGGGTGTTACAATCGGAATGATAAATATATACGATGTATAATACATGCATCATAGTTCTATTACCATGTACGCAGTTTGCGTAGGGGTATAAAAATTAGTTCACTCTTTTGGTCCGCAGCTATCAGCAGCCGAAAGTTGCGATTTTTTGGCGAAAAATGGCGACTTTGTTCTGGTCTGCCAATTTTTGGACACTGGAAAAAATAGTCTGATATAAAAATTAACTAATAAATAAAAAGTTAAACTAAAATTATAAAAAAATTAATAAATAAAAAGTATTTCTTTTTAACAAATGTATTTTAGATATTAAACAAAAGAGTATTTAAAAAGAATTAAGTGAATTCAAGCAATTATGACAAAGAAGTATTTTCAAGAAAATGCCTTAAAATTATGACTTGTTCTTAGAGGAAAAACTTAAGCAACATTCACTGCTCGTCCACAAGAATTGACTAGACTTCTTGAAAATTCTTTTCGAAATATGCTTTTAAAAATGCCAAACATTAATTAAAAAAAAAACTGAATTTATAAAAAAATTGATTTGATTCCACATTGAAAGTATTGTGCCGTCGCCTCTCTGCAGGCAAGGGCAAGCTTTAGAGAGTTAAAACTGGCATGTATAGCTTTCGTTTGGGGTCGGAAAAAAACACGTAGCACAACAGTGCGTTGTCCCATTATCAAAGACCAAAATTTTTTGTGACTCGACACCAAACAATATTGATATTAATCGCCAGGTAATTGCATAGGTAAGATAAAAACAAAATAAAGGGTGATCCAATAAGAGTGTCCTACTTTGTTTTCTGAATAAAATGCATAAATATCAATGTGTTTATGCAAATATTTATTTGGAATGATAGTTCGGTTCATACAACTCAATGTTTTAAAATTATTTTGTTCAAATGTTGCCCGCGACTAGCTCTTAAATGGTCCATTCTGTTGGTTCAACTTTAAAATTTCGACAAATGAATTTCATGAACGATCGGCGACGAAGCGATTATTCACGATTTTCATAAACACTCTCTGCTGCTGCAGCAATATTTTCAAAATTACGGGCTTTATGCACTCTGGTTGAATGATTAATGTTTAATAGTGTAAAATTGGTTCGAAAAGATTTGGATGGTTTCGATAGTTTGATGGTTTGATGGCTTGGACGCTCATAACGACCAAAATAATGTTGAGGAACTCTATAACATTATCTAACTGATGACTGATTTTGGTAGTAAATTTCCACAATTAATAAACGTTGTTCAGGCTTAAATCTATTCATGATTGAGTCATATTGAATACTGAACACAAGCGTCATATTGACAAGCCATTTGACACATAACAGCTGTCAAAACAACCCAGTTGAAAAAGGAACCTCGTATTGGATCACCCTTTATCTAGGGAAAAGACTCAGTTTTGGCAAGGCTGTGATCCTTCAAAATGGAGATATTTTTAGAAAAAATCATGTTTTGTTCAATTCATTTTGTGTTGTTTTAAACAAATAATCGTCAAAAATTTTCATTTTAGTTAAACTGAGCCAAGTAAAATTTTTATTATAAAAAATATTTGAGTAAATAAAAATAACCAAAAAATCGTAGAAAATATAAAATTTATGTATGTATATTTTAGTGATTTTAATATATGATATTATCATATAAAAAATTTTTGAAGTTTACTAATTTTAATGACAAAATCATGTTTTGTTCAATTCGTTTTTTTTTATTCGGCCGGAGGTACGTAATCTTCCAAAGATACGTATACCGGAGCTATACGCTTGCACGATTTACGTTCTAGGTCCTGCCCGGAACAGCCGGGAGAGACAGAATGCACCTACGTACTAAAACATACCCCCTCAAATACAAAATATTAACTTTTATTTTGCGGTGAGTAGTTTAGACTCTAGATCAATAATACTTAACATCTGCCAAGCACGTAAAACACCCTGTATCTTGAAAATTGTTCAATGTAGGAGGAAACTGTGTACAGATTTGGAACCGGCGTTGAAAGTACTTATAGGAATGATAATGGATTTACCGCATCCGAAATTTGTATGCTAGTTATATTAATCCAAACATGTCTGAAAATAATAGCGCTATTATTTTTATGAACACAGCTGTATCTCCCATACAAAATCAAGTAAAATATTAATATAGGTCCAAGGGACGTGCCCCTAGGGTCTAATAGATTTCAAGTACTTCTAACATTGATTTTACTATCAATCGTCAGAGCTCTTTCAAAGTTTAGTTTTAATCGAAATATCCCATTTCCTACACATGGAAAATATATATATTTTTTTGTGCCTATTTTCTGTCTAAATGTTATATTATTACAGTTTACTATAATTGAAAAAATTAGAGTAATCGAGTGCCTACTGTACTGCGCCAAAAATTCATTATAAAGAAAAAAAAAAACTGGGCAAGAGAACGAACTTTTCTAATTTTAATGCTTTTTCCACCTTTCTTCGTGCTTCACAAAGCGTCAAAGTGTTGTTTGTGTTAGTGCCAGTGCATGTGTGTGTGTGCTTGAAAGCTTGACGCTGCTGCATGCATCCTCAAAAGGACTCCAATGAGTAATTAAAACATTTTCGCATTATGAGATCTGTCGCTTGAAGTAGTTTTCTTTTCTCTCCGTTTTTACCTTGTGTCCTTAAACAACGAAAACCGTGGCGTCAAAGGAAATCATACGTATGCGGTGTTTGTTGTTGTTGTTGCTGTTAGTTGTTTTAGGGGCTTCAACTGTTTTCTTTGCTGAAAACTAGCGACTCTCAAGAGCTGCAGTTCAGCTATATTAACCCAAAGTGTTGATAATTAGGAGACGATGTGAGGTCCTTGAAGGCATTAGTTATACGGAGCATGAATAAGGTTTAATCTTTATAAGAACTAGGCGTCAAGTGGCACAAGTGAACCATTTGAAGCATTGCAGATGCATGTGCAGCAACAATGGAATGCATAGTATACTTAAACACCAATTTATTTGTTTATATAACAAATAATAAATTAAGTAATACATTAAAAAAACAACTACTAATTAAAAAAAAATCAATCCTCTCGCAGTCCTTACTTATCCTTCATCGAATAAATTAGCTCAGTTGTGATTCCTTTATTAAATCCCGAGGCGTTCATTTGCCAGCTTTGCAATTCGTTCAGTTCATTTCCCTATCTGGCACTCAAAGCGGAAATGCCGCCTACTGGCGAGGGAAATTTGAAAAAAACAAAGGATAATAAAACTGTTACATCAAAGTAAAGTGCAGCGCAAAAAAAATTCGCAATCCGACACGTTAACGATGCTGACGGTGACATCGGGAAGAATCATCAGATTGGTTGTTGAGCGACAAATACAGGAATACAACACAGAAAAGATCAAAGCGTTGATGCTTGGGAATTGTTTGCACATTGGATGAGCGCACAAAGTCGTTGATAAACTCCGACCAACCGTCTTCTGAGGGAATCATAGACTAAGGGCTGAAAGGATTGGCTTGTTACAAGCATACAAACTGCTGGAATAGCTCGTTTCGCACCATATTTGATATCATAGTAGCATAGAAATATGTGGTATTATTCCGCAATGCTACAATTAACAACAAAAATGTCATCAATGATCTTAAGCATTTCGGACTAATAATATATTGAACCATCTATATAACAAATTAAATGTGGATTTCTTAACTTTTATAGATTTTATATAAGATTAAAAAGAGATAAGATACATTAGTTTTGGGGAAATATGCAGTTTTTGAAACGTTTTGAAACGTACAATTTAATTCTCAATCCATGGATGGCGCAACACGTTGGAGTACTTCTTTTAAATGCTTCAAAGCATTTTGGCTTCGAAAGAATTCTGTTTGAAAAATTGCTTAGCATCCAAATATCCAGTGATCAGGCGCGTACGCAGAGGATTTTGGGAGTTAACCCCCCTGAAATGAACGAATTTTAAAGAGCTTCGAGAGAAACACTCAGCACAACATTTCAGCCGTTATGTGTTTATGGTCACTCTAAAAATCTTCAGATGACATTGCACATTGGCAAAAAAAAAATAAAAAAGACTAAATTTAAAACATTTTTTGTGAAAAGTCTATAATATATAGACCATTAAATATATATTTATTTATTTTATTTTTTATTTATTTCATTTAATTTAACATATTAGTACAATAAGAATGAATTCTTTTGCTGTACAAAGGCAGTAGTTTAAGCAATGAGTATGATTTTTTGAGATATTACAATTATAATTCAAATTTAAGAATATTTATGTAATCATAGTTAATCATAAAAAATGCAGTTTATTGAATAAAAACAACAGCATCAATAAGTTAACAAAACTTTTTTTTAACGTATTAATAACTAGAAGGGAAAAGAAGAAAAGGAAAAGAAAAAAAAAGAGAGAAGAAGAAAGCAAAAAAAAACAAAATTTAAAGTAGAGATCTGGTTTCTTATCTTATTATATATTTTTGTTTTAAGAAAAGTGATTCAAAACTGCTCGCTTAAAGCCACCTATGCTATATATACATTTAATTACGCTGGGTAAACTATTCCATAATCTAACGGCATTGACAAAAAAAAACCTGGTAGAGTTCAGATTCTTCCAGTTTGGTATTATAATATTATTGCTTCTGGTCGACTGGCAAAACTGTAGTTTTTCAAAAAGATACCGAGGAGTTTTGAAATGAATAAGTTTATGCAAAAAGATGCAATTTCGGGCATTGAGGTAACTAATGATGTCACAACTAAGTATGCTTTTCTTGAATTGAGTAATGTGGTCAAATCTGAGAAGGTTATAGACATACCTAGTAGCATGATTGAACGCAACTTGCAGCTTGTGTTCAGATCGTGAATCGACCCTACTATAAATGAGTTCAGAGTTGGTAATGATAGGAAAAATAAGTTGCAGCACGAGCTTGCGCCTGGTTTCCACAGGAGTAAACTCTGCTGACACTTTAAGGTTGCGCAGAATGAAGTATATGGTACGCACTATGTTATTTATGTGATCCGTGCGAGTTAATGTGATACCCAAGGCTTTTTATATTGTTGACTAATTTAAGTTTCTTGTCCCCTATAAACAATTCTGCAATATCATCAAAGACCATTTTATTTTTGCTAATAGGCAGCACAAAAGACTTCTGTATTTTTAATGGCCCATTCGCTTATACTATTTAAGTCTTCATTTAGCCTGCAACTTAAGTCTTCCAGGAGGCCAGTTCTGCGAGAAAGTTGTATTTGCACATCATCAGCAAAGGCATGCATAGAGGCATATTTACAGACGGAAAAAATATCATTGATAAAGATTGAGAATAGCAAAGGGCCAAGAACTGAGCCTTGTGGCACTCCACTGCATACCGGCTTAAGTTGAGAACATCTATTGCCAACACAAACTTTCTGTACTCTGTTTGACAAAAAACACCTTAAGAGATCTACGGCATTATTACAAAAACCATACCTGCGCCCAAGTTTTTGGCAGAGTAAGGAGTGATTCACTGTGTCAAATGCTTTGGAAAAATCCAGCATGCAGAGTAGTGTAGTTAAGCCTTCATCATAAGGTGTTCGGATATCATCAATAACTTTTATGGTAGCTGTTGAGCAACTATGCCCACAACGGAAGCCAGATTGCAGTGGAGATAATAGGGTATTAGTAGTTAAGAATTCAGAAATCTGACCGGCCATAATTGCTTCGAAGACCTTCGATAGGGATGACAAAATACTAATAGGTCTAAAATCATTTGGTTCACACGCAGTTGGTTTTTTTGCGAAATGTAATACTTTTGCTATTTTCCAGAGCTGAGGAAAGGATGACGTTGTGATACAATGGTTTATAATGTGCGTAAGCGGGCTAACAACGTGAGTTAGAATTAGTTTGATAAACTTAATCGATACTCCATCTTCACCAATGGCATTTGACTTTACATTCATAATGTGTTAACAGACCTTATATTCGCAGACAGCTGAAAACTGAAAGTTTGGTTGCACAATAGTATTTGATATTTCCTCAGAACTACCAACACTCTGGTTATTATTTAAAAAGAAATCGTTTAGAATATCAGGGTCCAGGAAACACTCAGATACTGGCTTGTTAGCAATACCAAAGGTTTCTAAGTTTCTCCAAAGTATCTTTGATGGTAGCGATGCTTTCAATTTATTAGAGCAATGTCTTTTTTTGGATTGCCTAGCGATGAAAACTGAAGCATTCCGTGCAGCCCTTTATTTTTTCCATTTTTCTGGTGTAGGATTTCTTTTCCATATCCTGTGTAGTTTGTTACGTTTTTTTATAGAGTTTTGGACACCTAATGTATACCAGGGGCATGCAACATTTTTAATGGCAACTGTCCTGGTAGGAACATGTCTTGCAAAGAGGTTATTAAGTTTGTTTGAAAAGGATGTAACTTTTTCATCAACACTCTCGCAGAACCAGATTTCGTTCCAGTAGGCATCATAATTCAAGGCCTGAAGATCAATGGATTTAAAATCCGAGTAAGATATTGTTTTGTAGATAGCCATTTGCGTTAGTTTTATGTCAAAGGTACAAAAAATTAAGTCATGGTCAGAGAGAAAGTAAATTTGATCGAACAATAAAACGGATGTGCTATTGGAGACAATAAAGTAATCAAGAAGACTAGGGACATCATTACTATAGAATCGCGTGGGCATAGTTTCATTCACAATTGACATACCGACAGACGAGACATTATCATGCAAAGATTTAGATATATTATCATGACATAGAATGTTAACATTAAAGTCACCACATATAATAAAAAAATTATAGTCAACCACAAATTCAGACAGCTCAGTGAAGAATGAATTTAAGCTTAGCATTTTATTAGGATTGTAGACGTACGACAAAAAAATTTTAGTGTAGTTATCTGATACACAAAGATTAATATAATCAACACTACCCTCAGTAGATTTATTCACAACTTTGGCTTTCAAATTATTTCGACAATAGATGGCAACTCCACCTCCTCTTCTGTTCCGCCTATCGTGTCTAAATAGATTATAGTTACAATATTAATTGCATAGGCCGAATCATTTACCTCAGGACAGAACCACGTTTTAGATACACATATTACATCAATAGACGATTCCTCAAATACAAATTTTATTTAGTCAAACTTGCTAGAATATAATTGAAATTTCAAATTAGATTCAATGATTTGGAAAAATGATTGCATTCATTTTGAATATAAGTCACATGATTTAAAATCACAAATGATTGCATTCTTTTACAGCTCTGGTCTTTTGCATTGTACTCATTTTTTCAAATCATTGATTGTGATTTGAAATTCAAGCTCCAATCAATGGTTTAAAAAATTATTGCGTTTATTTTTTCCAATTATTGATTGTGATTTAAATTTCAAGTCCCAATGAATGATTTGGAATATTTTTGATAGGAAGTTATTAACTGCATTTAAGTGACTAAATTCATGCATTTAAATCATTTAAAACAGTCATTTTAATGCCAATATCATGATGTTTTAAGATATCAGTGTGGATTATGATATTTACGAGTACGATATTTTTTATTAAACAGTGTGTTTGAATTAATGCTCCAATACGGCTTTTGTTTGTTCCTTGGGCCAAGATGAGTAAACAATTGTGTGGCGGGGATTGCATTCATTTTTTCAAATCATTGATTGGGATTTGAAACTAACAGCCCTATTCTGGCAAATTAACAAATTGTTAACCAGTATTTTGAATATTTCCATGTGTTTGTTTTTTTCAATTCAAAATTTAAAGCTCAAAAAACAAAATTTGTAAATGAAATTGTCAATAACTGAAAATCAGTTGACAATTCTTATCAAAATTTTTTATTTTTGAGCTTCAAATTTTGTTTGGAAATAAAAAAATTACAACAAACACATAGAAATATTCAAAATACTGGTTAACAATTTGTTAATTTGCCAGAATAGGGCTGTTAGTCACAATCAATGATTGAGAATAAAATGATTTTAAATCACAAATGAATGCATTCTTTTCAGTAGCGTAACTATATTTTGTGCGCCCGCCCGCAGGTTTCTAAAAGCGCCCTGCTATTTACTTTTAGAGTAAAACTATGCTATTACTAGGTTACTAGAAGCGTAGGAGAAAACAAGAGAGAAAACAAGAAAACAAGAGAGAAAACAAGAGGGCAAATTAACAAATTGTTAACCAGTATTTTGAATATTTCCATGTGTTTGTTTTTTTCAATTCAAAATTTAAAGCTCAAAAAACAAAATTTGTTAATGAAATTGTCAATAACTGAAAATCAGTTGACAATTCTTATCAAAATTTTTTATTTTTGAGCTTCAAATTTTGTTTGGAAATAAAAAAATTACAACAAACACATAGAAATATTCAAAATACTAGTTAACAATTTGTTAATTTGCCAGAATAGGGCTGTTAGTCACAATCAATGATTGAGAATAAAATGATTTTAAATCACAAATGAATGCATTCTTTTCAGTAGCGTAACTATATTTTGTGCGCCCGCCCGCAGGTTTCTAAAAGCGCCCTGCTATTTACTTTTAGAGTAAAACTATGCTATTACTAGGTTACTAGAAGCGTAGGAGAAAACAAGAGAGCTCTTGACAAAAAAAAAAAGAGAACAAAAAGAGGCTTTTTTAATTCAATGGTCATATGATGATCATCATTTATTACAACAGTAACATTTTAAAAATATCTTATTTTATAAATAAAGTTATATATTATTTTAATAGATTTTGTTAAAAAAAGCAATAACGGAAGAAATACATTTTATAATATCAAATATAATAAAATTTGTAAGATGTTATCACAAAGTAGGTAAAAAAAGAAAACATCGCATATTAATTATTTAAAAAGTAAACAAACTTAAAGTTTGAATTAATGGGATCAATAATTTTTTTATTAGTGAAATGGTAAGTTTAAGATTTTTAGCTTAAATGTTTTGTATTTGACGTTGCCTGTTAACTAAAGAGTTTGCTAACGTCAAAAAATATGACCAATTGAGTGATTAAAAGAACATCAGTTTGCTCAAAATAGCCGGTTTTTTTGACGTCGATTATTGCACCCTGCAAAATCGTATGTACTAGACTTAAATTTTATTTCAGCACAAACGTCGCACAGTGTAACGTCCCCATTCTTGGCCAAAAAAAGAAGGAGTTATCGTAGAGCTATGAAAATTGGAACGAATATCTGTCATGATAAAATTCAGAAATCTTGAAAAAGTTATAAAAAACCGACCTCTGCCACACCCACCTCCCATATAAACGAAACCCATTTTTGCCTAAAACTTTAGTCTTGTCTCAAAACATCGAAGTTTTGACATAAACAACATAAATTTTTTTTGTGATTAATTTTATTTTAGTATTTGTATTTGCATTTATTGAGCAGGTATGTTAGCATTTAAGAAAAGATTTCTTGTGCATGCCGCAAATGTATAACAACAAAACCCTTAAGAATTAAAACTAAAAATTAGAATTAAAATTGTAATTAAAATTTAAATTGAAATAGAAACAACAAGTAATAACACATTTATAAGTTAACACATTTATGAGTTATATAACAAGAAACTACTTAAGAATTAAAATTAAAAATTAACTCAGCCTTGGAAAATAAAACCTGCACAAGTTACCTACGTTTTTGTTTATATTTGTAAGATTTTTTGCTTACAGCAAGGAAATTTTAAAAATTGAGTTGTTTTTTGTGATTGTAAATAAGTCAAAAGTTTGAAAAATAATCAGCTGCCATACATCAAATATATCTGAAATTTTGACTAAACAGGTCACCATAAAAAATGTATATCTACCGCATTAGCAAGTATTAGCAAGATTTTTTTTTTTTTTCTTGATTTGGTGTAACGAAGTTCTAATGATGTTTTCGTGAAAAACTTTTAGTCCATCTTTCTCAAAATTATTTTTTTAAGTCTTTTAAAAATTAAATATCTAGAAATTTGTATCCCGCTTTTAATGTTTACTTTTATGATAAGCTTAAAACCATATGTTCAAAATTTAAACAAAAACAGTAATGTTGCCAGATATAAGAAATTTTTAACTTTATTTTGATATAAAAAAGGTATATAATTGGAATGACAAGAAAAATTGTATTTTTAAAAATGCAACTTTGATGGCTTGTCCTGACGAAACGATTGCTACTATTAAAAAAATACATTTTGATTTTTTCGCCCAAGATATTTTCTATTGAAAGCTATAAAACTTTGGAAATTCAAACGTCGATATATTAGGTTTTTGGCCGCTTCTTTTACACTGTGCGTCGTTCTCCACTTTAGCTATCAATTTCATCAAGGTGCTTGAGGGCGCCCCTAGCTTAGTTGCGCCCACCCGCAACGCGGGCTCTGCGGGCCCACTTTTTACGCCACTGATTCTTTTACAACTCTGATATAGACTTGGCATTTTTTTCTTAAGTACTCTGAGGGAATATGTGTTAAAATTTAATGAAACTGTGTTCATATTAAATGAATTTGTTTTTGAAATAGAGCTTGAAACCATTTCATTTAACTTATACTCAAACGCTTGTACAGTTTAATTTAAAACAAAAGTTTTTTTCAAAACAATGTTTTTAAATACAGTTTAATAACATTTGTTTAAAAAAAACTTTAAAACGAAAAATTTAGTATTCAAAACAAATATTTGAAAACATGATTTTAAAATATCGTTCTTAAATTAAAAGCAATAAAATTAAACTGCCAATTTCTCGAAGCCATTTTTTAATTTTTTCGAGTTTTCGTCATATTCATCATATTCATAATAAGCGACCCCTCCAATACCATATTTCAATTCATTCGATTAAGTTTGCGTTTTACTGCGGTTTAAAATATGTATTGAAATATTTTAAATATTAAAGTAATAAATTAGTTTTTATTTCATATAATGTTAATTTTTTGTTTTTTCTAAGCTTGGTCTCAATTGTCTGGCAATTATTGTCATTGAAATTTTTGTTATTGCAAGAGAAAATTGTAAAAAAAAATAAATGAGTTTATACACTGAGGGAAATATGTGTTAAAATTAAATGAAATTGTGTTCATATTAAATGAATTTGTTTTTGAAATAGAGCTTGAAACAATTTCATTTATGTTAAACACAAATGTTTTTAAAGTTTAATTTAAAACAAAAGTTTTTGTTTTCAAAACAATGTTTTTATATATACTTTCATTGTAAAAATTTTAAATTTAAACACATTTATTTAAACGAAAAATTTAATGCAAAAATTTTTATATTTAAAACAAATATTTTAAAACATAATTGAAAAATATTGTTATTAAATTAAAAACAAACAAATTAAACCGCCATTTTTTCGATGCCATTTTTTAACTTTTTCGAGTTTTCGTAGTAAGATGCGAGATCAGCGACACCTGGGACCCCCCGAATAACAAATTTCTTGACTTTATTTGATTAAGTTTGCTTGAAATATTTTATATATCAAAATAATTAATTAATTTTTATATCATCGTATGTTCAATATTTGTAAGACTAATTCAAAAATATTTTCAATCAATCAAATGTAAAATCGGGGTCTCAGTTGTCTGGCAATAACTTTCAATGTTATTGAAAGGAAATAATAAGAGAAAATTATACAAAAAATAAAAATGTGTCTATAGTTGAAAATTAAACACGCTTGTTTTAAATTTTGTTTTGTAGAAACGCAAATGAGTTGAATTTCAATTTTAAAATTTTTTGTTTAATTAATAAGTATGTTTTTTTTCTCAGTGTAGTTGAAAATTTAACACGCTTATTTAAAATTTTGTTTTGTAGAAACGTAAAAGCGTTAAATTTTTATTTTAAAATTTTTTGTTTTATTTTGAAGTATGTTTTTATTCTCAGTGTGAATAATATAAAAAAATATTCCAAAATAAATTCTTTGTTTGTTTTTAAGTGCATCTTCTTCTCGATAGGTGGCATAAAAAAAGAGTCATTTTCAGTCGGTGTCAAGATATTTTGGTCTCAATTTTTTGGAATCAAAAATCAAATTAGAATAAGTCTAAACAAAAAATATTAAAATCACCCCCGAAAGTTTTTCTGCATTGAACAGAGATAGATAAAATTGCGTCTGTTCTTACTGTTCAAAGTAGGTCCTCAAAATTTATTTGATTTTAATTTTTGATTGAAAAAATACCGATCAACGATTTATTTTTTGTTTCCGATAGCAAAAAATAATTGGTATAATTTTATTTATATTTGAAATATAATTGCACATAAAATCAGGAAATGTATAATACAATAACTTTTTATATCCAATATTTTCATTTCAAAATCTAAAAATAACGATTATTTTGGGTCTCTGCTTCTGACTGCAATACGCAGGAAGCATCTACTTTGAAATCTAGAATTTATAAAAAAAAGTATTAACGCGGAAACGTTTGCAAGACTCTCACTTTTTGGCAAACCTTGTGATTCAGTGGTTTTATTGGGTGGAGTAATTAATATTTACTCCTTTTGATTCATACCACCAATTCACAAGGTTGAAAAACGAGTTGCGAAAATCTCAACCCTTGCCACCCCTCATTATCATTTAAACTCTTTGCAATCTATGACAAAAACCAGCGTTTTTGCAAGATTCAGATGCTGTTGATAATATTGCAAATCCGTTTTGACGATTTTATACCCTTATTTGCACTCTTGGCTCCTCTGTTGCTGTTCAAAAAGCCTTCGTTATTATGTGTGTCCTTTGCGGTTTTTCAATTTCCTGCCGCTTACTGTTTGCTTTAGTAACAACTGTTTACCAGCGGTTCAGCCGAGTTGCTGTTTGAACATCCCAACCGACCGACCGACCGACCGTCTCGTCTTCAGTGCAATTCGGCAGAGAGACGAGAAGCTGCTTCAATTAATTACAAATGCCAGCGGACAAACATACACATTCAAACACACACGTATGCACGACGACCTGCTCGAACAAATTAGGCGTGGCACCCATTGTGGCAGCCTCTGTCAATAGAGCCTCTTGAAGGTTTGTTTGCTTTTAATGACTTGCAAACTATACTGTTGGGTAGCGATGTGGTCTCGATGCTTTACCACTCACATCTCCTGCTGCATCTCTTCCTGCAGAAGGACGGACGGTTTTAGATCAAGCTTCTTGCGCCTTGTTGCATTTGCCATTTTTAGGTTATGTTTTATAAATAATGTTTTCTAAATGCCATGTTTTTAATATCGCATTCAAAACAGTAAACAACCTGAATGCTTCTTGTGTGTGTCAGCAAAGTGCAATGTACACAGAAGGATAATACATGCAATTGCTCTGAGATATCCTTGAAAATAAATTGTTTTGTTAATAATTCACGCTCGGTTTAATGAGTAGAAATTGAAAGAAAACATGTTTCCGTTGGTGCTGGCCCTGGTTTTTTGTTTTTTAATTTTCTAATGAGAAAAACTCTTTGAAGCTTTGATGGCAAAACTATTTCAAACTCACACACACATTTGTACATAAAGGAGCTCAACAAATCGGGACTTATTTAAAGAAAAAACAAAATAACCAACACCAATGGGCATGAACGAATTTGTAATGAGGATAAACATTTTAATTGTGCAGGTGTAAATCTATGACATTCGAAATGTACTGCAATTAAAAAGAACTACATTTAAATTTACAGAAAACTTGCACTCAAAAGTTAGTCATGAGCGCATAATCTTTAGATACAAGATCTTTTATTTATAATTAGTTAGTTGTAGTTTTAACTGGGAAATGTTTCATCTTTCAAAAAAATATGCATAATTTGTGGAACGAAATTTTATAGAGCGTCTTATTTATTAAAATGCTGCAAGTCTGTAAATATTTGCTTGTAGGTTTTTGTTTTGTGTTGTTGTTTCAATAAATATAACCACTGTAATTATAAAAAAATTAAAAATAATTTTTAATTAAAAGCATTTTTTGTTAAAGAACGGAATAAAGTATCGTGCTTTTTTGCAACACTTCGCAAGTGCTTTAAGCTATCTATATAAGAAATAGATGCCACAGTTATTTTTTCTTATATAAATCATACATCTTAAAAATATACAGAATTTGAATTTTATATGTGACGAGCATTTGAAATGTCTGAGTTGTATGGCAGCTACCAGCTACGATTTTGTAAAACATTTAATTAGTAAACTTAATGAAAATATGAAAAAAAAATATTTGCAATTTTAGTTCAAAATTTTTAAAATAAATTGGAAAACAATCGAAAACGACAAAAAACTATTTAATGTAAGGACTGCGTCGAATAAAATTGACCGCTATAAAAACTATGAAATTTTCTTAACTATATGTCTGATTTTTATAAACAAAAGTTTTTTATTTTTTAAATCCTCTTTAGATTTATATTAAGAAATAACAAATCCAGAATAATTATTTTTTAATATATAACTCTTATTTCTCCAAAATCTCTAATCAGCTTTAGTGAAGAAAAAATATTATACTTTTAATAATACTACTATCGCCTGTGGTCGAAATTCGACCAACTTTCTGAAATTTCAAACGGTTTTCTCATTCTGAGGCATTGACCTTGCCTTAAGAAAATGTGTTGTACTAAGAAAATCTTAAGTTTCAAATTATCGCAATAATTTTGACATAAAAATAGTCGAAATTTTTTTAAAAATATCTGTAAGAACATTACCCCTAAAAACTTTCGTACACCGCTATTTTTCACAACCAGGGCTTTTCACATAAAAATATGCCATAACTTTGATGTCAAAATAAAGTGAATTTTTCAGAATTTACTATTTATAAGAAATTTCACCATCACAATATATATTCACACATGTTGCATACAAAAATGCTTATTGTAGGGCATTCGTAAGAGATAGCGAAAAATGATTTTTTTACATTGTAAAATTTACATTGTAATGTCGAAAATTTCCTCTTACACCACGTTCTTCCATTTTTTATAGTTTAGGTTTTACTTAAGAAATATTCTTTAAACGCTAATATTTCAGGTCAAATATCACAAGAATATTCAGTGAACTCCTTCTGCCTACGCTAATTTCTTTAAAAAAAAAATCAAAATCGGTTCAGAAACACGGAAGAACTGTTTTTTTTCCCACGCATATATCTATATCTACCGAAATGGCTTAAAACATAGATTTGTGTAAGTAACTTTGGAGTGGTTTAAATATTTGCAAATTGTTTACAGAAATTATTTTTTAAGCTGTAGAACTTTGTAAAAAATGTAAAAACAACATTTTGAAGAAATTAATTTTCCTCAAAAAAATCATAGCTCATGAATTTTGATGATAGAAAATATGGCTCTGTGAAATAAGGCTCCAAAACAAAAACGAAATAAGACCCCGAATATGGGGCTTTATTTCATTATGAAATAACACCCTACGAAATAAAGCCCAAACCTAAAATGAATAAGGCCCTAAAATTGGGGCTTTATTTCATTATAGAACTTCTTATGAAATAAAACCCAATATGATGCAATAAGGCCCCAAAGTAAAATATGCCACTTTTTTAAAAGGCTCCGCGAAAATGCATCCCAAAATAAAAGACCTCAAATCTTAAAACGGAATCAGACCCCAAAATTGGGGTATATATCCATTGGAAAAAATACCCAAATATTAAAGAAATAGCATCCCAAAATTTATGAAGAATGACCCCACAATAAATGAAAACATGAAAACGTTTTATTTGTGTACATGAATGCTATAATATTTTTAAGAATTCATTAATCTTTTCAAGAATTTGGAAAAATAGTATTTCCCTGTACGAAATATTTTTATAAATTTGTTATCCAACTCGTTTGAGCTTAGATGATATAATTATTGTTTTGTAAATCTATCTTAATTTACAAATAGGTATTTATTCAGACAACTTTGTTAATTCTCTTATATCTGATACTTAAGTTTTAATGTCAAAAGAGTCCAATTTAAGTTCAAAGAGTTGTTTTCCAACTCGTAAGAAATCTTGTGAAGCTCGAACGTTGTTAAATTTTCCTTCCGGCAAGAGGTTAACTAACTCATGCTTTATAGACCTCTTGTTGACATTCATATTTGATTATAGTTTTATAAGTGGATTTTTTTCTATATATAATTTTTTGATCGAGGATGTAGAGAAATTTTATCACGAAATTTTTCACAATTCATTTTATTTAGTAATTTTTTATTTATCCTATCACTACGCGGCAAAAATATCAAAACTTAACATATTTTTTTTAATTTTTTCAATTGGGAAATTCAATTGATCTTAAGTAACAAAACAACCGTATAGGAAAACAGCCGTAGAACAAAACAACTTGTTATAACAACCGTATCCCTGACCCTCAAGGAGTGTTGAAATATTTGGTGGCCTATTTTACACTGAAATAAAGCCCTAATTTAAAAAATGAAATAAGGCCACAAAATAACACCCCAAATATTCATGCTTTTATTTCCTAATTTCATTTTTGGGGCCTTATTTCATTTTACACTTGGGGCCTAATTTCATTTTGAAATAATGCCCCATTTTCAAAAATTATTTGTGTTGTTGTTTTGTATAGAAATCTTTGGGGTCTTATTTCATTTGTAGGTTGGGGCCTTATTTCATAGAGCCAGAAAATATTTATTGAATTATGTGTCAAAATGAGGCTTTTGCAAATAAATGATACGTCATATGAAAGAGTGTGAAAAAAGAAAATGTAATAAAAAAAAGTTTGTCTTATTTTTTAAGCAAAACCTAAATATGTTAGATTTTTTTTAAAACAATATAAAACATTGAATTGATGTAAATCTTTTCTTATTTCTCTAAAGTCATTTAATCGATCTTTCAGACAAAGAAAATTTGTTGAAAATCGATTAAAAAATGGCTGATATATTTGCTTGCAAAGTCAAAACTTGAAATATCAATAGTTAGTTTCTCATTCTGAGGCTTCAAGGAAATACGTTGTACTGAGAAGATATAAATTTTTCGAGATTCTAAATAATATTAATGTAATTTTAAGGGGATTTTTTTTAACATACTATTCGTGAAATATATTACCAAGAGAGCTTTCCTATACCGTTATATTCCTCATCCAACGACTTTTCATACAAAAATACGTTGTACTGAGAACATCTATAGTTTTCGAGATATCGCTATAATTTTTATGTTAAAAAAACGGAAATTTTTTAGATTTTACTATTTGTAAAAAATTTCACCATCACAATATATATTCTCTCTTGTTGTATAAAAAAATGCTTATTGTAGGGTATCCGTAAGAGATGGCGCAAAATGTGGGAAGTATTTTTTGCTTATCATTGTCTAAAATTCCCTCTTATATATTGTATTCTGCCATCTGTTACAGTTTAGCTTTTATTTAATGAATGCTTTTTTTACGCTCATACTTCAGGTCGAAGGTCATCAATCTTAAATGTAATCATACTGTGCAGCCAGATCTTTCAATTGATACCCCATTCACCATTCTACCTTTTCCTAGCACTGAGATTCCTTACTAAAAATAATAGAAACTTTCAACATTAATATTTAGGGCCAGATGTCATAAATTTAAAATCACATGTAGGGCAGTACCTTTCTAATGAAATTAGTTTCATTTCCCTTATTCTAAAATTAATATCGAAAAAGTGTACGACAACATTTGATGTTTGCCTGTTAATATATAAGATAAAGAAATTAATATATTTATGTTAATAAAACAAACTAGAAAAAATTAAAATAATATGATTTCCATATAAAATTATATATAAATAAATTATGAAATTTGACCATGAAATTAATAGGAAAAGTGATTTTAAATTATTTTTTACTTTGTTCACGGAGGAAAATAATATTCTTATATTAAGCAAATATTTTGCTTGATATTAGAAAATTTAAAATAAAGTCTCATTTGCTCAAATCAAGCATTAAAAACTAAAATGAAGAAAAAAGCAATTAGAATGAGCATTTATTGCCAAAATTGAGCGAAATAAAAAACAGCTTGAAACAAGTATAAAATACCAAGTATAAAGAACCTAGAGCAAGACTTGAATCAAGAAAATATTTTCTTAATTTAAGCAAACGCAGAGTTGTCGTCTTTGAACAATTCAGCGAATTACAACAATCATGAAAATCTTGAAGTTGTTGTAAAAGAGTCGCTACACAACAAAATCTACGTTCAAGATCACCGTCGCCAATGTGTGCCAACAAAGCATGCGAAAATGTTGTTGCTTTGTGCAAATCGAGCAAACTATTCTAGTTTTCAGTAAATTATTTTCTTGAATCAAGCAAAATGTTCTCAACTGTAGGAAAATAAATAAAACAAATTAAGTAAATTATTTTAGTTTTCAGTAAATTGTTTACTTGAATCAAGTGAAATGTTCTCAATTCAATGAAAATAAATTTCTCAAACTAAGCAAATTATTCTAGTTTTCAGCCAATTGTTAACTTGAATCAAGCAAATTTTTCTCATTTTAAGTAAACATTAGACTCGAATGTATATAAAATATTCTTGAGCTTTAAGCAAATGTTGCTTGAATTGACTATTTTTTTCTTAATATCATGTGTTTTAAATTTGCTCAATTCTAGCAAAATATTGCTTGAATTTAGAAATTTATGCTTGAGTGTAAACTGATAGCCTATTTGATATAGTATTGTGATTTTGATGTCGTTTTTTATTTTTTGCTAAAAACTTTTTAGAGGAAGCTGAAAACAATCTTTATGGACAATTCTCCTTTAAACCCCTATACTTTTTTCACGCTTGCTGATCTATAAAAACAACATCAATAGTACTTCAATAGTGTCGCAGGTAATAGTTATTTCTATAACAAGAACAAATAAAATCATAAACTTGAATTGTGACATGTGCGACCTCACAACAAAAGATTACCGAAACCATTTTCTCTAAAACTGCAATTAAAAAATTGCTTAATATATGAGGCTCTTTACAAAAAAAAACAACAACAAATAAACAAACAATGCGCTGCTACGACGCCCCCTCAGAGTGCTGCAGATGCTTATGAAGCCCATCGTAAACAATGGCGACGATTCCATATAATTTCGAGTGCTGCAAGTTAAACTGCAGACTAATCATCCCCTGACTAAATAAACAATCAGCGTGAGCGGCTTTCGACACCAAAGTATTATAACGAGAAATTACTTAATCAAAGTCGGATTATCTACACGCCTCTGGAAGCTCATTCGCAACCACCGCCCGCCACTAGTCAACTCGCCCAACCCACAAATCCTCACACCCACTCCTAAAACCAGAGATAGAACGTAGACAAACACTTGCTCTGAGGCCATACCAAGCCTCAGATGAGTAAGCTGCAGTCGGCTAAAACTCAACGGAATACAGCACAAAAAAACAAAACAAAAAAAAAACAAAACTTATGTAAGTTTGACAGATTTGTCAAAAGGACGCTGACTGCCAAACCTGGCATACATGAGCAGTATCACAGCAGCAGCAGCAAGCCTCCTTCCTGTACTGCCACATCGACAGTTACCGCAGGGCTACTAAATTAAATTCCCATTTACGGAAGCGTCTAATGCTCGGTCGGATTAAGAACTTCTTCTTTCAACTGCGGATATGCTCGAGTAATATTAAATAATTTTTCCGTTATCACATATGGTACGAAATCATGAATGGCATGGAATGGAGTAAGGAGTGACGCGGTACATTGTTTTCGCAGAACCCTAGTCTGCAGAGATTAAAGACTCCTGCGGCGTGCAACTTAATATAAAACAGTCAAAGGAGTGGATCAACAACCCAAAGGCAGCTGAGGCGATGGGAAATAAGCTCAATTGCTGCTTTAGTTCTGAGCATGTTACAAAAATAATAATCAAGAGTTAAGTCAAAGTAGTTCTCTGGCGTCTGGACAAGGGTGTTTATTGAGAAACACGAGTTGCTCATAGCCGATAACTCGACTAGGATCTTTAAAGCTTAGTTGTGAAGTGCATAGCTTTGGCACAATGGCCATTTAGGGCTCTTGAGGGGAGCTTAAAACCACCAAAAAATCTCAAACGATGTAAGAAAAATCTTATTGCCGAATCCTTTTTTCCACCTTACCGTTGAGTACAAGAATGAGGCAGTGATGTGCAAGGATTAAATCGCTTCTCATTCAGTTTGGCTGTGCGTATTATCCATGGGTTTTGTTCCTGCTTCTATTTAAGCACACGTCGCTAATGCCGACTGCATGCAATGAGTCGTCTTTGCCTATTGTTCTAGCTGGCATCGAGTATGTGTTCGATCTAAGTGCTTTTTTACCACTTCGTCGGTTCCTCCCGTTGTTGCAGCGTTGTCATCGTTCATCCTCATTTAATAACAACAGGCAGCAGATAATCCGTATCTATATAACACCAACAAATATCGGAGACACCGAGGTTTCAGACTGCATGGCAGTGCAAGTTCAGAGCAAGGCTTCGCTGGATTTCACTGGGCATGGAATACAAACACAATTGTCCTTTGACACAACGAAATATCATCCTGAGCCAACAACCTACTCTATTTTGCAAATTTATTGAACCGCGAATATGTTTGGCAATTTTTGCATTTTTATTAGAGCTTAGCGCCTAAAAGTATGCAGCAACAAGTCGCATAACAATGAAAAGCCATAGCATGCAAAGGAGTCGATTGCTTATAACGTGGAACGAAGTTTGTCAGCGTTTGTGTCACACTCGATTAAATCGTTGTTGACAACTCGACACATTCAGGATATGTTGACGATGTCATCGCTTTTGTTGTGCTCGGCTCACTACACCGCGACTTGATACGAAACACGATGTACGATTTACTTTTGGGGTGTGCACGATGCATATTCAATTTAATATGCGCCGTTTAAGTATCTTAGGATGAAGGACATTTGTGCGTCGTTTCGACCCATCTTGCAAGATGGCATAAATCACGGTCTTGTCTTGTATTAATTTATTACCATGTCCTTTTCATAGAGACAAAAAATGGCACCTCGCAGCCATACAACGCGCTCGATACTTTATTTCTTATTACTAGCGAGATGATGACAATTTTCGAAAGATGATGTATGGCCAATAAATTATAACGAATAAATAAATTATCTCTGAGGTATGGTGCGAATGTGTGCTTGTGCGAAGCTTGTTTTAAAAAACTTCGAAATAACTAAGAAAGCGTGTCGAGTGGCGCATCTAATGGCTTCCTATATGATCTAGAGCTCGAGACCTGGATGTAAGCAAAAATGATTTTATTTTCCACTTCGTCTACATTTCGTGGTGCAAATGTTTGGTTTTATAGCTATTATTTTTGTCGTTTGTGGAAACACGTTTGGAATTTTTTGCCATTGCCTGTAGTTTTCGGCATTTTCTACAGCTATATGTGCTATTCCTGTCGTTGTGGTCGTGGTACTCCGCGGCCTAATAAATCATTAGACGATTTTGCCTAGTCGTGTTTCTGGTTTTTGCTTTTTTGTATGAGTTGGAACTTTTTGCATTATGTGTTGTGTTCATTGGGCATCGCTTTTGTTTTAGTGCTGCAGCAGTTTGCAAAGCCATAAGCGCTTGGTGAGCAACCCCTTTCTACATTCGATATGCAAGGTTTTCTTGGCAAAATATGATTTAGTTCCGCATGTATTTTTTGCACCAAACACTGCGTTCGTTTTAATATGTACGTAAGTGTGTGTGTGTGTTTGTGTGCGAATGTGTGTGCTATGGTTCGACCTTTTTGGTGTAATGTTAGTTAGTCAGTATCGGTGCATAAGTACCGATATTGTGCATTGAAGTTGACCTAAAAAAAATCAAGTTTTCTCATACTACCTATTCATATAATATTGGATAAGGTCAAGACCCTCCCTCCAAGTGTTGTAAGGCTGCAATACCGCAATATTGGTCTTTCTATAAAGAGCTATGGAGCTAATTCAAAACGTTATGATTGCACCAGGGAATACGGTCGTCATAAAAAAATTTCCAGATAGCAAAATTTACCTGTTCTAACATGACATTTTTATTAAGGCAGTACTCTAGTGAAGAGGCCCGAATTTCGGACTATTTTCTTATCACTTATTAATTCATATAGGCAAATCCACAGTAAAGTCAACCGCAACCAAAAAATTAAAGCTTATTAAAAACATATCATTTTATGATATTCTCTAAAAGAAACATTTTAATTTTATTAGTTTAAACAATTTATACATAAATTCATTTACCATGATGATCAAATCGCCTGCACTGTTTCACAAATGTAGTTTTTCTTTTTCGTAAATATTTAGTAAATGTTTCGATACCTTTCTTGTCATATATCACATGGCCATTTTTCGCTAAATGGCGACTGTTTGAAACAAACTAATTTTATAGCTTTTTTTTAAGTTTTGAATTTTTTGAAAATATTAAAAAACTAAATTTTTACATAATTCTAATTTTTTTTTCGTAATAAAGGCCATAGAGGGATACATAAAACAATCTCACACCAAATTTTAAGTTAATCGGTCCATTGGGACTTGAGATATCATGTCAAAGAAGTTTTGAAAAAAAAACGCGTTTAAAGTTAAGTTTAAGGCAGTCTAACTGACGACACTAAAATGGCTATAGCTTTTAAAATAACTCTTAATCTAAGCAAAAATTTAAAAAATCCTTTTAAGAAGATATTCTCGAATATATAAACTAACGAAAAATAAAAAACAAAATTATGACTTTTACAAATTTCTACAGTAGAATTTTTTCAGAATTTCTCAGTTTCTTCTAGAATTTCTACTACCTTATGGTTAAAAAAATTTTTCGTTTTTTTTTTATAAATGTTTTATAAAACCCTTTAAAAGTAATGCCTTAAAAAGATTTTTTAAAATTCGAATTATTTTTGGGGTTACAGAGCTATATATGTATATATTAGGGCGGGCCGATTTATTTTTCGACAATTTCCCTATGATTTCCGTGTTCTATGGATTATTCCATGAAAATTTGCCAAAGGAACCATACCTCTATCGTTAAAATCGAGTCCCCTACTTTTTGTTGGTAGATTTTTTCCCAAATTGACGTTCGTATGAAATATTACCTACACGTTCACATCCATAACTCAAAAACTATCGATCGGGTTTAATCGCCAGTAAGCGCGTTAGAAAGGTGAGCTCATTTTGATCAATTTACAAAAAAAAATCTCCAACATTGGTCCAACGGTTCAAAAGTTACGGGCATTTTTGTCCAAATTTTGGAGCATTTTTCCATTTTTTTCATGATTTTGTCCAAGAATATTACTTTCATGGCCATTTTTTTGGCTAAATTTTTTTGACTTACGAAGGTTACGAACCTTACGTTACGACTGGACTGATTTGCGCTTTACATTATTGGCATATTTTTTCACAGGGTGCACAGCAAACAAGACTTTCAGAAAAAATAATGTTTTTTTTCACATTTTGTCTTTTACTGCACTCAAATTGAATATTTTTTTTTTGATAATAGGTTGATAGATACTTTATTATCTCTTTATTTGAATTTTTGTAGGAAAAAAAATAAAAAGGGGAAAAAAATCAAAAAGTTGGTTTTATGTGTTATTTTGTTTTAGCAATATCGCATGAATTAATCAACCGAATTCGATAAATTTGGGCTTAAACTCTTCGTTTTGAATTGTAAATTGAATTAAATAATGGATTGAGCCAAAAAATGGCCATGAAAGTAATATTCTTGGACAAAATCATGAAAAAATGGAAAAATGGTCCAAAATTTGTATAAAAATGCCCGTAACTTTTGAACTTTTTACCAACAAAAAGTAGGGGACTCGATTTTAACGATAGAGGTATGGTTCCTTCGGCAAATTTTCATGGAATAACCCATAGAATACGGAAATCATAGGGAAATTGGTGAATTTTTTCACTCCCTACAAATCGACCCGCCCTAGTATATATATATACTCGTGCCGAAGTGCAGTACTTAATATGTGTTTTTCTCGACATCACTTTTTTCAAACTGGGGTTTCGTTTTTCTCGAGAACCAGAATTCGGTTAAAGATGCGGCGTTTTGTCGGTAATCACGTCAGTCAGGTCCTGAACTAGGATAATTGGGCTTACTCTACTACCGGGGGAGAAGTGTGGCAAAAACTAAAAAAAAAATCATTTTTGAACTTTTTAAAAAAGACGCACCATTTTATCAATTTTTTTATATTTTTGAAATATCCTAGTTCAGGACCTACCTGACGTGATTACCAACATAATGCCGCCCGCAGAATTTCGATACGAGATCTAGTTATCAAGAAAAACGACATCCCGTTTGACTTCTCATATTTACGTACTCATTTTCATCGCTCTGGGAGGGGTGATAAAAAAACATCGAAACATAAAAAAGTACGAAAAAAGTTAGAAAATTACGCCTACTTACACGTAAAAATCCCCAAGTTGATAAATTGAAAAACGACTAAGCTACAGCAATTTTAAAAAACTGTATTTTTGTGGGCTTGAACCGTATGGCATACCTTAAATCTCTAGAAGAAACTGAGTTTGTATTCGAAAAAGAGATGCACTCAAGTGAAAAGTTCAAGGCGGAAAATCTTTGAATAAAATCTTATTAATATTAAACTAAGGTCAGTATTACCCCTTCACTTTAAGTTTTTTTTTACAAGTATTATACATACGTTTATATTGTACATACAAGATACAATGATAATTTTAAGATCATCTCTTAGATCAGCGGTGCCTAAACTAGCGATAGCAATCTACTTGTTGGTCTCTAGCTACTTTTAAGTCGATCACGGTATAAAATTGAAACGAACGATCAAAGCTTCAGTGTTCAAGCGAATGTCAAGCAGATAAGATCTGCGCTTGCATGTTCCTTGAATATATTATATTACAACTAGCTGAACCCGGTGTGCTTCGCTACCCCCCTCGTACCAGGATTGCATTTCAAAATTGTGGCAATACCAAAATCACTTTTCACGCCATTGAATTTTCGAAATAAGTCCACCCCAGCGCCACCTACCGTGTCCATTTATACACAAATTATTTTCTTATGATTAAACAAACATACATTCTGAATTTCAGTTAAATTGGTCCATAAATTCAAATTTTCGATATAAGTCCACCCCAGCGCCACCTATCGGGTCCATTTATACACAAATTATTTTCTTATGATTAAACAAACATACATTCTGAATTTCAGTTAAATTGGTCCATAAATTCAAATTTTCGATATAAGTCCACCCCAGCGCCACCTATCGGGTCCATTTATACACAAATTATTTTCTTATGATTAAACAAACATACATTCTGAATTTCAGTTAAATTGGTCCATAAATTCAAATTTTCGATATAAGTCCACCCCAACGCCACCTATCGGACTTTCCCGGAGGGTTTTTCCAAAATTTTCCTTCGTAAAAACCTTCTCCTGGCAATTATAAACAACTGAAAAAAAATTTTAGACAAATCGGCCCAGCCATTCTCAATTGATGTTTTACTATACATTTTTTACACCATTTTTATATATATAGATATATCTGTGTCGATAAGCAATAACAGCTTAAATCGATTTAAGACAGAACTGAGTTATGGATATAGTTGTGTTCAACGTATATATCATTACGAACACACAAAATCTAAAACTTCTAGCATGACCTTATGACCGTATGACATTTTTTACACCATTTTTATATATATAGATATATCTGTGTCGATAAGCAATAACAGCTTAAATCGATTTAAGACAGAACTGAGTTATGGATATAGTTGTGTTCAACGTATATATCATTACGAACACACAAAATCTAAAACTTCTAGCATGACCTTAGCCAAAGATATGACGCAAAAACAAAAGAACCCTTCATATAACTTATATGGCGATTGAAAACTTTGAAGCAAGATTTCTGGAAACTTTGAGTTAAGACTTAAACTGTTATTGCGCATCGACACAGATATAACGTAAGATTACACTGTATAAAATTGTATGCATGCAAAATTATTGGAAGTATGTATGAAAAATTTTTTATTTTTAGAAAATAACGGCATGGCGCGGCAACAAAGAGATAAAATTAAAAAAGTATGCATATCAAGGCATTACGTAATTTGTATGGCCAATATAAGGTAATTGTGGGGCATGCGATGGAGAAATTAATTAATCATTTAAAGCGGCATGTCCACATATCATATCATATAGTGATCAGTTCCAAATACGTATAATGAAAGCATCTTATGCTGTCAATTTAGCCTTGACAAATCACAATAAGCAACATAAGCACACAAAAAAACTGTGTGTTTTTTACTATTAGCAAGCCTTTTTACATTTCAGTCTGCTTATCTGTATCTCACATTATCCGTCTGTCGGTCTGTTTCCTTTTGACATTCCGTCCACTACTTATTAATTTAATTTCGCAATACAAATTAGAGCAAAAAAAAATATTCCATAATGCCTAGTAAAATTTCTGTAAAAAGCGCTTTAGCACTACTTTGTTTTCAGTGTGAGCTTTAAAGCGCTCATTAATACATACTCAAGATGAGAAAGTATAGGTGTGCAAACCTGCCCGACACTGCTTTAAAACAAAGTTCTTGGTTTTGAAATCGCAGCTGTCAACAAAAGATTTAAAAAAACTTCACAAAACCACAGAAAAAAGGCAAAAAACAGAAAAACTAAATTACAAAAGTACATTTGAAGGTTATATTAAGGAAGTCGAAAATGTTTTACTTAAAGGTCCAACCAAGTTATGCTTGTGCAAACAAAAGTTTGAGAGTGCCCAGTGTGCATTTTAGCGAGTGCTCCGCAAAAGAAGGCATGCTAGCACTGCTATTATTGGCGTCAATACACCTTTCATGAGCACTGCATTGATTAGTACTTCTGTAAGCCCTACCTTTTCAAGGTTCTGATTCTTTTCATATTATTTTATATGAAAAAATTTACAAAAAAAATTCCAAAAAAATTTTAAATACACAGAACAGTTTATAAAAAAATTTAGATTTAAAAAAGCAACAAAAAAATTTTTTTTGTCCGAGTTGGGTCTCGAACCCGGGCTGCCAAACACTAACACATTACATATTATATTATATAAAAATATTTATAACGAAAAACTCCAAGTCTTTTCTTATATATTTGTATGAAGAAAATTTATAAAGAAATTAAAAAAATGTTAAATACACAGAACAGTTTGTAAAAAAATGTAGCTTTAAAAAAAAACAACAAAAAAGTTTTTTCCGAGTTGGGTCTCGAACCCGGGCTCCCGAAAGCTTGTTTTCATTTGTATTAATGCAAAATAAGCCATTGATTTTTAACAACCACGATAGACGAGTGGGTAAGATGTCGGACCACCACATGAGAGGACTATGGTTCAGATCTGAAATTTTTAGTCGGTTTTTTCTTTCAAGTTGATATTTATATTGCTTTTCCTTCTAACTTGACTTCTCGAAAGAGCGCTTCTGGCAGAGGTCTCTTTTGAGCGAGGAGAGCGGAAGGCCTGACAAATTTTCCCATTTCATACAAGCAATAAAACGGTGTTTGCAAGGAGTGTGGAAGGCCTTTTAAAACCTACCGCAGGCCTGCTAGAAGGCCTTTGGACTCCTGCAATTACCCACTGGGTAAAAGCACGCGCTTGCACAGCAATATATGAATGAGTCGCTCAAGTTTTTTTCTAAGCATTCCTCTAGTTCAGTTTTTTAACTTTCGTTGACTTTTTGAAACTTGAGAGAGAGCGCTTGACATCGTAGTTTGCTAAGAAGAATAGAGTTACTAACAGTATTGAGAATGTGTAAAATTAAAATTTTAATGTTTGTATGCCAAATTATTCAATGGAAAATATTGTTTTCTTTTTTGTTTGTTTATATTTAAGCAAATCATGGAAAATGTGTAAATTTTTGCTTTGAAATTTTGCGTTTGCCAAAGCTTATAAGCCTAGCAGCACAATAAACAAGTTTTTTGTGTTAACTGATGGTAAGTCACCCTTTTCAACATATCTATACAAATTTTTTTAATCTGTCAATTGAAAAAACTACGTTAATTTATTTATTCTAAATTAATGAAGATCCAAATTTTGTTGATAAACTAATAAAAATTGCTAAAAAACATATATGAAAAAGCTGACGGGCAATACTTCAACAAACTTTTCAAAGAACTTTTGAACTTTTTTATTATATTTTTGTCAAGATTTTGTAAAAGTTTGACATTTTGTCAAGCATGAAATCTGCCAGCTTGGGCGACTTTTCTCTGAAACTTTTGTTTGCTTAAGCATAGCTTGGTTGGGCCTTAAGTTTGAAAATCGATTTTATTCATGTCATGGATATCAAAATATATATCTTAAATTGGCAGCTTTCCTTGAAATGAATTTTTCAAATACACTGTAGGGACGTCAAAAGGACACACGAAAATGCCGAGACACGTGAACTTATTTTTTGGTCGTAGGATTTAGTGGCATACTCAGTTTTTCCCAATCAAATCAAAATTTTGAGATATTTGCGATTTACATTTAGTCACTTTTAGGCCCATTTTTAGCCATACATATTTTCCTTATTTTTGGAGAACAAAAATTTTGACAACCTCCGATTTTGCTTAAACTTTCAGAATTTAATCTACTTATCAAGTAAAAATGCTAATTTGAGTTCAAAATTTAAAAAAAAAATTTAAAGTTTTTAGGTTCAAATTTTAAATTTGCTCAAAATGGAAGAAAATGCGGAATTGCTTAGCTTTTGATAAATCATAGATTCAACATGGTTTTTTGATTTTCACGTTGGAGGTATTTTTGAAAAGGCAATAAAAAATAATTGTTAAAAATACAACAAAAATTTTCAAATGAAGGTCAAATAACAATAATTTGAACATCTCGAGATTTTTATCTGATTTGAAAAAAAACTGAGTATGCCACTAAAGTCTACGGCCGAAAATTAATGAATTTTTACGTCTCTCGGCGTTTTTATGTGTCTTTTCAAAAGTTAAAAATTTAACTACAGTGATATAGAAAACGAGATCGTTGCTCTTAAGTCTTGAGACGAGATCGTCGATCAGATATTTTCATCAAAGCCTTGACATGAAGGAATTTGTTGATCTTTTCTCCATGATAATAATGCTCCTGCTTAAGAGCTATACCCCTGCAATTGACCACATACCTTGCTTCCACATATTTATGTGAATCAGCTTTTGCAAGTTCATAAAATCCGAAAGTACCGAAACACACTAACTGATTAATATTTAACAATGTACCTGCGTTTAGCAGCAGCAAGTTATGTCCCGTCGTTCATGCAATGTCTTGCATCAGCACCTAAAAATATTTAATGATAATTCATTTTTATTTTTTTAATAAAAAAATTTTAGTTTCGAATTAAAATTTTATATAACTACTTTAAACTATTATGTTTTAATACGATGAGTGTGCATTATTGTTTTAAATTACATATATATAAAACTTAAAAGACATATAAAGTTCAGAGCTGTAAAAGAATGCGTTCAATTTGAGTTTATTCACAAAAAAGTGAATCAGTGAATAACGAAACAAGAATGTATTCAATGAATGCAAAATTGATTTATAAATAAAATTTTTAATTCACATTCATTTTAAGAAAATTATTAATTACTTATTTCAGTTATTCATTTCCTTTATTCATAAAAATGAGTAAATTTTTTATTCATTTGAATACTATTCACAAAGAAAGCAACTCACAAAGAATTTCAGAATTTTAAATTAATCTTTTTATTTTCATTATTCATTTTTTATTCGTTATTAATTTTTTATTTATTATTCATTTGTTATTTATTGTTTATTTTATGTTCATTATTAATATTTTATTCATTAATTATTTGTTATTCATTATTCATTTTTATTCGTTATTAATTATTTATTCATTATTAGTTTTTTATTCATTATTCATATTTTTTTTCTTTATTAATTTTTTTGTTCATTATTCATTTATTATTCATTATTCATTTTTAATTTATTTTGGTCCTAATCCATAAATCGAAAATTAAGACCAAATGAATAATGAATAAAATATTATTAATAACAAATGAATAATGAATAAAAAATTAATAATGAATAAAAATTGAAAAATGAATAAAAATTAATAATAAATAACAAGTGAATAATGAATACAAAATTAGTAATGAATAAAAAATTAATAATGAACAACAAATGAACAATGAATAAAAAATTAATAATGAATAAAAAATTAATAATTAATAACAATTGAATAATAAATAATAAATTAATAACGAATAAGTAATGAATAATGAATAAACAAAAAATAGTTTATAGTTCTGAAATTCTTTGTGAATTGCATTCTTTGTGAATATCATTCAAATAAATAAAAAAAAATTATTCATTATTCTGAATAACGAAAATGAATAATTTAAATGAATAATTAGTCATTTTTTAAAAAATTAATGTGAATTAAAAATTGTATTTATAAATCAATTTTGTATTCATTGCATGCGTTCTCATGTCGTTATTCAGTTGTACTTAAAATTCTGAATATGAATGCCGATTTTACCGATCTGATAAAGTTAAGCAGCATTTATTGATATGAAATAAATCATCATCAAACGATGCAATACAAGTTTTTCGATTTTGTGGTGTCTGTCATACTATCGCGTTATACTATCAGTGGCAGAGGGTTAACTTCGGCCCAGTACTAACATAATTTAACACTAGCTTATTATGACGTATAAGTCTATATTGCAAATGGAATTTTTAACAATAGGATAGCAATAAAAACATTTTATTCTGTTTATTAGAGTGTAATAAGATCTTATTTTTTTTAAAAATATTGTGTATATTTAACCCTAGAGAGGTAATCTACGTCAATTCGACAAATTTTCAATTTTCTGAATTCGGTCTCTTCGTATTTATTTATTTATTTATTTAAAGAAAAGGTTCACAAATAAGACAGAGTCTTTTAAATGCAGTAAGAATATAGATACATAACAAAATAACAAGTGATAAACAAAAAAATATTGTAAAAAGTATTGCTGTCTCTTTCCACACAGTTTTAGTCGTTGATGTGCTCTTGCAATGTAAAAAAGTTTACTTAGCCTGGCGCACAGGAAGTGCTTTTTATAAAAAAATAAAAATACAGTCCGTAGCTGCGACGTAGATTACCTTTTAAGTGACTTTTTATGTTTTGGTTCTTATAATGTTTTGTTATATTTTATTACTAACATTGCGTTTTAGAGCAATTTTTTATTCACTTTAATGTAAACAGTTTTAAAAGAGTGTGACAATAATGATTTTTAAAAGCTGAGTAAGAATGAGTCTCTTGAACTCTCAGAGCGACCACAAAAGAGAACATCCCTAAGTTATTAATTATAATTATACAAAAATGTCAACAAAGACAAAAAACGAAAATATTGTAGATATTGTCTATGGTTTAACTATGGTTTAACTATTAGTGTTAAGGCGGAGAGCCGTTGACCAAAACTCTCAAATCGAATTTCACAGCTCATACAAAATCTGCAACCCATGAGAATACGATGAGAAAGCAAAAATAGGTAAAATTTAAAAATGATAAGAAGCCAATGATTTAATTAAAAAAATCATTTAATCATTTAAAACCTAGTTTTTTTTTAACTTCATTGGCACTAAAATCACAGTGTTTAATTGAATAAGTCGAAGTTTGTTTGTTTCAATTATTTTTAACTCTTCTTCATTCACAAAATGGCAGTGATTTTGGCAGTTCTGGTCACTAAGAATGAGAGCACATTCAGCCGTTACATTACCTTGTCTAGTTATACCGTGATATTGTCCTCATACAAAACGACGAATGACAAAGACATGCGATTTCAATATATGTGGAGAGCACAAAGTTGAACTTTGTATTTCTTGCTAAAATGAATATATTTTATAATATTTTTTTATTTCTATTTATTTCTATTTTAAAATGATACTATTTGACTAAATGCACTTAAGGTCCAAAATGAGTTCCTTCAAATATTTTAGAATTATCAAATAAACATTACAAATTATACTTCAAACTTCTGTGTTTTTATTCTAATATTAACTTTTTTTTTTTACTGAACCAACGCTCAGGGGATGCCCCCGATAAATGCATAAGCATTGTGTTGATTCGGAAGATAGTTAGTTGGAGGGTAGATAGATGGAGTAGTGTCGGTGAATATTTGATTTAAATTTGCACAGCTCAAAACTGCCAGGAAACACGCTCACAGGGAGACTATTCCACAACTTAACTGTGCGACTAAAAAACGATGCAATGGTAAAGGGGTGGGCTTGGAAAGCTGCCTGAGTGGACCTGGGAAACACACGAGCTGGTGGCGTCAGGCCATGTATCTCCCTTGAACACTTCCCATGGTAATACCTATACAGAAGGCTTAGGCAACCAACATTACGTTGATGCCCAAGAGAGTTGAGAGAGAATGAAATACTTTCATCCCCTATCAAATATATCGCACGACGTTGAGTTCGATCCAGAAGCTCCAAATAAGATCTTGAAGCCCCTGCCCAAATGTACGAATTGTACTCCATGAACTTATTTTAAGTTTGGAGGGGTCCGCTTTATATTCGTTTCGAAAAAAAGGTTAAAAACAGGACTACGTCGATGCGACGTAGATTACCTACAACGTGTGTTAAATATGATTACCTCTCTAGGGTTAAAAAACAGCTTAAACTCTAAATTCTGTTGAGCAATCTTACAATCTTTAGCAATGAATCAACAATTTTATTGGGTGCCACAAGTATTCAAATTATTGTTTCATAAAAATAAAGTCAAGGTTTTTCATCGACTCATAGTAATGGATGAAAATTGGGTTCACCAGACACCTGAGACGAAAAAAACACTCAGACCAATAATCTAAAAAGCACTAAACATTCTGCTTCAAAGAAGGAGAATTACGGTACATTAGTATAGTAGAAGATCCTTTAGTATAAACTTCTGTTTGCTGACATGAGTTGACATAGATTTTTTATACCGAAAAGTAGACGAAAGATATAGCTCTGCAAGTTTGAACTAATTAAATTTTTTTTTTTGGAGCTTTTTTTCATGATAAAATAGATGCACAGATTAATTTTGCAGCATCCTTTTTGAAAGCAAGCTTTACGTTCTTTATATTATAAAAGTAATATAAGAGGTCAATAGATACAGTAAAAGGATTATTAATGACACCTGACTGGTCATGTTAAATCTTTATAACAATATGCAAGTACTGGAGAGCAATTTATGACGGTTCCTCTTCAAATATAGTTTATATAAAAATTTTTGAACAACATGGTAATAATTATTCTTAATAAAACCAGTCGGGCTTTGTGGTCTAGTGGAAAGTGCGCTAGACTATCAACCCAGAGGTCCCTGGATCAAATCCGGGCTCGGGCATGGTTCTTTTCACTTTCTTTGTTCTTTCCTGCATTTAAGAATTATGGAAAACTAAAAATCCACAGCTAAATTGTGGAAAATGTGGAATTAAAGGAGTGGAACAACTAAGTGCTGGAAATGCTTGCCGAGGTTAAGGCATAACACTAGCCTCGGTTAAAAGCAATTCAAACTGTCTTTCACGGTTGTTTCGCCTTATCAATAATTCACGTATTGTTCCAATCAATAAATCTATCCTTTTCCTTTCAGGTCAAAGACCTTGTTTGTATAAGGCGCATGCCTTGGTTCTTTGATCTTTTAAAAAAAAAAAACAGAGAATATATAAATATGGGGCATTCAATACAAAATTTGCCATCAACATTTTTTTATTTCAATATAAAACAAGGTGTTAGCGAAAAAAAGATTTTGAAAAATTGAAAAAAATTTGCGAAAAAATGACCTTCTTTCAATCTCTTGTACTGCCGGGTAAATGGGAGCAAGATTATAGAAAAAAAGACTATAACTATTTTTTTAAGAACGTTCATTAGCGGTTTGGAGTACAAAAGGTTCCATTTTTTACCAACAATTTTTTTCTTGTTTTTTTCATTTTAAAAATGCACAATACGTCGATTTCTTATCGAATCAGACACTAAATTAAAGTCGTTGTAAATTTCGTGGAGCATTTGCGTAGAATTCGCTCATAGAGAGCGCACAAAAGTTTAGTATACAAGCTGAGAGCGAGTGTTCGATGAAACAAACACTCACTTTGACACTTGTCTGTGGGAGTCAGGTGTGGAAAGGTGTTGATTTTTATTAGTATAAACATTGTTTGGTTCAGTGGCTACAAAACCTCATATTTAGTTTTGGTTTTTTTTTTTTTTTTGGATAAAAGTCGTATGGATAGAATGATTTTTAATTTAATAAATTATGTTATTTTGATGTATTTTTTGAGATTGTGTCGAAACTTTGATCAGTTTTTTACTTGATAAATTCCATCAAAGTACTCATATTATGTGCTTTTTTGTATATAATCAATAAATGCATATCCCAAAATTGTAACTGCAAGCCAAAATATATACCCACTTTACGTAAAGCTGCAAGTAAGCCGGGTAAGGGTCATGATTTACGTGCATACTATACATATATGCACAGTCTATGCCACGATGTCCTGATCTGAAATTCTTTCGAACTTTTACACACTTTTGATTTTTGGCATGCTGTAAATAAAGTCGAACGAACGCGTTGGAATTTATGCATGGTGATTTATTAGCTTTCAGCGATTTATTGTTGCCCTTTGCTGCAGAGCGAACGAACATAATAGAAGAAAAAAAAAATAAAACTCTTGCTCGTATTGGGCATGTCCTGGTTTTGTTTGAATGTCCTCGCTGTTATTAAATTTTAAATTTACGAGCATGTGAATAAATGCGATGCGACTTCGTTGCTCTAGCGTTGAGAAATTATTTTTTAATTGAGGTTGTGACCAAAACCGCTGCCACGGAGGGCAGCCAGAAGTTGGTAGGAGCGGTGGGGGGGAGAGGAATGTTGGCAGCACGAACTTCAAACAAAAACACACTTTAAAACTTTTAAATTCCAGCAATTATTTTCACGTAAACTCTACTTGCTGCACGATGGCTCCTGCTGATGCTGCTTTAATATTATTTAATCCCCGTTGATACCCGCAACTGTCAAATAAGCTACGCCTAGTGCTGCGTCGTGTGTCATCCTGACATGGCATCCAATATTTGAATGGATTATATATCGAAAAATACTGACATTTACTCAAGAAAAGAAATATGAGGAAAAAATATTAATATTTTTCTTCGCTTTTTTTTGTGCTACGTCACGGTAATGAAATTTTCCTTTATTCCTGCTACAGTCTTTTTTTATACGGGCTCACTCCGCGCATACAAACACCAACAGCAGCCGATAGCAGCTTCTACTCGTGCGTCCTTCACCGCACGAATATGCGGCAGGAATTTTTCGGCAAGTGCGGAGTTGGATTGAAGCCGTAGGCATTGCATGAAATTATATTTAATTATTTGTTGGGTGATGGCCTGGCCAGTGGGTTGTTTGTAGTGAGAGTGGAGGTGGTGTTGGTAGTGATTGGTGGCTCTCGTAGAGAAATTTATTGGTTGTTCAATGGCTTGTTGGTGGCGGCCGTGTAAGAACAGAACAGTTAGCAGCCCTCACTGGTGCCATGTATTTTCATAGCTTAAGGTTAATATGTGCTGAGTTGTTGTTCATCATCCGTTACCACCCAGTTGGAACAACAGTGCTCGGGTTTTTGCCAGTTGTAGCTCAATAGAAAAAAAAAACACAAAATAAACTTAATTTTGTTTTAATGAGGCGTTTGTTTGTTTGTTTTTCTTTATCACGTGTTCGGGTAAAAATATTATGCCAGCCATAAACTTGTAGTCGAAAGTATTTATAAACTTTGCTTTGGGCATTACTACTCTTTTTTTATTTCACATTTATCACAGCTCATTTTATTTCAGTGCACAGTTAAAGTTACTATAATAACTATAATAAAGAGTCAAAGTAATTTTACGCTTGAAAATAAATTCAGGAGTGGCAATGTTGGGCCAACTTTAAGTATTTACATGATTTTTAATTATGAGCTTTTTAGATTAAGTAAATTTTGAAGAAGGGAAAAAACAACAACAACAACTCTGTATAGAGTCAATCACATAGCAGACTAGACAAACTGTTTCGGAAGGAGCTACCCTTTCCATATTGAGTAGTTTTGAGTGATTAAGCTGTAATCAACCTTAATGTTTGAGTGTTATACGATTTGGCATTTGTTCGAATAAATTCTTTGAAATCATACGACGTTAAGGCCAAAGTTTTTATAAGATCGAAGCCTTAAACTCTACCAGGGATTTTGTCTGTTCTGGTTGCCTCTTCTTTTTTCACTATTCTTCCTTGCAGTTCATCGAATTTGCCGAAATTCTCCAAAGAATTATGAAGAGAAGTTTTGGATTCCGCTATAACGCTAAGAATATTTAATTAATTAATCTTTTGGTCTTTCTGTACCAAAGAAAGTATTTACACCAACAACGGAAAATTCTTGGTATATCTGAGACTTAGGCAGAAATATTTCTAATTGTGCTTGCGTAACGCAGTTGAAATTCATTGAGTATTGATAGCTGTATGCGACAATTCAAGGGTCATGGAATCTAACGAAAAAACGACCAACACAGATCGATGGTACTGAGTTTTTTTAAAAATAAAGTGCTCATAAGGGCGTATCGAGTTAAAAATTCTTTTTATAATTTCTCATTCTAAGAGCTCTCCAAAGTTCCATAGGGTGGTCTCCCCAAAAAAGGATGTCTCCCTCTCCCGCAAGGACAAAGTTGTTTTTTGAAAAAAAACAGTAAAAATTAATGATCTAAAAATGCTTTGATTTTTGTAAGAAAAATTACATATGCCTTATCAATATCTCGCCAAACAAGATGCCACTCTTGATTTTTACTCACAGTGTCCTGTGCGAAGGATATTCGCAAAAAATGTGCAAATTTTAAATATACCAAATATAAGAAAAACTTAAAACTTTAATAAATACCACTAAAATTAAAGCAATCAGATAACAATCAAAAGTTCTGTGCTATTTCGAGTGTACCTTTGGATTCGAGTATCTCTCACACAGGACAATGAGGGTAGAAATCGAGAGTTGCATCTTGTTTGGCGAGATATTCTAAATTTAAGTCTGTATTTAATTTTGCTTTAAGATATATGTAGTTTTTCTTATAAAAATCAAAGCATTTATAGATCGTTATTTTTTACTTTTTATCTCAAAAAACAATTTTGTCCATGTGTAAGAGGAAGACATCCTTTTTTTTCTCTTTAATTTTTCTTTTGGTAGATCTTGACCACCATGCAACTTTTGAGACCTCTTAGAATGTGAAATTCGAAAAAATTGTAATTCGATACGCCTCAATGAGCACTTTATTTTTAAAAAATACTCCTCAAGAGGCAAACTTTTAATGCCTATATCTTTTAAAAGCGAGCTAACTTTGAAAATTCCTTTTAGGGTTTTCTTACTATACACTAGTACTATCATCCTGTGTTATCCGCTTTTCGTTAGAAAAATGTGTTGCACAGTGTGGCCAAAGTTGTAGATTACTCTGTTTCAGTTCTAAATTTCAATTAAGTGCAATATAACTTATATCAGCTTATATGTAAAATCAAAAGCGAAAGTTGTTGATGATTCAAATACTCTTGCAACGTTGTCGCAAATGCGTTCCATTTTCGTTAACAGAATGACCAATAAAAGTTAATGATGATATCATGTTTTTTAAAATTTAGTCTAACGGAAGTTGGCTTTAATTATTTTGAAGTTGTTAACTTGAATAAAAATCTTAATGTGAACTTCGATAAACCATTACTTGCCTATAATTTTCTCTAAAGTCGTTTGACTTTTTCGTAGAGCCCATATTGAAGCTCCTATTAATTATGTGTCAAGAGTTGCCTACCATAACCCACACCTATCCGCTGAGACTTGCTTTTCCATGCCACTCACAAGTTATGCTAATTTTCCAGAGAACAATTAAACTCATCCATTCATGCACGTTATTTTTCACACGAATCCATCAAATCCATTAGTGAGCGGCTCATTAAATCTGCAGTAGCCTCCATTTGGCTAATGGAAAAATGGCAAAAAAGCACGAACCAACAAGCCAAACAACTTGCCAACACCCCGCACACCCTCCCCCTCCCCCACCTCCTACCTACCCAAGCAGCATTCTTTGCTCAACTAATTCGGCAGAAAATGAAGCTAAAAAAGTGCCTAAACAAGCGCAAAACACGTCAGTACACGGTCTATGAAGCTCTAGTGCTCATATGTCAGATAAATCCTTCCCCGCCACCTTGTCCTCAATGCAACCATCCAGCCCCGTACAATATATGCAAGGCTTTGGCAAGAACTTAGAAGCGGCGCTTAAAAGAAGCGCGCTGAAATTTGAAAAAGAAAATGGCGCACAATTTTCCTAATTGGCGAGGATTTCTTCATCATGTTCATGGTGTTAGTAGATGTAGATGTGTGTGTGTGTGTGTGTGTGTGTGTATGTGTGTGCTTAAATTTGCTTGTGTTCGTGTGTGCACTTGCAAGCTGCACTCAAATTGGAAATCCCCATTAGTCATCCACCATAGAGCACTCACGTGCAATTTATAATGAATGGATGGATGCATGGATGGATGGATGGATGGATGGCTGGTTGGATGGCCGGATGCAAATGGATAGCGAAGCGTTCTGATGCTTTTTAAAACTCGAAATAAAACGTGCGCGTTCTGCAAGCAAATTAGCCACAGCTGTAGCAACGAGCAGGCGCAAGGCGAGGGACCATGTCCTAAGCTCCAGTTTCTATTCGAGCTGCCATGCAGCGCGTCGTCAGCCACTCAGAAAACTAGTCGCGCTGATTGATTTCCGACCAGTTGGGCGTCGTCGTTCTAGCTTTTCCTCAAACTCATTTCTTTACTCCTACATGAGCACGAAGGTGCTTACAATCTTGGTAAATGCAGTCAGTCGCTCGTTTGTCAGGGTTGCACATGAACATGTTGAAAACCTCAAAAATATTTTTGAGGTAAAATTTCTTATGACCCGAAAGTAAGTTAAAAATTTACACTTTTGATTTATTTCATTGCAAAATATAATATTAAATGCATTCTTAAAGCATATTCACCCATTCTTTTAAACAAGGCCTAAAAAAATTAAAAATCATTGTTCTGAAACTTATGCTTGGTTTTCACTATGTCATTTTTATGACGACACAAAAGTTTAGCACATGAAATATCACCTAAATAAAACTACTAAACATTTTCTGCATAGCTCAAAATTGTTTGAGCTATTAATTCTCCAAGATAATAATTTATTTGATTTTAATTCTCCAAGATTGCCAAAGTTAGAGAAAATGTCAATATGTTGCTATTTTCAATTTGATTGACAACAACTGACCACTGAAAATGACATAGTGAAAACCAAGCATTACGTTTCATTTCTTTTATTTGTGAGCTAGGCTTTTTTATTAAAAAAGAGGTGTTACTTAGGTATAAGTTTAAGAGTTTAAACTTCTAACAAAATTGTTCTTCTAACCATTGCTCAGTAAGAATTATGAACTGTGTGGATGGAGTTAATTTAAAATTACGTAAGTTATATTGAGTTTCTGCCCTTTCTTGCTACTTTTAAACATTTTTTTTCCAAGTTTTAGTACCTGAACATTTTATTTTAAAAAAACTAATCAATGCTGCAAGTTTGTCCAGAAATAATCATATCGTGGCACAATGTGTCGAAATCGCTCAAAACTGCCATCCAATAGACTCTTAGTTGGATTTGGACCACAGAGTGAGCTTAGAAATGAACCAAAATTAGTCCCTTTCATGGACCACGTGAATTTTCAACCAAAATGTGTGAAAATTTATGACACGAAATATAATGAAATACCACTCTCAGAGAACTTTTAATATGAGCATATGTTTCAATTTCCAGAAATAAATGATAAAAAATTTTGAAAATCATGCGTCTTCAAATATTCACAACAATTTTAATATTAATGACCTAAATATTGGTTCTCTAGATTTTATTAATGTCTCTGGTGACGATCTAGCTTTAGCAATTTCGCATCTTAAGCCAAGCTACAAATTTAAACAAGGCGATCTCCCACCAATGTTTTTCAAACTTTGTTCTTTAAATACTGCTACTCTTTTAGCTTTTCTTTTTAACATTTGCATTAGAAAAGGAATTTTTTTAGATGTTTGAAAAATTTGTTAAATTATTCCGATCTTAAATCTGGCAATCGTTGTGATATAAATAATTACAGGACAATTGTGAAACAATGCACAATAGCCAAGCACGTCGGAAGCTAATTTCTTCTGGGGGGCAGTACAAATGGGGGTGCAAAAAAAAATCACCAAAATTTCTTAAAAGAAACATGAATATGAATAAACAAATTTTTTATTTTAGTTTCAAAATAAAAAATATATTAAACTAAATAAAAAATATTGAAATTTTATTATTTTTAAAAATTTTTCCAATTTCGATATAAGAGATCATTTTTTTTAAGGATCTTTCATATGGTAATATGAAAATATAAGAATAATTGTTGCTTTTATAAGGCAAGACTAGGTATATCTTTACATGGTTTAAATGCAATAAGGTACAAAAAGTTATATCAATTTAAATTCTTCCAAAATGTTTCTGTCCTTGCCAGAAGCAAACTCTTTCACCACCTCCATCAAATTCAATTCTTCGGTTTTATCTTTGTGAATGTGTATGAGTGAGTCGTGAGTCGTTTCTGTGTCATAGTTGCTCGAATATACTTTTTAAGTCGTCTTAGTGCACTAAAAGGACGCTCAGATGAAGCTGCTAATGCTGGCACAGTCAAAACCAAAGCAACAAGTTTTTCAACTTCATTCAACAGTTTTTTCAGTGTATCCGAATTTTTTTAAATAGGTTAGAGAAAGAAAATGGTTATCCGAAAGCATACTTATGAAAAAGATAGGAAGAAGAGCAAAATGTATAATACAAAAATATTATCGTTGTAAAAAAACTGATATTTTGAATAGCTTTTGAAGTTTTCTTTTTAAATTGTTTATCTAGCTAAATAAGCAGGGGGCAGTTGCCCCTTTCCCCCGCTTGCTACGCCAATAACAATAGCCAAATTATTTGATTATATACTTAAATTGATCAAAGTCATTTCTGAATTCCAACATGCGTTTTTTACTGGTAGGTCAACATGTTCAAATTTACTACTTATTTCCAAAAATATAATGGAAGACTGTCCTTAGTTAGATATTATCTACACTGATTTTTCCAAAGCATTTGATAAAGTTGATCACATAATTCTATTAAATAAACTGAAAAAGCTCGGACTGTCGGATTCTTTAATTGGTTTTTTAAAAGTTATTTAAAGGAAAGAAAGCCTTTTGTTAAGTTTTGTTCAACCATCTCTGATATTGCTATTGATGCTTCGTCAGGCATTCCACAAGGTAGCCATTGCGGACCTCTTTTGTTTCTAATTTTTATTGATGATGTACCTAAACATTTGAGATTTGCTAGATGTTTAATGTATGCAGATGATGTTAAGAATTAATGTTTCGAATAGTTCGAAGATTAAAAAAAAACACAATTTTAAATGGTTTTAATTTTTAACTTTATTGTTCTCGAGCTGTCAATCAACTAACTTAAAATTATTACATTTTTTGTTTATAACTAAAACTCTGTGCTTACCGTACCTGCATGTATCTTTGTATGTGTGTGTTGCGCTGCGTTTGTCAGCGCTGCCAAAATAAGTTCAAGCGAAAAGTGCAATCAAAGCTTTTCTAAACACTGTGTGAACGGAAATTGGTTAGCCAGAATTCCCAATAATTACTTGCGACATTTGGAGCAAAGAATTATTAAAAATTTCGATTATGCTGAAATTTACTGTGTGACCGGAAATTGGTCAGCCAGAATTCTTAATAATTATTTGTGAAATTTGGAGCAAACAATTATTAAGAATTTTGAAATTAATTTTATATTACATTAGTTTTGCCGGGAAGGAAGGGGTTTGCTATAACTCCCCCACCATTAGCTTGAGGCTCCGACGAAGATATTTCTAAGACAGTGGTCTTTGAACAAAGATTTTTAGTTTTTATTAAAAGAGCAAAAATTATTAAAATTATGATAAGCAAAGTGCTTATATTTAAAGTATTTTTTTGAAAATGATTTTTATTAATTTCCGTGATGTCTTTCCTATTGTTTTCGATATTTTGTAGATGAATGTTATCGAATTCAAGCTTAGTGTTTAAGACGTCTTCCTTGATAGATACATGTAGATTCGGTAATATTATATGGTCTTTAACCTTTATTTCAAAATTTTTGTAGGTTTTATTATTAATTTTAATATAACAATTTTCAAATTTAATTATGTATGTTCCTTCTACAATAGTATTAAACTCGTTACAATTATGTAAGATTACAGTATTTTTTATATTTTTTACAATAATTAATCCATTTCTTATTTCTTTTAGTTGAGTGGTTGTATCTTCTTTAAAAGTACATTTTGCTTCCTTTATTTTAAAAATATTATATAAACATTGGTTTTCAAGTTTTCTTAAGTTTCTCTGTAAATTTTGTTTTACTTCCGCGTAATATAAATTGCCGTGGTTGTCTGTTATAATTTCATTTTCTTTTACATATAAGGATTTTTTATTTTTGTTAGGTATGGGTTCAATAAGAATTTTTGAGTAATTATTTTCTACGAATCTTGGAATCAAAACTATTATTACAATTTTTCTGTTAAATGAAGCAACTGAAATCTTTATGTTTGCTAATGTGTCAATGTCTGTTATGTTTCTAAATTCGTCATTTGTCAGAATGTTTCTACCTAGAACACCAAGTCTGCTATTGAGAAGAATCTGTTCTATATCATCTATGTGATTAATGAGTAGGCTGATGTCATAATTAATTTGATAAAGATATTGCATGTATCTTACTTCATCTTCTATTGATATTATTCTATTGCTAACTTCGTCTGACCATGTTCCTACATATTCTTTTATGGTTTTTTGTTGTTTTTTAATGTGATCCGTAATATTTTGGATTTGTCTAATTATGTCCGTGTTAATGCGTACTTGTTTATTATTTTCCGTAATGAGATTTTTATTATTTCCCTTTAGAGTTTCGAGTTGTTCAATAATATGTTTTTCATCGTCAGCGTCCATAGTTCCTGTAATGTATTTAAGGCCTTTGCCGACTATGTTAAAGAGTCCTCGTTTGCTTCTTGTCTGCGGGAGTAGATTGTGTAATTTTACTTCTAGGTTTCTGTAGTTATGTAGGACTGAATTTAGCATTGGTCCTTCTAAGTTGGGTTTGTTTGTCATTAGTTTAATGTTGTCCCAAATATGTTCCTTCGTCTCATCGTATTGTGTCACGTTAATTATGTGAAGTACTTTTTCATAGTTTATAATTATTTTGATATTTTCCATCTTTATATTGACAAAAACCGTTATTTTCGTTTAGATTTTGAACCTCCAGCGTCTGTGAAAAGGTCGTCGGTACATATGTCGTTAGTGAAATTAAAATTAACATGGATACGTCCATTTCCTAAAAAAAATATACGAAATATTAAGTCTTAAAATATTTAAATTATTTTTATTGTTGGGTTATTATTATCTTGAAATTTCTTTGGTTTTTTCAAATGGGATTTATAGTATTTGTGTCCTTTTGTTGTGACAATGTGTTCTTCATCTAATGGTTCTGCGATTATTTTCCTAAATTTGGCATGGTTTTTGCCACCTCTTATTTCTTTTAGAAATACTGGTCCCGTTTGTATTTCAACATCTTCCCTATTTTTATTTTGTGTATTAATTGTACGTTCTTTTATATTTTTAATTCGTTCTTTTATTAAGGAATATTCATCTTGGTTTATATTCCCATTACTGAAGTCAATTGGTTTACGGCCTGTTGTTGAATGAATGCTATTGTTATAAAAATTAATTACTTTATAAATTTTTTCTTCTACTGTGTCAATATCCTTATTTGGGTCGTGTCTCAAAAGTCTCAAATGTTCATTTAGGGTATTATGCAAACGTTCGACATCGGAATTCGATGTGTGATTATTATTTGATGTGAAGTGGATATTGATATTCTGTTCTCTAAGGAATTCTTGCAAGGGTAGTGCTTTAAAGCCAAGTTCGTTGTCTACAATTAGGTTGTTAAAATGTCCTACATTACTTATGTATTGCATAACAGCTCGTTTAAATTCTGTCCATGATCGACTGGATATTTTGATGGCTTGAGCATGCTTTGAAAATTTATCTATCGTGGTTAAGAAAATGTTTTTGTTTAAACTATAGAAAACGTCCATGTGGATCGTGTCTCTTGGTTTTTCGGGTGTTTCCGTTTTGTATGCCTTTTTTGTATTTTATTTCGAAATCATATTCGCTTAGACGAAGTCTCCACCGAATAAGCTTGGAATTGGGCTCCTTCATTGAAAAAAGCCATGTCAAAGGACGATGGTCGGTTTCCACTATAAATTTATTTCCGAATAAATAAGGTCTAAAATATTGTGTTCCCCAAACAATGGCAAGTAGTTCCTTCTCGATTGTGCTATAATTTTGCTCGTGGTCGTTGAGCGTTCTGCTTGCAAAGCATGTTGGATGTCCATCTTGGGATAACACGGCCCCTAAAGCATAATTGCTTGCGTCGGTTTGTAACGTAAATTGTTTTTTAAAATCAGGGTAAACAAGGACTGGATCGTTAACTAAATGTTTTTTCAACGTTTCGAATGCGTTTGTATATTCAGGGTCTTCTATGTTCATTTTTATATCTTTCTTCAAATACTTGGTCATGGGCTTAGCTATTCGCGCATAGTCTTTAATAAACTTGCGGTAATAACCTGTTAGTCCTAAAAATTCTTTAATTGCTTTTTGGTTTTTTGGGAGAGGGAATTTCTGGACACATTCTATTTTTCTTGGATTAGGTTTAATACCGTCTTTTGTTACAATGTGACCAAGGAACTCGGTTTCGTGTTTGAGAAATTCACTCTTATCTAGTTGTATTTTAAGGTTTACATCTCTGAGTTTTTGAAATACCTTAGTTATCGACTCTATGTGTTCTGTAAGGGAAGTGGAAAAAATTATAATATCGTCGAGATATACCAAGCAGATCTTATTAATGTATTCAGATAAAACGTTGTTCATCAGCCGTTGAAATGTGGCTGGTGCTGTTTTTAAACCAAAAGGCATACGAAGAAACTCGTAATGCCCTCCTTCAACACTGAACGCTGTTTTGTGAATATCTTTCTCTGAAATTTCAATTTGATGGAAGCCTTTTGCAAGGTCCAATGTGGTGAAGTATTGACAACGTCCTAGCTTCTCTAATATTTCGTCAATATTAGGAATTGGATATCGGTCATCTATTGTTACTTCATTGAGTTTCCGATAGTCAATAACTAGGCGCCATTTTTTTCTTCCACTCGCATCCATTTTCTTTGGAACTACCCAGACTGGCGCTGAATAAGGAGAGTGACTTGGTCGTATTATTTTGTTTTTAAGCATTTCCCGTATTTGATCTCTTACTTCGTTTTTGTGAACGTATGGATACCTATAAGATTTTGCCACTATAGGAGCATGTTCGATAGTCCGAATTTCATGTTTATGGGCATTTGTAAACGTTAGGTCCTTTTTCGAATCGTCATTATAAAAAATATTTTTAAATTTCTTCACTACATTTATTAATTTTTCTTTTTCTTCTATATTGAGGTGATCCATTCTAATTTGTCCTAGTAGAGGCTTGTCATTTTCCTTTTTTTTCGTAAAATTTTCGTTGTTTTCATCAAATGTATAAATGCAGAAATTTTCGTTAGTAACTTGAGTGGATTCTTGTTTATGTACTACGACGTCTTTTACTCCGTCGTTTTTAATTTGTAATTTGGCTTCTATTTTATGATTATTTGCTTCATATATTCCTTGCATTAATTCTACTTCCTTGTCGTGGGAAGACTTTCCTTCAATATAAACTAAACCTTCTTTATTTGTTACTGGTACTTCAATTTCGTAAGTACCTTTATCTGTGAAGCAATATTTGTTTTCCATATTTGTTAAAAATTTTAGTTCTAATTCTTTTTCGCCTATAAGTAGTTTATTTTCTTTAAAATTGATCACACCGTTTAAAGGGATCAATATGTTGTTTCCAATTATACCATCATACATGTTATGAAATTTACTTACAAAAAATTCAAATTTTTTGTCTATGTTACCAAATTCTTTGAAGCAAGGGATAGCTACCCTTTCGTTAACTTCTATTATGTGTTTTAGTGTTTGTAAATTCATTGGCCCTGTGGGTACATTCCACTTTGGATCGCATAATCCAGGGTTTATTATAGATTGGGTCGCTCCCGAATCTATTATGAATCTTAACACTCCTAACTTAGCTTTTATTTCTATATGTGGTAAGTTATTTCTGAGGCCGGTAAAGGAAAATTTTGGGCTGTTGGATTTATTTCAATTTTTCCGATTTCCATCGGTTCTACCGTTGGTTGATGGGGAATATTAATTCTAGCATGGTTTCTATTCCTTTCGTTGTTATAATAATTATTGTTGTTATTGTGGTAACTGCTTGCACTATTTCGGTTATAGTTATACGAGTTACCTGGTTCATTGTTGTAACGATTGTTGCGGTTATAATTATTATGTGTTTGATAATTATTGCGATTAGTGTTTGTATTGTAAGGATTGTTTGAATAGTTATTGTTGTAGTTGTTACGAGTAGTCGTATTATTTTTGTGATTGTGTTCATCCTTGTTTTGTCGATTGTTGTTATATCGTTCTGTAGGTCTAGAGGTCTGGTCGTTAGTTCTTCTATTCGGTTTGTTTTCTGTTTTATATGGGCTATAATAAGCATAATTTGCTTCGTGTAATATGTTTATTGCTTCTTCCAAAGTTTTAGGATCTCTGCAATATAAAATTGACCTCATCGGTTCGGGCAGTTTTGTTTTAAATGTCTGAAGAGCGGCTTTTATGTTTAAGTTAACAGTTTGGTCAATTTCCTCTTCAGTTGTAGCGGTCGATAGTTCTGTTTTAGTCTTTATATTAAGTCTCCTAAGTATGAACTTTAAGTCGTTGTAAAATTCTACACTATTATTTCTAAAGGTCGTTCCTCTCAACTCATTGAAGAGTTCTTCTATCGATTTTCGGTCGGAAAAGTTATTTAATAGGATCGTTTTTATGTCCTTCCAAGACATAGCATTACTATCTATTTCAATAGCTTCCTTTGCTTTTTTTGTTAATTTAGATTTAATTATGTCTGAGAAGATACTTTGTGCTAAGGTATCATATCGGGTCAGTAAGGGGTAAATTCTGTCTATTAGTGTAATGAAGGTTTGAAGTTCGCTAGTGTTTCCGCTAAACTCAGGGAGTCTGTCGAGATATTTGAGGGGGTCAATTGTCAATGATGCCGTCATGTTTGTATTTTCTAAGTTTTCTCTTGTTAGGATATCTCTTTGATTATCTATTGCTTGTTGGACACCTTCGATTGCCCTATCTAATGCGTCAAAATTTTCGTCCATATAATTTAATAAAAATTTTTTTTTTTTTTTTTTTTTTTAAATTGGGATTTCCTTAAAATCTCATAGGAAAAATCGTAACTGAGTTTTTGAGTTTCCTAAATTTATACTGAGTTTTAGCCTCCTTTTTTATTTGTCTTATTAAATCTACTAATTTTCTATTAATGTCTGCCTCTGTGTTATAAGAGTATAATTCTGCCTGCGTTATATAATAATTGTCCATGAATTTCTTATATTTTTATCACATAAAATAATTTGTACATACAGTTTGATAACTTAAAATATATAAATATGTAGATTCTTACTATGGTATTTTCCTTGTTGGTGATGATAATAAAGTTGTCTTCGTTGTTGTTCTTCTCCTTATTTTTTCCGCTTTTAGTTGAACTGTTGATTTGTGTTGTTTATGTTGAACTGGTATATTTGGATATTTTCAGGATTTGGTGTAGAAAGTGTTGAAGTAGTTGATGTTGAAGATTTGAGTATATTCTTCGTTGTTCTTCTTTGTTGTTGATTTGTATTAAAGTTTCACTTATATATTTTCAGGGTTTGGTACAAAAAAAAATTTTGTATCTATATCTTTTTTTTTGTAGTGTTTTAAGTTTTTGTTTTAACAGGTAACTGTTCATTAGGGTGTAATTTTCAACAAGTTTAATAGTGATATTGTCTATTTATTTATTTCACAAGTTAAATAGTTCCAATTATTATTTCACAAGTTCGTATGGATAGTTTATATTATTATTTCACAAGAAATAGTTTCTTTTGATTTCAAAGTTAAATAGAAATAGTTTCTTTTATTTCACAAGTTTAAAAGAAATAGTTTCTTTTCTTATTTCAAAAGTTGAATAGAAATTGTTTCTATTTATTTCACAGGTTTAAAAGAAATAGTTTCTTTTATTGTTTCACAAGTTTTAATAGAAATAGTTTCTATTTATTTCACTCGTTTATGGTTCGCGATACCCGACTAAACATTAAAATGCACTGTATTACTTTGGGAATACATTCGAGTATCCCATCCTCGTCGCCAATTAATGTTTCGAATAGTTCGAAGATTAAAAAAAAACACAATTTTAAATGGTTTTAATTTTTAACTTTATTGTTCTCGAGCTGTCAATCAACTAACTTAAAATTATTACATTTTTTGTTTATAACTAAAACTCTGTGCTTACCGTACCTGCATGTATCTTTGTATGTGTGTGTTGCGCTGCGTTTGTCAGCGCTGCCAAAATAAGTTCAAGCGAAAAGTGCAATCAAAGCTTTTCTAAACACTGTGTGAACGGAAATTGGTTAGCCAGAATTCCCAATAATTACTTGCGACATTTGGAGCAAAGAATTATTAAAAATTTCGATTATGCTGAAATTTACTGTGTGACCGGAAATTGGTCAGCCAGAATTCTTAATAATTATTTGTGAAATTTGGAGCAAACAATTATTAAGAATTTTGAAATTAATTTTATATTACATTAGTTTTGCCGGGAAGGAAGGGGTTTGCTATAACTGTTAAGCTCTTTTATAAAATATTGAACACATCTGACTGCATGAATCTTCAAAGTGACCTTTCAGTTTTGTACAACTGGTGTCTTTCAAACCTTTTTACCTTGAATATCAGTAAATGTTGCATAGTTTCATACACTAAATGTACAAATAGTATCTTATTCAATGGCACAACGAAAATATGGTGTGAATATAAGGTTGATAACTTCAGTGGTTCAGCCGTGATGGTCAGACATACAAACACACTAGCCTTTTTATACATACACTACGTTTTCGTAAATATCTTTTCCCCAGCGACACCTAGGAAGATCTAACACAAAAAAAGCAATCCACAGCACCACACGACCATATCGTCGTCCGGGGGTCCATGTGCTCTGCGTACAAAAAAAGATTTTAAATAAACCGATGCTAACCTTTGAAGCAATTTTTTTCAAAAACTGTATAATAGGATTTTCTAAATGTCTCACCATAACTTTTTGTAAATATGGAAAAACCAAAAATATATTTCCTAATCCTTGATCTCACGTACACGAGGACATTTTCTAACGGTAAAAACAACCACTATACGTAAAGCAAAATAGCATTTTTTATTTTTTTTTTATTTATTTATTTTATTTACTTAAAATTAAAATTAAAATTAAATTATTAATTATTAAAATAGTTAATACAAAGAATTTACGATGCTTGCGTAAGCAATGATAATAAAAAAGGCGTGATTCATTTGTAGCCACGAAAAGCAATCAAATGGTGTCCTTAACAAGAAATAAGGACATGAATTAATTTTAAATGCTTTTCGTTGTTAAAAATCTCGATGTGTGGTGTTTTTTATAGAGTGATACAACTTTGAGTTGACATCACTGCTTTACTTTACCAACCATTTAACAGCTGATAGTTGTTTTTTGCTTATATCAGAGAAACGCGTACAAATTGTGGAAACTTTTAATCAAAATAATGGTTCTGTTCGTCAAACTTATCGTGCATTCATTTTCATGCGTTCATTTTATGGCGTACATAATCGTCCTTCAGAGTTGCTAATTCGAAGAACAATAGGTCGTTTTCGGACCACATTTACTGTTACTGATAATGTGCATCCCGTGAGACGCCGAACAGTGCGCACTGAAGAATCTGTAGCCGCTGTACAGGAAAGCATTGAAGATGATCCTAATCAATCAATTCGTCGCCGTTCTCAGCAACTGGGGTTGTGTCCATCCACTTTATGGAAGATTTTACGAAAATAACTTGGCTTAAATCCTTTCAAGATTTAACTTGAGCTGGAATTAAAGCCAAACGACCATCGTATGCGCCGCCAATTCGGCGAATGGGCTGAAGCACAAATTGATAATGATTTTGAATTTCCATGGAAAATTCTATTTTTCGATTAAGCCCATTTTTGGTTGAATGGGTACGTAAATAAACAGAATTGTCGTATTTGGAGTGAGAAGAATCCACAAGCTTTTGTCGAAACACCATTACATCCACAGAAAATTACTGTTTGGTTCGCTTTATGGGCTGGTGGAGTCATTGGCCCATATGTCTTCAAAAACGATGATGGTCAGAATGTTACTGTCAATGGTGAACGGTATAGTATCTTGATTCGAAGTTTTTTCGTACCTCAATTAGCTGGCATTAATCTTGCTGATATGTGTGGCTCCATCCAACAGGATGGAGCCACATGCCACATAGCGGGCGCTACAATTGATTTACTCAAGGAAACTTTTGACAAAAAAATAATTTATTAATTGGGCAATTAATTGGCCCCCAAGATCGTGTGATTTAACCCCAATGGATTATTTATATATATTATGATAAGCCACACACAATTGAACACCTGGAAATAAACATTCGAAGAGTTATCGGCGAGATACGGCCGGAAATGCTGCGAATAGTTTGTGAAAATTGGTGTTCCAGATTGCGCCTTGTACTGACTAGCCGTGGCGGCCAATATTTAAACAATAATGTCATAAAATTTTCTATCCAATAAAGCCCGTTTCATTGATATTAAAAATACATTACTATGTTTTATTATGATTTAACCTTGTATCACTCTATAAAAAACACCCTTTATTTCTTATGGAAATTTTTTTCGTTCCTATAGCATACTAAGCTTAAAAGGATAGCTAATTTAAAATTGAAAAAACAAAAAACCAAAAAATGCCCCGTTTGTCCCAATTCAAGTAAGGCAAATCTATTTTTGGTCGAAGTATTTAAAAAATTCGTGCTATTTTTCAGGCGTGGATCCACGGGAGTATAAAGGGGGAAATTTTCCTCCCCCAAGATCTAAAATTTCTTAAAAAAAGTAATTTTAGTATGCATATTTTTCTAAGATAAACAAAAATCAAATAGGACGTTTAATCCAGCCGTGCGCAATCGCTTTAATAATTTCTAGTTGTGTTCCTAGCTTGCTGACATGATATGGCGCAGCCTTTGTTTAATAATCATTCTTCCCTCTACTCTTTCTTTTTCGAACATTAAAAAATATTGCTTTTTTGTCCAACTGAACGAAAAGATATGAATTTTTTGTAACAAGGATTCTAATATAAATTCCATAAATTTAGCTAATTAAGTATATAAGCGACTTATTAATAGTTAAGTCGAATAATTGTTAAAAAAAGTTGGATTACGGTAAAATCCTCATATTTCAAAATGAAATTTTCTAAGTTTGCTATTTTAATTTATATAATAAAGATTTTCCTATCTTTTAAAAAAAATTTGATCTCTCTTTTTATGAATTTTTTTGCAAATTTTAAATAAATTCGATTTTGATTTTCAGGTAAGCATCAAGAATATTCTATTATCAGATGATTTGCTCATACTTTAAAAGATATTACGATTTTGAGGACATTTTAAGGCAGGAAGATGTGATCAGAAAAGGACGACATTTTGTGTTGCTCCATTTCATCTTTATACTAACCGAAGCACTTAAGATTTTTCATAAAATAATTTTTTAAAAAAATCTCCTGTTTTTAAGGAAATACTGGGAAGACAGATGTATCAGAAAAATTTTGTTACATTAAAAAAATTGTTTTCAGCAATCCCGAGATTCGAATCAAATAATCCCGGGATATTCGGGTCTTAAAAAAGATCGGGATCCCAAGATCCCAGGATTTCGGTATCCCGGAATTGACATCCCTAGTCTGGACTAATGAACAAAAAATCAGAAAATATCACATAGATACTTTTACAAGCGATCCATGATGCAAATTAACCCTAGATCCTTGTTCTGGGTTTTTTTTTTTTAAATGTTACGAATTCAGTAAATTTTGTATAATAATAGACACATTATTTTTGAGAGGCCTATATGGAAAATTTTTATTTTTGCACCATTGCTTGTAGTTTCTATTTTTTTTACTGGTCATTATTTATAATAAGTCAAGGTTAAGTTAAGGTGGTGGCAGGTCTTTAGACCAAATTATTGGTCGGTTGTGTTGCCACAGAATGGAAGAAGATAGTAATCAAGTGAAACTTTTGTGTATGATGTTCTTAATGTGGCCGAACCTGTAGAAACATAGTATATTAAATCTGGAGAATGTGTTATGCCTTGACCTCAGTCAAATCAAGTTACTTAGCGTTCCTCTCCACAAACTTTTTCTACCTGCAGAGAGGTTGCGGCCAAACAGAAATATTAATTCAATTGAAAAAAATTCTGCCTGAGCTGGGAATTCTGCCTGAGCGGTTCTTTAGTATATAATACTCGTATACACTGAGCCGAAAAATCAAAGGGGCGCTCTTTAGTGCGATTACAATTAAACGGACTTTTATGGCAAATGTATCTTATTTAATTATTAGTACTTTGTTGCAAATATTTAAAGACTTTGGCATGCGATTTAAATGCAAAAATCCTTAAATTAATGTTAAACAAAATTAAATTGAGGTGAAGCCAATTTAACTGCATTATTCCGTATCACGAAGATGCTCACCAACGATGAGAAAGACACGAGAAGCAATATTTTATTCCATACAAAATTGTATTACTTCTCGTGTCTTTCACATCGTTGGTGTGCTTGTTCGTGATACAGAATAATGCAGTAATTTAACTACGCGCTAAACTTATTTTAAGGATGGTGTGCTTTTGAGTATTTTTAAAAAGCACTTTTAATAAAATGAAATGCGCTAATATTTAATTTTATTTTGAATAGCAGCGTTGTCTATACAATTATTAAGCTGTTTTTTACGGGAGCAGCAGCTAAATATAGCAACCAAAATGTCTTCGTTCAGTTTTAAAATAAGTTATTAAAGCAACAGAAACAGTAGGATAAATAAAATTAAGTATTTTGTTGGATAGCCACATAGTCTTAGTCTGGATTTGATTTCAGATTTGGCCTATTACATTTGGTTACTGAGATATTGTAACCTAAAAAATTCAAACAATGCTGTTTTTGGTTATTTGTGAGGGCATATTTAAGCGAGGGATCGAACTTTTCGAAATGACCAAATTAAGCATTCGATGCACAGTATTTAAGTCAAATTTATTGCCCTCAAAACCCATTTTAAAATCGTTGCTACACTCTAACAAAAATTAACGAGAATTAACTACAATAATTGCTGGCAACTGATTGCCTACATTTATTGTCGTTAAGTCCCATTATACGTTAAATCCCATAGAGCAAAATTATAAATATTTATCGTTAAAAATGCGTGAATTCTCTCACCTACAATTATTTCTTTCGCCCTCTTGTAAAAACTCTCTTCTAAAATTATTTCTTCCAATCTTGTCTGCGCTTATAAAAACAAAGCTAGAAATGCCTCAAGTCGACTCAAACCTCCACGTGGTGTTTCCTGGGCAACGTCAAAACTGACAACCGTTAGTTTGGCGGCTAATCTGAGCGGCGGGCCTCCCTAGGCTTAAAATAGGTTGTGCGTCGGGTTTGAAGCCCACCCGTAAAAACCCATTTCAATGAAAACACAAAAGAATAGAAGAAAACTGATCCCCAAATCTGATGACGACTACCGCAAACGAAAAACTGATAATGATTTACGGATATGCACCTGGAATGTCCGAACCCTTAATTGGGAAGGTGCCTCTATCCAACTAACTGATGTCTTGGGAAGATACAAAGCTGATATCACTGCTATCCAAGAAATGCGATAGAAGGGACAGGGTTGCATTCGGCATGCACCCTGTGATATCTACTACAGCGGCCATGCGGAGAAGCACGAGTTTGGATGCGGATTTGTAGTTGGCAAGAGACTACGGCCCCACGTCCTGCGATTCACACCTGTGAACGAACGACTTGCCATAATCCGCATCAAGGTTAGATTTTTCAATATAAGCCTAATATGTGCGCACGCTCCGACAGAAGACAAGGACGATGAGATCAAGGAAATTTTCTACGAGCGCCTTGAAAATGCTTACGAGCGCTGCCCCCGCCACGACGTTAAAATCGTGCTTGGTGACTTCAACGCTAAGGTGGGCAAGGAAAATATTTTTGGTCCAACAGTCGGAAAGTTCAGCCTCCACGACAACACCTCCGATAACGGAATGAGGCTGATTGACTTCGCCGCAGCACGAAACATGGTCGTAAGTAGCACTAGATTCAAGCATCTCAATATTCATAAAGCCACCTGGATGTCCCCTGATCAAAAAACAAAAAATCAAATTGATCACGTTTTGATCGACGGAAGGCACTCTTCCAGTGTATTGGATGTACGCACGATCCGTGGTGCAAACATTGACTCGGATCATTATCTTGTTGCAGCCAAGATCCGTACACGTCTGTGCGCAGCTAAGAATACACGCAACCCTACACAGAGAAAGCTAGACGTCGACAAGCTGCAATCGAAACAGACAGCCGATGCTTTCGCCACTCGACTCTCACTCCTGCTTCAAAGCACTCCTCCAATCGATGATATATGCGCGCAGTGGACACACATTTCCAATTCCATGCGTGCGGCTGCTGAAGAGGTGATTGGCTACCAACGCCCTCGCCGAAACCAGTGGTACGACCAGGAGTGTCGCGACGCCACTGCAGAGAAAGACGCCGCCTACAAAGCCACCCTGCAGTCGGTTGTAACGCGCGCTGCTAAGGAGCGATACAAAGAAAAGAGGAGGGAAGAGAGACATATTTTCAGGCGGAAAAAAAGAGAGGCAGAAAAGCGCGAGCAGGAGAAGATTGAGATGTATGGTGACAGGAATGAGGCCCGAAAATTTTTCGAAAAAATAAGACGCCTTGCCGATGGTTTTAAAACCGGGGCCTCTTCCTGCAAGGATGAAAACGGGAATCTAGTGACAGATGTCCAGAGTACACTGACGTTATGGAGGAAACACTTCTCTAAACTTCTAAATGGCGACGCTGACAACAATCCCGCCAATAGAGATGATATTCCGGAAACCCCAATTGCGGATGACAGCGTCGAGGTTCCGCTGCCCGACTATGATGAAGTTCTGACAGCTATAGCTCGGCTTAAAAATAACAAAGCCGCGGGAGCTGATGGCTTACCTGCTGAGCTGTTTAAGAACGGAGGCGAAGCTCTACTTAAATGCATTCACGAGCTTCTATGCAGAATATGGTCGGAAGAATGCATTCCGAACGATTGGAATCTCAGTGTGCTCTGCCCAATCCACAAGAAAGGCGATCCCACTATCTGTGCCAATTACCGTGGGATAAGCCTTCTTAATATCGCATATAAGGTCCTGTCGAGCGTTTTATGTGAAAGATTGAAGCCCATTGTAAACGAACTGATCGGACCTTATCAGTGTGGCTTCAGACCTGGAAAGTCCACCATCGACCAGATTTTCACGCTACGACAAATCTTGGAGAAGACTCAAGAAAAACAAGTCGACACCCACCATCTTTTTGTCGACTACAAAGCCGCCTTCGACAGCCCAATAAGGAAGCACCTGTACTCCACCATGTCTGAATTTGGTATTCCTGCAAAACTAATACGACTTTGCAGGATGACACTGAGCAACACCAGCAGCGCAGTTAAAATCGGGAAGGACCTCTCCCCACCATTTATTACCAAACGAGGTTTCAGACAAGGTGATTCCTTATCGTGCGACTTTTTCAACCTAATGATGGAAAAGATCATCCGAGCTGCTGATCTGAGACGTAGTGGCACAATATTCTACAAGAGTGTTATGCTGCTTGCGTATGCTGATGACATCGATATCATTGGCCATAATACGCGCGAAGTCAGTGCAGCATTTTCCAGATTAGAAAGAGAGTCAAGTCGAATGGGTCTGTCAGTGAATGCAGATAAGACGAAATACTTAGTGTCAACAAACAAACAGTCCCAGCGTCTTGGAACCCACGTTACCGTTGACAATACCTCATTCGAGGTTGTGAAGAACTTCGTTTATCTGGGATCCAGCATTAATTCAACCAACGACATCAGCATTGAGATCAAACGAAGAATAACTCTTGCCAACAGGTGTTACTTTGGGCTCCGTAGGCAATTGAGAAGCAGAGCCCTCTCTCGACGAACGAAAATCACGCTCTACAAATCGCTCATCATGCCCGTCCTACTTTACGCATCACAAACCTGGACGCTGAGCAGTTTAGATGAAAAGAATTTAGGAGCATTCGAGAGAAAGATTCTTCGTAAGATCTACGGACCAATCTGCGTCAATGGCGAGTACCGAATACGGTGGAATGATGAACTGTATGAGCTGTACGCTGACATCGACATAGTCAAGCGCATTAAAATCGAGCGGCTTCGCTGGCTTGGTCATGTTCAGCGCATGAAAGACGATGCTCCAGTGAAGAAAACATTCGATTCGGTACCCAGCGGCGGTCAACGCAGAAGAGGACGACCGCATCTTCGTTGGAAAGACCAAGTAGAGGACAACCTGACGAAGCTTGGAATTTCCAACTGGCGCCAGCAAGCGAAAGACAGAAATGGCTGGCGCAAATTCTTAGATGAGGCCAAGACCGACATACGGTTGTAGCGCCAACTAAGTAAGTAAGTAGAAATGCGTGAAGTCTCTCAAGTAAGTTAAGAACATGGCAACAACAACAACTCTTTATAGAGTCAATAACTCAGCAGAAGGTGCTTCTCTTTCCTACTTCAGTAGGCTTGAGTAATTAAGCTGTGACCAATCTACTGTTTAAGTTGTATATAATTGGACACTTGTTCGAATAAACTCTTTGAAATCATATGACGTTAAAGCAGAGGTTTTTATTTAAGGGCAAGCGTAAAATACCGCTGCTGGAGCATTTTTAGAAGTATCTGAGCGAGCACACGCAGAAATGGTGTGAAAAGTACGGAAAGTATACATATTTTAAGACTCTTTGAGCGAAAACACGCTGAAATAGCGTGAAAAGTAGAAAATATATATATTTGAGGGCTCTCTGAGCGAAAACACGGTAAAATAGCGTGAAAAGTAGAAAGATATACATATTTTAAGACTCTCTGAGCAGAAACACGCTTAAATAGCATGCAAAGTAGAGAGATATACATATTTTAAGACTCTATGAGCGAAAATACACTCAAATAGCGTGAATAGTAGAGTTAATATACATATTTTGGAAAAAGACGCTGATTTTCGGACAAAATTGAAAAAACTCGCTGCATAGAGTGGCTTTTTTAAAAAATCGCCAATAAATGTTGTGAAATTTCACAACAAAATATGTATATATAAAATATGTATATTGTAGAGATTTTTCAATCAGTTTTTGAAGTGTATCTTTGATATAATGCTTGCAAGATTTTATGGTTTCAACGACCATTTGCATTGTATGGCTGATAAAAGGAAAGGAAAGTCATCAAAACTACAAATTCCTACAAGCGATATCTTGCAATTGATTTAGTGTTCCCATTATTCAAATCGTAACCAGTAATTGCACTATTTCTTTTAAATAAAAAGTACCTACAATGTTTTTTAATTTCCTCACAAATCAAATCCATTTAAATCAAATGCGGATGCGCTACATTTAAAGTATCCATAATATTTAAATTGAAAACTCACCCCTTTTGCATTTACAAGTAGGACATTTAATTACAATACAAGTGTATTACCCATTATTATCAGGAATTAATCAAATAGGGCAAAATCGTTGTTGAAAATCAATTGCGTTTTCTTTGATTTCACTACCTTATTTTCATCAGTGTATAGTTATTACTAGGGATCGGATTTTTATCCAAAATCATTTTTAAATCATTTTCTGTGTAAAGATAGGATAGCAATATGAATTGTTTACTTTTAAAATATTGATTAAATGCACATAACTGATCTAAATGTGTTAAAATTTTTCATAAAATTTGCATAGTTTAGATTTTTGACACTAACTGCATTATTCTGTATCACGAACATGCACACCAACGATGAGAAAGACACGAGAAGCAATACAATTTTGTATGGAAGAAAATATTGCTTCTCGTGTCTTTCTCATCGTTGGTGTGCATGTTCGTTATACAGAATAATGCAGTAATTTTTTATGCGTTTTGCATAAAAATCCGATCTCTAGTTACAATATAAGATAATAAAAATCATTTTATCCTGTGCAACTTTCATTAATTTTGTCAAAATTGAATGGGGACTCTGAGTGCCCCATTACTCGCCTGGGGTTAAATTAAATTGTACCGAAATAAGTGATGTTTTGGACAACTTTCAAGGTTTTAAAGTTTCATCTACAAGGTTTCATCTACAAAATTCAAATGCATATATTTTTCATTCACTTCAATTTTGGAGGATATCTAAATGGAGGATTTCCAACATAGAAACTTAAACCAAGCAAAACCTGTAGTAAAACTTTAAAAGTAAATTAAATATCTCGTAACTAAATTTAAAAGTACCCATATATTTTGCAAAGCATTTAAATTTATCATACAAACTCAATGCATCCCTGTTTTTCTCAAGCATACGACATTTTGTGTCCCACTAAAACTTTCTTCTGGTGGTTGCTGACATGCTTTAGGGATGCCGAAAGCAGCCAAGCAAAACATTAGCAAATTTGTGTGAAATAAAAAACCCATAGAAGAAAGTGAATTTAAAACATTATTATTTGGCTTAATGGAATACTCACTCAATCACGCAATCACTCAACATAAGCAATAATGTAACTAGTTGGTTGATAAATAAAGAGCAATTAAAACATTCCACTGAGTTTCTAGCACTGCTTCACATGTAGTACAATCTTTCAAAGCTAAAGAGTGCATTTTTAAAAAGATTCTATGTAATAGCTTTAATAATACATAGTTATTTAGTCGCTCAACGACTAAACGACTCAAAATTATGGATGAATAAACCGCGCGCGATATCTTAATGAGATATTTCATTACAACAATACTATAGAAATAGAACAAAGCAATCTGCATCATCTGACGACAACGACACACCATTATAAGGCGACAAAAATACCAGAATCAAGTGTTGAATTCTTCGCCTTGAAGACGTCAAAAAGTTTATTAACCACTTTTTCGCAAACTCATTTTTCACGTCTTTCACGTCATCGGCAAATGATCAGACACGGTCTGAACTGACTGAAGGGAGGAATGTCAATTTTCAACATTTCTTCAAATCCATCGGCGAACAGCACAACCACAACGTCCAGCAAAAATAGTGCTGCGTGACCACATTCATCAAGATGAGCAAAGAAAGAAAACGCTCGACAACAAATTCCAAGTGAATAATTTTAAAAATGAAATGCATGAAAATTAATGGAGCATCATCACCTGCCACATGAACGAATATAGGCGGCAGCAGCAGCAACGGTCACATGCACTGACGAGCAGTTGGCGGCATGGCGTACAGCAGCGGCAGCGTGGAGTTTAAGGTGTGGAAGAATGGATCATTAATAATGTGCTCGAATACTCGAATATTACAGCACGTCTCAATTGTAAGATTTTTCTTTACACGTCGGCCCGACAAAATAATAAGCAACAACCAGTCAGGAATGTCAAATTTTGTATATGAACTCGGTTATACGCTACATTTTAGATTTGGAGTTGTTGCCATAAAATTGGTTTAGGCCAATGTACGTAATGTGCTACGTTGCCAGTTTTGACATTACGATAAATTCTTTTTGTGATTTAGTGGTTGAGTGAGAAATGTCTTTATTGACCTCGCAACTTAAGTCCATTGAGGCTCGAAACTACAATAAAAATATTTTATGTAAAACTAGCATTTGGACGAGACTGGCTGTAGCCAAGTACGTGTAGCGCACTGCACAGAAATCGAATGCGGCATCTAAAAGTCATTACGCAGTATTCATTATTCAACTTAGAGATCAAGTTCGTCAGCGGTTGAGTTCAGATTTCATCAGCCTGTCGAACGGAGCTTTTGTAGTCGGCTCAAGCGTTTCTCCAGAGAGAATCATCATTAATTTACATTAAAAGACAATTAACACTCATTGGGAGCAGAAGGTAAGCTGCGACCTGGAACACATTCGCATGCCATGAGTTGCAAGACAAACATAATAAATTAACTCGAGCAGACGCACACACACATGTGACAAAGCAAACACATACTCCAATGGGTCCAATATATGTACATAGTGCATATTTTTAACAACAAAGTAACAGGAAGTGCTTCAGAAAAGTTTGTTGAGCCACGTTGTCCCAATTTCACAAAATTCTATCCAAAATTAAGGACATTTTTGTGTCTCATTTGAAAGAATTTAAAGTGCACTTTTGAGTTGTTCGACGCTATGATCCTTTAACTGCCAGTGAATGCCAGTGTCACACAAATTGTGTTTAGTTCTTTCTATCTTCTTTTTGCCAAACATTTTTAATGTTATCCTACAGACGGCATTCGAGCACTTCCTACGCCTGCGCTACTCCTCCTCAGCCAACAAACTTTGCCCAACTTATGCTAAAGGGATAAACTTATTCCACTCCATGCCAATCCATTATTATTTTACTTTTTTAACAGAAATTTGCCACATTCGCGCACACAAAAAGAAGGAAAAATCCTTTTCTCGATTTACATCATTTTGTGCGAAACTGATGCAAGCATCCAGGATTCACATAGGATAACGGCATTGGGCGGCAGCGGCAAAGACTGAAGACTGGGTGAAATTCACGAAAACGCGAATAATGGCAAAATATCGAAAGTTTTGGAAACTAGAAGAAACGCGCGGAGCACAAAGGCTACAAAAACTTATAACGAGAAAACTTTGGCACTTGGTAAATGCGCGATAAAGAAACAAACAAACCCGACGCAATATTATCAACGTCCGCTCCCACCTGCCAACGGCAGAAGGATGGGCATGTGGGCGCAACGATGTGCTGAATGGAGAAACGGAAAAGTTTACCAAAAGCCAAGAAAATCCAAAAGAATCGGAGAGCTCGAGAGTTTTTAACTAACTAGGAAAATTATTTACGCGCGGATGGTGTCATCTAATTATGAATTCATTTTATACAAAATGGCGTCAGTGCTGAAGATGGCGAATATTACAACATGGCAGCAGTGCGGCGACGGATGTGGCTGGCGGAAAATCGCAACACCAAGCACCAGGTCTCGCAACGTGCAAAATGCATTTTATGCCAAAACTAAAGGAAAAACTTGCTAAGTAGCACTGGACGCGCGTTAGTGCGCCTGGTGACGATTCTCCAACGTTAGTGCCAACGTTGGACAATGCCATGGCATACCTTGAGCTTTAGCTGAAGCTGCAGCTTTTGTGGCGATAAAAAGTTTTGTGCGTCCTGCGAATTCCTTCACATCCCCCCTTAAGTTTAAGAAATTTTATGCTTTCTGAAAAAGTTGTTAAAGCGATGATAACTATAATGGATGCCTCGCCTTAATAACCAAAATAATGGAAAATTCCTTAACAAGCAAAAACTGCCGCAACACACAAACGCAAAAAAAAAAGAATAGAAGAGAAAAATTGGAAAGAAAAAGGTACAAAACATTTGTTGAATTTATGAAAACGTTGTTTAGAAATTTGCTTTAGAAAAACTACCTATGGAAAAAGTTCCAAATTGAAATGCAGTTTTTAAGAAAAATATAACATTATTACGGCAGTTTTAAAATACATTTTAAATTCGAATAAAGAAACAGAAACATCGAGTTATTTGTGTTTCGATCACAGTTTACTTATATGTGGTATTTCAAAGTGTTGACACTTTTGAAAATTGTAAAAAATGTGTAGACATTTAAAAACATTATTTTTCGGCAAAATTGCAAAAAAAAAAATATATATACAAAACTTTAGTAACTAAAGCAAGAAACTATCTTTGACTTTGGCCAAAGTTAAAAAACCACAACAGTATATCCTGTGAAATTATAAAGCACGATTTTAAACGTACCGAAAATAAATATAAAAATTCCGGAATGACCATCCCCGATTTGGGTGAAATGGAGCATAGAGAATCACTGACGGAAATAAAAAACGTAATTTGAAGGAAAAAAGTTTGACGTGATTTTTAGCGGAGTTACAGGCTGGATAAAATGGACAAAAATCGGCAAAAACATTGGAAATCGATTTTACGAAAATTCATATTTGAAACACTTAACCTAATTTTTAGTTTGAACTACCGTTGGAAAGGTAATTAATTTGACTTTAATTAAAAAATAGTTTTGGGAAATTTTAGTGGTTGGGGTGAAATCTAGTTCTATCCCTTGCGGTAAGGTAGTTAGATCCGATGAAGGGCTGCGAGGACCACCATTTTAAACATTTAAATAATTTTTTCTTAAAGCTGACCTTTTAAGCAATATAAAAAATAGGGTGGGAGCTCAATGGGTTAATGTTATATGGACATTTTAATATATAAACAAAAATTGACATCAAAAAAATTTTTTGCTTAGATGTTATTGGTATTGTTGAAAATGTAATTCTGCCAGCTTTAAAAAAAAATATTTTGCATTTTTAATAGTTGTTATTCTGAGTGTTCCTTCCGTCATTCCAACGTCACTCTCTGCTGGGTTCCCGTACATAGCAATATCGAAGGGAACGACCCAGCGGATGAACTGGCTAGGAGTGGAGTAACCGCAAGTACAAGCAAAGCTTATACAGATGTGTACATTCCAACAGGCGTCGTCAAAAGGAGTATAGACCTTAAAACCAGAGATAATGCTAACACTAACTGGGCCTTCAGAGGTGACTGCAACATATCTCCCAGGCTCTGGCCGGAGCTAACTGAAAAGAAAACCGAAAGCCTTCTGCTTTTTTCCAAACAAGAAATCCGGATTCTTGTGGGAGTTCTCACAGGTCATTGCCCCATTAAGGTAATGGCCAATAGAATGAACATAACAGCCACACACTTTTTTCGGAGCTGCAAGGATCTGGAAGAAACAGAAACAATAACTCATCTTCTATGCGAATGTCCAAGTCTACAGAGTCGTCGACTCCGATATATGGGGAACAGATTTTTCAAAGATCTGGAAAATTTAGCGAACGCAACACCACTGCTAGACATCTGAAGGTTCATAAAAAGTACAGGCTGGTTTGAGGAATAATCAAAATAATTATGGTTATTATGGTACTACGATAAAAATAAAAAGGGATTCGCAATGGACCTATAGGCCCCGCGGAAGCGCCGGTAACGGTGCACAGCCCTATTTACCTAACCTAACAGGTGTTCTTGGAACTCTTCTTCGACATGAATTACCTCACCGCAAGAGATGGAACCCCCAAACACTAAAGTTTTCCAAAACTATTTTTGGATTGAAGTCCGTTAAAGTACCTTTCTAACAATAGTTCAAACTTGTAATTCGGTTAACAACTTCGTTTGCTAATCAAAAAAATATTTGTGCTTAGATGTTTAAATGACCATATATCTTAACAATAAACAATACCAAGCTAACATTTGGAAGACGATTGGAAAAGAAGTTGGTTTGGCGAAGCACTTGTGATTCACCCAAGGGTTCTTTGGTAGATGGGTCGCTTTTCGATCACTTAAGTGATGAATGCGCGATTCAATAAAAATCTGAAAAACCTTCCTTCGCTCATTCCTGCGACCGTTGGAAGATAGATCGCTTTTCAATCGCCCCAGTGATGAATGCGCGATTCAAGAAAAATCTTCAAAATCGTCCTTCGCTCACTTCGACGATCATTGGAAGATGAATTGCTTTTCGATCGCGAAGAATGCGAGATTCAAGAATAATCTTTAAAATCTTTCTTCGCGCACTCCGGCGATCGTTGGAAGATGGTTTAAAAACTTTAAAAATCGATTGTTGGAATATGAAGCAGGCTACTCAATTTATTGAAATTATTTTTAGATTAAAGTTCAATTAATAACCTTTCCAACGGTAGTTCAAACTGAACATTAGGTTAAGAAGTGTTTGTGATATGAATTTCCGTAAAAATCGATTTTTGTCAATTTTCTGCAGCCTGTAACTCTGCCGAAAATCACGTCAAACTTTTTTCCTCCAAATTTAGTTTTTTGTTTCCGCGAGTAATGGCTCCATGCAAAATTTTGCCCAAATATGAGATGGTCATTCCGTAAGGCCAGTATGTTCAAAATGGAATTGCTGAAAGGTTTCATTATTTTAACAACGTCACGTTGTATGGGTCATTGGCGTGTTTTTATCCAATTTTGTTTTAATTTTAATCTCAGTGTATGTTTCTGGTATCAAAACTTATGCATAAAATATCATATTGGTATCAAAACGTATGTTCAAGGGATGTATGAAATGGGTTTTAATTTATAATTTTGGCATATTTCAAATTTATATTAAATATTTAGATTCAAAACTTATGAGCAAAATTTCAAGTCATTGTATTAGTTTTTGTTAAATTTAAAGAGATTTTACCATTACAATCAAGACACTTTGTTTGGAAGGTAGACAAGTCGCTGAAAGTTGGTAAATAAATATCAAGTCTTAAGATTCCAAGTAAAAATGATTGCCGGAAATTATTTTAATAACTTGATGAGGAAATGATGTTATGCATCTTTATTGTAATATTAAATGCATCTTAACTAACTTTTACACTTTCCTTCAGTAGAAATTTCTTTCAGCTTAGAATGAACGTTTTTGGAGTAGCTCACATAAAAAATGTAGCAAAAATTTGTACTTGACTTTAGCAAACTTTAATAAAATAAAATTAAAACTATCATTTCGACCAATGAAGCTCGGGTATAATAATTGGGACACCCCCGTTATTTAAAAAGAAGCATGGCTTAGTTGGGGAATTTAACTGTTCACATGCAGGAATTTCAACTCTTTCAAAATGACAACTTTTAAAAATTCCAGACAGGATGCTGACAAAGTTAAACTTATCAAAGCGCTGCAGGGTCGTTATACTCAACAGGCAACTGTGGAGGAGTGACAGCTTCTCAGCTGATCCTGGCTCACAGTTATGATTTACTGATGGGTTAAAATTTGAAAATGAAGGTATATGCCATTAGGTATGTTTCAGGGAATGTATCGGTGGAAAATCTAAGGGATATTTACATACTTTCAGATATCTCAGAAAGGCCATGCAAACTTATGAGCTTGAATCAAGACTAGTTTCCAATCACGTCGAATTACTACATAAATGCACTGGGACAAAGCCATAAAATAGAATTGTGGTGGGTATTAGGCCATGTAGGATTCGAGGGCAACAAAAGGGCGGATTGCCTTGCCAAAAGAGGAGCATTTCGAACTTTTATCGAACTGTAGCCTGGTTAAAGGCTACGTTGTCGAAAAGTTTAGGATCTGGAAACACAAAAAATGTTTAGTGCCACTGAAATGATACTAATATGTAGAGGCAAGCTAGAAAATTTTTAACTCTCAGTAAGGCTAAATCGAAAGATTTACCAAGCTAACTAAAGCAGACCTCAAAATTATAACATGTTATTTCACAGGTTACTGTTTACTTAGATATCAAATTAAAAATATGGGCTTTTCTGAATCAGATGTCTACAGACTATGCGAATGAGCAGCAACTTGCAGTCTTAGGCTTATCCACTTTGAAGAGGAACTAGTTCCTCCATCAAAAATTTGGGATATCAAGCCAGAAACAGTGCTAAAATTTATAAAAACTCGAAATCTGGAGAGTAAATCAAGGGCATGCACAATAGATATTATGGATCGGTCGCAGTGCACATGGAAGGGCACACCACAAACTAACTAACAAACTAACATTTCGACCAAAGACTAACGACCATGCGAGAGCTAAGCCCAGGTCGATTTTCAGACCCTCGCTTAACTCGCCACTGCAGGTAACTTTCCGGAAGACTTTGAAGAGATTGATTGTATTCAATGCCAATAAACATCAGATTATTTTATTCCCATTGTCTGATTCTATGATTGCGAGCGTTTTAATTGTGTTTTTCCAAAAGAAATGAAAAAACTGATGCACTGACAAACGAGGACAATTGAATTCAACGTGATACTATGCAAGGTTACAGCTATTGATTTGATTGTCTCGTTTGTTGAAACAGTAATATTAAAGTGGGCAACCATTTTTATTTACAAACAAGGTTCGTCCGTTTGCTGAATCAGCTGACAGAAATTTAAAATATTGAGCTTATGAAACTAAAAAAGAAATTAATTTTTAATTGATTTTTTCATTTTGTTCCCTTTCCTATGCCTTTTATTTAAAAACTAGCTGAATGGTTCCCGGCGTTGCCCGGGCTTTGTTAATTTAAGAAAAGTTAGTAATTTAGTTTTCTTAGATGATTTTTTTTTTTAAGTTTTTTGACGCATAACCTAGCTCTGCTGTAGATCTCAGGTGGATCAAGGATACGTATTGCTATTATTTAAAGCCTGTGTGGGCCTACGGCATTCAGTTGTGGAGCATAGCATGGATTCCAATGTTAAAATACTACAGCGCTATCAATCAAAAGCTGTAAGATACATTGCCAATGCTCCGTGGTATCTTAATAACTACATTATTCATAGGATTCTTAATATACCAAAAGTTAAAGATGAAATTACTAGATTTAGTAGCTCATATCTGGAAAAGCCAACAAACCATCCTAATACGTTAGCCAATAATCTGTTAGATAACAGTCAAGAAACCCATTGACTTAAGCGACACCATGACTTAAGTGACTTGCCATCTAGATTAAATGTCTAGCTTTAAGCAATGTTAATTAAGTAGTTTGTCCCTTTGTACAGAACAAACGTTAGTGTAACAACAAACTCTGTTAGTATTGATTTATTCTAAACAAATTTGCTGATGTCTTAGGATAGACTGCAAATAAATGAATGAAAATGAAAAAAAAAATAAATAAAAATATAGTGAAAAGCGAAAAAAACTAAACATTTGAAATTATATTTTTAAAATTCTAAGGAATTTTATTTAAATAAATTAATAAATAATCAATGAATCAATGAATGAATAAATTTAAAATTCAAAGAATGTGTTATGATGTTAGATTGCCAATTTTGGGTATGGTGTTGCAAGATAAACCATGAGATCTTATGTTGACATGAGATCGTCCTATGTACTAAGATCTATCTAACAAGAATCCTACTTGTTGACTTTAAAGCGAGCCACAAACTCGGCTATCTCGACCCCTTTATATTAATCAAAAATGTTCACTTATATAATAAAATTACAATAAATTCTTACTTCTAAAAGCAAGCCAATCTCATTTCTTTGGTTACGACAGAAATGCTGAAATATGCACTTTCCAATGACATAGTTAAAATTCTCAGTGCTTCTTATTTACTCTGATTGATTTTATATTGTTATCTCAAGATTTAAGAAATAACAATTATGAAAACTATCATTTCATCAGATGCCCTACTCCATCGAACTATTCTTATGAAATTTTATTTCCACACCTTTCCTCACATGCTGACCCACATGTGCACACTGCAATATGATCTTGTCTTTTATTATTTTTATTTTCAAACTGAAGTGGCCGCTCGCGTTGACCCACTAGATCATTTATGATTCATTCATCGTTCTGTTTTATTTATTTTCTGTAATTGTTTATTTGTCGCATTTACCAAGATCGTATTGCATTCAAATGTGCTCAGCATTTCAAGGTTCTGACCTTAATTGTGACTAGATGTTTTGTTCATTTTATTCTTGCACGTTTAAATGCTATCGTTTATTTATTTGTTTGTAATACACACAACAAATTCCAATTTATATGAAATTGTTAAACCATCACCATCTATTCTGATCTTTGGGGTATCTTTGTCCGATAAACGAATTGGCCATTTCAGCCCTTAAAAGGACTTTGACCGAGCTACTTATGATCAATTATTTATGCGTGTTCTTTATAACATGCGCCCTACGTTTTTAGGAGAACTCTTGTGCTCTGAGCTACAGAACTTACAAAGAAATATATTCTAAATAGCAATAAATCAAACTACTTTCTTATAAAGTAAATAAAAAGTTTTTATTTAAATTACTTTTTTACAATTTTTTCACCCTCAGTGGTGAATTTTCGAAATTTGAATTTGTTTCATAAAAATAAAAACAAGAAATTTCAAAATGTCAATGAGCTTTTCAGTATTTTTGTTTGGTTTTTAATATGTATGTATGCATGCATGCATGGGCGTCCGCAGGTTGTGCAGAGGGGGGTGCAAGCGCGGTGAAAATTTTTATATATCTTCACTTTAATCAAAAAAGGCGTAATTTTAAATTTAAAAATTTTAAGAGAGAAACAAAAAGTTTTTTAAATTGTAAGTTGTGCTTAAACTTAGGGCTTTGAGAACTTTGAGAATAAAGACGCAGTTTTAAGTTGTAGAAGTGCAAAATTTTCCGAAACATGTATTTAAATGCATTTATTTATTTAATATTCAGTATTTTTCAGCCGCGTTTTCAGTGTCTTAATCGCGACAAAAACGCGTGATATGAACACGGCCTAATAAGTTACGATACCATTTTATTTACCCTTAAATGTCTTAAATTAAATTAAATTAAATTTTTAAATTAAAATAAAAAAATTTTTTACGAATTTTATTCGTAATTTTCAGCCACGAATAGAATTCGTAGAATGGACGTAGTTTGGTACACATTTCGAATATTTTATTCGTATTCGTACAAAAACAAATGTATATTCCTAATACGAATAATCCTAATGCCTAGTTAAAAAAAAACCTTCTGTTCAGCTGGGGTTCGAACCACAGTTCTTTAGCTTATGGGCCACGTACACTTTCAGTAGGCTACGGCAATCAGACATTTCCTTATCCTTCGTATAAATTTTTTAGTAAATACTACGAATGTAATAAAAGAAATTACGAAGATATTCCTACGATAAATTGGCGAATGTTAAGGAATGATATCCCTTGTTAGTCGAAGATCATTCTTTGTAGCAAAAGATATCAAGGGGCATTTGATTCAATAACGGATATAAACTTTGCCGATATGAAAATTTATGTTTCGAAGTCTTTGTAAACAAGTAGAAGACAAAGTAAATACATTTTATAAAAAAATTAATGTTTTCCCAAAAGTCGGCTCGTTTTTCTGTCATATAATTTAATTTGGATTTTTTTTTAATTTTTCCTAAATTTAATAAAATGACGAAACAATTCTGCAGCATTTAAATTTAAGAAAGTTGCAGCGATCTAGGCGAGAGCAATGCTTCTAATTCAAAAGCGAAAGAAAAATTAGGAAATTTAATAAGGAAGGCCAATTTTGGATCAAGCACTAATTTCCGGTGAAAATTATCTCCCTTAGCATGCGGGGAACATTTCAAGAACAGCGACAAATCAAATTTTGAATTTTTTTAATGATATGGATTTTGACCTCCTAAATCTAAATCTGAAAAATTTCAGTCCGCTCGAAATTGGTTTAGAAGGTAAGAGCTTCCAAAGTTAAATAATGGCCTAAAAATTTAGTTTGTTTTTTTTCAGTTTTACAACAAAAAAAAAATATTGTTTAATATTAGGAAATTTTTGTATTCTTATTTTAAAAGTTGAAAACCTGGGTGCTCAATAGTAATTAATGCGATTTCATTTAAAAATATTGTCCTCACATCAGGTCTGTTCCCGTACTCTAAAGTTTTAGTCCAATTTACCAGCTTTGCAGGTTTTAGTCCGAAAAGCGTTCCCGTAATTGAAAAAATGGTAAAAGAGAGTGCAGTTGAGAGAGTAAAAAATTTTCCCTGACTGTCAAAAGTTGCAAGTTTTATAGCCGATACACATTGAATGCGACTAGCGACGAACGCCAATTGTCAAAAAATAGAACGCATGTTTTCTTATAAACATGTATTTTTTAAAGACGGCACTACAAAGAGAGACCACAATTGTTGCTGCCGCAGACTTCAATATATTTCTAATTTGATAGACGACAAGAGCGAACATAGCAGAGTTTGTTTATGTTTTGTATGAAATACAGATTGTCGCTGTTGCGTTCATTATAATCAAGTCGTCGAGAATACTGCTACATTTCTCTCTGACGGCAAGTTTTCGTTTTGTCGGTGGACGACTGTTGCAGTCAATGTGTATCGGCTATTAGTCCGAGAAATTTCTTCTGGTAAAAATGGTAAAAGTGTCAAACTCCTTAAAATCAGCTGTTCAACATAAAAAGTTCTGTGAAATAAATAATGATAAGCAGCAACATGTTAAATTGTGAAAAATTAAATGTTAATGTTAATTTACGAATTAATTTCAATATTGTAATACATATGAATGTGAAAGTTTTTCTTCATTTCGGCAGACGATTTTATTTGACAGTTTGCACAATTTTAGTCCGAAAAAAGTTCCCGTACTTTTTTGTGTTTTTATCTATTTTGAGAGATTTTTTCTTATTCTCGCGCTTTTGGCAGTTTAACCACTTTTAGTACAGAAAGTATGGGAACAGATTGATTATTTAATTTATTAAACTATAAAGAATATTTGCTTTATCAACGTATTACATGAAAAAAAAAATTTAATAAAATTTTTAAATATTTCGGACATGAGACGAGAAATATTTTTACACGATCTTTAAAATATATTAGATTTTCTTATGTGTAAAAGCGTGTGTCAACCGGTGTTGTGTGAGTATTATGTTTTCAAAATTAGTACCAAAAATCCGAGTAAATAGCATTATATAGGTTACATTTTGTATATGTTCATTCTAGATTCCTTTATGCCTTTTTCCCCCTAGAATAAATCCTGCGGACGCCCATGCATGCATGTATTAAATCTTTAGAACTTTAAGTCATCAAAACTCTAGCTCTTTGGGAAGTTGATTAAAAATGGATTCCAAGATTTGTACGGGAGAGACATGAAGTGAAGCTTATAAAAACGTGTTAAGATAAATACCTTGTGAAAAGCAACTATAATGCGACCACGTCATATGTGGCTAAAGCTTACAACAATAAGTGAACTAAATGGTCAAATTTAAGTCTTATACGATTAATAATTTCTGATATAAAGCATATTTATTGATTTCTGGTTGGTAAAAGTGGGCGTGGCATTATTTTCATACACAGGCATCACAGCTTGGTTTCATAGAATAGCTTTAGTTCACATTGGTTGACTGATAAAGATATGTATTATGAACTTACAAACATACAGACACTTTAATTTACTTTATATACATACACAGTAAGTACATATATTTTCAGATTTACTGATTCACAAACACAAAATATTATTTTTTTTCCTTTGATTTCACTTTAATTTTGTATATTTTAAAATTGTACCTACTGACCGACCGACACACCCCACCCCACCCCACTCCACCCACCATACAATGCATAACGGATATTTGAACAATATTGTTTGCCAAACGTGATCGGCATTTTTTCTTAACAATAATTTTGCAATTATTTGCTGAACGCCATAAATTATTTTCAATACAATAAATATTTATAAACAATCAACATACGACAAAGCAGAAGGGTGTCCTAGTTAGTGAGTCACCCACTAGTTGACGGTCGCCCAACGCTGCGCCGTTCACTGGCTGGTTGTGTTATGGCTGAATGTGGGCTGAGTTATGTGACGCATTGCTGCGTTACGATCATTTGTGAGAGGAACTCATTTTCAAGGTCATTAGAGATTGCAACAACTTTGCACGTCCGTCCGGTCGATGGGCAGAGCTATTGTTCAACCGTATCGTACCGCATATCTAATAAATTGCCAAACAATTGCACAAACGCACAACAAATAGATTTGATGTGAATAGAAACGAAGTTGAGGCAAAGCATTTTGATTGCCCGACTATTTATTATTGATGCATTGGGAATGGTTATGGCTGCTGAATGGCTGAATGGCAAATGGCTCAACTTCCGCTGCTGTTTTTGGTCCACGCGACGCGACGGAAATTATCAATAAATGCGACGAGCGACAAAATGTTTCACTTGCAATACGGAAAATTTCGCAAATAGAAAATGGAGAGCACGAAAAGGAAGAATCATTAACATAAATTATCATTTTGTAGGAATTGCTTCCGGTCTTTCGAAAATTTCTATTTCTAACCCCTCAAACGAGCTGCCAACCCCCCAATTATAAGCAAAAAGCCAAAAATGCAAAACAATTAAATTTTTTTCTTGTTTCTATAGTCTATTCATTGATATTAAATAACTGCTAAATGGTTTAAGGAAACCATGAATATATCCTTATTTTTGTTTATATGCAAAACTATATGTTTATTATTATTTTGTGAACATTTTTAGTTGCTTAAATATTTGTATGCCACGTGATCGGAACTTTTCGCACTTCCACTTCCAGTTTGTGAAACTGGACAGTTTCAAAGACAGAAACTAGAACTGCGTAAATGTCTATCTCTACAAAGCATTCTTAAACTCCCAGTAGTCAAAGTCTTGAAGAAAACCTTAATTAATCACTCACGATTTTTCTTTATCTTTGACGAAACATGCTGAATCCTACATACATTTCATCGAAGAATATTTTACATAAAAGTTACAAGTTCGTGCACGAAACCAATACGTTTTTTATCGAAAACAACACCAAAATGCTAAGCAAGGCAAAATCCGTAAACAGACATAAGGCACATGTAGACATAGAATTTGATTTAATTTAATTTAACATGTTTTCTTTCTTTTTTTTTTTTTGTTAGAACATATTTTAATCAAACTATAATTTTTTAGTTTGTATATATTAGATGGCCTATAATAGTTGTCACAAAGGCCATCGTTAAAACGTTTTAAAAAAAGTTACTTCGAATTATAAGAGAACACCACCTTATGCAGGAAAAGGATGAAGAATAAAAGCCAGCGCGTTGATGAAATTACGACAAAGATTTGTTTTTGCCCATCGTGTGTTTCTACTGTTTTCGTTATTGCTTCATTTGCTTGCTTTCGTTGAAAAAACACAAGAGAGACGCATTGAAGAAAGACGTTTTGTTTCATTGCGTATTTTTTACTGTTTTTGTCATTGCTTTGTTCTTTATGCTTTCTATGGACGACCACAAGACAGACGAGTTGAGGAATTTTCGACAAACTCTGGTATATGCAGCAAGTTCCTTTAAAAAATCATCATGCCGAATTCGTCAACGATGCAGCGGACTGCAGGACCGTACAAATTGCACATATTAGGGTACACGAATTAATACATACAAATCAGTATAGCACACATACATACACACACACAAGTAATACATGCAGCATTCAATATAGTGTAGGCCTCATAATTCAACATTCAGCTACAACAACGGCACAACAACAACGTTTTACAATATAAAACCGGAAGCCATACTATAACGAATACAAGATGTCTCTCTTTAATACGCTCTCAACTCCAAGCCTCGTAAATGTCCTTTGAAGTCAACATCATCGAGTCTCCAAGGAAATAAAAGCAATAATAAAATCAATCTTTCTTACAGGCTTTATTTTTGCTAAATAGGATGGTGAAAAGAAGCGCGCACGTTCATTTTATTAAAAGCAAGTCAACACAAAGAAATTCAATCAAAAATTTGAGTCGAAAAGGTTTCAGTTCGTCGTGTGTCGGTAGGTCGGACGTTCTTGCCACGTACAAGCCAGTGCTGAAGACCACGACAAATGCGAAATCGGGTCGTATTAAGCAGGACTCCCCCCCCTGTCATCAGCAGCTTTGTTTTCTTTTGCTTATTCAACAAAATCATAATTAAAAATTTAACTAAATTTAAGACGTAAATAAATAAATTTTAGACGGAAGAACATTAAAATTATAACAAGAAATAAAAGTTTAACGTACCTTTCATTGAAAACATATTGCAGATATAATTACTTAAGGTGATATTGCACGTTTATTGTGAAAATTTACATGAAAACATTTATTGTGAAAAAACTATAAGACACAGGGGCTTGTTTAACGTTAATAATACAAAAATCAATGTTCCAAAAAAGTTTTTGTTTTTAATGCATCTTCTTCTCGCTAGGTGGCGCTCAACAAAAAATTTCAGCCGGGGTCAAGATATTTTAGTGACAATTTAGCAAAAACAAAAAAAATCAGGGCGCGTTCTTTGTATACAAGGAATGAATATATTGTGCACTCATTTCAAGAATGAACTCCATGGGAGTAAGAACAAATTTTAAAACAAACATGACAAATTAATTTGAATGAAAGCAGATCCTTACAAATAATTAATAGAACATTGAAAACAACATAACATTTCAGCTTTTTCTACTTTGAACCACTGAGTTGGGCTTTAAATCAATTAATTCAGGGATAATGAATGGAATTAAGTGGTTTTAAAAAAGAAGAATATTTGGGTCTGTGTAACATCATGATATTTGCAAGAAAGTTTTTTAACAGGTTTTTAAAATATTTTCTCAGTAATTTCTTTCAATTAGACAGAAGTTGCCACTTGAAATTGCCATTAAAATTGTGCAATCTACAAAACTACTTTTGCAGAGAGGATTTTTAAAATTTGTCATAAATATGTTAAATATGTATACATACCAAAACTGGTACTGAAATATAGAATTTTCACTGATTTGTGGGCGGAAAAAAGGAGCGTGAACACCCATTATTAGTAGAGTGGCCGACAGTAACCATACAAACTAAATTACCAAATTTTAGCCTAATACGACCAAAACCGTCCGAAATGTACCATTTTTATTGATTTGTGGGCGGTAAAAGGGGGGGTGGCAAAACTTTTCCTAAACCATTTCATATACACCTACACCTTCTTTCTATCTGTCACCCTTCTGGGGGTTCCAATACAAGCATCACGAAAAATAGAAAAATTAAAAGTAGTTAGAGTAAATATGAACAACGTTTTATTTATTTTTCTATGTTAATGAAGGTTTTTAAAAGGTTTAAAATTTAAAAAAGTCATAATGTTGTCGTAGCTGAAGCCGCTATTTTGTCGACATTTACGCTATTTACACTATATCGCTCATCAAAAGTTTAAATGCTATACATGTTTACATGTTTACATGCTTAGATGAGAACCCTTACTATTTTGTTTTCTGCTTATTCGTCCAGACAGTTACCAAGTGTCTGGACGAATAAGCGTCAGACACAAAGTGTTACAACTAATGCTCATTCTTCACTGTCTTAACAGACAGTCTCGTGTAACCAAAGCGTAAATTCCACCCTACGATATATTTCATTGCTTTTGCACACAAACACCTTTTGCATATTTGTGTAGCCCTACACAAAGTCTATCTCAATCGTATCTGGGAGGCAGAAACATTTTTAGTGACGAGACTCGAATCATGACGAAACTAGAAAAAATTTTCGTTACAAGACTAGAAAAATTTTACTCTCAACAAATCGCCGCACAGTGTTTGAAAAGATTATTGAAAATTTGCAACCAAGTATTTGATTGTTCAAATGATCAACCTTTCTGATTCCTTAAACATATCTATCTGACAGCGTATTTTAAAGCTTGTTGTATCTTTAGTTTGGAACTGGAATCAAGTTTATTTGTTTATTTGCATTTATTTCATCAATGGAATAATTTCCTCACTGACTACACAATTAATATATTAAAAATTTAGAAAGATAACAATTATATTACACATAAATAATAACAGTAAATTTAAAATAGCAGAATCAATTTAAATGGCTTAGCGATAGAAATTATTTAACTGGCATCTAAAGACTATTTTAGAGCAAGCGAAATCAATTTCAATGTTTTTAGATAACTTATTTAATTCAATTGTGGCGGTCGTAGCCTAGTGGGTAGAGTGCGTGGCCCCTAAGCTAAAGAACTGCGGTAGCCCGGGTTCAATTCCAGCTTCAGACAGAAAAGTTTTTTCAATTGAAATAATTTTTCTGTTCGGCCGTCACCTCTCTGCAGACAATGGCAAACCTCAGAGAGTAAAAAATTGCCATGTAAAGCTTCTTGAGAACATAAGCCGTTCGGAGTCGGCATAAAACACGTAGGTCCAGTTCTCGGTCATTTGTGATCAAACATTTAATAACACGCACAACACAATTGATCAATAGAAGCTAGGTCAAAGTCCTTCCAAGGGCTGCAATGGCCAGTTTATTATATTTTATTATATATTTAATTCAATTAAAGATCGATTGATAGGAGCATACTTAGTTCTTAACAATCCAAGATAAAATAAATCTCAAGATCTGAGGCTTCTAACAGGAATATTAAAATTTATCATCGCTAATAGGCGTGAACAGTCAATTGCACCAGTTATTACGTCGAAAATAAACAGAAGCAATAGTATTGTTCTTCTACTTTGCAAAGTTTTTAGATTAATAAGTAAGCAACGAGTATATAGAGGAAGAGGATCACTAAAATTTAAACCACGTGAGCATAGCGTGTATATGGGTCATAAAAGGCAGAGCTATTTCTGCGAACAAACGCCATCATAGCATATGCTTTAGAAATAATAAAGTCAAAATGACTTGTGAAGGTTAATTTAGGATAAAAAATTTCACCTAACTCAGACGTTTTATCCACTGTAGTTAAGACACTAGTACCAATAGAACGTATTGATGATACGCGATGAAAGGCGATTTTACAACACCAAGCAAAAATATTTGATAATTCATGTTGTAGAAGATCTGTATCCGACTTATTTCTGATTATATGATATATTTTTAAATCATCTGCATATAAGAGAAAATTTATATTTGAAAAGTAGGAACTAATATTATTTATGAATAAAATTAAAAGTAAGGGTCCAAGAATGCTGCCTTGCGGAACTCCAGAGGAGGCTATGAATTTGGCAGATTTCACATTATCAATAACTATAAAGCAAGTTTTATCGGTTAAATAAGACCGTAGCCACTGTAAGAAGACAGGGTGAAAACCCAGTTTATCAAGTTTTAATAACAATATATATTGTATCCACTTGATAGCCGCTTTTGAAAGCAGAAATACAATCTTCAGAGAAAACGACCTGCGACAAAACCGTGTTGATTAGGACAAATTAAACGCTTCACTTGAAAATACAACTTGTTTAAGTTTACTATACACAATATCTGAGTACGTAATGAATGGCATTATAAGCCAGTGTCAACAGGTCAAATGATGTTGTCCACCTAAGATTCCGAAGGGCATAGTAAGCCTTAGAAACAACCGAATAAATATTATCCTCTCAAGAGAGTGAGGAGTTAATGTGGTATGCAAGGTTTTTTACTTTATCAACAAAACTAAGCCCGTCACCATTTAGATAAATCGTTTGTATATAAGACAAACAGTAACTATTACTATTAATAACTATAAATATCTGTAGTAAAATGTTGTATTTAAGTCTGCTTAAATATGTGCTTAAATAATGTTGTCAGCGTTTATTAATTCCATATTAATTGATGTCATCTTTTTTTTTCTGTCACTTACAAAATGCATTTGTCAACGCTCATCTACAAAAAAAAAACATCTACTTAACGATGCTGATGAAAACGTGTAGTAAGTAGAAGCAAGATTTTTTTATTTTTTGCGTATTTTGTTATTTGGATAGCTACTTAATATGAAAAATTTGTAGGACTGTCAATACACAATCCTTTAAATAGATTATTGTGATCTGCTGCAACATTGCTTTAGTCAATTTTGAATGTTATAGTAACCACTTTGCGTAGTAAAGGATTTTGGATTGGTGGGTAATGTGTAGAACTATCGATCGGATTGTCAAAGTCAGCATTTTGCGAATGAGAACAAAAGAAAATCACTGTCCGCATTCTGCGGAGTCTATAGTTGGTAGCTGGCTGTTGTGTTTAAATTCCTTAAGAAACCTTTCTGATTAAACTATTTACATAATTTAACAATGATAATAATTTTATAACCACTTTGCGTAATAAAGGGTTTTGGATTGGTGGGTAGTGTGTAGAACTATCGATAGAAGGGGTATGAGTACGATATTCGCGGAGTACAATAAAATATTTTTTCTATTATATTTTCTTGTTGTATTAGATGCAAGCAAATTCTAAGCATGCATACACTTCAACCATGGCAGAACTAGAGAAGGAAGATGCATTTCGGACAGCGTTTTCTTTTTCATATTCAAAATTGTCAAAGTCAGCGTTTTGCGAATGAGAACAAAAGGAAATCAATAACCGCATTCTGCGGAGTCAATAGTTGGTAGCTGAATGTTGTGTTTAAATTCCTTGAGAAACCTTTGTGATTAAATTATTTACATAATTTAACAATTATAATAATTAAATCAAATAATTTTCAACTTTTTTAACGTTTAAAGTAACAACACATTAAGGTGAAAACATCGCTCCCTAAGGTATCGGCTATCATAACAGTTAGAACAGTTGACCCCGATGAATACGGCCAATTTTCGCTTTCTCATCGTTTTCAGATTTTCTATGAGCTGTCAACTTTGTTTTGACAGCTTCGGCAGTCTATCTCTCCGAAATGCATACACCTTCTCTAATTTTACTATGACTTCAACGTAAATTTTAACGATAACTGAAATTTTATTTTTGTTTCGTTGAAGCAAAATAAAAAAATAAAAAATAACGTTATCTTAAAAAACGAAAAATATTTATTTCGTTTCGGAGTCAATGATATAAATTTTTTCATTTTTTTGTCAATCCAATTTTTGAAAATAACGTTAATTTCAACAAAAAAATATTACGGTTCTTATTGTTTCGAAAGTTAAAACACTTTTGGTTGAGAAAATTTTGCTTTTTTAACTTGAAACGAAATTTATATTTTGTGATAATTTCGTTTTTCAACAACACGAAATTTGTTTTAATATTTTTATCGTTTATAGAAAAACGAAATAGTTTTGATAATTTAACTTTCATGCTCAACGAAACAAAAAAATGTTGTTGATTTCGTTGTGCATGTCTGATTCTAAGAAAACGCTATCGGGAAAAAAGTGTAATTTTTGTGATTTCACTCAAGCAAATCACAAAAAGGGGTGTAAAAAGTTCTGCAAATAAAGCGGTGCTCGTGATTGTTGTTACGCAGCTGAGGATCGTTTCCAAAGTAATTTGCTGCAAAGTAGAATTCGAATCCAACCAATTTCAGGATTTTGAAATACTTAAGGTTATGTAAACGTAAAATGTTTATTTTGACTATTTTTAAGATATTAATCAACACTGCCTTTTCAAAAATTTTTCATAGCAAAATAAATTTTAAAGTCTATAACCAAGAATAGGTTTTCGATGACATGTCATCTTTTTTCTGTTGCTACGCTGAGAAAACAAAAAATCCAAAAACCCTCATTTTAAAAACGTTTAGTAAAATTGAAATTTTTAAAAATATTTTAAGCCATACAAAAATTAAAACGCACATTTTTAAAAAGAAAAGTAAAATGGAACGTTTTTAAAACAACCACGAATATTTTACTATGATAAAGTAGGATAAAATTAATATTTTTAAAAACATTTTACGCCATACAAAAACGAAAACGAACATTTTTAAATAGGAAAGTATAACGAAAAGTTTTAAAACAACTACGAAGGTTTTACCATGACATTTCTTTGTTCACATACATACTTTGTGTCAAAACACTTGTTGATAACGAATTAGTTGTTATATATGTTTCATTGACTTATGTATTTGATATTTGTTCAGAAAATAAAATATTTTTCATTCCCGATTTCATTACTCAGCAGTTTGCTTGCAAAAAAGTAATGAGGAGTTTGAGTTGGAGTATTTCAGTAGCAGCAGCCACAACTAAAAGATAAGTATTTAAAATAAAATGTGTAATATCTGACAAAATTCTATTTTTTTATAGATGCTGGGATACAGTATCATCATCTAAATAATTTTAACGAGCACATAGCTGAAGATAAAATAACTGAAATAAAACTGTAATTTTGAAAATCAATAAAACGTTTTTAAATTAGTAAAGGAAATGGGGATTTCTGTAAATTTTTTAATTAATGGGAAGTAATGAAAATTTTCGTTTTTAAAATATAAATAATTGTTGTACCATTGCAATCTAAAATGTTTATTGTTACAAATCGTACAAACATTTTAGAATCTAATTTAAAATTTTCGTTTTTAAAATGAAAATAAACGTTTTACATTTGAGAAGATTTATTATTAAAAATCAAACGAACATTTTAGAATCTCACTTCAAAATTTTCGTTTTTAAAATGAAAATAAACGTTTTATTATTTCATTTAAAAATTTTCGTTTTTAAAATTAAATAAACGTTAGAAGTGCAAAATCTGGGTTAAACGTTTTTAAAATTAGCTCGTTTCTGCCACTTTTGAAAATGTTGTTTTCTCTGTGTACTTAGGCATTTTCTGCTTATTTAAAACGTCCATTTATGTTTTCTAAATTCCATATATGAAAAGTTTTTAGGACAATTTTACTAAAAAATGTCAAAATGTAAATGTTTAAACATGTTCCTTTAACACTAGAGTCCCTTCAATCAAATACATTACCTCTCGGCAAAGGAGTAATTTTGTTTATAGACTTCGATGACGAAAAGCTCTGTTTCTGTGGTGAAACTGACGAAAGAGTATGTAGGAAAATGAAACAAGTGTGAGTTTTTACTCAGGATATGATAGTATGAAATAAATTTTTACATGAATTAAATTGTGAGCTTTTGAAATAAATTTTAATTTAGTAATGTTTTATTTTTAAGGCTTAAATTTTTGTATATATTTTATGCAATCGTTTGCGTTTTTTAGGTAATTTTTGTCCGTTTTTTTAGGTAATTTTTTGCAGTTTTTTTGGTCATTAAATTTCGAGCCCTGTTTATAACTATTATTAAGCACTGTAACTATTATAAATATATAGTATAATTATATATATATAAACTGCTTATTTGAGGCTAAGAAATAATTTTAAAAATCGCTTTGAAGTATAATTTACAGCTAGGTTTTTTTAGTTTTGTCCCGCTATACGGAGAAAAATACACACTGTGCGACGTTGCGTTTCCTTCCATCACTGTCGTCTCTATACTCTTCTCTTCTTTTTCGTAAACGTGACGGTATTCCAAGCGGAATATTCATGAGAAGATAATTACTGACGATTAAAATCAGTGAAAATTTATTAAATTCCATAAATCAGGACGCTTGTTTGTGGTCGTACTTTGCACCCAGACTATGTCACAACGTCCCATTCCAATGAAGCAGTCCAAAGCAAACCAACTGATTACAACCCATCGAATTTGCTTCCATCCCTGTTTTACAAAAGTTATTATATTTCATTATAAATTACAGCTTGATGCTGCTTCCATTGAAGGGTAAAGCACCGTTTTGGACCCAATCCACAAACTGATAGTATTCATAAAATATCGCCGGGTGCGTCGTCCGGCAACGACGTTGCTGTTCACATTGCGTCTAGCGGTGGCAGAGACGGCGGCATCAGTGACATTAGTGTTGGCAAGGTGGGTGTGTGGTGAAGACAGCCGAGCAGCCCCCTTACGCATATTTCGCAATAATGTGACATAATTATTTTCAACCACCACATCAAATTAATTCGACATGACACTCGAACTCGAGCAAAGCACTGTCGTGTACCACCTATGATGGTTTCCATGGAGTAAACAGTGTCACGACAAGGTTGACATAAGTAACCACATTCAAAGCTACCTAATTTAGCTTGGCTAAGCGTATAGTTCGTCAACTGCGACTTAAGTGGTAAAAAGAGGAATAAAAAAAATACACGGACTTGTGAAACCTTGTTAATTTGAAGGATTTACATATCAACAAATCAAACAGGGTTCGTTTTTTACGACTCGTAGATGACGTTTTTATCGAGGCATAATATCTCAAAACAAAACATAAACAGTTGTCAAGTATTTGTTGTCGCTAGAGCTTATCGGGGGAGTTCAAAGAAAAACCATTCTACAGAGAGAGAGAGAGGGAGAGCGATCCACAAGATTTCATCCTGCCTTTAATGATTTTCTATTTTGTTTTCATTGATATTATTATGATTATTTCTTCTCTAGTATTGGAGTTGCTGTCTGTCAACAATGTATAACAACTGATTATTCTTATAATTAATATCGTATCTATGATAATCGGTTACTTTTTAGCTCTCCAACTGCTCAAATCTATGTTGAGCACGAGCATGAGGCTCAATTGCGTGGCCACTTCAAAATCCATCGAACAAGGACCACAAACGACATGCCTGCAGAGTAAGTGATATACGAAATCGAACCATGCTCCCTGATGTTTTTTGTTGTTCCGGTTTCGTAACATTGTTGCAAACACTTAACAAGCTGTTCACAAACATAAAAAACAAACACAAAAACATATCGATGGCCATGTGCAACACACAAACGGGAGGAGGTAAGGCACTTGAAAATCTGTGTTTCTTCTTGTTCTTGTCATGTCCTCAGAAAATCGACCATCTAATGTAGCGATGGCATTGCTACAACAACAAAGGCAACAAAAAACCTAACCCCCCAGATGTACAACCATTAATTGGGACACCCTCCAATTTATCTCTCTTTTTATTGTCTACACGGAAAAAAAAATTGAATTTCAAATTAGATGTTTTTTTCCCCCCTAAGAAGAGATAAGAAGGTCGAGGAAACGAGAAAACCAAATCGTGTAGCCACCATGTGATTTAGGAAGGAAATTGTTTTGGACATTTCAGCCATTCGAAGCACTTAAGGAACAAGTAAAGTACGGAAACAGAAATGGCAATGGTTGTTGCTATCTGTTGGATCTTAATGAAGGTCTTCAGACTTGACATTACCGCGAACCAAATTGCAACAAAATGGCGACAAGTGTAGGATGAACTTTTTTAAAAATGTTTTCTAAGACACAATTAATTATGTCAAAGTATTATGTCGAGAGTTTTATAAATTAACAGCAACCACCGCAGCAGCAGTGGGTACACGTTTCTGTCTACAGACTAAGATATTCCCTTAAAAAAACAATTTAGGTATAATATTTATACATGCAAACAAACACATGAGTCGGTTGGTTGGGTTGGGCTGGGCTGGACTGCAAGTAATAGCTGTCAGAAGTCAATAAATTTATGTTTTCAAATAAAAATAAGAAATTTTCCAATAAAAATCCTTTGCGAGTGCGTAATTTTTCATGGTACACGCCCTAAAACCAATATTATATCTGCTAGCATTATGTTTTTTGTAACGTTATTGAATTCCCTTTTTTTTCCTTTTTTTGGTTATAAATCGAAAGTCATATCATTTTTTATAGGTTTTCGTTCTAGTAGATTGTCGAACATTTAATGAAACATTAAGATTTGTTGTAACCACAGAAAATAATGTGCACTCTTAGCTACTACCATTAGCTAACGTTACTTGCGGCAACAATAGGAAAAAAAAATTCATATTTTATTCAATATTGTACATAAGAAATACGGGAATATTTTTATATAATTAGGCAAAACGGTGCATTTGTAAGAATATTTGAAAAGGTCATTTTGTACAGAATAGTCAATATCACGAATTCTAAGGAATATATTAAAAATACACTTCTAGGAACAACCCGCATACTGACCTTGCACAATACAACAATGACTTTCATGTAAAAGGAACAGTGGCACTATTTTGTTTGTAGTCATATTTATGTGGTCACAATTACAATTTACAACTATCCCCTATGACACTCGCAAATGATACGTGATGGTCATGCATCTGAATTCGAGCCTGTAATAAAATATTATGCTATACAAACAAATTCTTTCAAATAGGTACTTAATTAGTGGACCACAAAATGCTACATTAAAATAAACATCTACTGATTTATTCTTGATTAATTGAATATCTAAAGAAGCATTAACTGCAGTTTAATGACAACAACAAAAACAACAATGACAGATTGCCTCGAATTGAATATTCCGACCATGGTTATTTATGAATGGCATTGGCAAAGTGATCGAATGAACAACAAGCGGGTGAGAGGAAGCAGGGGAGGGTAGTAAGTAATCGCATAAGGAATAATATTGACAAAACATAGTGAATGCATCCCTGATTACAAGCAGAGATTATGTCGATGCTAATCGGACTTAATTGGCCTGAGAATCAGACCACGTTGGTGGAATCTTCAATGCTGCTTATTTGCAGACTTTTGTAATGGGATTTATTTGTTTTCTTTCGTTTTTTTTTTTTTTGAGAAAAAAAAATAATTGTAATTCTCGCATATTTTAATTTGTTTAGGGCTTTCAATGTCCTTTAAGAATTTGTGTTAAGGCAAGAGTTTTGTGGGACGCTTGACAGCGAAATATAGCTCGGTGACCATTCGTATTCTGAAACATTTCTGTATTTGAAGCCTTTGTTTTGTATGAATTATTTTAACAGACAAAAGATATAATTGTTCTGTATTTTAGAATTTGTTCTGTATTTCTCATAATCAAAATTGTAAATGCTACAATACAGCAATTCCATTTTGAACGTACTGGACTTACGGAAGGACCATCTCCGAAAGTCAAGATGAAATTTTGCGTATGCAAAACCGGTTCGAATTATTCGGCATTAATTTTTTTTTTTAAACCGACCCGGTTTTTTTTTAAACCGCGAATTACGAATAATTCGAAAACCGGATTTTTGGCTTGAGTAGTCAAGAAATGTTTATATCTGCAATATAAAATTGTCTTTAAACCACTTTTTTTATTGCATTTGAGCGACTCTGTTTAGTTTTTACTTGCGTTTTGACATTTTACTAACGTTGCTAACGTTTCTTATCTCTGGTCTTATTTCATTTTGTTAAACAGCATTTACAAGCGACTTGCGTATTAAATGTAATTTAGATATGATTTTTATTAAATTATTTTTCAAAAAATATACAATTCAAGCTCCCAAGAAATTCTTGAAAGGAAATAACCCAAATTGCTTAGTTGAAGACTTTAAGTTTTTCAAAAAATTTAAAGAAAGAACTGAAAAATTAGATAATTTGTTTAACGCATTGTTGACAATATGTCCCTCGTCTACTATAAGGCCAATTTTTCAATGCGAGCTTAAGCTGTAGTCAAACTAAACTGAGGTTAACTCATCAAAATTGAAAGTTTAAGCTCGGTTTAACTAGATATTTTAGCATTCCTTGAAGTTAAGTTGACTTAAATAACACTATGACACAAAATGAGGGTCATTGTCTCGGTAGTGAACCAAGCCAATCTCAAAGGATAGTATTTTACATCAATAACAAAAGCCAAAGTCTCTTTTTGCTCCTCTACGTCACAAATATTTTTTTACAGTGGTTTTAAATTTGACTTTTTTGGTCAAAAATGGAATTACACAATTGAAAAATTATGTGTTAAACTTAATTCAGGGTGGTTCTTGTCTTTCGGAAGCCTAAATTAAAAATTTTCGGAGAATATTTTATCGGAACACGTTAGCCCCCTAGCTCCTTCCAGTATAGGTCAATTTGGCCCCTTTTGGAAAATACCCTATAAGTCAACTTAAAGGTCTACTAATAAGGTCAAAGGTAAAAGCCTTCCAAAAAATATTCTCCAGAAAATTTCAATAGGGGTCACCCAAGACAAGTAACCTCTACGAGTTAAAGGTTTCACATAAAAAAACAAAAGGGAACAAGTTATTAAATATAATCTCCATAATTTTAATAATCTTTAATTATTTTTTAACAATAAAATTTAATTCAATTTTTAATTGTTATTTCTGTTAAATAAAAACTGCATAGATATATCATGTGTAGATAAAAAAGTAAAAAATTTGTTTATTTTCAAAAAACCAGCTTTCGACCGGTTTTTTGATAATGTCAGATAGTTACGTACCCTTAGCATTACTGACGGAAATAAAAATATTGATTTAAAGGAAAAAAGTTTGACGTGATTTTAGACGTAGTAACAAGAGGATGCACAAAATTGACAAAAATAAGCAAAAAAGTCGAAAATCGAATTTTACGAAAAGTCATATCTCAAACACTTCTTAACTGAATATTAATTTTGCACTACCGTTGCAAAGGTAATTAATTGAACTCTCATCTAAAAATAAATTTGTGAAATTTTGGTTGTTGGGGGTGCCATTTCTTGCGGTTAGTTAATAAATTTGATATAGTGGCGCGAGGAACACCATTTAAAAAATTAAAATAATTTTTTTTTAAGCTGACAAAATTACTTTTTTAATAATTTAAAAATAAGGGTAGGGACTCAATGGGTTAATGAGATATGGTAATTCTAACATCGAAGCAAAAATATTTTTTGATTAACAAACGCTTTCCTAACCGAATTTTAAGTTAGAACTACCGTTGGTAACGTAATTGAATGGACTTTAATCCAAAAATAGGTTAGGGGGTTTTGGTGGTTGGGGATGCCATCCCTTGCGGTAATGTTATTGATTTCAAAGAAGGGGTTCGAAGAACACCATTTTAAAATTAAAAACAATTTTTTCCTTAAAGCCAGCATAATTACCATTTCAAAAATAACAGTAGGGACTCAATATGTTCATGATATATGGACATTTTAACATCTAAACAAAAATTTAAATAAAAAAATATTAATGTTAAAATGACCATCCATATCTCATAAGCCCATTAAGCCCCCACCATAATTTTTCTATTGTTGAAAAGGTAATTTGGCCAGCTTTAAATAAAACTGATTGAAAATTTCAAAAAGCGTTCTGCGAACCCCTTCTTCGAAATCAATTACCTTACCGCAAGGGATATAAGAATCATAATATTTGAATTAAAGTCCGTTCTATTACCTTACCAACGGTAGCTTAAACATAAAATTTGGTTAAGAAATTCGTTTGTTAATCAAAAAAGCATTTGTGTTTAGATAATAAATTTACCTTATGTTATTAACCCATTCAATTACTAAGGTAATTTTTCCAGCTTTAAGAAAAAATTATTTTTATTTTTTAAATAGTGTTCCTCACACCCCTACTTCGAAATTAATTACCTTGCCGCACGGGATGGTAATTTTGTTAAACTACTAAAATTTAACAAAATTATATTTAGATTTAATTCTAAATAATTATCTTACCGACGCAAAGAGCGCTTTTTTTAATTTTAGGATGACATTTGGGTTTTTGTTAAATTTTATTATTCGTCAGATTATAAAACATATATTATGTATTTGGTATTAAAAACTTGATGTTATGTATGGTATTTTGTATTTTTTAAAAAATTCGTCAAAGTTGAAACTTTTTTAACAAAAATAAGCTCAATAAAACGAAAAAATAAAGTCAAGTGTAAACAATAATAACTTCAAGCACAAAGTTTATTTCAAGGTTTTGGTTTTTGGACTTTTTTATGTCTTAATCGCCATTGAATTTGATATGAAATACAGTAGAAAATGTTAGCAAATAAAAATATAAAAATCGTTGAAATCTGAGGTTCAAAGAAATAACGCCCAATGAAATAACGCCCAAAATAAAAAATGAAATAAAGCCCAAAAATTTTCCATACAAATTTGGGCCCAAAATTTTGGGCTTTATTTCATTGAAATTGGGCTTTATTTAATTTTTCTATTTTTCATTTCGAAATAACGCCTAAAATTAAAAATGAAATAAAGTCATAAAAATTTTCCATACAAAAATTTTTCATACAAATTTGGGTGTTATTTCATAATGAAATAACGCATAAAAATTTTGGGCTTTTGGTGAAATTGGACTTTATTTAATTTTTCTATTTGGGGCATTTCTTCATTATTATTCAGATATAACTCTTTTTATGTGAGCTATTTGTCATCAAAATGTTATATCAATTTCAAATTCAATTTAGAAGTACTCTAGACAGCGAAGCTGGTATTGGATTTACTGAGGGTTGTAGTCCCTAAGCAGCGGCCGAAAAAGAGAAAGAGAAAGAGAAATATAACCAGAAGTACTGTAAAACGAAAAAGGGCATGTCCGTATAAAGCCCAAATGTTTTTTTTATTTATGATATAACGATTTGCCCTTACACGAAATGTGTTTTTGAAATTCCGTTCAAGGTAAAACCATTTTATCGGCCAAATATCATTTTTGTGGTGGGGCAATATTTCATATTAAAAAATGATCCCGAATTTGGGACCTTATTTAATTTTTCGTTTAATGTGCATTTTTCCAGAGGTCTAGAGCCTTCCCTGCTTGTTCATGGTCGCGTTCAGAAGGACCACAATTTTTTTTAATATTTCGAAAATTAGGACTTAATTCATCATTTCATTTAAGGTTTTATTTCATAATGTACACACTCCTAAATGTCAGGTTTTATTTAATCTTTTCTTTAGGGGTTATTTCACCAGAAATAAGGAGTTATTTCATCTTTCAACGTTAGTACTTATTTCATTTACTGTTAGGAGTTCTTTCATTATGAGTTATTTCGCGGAGCCGGTAAAATTTTCCCATTATTTTTCCAAACAGACTTTGAGTCTTATTGTCGGTCTTATTTTATTTTCGGTTTGGGTGTTACTTCATTTTTTTTTTGGGGCTTTATTTCATTTTTGATTTTGGGCGCTGTTTCATTTTTGTAATCCCAAAATATTTTGGGTCTTATTTCATTTTCAATTTGGGCATTATTTCATTTTTTGGGCTTTATTTTATTTTTTATTTTGGGCGTTATTTCATTTTTTATGCCCAAAATGTTTTGGGTTTTATTTCATTTTTTATTTTGGGCGTTATTTCATTGGGCGTTATTTCCCTGAACAGAAATATGACTGTAAATTTTTCAAGGAATGAAAATTTAAGCAAAATTTAGTAGAAAATATCTAGGTAGTATTCTTAAAGTCGAAGGCTATAACTTTCATAAAATGTTGTTCTTCTACCTTCAGTTTCTGTAAGAACCTGCTGCATCTAGCTGCTATTAAAAAAATACTTAATTTGAAAAAAGTCTTCAAAATCAAATTTTGCCCTAAAATGCACTGATTTCCAAGACAATTTGTAAGTACTCTTAAATTTGAAGAAAAATAAAACACAATTCATAATTTAAAACAAATTGTGACCTTATTTTGTTTTAGCAACCATATTTCAAAATATTTTTTTAATTTCGTTAATGTGGTAATATTGTTTCATAGGAGATATATCTAAAAGTTATCCGATTTGAAATATATTTAACATGACGTTTAAGTGAGGTTAAATAGACTAAATTTACACTTTAAAAACATAAATAAACAATTTTATGCGGTTTTTTTTTTTTTTGTTAATAAAATATGATTTGTATGGGAGGTAGGCGATGCAGTTTACCTAGAATTCTAATTTATGTTGTTACTTTTTTTAGGCTAAAACTCATTTGTACAAAATTTCCCTTTTATTCCAAATTAAGTGTTTTATTTCGTCAGTGATGCTCTATTTCATCCGAATCGGAGATTTTCATAATTTTTATTTATCCAGTAAGTTTTAAATGGAATTGCAGAATAATTAAAATAAGAAAAATCTTCAGGCTGAAAACTCAATAAAGCCGCAATATATAATACCTCGATGAAACTCAGAAGTATTAACCCTAGGATGTGCGACTGGGCTTTTAGAAGTCACAATTTTTTTTTCTAGGCTCTGAGCGCCAACTACCGCTGATGTTTTCTAGATGCAATAAAACAAACAAAACAAGCAAAAAAATAATTTGCATTATTGTCGTAGAAAAAACAGCTGTTTCTATACCAAAGTCGTTAGTGAACATACTGGGAATAACGAGGCCTGCCCGTTAAATGTATGTAAGCTACTAAACAAAATAGGTTCAAATACAATCGATCACGTTAGACGACTTTATTACGCTATGTGTGATTGTGTAAAGCTCTTTCACATTATATATCTATTTTTTTTTATTGTATAATTTGAAATCTCGGGAATAAGTGACGAAGTGTTAGAAGTGCTTGATATTGTTTTCGATTTTCTAGGCTGCCGACAGACCGGCAGCAGCTGACTCACGACAGGTTTTTTGCTACTGAAAATTTCGAGAATGAAGAAGACGATCCCTTCGGTAAAATAAGACTTATTAAATTATGGATTAAAACAAAAATAAAGCAGGTTTCAGCATTATGGACCAGATGGACCAAGAAACGGAGAAACGTCGTGAATTTCTAAAGGTTTTGACATACCAGTTGGTTAATCTTCACACGAAAAATAGGGCAATGAATAGCAACGTTAGCTGCTGGCCTAATATCGATGCAGCTATGGCAAAATTCAATGTTTTTGTAAAAAATTTTAAAAAAATTAATATTTTATGCATCCTTATTCTACCTTTATTATAACATACACAATGGCATTACTTTGATTTATACAAAATAGAAGGAATGTGAGTGGAGACATGCTCAGCACTACAAAAAGAGGCGCAAAACATTCCTGTCGTGTAAAAAAAAGCAAAAAATTCATATATCTTGAACACGACATCAAGAAAATCTGTGCCATGGCTACGCTGCTAACGATCGTTACCTCATTTTAAGTCTTTGTAAATTTGTGTTTAAAAATATAAATCAGTTAAAAGTTAACTTGTGCCTTCAAAAAATAATATTATTTTTTAAGCCATCCAAACCCCCACACCCTTAACAGACTCTCTTAAAATTACACCCACACACCGCTGTAGTGTCTACCAATACTTTTTCATAATAGCAGCTGGTGATGGGATATCTAGTTGGACGAAAATCGTAAAGACAGCTGGCCATGATTTATGGGCCTCGCGAGTAACTTACCTCCTCCTAGATAGTCGCACATCCTAGGGTTACTGGGCCTTGATTTAATACTTTATCTGACAAATTTTCAGAAAATTTTATGCATGCGAACTGAAAGATACGGGGTGTTGAAATATTTATTTTACGCTGTTGGACTGAACTTTGGGGTAAGTAAAACTCATTTAAAATCCTTAAAATACAATAACTTTGAAGATAGGATCTTTAATGTTTAAAAAAAAAATTGTAAGGAACTCTCTTCAATTGGGGCGACGTTAGAAATCCCCACAACCATTTTTGAGTGAATTCAATTTCCATATTTTGACGATTTTATTACTTTGTTGACGTCATCTTGAATGGATAATGCTCGTATCTATCCCTTTTTTAAGTGCTGACCTCTTTTTCAATTTCGGAAAAACTATCCCTTGAAAATTTAAAAATCTTTTAAATCTTTTTTATTCCTTAAAACTTCTTTTTTCGCCATAGAGATTGTCATAGAATATATCCAAATCTCAAAATTTTCTCTGCTTATTTATGGGTGGAAGTATTTAACTTTCTGATAGCCGAAAACTGTGAACACAACGAAATCGCTAGTTTAATTGAGCAACGAGCTTTTAAACAATTAAATTTATTTTTCATTGTGAGCAAAATACCAAATTTGTGTATAAATTTTACTATTTATGACCAAAAACAAATAACAAGCTATTTTGTAAACTACCTTTTTTACTTTTTTGCGAATTTTCAAAAAGAGAAAACTTTTTTCTTTAGGGACCCATTAAAGTTTTTCGGCGACAAAAAATCTATTTTTTTATATTTTCAGAATATATAACATCGTTTTAATACTCTCAGAAAGTTTTGAGTCAAGTGAATAAAAATTACTGTAGTTATAAGCACAAACGTCCGAAGAAAAATGTACCTTATCTTACTACTTCTAACGCGTTTTTCTCGAGAAGTGCTGCTTGATACCGGTGGACAGCATTACTTGAAAACCATGCCAAGGATCGCTTCCAAATTTTATACACTTGGTAAGCAAATACAAATAGTAATCGTTTCATTTTTATTTCAGAGAAATATTTTTTTTTATAACCTAAAACAAATTACTTTTTTAGTGAAAAATCGGCTTTTTAACTTCATTTTATGGCATTTTCGTTTCTCGAAAAAATGTTGCATTTTTTCTGCCCTCTTTCTGCCATTTTTGAGAATTCCGAATTCATTCTTTTTTAGAGGTCAACATTTTTGAGAAAATAATACAATTTAACAAAAAAGTTCACTATTTTTTTTTGTCAAGAGGTCAGAATTTCTAAAAAGGGCAGAAAAAATGTTGCATTTCTTTGAGAAACGAAAACGCCGTTAGTAAAGATCAAAACTTTTAAAAAATCTTCTACTAAAGCTCAAAAATTTTCAGCCGAACCGAAACTATTTTTTGGTTTTTTTTTTTTTATTGATGAGCTTTCTCCGAAAAATCGAAAAACCGAAAAATCGCAAGCTCCGCATAGTTTAGGTCCTTCACTAAACTACCTATTCCTGCTATAATAATTAATATTTGTTAACATAAAATTAAAAAAAATTTCTGCAAAAGTTATTTAATTAATGAAATATTGAAATAAGCAGTCGCTTTAAACTAAAATTTTTAATGCAGGGTTTTTTTGCTTACAAAACTTAAATGGGCGCTTAGCTAAAATTATATAAAATTTGCTAGTTTACACCCACAAAAAGTTTTTCCCTTTGTTTTTGCTGAATTATAAGCAATTAAAAACCCTTGTTGCAAATTCACACTAGAATATCATTTGTGGTAACTGAGAAAGTGTGCCATGAAAGTTTAACTAAGGTATATCCAAAGTTCATCTTTAATGGAACTGCAAAAAAAAATTTGATTTTTCTCGGACCTTATAAACATAATTAATCTCTTAATTAAAACAAAGCAAATATAGACTTAAAATAAAAATAAATAATAGAGTCACTTTTAATACTATGAACCTTTATTCTTAATACTCGTACTTAATTCTACACTTTACGACAACTTTATTTTTAAATTAAAAAGGATGGTGGTGGGTACTAAAAATCCAAAAATTGTTCAGAACTTTTTCATCACAAGTCAAAAATTGGCATATTATAAAGTTTTTAATGAGAACTATGCACTCTGAAAAGTTTAATGACACAACTTTGACTTAATCATAATTTGACTAAAAAACTAATGATGACTTTATAAGCTCAGAAAGCGATTTGATACTTTTTTTTCTTGACTGTGCTTATTTTTTTTTTAAACAAAACTCTTATGTTAACTACATCATTAACTCTTAAAAATTGCATCAATTTAAGAATATACTATAATAGTTCTATGGCATATTTTGCTCCACGTTTATCATTACTCAAAATCCGCTTTGTATCACGCGTCTGCACTATTTTCCAAAAATGGAGCAATGGTGGTAAATCATCACCAATACACCAAAAATAAAGAGAAAAACAACGAATCCTTAAAAGGATAACCACGCAAAATAAAAAAAATGGGGATGCTTTGCGCATGTACGTTGATTGGAGCGGTTTTTTGTTTGTTTTTGTCTTGCGTTCATTGCCAATGTATTCGATTCTAATACTGCTAACTATTTGTTGTCTTTGTGTTGGTGTTCGAAGTTTTCTGCTCCTCCAATGAGAACAAAAGAAATATTGCGTCCTTGCAAGCAAGTTTCACACGAATATTTTTTGAAATTCGAAATGATGGCAAATTAAAGCAACAAAATTTGTAGCAAGTACTACATCGATACAAATTGCGAAGTTCTGAAAAATTAAGCGATAAAAACAAAAGTACAAATTTTAGTTTATTATTTTATAGAGCAGTTTCATCCTAACTCATTTCAATAATTATGTTCTTAAAAAATTTTATTTTTGGAATTTAGTTAAATTGTCGCAAGAAGAAAAGGAGATGATTCAGGAAATAAAAAAAATATTATTCGTCATGACATTTGTCGGTTGAACGTTAAATATTTGTATGTATAACTTAATTCAAAAAATAATCTTACAATTTAATGAAAGTTATACAGAGCCGAGCTCTATTTTCCTGCCTATAAATTATAACTATATTTATGAATTTCATTTAAATATCAATGTATTCCTTGCTTCTAGTGTGTGTAATACTAGTATACAGATAAAGAAGAAGGATACTTAAATGTATCAAATACTTCTTGAGCTACCATTAGCGCTGTTTACAAGAACAAAAAAGCAACAAAAACCATTTCAGACTCAATGTCAATCCAGTTCAAACTGTCGAGAAAAACAATGAACAAATTTATTCATAAAGAGCGATTCTGCGCAATAATAAGATTATTCCGAACGACCCTTCGGCAAATCAATGCAGAATTGCCAGCATTTAAACTAAAAGCAAATAACTAAAGCAACAACATGCTATAAAATGGTTTGCTATAATTTTTACCTCAGGAAACACCAAATAAATCCACTTCACACAATCAGTTCAATATAAAATGTCGACTCAATAAAAAATTCTATAGAAAATTTTTAAATTGAAATGAAATAAAACAGGCAGAAAAAGAAATGAGAGAATAAAAGTAGTGAATAGTTAAAAGGTTGATTTTTTGCTATTTGTTTTTTCAGTGTAAATTTGTTGACACCTCACGCGTGATTCGTAACATGTGGCAAAGCCAAAAATGCTCAGTACGGCTTACCATTTCACCATGAATTATTGAATTTTATTATCAAAATTCGTGCTCTGTGAGAAATGTGTTTTTTATCGAAAAATTGTATTCAGCGACTAAGCTAATTTTTGGGTACGTCAACAAACAGGAACAAAAGTTACGAAAGGCACGACAAGTGACTATCAATCTGGTACAATTTTGCTCAATCGCGGATGCTGTAATTCGGCCCCAGAATTGGCCAATTTTTCTCTAAAGAGCTTTTCGGCGATGATTACCAACTTTTTTTCCAAAAATGGAAGAATTGGACTTGGTTGACATGTAGTTTCAAAAAGACGCTGCCACATGACCACGAAACGCGATACCATGGACCTATTGATAGGCAAGTTTGGTGAGCAATGAACCTCACGTTTTGGAGTAGTCCATTGGCCGCCAAAATCATGCGATTTGACCTCACTATAAGTAGTATAGTACGAGTATAGTTTTAGTACGAGTTTTTTTTTTTAGTGTAGACCATTTTTTGTGGGGCCTCGTGAAGTCTCTCGTGTACAAGTCAACCCTGAAAGAAAAATTGCAGCCCTGAAAGACAACACTACAGCTGCCATTGGTGAGATACCGGCCAAAGTGCTAGAAAAAGTATGCCAAAATTGGAGCATACGAATGGACCATCTCAAGCGTAGCTGCGAGCAACATTTGCATAAAATAATCTTTGAAAAATAAATTGCAGGCATTGATGCATCGCTCCAAGTTAATATTTTATTCACTATTGCAAATTTACTATTTTTTTTTAATATTCAAAAATCTACACCTTAAACCTGCAACTACAGAAATAATTTTGAGGTGTGAAAAGTTGAGTTACTGGTACAAAATCAACGTTATTCTGCAGATTATAGAGAAATTAATTCTTTAAACACAAAACTTTCGAGTTCTACATAATGACTTCTGCGAAATCTAAAGGTAGCGTCATCGAATTTTGATTCGGAAATTGGTTCGGAACCTATAGCCAAGGACGAAGAGACGGTTTTGAGGTTCAAGCAATTCCATAGTGTTCGTTAAAACTTTAATTGTTTAAAAACTACTGAGCAAATTTTAATTACAATTAAAAAAACAGTCCGTGTCTAAACACAAAATATAAATCTTATCTAAACATTACAGTTTTAAAGATAATCGATTTAGCAATGCAAAATTGTTCCGATTATCAACAATATAATTTAAGCTAAGATTAGAAAAATTAACTTATTTTATTAATTGTAAGTCATTTTTTGGACATTTTTATTGTTCGTTATAAAAATCTCTTCATTTGTTTGTTTTTTGAAATTTTCTTGTTATAAAGTAGATTTTTTTTTAATTAAATAATTTTATTAGGTAGGTGCTTGTACTTTAAAATAAATTTTAATTATAGTACTTAAACACTATTTACTTTTAGTGATACTTTTTGGGATGAAAGGAAATTGTTAAATAGAATGTATAAAAATTTATAATTGACTAGATTGGTCAAAGAATGGAGACTGTAACAATTTTATCTTTACCCATTAGTTTGCAAGACGATACAATTGCAAGCTCTTTTTTAGCTTCATTCTTAATTGGATAAATGAAAAATATCTCAGCCAAAACTATGTGTTCCAAAAATATGTCAGATCTTATGTTGGAAAGGTACTGAAAAATTGGAATATGTTATTTAAAGCCACCCAATTGTAATGGCCTAATTAAAGGACCCAAATTGTAATGGCTCGCTAAAAATTAAATCACACAAAATATATGAAAAATATCGAAAAAAGGGGTTTTCGCCTAAAAGTGGATTAAAAATGTATTTTTAATGTTGTTGCTTTTGTTGTATACCATCTCAAAGTAGACAAAAAAATAAGTATGCCACTAGTTATTATGAAAAAATTTGTCTGCATTATCTGAAAATAAAAAGCTAAACGAAAACATGTTTAGCACTAATGCCGTTATCGTCGGAACTAGAATTCAGAAGGTTGATAAAAAAATAACAGAACTGTAACTTCCGAATTTCAAAATTTAAAAAAAATTTTCTACGAGAATGACTGATGTATAAAGTATGTGGTGCAAAAACTTATTCGATAAATTTTTATAACAACCAATCGCGATGCACTTGTGTTGGCTATCATGAAGAAATATTTCATCCAAATCGGATGATTGCTTTCCGAGAAATTAGTCATAAGAACATGAGGTAAGGTTATGGAGAAATTACAAATATTTTATTAGTTTTTTTTTTTTCAATAAATAAAAATTATTGTATGGGTTTTGAAAAAAACAAAATTCTAAATACGCTTTTTCTGAAAATCTCTCCAGTCAGGAACGAAATTTCTTAAGCTTTTTCTTAAACACTAATGTAATTCAAAATAAAATCTGTATATTTTTTTTTATTTTTTATTTTATATAATTGTTTCAAGGCAAATAATGTAATCGAACAATTAAATAAAAAGTTTTTTATAAGATTTTGGGAAAAAATTTATTTATTGAAATAGGCTGTTACCGTTGCCAGCGAGGTTTGTTTCATGACGCAACAAAGCGTTGAGCATTGAACATTTATCATGTTCCTCGTTTGGAGCTTGAATTGATTGAAAACTGGACTTTCTCAAGAGTATAAAACAAAAAAACACATTTTTAGGGTCCACCCTAGTGCAAAAAACTTTTTAAATTCTAGCATAAGATTCGAAATCAGCGACCCCTCAATACTGCCAGCACATACATAAAGAGTAAAAAGCATAAAACACATTTTTAGGGTCCACCCTAGTGTCAAAAATCTTTTTGAAATTCTAAAATCAGACTATAGAATTTGTAGTCAAAAAGCTTACACTTAACTTAGAGTCGACATTAAAATGACTATTGGTAAGGCCCAAAGAGTATAAAGCAAAAAACACATTTTTAGGGTCCACCCTAGTGTCAAAAAACTTTTTTAAATTCTAACATCAGATTCGAAATCAGCGACCAGCACAACTACAAAGAATACAAAGCCAAAAACCATATTTTTAGGGTTCACCATAGTGTCAAACAATTTTTAAATTTTATCAGGTTCGAAATCAGCGACCTCTTAATACTGTCAGCATATATACAAAGAGTATAAAACAAAATAAAACATTGTTAGGGTCTACCCTAGTGTCAAAAACACTTTTTTAAATTCTAACATCAGATTGCACTGTATTACACACATTTGCTGCAGTTTCCATTTCTTAAAACTTAATTGCAATAAAGATTCTCACGGACGAGTATGATTTAAAACAAACACATAAATAAAAATAACAAATGCGTTTCCTACGTGAAATTTCTACGTGAAACAGAGACACACAGAGAACGAGATAGAGAGAGAGAAAGAGAGAATTGCGCTGTCGCCTACACGGTCGCCTACAAAAAAATAAATTTTTAATCCAAAAAGTGCTTTTCCCTACTTTAAAAAATTTTTAATCCCTACTTTAGTTTATTTTAATCTAAAAAAGTTTAAGTTTTAGACTACTTTTGAACTACGAATTTAGCTGAGTCTCGAACCCACATTCCCGAAAGTTTACTTGCATTCGTAATGAAGCAAAATAAGCGAAATCTTGTTAGCATCTGCGATAGACAAGTGAATAAGATGTCGGACCGGCACATGAAAAGTCGTGGGCTGAAATCAGGAGATTGTCAGTGCCAAATTTGATTTTAAGTTATATTTATATTATTTGTTTTTGCTACGTGTGTTCTACAAATTTTAAACTTTTCCTTTTATTAAAAAGTATCTTTTTGGTGTTGTCCTATATGTTATCCAAAAAAGTTTTAAATTTGGTCCAAGATTTTTAGCCGTGTACCCGTTTGTTAGCCTGCTCGAATCTGAATACTCGTACACAGGGTTCGGACTTGAAAATTCGTAAACCGCAGTAAATTAAAAAACAAAAACCCAGTAAAACTAATTTTTTTTTTTCGCAGCAGTTTTTTTTATTTACAGTCATGTACGTACATTTACTACTAATTTATGTACATTTTATGCTAATAACATAATATACACATAAATATATACATAACTATATTGCGTTTTTGCAAGGGTAGATGATTGTGAGCACACCTTTGATTTGAGTTTTTGACTAAATATGAAAAGGGAATAGACTTAAATGAAATTATAGTTAGTTGCTTCAAATTCATTAATATGCAATCATTGCCATTTTATGAAAAAATTGATACTTCAGATGTTTTTTCTCAATCTTTTAAATCATTGAAAAAGTTTATAAAGGTAAATTATACAAAGATAATTATTATTTATCTTTCTTTTCTTTTTCGAATATGAATTTGTATAAAATAGTGTCGATTTTAACTGACAATATAAATGTTTATGTTTACTATTTCTGTATTGAAATAAAAGGTTTTTATCAATATTTTCAATCGTATGAGATAGGTAAAAAAAATGAACAATAAAATGTATGTTAAAAATATTTCTTATTTTACTATTCCTCCATTACATATTTATACAATAAATAATGGAAAAACAAAGTTTGCTTATTATTTCTAATGGTTTCCTAAAATCAACTGGGTAAGTAAAAGAATTTGAAATGATATGTAAGTAAAATATTTAAACTTAATTTTTAAGCAGATTAAATAGTTACAAATATCTAATATTTGTTAACAGGTAATATATTCAATTTAAACAAATGTATGTTTAGAAACTGTAAACATGTACATGTTTAATATCAACAGGTAATCTATTCAATTCAAACAAATGTATGTTTAAAGACTTCAAACATGTACATGTTTGAAATCAATAGGCAGTCTATTCAATTTAAACAAATGTATGTTTAAAAAAATCAACATATAAATGTTTAATATCAACATATAATCTATTCAATTCAAGCCAATGTATGTTTAAAATCTTCAAACATGTACATGTTTGAAATCAATAGGTAATCTATTCAATTTAAGCAAATGTATGTTTAAAAAATCAAACATGTACATATTTGACATCAACAGGAGCAGTATTTAATTTAAGCAAATCCATATTTAAAAACATCAAACATACACATATTTGGTTTCAACAAGGACCGAGCTAAATTCAAAGCAGAACATTGTCATTAATTCCAAACATAGGTTGTTTAATTAAATTAAATTATGTTCAATTTATACATTTTTTTATGAAATGTTTTTAACAATTTTTGGTTTGATTCAAATATTTTTTGATGTTTGATTCAAAGTGATATCTGTTAAAAATTACAAACTCGACTCATGTTAATCGACATAAAAATATTGTGAAGTCAACAATGTTTCCTTTTATTCATATCAACCTATATATTGTTTAAAAGAAACTCAAATCCTATTGGAGACAAATCAAGTGTGTTTTTGGTTGAATTAACCGCATTTGAGTTTGATTTTTTTCTCTGTGTACATAACTATATACTATAGGGCATTTCACGATTTCTTTCCTTTGTTGCAACTGCGTTTTTCAAGGGAGATGATTGTGAGCACACCTTTAATATTATGATGTTGCAAATGCCTTACAGCAGCTGTTTTTTGCTTACATTTTACGTCGGACTCCTCTACAAAATCAAAAATATTGCGAAATTCTTCTTCTGTCTATTTTTTGTTTATATTTTCCCTTTTAATTTTCCTTTTAAAAACTCCTTCCATTTTTTTAGCACTTTATTTTTATTATAAATGCAACTTTTTGCAGCTAAAAATGAAAACAGCTGTTCAATAAGCAGTGTTCCGAAAGTATCAGTGGTTGTGTTCAATGCAAAATGAAGACATTCGTTTACAATACCGTTATGCAATACAATAAGATTTACATATGCAACAGCCTTTTTGATCTGCCCTTATATATTTGAATGTTGCAGAAACATATTTCTTACTAATTCAAAATATATATGCCGTAGAAAAATTTAATCACGGTCCTTAACAGAAAATCTAATTTTAATTTAGTTGCAAAAACTTATGTAAAACTTTAAAATATTTTTTTATTGCAATGACAGCTTCATCTGACAGATAACTTTCTTCTGTTTCAACGCTAAGACCACAGTATACAGATGTAATGGGCCCCGAAACTGCATTTGTATTAGCAACATCAAAGCTTACATATACTAAAAATATCACATAAATAACCATTAAAATGATTGTTGCGAAGAAATCGCAGTAGTTTTGGAAAAACCGCATTGACGCAGTAGAACATTGAATTTTGCAAAAAAAGCGAAGTAGATCTATTGCAATTGCGGTAAAGTCCGAACATTCCTCGTACATAAGCACACAGCGCATTCGCCTGCTAGTTTGTAGTCTGCTCGATACTCGCAAGCATGCGCATACAGCAATCTCACTGTTACGTGACGATTTCGATTTTATTTCCTAAGACTGAGATAAAACAATCTAAGAGTTGAAATGCTGAAATGACTAAAGCTTATGCTTACTTCCGCGGGCAACAGCTAGTAAATAATAAAATGATTTCTAAAACAAACAATGAGTTTATATTACTAAAATTGGACCTTAAGCCAAAACAATAACGAACAAAATAAGAGGTCGAGAAATAACTCAACAGTTGAATAATATAAATTTTAATCCAGTTTGACGAAAATTTTCTTAAGCAATTTAAAATATTTTTTAAAAATTTGAGGAAAACTGTCATCTGTTTTAAAACATGTGCATTTTTTAAGCTAAGCTGCTCGTGTGTTGATTTTCTTGAATTAAAATCACAAAACATTACATAGTCAAAGCAACATATTTTTGTAGAAAGACCCCCCAAAAAAAGTCCCAGGTGGGTGGACAAATAAAAAAATCTCATACTGTTAACTATTTTCTACTTTTTGCTTTATTTTTCGTATGGAGCCACTAGAAGGATGGCAGATAGGGGTAAATATGTTCAGAAGAAAATGGGGAGTACCAAAATAATAGAACCGGTTATAATTTGACCTCTTAGGGAGTAAATTCGGCGACGATTGTTCTTATTTCTTTTTAGAGGTCCCCCAGAAGTGTAGCATATAAGAAGTGGAAATACCCAGGAGAAATGTTGGGGCTATACTCATAGATTTGACCCTTCAAGGAATCCATTCAGGAGATATATAAACTCCAGAAGGGTTTCAGAAGCCGGAAAGGTGTGTTGAGAAAATATGTTGATGTGTTGCTAGTTTAATATGTTGTAATTTTATACATAAAATATTTTAAAAAAAAATTATCAAACCAATAAAAATGCGAAGATGCTTCGCTTTTGTCTAGTGTCCAACTTAACACATCCCTTTTTTTTTTTGTAGATCAAAGAATCTTTCCACATCTGATACATTTTGACCAACTGATCAATTTCTTGTTTGCCAAAACTATTTTACTTAATCCAACTGGAAATCAATTAAATTTACGTGGGGCTCTTGATCTTTGAAAATCGTTCCCATTCCAAGCTAAATAAAAAAACTCAAGCTTTACATTTAGGCTTACATAAACATTATTGCACCTTCCTGGAAACCCTAATAAATATGAATATAATTACCACCATCATTGAGCACCAGTGATAGCAGTGGTGGCAGAGTCGGGGTGGGGAAGTGGTGGCGATAAAAACAAAAGTGTTAATGTATTAGTGATGTGATAACAACATGCTTGCAACAACAACAAGTCACTTAATTTATAAGCAATTGCCGCTTTTCTACTACTTAATGCTGCGACTCTTTGCCGTGCTTTCAGGACGGGAAAGTTTCATTAATTTCCCAAACAAGCTGCCTTCCTTGAATACTGCTAACATGAAGTGTAGATTCATAAAGAGGGGGATTCAAGCAGCAATTGCCAAAAGTATGAAAATTGTTGTGTTCCCAAAGGATTTACCAAATTTCTATTTACAGTGTTTTAGGTAAACAACAACAACAAGCTGATGATGCTGTCTGATGCTGAGATGTGAAACAAACGCAGTAACGCAACCGGAAGAAGTCGAAGTGAAATCAGCAGAAAATATTAATGTTGTTATAGCAAGTCGCGAATATTGTGCTATTGTTGTTGTTGCTTTCGCAGTCGACTGGATGTGTTGCTGATGACATTGATGATGAGGATGATGAGGATGATGATGATGTTGAACGGTGTATTGGGAGCATTTGTCTCCCACACACAAAGCAACCAACACCGGGTCTCGATGAGATTGCATTCTGACTCGATTCTGCCTACTGTGCTGTATACACAAACACACACACATACAGTAGTCAGAAAAAGTTTGCGTACAAAACAGAACATTACATGGTACAGAATGAAATTCTTTATATTGAAGAAAGCCATTTATTTATTGAAATTGAAAAGTAACCAACAATTTAATACTAGATTTAAAATAGAAAAAAAACAAGATTTTTTATTGACTAGATAAAAAAAGTAGATTTTTTATTGTTAACTAGCTTAAATACGCCACGTTGCTGCCACGCTCTTTGTCCGATGCCCATAACAAGGTATCAGTGAAACTGCATTTGTAAATTGAGATCAAATACTGAATTTAGAGGCCTTATAACCCCAAAGCTATTCGATATCGCAAATTTTGATTATATGGGAGGTGCCACACCTCCTTATACAGCGCCAATAAAATGGTATCAGTGAAATTGCATGTCTAAATTGAGGTCAAATACTGAATTCCGAGGCTGTGCGACCTATCACTTCAAAGCTATTCAACATTGAAAATTTGGGGTGTTTGGGAGATGCCACGCCCCTTTAACAACGCCCATAAAATGCTATCAGTGAAACTTCATGTGTAAATTAAGGTCGAATACTGAATTCCGAGGCTGTGAGACTTATAACTCCAAAGCTAATCGATATCGAAAATTTTGGTTATATGGGAGGTGCCACGCCCCTTTTCCAATAGAAAACAGTCCATATTTTGTGTTTGTTTACCATATGAACCAAATTATGAATTTTTAGTCTTCTACAGAAAAAAAACCGTCTGATATGTAGCATTTTTCCTGATTTGTGGACGGTAAAGGTGGGAGTAGCAACACTTACGCATATATATATTAACCGCAACTTGGACCCATATCATCTACATACCAAAATTCACTATCAAAACGTGAACATCTTAAAAATTAAAATGATTTCTGAAAAGTGGGCGAAGAATAGAAGTTCTATGGATTTGTGAGCAGTAAAAGTGAGCGATTTATATACATAAATTGATAGCCACTTGGAGCCATCTAAATACTTACATACCAAGTCTCATTATGAAAACTCTGAAATAAGCATTATTTTGAAAAAGTAAGCGTACATATAGTACAACCACGCCCATTTTTGTTAAATAGCCAACAATGACCATCTAAACAAAATTACTAAATTTTGGTTTTTTCTGATCAAAACTGTCTGTTATATGCCTTTTTTTTGTGGTCGATGGTGCAAATTTAGCTTGTATGGGAGTTACCACGCCCTCTTGTCTAATCGGCACTATACTTCACAAGAACACTCTCAATATGTTTCTTTAGTTCCCCAAAAATTTCATAAAGATCGGTTTAGCTGTTTTGGATTCTATTCGCGATATACACAAGTACAAACATACAAACAAATATTCCCACATATGTACATTAGGGCGTAAACTTTTTATTTGTTCAAAATTTTGGGGGGATGAAGCGGAATCCGAAATTTGTCGTGAAAAAAATTTTGAGAATTTTTTCAGATTTTTTTAAAAAGGTTTAGAGATCGCTTAAGGTTGTTTTCTCAAAAAAGTGGTTCTTAAAAATAATACTTGTTATTTCTACCCAGAATGAGTGTCTAACTGAAAAATATAGTGTTCCAACGAAATTATTCTGAAAGAAAATTTAAAACTTTTATTTTCATGGGCTTAAAAGAGGGGTTCCGACTGTTTTTCTGGACGGAGGGTCACAATAAGAATTTTTTTATTTTGCTGTTTTTTTTTATTAAATTTCTCCAAATTTTTACCTAAGTTATGCGTATTTAAAGTATTGAAAACATGTCTTTTTTCTGTTTTGTTAGTGTGGGCATCGATTTTATAAATAACAGTTAGTGTGGGCAACGATTTTATAAATAACAGTTATAAAGTATTTGGTATGAATGTAGCCATGTATGACGAGGAGAAAAAGTTAAATTTAAGCCAAAAACAATTGCAAAATATTAATATTTTTATTAATTTTTGTTCTTTTTTAACTCTTTTTTTTTTGCAGTCATACTCAACTACCTGTGAAGCTGCATTTGATTTTACCTTTAACTAATGTAGTCGATTAGTTTTTCATAATTTAAAATTCTAATAAATTTAAATAAGCATCTGGTGACAAAATAAGCTTGTTTATTTACGTTGATTATTAGTAAGTTCAAGTAATTAAAAAATAATACTCATCAAAGTTCTTTAAAGCAGGAAAATGGCTTTCGTCAAAAATAAAGATAAGTCTCTTGTTGGCGAAACCATTCCTGCTTTAAAGTCGTTCGACCTCCCAGCAAAACAAGAGACTATTCGACTACTTTAGTTAAAGGTAAAATCAAATATGCAAAGGTGGTTGAGTACGGCTGCAAAATAAAAATTAAAAAAGAATAAAAATTAATAAAATTATTAACATTTTGCAATTTTTTTTTTTTTTTTGCTTAAATTAAACTTTTTCTCCTCATAATACATTGTTTTACTTATACTAAAGACTTTAAAACTGTTATTTATGAAATCATTGCTCATACTAATAAATCGACCGAAACAAGACATGTTTTCAAAACTATAAATGCACATAGGTACGGTAAAAAAAAAAAAAGATATATTAACATTTTGTTCTATTAATTAAGATTGAATATTGTTTATAACTGCATATTAAGATGTTTTATTAAGAGCAAAAAATTGGAGAAATTTAAGGTTAAAACTGAAAACAGAATTATTTAAAAAAAATCTTTTTTGTGACCCTTCTGTCCAGAAAAACAGTCGGAACGCCTCTATCAAGCCCACGAAAATAAAATTTTAAAATTTTACTTATAGAATAATTTCGTTAGAATACTATATTGTTCAGTTAGACACACATTCTCGGTGGAAATAACAAGCATTATTTTTAAGAACTTATTTTTGGAGAAAACGACATTGAGCGACTTTTAAACCTTTTTCAAAAATCTGAAAAAATTCATAAAATTGTTTTTCGTGACGAACCTTCGGATTCCGCTGCAGCTTCCCAAAATTTTGGAAAAAAAATGTTTACGCCCTAATGTGCATACATCCAGTTTTATATTTATAGATTACATGTCGAATGTCACTTCCACAGGGCCGAAAAAGTTTGCATAATTATCTTTAAAATGTGATTTATTAAGCTTTACATCGATTGTTTTCATTTAATAGAATGTGTTTCTACGTCATTTTGTTATCATAGCAAGTTCGTGCTAAGTTTTAATTATGGCCCTACTCTCTGAATGTGAGTTTTAAAGTGTACACCTTTTTCGACTGAACTTTCCGATTGAAAAGCAGTGAGTATTTTGACAGCCTGTGTACATTATAAAACTCTCAGTTAATAGGGCTCCAGGTGATAGAAAAATCATTGTTAAATTGTGGAAAGAAAGAAAAATATATCTCGAAATTGTGCAAACAGTGAACAGAACACATTCTTCAATTCAGAGAGTGGTTGAAAGTTTCCAATCGACCGGGGGATTTGTACCAAAACCGCGTTCTGGATGTCCTCCTAAGTTAACCACTAAAAAAACACTACATTCTTCTATGCCTGCGTCAAAATCCGAAAACAACAGCATCGAGAATTGTGCAGGACGTTTAATACAGGTTCCAGAAAGGTACCGTGTGTAAGATTCTAAAAGAATATAACTATCGTAGCCGTATTCCCAGTAGGAAGCCGTTTATTTCTGTTGTTAGCTGGCAGAACTGGATTGTCTTTAAAAATGAATACATAAAAAACAACTATCTAGAGTTTTGGGAACAGAGATAAAAGCAATCCCTGCATTTTTGGAATCATGGCAGAATAATGAGGTAGGGTAAGTAGCTTTGACAGGACCTATTGTTAGTGTCAAAATCATAAAATATAGTGCTGCCATATCACAAATTAAAATACAATGAAAAATTCATAATTTTTCTAAGCGTTTCTGATTGTAGTTATACATTCAAGATTTTGCTTTCAAGGTGATCACACATACTACTTGTCAAAACTCATTTGAATTGCCAGCTGTCACGTAGGCTGCACACAACTTAATAGTCAATTTTATTTTCAAAATGCAGTGGTCAAGAAAACAACAATGCTTGCCTTATCAAAAGTGCCACAAGAAATTAATAATTTCATAGAAAATACAAAACAATCGTTCTCACCACATAGGATTTTTTTTAACTATTTTTTGTGAATTTTCGAATTACGAAAAATTTAATTGCAAAAACTGCGATCAGGTATTCAAAACTTGACCGTTAAGTTGCCACAAGACTTGAAAGGAAAATTTAAAGCAAGTTGGTGGTCATTTTCTAAATGTGTGAGTGTGTTAGTAAAAAATGTGAATGTAAGTCCCGGTTTATACTCGTCAAGACTTGACGGTCAAGTTTTGCATATTCCCTTTTAAACTTGACGATTCAATTTACATTCGTCAAGAGTTGACGGTCAATTGTTTCTTTCACTCCTCCCTTTTCCTTCTCAAGTTTGTACTGATGATGCCGAAATAAAATTGAAAATAGCGGGACAACGAACGAATACAAAACGAATTGCCCAAGAATTGACGGTACGGTCAATTTTTTTGTTTCCCTTTTGTTACGATTCCCGCTCCACAGAACGCAAGACTTGACTGTCAAGTCTTGACGAGTATAAACCGAGACTAATGCAACTTGAAAGGCAAAACTTCAACGTGTAACCCCCAAGAAACGTTAATTAACTCATTGCATGTAAGAATAACATTTTTAAATAAAAAAATTAAAAAACAAAACAAAAAATAATGGGCAATAATTTATTACTCAAGATTATGCTATGCAATTACTTTAAAGTTTATTTTTTCATAATACATGCACATATCCTAATTTAATCTTATTTACCCTTCATAAAATTGCTTTTCCGAGTGTTTATCTCAGAAATAGCATTAATAAAGAAAACTGGCATCTCTAAAGCACACTTTGACATTAACGATAGGTCTTGTCAGAGCTACTTACCCTTCCTTATTATTCGTCATGCTTGGAACCAAGGCACTTAAGCTAGTCTGAAGAAAAGCCCGCACTGCTCTCTACAAGAAAAACCTGACGGCCACAGTTAAGCATGGTGGCAGTGGACTCATGGCTTGGGATGTATGGCCGCAGTTGTAGTTTATAGAGTTGAAGATTATGAAAAAACGAGTTTATTTGGACATTTGAGGCAGAGCGCTGAAAAACGACCCAAAAGTACACTGCTGAAATAAACAAGCTTTGGTTGCTCTATAATATCACGAAACAGTTAAAATGTTCTCCAATAGAGCATTTAGCATTGTGTGCGCTTAGCAGAGATTCTTAAGTGGAAAGGTACCCAACAAGCTATTTACATGCCAAAATAACAGAAAGTGTAAATTTTTTCATAGATATGTTTGTTTTGTACGCCAACTTTTTCTGCTGTTTATTTCACTTTTGAATTTGTTCTTATTTTATTTTTTTTTTTTCGTTTAACTTTTTTCTCTTAATTTGTTTCCACATAAGTGTGTGTGAAGTAATTTACTAAGTGGCGAAAGTTTTCTTTGAAGACGTAGTCTTTGTAGCCGTTGTTGAAGACAACGAAGTAAAAATACTGATTTTTTGCTGAAGCTGAATTAATACAAGTCCAGCAAAGTATATTTGAGTTGAAACCAGAACATTTTTTGTTGAAGTGTCAAAAAATGAAAATATTGCGTCTGAAAATTTTAGATTGAGCACAATTTTAAAGTTAGTAAATACAATTTTAAATATATAAAAAATATTTAAAATAAAAAACGAAAGCAAAACAAAATGAGTAAGGTAAATAATCAACTACGTTATTCAATTTAATTTAATAAATGTAATTTAATGTGTTATAAATAGATGTTCCAGGTTTATCAACAAATTTGCATTAAAAATTTCCAAAATTTTCTTAAGCCTTATCTTAAAAATGGAAACGCCTTTTTTCGATTCCGCGTATAATATTATTCATGATAGGGCTGATTAAGTAAGGGTTGTATTTTATTTACAAATGCTGCTAAGATCTGTTTTTTTACTTATAATATTCTCACTGCATTTTTAACTTAATTTATTTACTGAACATAAAACTATTCGAAAATAAATGTTTGCTTATAATCAAAAATTTCTGTATTCATAATTTATTCTGATTCCGAAAAACAAAATAGATCAAGGAGAGGTTTTAAGCGAACGCGTACATTTAGTATGACAATGATCCCATTCGTCGACGTCATAAATCGCACCCGTCGTCAAGGACTTGGATCGCATCCGTCGTCGACGACGAAGCGAAGTATTGTCTTGCAAGTCGTTTTGCTAATTTATATGAAAAAATCTTCGAGTACAGCTATGGAAGTGGATCGATCCGTTGTATAAAACGGAGTGAGTGCCTTGAAGACGACTTCAAAGACGGAGTGATCCGTTCGCCACTGGGTAATTAAATAGACAATACCTGTATGTTCCTTTCATCTTATTTTTGATTTTTTTTAATAAATTTAATCAACAAAGTTTTTGTACGCAGACTTTCTCAGACTAGTGTAAATGTCTTTATTTGTGAATAATAAAAAATAAACGTTCAGCTATTTTTACGTCCGTCCACCCAGTCACTCTTCTTCGGAGCGAATTTCATTTCCACGAAGGGGTTGAATCTGTTAATGTTCAAATGCCAGAAAAATATTATATGACATTTACAGCAACAACTTATGCATCAACAACAGTTACGATGAGGAAGACGGCAGAAAAAACAACAACTACTCTCTGGGGTATTTGATGTTTGATGACAACTTCATTGCCAAAATAAATGTGATAGACTCAGTCACAGATCCTTGAATATAGAAACCAAGAATCGGCGTAGCTGATGCGTAATTTTTGGATTAAATCTATGTATTTGTTTGTTGGATTACCTTTAAAACAACACGGTACGTTTACCTGATATATGTATGTATGCATATGTAGTTACCCAAATTCAGGAATATGCAAAAAAATTATACAAAACAAATTCTATGCAATTCCAATAGAACATTTTTATTATACAACTAGCTGATTTACCCGGTGTTACTCGAGAGTCATTTATATAAACATTTTAACATACACTTCTCGATTAAATGTTTTTTAAAATCGGGAATAATGAAAAACATGTTGAATTTTATTTGAATTTTATCTTATTTCATTTTATTTATCTGCCGTTAGAAAGGTAATTGAACAAACATTAATCCAAAAAAGTAGGGGAAAATTTTTGTTGTTGGTGGTTCCATCTCTTGCGGTGAGCTAATTGAATTTAAAGAAGGGGTACGAAAAACATATTTTAAAAATTAAAAAGAATCTTTATATTTACTTAATCTTAAAGCAAGCACAATTATCTTTTCAACAAAATAAAATTATGGTGGGACTCAATGCGTCCTTGAGATATGGACATTTTAACGTCTAAACACAGATTTATATTAAAAACATATTGAACTTTTTAACAAAAAAATTTTAATGAAATATATTAAAAACAGCGGAGTTATTAGCATTAAAAGTAAAAACTTTGATTTTCATATAATTTTTTTCTCATTATTAGCTATCAATGTTTTATGAAAATTCGTTGTGCTAAAAATGATTGTACCTACTAAAATTTCTATAAGCTGCGTTTTTTCATTGGAGATCAGGATCATATAATCGCATTTGCAAGCAAAGCAAAAACAACAAAAAGCAAATATACACTGACTTAACGGTACAGTTCAACCTATTTTTGTAAAGTGATTTTATTGAACTTATGAACAAAAAAAATTTGAATGAAATATATTAATGGACAGCGGAGATATTTGCATCGAAAGACCAAACTCGTTGTGCTGAAAATTTCTCCAATTTTGAAGATATGTGAGTGTTTTTGATGTCAAAATAACAAAAAATTTTTAAAATTAAATACACAAAAATCTCCGATACTAAAAAGTTTTATAATAACAAAATTACCGTTAGTTGAAAAATTTCAGAGGGGGCGTGGCAAAAACTAAGTATGTAACATTTTAAGTTGGGATAAACTTAATATGTGTACCTAGTTTGAGCGAAATCCATTGAGCCGTTTAGATTTGTATAAAGGCCAAACAAACAAACAAACAAACAAACAAACAGAAAATGAGTTTTATTACTATAGATACTATGAATAAACTATGTACATGAAGGTGACTCGACTTGTATGGAGGAAAAAAGTTCCATTTGTGATTTTTGGAGGTTTTTACAAAATGGTTAAGCTCACTGACGGATTTCGATATAGCCAAAATATTTTGGGAATCGCCATGAATGAGTACAAATGGTACTTTTTTTTAGTCACCTTAATGTGCATAGGTTGTTTGATTAACTATAAGATACATAGTTTGTTTTACGGTCAACTTCTATTTGGCCAAGCTAAAAGTAATTGTAGAATACTTGTGTTTAGATGGTCAATAAAAGATTCTGCAGATATGCAATGACAATCACACAGGAGTATGCGGGCAAATGAATTGACCTTTGCGGTCTCATTCTTTTACATTTTATATCTTTTAAGCAGAATAAAAAATATCGTCATTTTTGTCTTGAAAAACTCGAAAGTCAATTAGATAACGTTTAATTTATTTAAAAAAAAATAATTTTTTTAAAAATTTTCTTGGTTAGACAATCAGTGGCGGATATAGAAACTGCTGGTGGAAAGTGCATAGTTATCATACACAACTTCATTAATTTCTCCGAAGATCAGTTAAAAAGCTGCAGGATATACGACAACACAGCTCTGCAAAAATATCTGAAGCAAAATTAAGAGTAAAATTAAAATATATAAAGCCTGTAGATAGATCAAGCTTACAAAATTTCCCTTTTCACCCTTGATTGATTCCTGAAGATATATTTGCAAAAATAAGCCCTTGCAATAGCTATGTTTGACATATTTTATTTTTCTTACACAAAATTGTGTTTACACTTTACATACTATCTTTTTCCGTTGCTTTAACCTTCTGTTGCTACGTTCCTAACCAAAAGCCATCCCCAAATATTTCGTGTGCAGAGAACAGATGACACCGCCAGTGTAGGAGATTTCAAGAATACCTTTCTTAAAATTGATGTTCTTGGCATCTATTACACGATAACGTGTCAGCATACAAAAAGGATAACACATCCTGACACTTATTGCCTCTAAGGAATAAATCTCCAACTTGACGTTTCGTCATAAATCGCCGCATCAAAATAAAAATCAAACTACAGCAGGAAACCCCGAAATTTGCTGGGATGGAAAAGGCAGAGAAGGAGCCACAGCTCATGACATGAAAGAGCATGTGTGGCGTATCCCTGTTGTGACTTCCGCCGGGCACAAGAAAACATGACACAAGAAAAACGAAACATTTTCACTTCATTGAAAAGTTTCTCTTGTTCGAAAACAAACTTTGGCGAACTTTAAGCGGAAGACGGAAATCGCGATTTGTCAACGGATGCAAACTTATGCCGCCACATAACGTACGGCAGCCATATTTGTGCGAACATGATGTGTATTCATGTGCATGTGTGTGGCTATGTCCTGCGTCCTGCAAAAGAATTAAAATCTAAATGCGAATAACTGAACTTCACTACTGAAAAATAAACAATTCCTATTTGAGCAGCAGCAGCTGCTCCAGTTCCAAGACGCGTGGCGGCAGCCAACCCATGAGAAATTTGTTTATTTTTTAATTTGCAACACTTAAACTTTAAGAGCTTCGTATTTGCGGTGGATCATGTTGCAGCCTTTTAGAGGGTTTCGCAACACTATCACAAGCAGTGTGCATTAAATTTCCGTTCTTCTTGCGTCGAAATTTTATTAAATTCACAAATTCAACTTTTATTTCTATCTACAGCAACATTTGAAGACTTGAGATTATTATTTTTATATATATATTTTTTTTTATTTATTTATTGCTTGCAACTGCTTTGTTTTTCTGCTCTGTGGAGAAGTGTTACAAAATCGTTGTGTTTCCGCGCTCAGTGTGGAGTCAGTCGGGCGAACTGTGCTGAAGTGTTCTTGAAAACTGTTCAGTGCGTCGCAGCACGCTGGAAACCGCAATAAGGAGTTTTCATGGCCTCTTGAATGCAGGGCCAGGATTTTAATTGAGAGTCGCAGGTGACGCAACGAATAATTTGCACAATTTTTTTTTTGTTTGTATTATTTGGATTTTGATTCCGTGATGATGTAGCTTTGCTTTAAAGTAACATGAATTTTTTATTTTTATTTGATTTCTTGAAGAGAGCTTAAGAAAGTTGTTTTGGAGGTATTGCTTTCTCTAGGGCTTTGAGGGGGGCATTACAAGTAAATGGTGGTTGTTGACGCACATTTTTATTTCGGCAAAGTAAGATCTTTTAAAAAACTATAAAAGATTTGTTGGCCTGTGTAGTTTAGTGAAGAGTGCGCTAGACTATCAACTCAGAGGTCCCGGTTCGAATCCGGGATCGGACATTTTTCTTGTCGCTTTCTTTCTTCTTTAATATAATTCAGAATTATTTAAACAAAAAATTCACAACTAAATTGTGGAAAATATGGAGTTATAGGACAGGAACTGAGAGCTAGAAATGCTTGCCGAGGTTAAGGCATAACACTAGCTTCGATTATAAGCAATTCAAATGGTCTTTCACGTTTATTCCGCGTAATCGATTATTCACGTATGGTTCCAATCAAATCTTCCTCTAAATTCTACTTTCCAAGTAGAATTAGCATTATGCCAAAAAAAGTTATTTTTTAAACTTTTGAATCCAAGTGCACTCATTAAACAGGGTCTATAACTTTAATTCGTAGTACTTCAAAATGTCCTTGTATACAGGGTGCCTGATAATTAGATGTTTAAAAAAATCTCCTTTTTTTGAGAGGGTTGTGTTTTTACCATTTTAAACTATTCCCCTCGTTGAAAATTAAACATTTTATAATTTTGTATCTTTATAAAGTTCAGCAAATACCCGCTGATTCACCTGTGTTAAAATATTAAATACAGTTAAAAAATTTTTAAATCTTAAAATTTAAGTATTTCGTTGACTTCGACATCAAATTTTTTTTTCCTAAGCAAGTCGTATGGAAAAGTGAAAATGATATTTTAGAATGAGATGGTTAGGCAGTTGCAATACTTTTGAATCTAAAATAAAAACTGGATTATAGTAGTTTAAAAATGAGTTAAAAAGTTGACAACTCATGAAAAAATTGTTAGTGCATGGAAAAGCATAGCGAAATAAAATTCGCTTTTTATATTTAACGCAATAACTAACAAAACAAAAAACTGTTTTATTTATTGTATAACTTGACCTTTAAGTGTTGTTTAGATACTTTGTTTTTGGTTCTAGGTCTCTGATTTAATAAATTATTACAAAACATTTCTTTCTTAGCTTTGAATTATTATATTCTGCAAATTTTTTTTTTCTAAATTTTTCAAACATCTTTAGAAGAATTATGTATTTTAAGTAAAAAATTGTTAAACTATTTTCACATTTTTAAGCTGCTTTTGTCTTTATTTGAGTTATGCGAACTTGAGTTATAAGAATTAGAATGAACTTTTTAATAGAACGACGACGGCAAAGCTTTAAGAGAAAATTAAGTATAGCGGCCTTAAATTTGTATGAGCGATTTGGGCTTGCCTCGGTTCCTTAAAAAAGCTCAGCAAGATTGTATTCACCCTTGCATTTCTTTTTTTATTTTGTGAATTGTAAGAGTTTTAATAATTGCCAGCTTTTTTTGCACTTGATTTACTTATTCAAGCCATTAAAAAGTAAAATAACATTCTAAAATATTATGAACATAAAAACACAAAACAAAACACAAATGCATCAAATCAGTGGCGGATCTAGAAATTGCTCGTGGGGGGGACTAATTATTTTTTTTATGCATTGTATTTATTGATGTATTACAAAGTAAAATTATTTTTATAAATTATGTTTATGTTTTAAATATCATGAGTATATAATTCAAAAGCATATCAAAAGCTTAAAATTTATATAATTTGTAAGAATTGAAAAAAAGAAGTAGCTAATGATAATATTCAATTTAAAATTCTTAAAGTGCGTGAAGATAAATTCGTCACTCCGACGCTAACTTGGCGAAGAGTCAAACTAATACTTTTGATCCGCAAAAAGTTAAATTCGTACTTTTTGCTAAGTACGAATTTAATTTTGGGAGGAAATTAAATTCGTTCGTTTGAAAAGTACGAATTTAATTTTTGGGAGGAACTTAAATTCGTTTTTTATGCAAAGTACGAGTTCAACTTTTGAATCGAGTTTAGCTTTTGGCACAATTTTGAGTGCACAATGAAGACTTTTGCCATACATATTTTTTAAAAAGTAGTGAAACTGGCGTTCATGGTTCTAAGTTTTAGTACAAAAATGCAAAAATTCTCAAAATCTGATCAAAGAGTATTTTTGAAATGCATATCATTGGACAGGTGATAAAACCACCTTTATAACGGTACATAGCTTATAAGTGCACAATTAAGATTTTTGCCGTAAATATTTTTTAAAAAGTAGTGAAACTGGCGTTCATGGTACTAAGTTTCAGTACAAATATGCAAATATATCGTTATAAAGGTGCTTTAATCACCTGTCCAATGATATGCATTTCAAAAACATTCCTGGCTCAGATTTTGAGAATTTTTGCATTGAAACTTAGTAGAAAAGTAGTGAAACTTTTTAAAAAATATATATGGCAAAAGTCTTAATTGTGCACACAAAATTTTGCCAAAAGCTAAACTCGTACTTTGCATATAGAATGAATTTAATTTCCTCCCAAAAGTTAAATTCATACTGTGCAAAAATAACGAATTTAATATAGGAAGGAAATTTCCTCAAAAATAAAATTTGTACTTAGCAAAAAGTACGAATTTAACTTTTTGCGGATCAAAAGTATTGGTTTGCGTCTTCGCTAAGTTAGCGTCGGAATGACGAATTTATCTTCACGCACTTTGATGCTTTTTTTTTATTACTTTCTTTATTTAGCTATTTGCTATTTGTATAAAATTAAGTTATTTTATGGAAGCTTATGGATCTTGAACATCCCAATTCGTATTACTCATGTGTCGATTTTTTAATTTACCAAAAATTTCAGCGATTTCCTCTGGGTTAATATCAATTTTTTTTGTGAATGTTTGATAGGGCTAAACCATTTAGGCGATTTTGTGCCATTTTTGTTTTGTTTTTGTTTTTGTTTTTTATGTGCTTAATTTTATATAAGTGAATTGAAATAATAACTAATTGAAAAAACAAATCGATAGAAATTTGTGTCAATAATCTATGTTTTTTATAACTTTATAGCGAAAGAATTAGTGCATCGATCACATTAAAAGAAGGATTAACATTTGTTATTTGGAAACACTGACTACATGAGCGGAATGACTGTAGGTATTTAATATTTTTTCTTCAATTCAATTAAAGAAAATTGTCAACAACCGAATTAAGGCAGACATACATACTCAACGTTATCGAAATTTAAGAGCCAACCGAGAAAATCAAACACCTTCATAACATTTTGGAAATTACTTTTGTTTTTATGAAAAAGAAAGACCTTCAAAAAAAATTTGCTTATTTATATTTTAATATTTTATAGTACACACTCATTTATGAGCCACTTACTATTGTTACAATTTTATGCTTTTCGTTCCTTCTTGCTCCTTTCCAAAAATATAAATGCTGAAATGACACGAACCTACTGCGGACAAAGCCGCGGTATTTATTTAAAAAATTAAATTAAGCGTCTGGGGGGCTTCAGCCCCATAGCCCAACCCCTGAATCCGCGCCTGCATCAAATGAATAATTTGATAATTTTATTTGCTTATAATTGGTTTATAATATGCTTTTTTTATTAATAATTTGTTCTAACGATTTATCTCAGCTTTTATTTGCCGCCAATATAAAGTCATACTTCTACTTTTCCGTAAGGGTTCAGGATTTTCTAATATAATGGAAGCTACTCACTAGTTGAAAAAAATGTTTTATTTTATACACCTTAACCCATTAATGCTCACTACCAGAGTCCGTCGAGTTTAGCTTAAGATATTCTCAGCATAAATTTGTATTAATATAAAACGGAAAACTCTGAAGTTTAAAAAAAAAATCAAAGGATTTGGGTGTGGCGAAGCGTATGGTCGTAAGACCCATAAAGGGTCTGTAAGTAGAGAAATAAAAAAAATAAAAAATTATAAATTGGAAACTTTTCAATTCGTAGCGTGTGCGTTCAATTTTAACCTAATGCACCTTTTCAATTATATTTTCCTTTTTTTTATGTTTATAAAACAAAATAACTAACCTGAGTGGTATTTTTAATTTTTTTTAAAATACTGCACGAACTGACGCAAAAGCCCAATGTTATAAAACCCAAAGCAATGGAAGTCACAACGCTCAAAAAATTTGTGTGTAATTTGTTGTTATAAAGTTGTTATAAAGAAGGGCCATATGACTTCCCATTGAGCCTTTTGACATATTATTTTGGGCTCGAAACCATGCGTCATAAAGCTCAACACGTCATCATATCGCCCAACGTCAGAGAGCCCAAATCAAGGAAGGTCATAATGCCCAAAGGCATGTCACAAAGCCCGAATATAAAAGCAAATATAGTCACAGTGCCCCAATGTAATGTCATATCACACAAAGAAAAAGTTTGAGCGTTATGACATTCCGAATATTTTTGGGTAATATGACTAAAATTTGGGCTGTTTGACACTTTTTTTATAACTATGTCATCCTACTAAATATATATCTTTGACAATTATTTCGATGCCCGCGACGCTTAAGGCCAAAACACATAGGAGGCATGCATGCTTCAAGCATCTGACATTTGATTTTGCATATAGCATGCATGATGCTTGAGGCATGCCTGAAGTTGATCAACTTTCAACTTTTTGCAGGCATCAAAGCTTTGACAGACATAAGCACCAGTTAGCTTTGCTTGAAAAAGCTATATTAACACATGCAATTGCATTTATTAATTGCTTGAATTATTTTAAATTAATTTCCTCGACTTTATGTTAAACATTTTTGTTCAGTTTCAACATTTTTGGCTTTTTTTACATATTCGATGTATGCTTGCTATGTGTTTTAATGAATCATGCTACACAGACATGATGCATGCTTGAGGCATGCATGCTTTCTATGTGTTTTGGCCTTTAGGCCCGCGATGGGCGGAGCGCGATGCATGTTAAAAAAACATTCCGTTCAAGGGCAAACCATTTAAACACATCCCTGCAGTGTAAGACTAGTCAGCATTAAAACATGAGTAGTATTTATACTAGTCAAAACAAACTAGTTTTTATTTTGTCACGATTTACTAGTTGCAAAAGTAGTTTAAACCCAACTAGTTTTTGTCAAGTCACATTAAACCAGTTGTAAAACTAGCCAAAATCAAACTATACTACATATTATCAAAATCAGCCAGCTCCAAAACCAGTTGGAGCTGGGTACCCCATTGGAACAAACTAATAATAAACAAATTAAAACATATATAAACAAATTTAAAAACATGTAGTATACCATAAACATGGTATTTCATCAAATAGCTTTAACTTTAGCCTTTAGCTAATATTTTGTTGTAAAAATATATGTTCTTTGAACCTATGAACTATTGAAAAAATATGAACCTATGAACTAGTTTTAATTCGATAATTACTATATTGGTTAAAAACTAGTCACAACCCAACTAGAACTTTACTTTACATAAAAAATGAGTTGTTAACTAGTTAAAACCTTATCTATAGTAAGACAATTGTCTTTTCCAATGACATCACCACGTAAAAAATACCAGTCGGTTCTATGAGAATAGGACATAAATCGAACTAGTTGTTGGATATTTCCAACTAGTTGTTGACTGGTATAAATCTAGTTGATTACACTGCAGGGATATTGCAAAAAGCCAATAAGAGCAGGCCTAATTTATGTAGTAATACTCAAAACACAACATGTTTTGGCAGTTTTTTTTTTTTGTTGAATCTTAAAATTTAATTAAAGGAAAAATAAAATTAAAAAATAACCATTTTATTCTGAAAAAACTTAAGAATTAAATTGATTGTGTTTTAATATCTGCTCCTTCTAAAGAGAAATAAATCCGAATTGGCTTGATCTCATTTTCAAAATGAAAATAAGTCCGATTTCTTAAGAAGATTCTCTCAAAATTTGCCCTTGTACGAAATATTGCATTATGACTTTGGGTTTTATGGCCTGTGTCATATTGTAACGCTGAACGTCATAAAGCCCAAAGCGAAACATGTCACAAAGCCCAAAGCATGTCATAACACCCAAATTGGGGGAAAAAATGGTCGCAACAAGCAACTTTATTTGGGCGATATGACTTTTAACTTCGATTTCGTAATGTCCAAATGGAATGCCATAAGGCCCAATTTTTCCCCTTGGGTGTTATGACATTCGGGTTGGCTGTTGTGACAATTTTTTTCCCCCAATTTGGGCGTTCTGACATGCTTTGGGCTTTGTGACATTTTTCGCTTTGGGATTTATGACATTCGGCGATTTGACACCATGCCTTTAAATGTAATTTGTATACCTTTTGTTTGGAAAAAGCATACTTTTGGCTTTCTCACACTGTTGAAAGCAAAAGTTTTATAGTGGCTGCGGATTTTTGACGAATTTTTAAAAATGCTTTTATCGCGTATGATATATTATACGTAGTCATTAATGGGTTAAGAGGTCAGAGTAAACGTTTTCAAATATTGTGAAAACGTTTGTAACGCATAAAAGAAGGCGTGGCTGGTATAGAAGTGCATATATATTCTTGGTCAGCGTGATTCCTTGAGTGAAAAGTGATTTCGCGATTGCGCAGGTGAATGTTTAAAATCAAATCGACGAAAGTGGTTTCATATGTATTTTCGTGCGCTAAATTCAAATCCGTTTTCTATCAAGTCAAGTTTTTGAGATATAAGTAGACAAAAGCAGGCAAAAGTAGGAAAAAACCGGTTCTATTTCTTTTAATTGGACCATATCATTTTAACGCATCGGCCAATTGCAATCTCCCTTTAAGGGCTTGACTAAGTAATAAGTGGAATTCGTAATCTAAAAAATTCTGCAAAATTTGACATGGACGGTTTTTCTGCTTGTCTTTTCAAAATTTGTTGTTCTTCCCTTGATAAGCCACTTCAAATAATTTTTAATAAATCCCTTAATACAGGAATATTTTTATCAGATTGGAAGGTGTCATCTATTTCACCTATTTTCAAGTCAGGAAATAAAAATAATATTTCCAATTACAGACCGATTTCGAAACTTACAACAGTTTCTAAACTTTTCGAACAAAAAATATATTTTACAGTCAAATGCCTTATTTCACCATTACAACACGGCTTTGTTCCATGTCGCTCGACAGTGACGAACCTTGTTTGTTTTTCGGAATATTGTATCTCCGCTTTTCATTCTGGGTGGATACTTGAATTCAGCTTATATGGATTTTTCTAAAGCTTTTGACAAAGTTTCCCATTCGTTATTAATCAATTAGTTGGCCAAGCTTGGTTTCCACTCTAAAGTCCTACTGTGGTTGACGTCATATCTAAACAACAGAACAAGTTGCGTTGTTATTGAAAATTAAAGTTCCTCGTCATTCATAGCGTCATGTGGTTTACCTCAGGGTAGCATTTTGGGTCCACTGTTATATATATTATTCATTAATGATATCAGTTCTGTTGTTATCTAATAGTTCAGATTTTTTAGATGCCTATACTCTAAAATCTACATTTCTATAGTTCGCTCAAAGTTGGAATATGCTTCATTCATATGGAGCCCTTTTTACGATATCCATATCTTACGGCTTGAACGTGTCCAAAAGTCTTTCATTCGGTTTGCACTCAGAACTTTACACTTCAAGGATCCTATTCCCTCATATCAGGCTCGATGTTTACTTATTCATTTAAAGCCTCTTCAAACTCAACGAACAATTTCATCACTATTATTTATCTATGATCTGGTATCGGGTAACATTGATTGTTCTGCATTGTTGGAATTAATTAATTTCAATGTTCCATCTAGATCGTTGCGAAGATCAGATATTTTTTATTTAGAAACTTGCAGAACAAATTATGCTTTAAATTCTCCTGTCATAGAGCATTATCAAATTTTAATGCTTTGCCGGCTCATTGTAATATTGATTTTTCTGTGTCTAAATTCGAAATTAAAAGTTTATTAAATAGCCATTTTTAATGCATTGTTTTCCCTTCTTATATTTTTACTATTTTTATATTATATTATTATTACTGCATAGTCCGCAAGAACTTCACTGTTCATTGACTGAAAAGGTGGCAATATATGTACTGTTCATTCGACATTTAATTTTACTGCTTAATTTAGTTGCAATATTGATGTTCACGCATTAGTGCGCAAATTATCTTGCATTTTCACACTCTTGCAATTCGCAACAAACCGTGAATACCCCTATTAATGCAATACTGATTTACACAACAAAACCTTGTCATTACCTTTTTAAAAACAGAATAAATTTTTCAATCAAAACAAACAAGTAGTGGAAAACGTAGTGGAAAAAGCAGTAGTGAAATGTATCTTTGAGTATTTAGTACTACGAAAAAGTATTATATTTAGGCAACTCAGCTATATTTTGTCATTAAAAAATTGCTCTTTTGCTCTCCTCTTCAATTTAACGGGTGTTTATCTTCCTTCTTGTAAGAAAACGTCAAACGAATGGACAAAGTAATTAAATCATGCTCTAAACATAATATGCGGATACTATTTTATATTGTAATTTTCTTTTTATATTATCAAAAAGCTTTACAAAACAAAGTAAGAAATTTGATTCTATAACACAATATTTTGCAATAATTTCAAGAGTGATTCCCGAATTTAGAGCATTTTTGTTACTTATTAGCATTTAAAGTATATTGGCTTAGATAACAATTACAAAGGGCAAGGCAAAAAATACAAAGTTTCAGTTTTCTTAAAACTATAAAAATGGAGATACTATGTTTCTGTAATGTACGGGAGACTTGATACTTTACAGATAAGCTTTGATAATTAGTTGTGCGCTGAGTTAAAAATTTTAAATATTTGTATAAAAACGGCACCCTATAAAAGTTGCGTCATCAAAATAGTATAACATTGACAACTTCGAATATACCTTAATATTCGAATGGGGTATTTTTGCTTCGGTCCAGTCGAAGATAATTCCCAACTAGTCATTTTAATTTATTAAAATTTATAAATAAAATTAAAAGTTCACTTACCCTTAATCCTCAAACAAATTAATTTGCATGTATTTTTAACGTTGTTTTTTTTTTGCCGCAATGAGGATAACCTCCCCTTAAGACAAGACCAAAACTAAACTTATTTTTGCCAATATACTTCACTAATGTCTTAATATAATTTACCCAATAAAGAAACTTGTTTAAAGGAACCCTTTTAGGATTTATCACGCATGTAGGCACCAATTTTTATACAATCTGCTAATATATGCTGATCACTTTAAATAAAATGTTGTATTCATTTAATTTAAATTGAAATTCACGCTGCTCAAACAAATCCATTAGGCGAAAACGTGTCCAAACGCGTCTTGCCGTGTTTCGTTCTGTTGCAGTAACTACGAAGGCGCACGTTTTACAAATCAAATTACAAGGGGTTACATTGGCAGCACTCCGAGGCGACAGTGTGGCCATATTTTCTTCAAAATAAAATGGCAAAATTTGATTTGTTTCTTTAAAAGGAGGCGGCATGGGTTCGGGTTGGATGTGTGAAGGGTATTCGATAAATATTGTCACAACACTTGTCAAGTCGATAAACAAAAAGACACACACAAGTCTGGGTGGGGCCGGCTAGCGGTTGGGTGGGCGGACATATTGGCATGTGGCATGACACAAAATTAAGAGCCCTCCGCGCCTGTCGTTGAAGTGAAAAATAAATTCAATTTGATTAGATTTGAATTTAAAGCAGGATGATCGTTCGAGATTTCATGTTGAGGTCACGTGGCAAGCACGTGTGTGTTGCAGGCATGAGTACGCTTTGTTCGGCTTGAGATGATTGGATGGGTGTCGCAGGGTCAGACGGACTTAATATACTCGTACATATTGGCTTTTTGAGTGCGAATTGTTAATCGTCATCGGGACACACGCCGCGAACTCAAGTCGACAATGTAAAATGCGGGGAACAACAAATGCAGCAGAAGCAAGAAACAAGAATTAACTTACAATAGTAAAGGATTATCTCAGCTGACATGGACATTAGGTCGCTTAAATATGTGATAGTATGTTTACGGAAAAAATAATATATTGTTTGGCCCGGTCAAGATTTCTTGGCATGCAGCAGAAGCGCACAGTAAGATCCTTTGAACCGAATAAACTGGAACTGTAAATAAATTTCATTAGAATTCTTTTCCTGTTTGTATGGAACCCTTAAATCAGTGATGCTTAAAATCTAATTGAACATGAAACATATTCTCCAAATAAAAATCAGCCACAGGACATAAAACAACAAACTTCCCACCGAGCTAAAGTCAGTGCAGCAACAACAACAACAACAACAACAACACATCATAAACAAGACAAATAATCCAGCCGACCTCCCCCAGCTGAGAATGTTTCGAAAATAGCTACGAATCAACAATAATAACAGCAGCAACAAAAACAAAAACAAGGGCAAACGCAACAAAATAAATACTTAAATAATTCAATTTAAAACTTAATGGAACAAGAAATAACCCGAGGGTTACTTTTTGAATCACCCCATACAACCGCAATGTACCATAACTACAACAACAACACCAACAGCAACAACTTTAACAGCATCATAATATTGTTTTGTGTTATTTGGTTGTTGTTATTTTGGATAGAAGAAGATCTGGACAAGAGCCACAGTTTTAAGCAAGCTCAAAAGTAACCCAAATAAAAATTGTATTCACCTTGCAACATTAAACACCTTCCAAGATAGATGCTCCACAGTAGCAGCAGATACTCCACGGACCAAAGACCATGTCGAAACTTAACGAAGCAAAAAACGCACCGACCATTATTAGACCAGGAAAAAATTACTATAAAATCATAACCAAGCGAATATTATACTAAGTGGGTAAACTCAAACTCAGCATATGGTTGCTTTTTGCCTGATTTTTATTTGTTGTTTGTTGTTTTTAGGTAATCTAATAACTGACCACATCGGGGTTATAATTGTGTGCGTCTTGTTCAGTCGTGCAGTCGAGTTTAATTTTTGAAGTGCGTCTGGAGTTGGCCACAACTCAAAGATGAGGAATTGAGTTGTCAATTATACGGATGAGTTTCCAACTAATTGCGTTTCATGCAATCGTCGCTCAAAAACAACATGAGAAGAAAATCACTTTTGACTCAGACATTTTCTTTCCAGATCGGATGCCTAACGTCAAGGGACTATCGACCAAAAGAAAAAGCACAACCAAACTTTATAAGAATTCTTAAATAGGGACAAGTTGAGAGTCAATCGTACCTGGTCTTACCTCTAATCGCCGTCTTATTTCCAACAATGCACATGGCTGTAAAAATTCTATGAAGGTCGGCACAAAAAATTCGAACACTTCAACTTAAAAAAAAGTATAGCAGTGTATAAAATACTAGTATTCCCGGGCAGACATTGTCCTGCCACAGACCGCCTTACTGCTATATACAATTTTTTATGCTAATCGGGAAAAATACTTTTATATATTCACCCTCTTTCCATTTGATTATTTCTTTCAAAATATTTTAAAATATATTAATAAAGTGCTTTTATGTTATAATTTTACCAAACTATATTATTCCATTTAAATTTAATATTGTTGATATAAAAATAAAATGTAGGGAGCATTGAGTTTTAGTAGATATTTTTCCCCAGTGCCACCTTGAAAGGTCTAACACAAAAAAACGGCAAAGTTCGCTCTGAGATCAGAAAACACCCGCATGCCAGCAGTGAGGCCTCTAAAACAACCTTGGGTTGCATATGGCTCCTGAAACTTATGGTACAAAACTAACACCAATTTCTAACAATAATTGTTCAAGGTCACACACGACTGCATATGCTCCCTGATAATTTAATTGCATAATTTTTATTCTCATTAATGTCAAGAATTCTTACTCTCAACTATGCTTCTATAAATTGGACAATCCATAGGTAGCAATAAATGCGTCGATGGCAGTCCCCTGCAAGAGCAATTTCGGCAATGTAATGCATTTTTTCATTAAGCCTCACCATGTTACTCTAAGAGTGGGGCTAACTTCCTTAACAACCGCATCAGCAACCTCCCTTGATTTTGCACCAGCAGTCTTGCTGCGCACAACCAAGCACCATGTCTCAACCAGCTTTGTCTGCATAGAAGCTGGCTACCTTTACACAGGTAGAATAGCCTGTGCTACCAAAGGATCGGTCGTTAATGAGCTCCTCTGAACGCCTACAACAGGAGACGAACTATATTTCATTGCCTGAAACAGCTCCAGACGTTAATACAGACGCTCATTTTCGAGAATGGCCTCTAAGATCATTTCTTCACAGTGGCTAGCAACCACAGTAAACGCCTGGAAATGCTCACCTTTCATTTCACATTTGAGTGCTACTTTAAATAGGTCACCCGAAATTAATTTAATTTTTCGAACATCATCTATCCCAGAAACCACAACTTTTTTTTCAGCCTTCTCCGCCGATTCTGGAAGCTTTGACGAAGATTTCATATCGTCTTTTGCTGTTGAGGTCTTACCCACAATTGATCCAGCAGAGTTAGACCTGACCAATCCACGAGCTACTTTTACAGCCTCTCCCTTTCCAACCGAAATATTGGACTTATCCAGCTTTAGAACCTTTAATCTCCGACTTTCTATCTCCATAGGTTGCTCACTACCACTAAGTTGCCTTTTAGGGGCACCATTTGCTGGAAAACTACCAGCACTAACAACCACACCAACACCTCCTACTTTTGAGCCCGTGCGAATGCCGGACTCTCCTGCACCTGGACGAAACCCTGGTACACATTTACCATCAACTAACACTAAATTAGGCTCTTTTACACCCATACCAATACCAACCAAAGATTTTCCTGAAGCAGGAACTGCCTTACCTAGACAATAGCTGAAGTCGCCTCTAGGCTCACCCTGCTCACCCTGCATTATACTCACACTGCACAAAGTGAAAGGTAAGCACAAAAAATCACTATGACAAGAACCCTACACAATTCAGACACGTAAGTGTGTCAATTAGACCGTGACACCCTTCACAAAGTGAAAAGTCTAACAGTTTGAGAGTCACTAGAACCAACAGTTCAAAAGTCACTGGAGTAACAGTTTAAAGTCACTGGAGTAACAGTTTGACTAGCACTGGAATAAATTAAATCCAAAAAAATTGAAAAACACTGGAGTAATTACACAGTTTATGTTGTGGAAGCACTGTAATAATCAGTGTCAAGCTTGTTGACGAATTCTACTCGCAATATGCATTGATGACGATGCTACTCTACTAAGTTTAACATAAGTAAAACCAATTATAATTTAACTTTTTTTGCGGCACTCAAAAGACTTGCTCTTATATGCCAACATATTTGCTCAATATATCTAATCTAAATCTAATCTAATCAATTGCCCACTGGGTTATACGTACATATATGCACTTAAATATGTTGTTTTGTGTTATGTATAAAGAAGTTTTTTCCTTCAATTGTACAATTTTTGCAATGTGAGTTACAACGGATCAGTTTCTAGTCATCAATATAAATTTGCTAAATCTTTTATGTATCTATGTACTCGCAAAAGGAACGTGTATTAATTTTGGAGGCAAAATAATCTTAATTTGATAGAATAGACCAATTTTTTTAATTAATTTTATTTAATTCTTTCATTAATTGAGACAAACTTTAAGTCGCTTGCATCTTCCGTCTGTTTGCCAAGAGGCAACAACAAACCTCTAGAAACGCGCTCAGCTATGTTGCATGGTACTTACATGTAATTAAAAATGCAACTCTAGTAATTTAGTGCAGTCATCAAGAACAACAACAACAACAGTAACAACAACAGCAAACACATGCCATGATTTCCACACAAGTTGTCGGCAACAAGCAAGCAGTAGGACCTCAATAATTCGTTATTAAGCACAGCCCAGCCCAGCTCAGTCAGCCACCACGTTTGGATGAGTCGACACAAGAGGCGCCCATTAGAGAGAACACATCAAGGTGTTGCACGCTAGGTGAGCCACAACCTGTTTTGTTAGCTTCATCATTAACAAGCGTAACAGTGCATCATCATCCAACATCCAAGACCGCATCCTCCAACACACAGACCCCTCGATTATTCACACCCTGTGCAGAGCAGCGTATTTTATTCATTCTGCTGGTAAAAATACTAACACACACACACACACACAAACATGTATGTAAATAAAAATCTAAGCAATACCAGAAACAAAACAAAGTGTTGCAAGTGGTATGAAGTTTTTTTGGATGGAAGCATTGGTGGCAATAACAGAAGAAGGTGTTCCAGGCGGAGGAAGGCAAACTTAAACTCTTTTGTCTTGGACTTCTTTAAGGACTGGCAACACATGCAGTTGTAAAAAAGTTTGTCCGCGCATCAAGGTGTTAAGTGCGTTCAGAATTGCTTTTGCTGTTGTTGTTGTTGTTAAATATGCTCGTTGCAATTAAGAAGCAAGTGTCCCTTGGTGCAACATGGCGTTTGGGCGTCGCCAGTCACCAACCACCCTTTTTCGGGTACCATTAATTTTGCGGATAATTGCAATTACGGAAGCTTCAGCATCTCCGGCGAGGAACATCGGGCAGATTGTAGTAGCTGTTGGCAGGGAGATGGAAGGGGAGCTGGTTGTAATTAACAAATTGCAGGAGACAATAAAATCGTCGAAAAGGAAACATATTAAAAACAAAACAACAAGAATAGAAGGTTTTCCAAATGCTCTCACTGAAAATAAAATAAAAAAAATTTTACTAAAAAAAAAAAATTGTTGTATTAAGGTATTTAAAATTAAATCCTCTGGCGCTGGAAAAAACACAAAGCATGCGTGCGTTCGAGTGCCTGAGTCTCAGAACAGAATTTATTTTCAATTTTTACAGTAGAAAAAATGTTTTGTTTTTTAACAAATAGGTACAGTGCGATAAAATGGTGAATCTCAGGTGACAGAAAATAATCCTGCTAATTAAAAATGCATAGAAATGCATCAAGGATGTGTTAAACGCAGGTGCAAGAATTTAAATTTGAAGTTTAGAAATAAAAGATTTGGAAGCAAGCAGGGTAGATTTCAATGATTTCTAGATATATGCATTAAGGTGGGAGTCACCAAAAAAAGTTTGAAAAGTCCGCCCCTCATTTGAAAGCTTAATTTAATTTTTTTTTTTAATTTTTAATTCTTATACATAAATACTTACTATTTTTTCTGTAATTTATTGAATAATATAAGGGACAGTGGGGAGTTTTGAAGCATGGGGAGTTGCGAAGCACGGCCATAGATATCGCTTAGCAGTGGTTTTGATAGCTCTTACCTACTGTCAACATTTTTTCACCTAATATCTCAATTTTGTTCTAGCACTCGTCCCGATAGCTCGTCAACATTTTATTCGAAACGTTTTTTAATTATCGTAATAATTTGTTATTTTCTCGAATTCCAATAAAGAATTTTCACCAAAAAAAATTAAATTTTCTGCGATATTTAGTCGTGCTTCACAACTCCCCACGATTTTTAAAAACTCGAAAAACCAGTTTTATGGGCCAACAGGCAAACATGTTCCATGATTTTGGATTTCATTCAAATCCTTTAAACAGAAAGTAAATTTTGAGATGCTCCAGAGATTCGATTAAAAAAAAAAAGAAAAAAACTATTTTTTGGTAGTTTTGACCCCCAAACAAAGCGTGCCCCAAGGGACATAATCCCGATTTTCAAATTTAAGTGTACTCAAAAAAAGGGGACATAATCTTAAAAATTGTATTTGGAATTATGACCCCTTATTAAGCGGTCATAATCCCAAAAAAAGAGGGCATGTTTTCAAAATGAATTTGGGATTATAACCGCTTCGAAAGAGGACAAAATCCCAAATGAGGATTAATTTATGTTTAATTTTGTATGTTTAATTTGTATGCTTAATTAAGTATTTAAGTATTTAATATGCCTGAATTAACAACTTTTCGTACGAGGCATATTTTTTCGTCATAAACAGATTGATTTCCCTTGTACGCAATAGTGATAACAACTTTAATTTTTCGAATAACTATTTACTATTTAATTTACCTAAATGATCGAAGAAGAAACCGCCGGCGCTATGGAAAATTGTCCCAAAGAAAAAAATTAAAAATCGCTCGTTGGACTTACTACTTAATGGACTTACGATATGATAAAAAGATAATTATGTCCAGAAGTACTGTAGACAGCGAAGCCATTGTTTGACTTACTGAGGGTTGTACTTTCTAAGCAGCGGCCGAAAGTCACCTATTAAGAAAGGAATTATATCCAGAAGTACTGTAGACAGCTATAATTATTTTTTTAATAGGCGGCCTTCGGCCGCTGCTTAGAGATTACAACTCTCAGTAAGTCCAACACCGGCTTCGCCGTCTAAAGTACTTCTGGACATAATTTTCTTATTTATAGGCGGCCTTCGGCCGCTGCTTAGGAACTGCAACCCTCAGTAAGTCCAACAGCGGCTTCGTTGTCTACAGTACTTTTCTAGATATCATTTCTTTCTTAATAGGCGGCCCTCGGCCACTGCTTAGGGGTTACAACCCTCAGTAAGTCCAACACTGGCTTCGATGTCTACAGTAAAAATAGCTTAAGTCGACTTAAGTCGACGAAAAGCGGACATAATCCCAAGGGGTCAGAATCCCTATTTGGAGGTTCTGCTCAAATTTTTGGGATTATGTCTTCCTTTAAAGTGGTAAATTTGGGATTATGTCCCCTGGGGCTATGTCCCGGCACCCTTCAAAACTATTCCTTCCCCTATTCATTCCCTATTCCCCTTCCCCTATTCCCCTTCCCCTATTCATTTTTGTTAAATTGTTCTTGTTAATAAAATAAAACATTCAAACACTTTTTAAAAATAAGGTCATTTTTAGTTCTTCTTTCGTGAGTTTTAATGTTGTTTTTTGGGCCATTTTTCATTTGTGTGAATTTTCATTTTAAGTTTTTGTGCGATTTTTCATTAGGAGATTTTTCCTAGTGCATTTATTTTGATTAAATTTTATATGAAAATTCTCCAAACCAAGTTTTTGTTTGGTTTTAGGAATGAAAATATTCTATGAAATATTCTGCTCACCCTTGAATAGAAGATAGGCCATCACAAGTTTAAAAAACTTTCGGTAGAGTGAAAAAATTGTGAATAAATTTTGTATGAAGAAAGAAGCCAAACGAAAATGAACCGAAGACTAACGAACAAAACCGATGACAAACGAAGCCATTTCGAAAGCAAACGACGCTACATGAAGATAAACAGAGCGCTAAAGACCAAAAACGTAGATAAACTTCACCAAAACGTTAATTCGCTGTTACTTTCTTCCCTATGAATGAAATTAAAAGCTTTCTCCACAAAACTTTTATAATTCTTTATAAACTTTTTTTCTTAAAAATAAAAATTTGGGGGTAATGAGCAAATAAGACGAAAAATTTCGATATCTAGTCAAAGACGGCATCGGAGGTAAAATATTCTGAGGACGAATAGTTGTTTCGGATTCACAAAAAAAAATTTTTTATGGTCAACATAAGCTTTCAAATTAGGGGCGGCCTTTTAAAATTTTTTTTGTGACCCACCTTAGTGCACATGTTTTGCTTTTTTAGGGGGGGAGGGGGGTAAAATTTATTCGGTCGAAAACATCATATTTTAATGAATTTTTTCAAGAATATGGTTAGTATAAATTTATTTATTAATAAAGGATATAATTAATGGCATTTTCGTTTCTGTTGCATAAATGAAAAAATGTTGCATTTTTTGCCTTCTTTCTGCCCTCTTTCTACCCTCTTTAAGAATTCAGAATTCTTTTCTACTTTTGAGGTCAACATTTTTGGGAAAAGAACTCGATTCAACTTTAAAGGTCACTATGTTTTTTTCTGAAGAGGGCAGAATTTCCAAAAAGGGCAAAAAATTTGTTATTTTTTCGAAAAACGAAAACACCATAAGTTTAATTCTGAGAGCATTCTGTGAAATTTTTATTTAAAAATATGAAGAAATAACGTGGTCACAGCTATTCTTAGTAAGCGCCTAAAAAAAAAGGTGTTGTGCGGTGGACACGAGAACTCATTACTACATCATCGAAAATTAAAAATCAAAAAAAATATTATTAGTTGTTAAGTTCTTGAAGGTAACGCTGTCCAGTTTTTATTATTTTTTTTCATTTTTAATTTTAACCCATTAATGACTAATGGCTATTTAAATACCCATAAAACAGTGTTTACGAAAAAGGCCATGTCTCGAAAGTGGTAGGAGTTATCAAAATAATTTTTTTTTAAAACGTTACGGAAAAATGAAACTATTTATTGTCTTTACAATGTGAAACGAAATCCATACAATTAAATGTTCCTTTTCGAGATCGAAGATGTGTGATTTTCAAAAATGACAAAATCCATATATAAAGCTATGTAGAAAATTAGAAAATTTAAAGATCGAGGGAAAAATTCGTGGTCAGTTTGCCTCTGGTACCCTCTATTTATTAGGTGTTCATTATGACAAAAGAATGTTGCCATATATGCAAATTTTTATTAACACCAAGAACCCGGATTAGCCGATTGGGTATTTAAATACAAAATGCAGATCTCAAATATGGTGACAGTTACAAACCTGAAATTTTGCAAAGCAACTTCTATGGCCTATATAAGCTTCCTGATAAATTTTGAAAACAGTCGTACGGCGGAATCTATGAGCAGCCTTTAATGGGTTAAGTAGTAGAAAAATCTATTTTTGACTAAAAAGTCAACAATTCAGCTATTATAAAAATTATTTAAAGGATGTTTTAAGCAAACATTTTTTTAAATTGATTATTGTTGTACAATTATTCAAGAATATGTAAAAAAAATTTCAAATAAATCGCGCCTATGAAGCAGTTTCTACAGTGCTTAAAACCCGGTGCGCAAGAGCAACTTTAATTGATCACAGTAACTTTGAACGCGTTTTTCTCGAAACATACTTTTACAAAGAGGGCCACACTACTGCAAACTAATCGGCCAATTCTCATTTTTTTTTTTATGTATTTATGATGTAATTTAACACATCATTCAACAAAATTAGCGTCTTTGTTCTAGTTTGTCCAGTTTTACACGCAACAATATGGTCAAAAATAACGTAAATTTTATGGTTTTTTTTGCACGCTTCATAATTTTCCATACTTCTATTTCAAGGGTCTACTTATGAATGCATTTTTTTTATCAGACGATCTGGAACCGAGCTATGATGTGGCCCGATTTTTAACTTTTTTAAGCACACCAACTTCAGTGCCATATTTATATATAAAAAATATATATTAAAAAAAACAAAAAATTTTTATTTAAACTGACGATGTAAAATTAAAATGCAAATCTATTTTTTTGTCTGTCTAAATATACTTCTTTAGAAAACATCTTCTAAAATATGCCTAAATTTCAATTGCTTTTGCCTAAACTTTTCCTTAAAATTAAAAAAGCAAAAACTCGACAGCGTCACCTCGCACGTAATGTGTAGAAAGAGTGTGCAGAGTTTGAAATATATCGGTACAGTAGATTTCGAAAAAAAGGGTCCACCGACTTTGCAAACGCAAGTTGTTGGAAAATCGAGTTAAAGACTTGCTTCTTTAGCCCATCGAAAAATATTATTTTGTGGATTTTTTTGTAGGTTTTGATGTTTATGGAAAATAAAAAAAAAGTGTTCCAGAAACTTAAGACCAATGGGCGTGGCAGCAGCCATACAACTTAAACACATTTTGTGCTGTAACTTAGAAAGGAGAAAAGCTACGATAACAAAACTAAATACAGAAGCCTAATATGTGACTTTAAAAAAGTGATAAAAATGTCGGTTCGATTGGACAAGTGGGCGTGGCAGCTGCCATGCAACTAAAAATCACTTTGCGCCATATCTTAGAAAGCAGATAAGCTACGATAACAAAACTAAACACAAACGCCTAGCATGTGACTTCCAAAAAGTGTTAAACATTTCGATTCGATTGGACGAGTGGGTTTGGCAGCAGGCATACATTTGAAACACATTTTGTTCTATATCTTAAAAATCAGATAAACTACTATAATAAAATCAAACATAGACGGCTAATATGTGATTTCCAAAAAGTGTAAAAAATTACTGCGTGATTGAACAAGAAGGTGTGGTAGCTGCTTTTCAGCTTAGACTCATATTACGCTATGCCTTAAACGTACGTTAACAGCATTACTAATAGAATTATCGGTGGATAACTAATATTTGATCTTTAAAATTCTTGCTAAATTTCGGTGGGATTGGACAAGTAGGCGTTGCACTTCCCATATATGTGAAATATATTTTGGTCCATAATTATAAAATAAGAATAGTTACTACGACGAAATTGAAAGTTAAAAATTTCTAAGTTTAAGAAATTTATCATATCTATAAAATATTTATAAAAAATCATATTTAAAAGCTTAAGGCACTGAAATTGGGTAGTAAACCTGTATAACGGATCGCGGACATCGGTGCCTCAAGTTTTTAAATATAAATATATTTGAAAAATTCTAAATTTATATAAGTCTTTAGAACTTACCAATTTACGTACGCTTATACTATGATGATGAGTTACCAAGAGAGGGGTTCTTCTACACCTAGAATATACCTACTATATACATATATGACAAAGGGCACTTAAATTTATTTTTTCTTTTTAGTTCACGTTTTTTTTAAATAAAAGCTTATTTTTCAAAACTTTGTTTTTACTTTTTATTTATTTTTACTTTTTAGTCTTAAAGGTTTATTATTAACATTTTCTATTCTCAAAACTTGTGAAAATATAGCATTTTTATTGATTTGTGGGCGGTAAAAAGGGGTGTGGCAAAAAATTTTATTATAATATTGCATTGTTACAGGACATACATATGTATGTTAAATTTTAGCTTAATCGGATACACTAAGTTTGCAAAATTGCGAAAAATGGTTTGCAAATTTGGACGGACATACATGCATACAAACATACATATATACGAACGAAGCAAGTTATAATCAGCTTATAATCAGCCCCGTGGTTTTGAAGATATAGGATTTTTATTGATTTGTGGGCGGTTAAGGGGGGTGTGGCCAAATGTTTTTCATAAACCTATGCTTTATTTGGTGAAACTTTATTTTTAAAATTTCAGCTGAATCAGCCCAGTAGTTTTAGAGATATAGCGTATTTATGGATTTGTGGGCGGTAAAAGGGGGAGTGGCAAAAAATTTTATCATATTATTGCATTGTCACCGGACTTACATATGTATGCTAAACTTCAGCTTTATCGGATATCAACAAGTTGTAGAAAAATGGCTTGCAAGTTTTGAGGACATACATCCATACACATACATACGAACGAAGCAACCCAGGACACCAAAGTTTTCGAATTTGTCTGAATTCCGATTAGTTCGAAACTATTTTGAGCATTCTTAACGATTTCGTAACAATTTCGCAAAAGTAATTTCGGAACATTTCCGAATAATTCGAAAGAGTTCCGAAATCAAATTTTCAAATTTAGTATGTGAAGTGCTTTAAATATTTTGAGTTGAAAAAAATTGGTAGGCCATGAGCCTAGCGGCATTTTAAATAATTTGCCATTTGTAAAATAATTTAGTTTTAAAAAACTGTTTCTTTAAAACAGATGATACTAGAGATGGTTCCAATTTTAATTTTTACAGATGCAAATACAAACGACATGTCAAATTCACATTTATATACGTTTCATAATAGGAGTTGCAAAGGATCTGTAATTTTTGGCATGTCATTTGTACGAAACATATAGTTTGGGGCATCTTAAGCGGATTGATTAACTTATTATTAAAAGATCGTTGCAAATTTAGTACTTCATTTCGTTACGAATTCGGTGCTACAATTCGTTAAGAAATTGTTATGAATTTGTTACGAATTTGTTATGAGAACGATAATTCAATTGCTTACGAATTTGTTACGATTTCGATAATTCAATTCTTTACGAATTTGTTACAAATTCGTTACGAATACGATACTCCAATTCTTTACGAATTTGTTACGAATGCGTTACTAAAATTCCTTCCGAATTTATTACGACAATTCGTTACGAATTCGTGTCAACCCCACTATATTACTTTCGTTACGAAATCGGAACGAATTCGGATGCCGAACTCGGAATAATTTCGAAAAATTCGTAACGAATTCGTTACGAATTCGGAAACTTTGGTTTTCTGGGAAGTTAAATAAAAGCTTATAAAAAAGTTTCGCACCTTGGCACTTCCAGGGCTTAGAGTTAATATAATAGCTATTAAATAGAAAAAATTTTGCAAATATTAATTGGCCCTTTTTTTATTTTTCAAAATATTTTATCAAATTTTCCGTTTCTAGAATATATATCCTTAAATACCATTTTATAGAGCCCACATTTTAAAAAATACGTTATTGAATTTTTTTATTTCAAAAGAACATATCTTAGTCATGAAGTATGTCAATTTTTAACTTTGTTGGATTTTAGAAAATATTTCAAAATTATAATTAAGTATAACTACAAAATTCATGAAAAAAATTTTAAAAATATCGTTTTTGGGCCAACTTTCAAGAATTTTTGTTTTTTTTTGTAGAAAATGGAGGTAAATAATAAATTATTTTTGTAGTTAGTGGATATTTTTTAAGAATTCTACATGCTTCCGTGCCCTTTAGCACGCCCTTTCGCAACACTGTGCACCGCATGGGAGGGACGTAGAAAAAAAGCTCTATTTCCGTCAGTTTTTGTCTCATTGACTTGAAATCTTCTTTTTTAAAAGAAAAGAACCAAGGCATGCGCCTTATACAAACAAGATTTGGTCTTTGACCTGAGGGGAAAGTGATAGATTATTTAGAGAAATTGATTAGAACCATACGTGAATTATTGATTAGGCGAAACAAACGTGAAAGACCTTTTTAATTGCTTTTAACCGAGGCTAGTGTTATGCCTTAACCTCGGCAAGCATTTCCAGCCCTTAGTTGTTCCTGTCCTTAAATGCCACATTTTCCACAATTTAGTTGTGGATTCTTAGTTTTCCATAATTCTTAACCCTATCGCGATATTGATGCCATATGGCATCATCGGTTTTCAAGACCCCGTGAAACCACCTAGGCACCATTTATAAATAACTTGTTAATGCTATTTTTTATATAAAACTTCTATAGAGGTGTCTCATTAAAAAAATTTATATTTAATTACTTACAGAACGATAAATTCCAATTTTTATTCAACCATATAGTCTAAGTAAACTTTTCACTGAAAAGGTGACATAACAAATTTACAATTTTTGTTAAAAAGCACAAAATATTGGTAATTTTTTTTTTATGCAATTATCTTAACCAATAAATACCATACATTTTTGCATAGTTGAAAAAAAAATTAAATTCTATTGTACGCTTGACGATTTTTCAAAATTCTTATGATGCCATATGGCACCAATATAACTCATAGGTGCTAAAATGCTTGCGCCACTCATACTTTATTCAATTTGATATATATGCATGTATCAAATTTTGTGCATTTTATTTTTAGCGTTTGAAAGAAAAGGTGCTTTTTTGTATGAAGATTATTCATAGTGTTTCATGAATTCATGAAAAAATTAAATGATATTATTCATGAAAAAATTAAATGATAATGAATTTGTTATATTTGATAACGAAGTAAATATTAAAGATCTTGAAGTTGATAATGTCGAGGTTTTAGATTTAAAACCAAGCCACACACCAAGCTAGACTTAAAAATAACGGTACTTCAATTAATTTAAGAAAGGAATAATTATACAAGCTTATAGCGCTCGAAATTATGCACGGTACAATTGGCTATCCGCGGTTTGAGATGTATTGGTCAAGGCCATTGAAATTCCATCTATTCGTCAGATGTTGATTCCACTGATAAGTTTTATAAAGTCCGTAATATTTTGAACATGTTCACTGAAAAAAAATATACAATTCCAAAAGACAAAAATCTCTGCGTGGATGAAATGATGGTTCCTTTTGAAGGAAAAACTGTATCAAGACAATATATGCCTAAAAACCCATAAAATGAGGTGTACAAATATTTTGCCTCCGCAGCTCAACAGGTATTCTACATGATTTTGAAATTTATGGAGGTAAAAACTCTATTGCGGCTGACTCAGAGTTAGGGTTTTATTTTAATATAGTGATCTATCTCACGAAAACAATTCCAGAAGGAAGTAATTTCAAAATTTATTTTGATAATTATTTCACAACCCTTAATTTAATGGTGTATTTGCAGAAAAATGGAATTTGGGCAACAGGTACGATACGAAGCAATAGAATCGGAAAAGTCCCACTCCAAACCGAAAAGATCTTAAAAAAAAGTTAGAGGTACTTTCGATTAACGCATTGAAAGAAACCATAATGTTATGGCCTTAAAATGGCTTGATGAAGGCATAGTTAACATTGTGTCATCGATTTTTGGCGATGAAAAGGTAAATAAAGTACCACGATTCTGTTGTGATAAAAAAAAAATTCAAATTTCGCAACCTAACATCGTTTCTATGTACAATAAACATATGAGGGGCGTTGACAAGATGGATTTCCTTCCCTTATAATACAGAATTTCTATTAGATCAAAAGAGTGAACTCTTAAAATTTTCAACCATTTTATTGATCTGGCTATATGCAACTCCTGGCTAGAATATAAAAAAGATTGTGAAGGTAATCATTTGAAATCAAGGAGTGCATGGATCCATTGGCGTTTCGTAATGATATTGCAGATAGGCCTTTAGCGTTATCAGCTCAGGCTACTTGTGCTCGAAAACGTGGACGTCCTAGAGTCGCTTTTGACGAGGATAGTCTAAGTAGCCCAACAACTACGGAAATAATCAGCCCCACAACTTCAAGACAGCGCTACGAGACAGCACCATCGGTTTCCCTTCGTTATGATGGTTTTCAGGACTGGCCAGAGCATACAGCGAAGAAACTCAGGTGCAAACTTGAAGGATGCAAAGGATATTCAAGGTACATGAGTTCAAAATAGAACATTCATTTGTGCATTCCAAATGAAACTCGGGGATTTGCTTCAAAATATACCATGAAGGTGAAAATTAAAATACATATATTTTTTGGAAATAATTTTTTAATTCAGATTAATTTTTTTTATAATAAGTTTTGATCAATTTTAAATTTATTTTATTTGCTTTATAATTTATGAAAAAAGTTTTTGTTAAAAAATTAATTTTTAAATCTAAGAAATATATAAATAAAAATAAATGCTCATATGCAAAACATTTCATTTTTTTTTCATTTTCTTTTACCTCTAAGGTAATTTGATGCCATATGGCATCACTCCAAAAAAACAACTTTTAAAACAAAACATTAAAATGTTGTGATTGATTATTAATAATATGATCATATATAATAATTATTCGTGCAAAATAGATTTTTTTGGAGTTGAAATCAAAAAGATGTACCGAAAGGGTTAAATGAGCGAAAGAACAAAGAAAGTGAAAAGAGTCATGCTCGAGCCCGGATTCGCACCAGTGCCCTCTGGGTTGATAGTCTAGCGCACTTTTCATTAGATTTCAAAGGCCGACAGAAATTTGTAAACAATAATATTGAAATGTTGTACTTTCATCTGAAAAATTTGGAAAAAATCTTTAAAAAATACTTTACCACCTCAACACTTAGTTGCAAGAGTGTTTGTACTTCGGGCAGCACTTGTTTAATTAAAAAACTAAATTAACACTTTCCAACACTGTGCATGTTCATTCCTATGCTATTGAGTTAACTTGAGTTAAATGGCATCTGCCATTTACGTTTCTAGTCAACATCAAAGTATGATCAAATTGTTAACCACCAATTGCTGGACGATTCCATCCAAACGATTGGATGGTAAGACGAGAATAATTTTTATATTTAACTTATTTAAGATTGCATAATTTAAGAAAATGTACTGTAAAATACCTCTTTGGCTAGTGTGATGCGCCAGTCTTTTGTCAAATGCGCCAGTATCTTCTCATCAACACTATGAACACACACAATTCACAAAACTGTAATTATTTAAATAACAACTAATTACACACTTTTTCCACAATTATTATTCCATGATTGCTAAATTCTTAGTTGCACAATAAATATAACTGAATTTAAAATAAGTGCAGGGTTGCATTTTTCTTAAATTGTATTAGTTAAACATATCACAATAATGGCACAATTTCTCAACGTTCGATAGAAGAGGCAACGTGGAATTATCTTCACATCACCAGCGACAAGAACCTAAAGCATTATGCTCTAGCGGCGGCTGGCTGCAATCTGTCAAACTTGAACCTCAGTAAACTCGAAGCGAAGACAACAACCTTTTTTATGTTTTCTTTTTTATGGCTTTTCTGGTTTTATAGTCATCCTGTGCTCAATTTGACATTTTTCACTGGACTCAACAAAGTGTCAGAATTTCCTACCTCGTTGTGTTTTTATCTTCGTTCGTACGTGCTTGTTCACAAAATAAAATGTTTCCGTGGAAATAAATTTTAATAATATGTTTCAATTGTTCAAACTGTTTGGATTCTGTTGTTACTCTGATGACGAATAAGTCTCCATTTAGATTTTGTGAAAACTACACCGCATTGCGTAAAATTGTTTAGTAACGCGTGTTATTCTGCTCAATAAATTATCCATATTGAACTAATCGATGGAGTGAGCGAGCGGACTTGGAACACTGGATAACAAAGGGAATCGCGTATAGAAAGAAGTCTGCTCTTTCCCTAAGAACTTTTTTATCAAAATCGTTGCGTTCATTAATGAATTTGTTTTGACTACGAATATTAGTTGTGTGTAAATGAAAACAGCACTTTTTTAACAATTACATTAAGTGAAGTAAATAAACATTTAAAAGTCACCTCAAATTAACACCTTAAATAATACGGGTAGACGCTGCATAAAATGAAGGTTGTAAAACAAGTCAAATTTGAGCGTCGACGGATGGAGCACCGAGCATGAATATGGTCAAAATATTCCTAAGGTAAAAGATATATTTTATTTCAGGGACAATCATGTGCATGTTTTAGCAATAATAACAAACAACGAACAAGCAGACCGAAATATGAATGAACAGCAACCAGATGAATGGCCAATGACTTGCGCCGTAGTGCCACAACCCGTCCCTGCTTCAACCCACAGACATGCTCTGGCTACGCGCAGTGTTTATTTTATATTTGAGCATGACGTAATGCTGCTAACGAATTTTTAAAAGTCCAAAAACGGCACATCAAACAAGCAAAGACTAAAGACAACAAAAGCATACAGACACCAACTCGCAGGGCTTGAGCGCAGCGTGTCCCAAATCAGTACCAAGTCATTGAAACCGTTTCATCTCAACAACAATTTTAAAACCCGCAACAAAGCTTGTTGAATAGTTATGAATTTTTTCAACAATATCCTAGATTGTTGGTCGTTGACCCAGTCACGTCAATCAGCAGTCACTGGAACTTGTCTGAGTAGATCTTTTGCCATTTGCTTGCTTTACCTTAACGTGTGCTGTCTCTATTTTATGTTTCGAAGCAATCGCTTCACTAAACGTTAATTGTCGTTAATCATTATTGTTACTATTGTTGGTGTTATTGTTATTATTGTTGTTTCCTTATACATTCATTAGTGAAACATTTTTACTCATTGTTGTTGCCAACCTAATATTGCGTCGTACGTTGGTTGGGAACGTAGTGTTGAGTCATTCCTTTTATTATTGTTGTGTAGCTTTTTCGTCACAGTTTAGCCAACTAATGACCAGCAAAAAGAACTTCTACGCAGGTGCAAACATTGACCGACATTCCGTTTCATCATTTTAAAATTTGTTAATCATGTTAGTTTGAAACAGTTAAAACTTAAACAGAACTCGATCCTTTTTAATGTTTAACCCATTTAATACCAACTGTTTGGAAATCAAATTTTTACCTTTTAAATCGAGATTGAAATTTTAAGAGTTGCAAATGCTTATTAACATAATTATTATGTAATTTGTGATCTATTAAATTATTACATGAATTTAATTGCGAGCTTAAGATCAAGTAAGTTTTTAAGAAAGCAACAACAACAACTCTATATAGAGTCAATCACTTAGCTGACGAGACAGTCTGTTTCGGAAATTGCTACATTTCCTCTTCAGTAGTCTTTGCGTGATTAGTTGTGATCAACTCACTGTTTAAAGTCGTATATGATTTCACACATTTTGGAACTCATTCATTTGAATTATATAGAACAAATTGAACGTTCAAATTGGCTACTAATCATATGACATTTTAAAGTAGTAGTTAAATCATATGACATTTTTTTTTGCTTCGCTAGGAAGCTAGTGTTTTAACTGAAGGGTGGCTATTTTCACAACCAAATGTTCAATAACTCATGACTTTGACCGAAATCGATCAATTTTTAGATTATTTAATTAATTTGACTTATTTGGCCGTGCTCCGCCATAGTTAGTTAAATAATTTGTGATGTATTATATTATTATATATAATTTTCACATAATTATTATATATAACTTTAAAAAATTTTTTAACAAAAATGTACACCTGGAGTAAAAATTATTTTTGAAAACTAAACGATCGACAAAGTAATAGACCGAGAATTAAAATTGAGTATTTTTTTCAAATACATACGGGCATTTCCAAACTGGCGTTACGGCCGACTCTTACGATGAAGTATTAAAAAAAATAATGAAAATGTCTAATTTTTAAAAAAGCTTTTTTATATTTGCATAGTAATTAAAAACTACTATATTAAGTAAAAACAATGACAACAATCGACCCTAAGGATTTAAAGATATAAGCATAAATATGTGCTGGCATTACGTTACAAAAAACGGAAGTGATTTTCGACTTGGATTACAAAATTTGCAAAACTCTCTGAATTGGGCAAGACTTTTTGTAAACTTCTTTAGAAGGGCTTAAAATAACAAGTATATTTTCGAAGTGATCAAATTTAAAAATCTTCTGTGGGGTTTTTTTTAGGCTTTTTGATCTGGCGTTAGGTAACTTAAATTTCCATTGTAGTTCAATTGGGCAATTAAGTAATTAGGTAGTTAAGTAATTATGTAATTTAGTAATAAAAAAACAAATGTATTATATTGTCCTTTCCTTGCTTCACCATTTTTTCATTAGCTTTAGCCAATGCCTTTCATTTTTACTAAAACAGAAAAGCTTACGAAACATTCGCTAAACATTTACGAAAAAGAAAAACTACATTTGTGAAACAGTGCAGACAATTTGATCATTTTGGGTAATGAATTTATGTAGAAATTGCTTAAATTAATAACATTAAAATGTTGGTCTTAGATAATATCATCAAATAATAAGTTTTTAATAAGTTTTAATTTTTTGGTCGCGGTAGACGTTTCTGTGGAAATCCCCATATACATATTTATAATGGTGACGACATTCAAAATTCTGAACTGGTTTTACTTCAACCTTAACAAAGTTTTTTTTCGAAAATGTTCTTTCTTTTTTTTATTAAATATTTATTATAAACTTAATCTACAATAAATTTTTAAGCACTAGCAGCTTGGGCTATCGGCATGAAAATGTTCTTTATTTTATATCAATTAATATAGTCTTGGGGACATCTTGCTTGTAAAACTTTTTTGTTTTTATTCGGTTCTTCTAGTAGAGATTTTCAACAAAAGACTTTTTTAAATTTTTTAATTCGAAAACCCATCCTAATAATTTGTTAAAAAAAAATAATAAAATATTTGTAATTTTTCCAGAAATAAGCTTGTTTTAAATAATATAACCTTATCACTTTTTATGACATTTTTGAAAACCGCGTTTTCGGGCACTTTCTCCTAATTTTTTTGGAAAAAAATCATCCGATTTAGATGACATTCATATTTTCTGCGTTATAGTCAAAACACAAATACATCGGAGAAACCTCTCAAACCAATCATAATTCAATTTTGTTATGCCGAAGACACTTACCAAAATTTTAATTGCGTATATCGAAAAAATTGTCCGATTAAAAAAATCAGATTAAAAAAATTTAAGCATCAGTCGTTCTCGTTGAAAATAGAATCATGAGGGTTGCTCCAAAAACAACGGAGGTGGACCAATTTTACTTCCTACAAAACACCTTTTTTATTTTGGAATTCGAAAGGTAGATTTCCGTATCTTTTTGAACTAACTACTCCTTTAATTCTAGTTTCGACGATAACGGCATTAGTTCTAAAGATGTTTTCGTTTAGTTTTTTATTTTCATATGATGCAGAAAAGTTTTTTTTTATTATAACTAGTGGCATACCTTCCTTTTTTTGTTTAGTTTGGCTTAGCAAACAACAAAAGCAGCTACATGTACATATCTAAAATAAATTTTTGTCGATATGTAAGTTTGTTTGTCGATAAGTTTGTCGATATTTTTCATATATTTTGTTTAAGTTTATTCTTAACGTGGCATTACAATTTGGGTCGCTAAGGTAGAAAATGGCCTTAAGAGGTATTTTTCATTTGAGCATATAAAAACAAATCTCTGTTTCGAATTTTTTTTTAAATCTATTGACCATATGAAAAAAGCTTTTGTGCACCAAACAAACTACATGTTATTAAGTATACATACCCGCAGAAAATTGGACCAACTTTTAAATAGCTCTGAACTAGTTCCAAAAAGTACCAGTACTAGTCTAGCTTTTTACGTGTTGATGTCATAGGAAAAGACTATTGTACCCAAAAATATTCCTTTTTCCCTTTATTAGAACTAGTTCCATTATGAACATTTTCAAACTGGTACATTTTTCTAAAGTCGTAAAGTAGATCTTAAAGTGGTTTTAAAGTGTTCAAACGTTAGAGGCATTTAATTCTTACCTCTTGCATTTATTAGGAAAAGAAATGCATCGCGTAAAATATGATGCATTTCTTTTATTTTATGTAGTTACTTTTTTTAAATATACTGCAAAAACTTACCTTTGTTGAATTCTTTTAATTTATTCCGCAAACTGTTTGAAAATTAAAAAATTTATGCAACACGTGAGCAGATCTAATTAATTTATTTTTGTCAGTATAAATTTTGACAAGAAAACAAAATAAAATTAAAGTGAACTATTCTACGCTGAACACGCTGTTTTGCACTATGTCATATCTAGTACAAATTGCGCTAGAAACGAACTAGTTAGTTTTTCCAATTAACTCAAAAGTAACTGCTGAGTATATTTTATTTTTATTTTTTCCCCCTTCTATTTGTCCTTGTAAGCCTTTCGCAGCTTAGACTTCATTCGTTTATACTTCTAACTCCAAAACAATGCCAACAATTTCTCAGCTTCTAAAAGAGATAAATGAAAAAAGGTCTATATTCATATGAAAGACAACACTAAAAACTATAAAATTACCCATTACACTATGCGCCACTGTTTTTGTACACGGCATCCCACTACATTTTTCTTGTGGTCTCTAGAGAAAAAATTGTTAATGGATACGTTTTTTTTAATTTTTAAACTTTTTCCGTTTTTTCGAATATAGTTGCATATATTTAAACATGTCTTGAATACCACATGTCCAAAATTTGTTTGTTGAACAAATTTTTTAATTTGAACGAGTAGTTTTTGCGCTATAAAAATAAATATTTTTAAAAAAAAATTTATGTAAAAATTAGAGTCAAAAATGTTTTAAAAATATTCGTTAAAATCAAAAACTGCAAAAAATTATAAATTTTTTCTTTTGGTCTTAAAAATATACTTATTATCAACAGAGAAAATAAATTATTGCTGAAAGAAATTCGTTTTAAAAAAGGGTCCATTTTATCTAGGAGATCCATTTGATCCAAATTATACATTTACTGGTTTTTATGAAAACCAATATGAGCAGTACTTGAAATACCATAATAATAATCGGCATTGGGCATGATTTATTTTTTTCAGACGAACTATGAAATTCGTCAAATCAATGATATGGAGAAATCCGCAGTGCCATGTCACTGATTGCTACTTTTGTTCCAGCACAAAGAGCGGATTTGGAAAAAATATGCAATGGTATTACCCGGAGAAATCAAGAGGTGGGTTTGTCCTTCCAGTTCCCGTTTCAAATGAACTAAACGGTTTCCAGTTCTAAAAAAAATAATGCCGTCTCAAGGCACTCCAACTTCAAACGAAAGCAGTTCTTCTGTGAGTTAAGTTGAAGAAAAAAATCTTATCAAAGAAAAAGATAAATTACTTGCATCCCGTTTGAAAGAACGACATTTGGTAGATAGAGATGTCAACTCATCGTTCTACCGAGACCGGTACAAGCCGTATGTAAAATATTATACGGTCAAAAAGACATGTGCTATTGCTTTGATATTCCCGGAATATTCAAATAGTTAGATCAACCATATGATCCAAAAGAGTAGAGATTGTTTATTGGCAGTAACAAAAAAAGTTTGAAAGCAGTTTTATTGCACAACGGCAACGACAATCCATTGGTGGTTGTCCATTGCACATGCTGTCGATATAAATTAAACTTATGAGACAATGTCAAAATTGCTTAAAAACATATAGTATGAAGAGTATGAGTGGAAAGTTTGTACCGATTTGAAAGGGGTTGCCACTTCGAGTGGATTGCAAGGTGGTTACAGAAAATTTTGTTGTTTTCTATGCCTTTGGGACAGTCGCTATCGTTCCTAGCACTGTGGCAAGAAGGACTGGCCAAAAAGAGAGAACATGAAAGTTGACAGACACAACTTCAAATATGTTGCTCTGGTTAAAATGGAAAACAATATTTTATTTAACATAACATAATTAATAACATAAATCAAAATTTATTGCAAATTCATTTATTTATGCGTCTCTCAACCAACCCTTCTTGTCATTAATATTTCTAAGCCGATCATAAGAAAAAGCAGGTTTGATAAAAATTCCACTTATTTGAAAATGCCAAATATGCCATTACTAATGCACATTTTTTTCCTCCAATATCGAAAAATGCTTGATCGAGTGTTAATGCCTGCGATCTATGGATACTAATGGCATAAGCAAGTTATAGTGGAAATTGCTTACGAGTAAATTTGTTTGATCATTTTTCAATGATACCACAACAGGAGGAATAGGCAGTACATTAGAATTGTGTTTTGGTCAAGAATAATTGGAAAACTTGATCAAAATGCACAAAGGAAATTCTTCTATAAATCGGCCACTTTCGCAATGGTTACAAACAATTTCAACAACCTCACCAATGGTGCCATTGCACAGACCTATAGACAGATATAGTTTTGGGCTTAAACCTCTTGCAGCGTCGGATGAGGCTAACAACGCTCGTGGATCATTGTGCAAATCATTGATGATTGTTACAGCATTGTCAACATTTCAGAGCTTCTCAATGTTGTTGAATCTTTAAGTTCGGGTGGTCGCTGTCCTGGTTGCCTGTTGTTAGCCTCACCATACTTCATCGTATTTTTTGGAATGTGTTGCAAACAGAGACATCAAATTTAATCAAATCGTTAGAATTACAGTGGGTGCTGGTTTTGTAATCCTGCAAAACAAACTCGTACGAAAAGGTTTGTAGTAAGTAGTCTCTCCTCAGTTTGTGAATTCCGTAGAATTCTCATTCTTGAAGACATGCGATTCCTTAGAGCTGCAGTTTCATCTGATGTTTGAGCTTGAATAACACGACACAAGTTAGATGCATTGGATGTACTCCAGCTCAACCTAGATCTTTTTACTGGAGGGATGGGCATTTTTAAATCTGCTAATTATTTTTTGAATATATGTGAGTTAGAATTTTTTACAAAAGAATATATATAAGCTTTAAAAACATATGTATATGTTGTTTTTTCTTTTTGTATAGAAATTTGAATGGCTTGTGTAATTTTTATCAGATAAAAATAAATTACTTAACATACAAAAAGTACAAAAACGCCAAACTAATAATCAATTAAAACCCATTGATGTCCAATACTGCAAGCATTAACACTTTTTTACACTATTGATATTTTCTAATCGTACACCTACAAACAAACGCGAACTTGTTGTCATGTTCATGTCTTTCAGTTTTTGGACAGATAAAAACATTTGGTTTGTTTGCACAATAAAAGCAATAAGAAGCAGTAAGCTAGAAGCAAACTGAATTTAGCGAAAAACAACCACAACGAAACATATGGAAATATTTTTTCAACTAATTTATAAGCTAAATAGAATTTCCAAATTTTGGCTTCGTTTGGAAATAATTTTTGAGTCGTAGAACAGTTTAAAATCGGTCAACCCATTTAGAAGATATGCTCTGTTAAACATTTTTCAAACAAGTTGTTCCATGGGAGCTTCTCTCCAATCATGTGGTTTTAATACACGGTACATTTTATAGTTATTTAAGTACACTGAAATCGTTTTTTTAGTATCAATTAGCACTTTAAATTTAAGTGTAGCAATACTTCGTTTAGTATACAGGGTGTCCCAGACCTAGAGTATTATAATGAGACCAGCAAAAAAGGTATTGGTGGGGGTGCCTCGCAAATTCCCCCAATTTAATAATTTTTTGGAAAGAAAATTAATTTGCCTTTAACTTATTAGCGCAAAGTTTTGCCATGAAGTAGCAGCTAAAAGAATTTATGAGCACCTTAAGTCAAAAAATACGTTTTATTCTTATAAAATTCAACTTTAAAGCAATTTTCACAAGAAAAAAAAACAAGATTTTCATTATTTTTGATGAACCAGTTTTTTTCCTTGAACAACTTTCTATACATCCACTTTACATTAGTTCTACCTCAGAGCAACGGTTTTATGTATAAAAGGAATTTTTCGATCTTAATTTATTTTATTTTTGAAAAATTTATAAATGAAGAAATATAAATTCATTTATGCAATGAAGAATTTTATAAGAATAAAACGTATATTTTAACTTTAGGTGCTCATAAATTTTTTAGTTGTGACTTTATGGCATAACTTTGCTCTAATAAGTTAATGCAAATTTAATTTTCTTTCCAAAAAATTGTGTAATCGGTGTAGAGGTATGCTAGTTGTGGATTAACGCGTGTTGACACCTATTAATTTTATTTTTCCCTCCTAGCCCCCTAGGGTGGCATTTGCGACCACCCATTCGATTTTTTACTCGTCTCATCGCGAGAAATTACCCCCGCATTTTAATCAGCTAGGTCTGGGACACCCTTTATTTTAAACACATTAAGTTAAAAACAAATATACCTCAGTGTGCCTGATACATCTTTCTTTATTATTTTTAACGTCAGTTATTGATTTTTTTTTATTTATTTTATTGTCATGCATACTGAATTTAACCCTTCATCTTCTGATATGCCACATTTGAGACAGGGCTTTGCGAAAAAGATGTTAATAAAACATATTTCTGTTTTTAACTTTATAATAACTTTTCGATAAAGCGAAACTACATATCTGAGAAATCTGTCCATATTCTTACACTGTTCTTATATAGTATTGATATTGTTTAGAGGAAAAGGGTTAAAGCAGATAAAATTATTCCCAATTACTTTTAGTTAATTTTATTTAATCAACAAAGCACGAAGTTTTAGAGACGGTACTGCAAAAACTATCGGACAAAAATATGAAAAACTATATAATTTTTAAAATACATACATAATTCTATATATTTGTTTTTATTTAACTTTTAAAAGCACAAAAGGATGTTGTGAAGATAGCATTTGTTGTTTCGAGCTCAAGTTTTTTTCAACTGAAAAAAATAAAATTAGTTCAAATAAAAAAGATTTCTTTCTTTGTATTTGAAAACAAGAGAATATTATTCCGTCCAAAATTGTATTTCTATATTGTGCTTGAAAAGTGCATTTAATATGAACTCCAAAACGTTTTGCTCCAAATAATAAAAAAAAAATTTATACACATGTGGAAGTGTATATGGGCATTTCCATGGTCGCGCACGTAACGTTCGGACGCCTTTTTTGTTGTTAAAAATTAAAAAAAGCAAAGAAAAATTAAAATTTGTTTGTCCTGTTTTGATTTTTGGATAGCTTTTTATGAATACTTTATTTAGTGTAAAAGGTTGAAGCGATCAAAAGCTTTGTCCAAAGATATAAGCAAACAAAAACGGACGCGTTACGATACAAAGAATAGAAGTGGTTTTTGTCTGTGCACGAGTATTCTTATTAGAGTTATTTTAATTTTGTCTGGAATAATGTTGCTATATATTCATAATTATTTCGTTAAAAAAAAATATTTTTCAGTTATATTTATACAAACCATAATATAACACGTTACGATACAGATTTTTCCCTTCAAAGAAGTACTAATTTCGTATATTTTTATTTATTTAATTAAACTAGAAAAACGTATACAGTGTAATTCAGGACCGTAAAAACCGAAAACTGGAAAAATTTAATTAATCTTTGTACTATACGAGTATTATTATACTTGTAAAATTTCAACTTTCGTTAATATTTTTTAACTTATGTTACCATTTTTCAACTTTTGTTGTCATTCATTATGTTTGTTGCCAGTTTTTAACCGACTTCAAAAAGGTGGAGGTTCTCAAGTTGGTTGGTCTTTTTTTAATGTATGTACGTCGCTAACTCCTAAATTACTTGCCCGATTGCCGAAATTTTTTGTCAACAGATAGAGACCTTAGACGCGGAGGTGCCCGTTTGAAAAAGTGGACGGTATTCGACACAGGGGCGTGGCAATATAAAAAAAATTTTTATATCGAATAATATTAACACTAAAGTATTGAAATTTAGTACAGGGGTAGGCACAATTGTTAAAAGTTATGTTAAAAAATGGGCGTTATTCGATAAAGGGCGTGGCAATATTAGAAAAACGCTGTAACTAGAAAATTATTCACACTAGGGTACTGAAATTAGGTACAGGGTGGACATAATTATGAAAATTTACTGTGAAAAAAGTGGGCGTTGTTGGACAAAAGGGCGTGGTAATATAAGAAAAGTACTGGATCTCAGTTAATATTGACACTAAGGTTCTGGTAATTAGTACAGGGGTAGAAACAATTATTACAATTATGGTCAAAAAAGTAGGCGCTATTCGATAAAGGGCGTGGCATTATAATAAAAACGCTGTAACTCGAATAATATTGACACTAGGATACTGAAATTAGGAACAGGGGTAGGCATAATTATTACAAATTATTGTAAAAAAAGTGGGCGATATGTGATAAATGGTGTGGCAATATAAGAAAAATACTGTTTCTCAGTTGATGTAGACACTAGGGTACGAAAAAAGGGCGTGGCAATATAAGAAAAATACTGTGGCTCAGTTTATATTCACACTAGGGTACTGGAAATTGGTACAGGATTGGAACAATTATTAAAAATTACGGTCAAGAAAGTGGGCGTTGTTCGACAAAGGCGTGGCAATATTAGAAAAACGCTGTAACTCGAAAATTATTCACACTAGGGTACTGAAATTAGGTACAGGGTAGACATAATTATGAAAATTTACTGTGAAGAAAGTGGGCGTTGTTGGACAAAAGGGCGTGGCAATATAAGAAAAATACTGGATCTCACTTAATATTGACACTAGGGTTCTGGAAATTGGTACAGGGGTAGAAACAATTATTACAGTTTTGGTCAAAAAAGTAGGCGCTATTCGATAAAGGGCGTGGCATTATAATAAAAACGCTGTAACTCGAATAATATTGACACTAGGATACTGAAATTAGGAACAGGGGTAGGCATAATTATTACAAATTATTGTCAAAAAAGTGGGCGATATGTGATAAATGGTGTGGCAATATAAGCAAAATACTGTTTCTCAGTTGATGTTGACACTAGGGTACGAAAATTTGTTACAAAAATGAGAAAAATTGTTATCATTATCTCTAAAAAGGAAGAAATAAAAACTTTTTAACAAAAAAAAAACAACTTCAAAACCAAAATAAAGTAAAAAATAATTTTAAATTACTTTTCACATTAATTCTTGGTCAAATTTGATAATTTATTTATATAGATTATTAAATTGGAAATCTTGTTATTATAATTTTTTTTCTATTTTGCGTTATTATCATACGTATATTAATTTTTCCATGCATAAAAAACCTTTAAAGTCGGCGTTTATATAATCAGACTTCTATAAAATAAACGCTCCGGCTTTAAAGGTTTTTTTATTCATGGAGAAATTTAATATATTTATGATAATAATACAAAATAGAAAAATAATTATAATAAGATCTCCAATTTAATAATATATATAAATTATGTTGATTTTATATGATTTAAATACAAATTCTAAATGTTTGAAGAAATAAAAACTTTTTAACAAAAAAAAAAACAACTTCAAAACCAAAATAAAGTAAAAAATAATTTTAAATTACTTTTCACATTAATTCTTGGTCAAATTTGATAATTTATTTATATAGATTATTAAATTGGAAATCTTGTTATTATAATTTTTTTTCTATTTTGCGTTATTATCATACGTATATTAATTTTTCCATGCATAAAAAACCTTTAAAGTCGGCGTTTATATAATCAGATTTCTATAAAATAAACGCTCCGGCTTTAAAGGTTTTTTTATTCATGGAGAAATTTAATATATTTATGATAATAATACAAAATAGAAAAATAATTATAATAAGATCTCCAATTTAATAATATATATAAATTATGTTGATTTTATATGATTTAAATACAAATTCTAAATGTTTGATAGTTTAAAATCGTGTATTGAGCTTAAGGTCAAAGTTAGAACAATTAATTGTTCTAACGAATCTTTCCAAAGAAACAACAACAAAGTTTTTTCAATATGAAAGGAAAAAATCACGAGCTGATTTTATTGCAATTTCGGCCGTGCTAAAAGCTTCATCAGAAATCTTTGTGATGCCCGTGCTAGCGCGCACTAGCGCACTACTCCACAGAGCCGATGAGATTTGAAGTGTCAATTTCTCAGTTTATTTCCTTATCATTTAGAAAACACTTTAATCAAATGGTGGAGCACGACCAAACAGAAACACCTGAAAATATATCAGCAAAATTCTAAAAACAACTTCAGTAACCATGCTTTGTTTGTGGAAGACTTCCAGCAGACTGTTGGACTCCATATAATAACATAAGCATAAAGACTAAAGTAAAGCAAAAATACAACAACAAATGTGAGCATGTGAAATGGGAGAAAAACTGAGAAATTGACACTTCAAATCTCATCGCCTCTGTGGTGCGGTGCGCTAGTGCGCGCTTTCACGGGCATCACAAAGATTTCTGATGAAGCCTTTAGCACGGCCGAAATTGCAATAAAATCAGCTAGTGATTTTTTCCTTTCATATTGAAAAAACCTTGTTGTTGTTGTTGTTGTTGTTGTTTCTTTGGAAATATTCGTTAGAACAATTAATTGTTCTAACTTTGACCTTAAGCTCAATAAACGATTTTAAAGTATCAAACAACTAGAATTTGTATTTAAAATCAAGTATGATTTAAACTATCAAACATTTAGAATTTGTATTTAAATCATATAAAATCAACATAATAAATAACAAGGTTATTTAGAAAAAACTTTAATATATATAAATAAATTATCAAATTTGACCAAGAATTAATGTGAAAAGTAATTTAAAATTATTTTTACTTTGTAGTGGTTTTGAAGTCGGTTTTTTTTTTTTTTTTTGTTAAAAAGTTTTTATTTAAATTTAAATTCAGATCAGCTCTTAATACTCTCACAATATAAATTTAAACATGTTTTCTCTATTATGGAGGATTTTTGACAACCTTTACTTTTTCAGTCGCGGTAGGCCATTTTTTGGAAATGCAAAACGACGGATGAATAATATACATATACAAATCAGATAAAAACCGTGCCTACCTCTCAACTGAAGTGAGTGAATGATAAAATCTATTATAATTAAAAAACAAAAAAAAAACAATTAAATGATCAGAACATATCTTTAGTTTGTTCCTATACGATTACTACTGCATTCGCTGTGTTGAATCTATCGCAATGAAATAAGATTTGAAGGATTCTATCTAAAATACAATGATCAAGTTTTAAATAAGGTAAATCAGATAAAAACCGTGCCTACCTCTCAACTGAAATGACTATTTAAATGATAAAATCTATTTTAATTAAAAAACAAAAAAACAATTAAATGATCAGAACAAAAATTAATAGCAAAAAATAAGAAAAAACTGGAACAGACTCAACCTCTGGTAGAGTTTTAAGCTTGATCTAAAATACTTACTGCTTTAAGCGTCGTATGTTAAAATGACCGATGAGAAAATAAATTCGCAAGAATTCGAACAGGTGTCAAATCATATAAGATTTAAAAATAGTGGGTTGGTCACAGCTTAATCACTCAAGACTATTTAAGAGAGGAGTTTAGCCGATTCGAAGCAGTTCTGTCTAGTCTGCTGTGTGGTTGACTCTATACAGAGTTATTGTTGTTGTTGTTGTTGTTGTTGTTTATTTTCAGCTTACTGTGCGTTTAGACCGCCTGAACGAACGAAAGAAACCTCGTTCGTTCGCTCGGTTTAAACACTTTGCCCGAACGAACAGTGTTCGCTATAAATTTATCGCGAACGATGTTTGCCCGGTGTAAACAGTAAATTAGGGCGAACGAACGAAGATTCCTTCGTTCGCTCTGATCGAACAAGCTTCGATCTTTTTGGGCGAATCCGGTGTTGCGCTGTGTTTAAAAAAGAAAAGTAGCAAAGAGGAGTAGCTTAAGAGAATAATCTATGAAAAGTGCTAAAATATGTAGTAATTTATGTTTCATGTTTTTTAAAGTGTTTTGTTAACTTTCGCTGCAATATGATTGTGTTGTGTAAAGGGCCAATTAAAGTTTTTTAAGCGAAAAAACCCTATATTTAAAGTTTGATTTTAAAGCGACTGTTTATTTGAGGTAATTTCTTTTAATAATAACTATATAACTTTTAATGCAAATTTTTAAGTTTATGGATAGCAAATATTATTTAATATAGCAGGAATCTACAAAAGAGCTTGCTCAAATATAATAAAAAAATATTTTAGGTTCTGCTGAAACTTTTTGAGTTTTTAATCGAAGATTTTAGAAAAATGCGGATATTAACTAAAATGATAGTTGAAAAATCGATTTGTGACTAAAAGCGATTCCTTAAAGTTATAACATAAAAAGTATTTCTCTAAAATAAAAATCGAACGACTAAAAGTACCAATTGTATTTGCTTCAAAAGTGCATACAATTTGGTAGCAATTTTTGTTTAATTGACTTAAAATTTACGAAATTTATTGACAAACGAAAAATGTGAGAACATTTAATTTTTGTTCGTTGAAAAACTTAAATGGGCCCTTAAGTTAAACACACGTCTTTTTTATAATAACTAATACGAGTAATATATTGTTATGGAGTGGCAAACCATTTGTTGTTGAGAAACGGAGCATAAGTTTTAGTACTAATATTAAAATAAGGAGTAATCAACCCTGTATTTATTGATGTTCGGCCAAATGCACAAATTGCTGTTTACACCGCCTGAACGTACAAGATGGCGGCCAATGTTTGTTCGCGATTGATGTTCGTGCGGTCTAAACAGTACTCCGAACGAAGAATTTATTGCAATAAATTGTTCGCGATAAATTTTTCGTTCGTTCAGGCGGTCTAAACCCACAGTTATATATCGGAAACTGCAGAAAAAAGTTGTTTCACTTAGGGCCATTTTGTTCACAAGGGGCATACATATGATTTAATTCAGGGATAACTATCTCTAGGTTAATTTTATACCAAGCGTTTAAATCGGGAGATAAAAAGTGGTTTTGTTCACACTTTATCCCAGCTTTATGCTTAGAGCATAAATTCGCTCTCAGTTTATATTGATTTCAATTGGAATGTTAGTGTTGCTCATTAATTAAAAAATGTGTGGGGATTTTTGGTTTATTTTTGCGAATTTGGGGGTTAGAGTGAGCACTAGGTAAAAATGGATCGCTGATTTTGCATCTGATGTCAGAATTTCAAAATTCTAAAATTTTTCTACACAGGGCTGCCAACTAAACATTTTTTTAAGAATTTTAAACATGAAGAAACAGTATTGGGGGTTACTTCTTTCGAATCTGGTGTCAGAATTTTAAAATTCAAGATGGCGGATAGATTTGCCACCTAATTTCCTGTTTATTTATGCGAATTCAACTCTGGGAGAAACACTAGGTAAAATTGGGTCGCTGATTCCGAATCCGTTGTTAGAATTTCAAAACTCGAAAATTTTTCTACACATAGGGCTGCTACCTAAAAATGCTTTATTTTAAGAATTTTAAACATGAGGAAAGAGTATTGGGGGATCGCTGATTTCGAATCTGAAGTCAGAATTTTAAAATTCAAGATTGTGGATAGGGTTGCCACCTTAATTTTTTGTATTTTTATGAATTCGTGGCTGGCAAAAAAAAATGCTACACCAAAAATGGGTCGCTGAATACGAATCCATGGTCAGAATTTCAAAATTATAAAATTTTGAAATAATAGGGTTGCTTTTACTTTTGAAAATACATATTATTAGGTGGCAGCCCTATTGTTATAAAATTTTATCATTTTGAAATTCTGACCACGGATTCGGATTCAGCGACCCATTTTTACCCTTTAGTTCGCACCAGCCCCGAATTCATAAAAATAAAATAATAAAATAATTCACCATCTTGAATTTTAAAATTCTGACTTCAGATTCGAAATCAGTGACTCCCTAACACTGTTAAATTATGTTTAAAATTCTAAAAAAATGCATATTATTAGGTGGCAGCCCTATTATTTCAAAACTTTATCATTTTGAAATTCTGGCCACGGATTCGGATTCAGCGACCCATTTTTGGCATACCATTTTTTTTTTGGCAGCCCCGAATTCGTATAAATTTAAAAAATTAAGGTGGCAACCCTATCCACCATCTTGAATTATAAAATTTTGAGTTCAGATTCGAAATCAGTAACCCCCCAGTACTGTTCCCTCCTGTTTAAAATTCTTAAAATAAAACATTTTTAGGTGGCAACCCTATGTGTAGAAAAATTTTCAAACTTTTAAACTCTGACAACGGATTCGGATTCAGCGACCCATTTTTACCCTTTAGTTCGCGCCAGCCCCGAATTTCTAAAAATAAAAAATTAAGGTGGCAACCTTATCCAACATCTTGAATTTTGAAATTCTGACACCAGATTAGAAATCAGTAACCCCAATACTGTTTCCCTATGTTTGAAAAATCTTTTTTTTCAATATTTTGACATAGTAAATAAAAAACATTAAAATGAGAGTGATGAGAGCGAATTAAAAATCTTAACTCACCAATTTTCACGAGTTAAATATTTCTGGGGTTAAGCTATCTCGCCACCATTTTTATCTCCAGCTTGAAGAGTTAAATGCTTAACTCACTGTGAACAAATGAAAAATTGAAAAAATCATGGAATTAACTCGGGGATAAATTTATCTCTCTGTGAACAAAATGGCCCTTAGAATTTTAAATTAATTAATCTTTTTCTCATCATGATTTTCCTAATCGATGAATTTAAAAAATATTTGGTGATTCCGGTCCATTCCTCATTCTCCTCCATAAAGCTTTATATTCCACGTACCATTATTATACCTAAATTAATCAGCTTTTAAAAATAACAATTGATTAAACTTGTTTTTATTTAATCTTAACATGATATTGGCTTAAAGTTTATGATATGCATAAAGATAACGATTTATTTCTTAAATTAAAAATCTTTCAATGCGCAAATATTTATTTTATTTATCGCTTGTATCTGAATAATGTACACAAATATAAAGTTAATTCTACATGAAGTCTTTGTGAAAAGCACAATTATATCGAATCGATAATTTAATCGAATTTCATTCTTATCTCAAGAATAAAAAGAAACAGAAAGCATTGCGTAGTTTGGGAAATAACAGCAATGTTTAAGATAGCTAAATTGGTACTACTTAATTAGCTCATGACCTAATTTGAAGATTATCATTTTTAAAAATTCGCGCATTTAGTTTAACTGCTTTATTTCGTTATAAGCATTGAATGAATTTCTCTATACTAACGGCCTGCTGATCATTGAACAACCCCAATTTGAGTGTTGTCGGTTTTTTTTTCTTCTTGAATACCTTTATATCCCCTCTTATATTCCCCTCAGGGTTCCCGTTTCAACCCATTAGGAGCAGGAGTAAGCTTGTGTAACCTTCAAGAGTGCCAAACAAACAATAACGGAATTACAGCAACAGCAAGTTCATTAGTAACAATAGATTTACGCTTATTACAATGAAATCTAACGACTTTGTGAATTTTAAAAATATGCTTCTCATGCAAAACAGTAGCATTTACATTGATTTGTTTAAATTTATAATTTACTCAATTTAACTTAATTGTAAAAGAGCGACAAATAACAAATTATTAAGAGAGTTAAAGTTCTCTTTCGAAACTCAAGCGCCTACTGAACAACATTACTAAAGATCTCTCAATTTGGATCTTGATTGCCTTAGCGGCCACAACAGTCTAGTGCGGAACTCCAACGTGCACGAAACGCTGACTGCAAACACTCTGTCGGTTGTTCCTTTGTTTGTATTTAAAAAAAAAAACTACATATAGGAATTTGTAATATTCCAATAAATCGAAGAATATATAAGAAAACAGCAAAACAATTAGTATTGCAACAATTGTTGTAAACAAATTTTTTAAAAAAAATCGAAACGAAGAGAATGAAAATATTATGGAAAGCATCTTAATGAATATATTTTACGGAAATGCATGCGAACAATTTATAGTGAAGGTTGTAGTTGTTGTTCCGATCACAAACAGCTTCACGGGCAGGCGGAAGAGTAGATGATATATTAACTAGGCACAATTTGTAACAGTGTAGATTGTTTTTATGGGGGGGGGACTCCAAAGTAATACAAAAGGGCAAATAAATGAGAATAACATAAACAACTTCTCAAATATTGCGTTTGATTTTTATCATCACACTAATAAATAATCCACGACTTGCATGATAACAAAAAACGAGAGCTACAGCATCAGTAGTCAGTGAAGAAATATATATCTTATCTTCTTTGTTTTTGGAAATGGCCTTAAGGTAGAGATGACATAAAAATAAAACAATAGATATATTTTATTTTGTTTTCATCTTCAGTGACATGCTGACATTTGAACGTATGTATTTATGAAATCATAATAAAAAAAGAGAAAGCGCTGACCCTTTGCTCTTTCACTGTATCCGAATCAGTTAGTTGGCAAGCCAATGATCGATTGATAGATCGATCGTCTACACAAAACAAAGCTCGAAGATCGGAGTTTCTCAGCCCGAAATAAAACCTCAAGCTCTGAGTCAACCTCTGCGATTGAATTTGATTTTGTATCGCAAACATTTTGTGATGGCGATCGTGTCGCAGTTTTTGTCGTCGTTCAGTTAGCTTTGCACGCTCCGCCAGCGCTGGTGGATCATTTCTAATTTTAAAATTTTTTAATGTTGTCTACTGCGCCCGCAACTCGTGGAACAGAAATTGGAATAGGTACAGCATATAATTTAATTTTTTTTAAAGAAGAGCGCAAAATAAATAACAACAATTACACAGGGCTGCAAAATACGATTTTTGATTCCTCGTTTAGAAAATTGCAACAGTGTTTAAACAAAAATGTATCGATGATTTCAATACTGCACTCAGTTTTTTCGCATCACGTCTAAAGTTATTTTAAAATACAAAATCACAAAAGTTTAATATCTAACCTTTTCAATTCTGCTTCAATAACTTCTCTATCTGTTGTAGTTATTGAGATATTGTCATTCAAACTGAAAATGTAATATGTTTTTGTTTTAAATGTAATTTTTCATTTAATATTCTCGAAAGTGCATTGAAAAAGAAAGCTTTTATTTTCATATAATCAATTTATAGCCGAGACACAAACCATTTTAAAATAGTACGAAAATAATGGAATAAAGAGTTTCCTAACTTTAGTCGAGATTTTTTTTTAAATATCTCAAAAACTTTAACTGATATAGATATTATTGATACTGCAGGAGAAATCTTAATAACTTAGATTTATAATAGTTAAGTTTTTCCAAAATAAATGGTGAACGGTATTGAGTTTGTATGTGAAAATAACTTCAATAAATTTTGCAATACAGCCCAAATCTCAAAAACCATACGTGATTTTTTTTTCAAATGTTGACAAAATCTAAAACAAACACCATCGCAGAAGGCCTGTGTTATCAAACAACTGAACCCATATAGATATATATTCGCTACCTACGTACCTACACAAACAATCTATTTTGGACGGCCCAAACACAACCACACATATACATAAATGTTTTTATTTAAATTTAACTTTTTATTTGGAATGTGCTTTAACATTTGTTTTTGGTTTCCCTTATTTTCATTTTCGGTTTTTATTTGCATTTGAAAAGAAAAAATTACAAACAATCGACTGATACAGGGAAGTGCAACAATAACAATGCTGGCAACAAAATCAGTCTGAACAAAATTGGAGTAACATAAATACATATAATAAAATGGGATTACGCGCAAAACCAACCAGCAGCAGCAGCACCACAAGCTCCACTACCACCAGCAATGGCAACATAATGAGCAGCTGTAGCAAGCTGAAGCAATCGAAAGCTTCAAAGTCATCAACTTCAACAGTTGCTGCAGTAGCAGCAACAACAACAAAAACATGCATCACTACGACATACCGCAGTAGCTCCACCTCAGCCATTGTGGCAGCTTCCTGTGTGCGTCCACAAACACTTAATGTGAATAACCCGCGTGAGACACCAATGGATCAGACGCAATTATATTTCGGGTACGTTGCATGTTTTAAGTAAAATTTATTCTTAATGTTCCATTTTTTTATTGTTATTATTTATTTTGGCATTTTATACATTATTTGTTTTTCTGCTGTTTGTTTTCGCTTTTGTGTGCATCTGCTGCGTATGATTTTGTCATCGATATTTTAAATTCATTTTTAATTTTAATTTATGTTGTTATTTTCGTGACAATCACACTCGTTCGTGATGGTGCTCAGAGTCAACAACCAGTAATCTCCTCCATGAAGCGTCGTTGCTACTCTTCCCTGATGATCATTGAACTTGAACGCTCTCAAAATCGTGCACTCGATCACTTACAATGCGCACTTAATTTGGTTTCGCTTAAAGTCATTGTTTTTTTTTATTTTGAGGATTTCATTTTGGAGCATTGATCACCTTGATCTATTGCCATAAATCACACAAAGATCAACTTAAAGCAAATGACCTTAATTATCACGTTCTCACAACTTTATTTGATTTTGTAGTGCACCTAAAAAGGCCTTTTTATACAATTATGTGATTCTTGTGGGGATTGTGTGAAGCCTAGAAGAGATGTAAAAAAAAACAATTTCTTCTAGAATCAAATTCAAAGTTCAAAAACATGATGCATTCATCAGTTTTGTCATGATATTTATTGTTTGCGTCTTGTCGCTATAAAAAAGGTGATTAAATGCTTATTTTTAAGCTACCAAAGTCATTACTTTTTGCGAGTATTTGTTCAATATTTATTCATATACCTATTTGTGTCATCACTAATGTTGAAATGTGGTTGTTTTACGTTTTTTTTTTTTTTGTTTCTTTTAAGCTAAGAATAAATTTAAATGCTGTGAAAAATTTACTTAAAAGCCTTTGTACCTTGAAATTAGCCTACTAATTTTTTCAAAAGACAAATTCAATTGCTTTTAACTTAATATGATTTATCTGAAATACATTGTTTTTGTAAATGATTTAAAAAAAGAACGAACTAAAGTCTTTTAACTAATAACTTTAAAAACTATTGCTGTAATTCTTTTTCAAAGCGTTCTGTACAAAACTTTAAGGTAAATATGCCTAGAATTGAAAAACTAGAACTCTCTTAAAACTTAAATTATTATGGAAAAGGTGGTGGCTTAGAAACATTGAACATTTTTCGTTGAAAATGTCATACAAATAATTTATGTTTCCATGCCTAAATTTGCCTTGCTGCTTTATTATTTTTAAGCAAATATTTTTCTTAAGCATTATTAAATAACACGGTGTAACAGTGAAAATAAACTTGACACAAAACCTAGTTTACCTCGAAATCTAAATTTGGGATAATTTTTTGGTTGGTGAACGTACTGGTTTAATTTTGCAATATTAAGCTATGTACCATATCATATGATTTGTTTTTATTATATGATATATGAAGAGCAGGCCTCTGCAATGATGTATCGATTATATATATTTTCACTATTATGCGTACTACACCTAGCAAAAAACGGTATCTGGGGTAAATATATATTTTGAGAGGATTTCGAAAATCCATTTATGTAGTTATATTATACTCACCTTACCTCAAAAAACCCTCTTGCCAATTTTATGCTTTTTTGACATTTTTTTACACCGTATAGTTTAATATAAAGTTTAGCCTTTTACTTTGTCATTTTGTATGTAATTTTCGTAAATAATATTGCTCAGGATAATACCTCTCGAAAAAATGTATCCTTGTTTGGGCATTAATCGACATGATATAGTCTCAATTTTAAAGCTATTGTAATGAAATTCGATATATAAATTTCTATCTTAAAAAACAAATATTAAGACAGATTAACAGCCCTATTCTGATAAACTTACAAATTGTTAACCAGTAATATAATAAACTGGTCATTTCAGCCCTTGGAAGGACTTTGACCTAGCTTCTATTCATCAATTGTGTTGTGCGTGTTATTAAATGTTTGATCACAAGTGACCGAGAACTGGACCTACGTGTTTTATGCCGACTCCGAACGGCTTATGTTCTCAAGAAGCTTTACATGGCAATTTTTACTCTCTGAGGTTTGCCATTGTCTGCAGAGAGGTGACGACCGAACAGAAAAATTAATTCAATTGAGAAAACTTTCTGTCTGAGCTGGAATTGAACCCGGGCTACCGCAGTTCTTTAGCTTAGGAGCCACGCACTATACCCACTAGGCTACGGCCGCCACTTTGTTAACCAGTATTTTGAATATTTCTATGTGTTTGCTGTTTTCAAAACAAAATATAAGGCTCAAAAAACAAAATGTTTTAATGAAATTGTCAATAACTGAAAAGCAGTTGACAATTTTTATAAAAATTTTTTATAATTGATCTTCAAATTTTTCTAAATATTAGAAATATTCAAAATACTGGTTAACAATTTGTTAATTTGCCAAAATAGGGCTGCAAGTTTAACTCTATCTACCTCCCATAAAAGGTTACGTTATCAAAATAGCAAACATTTCAAAATTTTTCTAAAAATCAATGTGTTGACTGGATAGTTCCATCGTATTCTGGACTTAGATAAGGTTAAAGTGGCTATCTCATTTGAGGCACCAAAATCAATTTTGGCTGTTTACAAAGCTTAGGATTCGGTATACTGAAGATTCTGAAAATTCTTCTAGGTCACTGAAAAACCAGCTGCCTAAGTGAATAAGGTGTTTTGAGCCAGCGCTGGGCAAGTGCTTTCTTCCCTTCATCTCTACAGCTTCTGCAGAAGTCGTTATGGAGGATATTCAACCTTTAATAAGTTCCCTGTTAAGACCCTATCATGGTAATGAAGTGGTCTCTATTAAGGGAGATAAGTTATTTTGAGCATTTTGACCACCTATTGTTGGTTTTATTAAGGGATAACTACGCCATAAGTAAGCTCTACCTATCCAAATTTTAAAATTTATACATTACTACACAGTAAAAAAATATGAGCATAAATTTTATACTATTTTGTATACATATAAATCCAAACCAAAAATGTTTTAAAAGTTATACCATCAAATCTTATAAATTTTTCCATAGCATTTTTCTCGTCAGACCAATCGAAAATATGTTTTTTAATTTCTCGATTGCGGTGAACTTTTTCTTTCGAACCAGAATATATTTTGATTTACACATAATATCCATTTAAAATATAAAATTTATAAATTATTTGGAATAAAAAAGTTAATACCCCACAAATGTTATATAAAAGATAAAATTTACACAAAAAACAAAACATATCTCTGAATATAAAATCTGTGCCGCAAAAAGTTAAAATACGAAAAAATAAATATGTATATAAAAAAAATAGTTAGAAAAAAGGTAAATTCTAGCTAAAATTTAAAATTCTTTTAACTGGATAAGCTCTTTTTTTAGCAAATAGCACCATCGAGATCAATTTAAAAAAATATTCCAAAATGTCATTCAAATGTCTAACGATTGAGACGGTGTAAAAAGTAGGTTTACTTTTCTTCCATACAAGGTGATACGGTCTAATGTACAGTTTTTAAGGACTGCACAAACAATAACAGACCATCTTTAAAATTATTAAATTCTTTTATGGTACCAGATAATGTGTTTCTCTACCATTTCATTGCATCTAGAGAGTATAAATTATATAGAGATTTCAGTTCGAAGTTCACTCAGGTTTCGTTGTACAAGCGTCCGGAAAATAGAAAAGCAAAACAAAAATAATTATGCTTTTACCTCAGCAGTTGTTTCATGTGCACCTATAGAAAAGTATAGGCAGCGTCAAAACGAACGCTGAGGCAAAGGTCCCAACCTCTATATAATTTATACTCTCTGTTGCATCTGCTTGAACAACTTGGTATAACATAACTGATCTACTCGGCACAATACCGGCCAGTTTGAAGACAATCAGGCATGTTCTTAAATCTACCTCCGAAGTGGATCGGAATCGGAATTCATTTCCGCGGGATTTTTAGTTTCTTTTTACCAAGTTCCAAACATTGAGTGCATAGTTAAGTTTAAAACTTATTTGCAAAATATCAAGTCATTCAACTCATTTTTGTCATTGTACTCATTTTGGGGAATTTAAGGAGATTTTACCGTTTTCATAAAGTCACAAATTTCATACTCAGAGTGCATATTTGCAGTCATGTGTAAAATTTTAAGTTATTCGATTAATTTTTGTGGAATTTAAAGCGATTTTACCGTTTTGGTCAAGTCATTTTGTATGGGAGGTAAGCGTGGTTGTAATACGATTTTTACAAATTTCATTCTCAAAGTACAAATCAAAGCATATGTTCAAAATTTCAAGACATTGAAAAAGTTTTTGTGAAGTTCTAGAAGATATCATTAAATTTTTTTAAATACTAAATCCACAGTGAAAATAAGGTACGCTAGGATACTATACCACACAGTACTTCGTCCCATAGACAAACATCAAAAACTTATTGATTCCAAATAAATATTGGTACTATTTTAAAGGTAAAACGTCCACAAAATAAATAAAAAACAATTAAAAAAAAAACTATTTTGCGACCTCTAGAGCTTTCAAAAGTTGACTTATTTTACATGAATTTTGAGTTTTGCCGTATTTTGGCAAAGGGGTAAAGGAAAAAAAAATCATAATACATACTACAATTTTCTAGTAAAATCATAAGTGTTTACTTTTATTTTTAAAGATAGTTTTAATAAAATTTTCTGAATTTTGGTTTTTTGAATTGCGACAATAAAATAAAACCAAAAAATTCTGTGTAACTTTAAATTTTAGGCTTTTTCGCGCATAACAACACTATAAAACTGTAATTTTTTTTAAACATTTAATAAACACAAAAATCACTCAATTTTTATTTCAGTTTCATTTAGTATAGGCTCATTCCTAATAGAAAAATAAAAAATCTCCTATGACTTCGTTCAACTCTTGAAAATATTTAATTTTTCCGAACTGTCTAAATCGTTTCTTTTAACTTGCTTTGTCAACATATATGTTGCTGTAGGTCCAAGGGAGATACACCTAGGGTCTGTAAAATCGGCATTCATATTCAGAATTTAAAGTACAACTGCATAACGACATAAGAATGCATTCAATGAAAAAATTGGTTTATAGATAAAATTTTTAATTCACATTTATTTTTAAAAAATGATTAATTATTAATTTCAATTATTCATTTTCGTTATTCATAATAATGAATCACTTTTTTATTCATTTGAATGCTATTTACAAAAATCCAATTCACAAAGAATTTCAAAATTTTCAATTATTATTTTTTTATTCATTAATCATTTTTATTCGTTATTCATTTTTTATTCATTATTTCATTATTCATTCATTATTTTTTTATTCATTAATCATTTTTATTCGTTATTCATTTTTTATTCATTATTCATTTGTTATTTATTATTATTTTATATTCCATATTAATTTTTTATTCATTTCATAAATAGATAAAATTTTTAATTCACATTTATTTTTAAAAAATGATTAATTATTAATTTCAATTATTCATTTTCGTTATTCATAATAATGAATCACTTTTTTATTCATTTGAATGCTATTCACAAAAAATCCAATTCACAAAGAATTTCAAAATTTTCAATTATTATTTTTTTATTCATTAATCATTTTTTATTCGTTATTCATTATTTATTTGTTATTTATTATTATTTTATATTCATTATTCATTTTTTATTAATTTGTTATTCATTAGTAATTTTTTATTCATTAATCACATTTTATTCGTTATTTACTTTATATTCATTATTCATTTTTCATTCATTATTAATTTTTTATTCATTATTAATTTTTTATTCATTATTTATTTTTTAATCATTGTTCATTTTTTTATTCATTATTCATTTGTTATTCATTTTTTATTCTTTATTCAATTGTTATCCATTTTTTATTTATGGCTTGGGACCAAAATGAATAAAGAATAAAAATTGAATAATGAATAAAAAATTAATAATGAATAAAAAATTAATAATGAAAAAAATTTATAGTCAATAACAACTGAAGAATGAATAAAAAATAATAAAAAATTAATAATGAATAAAAAATTAATAATGAATAGCAAATGAATAATGAATAAAAAATTAATAATGAATAAAAAATTATTAATGAATAACAAATTAATAATGAGTATAAAATAAATAAAAAATAAAAAATTAATATTGAATAAAAAAAGTATAATTGAAAATTCTGAAATTCTTTGTGAATTGCGTTCTTTGTGAATAGCATTCAAATGAATAAAAAATTGATTCATTATTCCGAATAACGAAAATGAATAATTGAAATAAATTATTAATAATTTTTTATTTATTTATTTTATTTATATATCAATTTTGCATTCATTGAATGCATTATTATTTCGTTATTCACTGATTCCCTTTTTGTGAATAAAGTCAAATTAAATGCATCCTTTACAGCTCTGTCTATTACTCTGTTTGACTACCCTTCTGACGAATTTTTGTTAAGATCGGCAAACCTTTGTATATACCTCCCATACAAAATCACGTATAAAATTAATATAGGTCCAAGGGAGGTACCTCTAGGGACTGACCGATTTCAACCATTTTTGAAAATTTTCTTTAAGAGGATTATACACCCAGAACCTTTTTTGCACATTGTCTTTCAAGTCTCAAGAATATGTGGTTCAAATTTTAAGTCGATATCTCAAAATTTAACAAAATTATTTCCTAGTGAGTGAACCGCCTTCGAGAGCTTCGAGAGAGATTTATTAGCTTTGAAATTTTCAAACGCGTTTTTCATCGAAACCATGTTTTTAAAGTCGGTGACCAAAATTTTTCGAAACTCATTGAGCCGATCGTTTTGATTTGCAGGCTTATTCTATAAATAATAATCTAGTACTTGTGGTTGGATTTTTTTTTTGTGTTGCTTCGTTCATTAGTTATAGGCAATGTTTTGCCTATATAAAGAATTTTTGGTCGAAAATCGTTACTTTACGTTTGGAAATCCGCCGCTTTATCAAAACTCGATATTTTCAAAATCAGCTACGACAAGTACTTGTTTTAAGTATCTAGTTTAATAATCTTTTTCGTTTTTTTGTTTCAGGTGAATTTTGGAGGAGCAATCGCTTTTCACCTTTTTTTCACAGCGCTCTATAAAAAATGCTGTATCTACCTTATTATTAATTTTTTTTTATAAAAAAATATTAAACATTAATAATATATTAAAAATATTAAACATACTCTTGAATGTTTATATTTTTAGGTAAAAAAAACACTCATTCAAAAATATCCCTTAGGTTTCCTTAAAAAATTCACTAATATGACCTTTGATTTCGGCTTCTGGGTGGGAAGTATACGGGGAAGTATACCCCTTAACTGACTTTAACCTACCAAAGATAAAATTGCATTATCATAAAAGGAGCACTCCTTCTATTTTTGCCCAACTTTTGTATGGAATCAAAGTACTGTGCATCATAAAAAAAAAGCTTACTGTATTATAAAACATAATAACTCATTACTCATTACATTACATATCATAACATAATCTTAATATATAAAAGGCAAGCACGCTGCTCCGTGCCCAATATCTCTCAAACTGTCCAGCCTGGAAGTATGCACATATTAATACATAAAAGGCAAGCATGCTGCTCCGCACACAGAATTTCTGAAACTGTAATTATTTTTTGCCAGTAAAGTACTTTTACAAGACATACTGTTCTCAAAAATGTTCAGCCTGAAAGTATGCACAGAAAATATATTTGATACTTATCAGTGACACTATTTGATTTTTACAATAGTACGTTTGTGATCTAACTACCTCTTTTTTCCTCCTTTTATGAAAGAGTTATGACAAATTTAATGAAATTCTTTTGAGTCGATTATTCCAAAAAATATAATTGTATCAGCCGCAAAACGACACCTGAGTTGCTACGTATATGAAGGTTGCAAGGCCAGTTTGTAAAGTTGTGTATGAATATGATTGTTACCAAACTCGACTTTTTGCACTTTTAAACTAAAACTACCTTTTCAACTCTGCTTCAATACGTAAAGTGTTATTAAAAGTGGTACATTTGTATTTTTCAAAAATCAATTGAATAAAAAATTAAGCTTTAAAAAGAGAAAAAAGTACTTTCGGCAAATGGTTCCAAATGGTGTAATACACAACGTAAATGTATCATACACTGAAAAAAAGAACGAATATCAAAACTATTCACGCCCGTGCATAAATTCAATTTAAATATTTAAGTTTTATCCACTTCACATTGTTTTTGCGTATTTGAATTTAAATTGAGTTTATTTTTCTGATTTTGTCTTTCACTTTCAAACGAAGTTTATAAGAAATTATAAACAAAGTACAACTTTCGAAATAATTGTGTTATTCTTGGGCCATTTTGTTCACAGAGAGATAAATTTATCCCCGAGTTAATTCCATGCTTTTTCCAGTTTTTCATTTGTTCACAGTGAGTTAAGCATTTAACTCTTCAAGCTGGAGATAAAAATGGTGCGAGATAGCTTAACCCCAGAAATATTTAACTCGTGAAAATTGGTGAGTTAAGATTTTTAATTCGCTCTCATCACTCTCATTTTAATATTTTTTATTTACTATGTCAAAATATTGAAAATACAGATTTTTAAATATTGGGAAACAGTATTGGGGGTTACTGATTTCGAATCCGGTGTCAGAATTTCAAAATTCAAAATGTTGGATAAGGTTGCCACCTTAATTTTTTATTTTTACGAATTTTGGGCTGGCGCGAACTAAAGGGTAAAAATGGGTCGCTGAATCCGAATCCGTTGTCAGAATTTCAAAATTCCAAAATTTTTCTACACATAGGATTGCCACCTAAAAATGTTTTATTTTAAGAATTTTAAACATAAGGGAACAGTATTGGGGGGTTACTGATTTCTAATCTGAACTCAAAATTTTATAATTCAAGATGGTGGATATGGTTGCCACCTAAATTTTTTAAATGTTTACGAATTCGGGGCTGCCAAAAAAAATGGTATGCCAAAAATGGGTCGCTGAATCGGAATCCGTGGCCAGAATTTCAAAATGATAAAGTTTTGAAATAATAGGGTTGCCACCTAATAATATATATTTTTTAGTATTTTAAACATAAATTAACAGTGTTAGGGGGTCGCTGATTTCGAATCTGAAGTCAGAATTTTAAAATTCAAGATGGTGAATAGGGTTGCCACCTTAATTTTTTATTTTAATGAATTCGGGGCTGGTGCGAACTAAAGGGTAAAAATGGGTCGCTGAATCCGAATCCGTGGTCAGAATTTCAAAATGATAAACTTTTATAACAATAGGGCTGCCATCTAATAATATGTATTTTCAAAAGTAAAAGCAACCCTATTATTTCAAAATTTTATAATTTTGAAATTCTGACCACGGATTCGGATTCAGCGACCCATTTTTGGGATACCATTTTTTTGCCAGCCCCGAATTCATACAAATACAAAAAATTAATGTGGCAACCCTATTAACCATATGGAATTTTAAAATTCTGACTTCAGATTCGAAATTAGTGACTCCCTAACACTGTTAAATAATGTTTAAAATTCTTAAAAATACATATTATTAGGTCGCAACCCTATTATTTCAAAACTTTATAATTTTGAAATTCTGACAACGGATTCGGAATCAGCAAACCAATTTTACCTAGTGTTTCTCCCAGAGTTGAATTCGCATAAATAAACAGGAAATTAGGTGGCAAATCTATCCGCCATCTTGAATTTTAAAATTCTGACACCAGATTCGAAAGAAGTAACCCCCAATACTGTTTCTTCATGTTTAAAATTCTTAAAGAAATGTTTAGTTGGCAGCCCTGTGTAGAAAAATTTTAGAATTTTGAAATTCTGACATCAGATGCAAAATCAGCGATCCATTTCTACCTAGTGTTCACTCCAACCCCCAAATTCGCAACAATAAACCAAAAATCCCCACACATTTTTTAATTAATGAGCAACACTCTAACATTCCAATGGAAATCGATATGAACGAGAGCAAATTTATGCTCTAAGCATAAAGCTGGGATAAAATGTGAACAAAACCACTTTTTTATCTCCCGATTTATACGCTTGGTATAAAATTAACCTAGAGATAGTTATCCCCGAATTAAATCATATTTATGCCGTTTGTGAACAAAATGGCCCTAAGAGATTTTATAAAAAAATAGTTTATTTTTGCAAAATACGTCGGTAGAAGAGATAATTTGATAAGTTGAGACAAATTTTACAGAAAGGCAAATTGTAACGTAAACTTTTTTCGAAGTTCCAGAGTCAGTGCGTTGGTACCAGTGTTGGACAAGAATAATTCAAAACAATAATGAAAAATAACAAATAAATTTTGATTATTAAAAAGTTTGAATAACAAGTATTTGACTGAATTTTTATTTTTGAATGATGAATAAATATTTTTTATTCGTTATTTTTATTCATTGTTCGAAAATTTTGAAAAAATTTATAAATAAATTTTATTTTTAACAGAGAACCAGTAGGGTTTCTTTAGAGTTTGAATTTTTAACAATATGGTTTAAGTTTGATTGTAGACTTATGATATTTTATGAGAACGTGAAAGATTGAGCATAGTTGCATAATAGAAAAGACGTTAAACTGGTGCCGACGATGGTATTGTTGGTTTGAATTTTATAAAAGTTTTTCTAATAGCGGAATACTTAGATCGACAGCCTTGCGTTGTGTCAGCGTTCGCAAGATATTTCAGTAACTTTAATAACCAACTTGAAATTTAAGAACTTGTATATAAGAAAAAAGTACTTGTACCCTGGAGTTCGAGTACGTTAGTGGATAAGAAATCGAAATACTCATCGTTGCTACGACTTAACAGCTTCTTAACAGTTTTTTTCAATTAGGCCAACATCTTCTTGACGTATAGTTTTTAAAAATTTATAGAATATCGTTTAAAATTTTTGTCCTACAACGTTCTCATTGTGGTAGAAGAAAAATTTGATAGATGCCACTCACTTAACGAGGAACTTAATAGATAACCGATATTTGATTTTCACAATATTCCGGATCAATTTGCTCAGTTTTTTTTTTATTTTTATTCAAACACAAATTCAAATAATGAATAACGAATAAAAGTTTTGAATAATTTATTTGAAATAAAATAAAAAATACTTGAGTTCTGAGTTTTGATTGAAAAAATAAAGAATAAATATTACTTGTTATTCGTTATATGAATGATTTTTTTATTGAATAATGCCCTACACTGGCTGGTACTGCTTTCTGGCGTCGTAAATGGCACAATTCGTGCAAAATTTCAATATTTTTTAATAAATTCTAAATAAATAAAAAAGGCATTTAAATCCATTTTCAATATTTTCGTATTTCTTTTAAGCAAATGCATTATTGGTTCAAAAACAATCCCGTTTTTTGATAAATTAAATATTTTTTTGCAAAAATCTAATACTTTTTTCTCAGTGTAGTGCATTATTATAAAAAATAACTTGCCGATAAAATAAAACAACTGCAAAACGGCTAATTCAAATTTTCTATCCCTTATCGGAGTCACTGTCACTGTCTATAGGCGCCATACACAAGTTTTTCTATACACTTTTACGTAATAGTACAAACAAATACTAACAGATGTCACCGTAATGATATACAAACAAATAATTAGATGGTTATCTCTACTGACCACCATGAAGAAAACAAGTTAAGTAAAACTAATGCCTAATAACTAATGATTTTTTTCGAAAAGTCATACAGCGATACTGTATATTCGCTTGAAATATTTCGTTGTTGCAAGCAACTCATGTATGCGTGTCTCTGAGACGCAAAATTTTTGTTTATGTTTGCAATGGAATCTCAAAAAAGAAGAGTGCTATTTGTTTATTTTTAAATCTTTTCAAAAAATATTATGATTTGTCTGCTAAGACGATATATGCCATTGTTTGAATTATTTTGATAAATATGTAAAGATTTGCGTCCTTAAATAGATTTATGGCAAAATATCATGTGTTAGCACAAAAAACGCTTCTAATGGCAAAGTTTTTAAATATTCTATTAAAACAAAATTAAAATATTTTAGTGTTGAAAATAGTGCCTTGCTAAAAAGCAAATGAGCTTTTCTTTTGTACTTTTTGTAATGTTTTTTTTTACCAAATCATATTGTTCTTATAAGATGTTTTTATACTTATTATAACCAGTCATTTTGATGTTTATTGTTTCTCATGCAGTTGTTAAACGCACCTTTCTTCATGTTTTTTATCCCATTCGCCGCATATCTTAAATTTCAATCAGAAACAACTTAGATAATTGATGACATCATATAAACTTCAATTCTAATTTAATATTTAGGCAAGCGTACCTAGTTGATTAAATCAGCAAAATATTTTCTTTTGTAATGTTTAAAAATAATTTTTTTAAAGTTATGACATCAATTGTGCCGGCAAGCATATCACTTAAATGCAATGTTCTGTCGGTGGATTGAATGCTTTTCCACGAACTAAGATTTAATCAGATTTTGATCAGAGAGATATAAATACTCAAATACGATGAGATTAAAAATGACTCAGTTAAATATGTTAATATTAAGAATTTAATTGAACCCTAACTTTCCCATGTTTTCTATCGAGTTATGACAGTGAGGAGTTCAATAAGTGATTTTATAGTGAAATTTTTAAAAATTCAAAACTAAGCAATTGAAAAGATGCAAACTATATTTGTTATTATACGTGTTCAGTCGTTTGAGTACATCTGAAGTGACATGTTGCCAGATTTACTACTTGATAGTAGTATCTAATGCTTAAGACTGGTTTTTCAATGACATTCCATTATTTTATGAAAACTGAATTAATGTTGAAACATGGAACACAAAAATATATTCTGCAGTGTGGGCGAATCCCACCCGTTTGCATGTATACAGAATAAAACCGATATCACTCCAAGAGATTAGATTAAACTATCGCAAAAAGAGCAACTCATAATTATTGTTGTTACTGCTGTTGTATATCATGTAGAATAAACGTTCAATAACCACACCAATTTTTATATTTTTCATTCACTGGACTTCTTTTCTCTTGCCATCAGGTGTTTGTGCTGTGTGATTATTTTTAGTTGTGAGATCATTTGAGCCAAGCGTTGAAAAAAACACACTACACGTAAAAACACGCAAAAGAGAAATCAACGTGCAGAGTTCAAAGGTCAGCCAATCAAATAAATAAGCTTTAAATAAATGCTTCTAGTGGTTGCCGTTGGTGGCTCCTTATCGTGCGTCTTTCATAATTACTCAAACGTTACCCGGTTACTTGAGAGTCTTTAAAGGTCAAGAACTCTAAGCTTTTGAATTGAATTTGATTTTTATACATGTGAATTGTCTTAATTTTTTGTATAGTGTTCAACGTATTTTTTTCTAGAGTTTATCGTCTAAAGCATTTTAGAATGACGATAGAAATAAACATAGCAGTCACCATTCCTTCGGTTACTTAATTTTAATGCACAATTGAATACGGATCCATCAATGGAAAGCGTTTTTAATTCCGGTGAGTCTATCATTTCATAGTGACTCTCAACTCGAAATCTTAAAGATTGCTTTTCACTTACTACAGTAGTATCTATCAGGTTTTTGAGCTCAATGTTGCTTTCAACAGCATGCAAAGGCAGGAAGTTAAGCAAGGCAACAATACGATCAATTTAATAATCTCTTTACAAATTTCTAGCAAAGACAACAGAAACAAAGAAAAAAAAATCAATAAAGTACAAATATCAACAACATTTTCAACAACTTACCAAGCACAATAACAGCAGCAATAAAACAACAGCTGTTTTTCTCTTTCGATCGATTTTCACCTCTTACGCTCCCATATTCTCAGTCTCTTAATCATTCCACCTTAGTTCATCTCTTTTTTTTCGTTTTCGTTTTTGTTGTTGTTGTTGTTGTTGTTGCTGTTGGTATAAAGTCATTTTTATTATTAGTTATGACCTCATCATCGATTATTTAGTGGTTGATTCTTATTGAAACAGTCGCTCTCCTACTTCGCTCAGCCAAAGCCAACAACTTCAGTTCCACACCATGAAACATGAACGCACTCTAGCTACCTTGTTTGCTGTTGTTGTTATTGTTTACGATTTACGATTGAGTTTTTAGCTAAAGCAACTAAGTTAAGTTGAAGGAACCAGCGCATGCGTTTCATCCTCACCACAACATTCAACACATGTTGTTGCAACTTTTCTTAACTATCTTCATTCTGAATATTCTGCTACCAGGAAGTATTGCATGCTGTAGCAACAACTACACCGTATTTAGTTATAGATATGTTTAAAATAAACACTGATGGCTCGACATTCCAAATGTATAAATGGCTTAAACACCCACTCCAGCAATTCCAAAATAAGAAACTTGCTCTTTGCACACCGTAGTGTTGTTGTTGTTGTTGTTGTTAGTCCTATCAAAGTGTTTTTTGTTTTTCTTTATGCCAGAGATAAAGTAAGAAGATAAACTTTGGTAACTATGAGTGCATATTTAGATGTTGTTATGGTTGTTTAGCTGGTCTTTTCCCAGCATTGTGTGTAGGTGGTACTGGCCTCTGTGTAGCTTGTGGGCATCATTATATGGGAAAAGTTGATTCAATTTTATTTCAGTTTTATATTTTGAATTTTAAAAAAAGAATACAATAAGCGCAACTGTGTGCAGCAAAATCAGTTTATTACATCATCTTTTACTATAAGTTCAGTCATGACAGGAGGTCAACGAAGTTATAAAAAGGAACCTTAAAATTCGTTTCCTGTAGTAATGTCAATTAAAGCAGTGAAACTAAAATTAAGTTATAAGTTTTTTGGACAAAAAAAAATACATGCATATATTTATCTTCATTCTAAACAAGTTAAGTTCAATACAACTAAAAAGACAATTCCAAAATAACGGCTCAATTAACCTTCGTATACTCGCGCTTTGGTCTTTCAAACCGACGGCCTTTCTTAAAAACTTTTTTATATGTTTTCACACAATCTCATCAAACAGTAAACTTAATACAGTAAGTAATGTATATAACGAACTTCAAGGGACCGGTAGCTTTGTTCGTTATAAGCGATAGATCGTTATAAGCGATATAAAAATTTTGGTTATTTATTCTTGTTTTTTTCTCAGTTTTGTATAAAAAATAAACAAAAAGCGGCTATATTTACGTTTATATAAATTTTATTTGAAAAATCTGTAATTTGTTGTTGTTTGGTTTTTTGATACATAAATTCGTTTTCAATTTTATGTTCAATTTTCTGTAAGTAAGTCAATGACATTTGTTCAAATGTTCCTTGCATAATCATAAAGCGCTGCAGCTTATTTACTGCTTGAAATGCTTCAATAGTTGTTACTGCTGCTGCCTCGACTTCAATCTCTGAAAATAAATATAAAAAAATTATGACAACATACTCCAAGCTATTAAGTAAAAATTAAAGCTTTATTACCTTCATCGCTAGTATCGCTCTCAGCATCGTTTTTGGTGATTGACTCTAGAATTTGTTCGTCCGTAAGAAGCGTATTGGTAGCAATTCTGTCGTCAACTTGAGCAAAATCTTCAAATGTACAGGGACTAACAATATCTTCTATCGATTGAATGCGAGCAATCCATTGACTTATAGGAATTTCATCCTCTCCATCAAAATTTCATCCTCTCGTTGACAGTTTCAGATTGAAGCATGGAAAGTCCCGCATGCCTGAAACAATTTGCTATTGTCGTGTTCGTCACTCTTTCCCATGCCTTCGAGATCATTAAAATTGCATCCAATACACTAATAGCACATGTTTTCTGTTGGGCTTCAATATCTCGAATTAAAGATAGGATTTGAATTTTTCTATAGTGTTCTTTTAATGATTTAATTACTCCTTGATCCATTGGTTGCAATACGGCAGTTGTGTTCGCTGGTAAAAATACCAACTTGATAGCTGCAAGGCCTTCGATCGTTGGATGTGCTGGGCATTTATCTACTAAGAGCAAAATCTTATCTTCTTGTTTTTTTAGTTTTCTATCCCAGTTTCGTAAGAACTTTTCAAAAATATCGGATGTCGTCCATGCCTTTGAATTGTTTTCGTATAAAACAGGTAACTTTTTTACATTTTTAAACATCTAGGATTTTTCGATTTTCCAATGACAAGTAAGCCTATTTTTTTAAGCCAGTCATATTGGCTCCAACCAGAACCGTAAGACGCACTTTAGACATTTTTCCTCCACTGCAAGGTTCTCCTTTAAATTTTAGTGTTTTATTTGGCATCATTTTATAGAAAAGTCCAGTTTCGTCTATATTGAAAATTTCATCATCAGCATATCCATTTCGTATTTTTGGCCACATTGTTTGCAACCAATTGTCTACAGTTTGTGAAGATACGCTTCTTGCTTCGCCACTTATTCTTCCCATCACTATATCATTTCGCTCCCTGAACCGCTGAATCCAGGCGGGGGAGCATGAAAAATTTTGTATACCAAGTTTATTTGCAAAATCGTTTGCTTTTACCTGAAGGGTTGGTCCATTAATAAGAATATTCATTTTCTATTCAATTTAAACCACTTCAATAAGGCTACTTCTACATCAGGGAATTGCGTTGGCCTTACTTTTTTGATTTGTAGACGAGATGTTTCAAAGGCATCTCTAATGTTTTCTTTGTTTTTTAAGATCGTAGATATTGTTGAAGCCGACACACCAAATTCAGCAGCCAAACATTTATTTGTCTCGCCACTTTCAAGCCTGTCTACTATTGAGGCTTTTTGTTTTATACTAAAAAACTTTCTTTTGCAACTCATTTCTTTGACAATTAACGACTAAATCTGATTAAGCTTTCTTGACTACACGAGGCTGCCAAAAGCAATAGCAAAAACAAAACCAATAACATTCATTTAGCATCAAAAACTTACTCAACAAAATTTCTTAGGAAAATGCCAGTTGCTTGCAGCCGAAAAATTACAATTGTTCGTTATAAACGATGATTTATTCCCTTTTTTCGTGGAAATTAGTTAGTTAAAGCCGATACTTCGCTATAAACGATGTCGTTATAAGCAATTAAAATTTTACTATTTTGTATGAGTTTCAGCCGGGACTTAAATTTTTGTTCGTTATAACCGATAGTTCGCAATAAGCGATGTCGTTATAAACATTACTTACTGTATTCAGATGATATTTTACTAAAACCATACTAAAATGGACCTAGCACTTTCAGTCTCATAGACCGTGCTCTATTTGGCGCTAGTATACGAAGGTTAATTAATTTGGCTATCTGGGTTAATCAAAATAAGTTTATCTCTCTTCATATGTAAAATCAAAAGAGTCTAACTTGAAACTGTTCATTTTTAGCCAAATAACGTGCGCATACTTTAAATCAATCCCTTATTTAATGCAGTCATCATCAATCTCATAGCTTCCAAGTCAAAATTTTCCAGGTAGTTACAAGCTAGTTCGCTGAATATGACTTTATCATTTTCAAATTGTTTGTCAACACAAATAAATTTAATCTCTGCGCTAGCAGTACACATTTCGACCTTTTTACTTTGGCAAACTTTTGTTTTGATAAGATTTTACAAATAGTAAATCACTCATTAGTTCGTGATTTCAAGTCAAAATTTTCTTTCATAAACAGTTTCTTTCGAGCTTCTATTCAGCGTAGTGCTCACAATAGAATAAGCATAAAAATTAAATTGTTAACATCAGCAGCTTCAAACTATAAAAGTCATTTATTTGTACAATGATTGCGTTTTATTTCAAAACTTTTCAGATTTTTCTAAGCCTGTTTCTAATAACTCAGGGAGCGTGCTTCCCGTTCGGTAGCAGCGCAGAAGAGAGTTATTGTTTTGACCTTTTTAGTAAATCGGAGTGTTACAACAGAGGAATTGCATTTTTAATGTTGTCTATAAAGTATTAATAAACCATTGACTTGTATATTAATTGTTTTTTTATTTCATTTATCTTTGCAGTGAAGTTCTTAACGCTTGGCGTGCCAAAGCCAGATGCAATGTGGTACCTGCAGAGCGCACGCAAGAACTCTTTCACGAGTTAAGTTTTCATCCCAGTGACAAGCAAAGTAAGTTCGTTCTTAAATCCTTTATAGATTTTAACTAATATGTTTTACTTATATGTTACAGTCTGTGAAATGCTGCAAACGGCCAAGATGCTGGCGCGAACCGGCAGTCGTCAATCGAACGGTTTGACTTTCGGTGAATTTTGTGTTCTAGCTGCAGACTTGAAGCGTTTTAGGTACGTTTAATGGATATAGTTTTAATAGAAACATTTTGTACTGTTAATTTGTTGATATGTCGTTAGCTTTCGAACGTATCCAGCTTCGTAAATTTATTCTTTCAAGGTTAACCCAAGGCTATCGCAACGAAATTAAAATCTTAAAAAATTTCGACATAATATAGAGGAATAACAAATTTACCGGTCCTTCAAATAGTTTTATAAAAAATAAATAAATAAACTGGCCATTTCAGCCCTTGGAAGGACTTTGACCTAGCTTCTATTGATCGATCAATTGTGTTGTGCGTGTTATTAAATGTTTGATCACAAATGACCGAGAACTGGACCTACGTTTTTTATGCCAACTCCGAATGGCTTATGTTCTCAAGAAGCTTTACATGGCAATTTTTACTCTCTGAGGTTTGCCATTGTCTGCAGAGAGGTGACGACCGAACAGAAAAATTAATTCAATTGAAAAACTTTCTGTCTGAGCTGGAATTGAACCCGGGCTACCGCGGTTCTTTAGCTTAAGGGCCACGCACTCTACCCACTAGGCTACGGTCGTCACTTGGATATAGTTTTATAATTAGCTTAATAAAAAGTTTTGCATGTAAAGTGTGCGTGAATTATCAAAAGCTTACGAAATAATACCGGGTGTCCCATAAGTCACTACGGGGTTTCAGTTAGTAAGTTTTTTTTATTCTCAATATTTTCAAATCGTTTATGGCTGCTTGTAATAAAAATTTTAAGATCTGAGGGATTATTTTATATTGTGAATAAAGAAACAATTCGTATTTATAGCATTTGTTATTGTTGAAACTGTGAGCACTCCGCCATGTGACTGTTGTATTCAAAAATTACGCAACCCTGTGATGTATGTACGTAATATTGCGGCCGTAGACAGAGCATGAAAATACGAGGTACAAAAGGGCGTCCAAGGGCTACTTTAATTCACGCGTGTTCGCGTATTTTCGTTTGCATGCAAAACAACAACAAAGCAAACTACGCTTACGTAAATTGGCGTACAAATAACAAATCGTACAGATAGAAGCCCAGCGTATTTGAACTGTGAATAGCCTATGTAAATTACGAAACACACACTTTCATTCATGTAACCTCAAAAAAAGAAATTAGTAGCAGTGATATCTGAAGGCAAATCCACTGCACATCTTTTCTTAAAATTATTCTGTTCACAAAAATGGCATTCAAAACTTCCAGTGTGGCTTTAGCTGTATGACAAACCACACGCTCTTGCTGAAACCACATTTAAGGTCTAGTTTAAATCCATTTTTCCAAAATTCTCAAGCATCACCATTGCCATTTTCAAAAAAATAAAAATTTTGATTATTTCTTGTGAACCTTAGACCGAACTGTAGATTTGAGAGAGCGTAGTTCGTGCTGATGTACGGATCTAAGGTTTTTCAGTCCACCAATTCTATAGTTTTGCTTATTAGCAAATCCATTTAAGTGAAAATGATCTACTTCAGCAATAATAAAGAATAGTCATGGGCAAAACTGCTACTTTGCAGTCACTGCTACTCACTGTGATTGGTACTTTGGAATCACAGTGAAAAATTCCTGTGATTGCTACTTTGGTATATTAAAGGGATTAAAGGGACTGCAGTTTCCATATAATTTTAAAGATCTTAGTCAAAAGTAAATAAGTTATCCTAATTTTTCAGCAAAACAAGTGAAAATAATATTGATTTTTATAGTTAAAAGTGCGCGCAGAACTCACAATTGCAAATGACCCCCAAAACTAACCACACGAATAAAATAGAACACATTAGTTTAAGTATATTCCTTCAAATAGAAATCACTGCTTCTGTGATTGTGTGAATGGGGAATACCAGGAGCAAGATTATTCGATACTAAAAGCTTTAAGGAATCGCAGTCACTGCTACTGTGGTTAATAGCTTTCCTGTAAAAAGAAAATAAATATAGGAGTAGCAATCACTGCGATTGAAATATTTTAGTAGCTGCTACTAGTATGATTGCTACTTTCGAGTAGCTGTGACAAAATCACTGCTACCAAAATATCGACCCATCTCTAATAAAGAGGCAATTATTAAATATAGTCGGTGTAGTTAAGCTGTCGTGTAGCTTTTTGTGTTCTCCCAGAACGAGAAAGGTCAGTTAGCAAACCTTATTGCTCTTAACGATTCTTTAAGTGACGAATTGTTCGAAAGGACAAAACTGTAATGCTAACATCTCGCCGGCAATTTACAATTTCTTGATAAAGCCCAAAAATAAAAAGTTTTTGGCATAGCACTAAAATAATGGTCCGACTGAGACGAGTGTGGTATCTATGTGTAACTTCTAAGTAATAGCATTCTTGTTTAAACGGAATACAACCATATCAGCAAAACCACTTCTACAAGGGCGTTCAAAATGCTGCTGGCCTAATAAAGAGAACACACGATTTTTACCAAAATTATTGTGTATTCTTCTACTTAGTCCCCTTTCAGGTAGATACACTTATTCCAACGATTTTCTAACATTGCGATGCCTTTTGAATAGTAAGATTTCTCAAGATCTCCGAAATACGCTTCAGTTTTCAATTTGACCTGTTCATTCGTCGCAAATCTCCTTCTCTGGAGCCACCTTTTAAAGTTTGGGAACACATAATAGTCGCTGAGGGCCAAATATGGAGAATATGGGGGATGTGGAAGCAGCTCGAAGCGTAACTCGTGCAATTTAGCCGTGGCTTTGATCGATTTGTGAGCTGGAGCAATGTCTTGCAAAAAGATGATTTTTTTCGCTAAATGGGGCTGTTTGTTTGCGATTTCGTTCTTCAATCGGTTCAATAATTTTCAGTTATAGTCGCTGTTGATTGTTTTTCCATTTCTCAAACAGTCGATGAACAAAATTCCACTTGAATCCCAGAAAACAGACCCCCAACACCTTTCCGGCCGTTTGTTGAGTCTTCGCTCGCTTAAGTGCACTTCCACTGGGACCTACCCATTTTTTGCTGATTCCTTAGGTTCTGGTGTATAGTGGTGGATCCATGGCCACTAATTTTTAGTCGGATATTGTTTAAACATGTACAAACATTGTTAGGAAGGACGAACATGTTCATGTTTTTGATTGATTGTTAACGAACGCGGCACTCATCTTTCTCATACCAAGATGAGTGCCGCGTATGTACATACAAATATTCATGTAAAATTGAAAACACCGACTCGCTTGATATGCCTACGGCTGTAGCTATCTCACGCACTTTCACTTTCAGATAGTCCAATACGAAATTGCGGATTTTTCCAATACATTCTGGAGTGATCACTGATTTTGGTGGTCCCCCGGCGTGTTTATCTTTTGTGCTAATTCGACCTCGTTTGAACCCTGCAATCCAATATTTTACGGTTGAATTATCTTTTTGTTTTCTTTTGTTACATTCGCACTTTTGTTACGCAAAAAGTAATCAAGGCACGCAATTCTTCTTTATCCATTTGTACAACAATACCAAAATTTGTTTAATTTAGAACACTGTAACGTCACTATTCATTAACAGATCTATCTGACATTTATGGTGATTTCATGTTAAGGTTGCCACCCGTCAAAAATGTCATGCATTTGAAGAGTGGTGGTGCCGTCACTTGGAGACCGGCAGCATCTTGAAAGCCCTAGTATTTGGTTATTATTTAGAATTGAAGCATTATTATTTCAAGTATTTATTGTAAAAGGTTACAAAAAGTTTAATATTTTAAAGTTATTTATTTTAATGATAATGAAGTTGATGTTATCAACAAAAGTTAAATTCATTAACAAACGGAAAAATTATTATTATATATAAATATCTATTTGAATTGACAGAAACTTGAATATCACGTTATGAAGAAGTTTAATACGCAGCTTTTCGTTAGGCGTGTTCCGACCGACTGACTGCTGTTGCCTTCGTTGCTGTTCGTTTTTTTCAAGTTGTGGTTGCCACCTTTCTTTTAGTCGGCCTTTCCTGCAGTACCGATGCGCCCTCGTATCGTAGTTGTTAGTCTTCGTTGCCAGAATGTTCAGAGTCTTCGGAATCGATAAACGGCAAGCTACAGTATAGCTTTAGTTTGTCCGAAGAATATACAGATGAATAATGCCGCTGCTTCCTAAGTGAACCCGGCAAGTCCTCGATTACATACCGATCTCGTCCCAACGATTTTGTTACTAAAAATGGACCCTTGTAACGCGGTTCAAGTTTACGTGAAGTGCCAAAACTGGCTGGTTTCGTTCTCAGCTAAAACCAAATCACCTTCTTTGTAGACTGTTGGTGTCGCATGCGTTTTATCGAATCTCTGTTTGGCTTTAGATCGTTCAATGTTGACACGTTTGGCTGCTTCGTCTCGAATTCGTTGAAGATCATCTGGTTGCCACTCGTCGTTTGTTTGCAACGCTAGAATAAGTTTGTTTTGCAGTATATCTCGTGGTTGAAAACTATATAAAAGTTGTTGTGGTGTTTGTAATGTTGTTTTGTTTTTCATGCTGTTAATTGTCCATTGAATATTTCGTAAATGGTCATCCCAGCGCTTATCTTCGGTGGTCATTGGAAGAATCATCGATAAAATCGTTCGATTCGTTCGCTCTGCATGCGCGTTTGCGCGAGGTGTCCTTACAGCATTTTTAATATGCTTTATGTCGTGGTTTTTACAATAAAGTTGAAACTCTTTGGACGTGAATGCGGTGCCCCGGTCAGTCACCATTCGGGTTGGGACACCAAAATAGCTAGTGACTTCTTCTAAAATAGCAAGAACATGTTTTGTTGCTGTGCTTTTAACGGCACGGACGATTGTAAACTTTGTAAATGCGTCAACAAGCACGAGTATATGCTCGTTACGCTGCCTACTTTTTGGAAACGGGCCTAAATGATCAAGATGTATTGTCTTAAAAGGAATTGGTTCAATGTCGTCGTAGTGGTACTCGCCTTCTTTTTTACCGCCAGGAATTTTGTTATACGCGCATTCAATGCAGGATTGTATGAAAGATTTTATATAATTTCGCATACGCGGAAACCAAAAATATCGTTTTACCTTTTCTATCGTTTTGTCAACGCTAAGGTGACCAGATTTATTGTGGCAGTCGAAAACAATTCGCCATCGCAATGCTTTTGGTACGACCCACTGCTTAGCTTCACTACCCTTATTCTTGCGATACAAGCGACCTCGGTCTTCAATGTATTCTTCCTCCGTTAGCTTATCTTTTGAACGTAATTTTGCTATAATCTGATTGATTTTTGCATCTTGAAGTTGCATACTGAACATCCAATCTGCTTCCACTAGATCTACCTTGTCGATGCGCAATGAAGCTGTGTCCATTTCACCAGAGATTTCGCTTGGATTGCGGCTGAGTGCATCCACATGAGGCATTCGTTGACCAGAACGGTGTTCAATACTGACGTCGAAATCTTGCACTCGAAGCCACCACCTGGCAATTCTAGGGATTAATTCCTTTTTCTGCATGGTTGTTTTGATTGCGCTGCAATCCGTGATAATTTTAATTTGTTTACCAGCAATGTAATATTTAAACCTATCCAAAGACTCAACCACTGCAAGTGTTTCCAGTTCGTAACTGTGGTAGTTCTTCTCATTGCTGCTTGTCGATCGACTGTAATACGCGACTGGCTTCCATTGGTCTTCGTCCTGCTGCATGAGCACGCCTGCTAGTCCTACTGAGCTCGCATCTGTGTGTAGTTCGTGTTCAGCGTCGACGCGGTATGACGTCATAACCGGCTTTTTAACGAGAGCATTCTTCAACTCAGTCATCGCTGCATCTTGTACTGATGTCCATTTGAAAGGCTGGTCTTTCCGCAAAAGTTTTCTCAACGGTTCAGTTGTTAATGCGTAACCAGGGACGAATTTCCGAAAATAGCCCGTTAAGCCCAAAAATTGACGAACTTCAATCAGACATGTTGGTGTTTTAAAATTACTCACGGCTTTCGTTTTGATTGACCCTGGACTAATCCCTTGAGGTGAAAGTTCATGACCTAAAAATTGGACAGTTCGTTTCATAAATTTTGGCGTCATAATTTGGCGTCGTACAGAACCGTCAAAATTCGCTGTAGTTTTTCCAACATTTCGGAGATTGTTTGACTACCTATTAAGATGTCGTCCATATAGTGCAACATATCGTCCTTTCGTGTTCTTTCTTGTATTTTTGCCATTAATCGCTGGAAAACAGCTGGCGCATTCTTGAGCCCGAATGGCATCCGCTTGAATTCATAAAGTCCAGTCGTCGTCACGAAAGCTGTGAATTTCCTGCTGGCTGGTTCGATAGGAACTTGGTAGTAACCGCTGTTTAAGTCAAGCGTCGTTAAATACGTATACTGAGCCGCCTCTTGCAACCGTTCCTCAATATTTGGCATTGGATAAATTTCCTTGTTGAGGTGCCGATTCAAGTGCCTAAAATCTACACAGAGACGATCTTGGCCATTCTTTTTCTTTACTAATAGAATGGGGCTCGCGTAATCAGATTCAGAACCCGTTATTATATCGTTCTCTAAAAGTTCATTAATCTTGTCGGTCACTAGGGCTTTTTTCGGTTCCGGTACACGGTAAGGTCGTTGGGCGACCGGTTCCTTACAATTTACCTCGATTTTCATTTCAATCAAATCTGTCTTTCCGATGTCACCCAACCCGTCTGCAAATACATCACGCTTGTCATTAATTAGCTGTAGCAAACTAAAACGTACGTTTTCGTCATGCACATCGCAATTGATATCGTCAATAGTTATAAGACGTTTTGACTTGTCGTTACTGACTCTATTAACATTTATATATTTAAGATTAGAAGAAAAAGTTATCTCACCATTGGTTACTGTTGCGCTTACGTCTTCGCTTGAGAAGAGTTCATGACCAAGCAGGATATCGGCTGGTAGCAAATCATCTTCAACTACTAGAACATCAATTTGCATCATCACCTCGTCAACTTGCAGATTCACATTTATTTTTTCGTTAGTGATTCGTGTGCCGCCGCAGATGCCTTTAATTTGCATTATAAACTTTTCGGCTTGACAATCCATGCCTTCTCTTATGGACTGACGTACCATATGACAATCACTCCCGGTGTCTATATACGCAACAAGCTCTTTACCGTTTACACGCACAATTTTTTCGAACAAATCCTTCTTTTTCTCGCAATTAATTTTCCTGACAGACGCACTTTTGCCACAGTTTTCGGGTTCACCTCGCGGATGAACTTTTTGGCAATCTACACACCGACGACGCCGCTGAGGCTTAGGACAGTTGGTCGAAGTGTGCCCTTTTTCGGAGCAGTTATAGCACATTATGTTTCTTTCCACTTTGGTTGCATTTTGAGGATACTTAGTTTCGTTTGTTTTTAAATTCTTTTCAAAATTTACATTACGCACCGCGGTTGGCAAATTTTTTAAGTATTCATCGAGAGTCTCGCGCATATTTTTCATGGTACTGAATTTTAAAACTGCAATCGCTGCCTGCAGTTCACGATATTTAAGGCCTTCTCTTGTGTACTTTATTACCGCCGCCTCACTTAGACCATATCGTTTCCCCAAAGCACCCATACGGAAACAGTAGTCTACCACTTTTTCCCCTTGTTTACGCGTGGCGTTGGCCATTTTAAAACTAACGTCCGCTTCATCAAGATTTACGCCAAATTCAGCCACTAAAGCAATCGCAAAGTCTCTCCAATTGGTCAATAAGCTCTGAGACCCATCTAACCATAACCGCGCAACACCTTTCATTCGACTATACACAGCTAGCAGTGTGCATTTCTCGTCCCACTCATAAGCACTTATCGCACTATTTACGCGCTCGACAAAGTGTTCCGCCGTCAGTGAAAGTTCATTCGTCGGATCAAATTCAGGAATCGTTTCTGAAATTTCTTTAACCGAATACTTATTACGCGCCACCGAAACGTTTGAAAGTTCATGATGAGTAGCTGTGGCTGGAGTGCTAACACGAGGTGGTTCTAAATTTTCTGACGCGTTCTGTACGCTCGAAATAGCGCATACAAGCTGAGCCATCATGTTCTTCAATTCTTTTATTTGATCTTGTACTGAAGGAAGCACTTCAGCCTCATCTGTACCTAAATGATCACTCAAGCGTTGCACTAACTCACTTTTACCACCTGTTGTTGGTAATTCATATTCGCGTAGCAAGTCCTTTAGCTGCTGAATATTCATCGCAGCTAGCTTAACCATGTTGCTGCTAATTATTTTTTTTTTTTTTTTTTTGTTATTTACGCTGAAACTTATTTTATTTACGTATTTGTTTTGTTTTTGTCACGTCGTTGACACTTTTCTACTGTCTTCTTTTGCTGTTTTCGTTATTTTGCTTTCTGCATGCACTCGTTTATTTTCATTACCGCTTATTACTCGTTATGTCTTTTATTCGCGTATTTTGTTTTGCACTAACTTTGTTGAGCTTTCTTTAGCTTAACTTTCTCCTTGTTATCTGTTACGCCGCTGTTGTTGCTTGTTTTATTTTTTTCGTTTGTTTCGTTCAAATTCGTTTATACCACACGGAATTTTTTTTGTTTTTGCACCAGGCTTCGTTTTCGTTCGATTTCCCCACTACGCTTCGTTCACTTTTTGAAATTCCGAGAAAAACGTTTTTTCACACAAAAATTTCACGTTTTCGCACTAACATTTACCACTTATGGCCGTTTTTATGCAAGTTTCCACATCTGCATTGTTTAATATACTTTTAATTAAACATATATTTTTACCGGCACGAGCACAAATACGTTTGGATGGATTGCATCCCACTTCTGAGTTAAAAGGTTACAAAAAGTTTAATATTTTAAAGTTATTTATTTTAATGATAATGAAGTTTATGTTATCAACAAAAGTTAAATTCATTAACAAACGAAAAAATTATTATTATATATAAATATCTATTTGAATTGACAGAAACTTGAATATCACGTTATGAAGAAGTTTAATACGCAGCTTTTCGTTAGGCGTGTTCCGACCGACTGACTGCTGTTGCCTTCGTTGCTATTCGTTTTTTTCAAGTTGTGGTTGCCACCTTTCTTTTAATTGTTAGATTATTTAGAAAATTTAATTTAAAAAAAAAATCAAATACTATTTTAACCCGTTCAGACATATTTCAACCCGAACCTAAACTACCTGCCAAAAATCGACGAAACTCCTACCAGACACTACGGTCCAAACGGGACAGCGACTTTGAGATTTTTTGAGGTCCAGAAGAACCAAGAACTGGTAAAAAACCTGAAGGATACCGGTATCAGAAAATTCAAATTTAAAGGAAAAACGGATAATTCGATTTTGCTAGTGCAGAATGCTTTATTTATCGCAATAAATTTGCCATCAAATATACGTTAAATACTAGTTAGAATTAATAAGAATTAATTTTTAACCGATTGTAAATATTTCTACTGAACAAAAACCAAAAAAACAAAAAAATCTGAAAATTGCTTCGCGGCAAAACTCGACAAAACATGTAAATGATCAAATCCCGCCAAGCAAAAAAGAATGTATGTTGACAAAAATCGAAACTAACATATGTGCTAATTTGCAAGTTGATAGCATTGTCGGGCTCACCTAGGAAATATTTTAAAATGACTGGTCGAATACTCGACTACTGGGCTGCAATGGGTTAAATATCATCATTACTTCTATTTCACGAATGTTAAACAAAGTTCGATTGTGTACATCGATTGCGCTAATTATTGTTTATGTATTCCTCTCATATTGTTTCGCTGTTCGTTTTGCCGTTTCTTAATTTTTCACGAAATTATCGCTTCACATTTAATATTTTTTTGAAATGAGCCTCAGAAGTTATTTGTTTTTTCATTTACCAAAATACTAACAACGCAATTTTAACTAAAAAAAAAATATATTTTAAAATCTCAAATAGTTTGAGGTCATTTGAGGTGAAAAAAATAAATATTATTTTATTACCAACTTTCGGTTCTTGAAAATATCAAAATTTAGGCATTGAATATGTTTTCACATCATATAAATAAAGAGCATTAAATCACAAAAATCTTCAAAAAACTCTCAGTAGTTTAGCGTCAGGTGTGAAAGGGTTAAAAAAACTTGGTAGCATGTCATTCTAATAAATAATCTAAACAATTTTTTATAACCTTCTAATAATCTCAACTATTTTTTAGGACCTCAACATTTTCATCGACGTCCATCAATGACAAAGTGAACCATTTAAGCTCTCTAAAAACCGAAACTAAAGGTAAACATCAAACACTCACAACACCAAATTGCAGCTTATCACCTGGCAGCACGACAAGTACGGAGCTACGTGGTTCCAAGTCGCTAAGTAACGTCGAAGACATCAAGAAAAAGCCGTCAACAGCCAAAAACACAGATGCATCTTCACCGGTGGAAGTATTCCTGGGAGGTTCTTGCAATCCGACTACTTGGCGGGCAGATGTGGCTATTCCTGCATTACAAGAATTAGGCATTTCTTTTTATAATCCCGTTAGTGTTTTGCATTAAAAAAGTGTTTGTAACTTTCTTCAATGTTTGCTTGTTATCATTTAGCAAGTTTCGGATTGGACGCCAGATCTCATTGAACTCGAGCATCGCGCTAAAGAAAAGGCCAGGGTTCTATTTTTTGTCATGGATTCTGAAACACGTGCATCTGCTGGAGCCATTGAGGCGGCACATATAGCGGGTCAAAACTGCAAGCAGCTGGTACTGGTTCTGCATCCATACAAGCTGAATCAATCTATTCTAAACGAGTTCATATCTCGCCAGTAGGTGTTGTAAAATATTATTATGTTTCTTAGCTTATACATATTGGTTTTTTGTTTTCCTTTAACAGGGAATACATCGATCTGACTCGAAATCAGTTAATATTAAAGGAACTTGTCAGCCGTCGCGGTTTGGCAGTTCTAGACAATATACCATCGGGACTGCAGCGCACAAAAGAAATATTGGCCGGCATTAGAGATCCCCCATCGAATATAGCTTCAATTTTAGTGTAGGTTTTAAAAGAATTTGGGCATAGTACTAATTTTAGTTCTAGAATGTTGATCGCTGTTAAATCACATATGCAAGCTATCAAAGAACAAACTAAAAATGTTTCTTTAAATCAAATAAAACGTAAATCACATTTAATCGTTATACTTTTCAATTTCATTATTCAAAATTTATTTGTCCAATATTTAAATTAGTTGTTTTGCCTTTGAATTAGCAGTGTTTATCTCCTGATTAGTGTATTCCATAAAGTCTTACAAAATAGCAACTGAAATTGATTTTTTATTCTTTCTTTTAGTGTAATACGCGGCGCTTTTGACCGAGTCAGCCCAATGAATGATACAATTTCTGTGGAACAATGCCAACGTGCTCTCTCATATTTAGGCTACGCTCAGAGTTTAATTAGTATAGATAATTTAAGCAATATAATTACATCTCAGAGTGAGTGCCTGAATGCACTGCAAAAAAGAAGTACAAATAAATGCGCTCAGGCTGACCACAGCAACTTAAAACCTGATCGAAATCGCGCACCCTCATCAGCCACATCCACAAAAGCTCCAAGTATCTCAATTGATTTTGAACTATTTTGCGTAGTATCGGCTTATTTATCGGTGTTGCAGCAAGAGATTCACGAAAGTGGTTGTATTTCACCCATAAAAGGCACCAATGTTCCACCGCCACCAATATATTTAACAAATATGCAAGGTAAAAAGTATCAAGTATTTGTTGACTGAATATAAATTGATTTAATTGTATTTTATTTTTCTAGGTGATGAAGGTTTTGCAATAAATTTTCTCACAAACAAGAATATATCACGAAACTCAAGCAGCAACAGCGTCCCTGGAAGTGAAGAACGTCACAATCTTAACGATCTACTCAGTCGCAGTCGCGACAGCGGCACATCTTCACCCCAGCCACTTGAAGGCCCAATAAAATTCAAATCAAGCATTCTATTGGGTAAACAAAGAAACGAAGTAGTTGCCAGCTCAATAAATAACCCTGCCATAAGCACAACAGAACCAGTAAACACGAATAATAGTGAACGTAATACAATAAGCTCCGCTAATACGACTGAGGAAGAAAGCGATTCCAATGACTCGGTATTCTCCAGCAGTAGCTCTATCAACTCCGTAAACTACTGCAGCGATCCTACGTCTTTCTCTAGTATGGATTTTCGCGATGTCTATCTAGGCGGTAGTTGCTTTTTGCGAACAACATGGCGTCAGGAAATAGCCATGCCTTACTTAAAGTCAAAAGGGGTTACGTTTCATTTGCCCACGCTGCATGAAAGCATTCAAACCACTAAACTGGATCTTCCTGATAAAACAAATGTTGATGAAACTAGACCGATGATTGGAGAGGAGCGAACGCTTATAAGAAAGTGTCGAAAATACCGAGGAACAGGTAAATCACCAAGAAGTAAAGATGGTGAAAACCTGCTGCAGGTCGACGAGGAAGAAGAAGTGACTGTCGAGGAAGAATTCAACAGCTGGTCACTGCCAACAATGCGTCCGAATCTTTATAACCATTCGCTGCTTGATTCGAGTCGGGTGCTTCTCTTTGTCATAACCAATGAAACGCGTTCATTGGCGCCAATGACATTAGCTGCCCATTGCATTGGTCTCATGTACAATGTGGTGTTAACCGTGCAGACGCTACCAGATGATTGCATCATCAGCCAAGAAAAGGTGAGTTTGCAACATAAAGCACAATGGTACTTTAATAGCTTATGTTGTGTTTTTAACTACAGCTCACTCCAATTGCTATCAAGGATTACAATCGCGGTCGTGCATATTTAACTGATCTGGCCAAACGACAAGGTGTGCCTGTTTTTAGCGAACTAAAGCCGGCACTAGAATGTACTGTCGAAAAAATAAAAGCCTTTAATTCCAGAAACAGATTTGACTAACTGGTAATCTATTCTTAGCCCTGACCTGTATGTTGTCATATTGCTCCAGTGAACTAGCTTTTATTATCAGCTAGTTTAAAATGTATCGGTGTCCAACTTAAATATTTGTTAATTTTAATACTTTGTAATTTTAGGAAAATTCTCTTGACTTACATTTACTTTTATTAAAATAGACTTAAAAAGATTTATTTAAATGTTGTCGCTATAGTTCAATAAATATCCATACATTTATTTTATATTTATTGTGTTAAAATAATTTCAAATTAAATTTAAGTTTTTATTATTTATCTGTCATTGTTTCTATGCAAATCTAAGCCCATTAATTAAAATTTGTAAAATTACATATGCGCATAACTAAGCTTGCCAATTTGCAAACGATAATATTCCGGATACAATTTAGAACTGAAACTATTCATTATCAATGCGTTTGCTTATAAATCAGAGTTCAGAGCTCAGCTATCTTTTATAAATTCCAATACAAAATTTAAATTTTTTTTTTAAGAAAAGCTTTTCTTATTGCTATGGTTGAAATGAAACAAGTTATATGTACAAGCAAAACTAATATGAAAATAAGATATATAAGAAAACAATTTGCAAAGACTAAGGAACGAATGTCATTCATAACTTAATCGCACATTAGCAAGTGTTTTTGGAATGTCTGGACTAAGAACGTTAGGTTGGCGTGCTTTTGCGTAACTATTAATTTTAGTTTAAGAAAATGCTAATAAATTAAGATATTAAACTAAAAACATCAGATGTTTCACTCTTACTTGTTGTTTGGTGGAAAAGTTTGAAATAATTTTTTGTGTACAATTCTCTTGAAAGCTCAACTAAGCTAAGCTAAAGCTTATATAAAATATTAAGAAATTAGAAAAGATTTTAATTTGTACTACAATAAAGCGCATAGCTTTTGTAATAAGAATAACGATCCTTTTCTTAGCTATCAAATAAAAGTCATAAATTTGAGCATCTCATTAACCGTGTTTTCATGCTCATTGTTTTTCTCAATTTGATTTTAAAAATTTTGAAAAAAATAGAAAATTTGAAGATTTCTATTATATACTCAATATATAATAAAGAAAAGCACAATAAAAACGAAAATAAGCTAGTTTCTTATTGAATCATTTCAGATACAACATTAGACGAGAATTTTTTTTATCACTCTTTCTTAAAGGTATACCCATAATTTGGGTAAAACCTACTGAAACCAGTGTATTCCTTTCTTGTGAAAAAATTTTGCGTTATATTCTCTGATTGCTTAAGTCAGGTGATTAAAGTGGTTTAAGCATGGACAAGAAAATATTGATTTTCTATTAAAAATTTTATGAACACGGAACTGTTTTCTTCAAAATGTTTTTATTGCCAAGACAATATAAATCAGCAACAGGTTTCTGGTTTCTATTTTTTTGTTATTCATAAAATTTTAAAACTATTCGATATTTTATACATTGAAATACTCAATCCCTTACAAATGCATATTTAGCCCAACAAGTCCTTGAAAATTTGTTTACCAGTGAATGACACAATTTTTATTGATTCGTGGAAGATTCTATTTGCATGACTTTTTATGTTATTTCTTCAATTAACGATTACACTTTTTTAAGAAAAACAGAAAAATAATGTAAATATTGAATGAAGTTTGACTGATTTGCAATTATAAAAAGGTGTTAAAAAAGATTGAAAGTTATTTTGTATTGAAATTAAGATATGGTTATCCGGGACTATTTTCAAAGTACTCAATTTTAGTCTAATGATACAAAAATTGTTTAGAGCTCAAAAGAAAACCTATCTTTTCCTGAATATCGTATACCTTTGCAAAATTATTCGTTAAAATTTATTTATGTTTCTTGGAGTACTCACTTCGAGTGTTTGTTTTTTAATAGATACGAATAACTTTCTATTGAGCCCCAAAAGCTCAGCGACTACAAAAAACTAAACATTAATTAATCTTGTTCCGGTTGTGTATCAACCTGAACCGGTATAAGCTAAGTTAATTTTAAATTAACCATGCTTTAGAGATAGAAGAGTAGTTTTTGAAAAAGTAAAATTTTTATTTTTATGTAGGCATTTCCAAGCTGGCGTTACGTACGATTTGTACGAAAAAATATTTAAAAAAGTAATGTAAAAGTGCAATTTATAAAAAGATTTTTTTTTATATTTGCATTGAAATTAAGTACCACTATATTAAGTAAAAAACTATGATAACAGTCGACCCTAAGGATTTAAAGATGTAAGGCCCGGTTTACACTTGTCAATAATTGACGGTAAATTTTTCCGAATTTCTTTTTAAACTTGACGTTCATGTTTATACACATCAAGAGTTGACGGTCAATTCTTGTTATGTTGAAAGCGAATAGAAAAAATAACGGGACAACGAACAAACACAAAACGAATTGATGGTACGATCAATTTTTTTCTTTCACTTTTGTTGCGATTTCCGCACCACCGAACACAAGACTTGATCGTCAATTCTTGACAAGTGTAAACTGGGACGAAGCAAAAATACGTGTTGGTTTTGTTACAAAAAACAGAAGTGATTTTTGACTTGGATTTCAAAATTAGCAAAAATCTCTGAATTGGGCAAACTTTTTTAGAAGGATTTGAAATAACATACGTTTATTCTCCAAGTGATCAGATTAAAAATTCTTCTGTTTTTTTTAGTCTTTTTGACCTGACGTGACGTTAGTGACGTTACGTTACTTAAATTTCCATTGTAGTTCAGTTGGGTAATTAAGTAATTAGGTAGTTAAGTAATTACTTATGTAATTCAGTAATTAAAAAAAGAATTTAATATATTTTTCTTTCCTTGCCTACTAAACATTTACTAAACATTTACAAAAAGAAAAACTACATTTGTGAAACAATGCAGACGATTTGTAAAATGGTAAATGAATTTATGTAGAAATTACTTAAATTAATAAAATTAGAATGTTTCTCTTAGATAACATTATAAAATAATAAGTTTTTAGTAAGTTTTGATTTTTTGGTCACGATTAACTTTTTTGTGGAAATGCCCATATCTAGATATTAAAGCGTTTTACGAATATTTGAAGTTTCCCTGAATCTTCTAAAATACACTGCTAGGAAAATCCTAATTAGGGATAACTTCTCTGTGGGCATTTTGAGCAAAAGTAGTGTATAGTTTCGTTGTATTTTCACTATATCGGTGTATAGGAATAAATTGAAAGAGTTTTGGTGTATTTTCAATTATTTCCTGATGCAAAGCATTTTAAAAGTGTACAAAAATCACACAAAAAACCTCAAAATGTCTTCAGACTTATGTTTATTATTTTTTAAGGTATGAAAAAATAAACGTGCTTCAAGTGGTTGCAATTTTTATTAATAACAACTCTGCTTATTTAGCTTTTTTTCAGCATATAAAATATAAACAAAACTTGGCGTTGTCTCTGTTCAATGCATTTGGTAGCCAAGTTAGGGTATCCAAAAGCTCTTTAAGTCGTTTCAGCACTTTTTGTCAACCAGAATCGTGTAGCTCCAAGCACGAACACAACGATACACAATCATGATGAGCCGCCATTCATGCAAGTAAGAGAGAAAGAGAAGGGTGGAGAGCAGTTAATTGTGTTTTAAAGAGTGAGGAAGGGAGACCCTAGGGCTCCAAGTGAAAATTAAATTTCCATGATAGTATGTGGCACGGCCCGCTCACTCACTCAATCAAAACAAATACGGCCCTACCGCGCACCACATTCGGCACTTGGATTTCATTTATTTCCCGGAGATTCTTTGAAGGGGAGCTACGAGAGTGAACCGCAAACAAATATGGGAGTGCGGGAAGAACGGTGACGAGTGTTTTGATGACTTTCAAATGATAACAATTTCTTCAACATTAAAATCGCAGTGGCCAGCGATCGGTTGTCGTCGTCATTTTTATATTGTTTATTTCACAATCTTTTGGCTACTTATCAGCCCGAAAATATAGTTCCCGTGAAGTTATTTTGGACAACATTTATTTCATACAGTAACAGGATTAATGCAGTAATGTTTGTTTAAAAGATGATTAAAATTGCTAAAACCGTATTCCGATTTTCATCGTCGGTTGTGTCTTAAAACAAAGTGGCTATCGGTTAAAAAAATTAAATTTTTCATTTATTTTTTTTTTCATAAGTAAGCCAATGTAGCCGAATCGTTTTTACTCTACTCGCGCTGTAGTTAAACTTGAGAGTGTAGATCGCTTAGTTCGCAGTGCGGAAAATTCTTTCGAGGTGCGGTCTTAAGAGCGAGTCTGCTTTAAAATGGCAATATAAAAATTTTCAACATGGAAAAAATGTGATATTAAGACTGATCCTAAGATATTTACTTAATTATTAAGTTTGTAAATCGCTTCTATGTAAATCGCAAACATTGATCGCGACGTAACACAACAGCCACAGCAACAACAACACCTGACACTTAACTTACACATTTGCCTTAATTGAATACATATACGTTCACATTCTATACATGCATGTTAATGATGTTGGTGGGTGAGAGTGTTGTGTATTTGTAAAAACAACCTCTGCGCTATGAGCTCTACTCAATTGAACTCAGCTGAGCTGAATTGATTGCCGCAGTAAAAACTAAATAAATGAAAACAGCGCGTCCGTCACAACAACAACACTAATACAACAACTTGAACGTTCTGTTTCAAATTAATAAAGCCACTAGAAAACAAAAGCATATACTATTTGAACAAAAACAACGTCAAGCAAATCACTTCCACAGACCGGCCCCTACCTAAACAGGTCGCTGGCAATTGAAAGTGTGAAACTAAGTCGTTCCTCTAGTCGTAGAATAAAATAAAAGGAACTGGAGTTAATCAACCTCGTCTGCGGTCAACGGAACACAACCCCCTCAAGAAAAACAGAAAACAATTTATAGAGACGAGAGCAGAGACGGGACATTTTTAGGGTGAGCATAATAAATTTGTGTATTTTATCCCGTTTGAAAAAATTTTGTCGGTGATGACATTGTAATGCAGAACTGTAAGCGGAATGAGACTAAATACGATTTGTGCTGTTAAGATCGATAGCTTATTTTTATTGTTTAGACAACATTTCGGCTTTATTCGTTCTGCATAGGTACAAGGAAAGTCAATTCCGGGTTACCAGACGATTTAAGCCACTTTAAATCCCGGAATTTTTAGTCCGGAATTCCGGGATTTCCAAATAAAAAATAAAAAATTTTTGGCACGATTACGATTTCCATGGCCCCAAGATCTGAATATGCAGTTTTGAAGAGCTCATTGAGAAAATAAGATTCACCGAAAAATTTATCGATAAGTTATCGAGTTATCGATTTTTCAAAAAAATTTACTAAAAGAAGTCAATGTAAATTCGACTATATCTATGCTTATATTTGACCGATCGGGAGGATTTGGGTATCATTAAAAAAAAACAAATAATTGTACAATTTGTAAAAGGCAGAGTCACTTTTTTTATTAAAATTAGGAAAAATATCAATGGCTCCTTTTACAGAAAAAGTACATTTTGTAAATTTACGAAGAAATATTTTTTTTTCGTTCCATATTAAAAACATTTTAAATATCTTTCGAGTGACACCTAAATAATTCAGATCGGACAAATATTAGCATAGATATAACCGAATTTGAATATTGGTTCCGTTGAGTAAACATTTTTTTTTAAATCGATAACTAATCGATACATCGATAAATCTTTCGGCGAATCTTTATTTCTCAAAGAGTACTTCGAAGCTACATATTCAAATCGAGGGACCACGGAAATCACCCTAAAATTTCTATAACTAATATTTGTGTAAATGCAACCGTGTAAATATAGAATTAGAATAACCTTTTATTGAGGCTGAAAAGTGAAATCGCTTCTTTCGGAGAAGAGGGAGGAAAAGTATCGGAAGATTTTAAAGACGATGAGTGGGATTGTCAGAAATTCATTTGTTTTATGGTGGAGGCAATCGTGGTCGAAACTTAGAGATTGCTTACAATTCTGTGGTCATAAAGCATAATAGCATAACTCAAATTATCGTAAAAAACGATAAAGTTTTTAACCTTGCCACACCTGGTTCCCTGAAGTTAGTTAGAAGTTGGTTAGAGAATGAAGTTAGTTCAAAACTTTAACAAATTTTTCGATAGTTTCAATTCAATTGGATTCCCTGAAGTTACAGAATCAGGCATGGCAAGGTTCAAAACTTGATCGTTTTTTACGATAATTTGAGTTATGCTGTTATGCTTTGTGACCACAGAATTATTGAATCACTATTTCTTCAACTAGCATAGAATCTCATACGGTGCTTCTCAAGAGCGGGTTATATTTGTAATAATATCCAAACAAACCGCTATAATGATACAGTAGACGAGTTTATCAGCTTAATATACAACTTAAAAAATAATTAGAAATAAAACCTTTGATTTTGAAAAGTCTTTTCTAGCCTTAATTTGACTTAAGGTATGACCTGCGGTTCAAGCCCATAAAAATAACGTTTTTTAAAATTGCTGTAGCTCAGTCGTTTTTCAATGTATCAATTTTGTTTTTTTTTTTACATGAAAGAAGGCGCTATTTTTTAACTTTTTCCTTACTTTTTTATGTTTCGATGTTTTTATCCCCCCCCCCTCCCAGAGCTATGAAAATGGGTACGTAAAAATGAGAAGGCAAACGGGGTGTCGTTTTTCTTGATAACCAGTTGTCGTATCGAAATTCTGCGGGCGGTATTTTGTTAGTAATTAGGCAGCTCCTGAACTAGGATATTTCCAAAATATAAAAAATTGACAAAATGGCATAATTTTTAAAAAAGGTCAAAAATTAGCTGTTTTTGTGGGTTTTTGCCCCACCCCTCCCCCGATAGTAAAGTTAGCTCAATTATTCTAGTTCAGGACCTACCTGACGTGATTACCTACAAAACGACGCCCGCTGCATCTTCATTCGACTTCTGGCTCTAGAGAAAAACGACACCCCAGTTTGAAAAAAGTGATTTCGAGAAAAACGCATTTAAAGTTTTATTACTGCACTTCGGCGCGAGTGTATATATACATATATAATCCAAAAATAATTCGAATTTAAAAAAATCCTTTTAAGGCATTAGTTTTGAAGGATTTTAGAAGACATTTATGAAAAAAAAAAATAGAAAAAAATTTTCAATCGCAGGTCATACCTAAAACACGATAAAACATGAAGACAGTGTCCTAGAAAAAGTGTTTAACATTTATATAATTTTACCTTGAACTGTTGTGTAATATATATTATTAGGTAATTTTTTACTCTTTAAATTAATAAAACTTTTTTTTTATATATTTATTTATTAGCCGCCACTTTAACCTAACCTAGTCATTATTCTAATATTTAAGGTTTTTTGAGTTTCTTGCTTTATAAATGAATTGAATTACATTTTTAAGTTTCTAGTAATAAATTATAAAAAAATTGTATTAAAAACATTTTGCTTTGTAGTTTTCAAAATATTTTTATAAAAAAAAAAAAAATTATATAGGTACTTTTTTAATTTTTCGATACCGAACTAGTCCCGGGACTGAGATGTTCAATCCCGATAATGCCGGTAAGACTAAGACTCCCTAGTAGGTACATAGTTTTTTTTAACCGGAAGTCTTGCATTGAAGTGTATTTGTGAAAATAATTAGTCTTTATATTTGAACAAGAACATAGTTTTATACATAAAATAACTAAGATTTTATTAAACATTAATTCTGAAATGCTAGCGAAAACCATAAATCCGTTTATTAAATCATAAAAATTCTTGTGAATACAATTTGTGGCGTCATTTGCTTTCGTTTGTTATTTTTCACTTTTGTTCTGTTTTTGGCTTGGAGAGGATTTTCGTTCAGTCTTTTTTGTTCTCTTCTATCTTGTGCGCCATAAACAGCACACATACTCCCATCGTCACTTGCTGGGTAAGGTAGATGTCATCAGTGTTTTAGCGGCCATGTCCGAACAAATGTAATAGAAAATTGTAAACAGGCTTTGGAGGACTCGCAGCTCAATTGTTTTTTAGAAATAGCTTATTACATTATGTGTCCATTTACCACTGGGTACTTATGTTCATCAATCAAGCTCTCGGTTGTGAAATCGAAGTTTTGCTTGTATCAGAAAAGCATAGTCTGCTGTAAAAATCAGAAAAAGTGACGGAAATAAATGCTGTTCGATCGTCAAGTAAAAACGAGATAGTCTGATACAAATATCTGTTATTTTAACGATCGATCGCCTGTTTAGATATAATTAAGCATGTACGTAGTTAAATGAGAAATACTGCACGTGAAATTTGAATGATATGCATTTTTATAGCCAGTTAAAAGACACGCCTACCTCTTGCAAGCTAGTATTAAAGCGGCCTTTCCGGTTTGTCTAATATTAATATCAACGTCAAAGAAACTTTTTATAAACCTAGAAACCTAGTGACCTTGGATGTATTGGAGTCATTTGTCCCATAAAAAGATACGATTAAGGGATTAATGCAAGTACAACGCTATTTAAAAATCCAATATTTGTCATCATTCTATAGCATTCAATAATAACAATCTCAAAGCATTCTGATAACAATTTTAATATTAAAAATTCCCTTACATTTCAAATTAAAAATACTTGTGAAAATGTTACCAAGGTGAGAAATTTCTTTAATTTATTTCAATTATAATAATGGAATTTAATATGATGGAAAAGAGTTTTATGTTTTTGTATGCATGTTCCATATATATCACGTTCTTGACAAAACTAGTTTACTGCCAAAATCACCCGTTGATGCAACTATTTTCTCATGGTCTGGAAAGTTGTTGCCATTTTTTTTTTTTAGTTTTATAAAATATTACTGATCAAACAGTTTTTGACAATTATACCATACTTTAAAAGCAAATAATGCTGTCTTTATAGATTTTTAATTGGTTCGACCAATTTTAAACAATGGGACAAATGATAAAGAATTTAACATTTTAGGCTTTCAAGTAATCTGTTTTATTTTTCTCGAGATTGACGTAGTTCTTATTGTATATTGATTATAAATTAATGAACATCGAAGAGTAGGCTGTGTCGGATTATCGAAAAAAATGTTGACCCAATTGCTCTCAATAACTCGGGACCTCGTGATTTTGGGTTCTCCAAATTCCGGAAGCAAAAAAGAAATTTTAAATGAAATCAGGATATAACATTGGTTCATAGTAAAAAATAGTGCCAGCATTAGAACTTTTTGACGCTACGAAAAAAATCAATTTTTCTACGTATTTATCTATGATTTAATTCAATTTAATGAAAGAATTAAAAAATTTTTAAGGACGAAGTTCCATGTAAAATTTAATTTTTTTTTTCAAATAGTAAAAATGAACTCGCTATCTGAAGAATATATCCCTGAAGTTTAAAGCTAAAATGAAAGTCTGAAAGGTCCATAAAAATTCGCCAAAGTTATGGTTTCTATAAAATTAATTTCATTTCAAAATATGCATTCATAGGGAGGAGCATCAAATATTTTTCACCTCAAGGTCTCATTATTTTATTATTTCTTTACAATTTTCGAAAGCAGGAGAAAGTGATACATCGGCTTTGCTGCTTAAATCGAAGCCTTAGTTACCTACAGCCTTGCTTAAGAATACTCGAACAAATCGTTTTCATTAACTGACATACAGATCAATGGCCGCATTCAGCGCAGACAACAGTTGGCAACTATTGTGTAAAAATTTGCTGAATGGTACATATTTGGTAGCGCTAACTAAAACTGATAAAGTAGCGAACGCCTTTTAATCGAGCGAACAAATTCTATGCTACATGAACACAACTGTTTGCTTGACTGTCAGATGCTGTTACTGACGCTGTTAAATTAATAAACGCTGAAAGAACGCAGCAAATTTAAGTGAGAAACCTTTGCAATTGAATTAAATTTACATAAAAATTAAATTGAATCTAATTTCTGACGTGTAGAGTAGCAACACATTCAGAGAAAAACATCGTGATCTAAGGTAGCGCTGCCATTACAGTTCACAACAGTTGTCTGCGCTGAATGTGGCCAATAATATACATGCTTTTATGGGTGCTACAAAAGTTTGTGCCCTTTATAATTACAACTGAGGCTAAAAAAGTTACTTATAAAAGTTTAATTATTTTAATGAAGTCACTTTTTACAGAAAATAGACGTGGTTTTCATCCAATTTGTCAAATTTCAAATTCAGAGTATCTACGTTTAACCCTAGGACGCTCACTATGCGAATGTTACATAAACACTACACTGGGCTTACGCACACCTCACCGTAGCATTTCAACTCAATACAATATTAATAAAGTTTTTGTGATAAAAAGATATATGTATGTATATTTTCTATTTGATTTATCACATCGAAATCGAAAGAAATCGAAAAGTTTCTTCTTCAAACGAAGAAGATCAAACTGTGTCTGGAAAAAATACGATTTAATGTAAAATTAAAAAATGTTTAATGGCATTTTTTATAATCTTTATGTTATTGAAGAATCAAGAATTTTTATGTTATTTTTCTAGTAATTTTTTTTCAAGATTTCATCGTTAATTTAAAAAAAAAAGAAGAAGATACAAATGAAGCGTAAAAGAATCATGAATCGAAATTTCAAAGTGCTCACAAATTTTCCTATTGGTGCACAGTGTGGAATTTGATCAATCTAGGAGGACAAAAGTAAAAAAACACTTGCAAAAATAATTTTTTTTCTAAAAAATAAAGCAAAGACGCACAGGAAGCCATGTCAAAAGTTAAAAAACAATTGCTTTATCCGATATACTTAAAACGGCTGCCGAAGAACAGTGGTTTTTGTGCTTTTTAAAATTATTTCCAACACCAAGATAGCAGTTTTTTGTAGTGCGCTGATTAAAGTTAGCTTTTAAACTTCTTTTGGTATGAAAAAACCTTTGTGAAAGTATGAAAATAAATTTACAATAAAAATATTTACTTCATAAAGCTAGGTTTTATTGAAAGTAACTTTTATTAAACCTTTTTTAAAAAGCATCAAAAAAGACGTTGTAGAGTTAACTTTTACAAAAAATCTTCTTGAAAACTTTACTATGAGTTTTTAAACACAACAACTATGTCAAAGGCATATATTGCTAAACTTAGAGTAAATTTAAAACCTATAATAAAAATTACTCAGACGTAAACATTTAGAGCACCGAAATGAGTAAATTTTTTGTCTCCTCTAAAAAAACTCCGTTGATCGAAATCTGTAGTTTTAAAAAGGTTAAAAATTGTCAAGCTGTGTAACATATATAATGGAATGCCACAACTATTGGCTTAGTTTTTACTTGTTTTTTTTTTACTTACACTGTAGGTACATTTTCAATTTATGAAAAGACACACAAAAACGTCGAGACACATGAACTTAATTTTCGGTCGTAGAATTTAGTGGCGTATCCAGTTTTTCCCTATCTGGTCAAAATCTCGAGATATTCCAATTTTTTAACTTCGCCCTTCATATGCAAAAAGTTAAAAAAAAATATAACTTTTAAGCAATAACTTTTTATTGTCTACTCAAAAATACCTCGAACGTAAAAGTCGAGTTCAATTCTTAAAGTTTGAGCACAAACGGAGGTGGTCAACATTTTTGGTTTTCACAAAAAAGAAAAATACAACTAAAAATGGGTTTTAAAAAGACTGAATTTCAATAGCGAATATCTCGAGATTTTAAACAGAATGGTAAAAACTGAATATGCCACTAAACGCAACGAACAAAAATTTAGTTTACGTGTTTTGACGTTTTCGTGTGCCTTTTTGACATCCCTAAAATACTATCGTCGAATTGTATGATTCTCCTATAATGTTATCCTGGCTCATAAGCCATATCTAATAGAGGTGCTATCGAATGTTTTCTAACACATGTTAAATTTACATCATTATATCAATGTGCTGCTTTCCAAACTATAATTTGAAAAACTTTTTAAAATTATTTTTTTAATTGGAAACTAGCTTTAAATGTTTCCATATGCTCATAGAGAAAATATTATCTCTTACAAATTTCGAAATAATCCACAAACCGTGCTATTACTTTTACTTTTCGAAACACTGGAAAATAATCTTTTTAGTCAACATGTCGATAAGATTCTAATATCACTTTGTATCAGCTAAAAATTATGATAGAGCACACATACAAACAGTACCTCAAACTTACAATAACTAAGGTTTCAAACAGCTAGATATGAGCCACGAGAACCATGAATTTCTCCTTTTTAATATTATTTACTTATATACTATTTGTGTTAAGATGCAATAAATGAATAACAAAAAGCCTGTTATCAAAATAATCATAAAACAAAAAAAAAGATAAAAACTTTATTTTATGATATAAAAACAGTTGAAATATGGCCTTGTTTGTATATACTTTTATGATCGCATTTATTGCAATTGCATTCAACATAAGGATATATGATTATCGTTAATAATCGATTTAATAATTGTATTGAACTAAATAAATAGAACATTCCAGTTAGCTTAGAGACAAGACACATTAAATGAGTTTGCATTTTTAAATAACATTAATTCCTTATTTCTTATTGATTGCAGAAAAACTTATATACATTGTATATAGTTCGAGTGAAAAAACTTGAATGAAATGAAAAGTTATGAAGGATTCACAAGAGCTGACCCAAGATATCAAGGTTGACAATGAGAAAAAAATGGAGGACTTAGATAGAGAGCAAAATGAAAATGGTGAGTCTTGGTTCTTGCTAGATTTCACCTTTTATATTTTCTTTTTTTTAACTCATTGCTGTATTTTTATCAGAATTTAATTAATTAATTTGTATCTTATATTAAAAAGATTACCTTAGATTACTTCATTAATATTTTTTCTCTCTCATCATAAATCTCATAACTCAATTCTGAAAACTTCGTTTTTAATATGACTCTTTCGAAAATTAAAACTTGGGATAAAAACAAAAACTGACCCTACTTTTATAAACTTTATCTCTTAATATACTCCCTCCCTAATTGCCAGCTATCTTCTCTAGTCATATTAATCAACAAAGTTCGCTTGGTTATGATAACCTCATATCAGTCAAAATGGTCTGGCAGACGCACAGAATGCTTTACAAATTTATGCTAACATTAACACTCGTAGCTTTTGATAAATATAGTAGAGTAGTTTGCTCACAGAATCCTCGTTCTAATAAAGATTATTTTTCGTGAGCTGTCTCTATGAATTTTTTTAATCCTCACTCTTTCGCTAGAACGAAATAGTCTCTTCCAGTCTAGTGTGAGAGATGTCAGTACAGTCTTTCACAAACATTCACACATCAGTTAATTTAAAAAAAACTTTTTAGCTGTTATTTTAAATACAAACAAATTAATATTCATTGAAATCAATACGATTGACAACGTCGTCAAATGTCACTTGCTGCTGTTTACACACATAGCTTATAAAGAAAAACTTAAAAAACCTTATCCGGTATTTTCTTTACACTGTATACAGCGCTATAATTTGCTGTCTCTTCCAATGTGTTTGTTATTTTTAGCCTTTTTGCATACGTTCAACCTCAGGTTCAACTTAAAGTTGGCGACTTCTATGTGATGGGAACAGCCAAGCTTGAAATACGGTGAATTCAATATCAACTTTTTATGTAACTAAATAGCTACGCCTTGTGTAAATTATTATTAATTAGATGTTAACGCATTCTGCACATACAGTTGACCACCTAGGCGAAGCAATTTGGAGTCATGCAATTATCAACGGAAAAGGTACAGTAAAAGAAATAGAATCTATCGTTTGATAACAATAAGGGTATTCACTGCATTTGTTAAAACCTGTAAAAATTTTGTATGGGAAACGACTGAGCAGCTAGTCAAGTTAACTAGCAAGGTTACAGGCTGAGCACAGTGTTTCTCTTTAGCAGTCGTTTGTTAAGTCGGAAACATCCAACTTATTAAGTACCGATAAATCGTTTTGGAATTGAGTTCTTGGAAGTACCAAATAAGTTTCATAGCTTTTACAAATATAAAATGAAAACTTTGTAAAGATGTGAAAAGAATGCAATGTAAAATTCAAATATTTTTTTAGCTGCCAAGTAGTGGTTACTCGAATACCAGTAACTCGAATGAAAACTTTGTAAAGATGTGAAAAGAATGTAATGTAATGTAATTCAAATATATTTTTAGCTACCAAGTAGTGGTTACTCGAATACCAGTAACCCGAATAACCAGCTGATTTTGGCATATCAGCTTAGCATTTGGTTATAAAACAAACGTAAGTGCGTTAACTTTAACAAGTAAGCAACTTTGCAAGGCTTAAAAAAATTAAGTGAATACCCTTATTATAAAATTTTTCAACTTATAAGCAAGATATTCGTTCTAAAATATAAAAAAAAATAGAAGCTTAAAACTATTTCAAAAAAATACTATTATTTATGAAATCAATGGCAATAAAACAATAACAGTTTTCTTGATGTGTTAAAAATAATTTTATAATAAGGTAAACTAGATGGTCTATTGGACGTTATTTCAAATAATAATATAACTAATAATTTTAATTCTTTGCTGTAGACTTCAGTACTTCTCACAAAAACACATTTTGGTAGTAAACGTTTATTTAAACCCTTAAATGACACACCCAATGTGCATAACGTTAAATAGCACTCTAGTGCGAATTCGCACCATCGGTTTTTTGTTGCATATAACTCAGATGTGAAATTTTTGAAAAGAATCCATTTGTAAGTTTAATTTTTTTAATGATTTTCCCTTGATTAATTCGTTTTAAAAAAAAATCAGTAAAAATAATTTTTAGTAAGTATGGATCATATTTTGCAAATTAGTGCATGGATTTAATTTTAAAAAATAGTGTATTTTTGGAAAGAATATAGAACATATTTTGCAAATTTGTGCATGAATTTTATTTTAAAAAATAGTGTATTTTTGGGAAAAATATAGAACAGTACCAAAAATAAATTAAATATTACCCATGTTGGCTGATTTTTTCATTCCAAAAACTATATGCTGCCGTTCTTGATTTAGACCTGTCGAGTAAACAGAAAAATTTCCAACAGTTTTTATTTTTTGGCAGTGCGAAGTCGAAGGCTTAGCCGTCTAATAATTTGTCATTGCCAAGGAATTTTGCTTCGCACTTTTTTTGAATGATTGTTATTTTTTTCCACTTTATTAACTGATAACACTTTTATTGGGAGCTGTTAAATGTATATATTTATAGATGTATGTACAAGTATATATTAAAAGCAAACTCATCAGGGACTAAAAAACTTATCAAGTGTGTGTGTGTGTGTGTGTGTGTGTGTGTGTGTGTGACTTATTTTGTTTTAGTAGACATTTAATAAGCAATTAGATTATATTAAATTTTTATTATTCACAATGTGGCTAATAAATACAAAGTTAAGTTAAGATATATAATTGAGACAAAAGTTTTTGTAACTATTGAATTTTTCATACAGAACTAGTGGTTAAAATTAAATGAAAACATAAAATGTTACCGATCATTTGCTGAACGGCGAATTTGATCAGTTGTTATAGATATAACAAAAGGAAAGAAGAAAGTTGTTATAGATATCCTTTAATTTTAAGTACATTTTTTTATAACATGTATTAGTGCAAAAAACGACCTAGAAGGCCAATCTTATTTTCGTACTTATTTCCACATCTTAGCATTTTTTTCAGACAGTTTTGATATGATGTTAATAATAAGCTTCATTTGGAAACGAGTGTTGAATTTTTCTGAATTGGGTTTCACTTTTTTGCAATGCCACCTAGGCATCTGTCAGTAGGCAAAGTATTTGCTAGGACGTGCATTTAAATTTAGAAGTGTTTCTCTTTTTTGTATTTTAGTCTGTTCATATTTTTCCGAAACGAGAATGGAATTTTGTTTTATTTTGACTAGAATTAATTTAAATTAAAAGAAAAATTCCATTTAAATATTACACCGTGCAACAATTATAGGAAAAATTTTGCACACACGAACTAAACCATATACACTTGAAACTAGAGGCAAAGGATAGTAAAACTGCGTTCTCACTTTTTCTCAAGAAGGTCAGGATTTTTGTTTATAGGACCTTCAAGTTACAAAAAGTACTTGTTTGAGCAAATTTATTTAAATACTTAAAACCTTCAAAGTATTGAAATATGGGTATCAAATGAAAGAGAACATTCTCTTTTATCAGAAATACGAAGTGCCAAAACATCCGTACCAAATATGTAGATAAGTTTAACTGACTTATGTACGGAAATAATTTCGGAACAAATAATACGGACTTATGTATGCATATAATTTTTAATTTTTTTGAAGTAAAAAATTCCATACTCTTAATACCAAACCAAAAAAGCTTTTAAAATATATATTTTTTTTTTGTTTTGATAAAAGAGATTGTCTTCTTTCATTTGTTATTCATATTGTCGTGTGTTACAGATTTTAAGTATTTGAATAAATTGTTTTAAGCAACTACTTTTTGTAACTTGAAGGTAACTTTAAAAAAAATCCTGACCTTCTAGAGAAGAAATGAGAACGCAGTTTATCTATTCTTTGTCTCTAGTTTCACATGTATATGGTTTACTTCGTGTGTGCAAAGTGCTGTCGTACGGTGTTATATGTCAAAAATTTTCAGCTGCAATTGATAAATCACTTTCAGCTCAGCCGTTGCGACATGTTGCCAGAGGATTCCGATGTCAAAAACTTTATCATCGCATTTAAGTAAACAGCAAAATTTTGTCACTCAAACTGAGAAACTACCCGCTTGTAAAAATTTGTCAGTGATAACATTGTAATGCAGAACTGTAAGCGGAAACAAAATCTTGTTTGTGCTCACTTTTTAATTGAGCTTACATTATTTTGTTTTCATTGTTCAAACAATAGCTTGTCTTTATTCGTATGTGTAGCAACATCGTGTTTTCTAACAGCAAGTTTTGCAGTGAAGTGTATTTGTGAAAATTATTAATCTTTATGTTTAAACCAGAATAAACTTTTATATATAAAATAACTAAGTGTTATTCAACATTAATTCTGAGATGCTAGAAAAAAGGTAATAGATTGTACAAATTATTGTGAAAATAATTTGTGGCGTCATTTGCTTTTGTTTGTTTCTCTTCAGTATGTTGTCTTTCGTTTTCGTTGTTTTTGGCGTAGATAGGATTTATGTTCAATTTCTTTTAGTTCTCTCCAAATTTGTGTGTAATTTTTTGTTCTCTTCTTTCTTGCGCATACCTACTCCCATCGTCGCTTACTGTGTTAGATAGATGTCATCAGTGTTTTAGCGGCCAAGCCTGAACAAATGTATTTCAGGATTGTATACAGGCGTTGGCGGCCCCGCAGCTACATTGTATTTGGTTGCGTCATGTGTCCATTTACCACTGAGTATTGAAAGTTGGAGAGAGTGATACTTCCCCAGTGGTAAATGGATACATGACATGGCCAATTATTTCTAACAATAATGTTTTATATATGTTCGAACATGACCGCTAAAACACTGATGTCATTTACCTTACATAGTAAGCGACAATTGGAGTAGGTATGCACAAGAAAAAAGAGACAAAAAACTAACGCTCAAAATAGGAGCACAAAAAATTTTACGAAAATCCTGTACACTAAAAACACAATGAAAACGAAAGAGAACACACCGAAAAGAAACATACGAGAGCGAATGAAGCCACAAACTATTTTTACAACATTTTACAGTTTTGATGAACTGTGGGTATTAGGGTATAAGAGAATAATGTGGTATATGCTAATATCTCCGGTTCTGCGAAAGTTATTTTAACGCAATTTTCCTTAAATTTGTGTAAAGTCATAAAAAAAAGAAAGTAGAGTTCAAGAAAATCTATGAAACCAAACACGTTTTCAATCAGTTGAACTAAAAATGCGATCGCGTTTGGTCGACTTTTTTTTTTTGGTTCCAAAATTAGTGAAGTTTTCTTAAGAAAAACAACGAGCTGCTATCTATTATTCTGTACTTATTGCATTTTAGTGTTAAGGTTTGATTTATATTCGCTGCATTTTGTCAGTTCTCAACACTTTAATTCAATTTAAGAGGTATAAAATCCGATCGTATCAAATTGGCTTTTGTGGTATACATCTTGGCGACTAATGTGCTATGATCATATATAACATGAAATGTTTTTTGTCTTAAAAATTTTTCAAATTTAATTCACTCAAAGATAATTTAATAAGGCGTTGGGTAAAATGTTACAGTATACTAAATTGCACCTTTGCAGTGCACCACAATACCCTACAAATTTCTAGGATGGAGTTTTTGAGTTTTCTCATAATTTCCCTAATAACTTTTTTAGGGAATATCATAAGATTCTTATTCTATTATATTTTATTCCCAATACTTCCAGCATTAAAACGAATAACATTTGACTAAGAACTGACTTCTAGTTTGTGTACTATTTGCAGAATAAAAATACCTATACCACAATAAACGAAGCTCTTCTAATAAACAGAGTTATTTCCTTTATTGGTAGCATTTCAGAATTAACCTTAGTTTCATTATATATGTATATTAAGGCGCCTCACGAAAAAAATTTGTTCGGCACAGTTGCTTAATATAATCCTTGGCTTATGTTATGATGATTCTCCAAATATTTTGACTCTAGCAAAAGCCATACGTGAGCTGGAATGGTTTGAAGTAGACTCTAAAAATCGTGTTCTTTTGTAACCGTATTGGCTTGTGTAATAGTTGTAAATAATAAACTGTCAGAAATTACAGCCCGGAAAAATCTCTTCCAATCTGCATCAAAAAATTCAAATTTTTGCATTCGGATTAACGAAAATGCTGTTTTTCATGCATTTTTTTAAAAATTTATTTTCACTAAAATTCAAAAAACTTAATTATTTCCAATGCGATCCTCCCATTCAAGACATCATTGGAAAGGTTTTGAGTGCTCGCATTGAGTCTTATTTAGAATTGCTTAAATGTGTTTATATTAAAACTAAAATATTGTAAGAAATTAAAAAAAAAAATAAAAGTAATGAAGTGATTTGAATTTTGTAAGTTTTTGTATGGAAATAAAATAAAAAAAATATCAAAAATATGCATGAAAAATAGCGTTATCGTTAATCTGATTGCAAACATTTACAATTTTTTGATGCAAATTGGACGAACTGTTTCCGGCGTATAATTTCTGACAGTTAATTTTTTACAAGTATTAATTACACTAACCAATATTCTTACAAAAATCTCGATTTTTAGAGGTTATTTAAAACCATTCCAGCTCACGGGTGGCTTTAGTTAGAGTCGATATATTTAGGGAATCATCAAAACAGAAACCAAGGATTATTTTGAGCATTTGTGTCGAACAACTTTTTTATTTCTATGGATCGTAAGGTGCCTTAATGGCCCATTATCATAGTCAAAATAAAAGTCGACTTAAATTTAGTATAAGCATTTTTGACAGTTTTCTAATATAATATATTGTCAAAAAGCTTGCACTAAATTAAAAGTCGACTTTATTTTGACTATGATGATGGGCCAAGTATATAACTTTGTTCTGGTTCAAACATAAAGATTAATGATTTTCACAAAAACACTTTATTGCGAGACTTCCTGTTAGAAAACAATGTAGCCACACACACGACCAAAATCAACTTGCTCTCTTAACAATGAAAAAAAACTGTCCAGTAAATGGTAAATGGACACATGACGTTACCGATTTATTTCTTAAATAAAATTTATTTTCGAGACCTCCAACGCTTGTTTACAATTTTATATTACATTTGTTCGGACATGGCCGCTAAAACACTGATGACATCTACCTTACACAGTCGACGTATGCGTATGCATTTTACATGCGAATAAAGTCAAACTGTAATACAACAACAATAAAAATAACCAGTCGTCACACTTATGATTTTGTCATATCCTGCTCACAGTTCTGCATTACAATGTCAGCACCGACAAATTTCTACAAGCGGGTGTCGCTCTTAACGCCACAAATCAGATTTTGCACATTTCGCTTACAGTTCTGCACTACAATGTCATCACCGACAAACTTTTACAAACGGGAAGCAAAAGATAAGAGAGAACACAAAAAATTAAAGGAAACTCTTATCTATGCCAAAAACACAATGAAAATATAAGAGAGCACACCCAACAAGAAACAAATGAAAGCAAATGACGCCGCAAATTATTTTTACAATAATTTTTGCGATTATTCTGGTAGCTATAAATATTTAAAAAAAAGTCGTGGTTTCATTACAATCGTTATTATAAAATAATGTAAAATTTTACAGGTTTATTTTATTCGGGTTCAAAAAATACAATAACATTTTTCTCAAATGCACTTCAATGCAAAGCTTTCTTTTAAAAAACACGATGTAGCTACAAAGACAAATTAAGCCAAAATGTTTCGTTAACAATAAAAATAAACTATCGATTAATAAAAACACAAATCAGATTTTGTCACATCCCACTCTGAGTTATCCATTAGAATGTTATCACTGACAAATTTCTACAATCAGTTTTTTTTAGAGGAAGAGCCTTTGTTAACACGATATTGTCGTGTTTTGACAAAAAAAAAATGCAACAAGAAACTAACAAAATATTTTTTATCTTCAGAATGAAATATTTAAAAATTTTCAGCGACGACCTACATTTTTTTACATACTTGAAAAGGTTAATTGATTTCCTGAAAAAAGTCAATGCAGAAAAGATGCTGCGGGCAACATTTTGAAAGATATAAGAGAATCTATTAAACAATTTGGACTGAAATATCTAATTTAGAGCAAAACCTTGGACACATGAATACATGATAGAATAACAAAGTTGTCTCTTGACTGAAAATTGTTTCAGTCTTTTTTAACCAAAAATGTTAAAATCTAAGCGAGGTCAAAAATAGCTAATTTTTTACCTATCCACCAGACGATGCAGCTGTTAGTGTTTGTAAACTATATATGGTATATAGCTACAAATTTTGGAATACATTAGCTATGTTCCCTTACTCGATTCAAGTAGCTTGAAGTTGCTTGAAAGCTATATTTTGAAGCTCGAGAGAGAGAGGAATTACATGTAAAATGACACTCTCTAATCTATTACAATTAATTGAAGTTCGTACGGGAATAGACCTATTTTGATACGTTTTGATTTTAAATTTTTTCAATAAAATTTTTTATAAAACTGTGTCTACTGTGCGTCACTTTTATAAGGAGTTTTTTTATCCAAATATTTCACATTTGAAACTCAGAGTCATTGTTTTTTTAAAGCTTATGTGAGTTAAATCAAGTTTAAACACTAATTTTTTTAAATTAATAAAGGTTTTACTATTATTATGACTTTATTTTGTATGGGAGGTGGGCGGAATTTTTATTTTTTTTTAACAAAATTTGAAATATTGAGTGCCTACTTAAGAATAAAACGGATTTGCAAAATTGTAAGCAAATTGCACTGATTTTGATGGAATTTAAAGAGATTTTACGAATTGCATAAAGTCAATTTGTATGGGAGGTAGCAGTGGTTTTCATTCGATTTTACAAATTTCATACTCAAAGTGAATATTATGGGGCAAAGCTTATGTACATTATTTGAAGTCATTAGATTATTTTATGTTGAATTTAAAGAGATTTACCGTTTTGGTAAAGTCACATTGTATAGGAGGTAGGAGTGGTTTTCATCCTATTTGGCTCATTTTCGAACTTGATCTTTTTTTTTTTTATTAAAAAGCTTGATTATTGTTTATTAATTTAATGAATTGAAATTATGCACAATGCTAAGAATATTAAAATTCACTTTGAGTTTGAAATTTGGCAAAATCGAATTTAAACTCCATCAGTCTCCTATACAAAGTATCGTCATCAGAGTAGCATAAGTTTAATAAGAAATAATAATTTCGTAAAAAGTTTTATATATAAAAAAAATGTAATAGCTTTCTAAGCCAATTAACCAACTATGCCTGTTATTGATAGAAAATTCTTGATATTAAACTGTGCTGTGGTTGCAGAATAAATTTGTGCCCATTTAGAGCACATTAACAATGGTTGGGTATTTTTATACCAAACTCATATCTCGACAACGGTAAAAGATGCAAAGTTGAAGTTTGATGTGATAGTTCCTATTGTCAATATAAGAAAGCAAATTAAATTTAAAAAAATTCGTACGAAGCGTTTACGTTTAGAAGCCGCTGTTAATGGGTTAAGCAAATTTTTTTACAACTTGACAATACGGCGATGTTACAACATGTGTTTGTTGAGACTTGTATGGTTTGCGAACTGTTTTTGTAAGTTGCCGTAGGCCAGGCGCGTACGCAGGTGGGTTTTGGGGGTTAAACCCCCCCAACCCCCCGAAATGAACTCATTTTAACGAGCACCCAGAGCAACTCTCAGCGCAACATGCCAGCCGTTGTGTGTTTATGGTAGTAAACATTTACAGTTTAAAAACATTTACTTAAAAAAAAAAATTTAAAACAAAATCCCTAATATTGAAAACAAATACTTTAAAACATAATTTTTAAATCTTATACTATTAAACGAGCAATATTTAAATTTAAATTTACTTGACGTTAATGACGACATTTTATTGTTGGGCGATTTTAATTTGCCTGACTTAAAATGGCATTCTTCTGACGATGAAACACATTTTTGTGCATCTAATTCGAAGACACGCCAAGAACATATATTTGTTGACAATATATGTTCTGACTTACAACAAGTTAGTTGTATTTATAATAGTCTGGAAAGGCTGCTTGACCTAGTCTTAACTACAGACAGTAACAATGTCATTGTTCAGAAGGCACTTCATGCTTTGACTACTATTGATAATTACCATCCACCTTTGAGTATTTGGTATAAATCCGATAGGGAGAATATGGTAAATTCAAGCTCTGTTGACACAGTTTATGAATTCAATTTCAAAAAAGCTGACTTTTTGGGGTTGAATCATTTACTTAATAGTAAATTAAATATAATTACAGAATACATAAATAATAATAATCTTAACAGTTCAATAAATTATTTCTATACGGAGCTCTTTGCCATGTTTTCTCAGTCTGTACCATATAGTCTCAAATTTGCGAAAAATTCTGCGTACCCTTGGTACACAAAGGATTTAAAGACTCTTCGCAACAATAGGAATAGGGCATGGAAGAAATATGTTTGTAGTTTTGACTCAAATGACCTAGAAACATACAAACGTTTGTTTCTGGAATTTGAGAATTGCTCAGCTGCATTATATAATGAGTATTTGGATAATATGAAGCTGAGTATTTTGTCTGATCCAAGAAAATTTTGGGGATTTATTAATGTTAAGAAGAAGACTGATGGATTTCCTTCTTCTTTCAAATTTCAGGATGGATTTACTGACAATTCCACCATTATTTGTGGCTTATTTGCCAATCTTTTTAAAGAATCATTCTGTTCAGATTCTTTTAATCCTGATTTAGCGTATTTTGATTATATGAACAACGCATCCAGAGTTTCTTTGGGGCATATATCTTTTACCTCAGAGGATATTTTTAAGTATATTGAATCAATCGATGAGGATTTTAGCGCTGGACCAGATGGAATTCCTGCCGCAGTGTTAAAACAATGCGGCTCCGTTTTGTGTCAGCCTCTCTCGTTACTTTTTAATAAATCAATTAATGAAAGTAATTTTCCTCTTTTTTGGAAAAAATCTTATATCAGTCCTATTTACAAAAAAGGTTGCAGGAACGACGTCACTAATTATAGGCCTATCGCTAAATTGTCTTCGATTCCTAAACTTTTTGAGCGAATAGTGTACGATCGAGTGAAAATTCACTGTGGACAAGTCATGACAACTCGTCAGCATGGTTTTGTTACTGGCAGATCCACTGTGTCTAATCTCCTTGATTTCACTACATTCTGCTTAAAATCTATTGATTCTGGTAGCCAGGTCGATTGTATTTACACTGATTTTAGCAAAGCTTTTGATAAATTACCACATAATCTAATTTTATTTAAACTTAAATTAATGGGATTTCCACAATATTTTGTAAACTGGATCAAATCGTATTTGATGGAGCGATTTTATCAAATACGGTTCCGAGGCGTGTTGTCTTCTGAATTTGTTGCAGAATCGGGTGTTCCTCAAGGAAGCCACCTGGGCCCACTTCTGTTTATTTTGGCAATTAATGATGTTACCCACGTCATTAAACACTCTCATTTGCTTATTTATGCAGATGATATGAAAATATACAGAACAATTGATTCTAATGACAATTCAGACCTGCTCCAGTCAGACTTGAACTCCTTTGAGGTTTGGTGTTCTAAAAATAACATGTTTTTAAATCCAGATAAATGCCAAACTATGACCTTTTCGCGTAAAAGGAATAATTTTATTTTTGATTACAAAATTAAAGATACTGCTTTAAGTCGTGTAACTACCGTCAAGGACCTTGGTATATGCATGGATTCTAAATTGTCGTTTAACATGCATATTGATACAATTTGTAAAAAAGCGTCTTCTATGCTTGGTTTTATAAAACGGTGGGCCAAAGAGTTTGATAGCTTAATAACAACTACAACTCTGTATTATTCAATCGTGCGTCCTCACTTGGAGTACGCAAGTCAAGTATGGTCCCCACATTACAATGTGCATGTTGATCGTATAGAAAGAATTCAAAAACGTTTTGTTCGGTTTGCTCTAAGAGGCTTGAGTGGAACTGACACATTTAACCTTCCTCCATATGAGGATCGTTTGAAATTATTAAAAATGCAATCTTTAAGTGAGAGAAGAAAATCTGCTGATATCGTCTACTTACACCAACTCATTACTGGTGTATTCGACTCTCCAGAGCTTCTTTCTCTTATAAATTTTAACACTAACCGTAGAAGCAGTAGACACTCTAACAACTTGATTTATTTACCATTTAGTAGAACAAATTATATGTTAACTGCTCCATTAAATCGCATGAGTACCTATGTTAACAACTGTAACGTGTTTGATGTTAACTTGTCGAAAGGTCAACTCAAAAGTAGATTGAAAACTAATGTATGATTAGATCTATGTAAACGCATGGTTAGTTGTTATGTCTTGTGTTGTCCCTGAGCCCAACCCATATTATGGTGGGTAAATTTTTCTCCCTTTTGGTTTTTTATTGGACCACTTTTATCGATATCTTTGAGTTATTTCAATGATATTGGATTGGTTCTTAAAATGATCTATTGCGGAGAAAGTGTGAAAAAGCTGTAGTAGCTGAACTCTATTGTTATTGCATGTAATATTTTTTTGTTATAAATAAGTTCTCGAAAACCGTCCAAGCGATTTCGATGAATATTTCAGTATACATCATTATACATCATTCCATCATACATTACACATTATACATCACTACAGCTCACATTATGGTATTTGACCGATTTACGAAGCCAAAATTATTTTATTCGGAAAATAGTCTCTCTTGAAGTCTGTTATTTTTTTTTAACCCTGTGAGACCGTTGGAATATATTCAACATTGCAAAAAAATTTTTTTAGCAGCGCACGTTGGGGTATTTGACCGATTTAGTCGGCCAAAATTATTTTATTCGGTGAAAAATTTCTATTATATTACATACTAATAATTTTTTTGCGGATTTTCGTACATTTAATGGCGCTATACGTACTGTGATGGTACTATACGTAATGGTGCTATACGTAAACTGTGAGGTAAAAATGTTTTATCGATATACAATAAAAAAGAACAAAATTTAAATACATACATTGGTTTTGGCTGGAATCTGAGCTAAGCTCGGTCGCCTAGGAACTATTGTTCTTAAATTCGATGCCATTTTTTAATTTTTTCGATTTTTCGACGTCATAATCATGATCAACGACACATGGGACCCCCCCCCCCCCCCTCGAATACCAAATTTTAACTCCATTCGATGAAATTTGCGTTTTATTGCAACTTAAAATATGGAAATATTTTAAGTATTAATATAATAAATTAGTTCATTTAATAGAACTTCATTTAATGTTCATTATTTATAAAACCACTTCAGAAATATTTTCAAACAATCACATGTAAAGTCGGATTTTTTTTCTCAGCTGGATATTAACTGTGTGGTCAATGATTCTACTGCACATAACTTTTTGATTCAATTTAAGATAGCTATTTTTTGTTTTTGCAAAGTAAAAATAAGAAAAAAATTATAAAAAAAATAAGTTTTACAGTTTTAAATTGAACACGCTTATTTTAAATTTTGTTTTGTAGAAACGCAAAAGCGTTAAATATTTATTTTAAATTTTTTGTTTTGTTTAAAAGTGTGTTTTTATTCTCAGAGTACATAATATAAAAACTATATTCTTAAATAAATTTTTTATTTGTTTTTAAATGCATCTTTTTCTCGCTAAGTGGTATAAAAAATGTGCTTTGGGATAGTTACACTTAAAATATAAACGCAAATATAAACACTTCAAATGCGCTGATTTTAGTTTAAATCATTCTATATTTTGAAAATTTTGAAAATTAAAAAAAATTTATTACAAATTGTGGTAAAAAAAATTGCTTGAAAAAGTTTTTAAAATTATATGAAAGAACATGCATTGATACTAAAGGCATTTAGTTGAATTTTAAAACATCATAATTTTTTCAGTGCATACATATATTGGTTTTTGAGCAATATTTCGTATCCCATATTTGGAGGCACTCCTTAAATCAAACAAATCGACCGGTAACGTTTATCGAATCACTTAATTTTTGCGATGCAATAAGAACGCTCGTCTTCGTCACTTCGAAGACTCAAAAAAAACATGAGAAGTAAAACTTGAGAAAAAAGGCTTAATTGGTTAGTTCTAGTAAATGTTCACAGGGATATGGAAGTGACCACGGAAAAAAATTTTAAATGCACAAGCCCGAAATAAAAGAAGGCTAGACATTATGATACAAAGATTATTTCATATAAAAAAAATTGGAATAAGTCTAAATAAAAACAATTAAAAATCCCCCTCCGAAGTTTTTTTTCTGGGTACGCGCCTGCCATAGGCTCCATTTTTTAAAATAGGTTGTCATAAATACGGAGTCCACTTAAAAATTACCAATTCTGAATTTTTTGCCATGGAACTAAGCGTGGAAAGAAACATTTCGAGATCAATTACGTATGTATTTATATATACACACAACAAGCCAAATTTGATTTGCTTTAATTCGCTTCAGTTGCTTTTTTGCACCCCTACAGAGTTTCTTTAAAGACCCTTGTGCGCAAGCGTATTTCAACACATGCTGCTATGGTTAGGCAGCAGTAAACAACTTTTGGCATTGCCTGCTTTTTATTTTCTTTCAGCCCTTAAACTTAGTCATATTACGATAGTGAGAAGGAATATGGCATGAATGGTGCTGTTGTTGTTGCTGTTGAAGTAGTCAGTATCATAATTGCTATTAAAATATGTAGCTGATTAAGTGATTCATACTTATTGCTGGAATAAAACACACATTGTGCACTCGAAACTGCGCTGCTTTAGCTGCAAGCGATAAATGCGCGTAGAATGCAATAAAAACAACAACGACAACAACAACAGGATTTGGCGACAACAAGCACAGTGAGAAAGCAACAATTTCACGTTCCTATCAAGTACTCATGTACGCTTATGTGCGTCACCAGTGGAGCTAAAGTCCCACATAGCTGAATACTCGACTCCAGCTCCCCTTCAAACAACAACAACGACAACAGCAACAGTATCAACTTTACCAACAAACTGTTAAAGAAGAAGAAACACCGAACAGTGGTAGCCTACAAAATTATGCACAACCAAACAACAAACAAACAACAAACATGCACAATAACAACAACATTACATAGCAAACCATTCCCTCATTCGCCAACAACAGAAGTTGAAACGATCAAAATAAAGCAAAGTTCAGGTTGTTTCGTCACTAGCTACGGGCAATGTGGTGACGCTGTTGAACAGTCAACCCGCTACCCAGTCACTCGGCCGTGCTGGTGTTTAAAGTACAAGCCAAGTGAAAAAAAAAAATAAACATAATCGCAACCAAGGCACGCACCATCCAGACGGACAAGTGGACAAAAGTGGATTGATGAAATAAGAAGCAAGCAGCAATGATAGCATTTCTAAAACACAAGTTCTTGCATTTGCCATTCCATTCGCTGCTGGCGTTGGTGCGAGTGCACCAAACAGATTTGATTGTTTTAAAATTATGTGATATTTTTTTAAACTTTATCAGGCAGCACCAGCTGCTGGCAAACCCCACTTGACAACGGCAATCCAATTCTGTTTGCTAACTTTCGTACGAGCCAATGTTTGGACACCACCTCAATAAAAGCTGCGTCTAGCTCAAGTTAAATTTCAGCTGCTGTTTGCTGCACTAAGTGCTCTAAACTGAGCACATTCACTCTGTGACTATAGCTGATAAGATTTCGAAGCTGTTGTGATAACAAGTCAACAAAGCAAGCAGAGAATTTCTCAAAGCGGGAGTGATGAAGAAAGAACGAAGAAAAAATTGCAATGATCGCGATCGAGTGTCACTACGATCATAATTATTGTAATGACCATGGTATTTCTTTGTTTATTTGAATGAATGCACTATTCCTCTACTAATTAGCCTATCAAGTTAGGCTGGAGAACTGAGGTAAATCCATAATTTAGAGATCAATGTCTTTATCTTCGATGAAACTCTCATTCGCAGGAAAGTTATCCCGATCGTAATCACAAAATGGGTTTTATTTGGTGCTGAGGAGCCTCTATGGCGATGGTCGTCGAAGCTTTATTTTTATTTTATTGTTTTGCCAATGATATCCACGTTTATACTGCCTTATGTGGCAGCCACCGTTACGACGCTATCAGCTATGATCGGCTAACTTTTCCAACACTTTTTAATTTTGACACATAGAAATTATAAGTTTGATTAATTACAGCCTGATAACGTAGCTATTTTAAGCTATACAACTTTCTTTCAAAGAAGCTAGCTAGATCATGCTGCCGCACTCGCGCTAACGTCGATTCTACGTCGTATCGCAGCCGATCATAGCAGCGGAGCACTGCGCACTCGTAATCGCTGTTTTGTTAACAATTTTGCCAAGACAACTGCCGGCTATCAGCGTTATTAAGACAGTTTAGTTTTCGTCGAGAACGTTACGGGTTTAGTTAGTGTTTTGCGTCAGCCCATTTGCGACGGCTTCTTGTGAGCACTCGTTAGTTGATATTAAGTAACTGCTACGGCTTATCGGCTGGTCGGCTGATCGGCTTATCGGGACTAAGAAGGAAAACGCTAGCTGATTAGAACAAATGTTAAATCATTAACCGTATCTAGTCACACAGTAACTTCAGCCTGCCAGGAGCAGCATTTTAGGGCGAACTGATCGTGTCAAATTATTTCATAAATGCTCCTGACGCTTGAACGCGAGTCAGCACGATTGTTAATCAAATAATTTTTGTGTCAAGTGTTTAATGGCAGCTATCAGCAAACACTGCTGCTACCTGCTCAACAAGATTGTTTAACAGCTGATCGTATGCTAACCAGGAGCGGTTTTGTCTTGGTGTTATCCGAGCTCACCATTAGTTCGCCAACGTTCTTAGTACTTGTCGCACGGTTCGGAAGGTTCTGAGTTATTCGCATCAGCCCTAGAGGAGTACATTTTTGCATTGTCGCTATCTTGAGCGTAGCCCCTCTTAAAGCTGTGGCATATATTATTTACTTTTTTTCATAAACCTGGCTAATTTTCTTCATCGTGCATCGCTATACAAATAAATGCCATCTACTGCGAAATTCAAAGCAAATATTTGAGATTTGAGTGCGGCGATAGATAGATACGTTAACTTTTTTTATTATTTCTTATGTGTGATGATGAGGTGACTTTTAAATTTGTCGCTAAAAAGTTTTAAGAAAACAGTGTTTCTGGGAGAAACGAATTTTACTCCACCGCAGCCTAACAGATATGCTCAAGATGAAGACGGAATTATTAGCCGCCAGTGGATTTGATGACTCCTACATGTTCGAGGATAATTTGCTGAGCATGATTGGTATGTCGAAAAAAAATCTGGTTTTAGTATAGGTGCCAAAATACCCTCAAAAGTGTTTTTTTTTAATATCTAAGGTTTGTTTTTATATATAACTCTAAAGATAAACGGTGTTATTCTTCGCACAAATGAAATGTGAAATGTTTCTAAGAAATGTTAAAGATCGGGAGTGCGCTCGCGATCAGAATCATGCACAGTAAATAATACCAAATACATCCAGATAGAAAGTGAAAATGCCTTTAGTTGTATTACATAAAACGAATTGAACAGTTTAGCCCTTGACCTTGAAATTAATAATCATGGCCCTATGTTATTCCATCCTCCATTAGTCACATACAAACAGAGATATTTTAACATACATATGAGTGCAAATAATTTTTTTTTTAATTCTTTGTTTTTGTTTTCTTTTTTCTTTGTAAACCTCTAATTAAGCGAATCATTCGTGTATAAAATGACATTTTAGTAAGAGCGACCCATAAATAATTATACATTTATTTGTATACATTTGTTTGTCAACTAAACTCAACGAAAAGTGTATAAAATATTTTTATTTATCAATAAATGTTTTAAGTTAAATTTCGTATCTCTTTGTGACCAAAATTGTTACCAGAAATAGTCGAAATAATTAGCCTTATTCTTGAATGTGCGTGACCCAAAATCTAAAGAACTGCAGTAACACGGGAGCAATCCCCAGCTCAGACGGAATGTTTTTTCAATTGATTTAATATTTCTCTTCGTCCGCCACCTCTCTGTTGACAAAAGTAACCTCAGAGAGTTAAAACTACCATGTAAAGATTCTTGAGAACATAGGGCGTTCGGAGTCGACATTCAGGAGGCGTAAGTCCAGTTCTCAATAATTTGTGTTCAAACATTTAATAACGCACACAGCACAATTGATCATTAGAACCTTCAAGATCTTTTTAATGGCCAATTTGTTTTTCGTTATTCTTGAACCCGCGTCGATCAAATGTCGTTGTAGAAAGCATTATTTTGACAAAAAGTTTCACTTCCGACCATTTAATTTCCACCCTTTTTTTCTTCAAATTCTTCTTCCCTTATTTTTTTTCTATTGATTTTATTCCGGAAATATAATTCGAAAATTTTATTTACTTATTATTTTTTTTTAATTCAAGTTGCAGCATGAATAGCCACGAATAGTAAAGATAACTGTCAGTTCTTTTTTTAATTAACCATTTCTCATAAAATTGATGTAACCTGATACTTGCCGACAACTACAAGACTTACGTTAGCTTATATTTACTGTTTGGGTGAGGCCATATAAAGGCTAGAGCTACGATAAATTGAAAGAGGATTTAGGAGCTCTAATTTCTTGGTTTTGAGGGTTTTTAATTTTGTTCACCCTAAATCCAGGGTCTGAAATTTTGGCAGCCCTGAAATTCCAAAATTTTATTTTCAACTTAAGGTATAATATACGTGTAAAAATGGAAAAACAGCAGCTTGTTTTCAAACATTTTTTTGAGGTACAAGGAGTTGTTATATTTTTTTTTTTTTTTAAATTTATACATAAAAAATACTTTATAAAAAATTTTTTTAGCAATTTTCTGGCTTTCTTAAGAGGTCGCTAAAAATGAAATTGAAAACAAAAAACTTCCAAAAGGTTTCGATAGATAGAACTCAAAATTTATTGCTTCAATTTCAATGAATCTTATTGCATTTTGTTCCTAATTTTGTCCTTTATTAATTTTTCAAGTACTTATTTCTTTTTATTTTTTTTTTTAATTGACAAAAAAGCGCGCAAAAATCTATTTTTTTTAAAACTTTTTACTCAAACTTTTGCCATAATTTAAAAGAAAACCCCGGGTGTCGTTCGTAGGTGGGATGCTCAATTATTGACCTATACTTTAAAATGACATTTGATTTGTTTGTGTCATATACATGGGAAAGGCCATATCCATCGTTTGCATAGTCCATCCATAGTTTTGGATGTTTTTTTTTTCAATTTAATTTTTAGCAACCTCTATAAAAAGCCAGAAAATTGCTAGAAAAAAAATTCATTAATGTAGTTTTTATAACCCGTATAAATTTAAAAAAAATATAACAACTCCTCGTACCTCAAAAAATGTTTGAAAACAAGCTACAGTTTTTCTCTTTTTACACGTATATTATACCTTAAATTAGAAATAATCTTTTAAAATTATTGAAGTCATTTCAAATGAAATATATATGTTTTTGGATTTGTTATGGTTTTTTTTTTGTGTTCAAAATGCCAGAGAAGGGCCTTTTCAGGATTTTTCGAAAAAAGTCAAGTTTCAATAGCTATAACTTTGGTATTTTAATTTTTTGCACAAAATAGCTCAAAACTATCTTTAATATATTTCCCGGTAATTTTTTAAAAACTTGGATTTTTAAATTTTTTGGTGAATTTTTTTTTTATGTAAAAATTTGCGCTGTCGCCCACTAACCAAAAAAAAACTGGTATATATCAGATGGTTTTGGTCGTAGAAAACTAAAATATAGGAATTTTGTTCAAATAGTTACTGTCGGCAACTGCACAAAAAATGGGCGTGGTCTTACTATATCTACTATTTTTCAAATTTTACTGTCGGCAACTGCACTAAAAAATGGGCGTGGTCTTACTATATCTACGCCCATTTTTTTTTAAATAATGCCAATTCCGAAGTTGTTCACGTTTTTATTGTAAAACTTGGCATGTAGGTGCTCCAAGTGGCGGTCACTTTATACATATATAAATGTTGACACGCCCACTTTTACCGCCCACAAATTAATATAACTTCTTTATATCTGTGGTCACAAGGAATAATAACTTGACTCAAAATATCGTAAAAAAGCGATATGGAATTGACTTTATTGCCAATTTTTGGAAGTATGCAGATATCCATTTTTTGCCCAGAGTTGATCATTACTTATGTCTGAAAATATATTGTTTTTAACGGTTCATATATTTCAAAAAAATGGGCCGTAGTTCGTGCAATTAAAATATCGTTTTTACGATACTTTAACTCGTTATTCCTTGTGACCACAGATATATGAGACAGTTTTGATCGTATAAAAATAAAATTTGGTAATTTAGGTTATTTAGGAAGTTGTTATTTAGGAAGTTGTTAAACACAGACCAAAGAGGGTGCTTGCATTGGAAAAGGGGGCATGTAACCTCCCATATAGCCCAAGTTTGCGATATCTAATAGCAGTATTCGATCACAATTTAAACATGTCGTTTCACTGATAGCATTTAATGGGCGTTATACAAGGGGGCTGGGTCCCTTCCACGCAACCAAAATTTGCGATATCGAATAGCTTTGGAATTATAGGTCGCACAGTCTCGGAATTCGGTATTCGACCACAATTTACATATTGTACCCATTTTACTGATAACATTTTTAGGGCGTTGGACAAGTAAGCGTGGCACCTCCCATACAACCTGAGTTTGATAAATTGAATAGCATTTTAGTTATAGATCGCACAGTCACGGAATTCAGTATTCGACCACAATTTACACATGCAGTTTCACTGATAAGATTTTATGGGCGTTTGGCAACGGGGGCAGCAATGCGCCAGGTTTAAGCCAGTTGTAAATAGAATTTGAAGTCCTCGTTTATATGAGGAAATTTGCTATTTGCAATATTTTTATTTGCAAATACGGCAGACGCATAAACGTAGTAATCGTTTGTCCAAATTGGACAAAAAATTCAAAAGTTAGTAAAAAATTATTGAGTTCATCCAAAAAATACTGTTGAAAACTGTGAAAAAATTTTATTTTTAATTTTGTATAGACCGTTTTTTCCCTTTAGGCATATTTATACTTGAACTTTTAGCGAAAGAATAGTCTCTTATAATAAATCTAAAAATAAAAACAAACCACTAAGGTTTTTTTTTCGACTGGACTGAAGTTAAAATATCCCCATGGCTGTATTTCAGTTTATTCAAAGTCTTGAATTTTGTATTATTTTGATGACGTCATTTTTATAAGGTGTAGTTTTTATCCAAATATTTTACATTTAAAACTCTGAATGCTTTTTATTTATTAAAGCAAATGTGCACAATACCTATTTTAAACATTAAGTTTTTTTTATTTATAACGATTTTACTACTATGATGATTTCACTTTGTTTGGGAATTGGGTGGAATTTTCAGTTTCTTTGTACTAAAGTAAAAATTCAAACTTATTTGCAAAATTTGAAGCCATAGTACTCAATTTTGTGGAATTTAAGAAGATTTTACAGTTTTCGTTAAGTTATTTTGTATGGGAGGTAGGCGTGGTTATCATCCGATTTTAATTACTTTCTAATTTGATCTGCATTTTTGAATATAAAGCTTATATATTGAATTTCGTTACGATAGCTCTCAAACTCCGGCTGTTAACGTGATCACAGACGGACAAGAATATATATAATTATATATATATATATATATATATAATATAATGCCGATCAAGAATATATATAATTTTCTATACCTGCCACACCTACTTATTGGCGTAACAAATGGTAAATGTAACAAAGTTAATATACCCCTTATGCATTTTTATATGCGTGGGTTTATAAAAATAAACTTGTAATGAAACGAAAATTTACAGATTTTTTATAAAGTCCGAAAAAAAGCACTTTTTTACTTTGCCAGCCTCTTACTCCATCAAATCCAATTAACATTGCTTAATGTTACATACCGTTACAGATTATCTTTTTAACGGTACACTTTTTCTGCAGGTCGAGTGAAAATAAGTGGAGGATATGGGCAAGTACCGTCATTTCCGTCATTGGAAAAATGTAGCCAAGACCTTTCTTAAATCCCTCCTTAGGTTTGCGAATTCAACGCAAGTACTTACAGGTCTCTACTAAGGGTCCTTTTCCGGTACCACCGAAAGGACCAAAAATTATCTATGTGAGGCTCCATCGATAGGCAACTGGCTTAAGCTATATTAACCATTAGGCAGTAACTAAAATAGATGTAAAAAATCTTTTTTTCAGGATATAGGCATTTCCACAGAAAAGTCAACCGTGACCAAAAAATTAAAACTTATTAAAAACTTATTGTTAAAACTTATTTAAGCAATTATGTAAAAACTTATTTAAGCAATTTCTACATAAGTTCATTAACCATGATGATCAAATCGTCTGCACTGTTTCACAAATGTAGTTTTTCTTTTTCATAAATGTTAAGTAAATGTTTCGTAAACTTTTTTGTTTTAGTAAAACTGGAAGGCATTGGCTAAAGATAATAAAAAAATGGTTGAGGCAAGGAAAGGACAATATATTGAAATTATTTTTTAATTACTAAATTACATAATTACTTGACTACATAATTACTTAATTACCCAAACAAACTACAATGGAAATTTAAGTACCGTAACGCCAGATCCAAAAGTCTAATAAAAAAAACAGAGAAGATTTTTAAATTTGATCACTTGGTAAATAAACTTATGTTATTTCAAGCCCTTCTAAAAAAAGTTGTATACAAAAAGTCTTGCCCATTTCAGAGAGTTTTGCAAATTTTGCAATCCAAGTCAAAAATCAATTCCGTTTTTTGTAACGCAACGCCAGCACATAGTTTTACTTAAATCTTAAAATCTTAAATCAATCGACTGTTGTCATTGTTTTATTTAATATAGTGCTACTTTATTACTACGCAAATATAAAAAAAGCCATTCTGAAAATTAAATATTTATATGTTTTTTTTTAATATTTCTTCGTACAAATCCTCCGTAACGTCAGTATGGATACGCCCATATCTCTAAAATCATTTTTAAAAAAGAAATATTTGCATTTATTTAAATCTGCATACCAAAATACAGAGAAAAAACACTTCCTTGTTCGACGTGAAAATTTAAATTTGCCGGAATAGAAAATATTTGTTACGACCCTGTGTTGAGAGCGAGTTCAAGAATAAATACAAAATTGCAAGCAATGTTTTTATTTTGCTTATCTGTACATTATGAAGTACAGAACAATCAGTAAAGCCCATCTGCTACGAAAAAACGATTAGATCGAAATTAAAAACACAAACCCTGCCATAATTCCACAAAAGAAGTTAAACACCTGGACTGTTATGCTTGGGTTCTTTCACTTGTTGTACTGATAAGTTTATATATTTCCTTATCAAAATAAGATATTGAATACGATCGATTAACACGAAAACGTACAGCTTGGCTGACTTACGCATGACTTGGTCTATTTCGTGAAAGATTTCATTTTATCTATTTCGTTAAATGAGCATTTAACAAAACAAGATATAAGACCTTATCTTGTTCTTAAGATCTGTAATATTTTTAACGAAAGCTATATGTTTTTTTGCTAAAATTAAAAATAAAATATACATTGTATATAGTATGTGCTGATCAAATATATACGAGTATGTTCTTCCAAAAAATTACCTGACTTTATGTCATCAACTTAACAATAAACGATTTTTCTGAAAATATTATATTCGTAATTTGACGTAAATTTTAAGTAATTGCTAAGAACAAGAGCACAATTTTAGCAATACACTTGTGGCTTGCTCTCCTTAAGAATAAAAAAAAATTACCGTGATAAGATAAACTGCTATTAAAATGATTAAACAAATCTTTCATAAATCTAATTTATGTATTAGTTCAAGCGCGAGAACCGTGTATACGAGTATGTCTGTATGTCTGTATGTCTGTATGTCTGTATGTCTGTACATGAAATCAATTTACCTAGAGGATCGATTGTTTTTTTTTTTTCTTAATTCATATATTTAGACATCATAATTGAACTATTGTGGTGGCAAAGCAATATAAAACCCAATTAAATTGTTAATAGTACAAGTATAATTATAATCGTTTCCAGTTTTTATTTTATATCATATGTTTTTAATGTTTAATTTCATATCAGCTAATTGCGATTGTATAATTGAGTTTAGTTAAAAACTCGTGTTAAGAAAAACAACGTCTTTATTAATTTACATATGAACTGAATGAAAACTAATTTCTTTGTAGCCGCAACTATTCTCTTAACCTTTAAATGAATCTCGGTTAAAATTGGAACAAAACCGCATTAATTCATTCACTTCCATTCAATTCACTTTCATTCATTCATTTGATTCATCAAGTAGCTATATGACCTTCCAAGGTCATATTTAACTTAACTCTGTACGCTTAGCTATCAGTCATGCAATAAAAATAAATTTAATGGAAATGATAACGAATTTGGGTTGTGGTATCATTGTTCTCTGTGTAGGAGATATTTTGACCATTGCTAAAAATTATGTTAAGTTTTTAGATTCTTATCTCTCCGCATCATTCTGAGAGCCTAGTTCTATTAATATATTTGCTACGAATTGTGTTTAAACTATTTTCGTCCTATTATAAAATTTGTTTAAAGATAACAGATAATTTGTTTGTGTAAGATAACAGTTAAATTAAATTGAAATTCCAAAATTAGCTATCAATGTGCTTACTCAGACCCTCAGACCCTTAGATACCTAACACCAAATTCAAAGCTCGAACTGCTCATGGGTTAAAACGGCTCAACTGATGTCTTTTCACAACAACAAAACAGCAGCAATTACATTTGAACCCAGTTGCCACCTTAGATCAAGTCATTTGAAATTTTAATGAATGTGGACAATAATTTTAAAGTTGTTGCTGTTGTTGTTGCTGTTGTTTTTGTTGCTAAAAACAAAGTTAAGACTTAATAATACTTTGGCTAATATGCGGTTTAATTTTAGTAATGATTTTTTGTTGTAATGCCATTGTAGAGGTATAGTCAAATAGCGATTTGCCTGCACATATTTTTGTATGAGTATGCAACGCTATCGTTGTCGATGTTCCAGATGATTGTATGTCATGTGGGCACTTGGTGCCTTGTTGGGGGGCAATTAAAATTTTTCCTTGAACCACACTCACACTCACACTAGGCACTTGCCTAGCGTGAACGGCTTAAAATTAAATAATTTACTTGCTTTTACCTGTTTCTACAGAGCATTAAAATATCTCGTGTGCGCTTAGAAAAAAAATTATATAAAAACAAGTAATAGAATTTAATAATTGTATCTCTTCCTCTGACGCGTTTTTTAAAGTATTATTTATATTCGAATTCTTTTTACTGCATTAAAATGTTAATTTATGATCTGAACTATGAAGCTGCCATAAAATTAAGTATTTCATTTTCTAGAGACAATTAATTATATGCTTCAGGGCTACTTATTTGTTTGGAATCCAATTAAAGAGGTGTTACCCCTTAAAGCAATCAAAAAATCCTTTTTGACTTCAGTTAATCATGCTAATGTTAATGTTAGTATATTAAGGTATCACCTGCAGTTATAATTTTTTTTTCATAAATGTCTTCTTAAATCCTTCAAAAAAACCGCCTTAAAAGGATTTTTTTAAATTCAAATTATTTTTGGAGTTACAGAGCTATATATGTATATAAACACTCGCCTTAAAAAAACCTTAAATAGTAGAATAATGACTAGGCTAGGTTAAAGTGGCGGCTAATAAATAAATATATAAAAAAAAAGTTTTATTAATTTAAAGAATAAAAAATTACCTAATAATATATATTACACAACAGTTCAAGGTAAAATTAAATAAATGTTAAACACTTTTTTAGGACACTGTCTTCATGTTTTATCGTGTTTTAGGTATGACCTGCAGTTAAAAACAAAATTTTCCGATTTTTTTTTTTCATAAATGTCTTCTAAAATCCTTCAAAAATAATGCCTTAAAAGGATTTTTTTAAACTCGAATAATTTCTGGAGCTACAGAGCTATATATGTATATATACACTCGCGCCGAAGTGCAGTAATAAAACTTTAAATGCGTTTTTCTCGATATCACTTTTTTCAAACTGGTGTGTCGTTTTTCTCGAGAACCAGAAGTCGGATGAAAATGCGGCAGGCGGCGTTTTGTAGGTAATCACGTCAGGCAACTAGGATAATTGGACTAAATTTACTACTGGGGGAGGGGCAAAACCTACAAAAAACAGCTCATTTTTGAACTTTTAACTTTTTTCTAGTTTTTTGTAACTTTATAATAATAGGGTTGCCACCTAATCATATGTATTTTCAAAAGTAAAAGCAACCCTATTTTTTCAAAATTTTATAATTTTGAAATTCTGACCACGGATTCGGATTTAGCGACCCATTTTAGGGATACCATTTTTTTGCCAGCCCCGAATTTATAAAAATACAAAAAATTTAGGTGACAACCCTATCCACCATCTTGAGCTTTAAAATTCTGACTTCACATTCGAAATCAGTGACTCACTAATACTGTTAAATTGTGTTTAAAACTCTTTAAAATACATATTATTAGGTGGCAACCATATTATTTCAAAATTTTATAATTTTGAAATTCTGACCACGGATTCGGATTCAGCGAACCATTTTTAGTTTACCATTTTTTTTTTGCCAGCCCCGAATTCATAAAAATACAAAAAAATTAAGATAGCAACCCATCTACCATCTAGAATTTTAAAATTCTGACTACAAATTCGAAATCAGTGACTTCCTAACACTTTTTAACTATGTTCAAAACTCTTAAAAATACATATTATTAGGTGGCAATACTGTGGTAAAACTTTAGGTGGCAACCCCAAATCCATCTTAAATTTTATAACTGTAACATTATATTTGAAATCAAATCCTTTGTCATGATCTGAATTCTGACATTAAATCCGAAATCATTTACCCCCTAAAACTGCCAACCACGGAATCCACAGAACCCTTAAAAGTCATAATACGCTTAAGCTTTTCTACATAAGCTCATTGAATTTTTTGGATACTTGCTTTAAATTCAATTAATTTGATACTTGCGAGCTTACAAGCTTTTGCCGATCGTTTCAAGCTTTTCAAGTTTCAGCCCGACAAAGTAAGTAATATAAGCCAAGCCAACGAGCAAGCATGAATATGACTTGTATCTGTTGCTTTTTCAAGTTTTGATACATACTTGAAAAGGCTTGAACTTCAAGTAGGCTTGTGCAGTTCTCTGGTTCCCTCCCTTGTGGAAAGGTAATTAATTTCGAAGTAGGTGTTCGAAGTACACTACTTAAAATTTCAAAATAATTATTACAATTAAGCTGGCAATACACCTTTCCAACAATATTAAAATTAGAGTCCCATAGAGTCCCATGGGTTCATGAGATATGGACATTTTGGCATGTAAACAAAAATTTAAAATAAAAAAATTTATGTTAAAATGTTAAAACAACCATATCTCATGAACCCATTGAGTCCCCATCCTAATCTACATATTATTAAAAAGATAATTTTGACAGCCTATCGAAAAAATTCTTTTACATTTTTTAAATGGTGTTCTTCGAACAGCTACTTTGAAATCAATTACCTTATCGCAAGGGATGAAACCCCCAACCAACAAAATTTCCCAAAACTGTTTTTAGATTAAAGTTCGTTTAATTACCTTTTCAACGGTAGATACAACTTAAAATTCGGTTAAGCATTTCATTTGTTACCAAAAAAATATTTGTATTTAGATGGTAAAATTACCATATCTCATTAGCTCATTGAGTCCCCATCGTAAATTTTTATGTTGTTGAAAAGATAACTTTGCCAGCTTAAATAATAAAATTATTAAAATTGTTTAAATGGTGTTCCTCGCATCTAAATTAGTTACCTAACCGCAAAGAATGAAACCCCTAACCACCAAAATTTTCCAAAATTATTTTTAAATTAAAGTATAATTAATTACATTTCAAACGGTAGTTCAAACTTAGCATTCGGTTAATAAATGTTTGAGATATGAATCTTAGTAAAAATCGATTTTCGACGTTTTTGCCGCAAAAAATCACGTCAAACTTTTTTCCTCCAAATTAAGTTTTTTATTTCCGAACTGTCTACCACGGTGCGGGTAAAGTTTTCTTAGATAACGGTGGGGTTATTGGTCAGAATTGACAGCAATATGAACTTAATTTATATTTTACTAGAGAGGAAATATCTTCGGCTGAACTGAAGTTTAAAATATAAAAATAGTTAAATAGATAAATATTTATAATAAAATAATAAATAAAGTTATTAAATAAAAGTTGGAGTTTTAATGTTTTCAAAATTTTAAATGTTTAATTGTTTTTTTATGGCATCACATTTTATGGGGCGTATTTTTTGTCCAAATTTTTGAAATTTCAAACTCAGAGAACATTTTTAATATGAAAGTTTATGTGTAAAATATCAAGTCAATACATTAACTTTTTTATTTTTTTAATGTTAGCTATACTGATGACGTCACTTTGTTTGGGAGTTGGGCGGAGTTTTATTTTTTTTACCATTTATAAACTTATAGAACATAACAAAAATTAAATTTGCCTGCAAAACTATAAGGCATTATATTAATTTTAAAAGATTTTGCCGTTTTCATAAGCCACTTTGTATGGGAGGTAGGAATGTGTAAAATTTTAAGCCTATTTTTAATTAGGCTTTTTAATTAGAGTAATTTTTCTTAACATTTATTTCGTTTTTAACAGGTCTCAATAGATGTGATATTTGTGCATTTAACCAATAACATATTTACATAGGATATTATAACTTAAAAGAAATACAAAGAGGGGGGAAACAGTTTGTTTTTGTTTTACTTGCACTAAAAAATAAATGTATTTTTTAAATCTTAAGCATTTAATCTTCACCTATTTCTCTTAACTCTATCTCTCCTGTTTCTGCTCTTGTTATTCTTTATAAAACTTAATTTAATTTTTAATTTCTTTCTTAAAATTTTTCCTTTTCAATATAAATTTTTTGGCATTATTATCTAAATGATTTTTATTAATATTTGAGTCTGTTTTCTTTCGTATTTTTATCCTCGAATAACTGAATTGAATTCAGTTTTATATGATGACTCCGTAAAATAGTCTAAGACTTTTAAAATGAATATCTTTATATTTACTTTAGCAGTAATAGTTTATTATAGTTTATTTAATTAGTTGTTAACTATTTCTTATATTCGGCATGTAAAAGATTTAAGTCTTAAATGTCAATAATTTTTCTAAATAAAAAAAATAAAAAAAAAATATAAATTAAAATAAATTAAGAAGATATCAATAAAACTCTTATAACTTTAAAAAACAGTAAATAGTTTTCTTCGATTGGACCGAAGTGAAAATACCACCACGGCCATATTTTAGTTTGATGCTGTTTTATTTTAGGACACAATTTTTATAAGGCGTGATTTTTATCCAAATTTGAAATATTCTCAGAGCCCATTTTATTTATTAAAGCTTATGTGCACAATATCAAGTTTAAACATTTTGGGATTTATAAAGATTTTACTATTGTGATAACGCCACTTTGTATGGGAGGTGGGTGAAATTTTCAGTTTTTTTTCCAATTTCCTAGCATCGAGTGCATAGCAAAGATTTAAATGGATTTGCAAAATTTGAAGACATTGTTCTACATTTTATTAAATTTAAAGAGATTTCGCAGTTTTCATAAAGCCACTTTGTATGCGAAGTAGATGTGTTTTTCATTGGATTTTTGAAATTTCATAATCAACGTGTGTATTAAGGGCCTAAGCTTATGTGTTAAATTTGAAGACATTTGATTAATTTTTGTGGAATTTAAAGAGATTTTAACATTTTGATAAAGTCACTTTGTATGGGAGGTACAAAGGGGTGATAGCTTATGCCGATGACGTTGCTATTGTTACATCTGGAAAATATATATCTACTCTCCGAGACATTATGCAAAACTGCCTAAATACTCTTGTCAACTGGACTATCAGCTGTGGGCTCAGCGTTAATCCTAATAAAACTGAGTTAGTAGTTTTCACAAGAAAACACAATGTACCTCAAATTAGCCCTCCTAAACTGGGAAATACAAGTCTTATCTTCTCAGATCAAGCAAAATACCTGGGCCTTATACTGGATAGGAAACTAAACTGGAAGCCCAATCTGCTCGAAAGAGCCAAAAAAGCGAACATTGCCCTATACTCTTGCAAAAAGGCGGTGGGTAGCAAATGGGGTTTACAGCCAAGTGTTACTCACTGGCTTTATACAGCAGTTGTAAGGCCAATATTGCTATATAGTGCTATTGTCTGGTGGCATGCACTCGAAAAACAGACTCACCATAACCTTCTCCGTAAAGTTCAAAGATCAGCTGAACTGTGCATTAGCGGAGCCCTAAGAACCACTCCGACAGACGCATTAGACACAATGCTCCATCTTACACCACTTGACATCCTAGCTAAACAGATGGCCGCTAATACAGCCATCCGCCTAGTAGCCACCTCCCAGTGGAAAGAAGGTACACTAGGACATTCTTGTATCAGAAAATTTCTCCCTCCTTTACCTAGGTCCATTGACTACATCACACAAAAACTACTCTTTGAGAGGAAGTTCGATGTATCCATTCCCTCTCGAGAAGAGTGGGAACAAGAAAACCGTTCACCTCACAATGTCATTGAGATCTTTACGGATGGATCAAAACTAGATGGCAAAGTATGTGGAGGAGTCTACTCAGAAGCATTAAGCATCAATATAGCCTTCAGGCTCCCTGACCACTGTAGTGTATTTCAAGCTGAAATCGCTACTATACATGAAGCGTTAACTTGGCTTCAGAAAAATGATATATCCTCCATGGATATATGCATACTTTCTGACAGTCAGGCCGCTCTGAAAGCCCTAGGAACTGTTGAAATAACATCTGAAACAGTTTTCAACTGCCGCAGATCTCAAAACGAGATGGCAGAGCAGCTCAAAATTATCCTATGCTGGATTCCTGGACATAGGGATTTTCTAGGTAACTGCAGAGCAGATGAACTCGCTCGCACAGGTACTACCAAACAACTATCTTCAGACAAGACAAACCTTGGTATTCCTCTCACAACATGTAAACTCCTTACACATGAGTTATCCTGTATTAACACCAACAAAAGATGGTCAGCAGGTAACACTTGTAATATAGCACGGCAAATCTGGCCCAAACTCAATCTGAAGCGTTCAAAAGAACTCATATCTCTTAGTAGAGATCACATTGGCACCATGATAGGGATCCTGACAGGGCACTGCCTTATTGGCAGGCACGCTCAAAGATTAAACATACCCCACAACGACTTGATGGTCAGCAGGTAACACTTGTAATATAGCACGGCAAATCTGGCCCAAACTCAATCTGAAGCGTTCAAAAGAACTCATATCTCTTAGTAGAGATCACATTGGCACCATGATAGGGATCCTGACAGGGCACTGCCTTATTGGCAGGCACGCTCAAAGATTAAACATACCCCACAACGACTTCTGCAGAAGCTGTAGAGATGAGGAGGAGGTGGAATCTACAGAACACCTTCTCTGCACCTGCCCAACGCTGACTCAAAAACGTTTTCTTCACCTAAACAACTGGTTTTTCAAGACCTCGAAGAACTCTCGGAAATATCGATATACCGAATCCTAAGCTTTGTGACCAGCTCAAGCTGGTTTGAATAGAGAAGGGAGATCAACCCCTGTGGTACCACAATGGGCCTCATTGGCCTAAGTGCGTCTCAATTTGAGGCAGCCACTCTAACCTAACCTTACCTATGGGAGGTACGCGTGCCTTTCATCCGATTTTACTCATTTTCGAACTTGGTCTTTCCTTTTGAATAAAAAGCTTATGCATTGAATTTCATTACGATATCTCTAAAATTACGGCTGTTATCGTGATCGCAGACGGACAGACAGACGGACTGACATGAAGAAATCGACTCAGGAGGTGATACCTGTCACGCCTTCTTGTCTGCGTGTATAAATAATATAATAAGCCCCTTACGGATTTTTATATGCATGGGGGTATTTAATTTTAAGCAACGAATCTAAGAAATATAAAAACTATGTATGTAATAGAATTAGTACACTATTGAATAATCTGAAAATTTTTATAGTTTTTCCTCATTCTGTGAAGAAAGTGTTTTAAATTTTATTTAATTTTTTTAATTTTAATAATGAAACTCTTTTTTATTAAATTTTAAATAGTATTATTTTATCTAAATAAATCATTAATTGTTGCTTTTTCGTACTACTGTGATTTATTTTTATTTCCTTCGAATTCTTGTTTACTTCATCTTAAATTTTTATTTGCGAGTGTTATGTGATGCAACTAACCCCTAATAAACGTATTTAGAAATACACAATCACACAAACAAAGCCCGTGCAAATCTTATAGAAATACAATTATATGTATTTATTTTATTGGTGTAATTAAAGTTTGAAAACTATAATTAAAAAAAGTCATATTTAATCACAGAGAAAAACAAAATATTAAATTGATGCGTATAACTAAAAAACTTTTCAACATACTTACAAGCCAACCAGCACTCAGACCAGGACCGTAGCCAAAATTTACCTTGAGGGTGGGAGGAGAGATAAATTTCATGCAAAATTTATTACATAATTGAAGGGCTTATTGCAATAACGTGAAGCCACATGATCTAAAAAACAATTTTTTACTCTAAATACATTACTCAACGCATTACCAACAACCCCTGAAGAGATTTTGGTTATTTCTTATTGATTTTCTAATCAATTTGTAAACTTTTCCGTGTTGAATATTTCAAAATATTTTTTATGTGGCTTATCATGTTCATGTAATAAGCCCTTTAATTGTATAAGTAAATTATTTGAAAAAAAAATTTTCATATTTTTTGCCTTTACTTTCTATAAATTGCTTTAAATTGAGAATTCTTTCATTGTCGATTAGAAAACGTAAATGTAAGAAAAGTTATATTTTAAAATATATTTTTAATTTTGAAGTAACTTAGTTAAGGAATCTAACGAATTCAACTATTGCATTTTAATTACTGGAAAATGGAAATTACTGAGCAAAAGTTATTTTTCGCAAAACTACTACGTTTCATTTCAAACCATAGATGAATATATATGAATGCATTAGCTGCGTTCCATTCTCTTCAATATAATCCAGATTATTTTTTTTTACATGCAAAGCAAAAACAAAAATAATAATCCTATAACAAATAGGATTATTTTTGCTATCCATATTAAATTGTGATATAGCCTTTAAAAAATTTAAAACACAGGTGCCGCACCTGTATATTTTTATGAGCTGTCATTTAATTTTTTGAATTATTTGTTCGTTTGATACAATGACTATTAGGTAGCCATGACAGCTACCTATTTTCTCACGAGCTGCGACCATCGAATGTTAAACAAAAGAAGAAAAAAACAAACGGCGTGTGTCACACACATTGGACGCATTCAGCGTAGCCAACCATTGCACTTAAATTATTTATAATATTGCATAATATTAATAATTAAATTAAATAATTTACCATTTTTATGACGTTTAGAGTAAAACACATTCAGTGAAAAACATCGTTCACTAAGGTATCGCTACCATAACAGTTCACAACAGTTTTGAATGACACACGTTCTCATGACACCTAATAGTTATTGTATCATGATTGCTTGTTTGAATTTAATTTTGACTGCAACGGTAGTGCCCTCTACGAGTCGTTTTTCTTGCCGTTCCTTTCAGAAAATTTGTTATCTCGATTATGTTAAGGCGAAAGGAACGCAGCTAATAAAAAGGCTTGTAAAAATTAAAACCAAAATACGGCAAAAAGATAAGTAGTCACTTTTCACAATTAAGGGAAATGTTTATATTTTTCCTAAATTGTAATTCCTAAAAACCAGGGTGCGGAGAACATTTGAAATACGATTGTTCTCAATTTTCGTTCTTCTCATATAAACTTGTTCTCGCTAATTATCACTAACGAATGGGGACCTCTCTGCTGGCGTCGTTTTTTTATCTCTGAAAAATTTGTCAGTTTCAAATTTTTTCGATTGAGTTTTTCACAAAAAAATAACAAGCAACGAACATTCGTTTTTAAGTTTTCATAAAAATTAATCGTTCAAAAAAAATTCAGGAACGTTTGTTTCCTAAAATAAATTCGCAAAAAAAAATTTGTTGCGGATGCGTAGCATTCCGCCCTGTTTGTGTTGCTGTTGAATTAACATTTTTACGTACAAGGGTTAATTATTTTATCATAAAAAAACACCATTAAAAAATGGATTTGACCTTGTAGATGTTGTTATTACCATTCCAGCAATCCTTACAAAGGCGAATAATTTTGTCATTATATCTGTGTCGATAAGCAATAATAGCTTAATTCGACTTACAACAGATCTGAGTTATTGATGTAGGTGTGTTCCACGCATATAGCACTATTAACACAAAATCTAGAACTTCTAGCATGACCAAAGCCAAAGATATGACACAAAAACAAAAAAGACACTTCCATTTGACATATATGGCGATTGAAAAATTTTAAGCAAGATTTATCTAAACTGTGAAATCAGACTTAAGGCGTTATTACATATCGACACAGATATAGTATTTGATAGAACCACTCGAGATTATGACCTTTCAAAGTGAACATAGTCCCAAGTGGTCTTAATCCCCATTTGGTGTTATGACCGCTTATTTAACGGTAAAATTTGTAATTTGGGATTATGTACCTTGGGGTTATGTCCCGTCACCTTCTATGTTAACAGAAAAGCAAGATTAATAGCACTTATGGTATTTTTCAACGATTGTGGGATGTGGTGATTCCCATGTTATTTTGTGAGAAAAATCTCTCGCTTGGGTAAAAAAATACCTCAAAACACCACAAAATGCCTCAAATCACTACAAAATATCACAATACCTCAAAACAACTAAAAACCCTTCAAATTACTGCAATTACGTAGTAGAAATACGAATTAAGGGAACGATGCGTTATTTGAATGGTTTGACGATGATTAACTTTTGTGTGAGCTAACTTTTCTACGATTCTACTTTACTTAACACTAACAAGATTACCATCATACCATTCTCCATTATACTATTATCTTCAAACTATACCATATCCATTACATATATCACCCATTGTACTGTACCTATCATGCAACATAATCATATAATACCAGTCATAGCAAACCATATTTTTTCATTATTTTTTCTCATATTCATGTACAGTATTCATTCATATGCATGCAAGCAAGTGTACAAAAATACAACAACAAACTTATATTTTGTCTAATAACTCCACGTACAAATGAACGTTCGTGAATTTTTTCTTCAAACGCTCATTTTTAATGAACAATTCCAAACGAACGTTTGTTGCTTTTTGTTGTTGTGTGAAAAATTCGTTCGAAAAAATACAAAGCTCACAAATTTATCAGTGATAAAAAAAAACGACGCAGGCAGAGCGTTCCTTTTTCAATTGCGAACGTTCGTCTGCTTTTAAATTTTTCGATTTAAAAAATTCTCACACACAGCAAAAAACGTACGATAAGATCGTATTTTAATCGATTGCGAACGAATTTTTCCGCACCCTGCTAAAAACACAAGAAATACAGAAATGAAACAAGTCATAGATGTTGACTTTAAAAATATAAAAAAGGAATAATATTTAAATATTTCAGTTCTTTCCCACTTAAAATCTGACAAAATTATTTAAACATATACACAGCTACTTTTGGTTGAGATATTTTTCATGCATCCTAAAATTAAGCTCAAAAAATAGCTAAAAACTGTGCAGTTCTTGACTCTGAATCAAATCATCACAATGATTTAAAAAATACATGACATCTATTGCTTTTTTTTCTAGTATCTAAAATCGCAATTACTAGAATTTTAGAGTAATAAACACAATTTTATCCAAAAACTTCAAACAAACGAATACACGTTCGAAAATTTGGGTTTAAATTTAAAACCTTTTTGGGTTTGGATAAATATAGAAACCCTCAAGGTTTTGATTTTAAACCCAAATTTTCGACCGAGTAAAATACACACAAAATATCTCGTTCGTAAATTCAAACGATATTTGCGGTCACTTTACCGTCAATACAGTTGTTGTTGCACACACGGTTAAAAATTTGGGATTAAATTTAAAACCGTTGAGGGTTTCTATATTTATCCAAACCCAAAAAGGTTTCAAATTTAAACCCAAACTTTCGACGGTGTATGAAAAATTAGATAAGAGCGTTTAGGGACAATTTTTTTAAAGCACTGCGTACAATTTTTAGCTTATGCAAAATGTTACCTGAACTCATTGTGATATATATTAAAAGATTTGTTAATTTTGGTCTAGCGGACAAATTCTTTGTGACTGTTTTTCACGGGCGACTCAAACAACACGTTAACAAATGAGTTTAGGAAAACTTTATGCATAAGCAATGATTTGCATACAGTGACTCAACCGACTTTTTTTTTAATTTTCTATTAGAAATGGTGAACTTTCGGTTCTTAAAGAAGTTTTTACATTATCTTTTTGGACTTCTAAAGATCTTTTTTCAAAATATTTTTATCATTTGTTAAGTTGGTTTTTAAAAAATAGAATTTTTAGTTTTCAAAAGTATTATTCGTATGCATTTTTTGTATTCCTTTCGGCACTTTTTGAGTGAGGAGAGGGTTGAACCCAAAAATTCCCCCTTTGCTACGGGCCTGACTCAGCCACATACATGTGACTTTAGCATGCACATGAAGTTATGCGGTATGTTTGTTTACATATACTATGTAGGTTTGCATGATTCTATTATTCAAGCATATACTTAAAATTAAAATATCAACTGACTTAACCTGGCTACCTTGCAAAGCAATTTGGTTTGATTTCATTTTCGCCGCATTGGTGTTATTGTAAAAGTCGGCATTTTTTTGTTTTCCTTTTTATTATACATTTGATCTTTGACATCTCTGAGTTTTATTGCAATTTTGTGTTATTATTCTTAAAAATACCTACAAGTATTTTCAAGCTTTAACTCAGTCTAGTTTCTAGACTAAGCTATTCCGTCCGGCTCACTGCTTAAACAGTTGAGTCATTTTGAATTTCTATCGCAATCAACGGAAAAGTTGGAATACATACGAGTAGGAGCCGCGATATTGAAATGGCAGTTACTGATAAGATTTGCATTGCTCTGAATATTTTTCATCCATTCGATGTGTTTTGTTTTTCTTATTTTTCACACAAATGTATCTGTATGTCAGTCTATACATTTGTAGACTAATAATTTTTTTTAATAAATTAAGAAAGCTAATAATACATACATACATATATAAATTCGAATACATACTCACATGTTTTGATTAAGATGTGTAATATATTTTTTTAAATAGAAAAATATAAGGAAATAATATTTTTTTTTTTTCTTTAGTTCTTTAATATTTCCTAAGAGTCTAAAATTAACTTTGTTATTCTTTGGTTGGGCCAATCAAAGCATTAAATCTATGATGACATATTATAGAACTTCTGTAACTGTTACACTGTAAAACAACTATGTAGGTATTAGCAGTACGACACGAACACTTCCGTAACGATGCCAATATTAGCATATACAAACATGTTTATAAAAATATATTTTAAAAACTATTTAACATTTTAGCAAGAACGAGTTAATTTTTTTAGAACTTAGAGAATCATATTTAATTTAAGTGTAATTCACAATCTAACTTAATAAATATGAATCAGACATATTTGTTTATATTTGTATTTGTATTTATTTGAACATAAATAAATACAGTAAGATACAAAAATATCTTTAATTAGTACAACGCATAAATATATGCAATCAATTAATAATTGTTTTCAATTAGTACAACGCATAAAAATATTTAATCAATTAATAATTGTTTTTGAAAAAAAGAAAAAAGTGCATTAAACAAGGGCCTATATTAATTTTATCTATTAATTAAGGTGACCATTTTTTGCAATGAAAAGAAGGACGAAAAAATTTAAGAAAAAGTGCAACATAAATAAATTAAACAATTGTTAATTTCAAAGAAAAATACACTAATTATGTTAACATCGCTTTTAGTTATTTAATTTAACTAAAATTAATTAAGCTAATTAATTAATTTTAATTAATAATTGTTTTTGAAAAAAAAAGAAAAAGTGCGTTAAACAAGGGCATATATTAATTTTATCTATTAATTAAGGTGACAATTTTTTAGCAATGAAAAGGAGGACGAAAAAATTTAAGAAAAAAGTACAACGTAAATAAATTTAACAATTATTAATATCAAAGAAAAATACACTAATTATGCTAACATCGCTTTTAGTTATTTAATTTAACGAGTATTTTTACTTTGACTGAATATTTTTTGTCAATACATGACACATTGGTCACAAACATTAAAAAGTCGGCCAAAACCGCCGTTTGAAGACGAAAAAAAATGTGTGAAGACAAATTTTTGCTTCAAATACCTATGAAAGATAGATAAATGAAAAAAATGCGATATTAATTTTTTTTCCAAATTTTTTTTTTTTGATTTATGACGCCTGTTTGACGATAGTTTTGACAAAAATTTAACGAAAAAAATAGTGAAAGTTTGAGCCAAATTGAAACATTTGTTTTATTATTTTTATAAGTAACTTCATATTTGTATTTTTTTTTTATATACAGAGGTGGTCACGAATTTAGCACACACTGTGTTAGTAACTCTAATTTGAAATTTTTTACATCTTAGCTTGAGAATTGTTATCAAATATTTTTTGTTGAGTATTATTTATGAAGTTAACTCTATGTACCGTTAGTTGGTTTCTTAGTTATTCTTAAATTTTCTGACATATTTCAAGTAGTATGAATGAATGTGGTTTAAATGCTGGACACAAATTTAGCACAGGTTAGAATTACTGTTCCATATCGTATTTTATTTTCGTTAATTAAACTTTACTAGTGAGATATACTTAATTTATTAAGTTTCTATTTGAGTTCTAACAGAAAATTGTAGTAAGATATGGCGAAAGGCTACTGATGTTCAGAGGCTCAGCGGCATTTGATTCAGCAAATGAAAAATGGTGGAAGCACAGTTTCAGAGATTTCTCTGCTTCTCAGATGTTCGTGAAAGTTATTATATAACGCATTACAACATGTAGAGCAGTATTAGAGCATTAAAAATGTAAAATAGCGATCAAGAGAGCGAAAAACAATAGCAAGAGAGGGCCATTTGATTTATGGAGCTTCACTTAGTGATCCTTTTAAGACCTCAAATAAAATTTAAAATGAAATTTCATCAAAAAATGGCATAAATGTATCCTCAAAAGGCATAAGAAGACGCTTGAATGAAAACAATTTCCGTAGCTTTATAGCCCAACAAACACCACATGTGTCGCAAAAAAATATTAAATGCAGTCTTGCGTTTGCAAAAGAATATTTAAAAAGTCAACGAATTTTTGGAAAAATGTGCTTTGGAGGGATAAATCAAAGTTTTGCCGGTTCGCATCTGACAGCAAACAATATGTGTGGCGTCCTCAAAACATGCAACACAATCCAAAGTACACGCTCAAGACGATTAAACAGTGTGGCTGAAATGTTATGGTATGAGCGGAGTTTTCTTGGCACGGAGTTTGTCCGATTGTTAAAATTTACCAAAAAATGGATCAGCACGCTTACAAAAACGTTCTTGTCAATACCATGATACCGTTTCAAGAGGATAATTTGCCACTTTAATGGCGTTTTATGCAGGATAATGATCCAAAGCACAGTGCTAACATAGTTAAGAGTTGCTTGGAAGACAAACATGTTGATATTTTGAAGTGGCCATCGCAATCATCGGACTTAAACCCGATTGAGAATCTGTGGAGGGATGTCGAGCAGCAAATACTAACAGTAAAATCAAAAAATTTGCCATATTTGTTTAGGGAAATCCAAAGGATTCGGTATAGTATTCCAAAGTACCGTTGTGAGGCTTTGGTCAAAAGTTTACCAAGGATATGAGATGCAGTAATTAAGAATAAGGGATTTCCTATGAAATATTGAGTTTTATGCAATCAATTTTGATTATATTTTTCATCCTAGACATTTTTTCGCTAGTGTGCTAAATTCGTGACCAAGTCGAAATGCTTATTTTTAATTTTTATTTGATTTTAAGCCCTATAAGAAAAAGTTTTGAAATAAAAAAAATGTATATAAGAAATAAAGAAGACATAATATATACACTAAAAAAAAGTTCATAAAAATTTACAACAAATAAATGGAAAATATAAGTATTCACTTTACTTTTTTAAGTGTGCTAAATTCGTGACCACCACTGTATATTCGCTAAATTATATTTTTTAAAAATTTTAAAAATTTGGACCAGTTAGAAATGTAAAACGAAAGTGATTTCCCTGGTGTTCCGCTATAAAAAGGTAACGGTTCCTTTGTGAGATATCTTATTATACTAATAAAAAAAATTGAGTGCCACCTACCATATATTTTGAAAAAAAATCTAAAATGGTAACGGAAACCAAAAATTTGTTTTCTCTAAACTATTTATTTTTATCTATATTTATTTGTATTGGTCAGAGAGGGGCATAATGCATTGAATTATTAGTGCATTAATCATTACCACTATGCGCATAGGAAAGGCAAAAAATAACATGCATCCACTTAAAAGGTCCTCGAGGCATTGCATAAATTTGCAAAAAAAAAACAATGCCAGGAGGATGTGAGGGCTTGCCACAAATGAGGATATTTTCCATAAGTGGCTTTTATATTCAGATTCAAAAATATCTTTGTCGGAAGATATAAAAAAAAAACATTTACCTTAAGATGTTTTAATATTATTAAAAGAATAGTTTATAATATAAATATTAAAAATAAACAAAAAATAACTAATTCTTCCGTTATTTTTTTATATTGTGGACCATTAAAAAAGTTAAAAAACTAAGGTATAACAAAAGTAACTTTATGGCCGCCATTTTGAATTTTTGACTTCAGATTCGTGATTCGCAACCCCGAAAACCAAATTTTAAAAGCATAATATTGTAATTAGAAAAGTTATCATGTTCATGGCCGCCATTTTAAAGCCACCACATTTTGAATTTCAAAGTTTTGACTTCAAAGATTCGTGATCAGCGATCCCAAAAATCTATGTATATATATACATTTATGCCGATTAGGCAGCTCCTTGAGGTTTTGGTCGTCTTTTTTCGATTTGGAATCAATGTGCATCGTTTTTTTAAAATATATTGAAAATTTTGGATCCATCATATTGAATTGTACGTTAAGTGCTGCAGCAAAGTATCAACATTCATTCTTGATTTCTCACCTGTCAAAAATCATAACCACTTGAAAAACGCTTTCACAGAAACAGGGGTTAAGACATGGTGAAATCCTTTCGTGAAGGGTACTACAATGAGCCAAGGAATATTTTAGACTAAGTTTATTACTTTTTTTTTATATGATCATGTGATCTTCAAGGCAAATATTTTTTGTTGTGTTTTTAATTGCTGCGTTAGAGAGAAAATATTAAGTTCAAAAATTCAAATTAGTTAAAAAATATTTTAATCTTTAAAAATTCTTTAAAAGTTGTGAGCTTTTCTAGATCAAGTTGATCTAATTCAAGTTTTTTCTAAGTTATGATTATTAAATTCATGTCAAAATGTTTTTATGTTTGTTGGGAAAGAAACATCTTTATATCGTCACCTGCATGCCAAAACCATGTATGTGCTTTTTTATAGTTTTTGGGAATACGAGTATAAAGGTTTGAATGCTTCTGAAAATGAGGGAAGTAAAATTTTTTAAATTTTCATTTACCGAATGGTAACTACAGGGTCCGCCATCTAACTTTTTTTTTCAACTCGTGCTTATTTCGTGAATGATAACACTTAGCTCATGTCTGATTCGACAGATAATTAGTTTTATCCTTCCGCTGAACGAATATGGTTGTGTATACGCTTGAACAACGCTGGCAAGAAGAGAAGCACCGTCAGCTCCGTATGTTCGTTATCTTGTGAAAAAAATGAAAAAAACTGGCATCCTCATCGATAAACCAAAGCATGAAAGCCAAAAGCAGTGCGTACACCCGAGAATATTGCTGCTGTGGCAGAATGTGTGCGTGAAGCGCCATCAACATCAATTCACCGTCGTTCTCAACAATTGAACATTTCGGAGACATCATTGAGACGAATTTTGCATAAAGACCTTGGTATGACGCCATACAAAGTCCAATTGGTTCAGGAGTTGAAGCCAACTGACCATCCAATGCGTTTTCGTTTCGCTAAGTGGGCCTGCGATCGACTTACAGAAGATGCCGATTTTGCCAAAAAAATCATCTTTTCAGGTGAAGCTCATTTTGATCTTGGCGGGTATGTAAACAAGCAAAATTGTCGCATTTGAATTTTCAAAAAAAAGAAGTTATTTGGCGGACCCTTTATTTAGTGACTTAACAATAGCTTAACAATAGCCAAAAGGATTTAAGAACACATTCATTGTTTTGACATGCACAAAAATTACAATTTATAAACATTCATGCTTCAAGAAATCGAGTAAAGTATGAATGTGTAGGATCTGTTATTTCCTAATACTTTGGCTTGCAGATATGTGGGCATTAGGTCCCTCGTCTATGATTTGGCCTACCTCACTCCTAAAGGATTTTAGAACACTTTCATTGTTTTGGCATGCAAAAACATTCCAATTCTGTTTCAATGTTTGTGCCAGAACAATGAATGTGGCTGGCACATTCATTTTTTGGCATGTTAAAAAAAATTAAAAACACACATTCATTGACTTAGAACTGTAGTATTGCAGCAGATCTGATGCACATTCCTATTTCATATGTTGATACAATGTTGCTTATATAAAATTGCATCAGAAACAGCAATAAGCCCAAAATCGAATTTTTCGCATCCATGGTTTTGGCATGCAGGGGACGATATATACTTTACCAATCTATTTTAATTGATTGATGTAACAGTGCAGGCTTTTTATTACTCCGTACAGTATAAAAACCTTTGCCTTGACTAGAAAAATCCCGTTCACAGTGAATTCTTAAATATACTTAAGAACGAAATAAGACGATATGAGAGTTGGAACGAACAAAATATCATAAGCAGCACGGTCTAAGTCCTTTCTAGGACTCCATGCTCAAGTCAATTTTCTGCATAGGTGAATGAATAATTATTTTATTTTTTTTTAATATGTATTTACGGTCTCCGGTATAAAAGTAATATTGAAAATTTTTTTAAACTGTTAAAACGTGATAGATTCACACTCAGTAGCAAGTTTAGCTTGGTAATATGAATGAATGAATGATTTATTTCAATAAATAAAGGTCAATGTGAACATATAAATATTACGATTTTAATATTATTTCAATAGTATTTTTAAAATAAATCGAAATTGACATAACATAGAAATATTGTGTGTCATATTGGCTTGAATCATTTTAACATATGCGTATAAACGTATGCGTATAAACATATGCGTAGATTGAATGCATTACAAAAAACAGCTTTTATTAATTAAATTCAGAAATTATTAACTGTCTATATTTTAAAAAATTGATAAAATATTTATATGAAAAAGAGAATTTTTGCCATTCAAAACTTCGTAAGCTTCGCCTAACGTTAGTGTTCTTTTACCAAAATAAAAGCATGGTTATATGTTCAAGGGCCAGTTTTTCAGTACGAGTTTGAATCCTCAAAATTGAACGTTTAAACTCGGTTTAAGCAAGAAAAAACCACATTATATGATAATTGAAGTCAATTTAATTTCAACGAGTAATCACTTCGAGTAGTTATCAATACTCTTCTTGTAAAATTCAACGTATTCCTTTAAATCCTTGTCACAAAGTAAACAAAACTATAACAAAAAAATTTAAATTGCTTTTGTCACCTTGCTAGTCAATAGATTGTGATGCTAAAAATAAAAAAATACCAGTTCAAATATAAATAACAATAGTTAAAAAATATTTTAAAAAAACAAATGTTAAAATGCATTACATTCAATAGTCAAAGACTCGGTTTAAATTTTTTTGTCACATCATCTGGATTTTAGGTAATGAAATTTGTGTATTGAGAATTTTGTATAGACAATACTAAACGTTTCTTAAAAAAATATTTGTTCTCAAAAAAATATCTTAGAATTGTGTGACATTGTTATTATTTACGACATAATTTAAATGGTGCCGGGACATAGCCCCAAGGGACATAATCCCAAAAATTTAAAAAAATGTAAAATCGCCCGTTGGACTTACTGAGAGTTGTAATCCCTAAGCAGCTGCCGAAGGCCTCCTATTAAGAAAGGAATTATATCCAGAAGTACTGTAGAGAGCGATAATTCTCCTTTTAATAGGCGGCCATTGGTCGCTGCTTATGCCGTGGTTATGCTAGCCAAACATGTTCGGTGTTCATTTTTGTTAATTTGTTGTCTTCGCTGAAATGTTTGTTTGGTGGTTATGCTATGATTGGCGGCACAGTTGCATTATATGTAATAGTATGTCAAAACACAAAAAAGCACAACCCTAATTTGCATTTTTGTACCTAAAATTAACGAATTAAAATATACGAACTGATATTACTTACTCTGAATTTTTATTATAATATCTTAAACAAAATCTGACATGCTAGCTAGCTGTTTATGTTAAGGGTTACTTGAAGACTCAATCAACTTCACTTTTTAATGCTTTTACCTACTTTTTTGATGCTATTATACAAATTGACTACAGCCAACACTGGAAAGTTCGGCATGTTTGGCGTTTCAATCAGCAATCAAAATGTTCGGTCCGAGAGCGAGAAAATGAATATGAGAAAAGTTCATTTCTTCATTTTATACGTGAAACAATAACAACAAAAAATGTTCGGCAATCATGTTTGGCTAGCATAACCACGGCATTAGGGATTACAACCCTCAGTAAGTTCAACACTGGCTTTGCTGTCTACAGTAAAAATAGCTTAAGTCGACTTAAGACAAATTTGAGTAATTGATGCAGCTGTGTTCCACGCATATAGAACTATAAACACACAAAACCTGGAGCTTCTAGCATAACCTTAGCCAAAGTTATGACACAAAAATAAAAGACCATTCCATACAACTTATATGGCGATTGAAAACTTTGAAGCAAGATTTCTCGAAACTTTGAAATCAAACTTAAGCTGTTATTGCTTATCGACACAGATATCAGTATTAGTTGAAGCCACTTAGGATTATGACCGCTTTAAAAAATATTTTAAATTTATGTCCTTTGGAGCTATGTCTCATCACCAATTTAAATACCATTTGACATAAGTAACACCAGTCAATTCGTATAAAACGTTAAACATGTTCCTCCAATAAATAGATCGCTAATCACAACTTTGAGTTGTAGCTTAGTTTATAGACAGAGAAAACAACATTTTTAAAAGTGGCAGAAACGAGCTACTTTTAAAAACGTTTAATCCAGATTTTACACCTCTAACGTTTATGATAATTTTAAAAACGAACATTTAAAAATGAAATAGTAAAACGTTTATTTTCATTTTTTAAACTTACATTTTAGAATCTCATTTTATTGATTTCTCTCGTTTGATTTTTAACAATGGATATTTTAAAATGCTGTAGTAAAACGTTTATTTTCATTTTAAAACGAAAATTTTAAAACGAGATTCTAAAATGTTCGTTTGATTTTTAATAATAAATATTCTCAAATTGAAAATGTTTATTTTCATTTTAAAAACGAAAATTTTAAAATTAGATTCTAAAATGGTCGTTCGATTTGTAACAATAAACACTTTAAAATGCAATGGTACAACAATTATTTATATTTTAAAAACGAAAATGTTCATTATTTCCCATTAATTCAAAAAATTTACAGAAATTTGCATTTCCTGTATTAATTAAAAAAAAACTTTATTGGTTTTCAAAATTAAAGTTTTATTTTAGTTTTTTTATCATCAGCTTTGTTCATCTCGTTAAAATTTTTTAGATTATGATATTGCATCCCAGCGTCTATAAAGAATAGGATTTTGTCAGATATTATTCATTTTATTTAAAATACTTACCTTTTAGCTATGGCAGCAAATGCTCCAACTCAAACTCTTTCATTACTTTCTTGCAGGCAAGCTGCAGAGTGATGAATTCGAGAATGAAAACATATTTTGTTTTCTGAATAAATATCAAACACATTAGTCAATGAAACATATATAACAAAAAATTCGTTATTAACAAGTCTTTTGAAATAAAGTACGTGAATTTTACTATGTCATGGTAAAACGTTCGTAGTTGTTTTAAAACGTATAGTTTTACTTTTCTATTTAAAAATGTGAGTTTTTATTTTTGTATGGCGTAAAATATTTTAAAAATATTAATTTTACTAAACGTTTTTAAAATGTGCGTTTTTGATTTTTTGCTTTCTCAGTGTAACTTTAAAAGTTTTCAAAATTATTTCACTTTCGACTTGAAATCCAATTTCTTAACAACGTTGACGTAATGAAAAACACGTTCTCCAATCTTTGGGCCTCACAAGTCATCTCTACTTAGAACGGACCTGCTTTTCGAATTTGTTTACTAATGATGAATAAGCAAATTTTTCTATCTTTATTAGATAAGGTATTTTGTTTTTCTCAATAATATCTCATAAGTGTCATATTTTTAGAAGAGACTAATCACAGTAAATGATGGTGAACTAAGATCAAAAATAGACAATAAGAATGAGATTTTTTTTAGTGGTTTTGATAAAATCTTCTACACGATAAATAGACTCGTTTAGAGCGAGAACATTTGAACACTCAATTTGCAAGAATATCAAGCTATCGTGTCGGTATCACAAGAGATCTATTGTAAAATCTAAACTTTATCTCCTCAAATAAATACATACATATGTACAGATAAATATCCAACGTTAAGTGCCAGACAAGCGCTGCGACCGGCTCTTCACAATTATTTTAAATATTCTGTTCTGACTTTTGAGCCTGAGCTTAATGCAAAAGTATCTGCAACGACGACATGCTGCCAACTATGTTAGTTTGATGCAAATTGAAAATATGATACTTTGAAGCATTGACGTCGGAAGCGGGGGGCAAGGTGGGCAGTTGCCACTTTTTTAGCTAGAAACAACAATTTAAAAGGAAAAGTTATTCAAAATATCAGTTTTTTTACAACGATAATATTTTTGTATTATATATTTTCCTCTTCTTTCTCTCTTCTTCATGTTTCATGTGAAGAAATTTTGGTGAACTTTTTTTGCACCACCATTTGTACTGCCCCCCCATTTGTACTGCCCCCCCAGATGAAATTCGCTTCCGACGCGCTTGCTTTGAAGTGTTTGAATGAAATTTAGTTGAAATTAATTTTAATTTTGTTTATTGTATGTATGTTTTGGGCTTAGTGTAAATTTAAAAACTTTTTTATGATTGACGCCTAAAGCAATGCATTAAAATATCTGGCTCGAAGAACCTATTTTAAAAAGTGTAATTGATGTTTATAATCTATCTTTTACAGAATCCGAAAGCCATATTATGCATAGCGATGCAGTTAGTGGCAACCAATCTGTGCACAGCCCGATAAGCCAGGCTCTAAGTCCAGTCCTTAGTTTAGGCGGCAACAGCAACGGTGCTCCGAACAGCGGTAACTCAAGCAACAGTGGCAACAACACTGTAACATTTTTACAGATCAACAACAACAACAACAACAACAACAACAACAACAGTAATAATGGTCAGTCCTCCACGGTTTGTGCCATTTGCGGTGATCGTGCCACTGGAAAACATTACGGTGCTTCCAGCTGTGATGGTTGCAAAGGTTTCTTCCGTCGAAGTGTGCGAAAGAATCATTTGTACACATGCAGGTATTTCACAATTCTTTAATTGGTTTAAAACGAAAATAATTTTTGTTCTTTTTGTGTTGAAGGTTTTCACGTAATTGCGTAGTTGACAAGGACAAACGCAATCAATGTCGCTATTGCCGCCTGCGAAAATGCTTCAAAGCCGGCATGAAGAAGGAGGCAGTACAAAACGAACGAGATCGCATAAGTTGTCGTCGCACCTCAAACGACGACCCGGATCCCGGCAATGGACTTTCTGTTATATCGCTAGTTAAGGCCGAGATAGAGAGCAGACAGTCAAAAGCCGGTGCCGCCATGGAAACTAATCCAAATGAGGATCTCTCTACAAAACAGTTTGCAAGCATCAACGATGTGTGTGAGTCGATGAAGCAACAATTGCTTACGCTGGTCGAATGGGCAAAGCATATTCCAGCATTCAATGAACTGCAACTAGACGATCAGGTAGCACTGCTGAGGGCACATGCTGGAGAACATCTACTTCTGGGCCTTTCGCGTAGATCCATGCACCTTAAGGATGTTCTACTACTGGGCAATAACTGTGTGATTACAAAGCACTGTCCAGGTAAGTTTGACTTTAAGTATTGGACATGTTGTGCTATTAACAAAACCATTTACCTATTTGATACAGATGCCAGATTGTCTCCAAACTTGGATATATCACGCATCGGTGCCAGGATCATTGATGAACTAGTTTTTGCTTTGAAAGATGTGAACATTGACGACACAGAGTTAGCCTGCATAAAAGCTCTGGTCTTCTTTGATCCAAGTAAGAATTGCCACGAAATCTCTTCCAATGTGTTTCACTAATAACCGTTTATTCTATTATCCTAATAGACGCCAAGGGTCTAAATGAACCGCAACGCATTAAAACACTGCGTCATCAAATTCTTAACAATTTAGAGGACTACGTTTCGGATCGTCAGTACGAGTCGCGTGGGCGCTTTGGTGAAATACTCCTTATTTTGCCAGTGCTACAGTCGATTACATGGCAGATGATCGAGCAAATACAGTTCGCAAAAATTTTTGGTGTCGCGCACATTGATTCATTGCTGCAGGAAATGCTACTTGGAGGTATGTTCTTCTTCAACTCAGGCTCAAGTATATGTGGAGGACCTGATTCAATTTTTTTCGATTTAGGCGAGCTTGCCGACAACTCTTCGCCACTTTCGCCACCGAATTTAAATAATTATAGTCCCACACATGGTTTGGACTCTGGGCAGGTCAGCTCTTCACTTGACGTGCTTTCGCCACCTACACCATCCGATCACTTGTCACAGGATTCCATGTCCAACTGCATGGACAATAGCCTGGAGGTGCCCATGATGTCGCCCCTAATGGACAGCATAGCCCCCGACGGCAGCTTTCATATACGCAATTCCACGCGTCCGCAGTCGACAACAGCACCACCGCAAACACCACCTCTGCCACAGCAGCAATCACAAAACCAAATGCGGAACACAGACTCACCCATCGGAAATGGAGGCGCACTACAAAGGCTCCGAGAGCTTGATCACGCTGTAGAAAGTGTCAATAGCACATATATTGATTCTTCCAGCTTGTATGATAGCCCTAGTCATCACACACGCATATCACCATCTGCCAACAACAACAATCCCCACACACTTCCACAGCCATCTGGAATGCACCATGCATCCCAATCCCCACAAGCCGCTCCAATGCAGCAACTAACTGCAACACAACTTCGAAACCATCCCTATCAGCGGCACGAAATGCTGCCACATCATCAAAATGTGTTACAGTCCCTTGATCGTCCCTCATTACGCAACCCTGCTGAAATGACTCTCAACGAATACAACCGCAGTGAGAACAACAGTGCTGACGAAATGCTCCGTCGAGTGCCTCTTAAATTACGCTCTTCAGAGGTACTCTCAAGTCCCCCAAACTCGAGCTACATGCTTGGTAATATGCACGAAAGTGACGCATATCGAATGGCCTTGAAGCAGGAGCCGGAAACAGGTTACTAGGTCTGTCTAAACGGAGATTTTGGGCCAAACAAAAACAAAATAACCGGGAGGAAAACGTGCAAATATCTATATGCTAGCATATCTTTGCTGGTACCTAACATTAAGAAAAGACATGAAGGTTATATCAACCTTTCCTAAAACGTTAAGAAGAACGGCCCTCGTTCTTTATCAATATTTGGGGGTATTGAGCAAACGGCCTCTGAAAAAGGTTAACTAAAGGCCCAATCTAGCCACATGCCAGTAAACGTACATATCTGTCAAAATGAAATCTGAATAAATATACGAGCATACACATAATTGGAATTGGCAGTTTCATGATGCTTTCATTGGCTTTTTATGGAGTGATGTAAACAGCAATTCAAGATAAAACGGCAGACTTTTTAATTTTTTTTTTATTAGTTTTCGAGTTTTTGCTTTAAAAAATCTCAGAAATAAATACAAACTAGACCGAATTATTTGGTGACCCTTCTCAAGGGTCAATGCTTGGCAATTTTGAGGATTTTTTCATTTTGACAACAGCTAGTTGACGTTACGTACAGTCATTGGCCTTAGGATATGCCAGCATGTGTCTATTGTAGTTAGCCCTTAAGCATGAATTCATTTATTATATTGTATTCTGGTCGACTGGTTGAACGATTCTGTTCTGAGAAAAAATTAACAGGAAAACCTGTTAAACAAGACCGTTAAAAATCTTTTTACTATTTACTTTTTCTTTTTTAAATATTTTTGTTTTAAAGTTTTAGGTATTTTGGAAATTGTTATACATAGTATATATTTTATTATTGCTTTTTTAATAAAAGAAAATTAGGTAAGTAGTTGTTGGACATTTGAAATTAAGTAAGATGAAAATTGTTAATTCTAGGTTTAGGTATTTGAAGATATTTAGAATTTTTTAAAAATATGTATGTACTCTTAATAATATTCATATACCAATAAAATATTTAACAACTGATTTAGCTTAACGTATGAATTTTTTATTTTGAAATTAATGCCATTCTTTAGCGGGTTATATACTAGAGTATCAAAATTTAGAACAAAAACCGCAAAATTAAATTTCAATTTAAATTTCTACTACTAACATCAAATAGTTATTTTTTGTCTTTGAACGTTCACTACCTAAAATTTTGGTTACAAATAATTTGCAGTTTTGCATCAATAAAATTGATTTTTGAATTTTTCTATTTCCTATTCGTATAATTTCTTCCCATAATTTTTTTTTAAATATAAATCACATTGAATAACAACAAATAAGTGCAATTTTTTTTAATTTTACAAGGACAAAAAAAATTGAGGTGAATTTTACCAAAAAGAGTTTCCATATCAAAAGGGATATGTTTATATAATTAAAAAACAAAACCCAGAAGTCAAACTAATATTTGTGTCAAATAAAAAATATATTACAATAATTTTTTTTTTGTTTAAAAAATTCTTAAGTTTTGTTTAAATTAAAAAACTAAAATAATACATACACAAAAAAATTTAAAATTCATGGAAAAAATTTTATTTTTTTGTTTTCGTTGAATTATATACTCGAAGAAGACAGTTTACCAATTAACCTAAAATAGGTCACTCAATTAAAAATTTCTAGGAAAATTAATTCATCGAATTTTAAAAATCACCAACTGTACCCTTTCGCATCAATATTTAACAGATTTTTCACTTACTAAAATAAAGTGTATAAATATGGCAGAATTAAGTTTGCAAGATTATAAACAACAACAAAAAAGCAATAAACATACAATTTCTACAATTCATATATAAAAATAATTTGGTTGATTTTATTAAAAAAAAATACAATTTCAGTCTTAATTAAATATCATTGTTACAAAAGTGAACTTGCGAATCTGAAAAATTAAATTTTTCATTTCTAATGAAAATTATACGGAAAATTAAAAATTAAATTTTTTCAGATTCGCAAGTTTACTTTTGCAACGACGATATGTATCTCGGATTTTGTGCAAAAATGTGGCTGAAATAGTGCTTTGTAGTCTGACTTTAAATTTTTAAAAAGTTTCATTGCGGAAAGTTTATCCTACTGAAGAAATCCTCATATTTAAAACAGCTAATTTTAATACGATAACACTTATTACAACACTTCTGAAAATATTTATCACTTATAACAAAACAAAATTTTACTTTTTTTCAAAATAACAGACTTTAATCAACGGATATAGTGCAAGAGACAATTAAAGATTAGACGTGTTGATACACGCTGATGCGTATTTAAAGCTTACGTATAAGTCAATTTTAATATGAGTTTAAAGTAAACAGTAAATATTACTAAACTTAAGAGGGGATTGGGGAAAGAGTTACTTTTTTCAAGTAATTATATATTACAGTATAACTGGCTAGGAATATTTTTTAGTTGAACAAGTAAAAAACTTTGAGTGTCTGTCCACATTTTTTATCGGAAAATGGATTTTTCTTGTTTTATTTATCAAGGGTGTTATGGACACCGGCAATAGTCAGAACCGGTTTTGAAATTAACACAAATTTCATTTTGGTGTCATAGAAACCGATTATCGATTAAGAAACACAAAACCAATTTTGAAAATGAAACCAGTTTTTAAATCGATAATCGGTTTCTATGACACCAAAATTAAATCTGTGTCAATTTCAAAACCGATTCTGACAATTGTCGGTGTCCATAACACCCTGTATATCTCCTTTATTAAACCAAATAACTAAATAAAGTGTTTACTATGCAATTAAGCACAAAATTTAATAAAGTCATCAATTCCAGTTTATTTCACATTTTGCTTAAAAATATTCAGGCATGTTCTGCATTCCACTTCCAGGTTGAAGTGAAATTAAATCATAATTGAACTTGAAATATGGCGTTCTACATATCACTTTTTTATTTTGTATTTTATTTAATTAATAAAAATAACTGTACCAACGAAAAAAATTATGTGTATAGAATACCAAGTATCGACGGATAGCCAAGCTGCCGTTAAATCTTTAGCTGCGATCAGTACCAACTCCAAACTGGTAAGGCAGTGTAAGGATGAACTGGCCCGGCTAAGTCACCAACTTAGCATTACCATAATCTGGGTTCCCGGCCATAGGAACATTTATGGTAATGAAAAGGCGGATGAATTGGCCAGGCGGGGTTCTTCCCTTGACGTTTCCAGAGCGGAACCAGTCGAAGTTCCACTGAACACAGTCAAGGGAGGAATTCGTTCTTACTACTTAACCTTAGCCGGTCGTAGATGGAGAGAACTACCAACCTGCAGCACATCAAGAAAAATATGGCCCCTCTACAATATAGGCAGAACTCAACAGTTGCTATCAAAGCCCCGGAGCGACATAGCCAGATTAACGGCTATTATTACGGGTCACTGGTGCATCGGAGTTCATGCCGAGAGAATCGGATTACCTTTCAACACCCACTGTCGCAGCTGCGATGACCCAAATGAAAAAGAAACACTAACACACTTTCTGTGCACCTGCCCGGCCCTGGCCAGGTCCAGACTAGCAACGCTTGGCAGGCCCTTCCTCAGCAACCTAGAGGAACTCTCAACAACAAAAATCAACAATCTCCTAACGTTCATCAATCGCACCGGATGGTTATAACCTAGCAGTGCGCTGCCCAGTCAACCAACAGAAACACGAGGTTATGGTATCAAAACGGCTCACTAGAGCTACTTGGATCCTACTTGCATGTAGAATCACCATCTAAACCAACCAACCAACCAAGTATCGAATTAAAATAAGGTTTATATTCACTTCCACTCGGAAGCGGAATGCAGAACATGCCTGATAGTTTCGAAAAATATTTAAACATGTACCTGTTTTGCTTCATTAATCTTATTTTTATTTCATTAAATATAAATCTGACACCGATTTTAACTGTTCAAACTGTTTTTTTTTTCGTTATTATAAATCTTTTGGTTATGTTTCGTTGTATTAATTGTCTAACATTAATTGGTCCAAATGATGGTTCCTAGGTACTGTTACAGAAGTTGTCCCTGGTTTACAAATAATGTTAAATTGGCCTTAAAAAATATAAAAAAAAACTTATAATCTTTGGAAGAGAAACCCGACAGCTAGAAATTAAGCTTACTGTACTGTTAAATTGTCAAAACGCCCTTTTTTTTATGTCCAAGCTAAGTTTAGCACAACCTTCCAAAAATATTTGCAACAATTTAAGACTGGGGCCTTACTCCGTATTGCGATGCGTAAATCAATAGGGGTATTCACGATTCAGTGCACTTGCCTGTGCAGTTGAGGACTTGAGGACTTGTGCAGTACAAATTTTGCACAAGTCCTCAAGTCCTCAACTGCACAGGCAAGTGCACTGAATCGTGAATACCCCTAATGTGTTGCTAAAATGAAACGCGATTCGCATTCAAATAGCAAATCGCACGTGGTTATCGCATTACGGAGTACCGATTACGCTATTTTGCGATTTTTTTCGCATCGCAATTCAGAGTAGGGCCCCAGACTGATGATTTTCTAATTGATCCTAATATTAATGATTATTTTATCGGTACCTCAACATCTTCTTAAAACACATCTGTCGATAATACGAGAGTTTTTATTATCGAAAGTCCATGTTATTTTCAGTTTGTTACTGTAAATGAGTGTGATGTTGCTCGTTGAGTTAATAATCAGTTCTATCGTGAATAATTTTTCACGCGGAATTGGAAAATGGAGCTTTCATTTTTAAGACAAAGCTCAAGAACAATTTGTAAAGTGTTAATGCAAATTTGTTTGTCAACCTTTCATGCAGAAATTTGCATTCAAAATTTTCCAAACTATCTTGAAATTTATCTTAAAAATTAAAACTCCCTTTTCCAATTCCGCGTGAAAAACTAGTCGCGATAGGGCTGAATTAAAATCAAATGCTGTCGGTGAAAACGGAATATCTATTAGATTTATAATTCCATCTATACAAAATGTTAGTTTGATAAATTTTGTGAAAATCGAAGAAAAGGTAAATTTTAAGATATTTATTCAATAAATTGATTTAAAATTAATTTGTTTTTAGTTTGAATGGCCAACGGAGGACTCTTTAGAGCTTTACAGCTTACAAAAATTTCAAAAGCTGTTTTTTTATTTTCAAATGACGAGTCAATAGTGTGGAGACAAAAGAAAAAAGCTGTCTCGCAAAAAGTTAATTTTGACACACAGATGAAATTCGGTAATCGTTTTCCATTTTTGTAGCGGTGAAGTTTGTGTAAGTGAATGCAAACACAAACATAAGCCCTTTACTATTGTAGCACAAAAAAAACCCTAAACTTTGCCATTCCGTAGCTTCACTGGAAGATCTGCTTTACAAAAATTTGTCCAGCAGAGTTTATATCCCTTTCGAATTAACATAGAGAGAAGTTAAATGTATAAGCTGGCTCTATTATTAATCCTACTAACATTTCTTTCAAACATATCCACCCCTTTCAGTAAGCCTATTGGGACCTCTACACAAAACTCCATAAATTAAGAAAATTGCCTGAAACAGTTGATTGCTGTTATTAAGGTGATTCTTAGAGAAGTCAAATGTGTAAGATGGTCCTATTACGTTTTCATCTTCAAAATTTATTTTAAACACCTCATGGTTTAGCATTTTATCGCTCATATTTCGGATCATTGTTCACCAATCTAAATTTGTTTCTACTTATTTGTGCGACAGTACCTTTTGAATGCTATATGATTAGCTCCTCTCCATTTATAATAAATACTAAAAAATGTAAGACATCTTTTGTTCTTTATGGCATGAAAAGATATATTTCTGTGTTTACAAGCAATAATCGCTAAAGTCCACTTAAGACAGAACTGAGTCATTGATGTAGATGTGTTCCACGCATATATCTTTATAAACACACAAAATCTGTAGCTTCTAGCAATATCCTAGCTAAAGTTATGACACAAAAACAAAAGATCCATTCGTATAACTCATAACATATATGGCGATTGAAGACTTTGGAGCAAGATTTCTCGAAACTTTAAAATCAAACTTAAGCTATTATCGCTTATTGGCACATATTTCTTTATAGCTTTTGATTGGTAGGAGATATTTAGGAAGTTTTTGCACCAAAATTATTTTGAAAGCTGTATTTATTTACAAAAAATATGAAAACAATATTTTAAAAATTTTATTTTCGCCAAAAAAATCCAGATTAAAAACTGTTTGAGTTTTGAGACAAAATAAAGAAATTTTTCAAACTTTCAGACAAAGAAAATTTGATGAAAATCGAACATTAATAAAGAAAACTGGCATCTCTAAAACACACTTTTACATTAACGACAGGTCTTGTCTAAGCTACTTATCACTCTACCTTATTATTCGCCATGCTGTTGACTAGCTATGTGCTTATTTTTAACTTTTCTTTGATTCATTACATTTTTTGCGAAGTTTATTGGAACACCAAAATGTCGACAATTAAAGACGACGCGTCAAGGAACATCACTGGCTACTATCTTGTCAAATAATTATACCATGGGCCAAAAGTTTTCACAAATGCATTGTCAAATTGCAGCGTGGTTTGCTGGGTTGCCAACAAGCCTCTAGCATTTCTGAACTCTTCCATCACTCATCTACTATTTTATTCCGATAGATGTCGCACACATTGCAGATCATATATGTGACTCATTTGCGCACGCTTACTTGCATTGGAGTGAGTGAACCAAAATATTTAAATAATTTCGGCGCGGCAGTTGTAGCTTTGTTTTTGTTGGTTGTCAATTTTTTGCTGGTTTTGAATTTGATCAGTGGCTGCGCTGAGATCGAACAAATTAAATTTATACTTTTTGTGCCATAAATACTAGTTTAGATTGAATAAACATCTTGAAAACGTTTGCTTGAATTGTTTGTCAGGCTTAAAAATACGAAGTAATACAATTTCAAAATAAATTAACTCTCGAAACTTCGCTTCTTTCATTTCTCCAAGGACAAATTTAAGCAAAGGTGCACAATGACCAAGGACATCTACTATTCCGATAAGTATTACGACGAAAAATACGAGTACAGGTAATTAATTGAATTCCTTTGTTTTGTGTAGCGCTATTCCAAAACACACACACACACACGCATCCTTTTATTACAGGCACGTTGTTTTGCCCAAAGAACTCGTGAAACTAGTACCTAAAACGCACCTTATGTCTGAAACGGAATGGCGATCCATTGGAGTACAGCAGTCACGTGGTTGGATTCACTACATGATTCACAAACCAGAGCCACACATCCTACTTTTTCGACGTCCAATTCAGCAATAGCTGATTCGAAGCGCCACAAATACTCGCCAACCACTACACCCGCCATCGCAACTCTCAATATCACTAACTTACCACAGATGTGCGCGACTGCTGCTTAAAGTGTTTCTACTGTTACCGGTAGAAACTCCAAAAATTGTAATTATGATATATTTTCTCATGACAGCATCACCAGGTTCAACTGGTCCATGGTGCGTGCCATAATGTAAATAGCAAAAATAAGTGTTTGTCTTTCCACTCAAACTCATCCACAACGCCTTGCTTTGCCATAAAAGTCTGTCTGAGAATGTCTTGCAACTAGATCCGATTTATAATTAAATTTAATATTTTCTTTAATTATTTGAAAGGAGCTATTCAGCCTCCGAATAATTATCTATCTTACATTATATACATTTTAAAATTACGTTAAGTTTATATTTGAAAATATTTTTGCACCTTATTAATAAACATATTACTATATAGGCGCTAAAAATCTAAATCCTACACTTTTACAAAGCATCCTTAACGCTTGGCTCGTTCTTTAGTTTTAAGTAATAAGAATAATTAAAAAGAACAAAAAAATAAACATGATATTTTCGCTATGAATATTTGTGATTGTGAATAAATTAGTTACATCAAATTAAAGTATTGCGATTTCTTGGATTGACGTAGAAATTGCAAATGGCCCAAGTCACGACATTCATCAGCTTAGCTTAACAATTAATAAGCTAACGAAAGCCTATCAGATATGCGTAAGAAAATTAACACAAACTAACATTTGATTTCTGCGAATAAATAAGACCGGATCTGTCTATCTTAATTTAATAGCGATGCCCCCCCATCAACAACAGTTACAAAAGGGTTCCGAATAAAAATAACTCATGTATGTGATTTTATTTAAATTCACACAAATAGAATTGCAAACAAAGTAATTTAGATCACAGCATGAATGATAAAATCTCGACTATTCAAATCAAACTGTAGCAGCGAAAAACTAAAGCTATTTTACAAGAATCGAACATAGAACCAGTCTTATTTCCATAATTCAAATTGCTTCGATATCAATGCGATTGATAACATTTATGTCACCAGATGACAATTTTATTGTGTATCGTCGCTGTGGGGCTTAAAAAAATTTAGTCTGATTTTCTACGATTTTTTTATTATATAAGAAAATTTTTTTACTGTCCATCAGCACACAAAACTATATACAGTGATGAGCAAAGAAATAAGGACACTTATTTTTATATTTAAGCTGCATGAAATATGTACAAAGTGCCACAGATAAAGTATTAATCCCCTCGGGTGGTGATTCTCCTTGATTAGACGAGTATAAAACTTTATGAATGGAGGGTGATCCTCTTCGGGTCAAGTGAAAAATTTTAAATGTGTGTCATTACGTCTTACTCTATATTTTGTTTATCTCTTAACCGATCTCCAAAGTCAATAGTATCTTGAAAAAGAGACTACATGACCAATGATACAATTCAAACCAATGATGTGTGATCCAACGTGTGGTAATTTAAAATTAAAAAGTAGTTGTGTTTGGGATCTTGAGAATTTGAGTACTCAAATTCGATGGCAAGATCAAAAACCAAGTCAATAGAAAACTTCGTCACAAAAAAAACATACATCATAAAAATTATCAAAAATTTATTTAACATTCGAGATATTTATTATTAAAGTTGAATTGAACTTTTTTTTGCAATTTAGTTGCTCATAACTTTCTTAATTGTGACTTTATGCAAAATGTTTTAAAAAAACTTAATGTCAATTTGATTTTCTTGATTTTCTTAAATATGGAGTAAAATGTAATGACACATATTTTTAAGTTTTTCCTCTCTATCTCCCAAAGGGAGGAGGGGTCACCCTCTTCTTGCATTTTCTTACTCGCCTAATCAATTAGAATCACCACCCGAGGGAATTGATGCTATATCTGGGGCCTTGTATATAATTCATGTATCTTTAAATATAAAAATACCTATTTATTTGCACATTGCTGTATGTGTGTCGATATCTGGTTTGGTACAAAAGATATTTATATTTGAAATTTGAAAGACTTGCATAAAAGATTAAAATAAAAACAGCAAAATTCCAATTTCACAAAAAACTCGATTCTTGTTAGAATAAAGAAGTCTAAACATTGTAGAGATTTGAGATTAGAGAAAAATTAATTGGCGGCCGTAGCCTGCTGTTAAAGTGCGTGGACCATAAGCTAAAGAACCGCGATTCAAACCCCAACTCCGATACAATGTTATTGAGTTAATTAATATAAACAATTAACAATATTAACAATTAACAATTAACAATTGAATTAATATTACTGTTTGGCCGCCACCTCTGCAGACAATGGCAAACCTCAGAGAGTTAAAATTGCCATGTAAAGTTTCTTAGGAGCATAAGCCGTTTGGAGTCGGCATAAAACTCGTAGGTCCAATTGTGTTTAAACATGTAATAACACGCACAACACAATTCATCAGTAAAAGCTCGGTCAAAGTCCTTTCAAGGGCTGATATGAATAATTTATTTGTTTTTTTTTTAATATTTTAGAAGAAGAATTATTTTATTTAGAGGTCCAGAACTAGAAATTAAATTAAACCACAGAAGTAACATTCGAAAATCAGTTAATTTACCTCCGAAAAGTTGTTAAACATCACATACTAGATTTCTTAGGCGACATGTTATAACATCTCTATCGAACCGAAATTTCAAAGTGGTATGTTATAAAAAAAAAAACAAATATATAAAAAATAAAACTAAAGTTATGATTTGTCGAAACTATTGCCTGTGGAAAGTTTTACAATACACCAATTTTTGACGAATTATCGAATATCGACGTTGGTAAAAATGGCTTTCCAACAAAACTATGCATTATGGTTATCAAAAGAAAGGAATTATGGTTATCAAAGGAAAGGATTATCTATTCAACGAGGTATAAACTAGAGATATAATATATGCGATTTTGCGGATGCGTTTCTGTAATATATTATGGATCTGAAAGATGCGGATGTTTTCAGTTGAATTGGAAATATATTTTTTAAGATTGTTGATATTTGTTTTTTGTTGAAGTAAAAACCTTTTTAAGGTATAAAACGAAAAAGTCATTACTGTATAACAAAAAAAAAGTAAAGCAAATACAATTTCAATTAATAGAATAATATAAAAATAAAAAGTTTTATAAATTTTAAAGACTTCAATAGTTATTAAGCTCGACAAGACAAACTTAAAGCAGAACTTAAATTAATGGTATTCACTATTTGTTAAGCCCTGCTAACTTGCTTAACTTAACAAATTTGTAAGTCCTGTAAAAATTTTGTATGGTAAAAACTTAGCAGCTTGTTAGCAAGTTAACAAGCTCCGCACCGTGTTTTTGTTTAGCCGATACCATTAGTTAAGTCGAAAACGTCAAACTTATTGAGTGTAGTGATGAATCGTTTTGGGAATGAGTTCTAACAAGTACCAAATTATTTTTGATTTGCAGCTTCAAAGTCTAAAACTTAATAAAAAAAAAGAAAAGTTTTGTAACAGGGTCGGTAGAGATTTAAAACATTTCAAAGGTTCTGAGTAGCAAATGTATCAAAAGTGTTAACGCACTGTAAGTTAAAAATGAGTACTGCATTGAAAGTTGTTAAACTAAAATTAGCAAATGTCTTAGCAGGTGCGTTTACATTAACAGGTGCTAACTTTAACAATTTAGCAACTTAGAAGGACTTCACAAATTTTACTGAAAACCCTTATTTAAATAATGGCGAGTTCCTAAATTCATTAATACAATGCATCAGTGTGTTTTATTTCGAATTGGTCCGAAACTTATTAACCAAAACTGCGTAACTATACTATTACTATACTATAAGAATGTCAACAAAGCTGCGCAGTTTTTGTATTTAAACTTAGCACCAATCCAAAATAAAACACTGATGAATTTCATAAAAGCATTTAGGAATTCAGCCAATTTTAAAAATTATGTTAATACAGTAGAATCTCAGAAATAAGAAGCTGTTTGTAAATTGTAAGTCCGAAATCTTCTAATTTCGGAGGTACAATTTTTAAAGTTGAATTTATGATAATATTTCTCAAGTAATAACGTAAAGCTGCATAAAAATTACACATTTATATTGTGTAGAAAATTATAAAAATTTTTATATTAATATAGCCTTATTTTGTAAAACGCACGCAATCACCTACCTCACTTGGGTTTTTTTTGTCTGGTAATTTCGTTTTCATATGAAGTAAAACAAACTTTTTTTTCGCTCACTCAAACTTTCTTATGAAATTTATTGCCAGGCCAAAAAACTCCATTAATGTGATTACGTACGTTTTAAGGTCATTTTTTTAATTTTCAACCTTTCGTTGAAAAAGCTGTGAGGTTTTCAAGTGAGATGATTGCGTACGTTTTACAACATAAGGTCATTAGTTTAATTTTCAAGTTTTTGTTGAAACAGCTGCAATGTTAAAAAAAGGCAAACAATTACGTCGGAAATTAGAATACAATCTTTTAATTTCAGAAGCTTTAGTGCTTTGCAAATGTATTTAGTTTTTCTTTTTAATAGGCGGCCTTCGGCCTCTGCTTAGGGATTACAACCCTCAGTAAGCCTAACACCGGTTGCGCTGCCTACGGTACTTATGGATAAAATTATCTTTTTATTTAATAGGATTTCATTTTTAATATAAATTTTTTATTTTTTGCGATATTTATTTTGGGCTTTATTCAACACTCTTCATATTTTTCACTGAATTTTGAAACTTTCGCGAATTTTATCTCCTAAGCTATTCGAGACCGAAATTTTATTTTTGCTCATTTGGACTAAGGAGGCCCAAATACGTTTAGTAAAAATAAGAGAAAAAATATGTAGGCGTGGGCCGTAAACTGCACTTTGCACAATGCCAAAATTAATATAAATAAGTCAAAATTAAAATATTACACAAAAAAAAAACAATTGAAAATGAGAGTTGTCGTTATTCTTGAATTATTCGGAGTCAAAAACAACTGCTGCGGAAATGACACTGTCACCAAATAGCCATACAAAAGACACTTCAACAAGAAAACGTAGAAGTTAAGCATGACTTCGCACAACGAAAACATTTTTTATTTTAGGGGAAAGTCAAAATTTAGAAACTATTTACTGATATATGAAAGGCTCATTATTAAAAAATGGCCAAGTAAAAAAGAAAGTCGGAGATATTTTTGAAAAAAAATTTTCTTGACCTTTTCTATATGTCTGCAAAGTCCTAGACCGAACAGGCTTCATAGGATCATGATAAATGAGTCAGTTTGAAATTTGGCAAGTCCATTTTAATTAGTTCAATTCTATACAAGTCTAAGTAGTTCAGTTTTAAAAATAGTACGTACGTTTAATTTCAAATGTGGCACTGTAATGCTTTTCAAAACAGACTAGGCCCAATAATTTTTTACAATAACTCTGCTATTACCAAAGATTTAGGCTATAACTTTTTTTGCAAATGTTTTTCGTATATTTTCAAAACTCAAAAAAGATGGTCAAATCTTTGAAGATAGCCTCTCCTATCCGTTTCAATTAAAATTATACAAAACGCATTTTTGACACTAAATAATTTAAGGGTTCAGTCTGGTTAGACAGGCCGAAAAATAGTCCTGCTCAAAACTTTTCAGTTATATTTGCTACCTGAGTTGCTACGAATATGACGCGCTCAGAGCAAAAAGGAAACGTACGAGTACAAATCAAGCAAAAATCAAATGAATACAAAATCAAGCTTTAAAAAGAGAAAAAGTGCTTTCGGCAAATGGATCCACAAGCCCTTATTAATTTTCCCCTATCTGCAAAAGTACAAGTTTTCAGGAGAGCGAAAAAGCGTTTCATCTTCTTATTTAAAAATTTGTAAAAAATCAATCTTCTACCATGTTGTTCAAAAGTATCCACGGACCACGGCATATAATTTTTTTTCAAATTTTGGGCTAGCTTAGCTGCTATGGCAGATAGTGGGTTATAGTGATCTATAGAAGTAAAAAACGCCATATTCAGTAGAAGATCAACAGTTAAAACTTTGCTGTTTTTTCGAGAATTTTCGAATTTAACAAAAAAAAAAGTTAAAAGTCAAAGATTCTGATATATTTACATGGGAATCTCAAGTAAAGTTATGTTTTTATATTATTTGCATTTGATGTTCAGCGGTCAGTTCCTGTAGATGTTTCCACTTGTTCATTGCGATTGAAAGTTGAGTTGTATGCAACTATGTTCAATGTATTTTTTAATTTTAACGGGGAGGTCGGTATAATTTTGGTCGAAATCAACTTTGAATTTGACGATGCCGATGGGCTCATATAAAAAGGATTTTAGATGGGAAACTGTTGGATCACCATTTTTGAGACCTGGTCGAACATTGACCTAAAAAAAAATAAAATAAACTGGCCATTTCAGCCCTTGGAATGACTTTGACCTAGCTTCTATTGATCAATTGTGTTGTGCGTGTTATTAAATGTTTGACCACAAATGACCAAGAACTGGACCTACGTTTTTTATGCCGACTCCGAACGGCTGGCTTATGTTCTCAAGAATGCTTTGCGTGGCAATTTTTACTCTCTGAGGTTTGACATTGTCTGCAGAGAGGTGACGACCGAACAGAAAATTTAATTCAATTGAAAAAACTTTCTGTCTAAGCTGGAATTGAACCCAGGCTACCGCGGTTCTTTAGCTTAGGGGCCACGCACTCTACCCACTAGGCTACGGCCGCCACCGAACATTTAACTAACAACCACAAATTCTGCTGCCCATTTTCGTAAACTTCACATTCTTGGTAACAACTGTATTCAAAGGAAGCTTGTTTAGCTAACAATATCGGCAATTCTTCTCAAAGTCCTTTATTATTAACGTAGAGTCTATAAATACCATATAAAACAAGAGCTACACCAAACTCTTAAACATTTGTGCTAGTGTAACTGGAAAATATTTGTATCAACATAGGAAAATGTATCAAAGTTAAAAAATCTTCATAGAATTTTTCAAAAATACTTATTTTTACTGCAGGTAGAGATTTTTGTCGTAAATAAAAGACAAGTTAGTAGATAGAAGCTCAGTTAAATTGATTAAAACAAGGTGTTATGTTTGGTTTTCGCTCCAATATTAATACCACAGATGCAACCAAGGCCAACTATCATATTGGCATTAAAAAATGTCCAAAATGCAGATAGAGGAAAATGAATATAGCCCCTCGATATATAACTTCACTGCATTTTATGAGTTTTGAAAAACTTAGGAGGGAAGCAATGTGATTGTAAAGTTTGTACCAACAAACCACAAGTCACTAAAAATTTGTTTAACAAGAGTTAATCTATAATATTTGGCGTTCCGCGCCAAAACGTCAACGATTTACCCTCATGGCTCCGATTTTATTAAAATTTAGAGTGTTGATGGGATACCTAAAGTTACTTTTTTATTAATTTTTTGTTGGTTTTATTTATTTATATCTTACGGTCTATATATTTTAACAATCTTACAGACTATAACAATCTTACACTAAATTGGACGAATAAATATTAAAGCAATATTAACAAAGCAATATTTAAAAAAAATGGGAGAGTTGAGAAACAATTTAACAATATTAAAGTTTATATATATGGGAGAATACAGAAAAATATGTAAAAATTTTAGGGAAGATATTAGAATAATACAAAAAATCATAAATACATTATATTACAATGAATGCATACAAAAATTGAATACATAAATAATTGCATACAATGAATACACTAATTGAAAATAATAAATAATTGTAAACGAAAATCACTTAGACTGACATTAAAATTGAGAGATAAAGAGGCGTCATTACACAAACGGATGCATCTAGCAATAGGTTCGTTAAGAGAATAATTAGTTCTATGAATTCTATTCTCATACATACGATGATATCTTAGAGTTCTAGATGGAAGATGTAAGACGAATAGATTTCTAATATCATCACAATCAATTCTACCAGAAACAACATTATGGATAAATAACTGTGAACAAAAAGAACATCTATCACTTAAAGACTGCAAATCCAGAAATTTTCGCCTAGCTTGATACGATGGAAGTCCATCGGGCCATTGCATTTTGTAAAGCGCATATTTAGTAAAATACTTTTGGATTTTTTCAATTCGATTTGAATGCTCTGCATAGAATAGATTCCAGATAATTGAACAATACTCAAGAATACTTCTGACCAGAGACACATAAAGAGATTTAACAGTATGGGGATCCTTAAAAATTTGGGAATTTCTTTTTATAAATCCCAACATAGCATACGATTTTGAAATAACGTACTGATAATGAATTTTGAAATTAAAATTCGAATCAAAAATTACCCCCAAATCCTTAATATCATGTTTTACAGCATAATCAGCATACAGCTGTGTGTATAATAATAGTAGTGCTCTTATATTCAGATATGTTTGGAGAAATAATGCTAGTCTACAAATTTCGGATACGGTAAACCCATTATCATTCCAATATGTACTTTAAACACTGGATCCAAATCTGTATTCAGCTTCCTCCTATATCGTAAAATTTTCAAGATACAGGGTGTTTTACGTTTTTGGCATGTGCCTAATATTACTGATCTAGAGCAGTTATGCTCGAAATTAGCTCTCGAGCTAAGAGCTTTTCCAGCCATGTATACGTATATAAATTCTGGCGTCTCAAAAAAGCTTTCAGTCTGAATATAATTACGTTATTGTCGTATACCCAAAAAAATAATATGAGGAAACGATGCGTAGTTCTGTTATAAGTATTTGCTTACATTTTATACTTAACATATGTAGCGTTTTTTCATAAAAGCAATCATTGGCCGCATTCAGCGCAGACAACTGTTATGAACTGTTATGGTAGCGCTACCTTAGTAAGCGATGTTTTTCTCTGAATGTGCTGCTACTCTACACGTCAGAAATTAGATTTAATTCAATTATACATAATTTTTATGTAAATTTAATTTAATTGCAAAGGTTTCTCACTTAAATTTGCTTCGTTCTTTCTATGTTTTTTACTTTAACAGTAGCAGTAGTAGCAGCATCTGACAGTTAACTCAACAGTTGTGTTCATGTAGCATAGAATTTTTCTCTCAATTAAATGGCGTATGCTTCCTGATCAGTTTTAGCGAGCGATACCAAAATTTCACCATTCAGCGAATTTTTGCACAACAATTGCCAACTGTTGTCTGCGCTGTATGCGGCCATTGTTTTCGTAGTTGAAAAGCTTAAAATGGTTTAATTTTATTTTATAGGTAAATTTTGTCTACAGTAGACTTTCTAAAAACTGATAAAAAAACAGGGTGTCTCTTGTAAGAGTGCGAATATTTACGGAGGTGAAAGAGAAGGTCAAGTTAAGCAAAAAATCGTATCGGAGGGGGGACTATTTTCGCACCCTTAGGAGTTACGGGGTTAGTTGTTATTTCATGACTTTGATTCATACTATTGTTTCTAGCAGAAAAACGAACTTATGGAAAACTTATTTTAAGAGCTAATTTCAAAGGCAATGAATTGACCTTTCTAACGGTGTATCAACGAACCCACCCAACCTATCCATTACCGAGCTGTGCTCGTGTGAATATGAAATAAATCCATTGAAACTACAAAATTTTAAGTTTGAGCACAATTTTCTCAAAATTTCGCGTAATAAATCAAAATTTGTTTTATCATCAAATTTGTGTTTTATTTAATTTTCTTTTTAACGACATCAAAATTATTAACATATCTACAAAAACAACAAAGTTAGTTGTACTTCAACTAGACCCCAAAAAAATTAAAAAAGTCCCAAAAAATTTCCATATATTTTTTGGTGTTGCTTCATATGTTGCTCCCAATTTTCGGAGACTATCTCATAAATTTTGGGAAATATTTAATTTTTTTGTTTGGGTCTTATTTCATTTTGAAATAAAGCCCAATGAAATAAGCTCCAATCAAATTTAATTAGGGGCTTATTTCATTTGACGATTAATCAATTTAATGACAATTTAATAAAAATTGCAAAACACAACCTTTCGAATAGTTAAAAATTACACCGTGCGGTGTTAAAAAAATAACCATTTTGCGTATTATTAATAAAGACTTAACAGGGTACAAAAAAAAACATCCTATCTGATATTTACTATTTTACACCATTCGGTGTTAAAAAAATATTTTCTGTCGGATATTAAATTCTAGCACTTTGACACGGTGTAGGACTCACTGAAACACCGATCGGTGCAAGAATTCTTATACTATTTTTTTTTTCTGATGCAATCTTAATCGCCAAATAATTCTTGGCAGTATTATGCGGTTTCACCGTACATCCACGAATAAGAGCGTATTTATTATTTTATAAAAACATACACTAAAAAAGCACATACCATTTACATGTGAATCTAATTTGATTTTTAAGAAAAGTTAAAAAATATTAAATATGGGGAAAATAAAAAGATGTGCATTTCTTAATTATGGTTTTATGTCTAAAAAACAATTTATGAAGCAAAACTTTGCTGTTGCCGTGTTGGGTTATAAGTGCTTTTTGGGTGTATATTTTCATAAAATAATTAATTCGCTCTTATTTGTTGCATCAGAAAAAAAAAATAGTATAAGAACTTTTTTATGTAAAACGATATTAAAGTGAAAAAAAGAAAATAAAAAACATTTTTCATATTAAAGTTGCTATAAATTATTCCATTGTTAAAAATACCAAAAAACTTTAACAGACTTTAATTTGTCAAATAGATTGCAAAGAACTCAAGTTGGACTTGCGTTCTCTAACCATAAATCTGTGTTAAGTGGTGTTCCACAAGGTTCAATTCTTGGCCCTCTTTTATTTTCTATTTTTATAAATGACATATTTGCTGTTTGCAAACATTCTTCTGTGCATGCGTATGCGGATGATATTCAAATCTATCTATCAAGTAGTACTGACCTTCTAGATAACCTCTGCCACAGACTTAATGAGGATTTAAGAAGCATTCATCAATGGGCTATTAGTAATGGACTACAATTGAATTCTGCCAAGTCATATGTACTACCTATTTGTAAAAACAAACATTACCTAGATAAAATTCCTGACCTCTACATTGGTACATATAAGCTTAGTGTCGTATCGAAAATCGTAAATCTTGGTTTTTGTATGAATTCGTCCCTGTCATGTATTGATCATGTAAATAGTGTTGTACGTAAAGTTTATTATATCCTTCGAAATTTAAGAATGTCTGCAAATCTTTGTACTATTGATCTTAAGCAAATGCTAGTGAAGCGACTAGTTTTACCAGTTATTACTTATTCGAAAGTAGTTTAAAGTAGACTCGACTCGTCTTCTCAACTAAAACTAAATATTGCTTATAACTATGCCACGCGTTTTGTATTTGGCTTAAAAAAATTTGACCGCCTCTCAACTTTCAGAAATGCAATACTTGGTTGCAACTTGATTGACTATCGTAATGATAGAAACTGCATCTTTCTTCATGAAATTATACATAAAAAAACACCACATTATCTCTATGAAAAATTGCAATTCAGTATTTCTAGAAGATGTAACGTTCTTATAGTTCCTAGGCATAGCTCTCTTAACACCTCCAATCTGTTTTTCATTAATGCCGGAAGACTATGGAATGCTCTTCCATGTAGCATACGAGAAATAACTCGAACGGAAAAATTTAGGCAATCTGTTATGGCTTACTTTTCTACTCCTTAAATTTCCTTTCTTTCCTTGTTTTCTTCTTCAATATTTCCTTCTTTATGTTTAAGTTTTAATATTTTAAGATTTTTTAATAACTAGTTAATTTGATAAATTTGTTTATTTTTAACAATTATTTCATTTTGTTTAATTCCAATGTTTATTAACTTGTTGTTATATCCAAATATATGCATATTAGGGCGGGTCAATTTGTATGGACAAATTTTTTGGTGGTCTGGCTCAGCGAAATTCGTAAAATACATGTAATTTCAAGACTTTTTCTCCACTACAGCATATACAAATTCTGAAAAAAAGCTGTGCGGACTTTCGTAAATAGATTTTGTTCTCAATTATAAAATATGAATGTATGAATGTATGTGTATGAATCTATTTACGAAAGTCCGCACAGCTTTTTTTCAGAATTTGTATATGCTGTAGTGGAGAAAAAGTCTTGAAATTACATGTATTTTACGAATTTCGCTGAGCCAGAATTTGACCCGCCCTAATGCATATATAAATAATGTTGTTAATTTATACTTATATGTTGTACTGTAAAAGAACTTAGTTATTATTTGTACTAATGCTATATGAAATAAAAATAAATAAATAAAAATAAATAAAATATTATTTAACTAATTAAAAATCTTTAAAAAAGCGTTTTAAAGAGGTTCCTATCTGAAATACTTTTTAAGTTACTGCATTAAAACTGATGACATCTCTGAATGCCATTTCTTGCTATACTTCCGCTTATAGCTCGAAACAGGGGGGAGATGGACCCCCCTGTAACACAATTTTTTTTTGTCTTCACCCAAGAAATCAACCAGCACCGGATTGAAACGTTGATCTGGGACACCCTGTATAATAAGCAAATAATATATTCTAATATTTTCAAACTGCTTTAACGTTCGAGTTCTTTCAGTAAAAAGCTTCAATTGTTACACATACATGCAAACAGTTTAAAATGTGTGCGTTTGACCATCACTGATCTAGAATCTTAAATACTCACCATAAAATCAAAAAGTAGTGGTACTTTTAATAAAATTCCGTATCTCAGTTAATGTTGGGGCTAGGGTATTGAAATTAGGTGTATGGGTGGGTTTGGAGTGTGTTGGAAATAGTGGACGGGATCCAACAAAAAGGCGTGTCACTATAAAATAAAAGCTTTATTTTGGTTATTATTGATTCCGGGGTATTAAAACTTGGTACAGGGGTGCGTAAGATCTTTCCCAAGCATGACGAAAAAAGGAGCGAGCCGGGACGAGGGAATTTTTCCAAACTTCACCAATGTCTGATTTATTTTTTTGTAAAATATAACACTCCATGAACGAAATATACCTTTTCATAAAGGGGGGGAAATAAAAATACACTTCAATTTTTTTATGTTTTAATTTCTTTGGTGCCACACAGTAGGATTGCTCCATATATTTGTTGGAACAAAAAAAAAAGTTTTTGTAATTTGATAAAACTTAATATTTAAAAGAATAACGATACGCTGGTTCCAAAATTGATATCGGTTTTTTGTACATGGTAGACCCTGAAAACTACTCTGAATTTTGAAAGCTAATGACAGGAGTATTTTTAACTATACACTTTCCAAAAGAGAGAAACTTTTTTATTTCAATTTGTTCGTGAAATTGTTGAATATGAACAAAAGTGGGCAAGTCTAAATTAAATAACATACATCAATAAAGGTATTGGCATAAAAACTTCGTCTATAACTAGTGGACATTTTAAAACAAATTAATTAAAGAGTAAGTCCTTCATACAAGGTACAACACTTTTTTAACAAACTATTTTTAAAAACTATATAAAACTTGATTTTTACGAATTTGATAATTTATATTTATATGTTCATGTTTTAAGAAGAATATAACAAAAAAGAAAAATTATCGGCCCGATTCTGAATAATTTTCCCGGGGAATTGCAAGAGGGAGTTTTAATTTTTAAGATAAAGTTCAAGAACATTTCAGAAATTTTTAATGCAAATTTGTTCATCAACCGTCAATATTCATGAGTGTAAACAAAAAAAATGCGATGTCTTAACCTGCTTTCTTAAAAATGACAACTTCCTTTTCCGATTCCCCGGGAAAAATTATTCAGAATCGGGCCGATTCTATATCAAATATTTTAGAATACCAAGAACATTATATATTTTTTTTTAAATTACGAAGCTGTAAATGGAGAACGATTTCATTAGGTTAGGTTAGGTTGGTTAGGTAAAGGTGCCTGAGCCGATAGACGACTCGTACACTTAGGCCAGCGCAGGCCTGTTGCGATACCACATAATCTCTATAAAACCTAGTAGAGATTTCCCTCCTCAAACCAGTTCGAGCGGATAATGAATTTAAGGATATGCTTGATTTCCAGGCTTGATGGCCCAGAGTTGCAATTCTCCTTTTAGCTAGAGCCGGACATTCGCAGTGGCGGTGCTGAACATTTTCTACCTCCTCCTCACATCTGCAGCTTTTGCAGAAATCGTTTGATGCAACTCCCAACCGAAGAGCATGCGCTCCGATCTGGCAGTGACCCGTTAGGATTCTTACTATTTTTGACAGGTTTACCCTGCTTAACTCAAGCAGTGAGTTGGTGCGTTTTAAGTCGTAGGTAGGCCATGTTAGCTTAGTTATCCTACATGTATCAAGGTGTTCCCAGCGTTCTTGTCTTCAAGACCTAAGAGATCTTAAGAGATCTGCGGCACTCAGTGAGAGTTTTAGAGTTGACAATATTTGAGTTCAGTGCTTTCAGTGCAGCTTGGCTATCTGAAAAGACGGAAATACTCTTTCTTCAAGGTCTTTTTGACCTAGGATCTTAGTGGTTTCGTGAATAGCCATCATTTCCGCTTGGTAGACACTTCAATAGTTAGGAACTCTGAAGGACGCTTCGATTTCGAGATCCTGGGAGTAAAGACCTCCCCCTACTTTTTCTCGAAGTTTGGATCTATCTGTGAAGATTTTTATGCCGGAGGTTTTAAGGGGGATTTTGTTTGCCAAGTCTAGGCGTGCAGGTATGAGAACTACGTAGTTCTTTTTAAGATTTAAGCACGGCACACAGTAGTCTGTTTTGTAGGGTGCAGACTACTGTGTGCCGTGCTTAAATCTTAAAAAGAACTACGTAGTTCTCATACCTGCACGCCTAGACTGGGCAAACAAAATCCCCCTTAAAACCTCCTGCATAAAAGAATAATAGTGTGGCCGCAGTTGTTACCTATCCAATTACCAGATTTTCTCAGTCTCAGGTCTGCTGTGTTGGCACATTCCCTGGCAAAGATATCCAGAGGAGGAAGGTGAAGCATGACATTGAGGACGCTAGTTGGTGTTGAGGACAGTGCCCAAGTAATACATAGACCTGCGCTTCTTTGCACCTTTGCAAACTTCTGAAATGCAGTTCTCTTATCAAGAGCACTCCACCATACCAGTGAGCCATATATCAGTATGGGGCGGACAATTACTGTATAAATCCAGCGTACTATTTTGAGGGAAAACCCAATTTTTTGCCTATAGCTTTTTTACAGGGAAATAGTGCCTTTTTAACACGTTCCTTAATGTTAACATTCCAGATAAGTTTCTTATCCAGAATAACTCCTAGGTATTTCGTGCTGTCGCTAAAGAGTAACCTCGTGCCGTTCAGACGCGGAGGTCCTAAATTGGGGGTTTTATATTTCCTAGTGAAAAGGATGAGATCTGTTTTCTCGGGGCTTACACGTAAACCACACGAGAATGCCAATCTCGAGAGAATTAAGAGTGCTCTCTCCATGAGTTGACAGAGAGTCTGGGAAACTTTCCGCTAAAAATGATTGCAATATCGTCAGCATAAGCAACAACCTTGTAGCCTTCCCCCTCTATGATACGCAACAGCTGGTTAACCGTCACGGATCACAGAAGTGGAGACAAAACTCCTCCCTGCGGAGTGCCTCTGTTTACAAACCTGCGAGTGGAGGATTCCCCCCTCCAGTTCTTTGAGTTCACCACCCTGCCCAAGAGCATCTGGTGTATGAAACTCCCGAGAAAATCCTCCACCCCCAGTTCCGACAAGGCCGAGGTGACCGAGGCACATGGAAGGACGTTATTGAATGCCCCTGCTATATCTAGAAAAGCAGCAAGCGCGTATTCTTTGTTCTCAAGTGATTTTTCGACGGTAGACACAAGAGAGTCCTGAGCTGTCTCTGTAGATCTGCCTTTAATTTAGGCATGTTGGGATTTTAGAAGCCTGTCAAGTTTCGGCTTAAGAAGAAGCCCAATAAGTCTATCTAGAATTTTAATCAGGAAGGAAGAAAGGCTTATAGGTCTGAAGTCATTCGATTTAGTGTAAGAGGATTTATCCGCTTTCGGTATAAAGATAACTTTTGTCTCTCTCCAAGCTGTTAGAATATAGTTAAGGCGTAGGCAACCATAGTAGATTTTCTGAAGCCATAGTACTACAGGATTGAAGCTATAGTGGAGTTGGGCTGGTATAATGCCATCGGGACCCGGAGATTTGTAAGGTTGGAATGAATAGATGGCCCATCTTAACTTCTACCCCGATTCATTAAATGTGATGTCATTTGTCACACACATAGCTTAAGGGCAGGTTCTCTTGAAGCTCGGCCAAAAAACTCAATTTATTTTTATTTTTCGATAACTTATGATGTGTAGCATATGTTCCCAAAGCGGTTTGGCCGATAACAATTGCATAAAAAAGTTATCGCATACGAAAGGAACCCATATTTTCATAAACGCACTCGAAACAATCGCTAACCAAACCTTAAAACGCGTTTTCTGAAAAAATCATGTTTTACAAACTGGTCTTCATGAATTCTCAAGAACTACTCTAGATCTAAAGGATTTTTTATTTATTTTGAAATAGATAAAATTTATTGGATCCTAAACCTAAATTCAGTTAATATAAACCCGTTTTTTTTAGAGACCTTTAAAGAGTGAAAAATGTGAAAAAACGCTACCTAAATGTCCTTCATTTTTGTTATTTTAAAATATTTATTGATATTTTAGGTTCGAGCTCCAATAAATATAATATCATTTATAAAATTGTTTGGTTTTTTTATATCAGATGACATGAACGTGCTGTGGGATGAAGACCGTTTGGAGGACAAATTGGCATTATTACATTTTCTTAAATGTTAGTTTTAAAAATTTTGACTTTTGGCCAAAGAATGAATTTCGAGGCACATTGTGCAATGGCTCAAATTTTGCAAATTAATTTAAATATTAACTATGCACCCGATGCTTGAAATTTAAAAAAAATGAGAATTTCCCCACCTCCCATACAAAGTGACGTCATCATATAATAAAACCTTTATAAATTCCAAAAAATTAATGCTTAATCTTGATATTACCACGACCCACGATATTACGTTACCAAACTAACACAACATTCAAGACTTCGAAAAAAATAAAATGTATTGCCATAAAAGGGCCGTGTGGGTATTTTTACTAAGATCCAGTCTCAAATAATTCCTTACTAGTTTTTTTTAAAGGCGACTAGTTTGTGAAACAATTTGCAATCAAACCTCCAAATATTGTGTCTTACTATAGTTCTTTAAGAAACTAGTGAAAAGGAATTGAAGAAAGTGAAAATAAATTGGCGGATAAATTAACAAACTGCAGAGGCTATGATTTCTCGTGCCTACCCCACTCATCACCCAATTCGCCATAAGACGCACAATGCTGCTCGATGTATCTGAGATGTGTAGCTAATGATAAGCTGCTGCTTCATTGATTCGACTATCAACACCCGCGACTGTGTGAATAAATGAATGGATGATACACATCCATGTGGACGAAACGGTAAGGCGGCAGCGGGAAAACACTGCAACAATAAGATGAGTACCGTGGCAGCGCGCAACCACTATAGGAATAGAGCCATTCTGCCAACCTAGTGAGAACAGCTTGCAAAGTTTTGGTACCCAGCAAAGCGCTGCTAACGTCGACCACGACCACAGCAGCAGATCACCATGCTACGAACCGCGCCGAATTACGTCGCAGCACGCTGACGACCGTGCGATTTACACTCGATTCCGATTTACTACTTCACAACTAGCTCAACAATGAATGCGTTCAGTTCAGTTCAGTTTAGTAGAAATCAGTAGCGATGAGTTCAGTACCTTCTGAAACCTAGACGAGCACAGTTCTTGTGCCCAAAAGTTATCGCGACTCACTCAGTGCAGGAATTTGAATATTCAAAAATTCTTCGCGAAATAATATTAAGTCTACACACTGCTCCAGCTGGCTGTCACCACAATCCGTGCCGTGTGCGAAGTTCAGTGATATTTTATATAATTTGGTAGGTCTTGACAAGCAAGTATTTGATGCTATTCCTCACTTTTGATTCAGTTAGTGTCTCTGATCGATTGAGTGAGAATGGCGAATTATCACCGAATACAGATAAAGGGTTGATTTGCATACAAGTGTCGATTAGCGATGAAACATTGAACACGAAAAGATATGACATGTTGATTAAGTCGTTTTTTGTTGTAATATTGTTCACAAACAGACGATCACAACAAACACTATAACGTGCTGCGCCCCCACATTCTACTATCGCGCATTTATTTTAATTTTATAAGTTTTTATTTGTTTGTTGAATTCCATTTCTACATGGCATGGCATTGTAAAAAAACAGACACACACATTAAAGTTGTCAAGCCGAAAATTGTGCAATAATCCAAAATTTTAAATAATAAAAATAAAATTGAACTGCTACCTTCATCTCCTGAAAAACTGGCAGCAATGACAACGCACTCAAAAAAATATATTTTCAAGCTATACTGTACGCGCAGACATCATTTGGTGTAAAATGAAATTAAAATAAAGTGAAATATGTACAAGCATAACAACAAGAAATATGAATGAAACAAAAAGCAACATAGGGTGTCCTTCTAAAGCAGCTTTGCAAATATTAGTCAGAAACATTGACAATATCCTCAATCATTGATAAACATCTTACATATGTATCTGCATCTGTAGGTATGTACATATTTCATAAAAACCGGTGCTTTCAGCGAGCAAGCATATGTAAAATATCAGCTAGACTTGGTTTCTTAGAATTGTTATAATATAAAAACTAGTTATTTTATATTACTATATAAAAATTATGCATATTTTTTTATAAAAGCAAAACCAGACCTTTTTTTAATTTATATAGCTATTCTCGAAAAATCTTAAAGATCTAACAGATATGTTCTTTTTAGCGCATTCATAAGTAATGGGTGAGTATAACTCACTTCCAACAATTTAAAGTTTTCAGTTTTTTGGAAATTGTAGACTTCATTTTCTGCTTTTACCGTACCATGTTTACTTGTCATTCTTCTAAATTTAAAATCGGATCGGTTAACTCTCGTAAAATAATATTTTGTTAAAAATTTTAAACTCATTATAGAACACCGGTAAAATTTAACCGGTAAAAGTATATATTTGTTTTGTTTTTCCTCGTTTTACTTTTCTTTAGCTTGAAAGCAGGAGCAGACAAATGTCGAGCTTCCCTGAACTATTTATATGACTATTCTTATGATGAAATTTGTTATGACATTTGTACTAATGATATGAAAGTTTTAAAAACGGCGAGAAATAGGGTCCACCCTAATGCATACACACACACACACACACACACACACATGTGCCAAAATTGCATCAAAGTGAACTTAGTATCTGCTACAAGCCTTTACTTTTTAAAAATGTAAAATATGAAAACAATGAAAAAATATCGCACTGTGAATGACTTTTGATGACAAAATGCCAAAAGGATGACATGACGGCCAGAAGATACTTACAACACCAGTGGTTCTTAACCGGTGCTCCGCAAAACCAAAATAAAAAGGTAGCTATAGATAAATTCGTTAGATAGGTAGCACATGATAACAACATTTAATGAATTAATTTTAATATTTTATTATTTTTATATGTTTTATTTTTATATTATATTTTATATTTTTTATTATAGATGGTATTCTTATATACATACTTAAATTTAATAAAGAAATGCATTCAATGAAAAAAATGAAAAGATTTTAACCCAGATAGACGCAACATTTTTTCAGAAAGTTTCCAAACACTACCGCCATATTTGAATTTTGGAAAATAAACAAATTTCAAGCAAAAAATCAAGGAATTAAGGCAACACTTCCAGTCTGAGAGGCCTTTGTAATTTCTCCGTTGGGAACATATTTATTCATTATTTTAATTTGAATTAATAAAAAACTTGATAAATTTCCATAAATGTATGTATTAGTTCCCGTACTTTTTGAACTATGTATAAATGGTCAAATTTTCAAAAGCAGGAGAGAGTAAAAATTCTTTCAGAGATAAACATAAAGAAGTATAGAAAGGCTTTTCAAACCAAACATAGTGCATTGTCAGTGTTGATTTTTCATTCAGATTTTTACATTGTTAAAAATGAATGCACATTATTATTCGGTTTTTACACAATTTACCATGTTTTCATTTTGTTTCTGGATGGATAAATTTATTTAAAATGAAGAGAAGGTACGGGAATAAACTGGAATTAAGTTCTGATGCTCCGGGAAAGTTTCATGTTATGTTAGCTGTGCTCCGCGACCTCCCGAAAAGGTTAAGAACAACTGTACTACGCCCATGTACATTTTGCCGCCTAAAACCATCTGAATCGATTTAGGCCAAATAGTTTGTTTTGACTTCATTGATTGTTGCATTACGAACAAATAACAACACGCATCTCACAGTCGATCCATTTCAAATTTAACTTATTCTATGCAAATTAAACCTAAATTGCGTCCATTCCGAATTTTGACATTACCACATGGTACAAGTGCTTCGTTTGCTTCTTTGATGGCCTGATGCTTTGAATCTAGACATTTGCTTTTTTTTTTCTTTTCTTGTAGCTGATATTATTTTTGCCGATTTGCTGGATGTTTTGCTTATAAAAAGGCTAGCGTCTGCGTTTGTATTCGTCCACTTAACCGAGCATTGTTTGAACTCATTCATAAGCTTGCCTGTCTTCGGTCTATCTGTAAGTTTGTCTCTCCGTCATTCTCGCTCGACAACGTCAACGTCAACGTAGAACGATCGTGTTGTTTTAATCGTTAAGAATTATATTATATTTTGTCTTTTTGTTTTAGATCTTTCTTGAAATTTTGCATAGTTGTTGTTTTAAATACATATGTTTCTACTGTATTTTTTTGTTTCTGGGTTGTTTTTTGTTTTTGTTTAATTTTTATTGGGAGCTCAACTTGTTCCAAGTGCTTATTCACCGTCATTATTTCTTATCAACTTGTGGCTTTCAATGTAAAATATCGCTGGTGAGCAAAGCAGGTGACCAGACGTGCGAAAGCATATCGTTCGCATAGTAGAATTAGAGAAGGTAGATGCTTTTCGGAGAGACAGACTGCCGGAACTGTCAAAACGAAGTTGACAGCCCATACATAATCTGAAAACGATGAGAATGCGATAAGAAAGCAAAAATAGGCAAGAATAGCAAAATGCTTGAGTTTGACAATTCTGGCTATGAGAAAAAGAGAACAGTCTGCAATGCATATACCTTCACTAGTTCTACCATGATCGTTCGCTTTCTTTAATAATTTAACAATTAATTTATATGAATGTGTATATATACATATATATTAGACTGACCCAAAAAAAAAAACTAAGTTTATTTTTTAGGTGAGCACAAGGATAAAAATTTTCGATTATGTACCGAAAACAAGCCCTTAAAATTTGGTACGAAAATACTGATGTTTAGTACTCGACCATAGATGTTAGATGACGCTGCACCCGTTTTCAAAATTCAGTACCGCGGGCTTACGTTTTGCGTTTTTTATTCTTCTGTATCATGCCATTTTTTTGCAAACTGTTTTGAATATGTAACTTGAAATTTAGCAAGTGGATAAAAACAAATATATATATTAGGGCGGGTCAATTTGTATGGACGAATTTTTTGGAGGTCTGGCTCAGCGAAATTCGTAAAATACATGTAATTTCAAGACTTTTTCTCCACTACAGCATATACAAATTCTAAAAAAAAGCTGTGCGGACTTTCGTAAATAGATTTTGTTCTCAATTATAAAATATGAATGTATGAATGTATGTGTATGAATCTATTTACGAAAGTCCGCACAGCTTTTTTTCAGAATTTGTATATGCTGTAGTGGAGAAAAAGTCTTGAAATTACATGTATTTTACGAATTTCGCTGAGCCAGAATTTGACCCGCCCTAATATATATATATATATATACAGTCATGTGAAAATTAATAGGGACACCTATATTTTTATATTTGAAGCTGCATGAATTATATACAAGGTGCCCTAGAGATAGCATTAACTCCCTCGGCTGGTGATTCTTCTTGATAAGGCGAGTATAACACTTAATGGAGTTTCCTCCCACATTGTAAAACTTTCAAGATACAGGGTGTTTTACGGTTTTGGTACGTGTTTAGTATTGTTGATATAGAATCTATACTACTCACCGTAAAATAAAAAATAATATTTTCTATTTTAGAAAAAATATCAACTTTTTCATCAGTATATCAACCACTTTCGTGTCATGTGCTGTAGCGGAGCTAAAATTTTGAGATTATCCAACGAAATATGAACAAATTTTGTATCTTTTCTTTTAGCGGAGCTGTAATCGTCCAAATTTAAAATGTCTTTTTTTCATGTAAAAGTTCACTTAATCAACAGTTTTTTTCTAAATTCTAACTTTGGACAATAACAGCTCCGCTAAAACAAAAGATACAAATTTTGTTGATATATCGTTTGATAATCTCAAAATTTTAGCTCCGCTGCAGCACATGCTACGAAAGTGGTTGATATGTTGATAGAAAAGTTGATATTTTTTCTAAATTACAAAATATTTTTTTTTAATTTATGATGAGTAGTTTAGATTCTAGATCAATAATACTAAACACGTACCAAAACCGTAAAACACCCTGTATCTTGAAAGTTTTACAATGTGGGAGGAAGCTCCATAAAGTTTTATACTGGCCTTATCAGGAGGAACCATCACTCGAAGGAATTAATGCTATATCTGTTGCACCTTGTATGCAATTCATGCAGCTTTAAGTACAAAAATACAGGTGTCCCTATTTATTTTCACATGACTGTATATATATATCTCTTGAATTAATAGGTGTAGGATGGTGTTTGACTACTTATTTTTTAAGTAAATGTGCCGGCTACAAAAATTGATATTGACTATTGATTAAGACGTATTAAGCCTTGAACATGAAATTAAAAAAATGTTTTCATAGTGTTGCAGCTTTTTCTGAAATATTTCTAAATCTAGCAAGCGAATCAAATCAGAAGTTATTTCACTGTCTTAAGCGACTCCAAAAACGAAAGGTAAGACCTAAAAAAACCTCATTATTATTCATGTCATGTATGATTGTCGGTCTTATAGTTCACAGAATTTTAAAAACAGGTGCAGCGTCACCTAACGTCAATGGTCGAGTACTAAACCTCTATATTTTTACACCAAATTTCAAGGGCTTGTTTTCGATACACAATCGAACATTTTTATCCTTGTGCTCATAAAAAAAATAAAACTTCGTTTTTTTTTGGTCGGTTTTATATTTATGTACTGCATACATATATGGGCATGTCCATGGTTCCGTACGTAACGTTCTTACGCCTTTTTTGTCGTTAAAAATTAAAAAAACAAAGAAAAATTTAAACTTTTTTTGTCCTGTTGTGCTTTTGGATAGCACTCTAGTAGTACTATATTTACGTATATATAGTACTATATTTACTATAGTTACAATACAAAAAATAGAAGTGGTTTTTGTCTGCATCAATATAAACGAAAAATCTGCGAAGTATGCACGAGTTTTTTTAACAAAGTTATGTTATTATTATCTGGAATAATGTTGCGATATATGTATTCATAATTGTTTTGTTGAAAAATCTTTTTTAATTTATTTTATACAAACCATAATATGACACGTTACGATACATACGTTACGATACAAATTTTTCTCTTTTAAATTACAAATTTTTTAAAGTATTATTTACTTAATTGAACAAGAAAAACCTATCGTCGCTGCGCCTACAAAAATGGTTAAGTGATTTTTGTCAATTTTTTTATTGCCTTTTTTTATTAGCACTATTATCGCCCATATTTCTGCATTAGCCATTTATTTAGATCTCTTTTGGTTTAGAAGTGATCAAAACAGCAATGTGATCGCAGTAGTAGAAATGCAATGTAAAAAATCAGTTTTTTGCACTCCTGAAAAGTTGCTGAAAAACACATAACGATTTTTGTAGGCGCAGCGACGATATAAAGTATAATTCAGGACCGTAACAATCGAAAACTGAAAAAAATGTACTAACACCCCTGTTATGAATTTTTATACGATAGACGATAAACGCTTGCAAGCGTACCGTAAAAATTAAGCTTTCGAATTATAGTTTTCATACGCCCGATAGATATGCTATTGTGAATGACAGTGATTTTTGCTTTAATTTTACTGTGAATTCAAGAAAAACCAACTGAAACTCTCACTTCAAGATATTAAAAGTTCAAAATTAAAATATATAAATATGTTTCCGACGTTCCATTAAGTTCTTTGCATTAAGGGATGCTTCCATTCGGCGTTTTCTTCCATTGAAGTGGCAAGACGCTCCAGTTGAATTTTCGAGCTCACAACTCTTGGCCAGAAAAGATCGCATTGATTTTGCTCAAATCCTGTTCAAAAACTTATTTCTATCACTTTAATACTAACATATTTCGAAAAAAGACTAAAAGTTCATATATAATTTCAGCTATCGTACAAGAATATTTAGCCGCTTGCAAGCGTATGAAATTGAACAGCTGATCTGATACGTATCGTTTCGTAATACCATTTGTTTCCGATAAACGATAAACGCTATATGTCGGATTTAATACGACAAATGTAAGTTCGTAATACCGCATAACAGAATGCAAGCGTTTATCGTGTATCGTATGAATTCGTAATAGGGGCCTTAAACTTTGTATATACCAGTAAGGAAAAGTTTTCTACTGTGGGACCGGTTTTGTTTTTCATCATAATTTTCCTCAATGATAATATTTTCGAGTTCCAAATATATCATTGGATTGATATTTTAAATGACTATCTTTTTGCCTAATAGAGTTTATAGTTTTGTTGGAAAATTTAATTTAATTTTTCCAAAAATCTGAAAGGCTGAAAATTGGCTCCAGAAATGTTTGTCTTCTATTGTGGGATTCTATCATACATTCAAGTCGGAAATACCTTAAAAGAACAATTAAATTAATATCAAAACATTAAAATTATTACCGTTTTGGTGCCCTTGCAGTGATTCCATGAACGCAATTAATCAATTCTTCATCGTCAAATTTCAAAATGATATCAAATTTTACGTTCACCTTTATTAACGAAAAATAAACACAATGCATATACTCACCGTTCTTATAGCAAAAAAAAAAATAATGACAAAATGATCACTGCCAAAAATGATGAAATTTTTTCACTATGTATGGCACGAATATAAACAACGCGTATTTCCTTTCACAATTCACATGAAAAGTTATGGCGCATCAATGAACCACTGTCAATGTCAAAACATTGGTGATGCTTGTGGAAAATATCGGAGAAAACTTCGAGTCCCACATTAGAAGAGGTCCCACTTAAGACAACTTTCCCTTATTTATTATACTTTTAAAATTCCAACTTTCATCAAAATTTTTCAACTTTCGTCACCATTTTTCAACTTTTGTTGGCATTCATCATGTTTGTTGCCATTTTTTAAAAATTCAAATTGAGATTAGCTTTCAGTGCTCTCACAATATAAATTTAAACATTTTTTCTCTATTATGGAGGCTTAAAAGAATTTTAAGTAACATTTAATTTTTCAGTCGCGGTTGACCTTTTGGCGGAAATGCCCATAGTAAAAGTATGTATAAGCACTCTGAATTTTATGAAAATTGAAAAAATTTGTACTTCTAAACAAACATCGAAAAAAATTTGAAAAAATAATTTTTTGTGCTGAACTGCAGTATGGAAACTATCATATTCATATTAGCACGATTGGCGGTGGTCGATCTCTTTGTTGACCGCTTTGACGAGGAATGTTTTATATATACTGATCATCAGGGCTAGGATTTCGATGAAATGTCATCTTTTTTCTCCTGCTTCTAAGACATTTTCTAGTTGTTTAGAACGTCCATTTTTGTGTCCTAAATTCCAAATATGAAAAGTTTTTTGGTCATTTTTTCGTCATTTTTTTAGTTTTAAGGTAATTTTTAACTAGATTCAGGGCATTTTTTGATAATTTTTGGCGATTTTTAAGTTATTTTATTGACATTTTTTGACATTTTTAGTTTTAAGAGCATTTTTCGGTTTTTAGGTAATTTTAGTGTACTTTTAAAAGAATTTTTTCGTACAAAAAAAATGTAAAAATGCAAATTTTTAAACATATTTCTTTAACAATAGAATCCCTTCAATTAAAAACATTATCTCTAGAAAAAGGAGTAGCTTTGTTTATAGACCTCGGTGAAAAAAGAAGCTCTGCGCGTAGGGAAACTGACGAACGGATATGTAGAAAGATAACACAAGTGTTAGATAAAAACTCAGGATATGCTTGTTTTTATTGGCCGCTTTCAGCGCAGACAACAGTTGGCAACTGTTGTGTAAAAATTCGCTGAATGGTACAAATTTGGTAGCGCTAACTAAAACTGATAAAGTAGCGAACACCTTTTAATCGAGCGAACAAATTCTATGCTACATGAACACAACTGTTTGCTTAACTGTCAGATGGTGTTACTGACGCTGTTAAATTAATAAACGGAGAAAGAACGTAGAAAATTTAAGTGAGAAACCTTTGCATTGAATAAAATTTACATAAAAATTAAATTGAATCTAACTTCTGACGTGTAGTGTAGAGTAGCAACACATTCAGAGAAAAACATCGTGAACTAAGGTAGCGCTACCATTACAGTTCACAACAGTTGTCTGCCCTGAATGCGGCCATTAACTCTATATTTATGCTCTATTGCTAAAATATTAGGGGTAAAAATTGTAATACTATGAAATTTGAAAAGGAACTGACATCCGATGACATATCGTCTTTTAAATATGTTCTTCTCGTCAGTGCAGACGTTTAATATTTCATTTTTTATGTAATTATTTGCGTTTTTTAGGTAATTTTTGTCAGTTTTTAGCTAATTTTCTTCAATTTTTAGGTAGTTTTAAAGAAATTAAAGTTTTTAGGTAATTTTTTGCAGTTTTTTAGATCATCAAAATCCGAGTCCTGCTGATCATGTAAGCGGTTTTTGTAGGTATTGTAAAAGATTTGTACTACTCTGGTGTTAATAATAGATCAATATAGATAGCGCCAAAACACTGATCGTACTTAAAGAGGTTTTCCTCTTTATACAAAATTTCATACTAATCGTCCGTTTACCGGATCGCAGCGCCACCTACCGGGTCCAATTGTGGTTCTAAATTATGCAGGGACCCACTCAAACACACAAAAAATTTCATCAAAATTGATCCAGTCGTTTAGGAGGAGTTCAGTCACGTACAGTAGAATTATATGCATATACCTATAAAGATTTGAAAATGTTAACTTTCACCTGGTCACTTCAACAGCTTAGACATTATACAACAGATGCTTACATTTTGATCTGAAGGGTGCCATAATGCTTCTGTAATAAATTAAAAAGATACTTTGTCAAGATATTAAACTTGTTTCATTCAGTCATTTAGAATTTACTTTGCATCCACTTGTTTTCATTGCAACTTCACATATTAACTCACTTTTTATGCATTAATTTAGTTAAATCACAGCACATTGAGAGCGTGTATAAGATCTTTACCCTTGGCCTACTTATCTCGGCTTAGGGTGGTAGGGTATCTGTAAAATATTTAATTTTTTTAACGACTAGCTTTGTATTTGTGCGAGTATGTTGATGTTTATGAGAAATAAATAAGATAACAATGCGTCAATTCTTTCTGTCTTTCTTTCTTTCTTTCTTTCTTTAAATAGAAGATGTTTTTTATCTATAGATCAATATAGATAGCGCCAAAACACTGATCGTACTTAAAGAGGTTTTCCTCTTTATACAAAATTTCATACTAATCGTCCGTTTACCGGATCGCAGCGCCACCTACCGGGTCCAATTGTTGTTCTAAATTATGCAGGGACCCACTCAAACACACAAAAAATTTCATCAAAATTGATCCAGTCGTTTAGGAGGAGTTCAGTCACGTACAGTAGAATTATATGCATATACCTATAAAGATTTGAAAATGTTAACTTTCACCTGGTCACTTCAACAGCTTAGACATTATACAACAGATGCTTACATTTTGATCTGAAGGGTGCCATAATGCTTCTGTAATAAATTAAAAAGATACTTTGTCAAGATATTAAACTTGTTTCATTCCGTCATTTAGAATTTACTTTGCATCCACTTGTTTTCATTGCAACTTCACATATTAACTCACTTTTTATGCATTAATTTAGTTAAATCACAGCACATTGAGAGCGTGTATAAGATCTTTACCCTTGGCCTACTTATCTCGGCTTAGGGTGGTAGGGTATCTGTAAAATATTTAATTTTTTTAACGACTAGCTTTGTATTTGTGCGAGTATGTTGATGTTTATGAGAAATAAATAAGATAACAATGCGTCAATTCTTTCTTTCTTTCTTTCTTTAAATAGAAGATGTTTTTTAACTGCAAAAAATTTCGCGTTATGTTAATAATTTTAAATACATAATAAAATAAAAAATATGTAAACATATTTTTCAAATAATTTACGTGAACTGGCAGTGCCATTAGTAAAATTATCGAAATGTCATCTATGAAAAAATTATAAATAAAAATAGAGGTCAAAAACCTTAATGAGACAATAATTCTAACGATAAAAGCTTTTAATTGTTGACAACATGTTGTAGCCATTGAGGCATTTATATCTTTGAGCATTATTATACAGTTCGAAATTTTTAGTAGAGTTTTTTAAAATTGTGCAAACAACTGTTCATAACTTCGATACCCTAAAAGAGCATCCTGTATGATATATTCTGTCGCCCGCTTAAAAGTATTTTCAAATTCTGGCCAGAGATCAGACGGTAAATAAACAATATTCAGCCCAATCATGAAACATTTTCTCCCGGGAGTTGTAAAAGGGAGTTTCCGGTTTTAAGATAGCAGATAAAGACACCTCATTTTTTTATTTTACACTAATGAATATTAGAGGCTGATAAACAAAATTGCATTAAAAGTTTTTAGAACGTTTTTAAACTTTATCTAAAAAACGGAAACTCCCTTTCACAACTCCCGGGAGAAAATGTTTCATGATTGGGCTGATTGTCTTTTGAGAGAATATGTTAAAAGTAAACGCATGTATTTTGCACGAGAATAACGCATCATCTCAATCGGCAAACACCACCGAACAACCACCATATTCACTTGATATAGCTCCGGCCATATTTAAAATGTATTAATTTAAAAACAATTTAACAAATTAAAGTTCTTCTTAGATGCTTATTTATGAGATTTGTTTAATTTCTCTCATTTTGGCATCTTCGATTAAAACCGTCAATTCGTTAAACGGTTAATGAAGTTCCTACACTAAACTCGAAAATTCAACTCCCTGTAAAAAGCGCCATAAGCAAAATCGAAATACTTTAAATTTTTTGGAGTACTACTAGTGTCCGACGGAAACCGGAATTTTGGCCCAAACCGAAACCGAAACTGGTTATTGATATGAAAATGTAAATTTTTACAAATAATTTTTTTTTTTATTAAAAGGAAACAAAAGTACTTTCATACACATAAGAAAAAATTTAATATAAAAAAGTATTATTTGAATATTTAAGTTTATAATAATTAGTTGAAGTTTACTATAATAATAAATGAGATCCTTTTTATTTTATTTTTAAATTACAAAAGCATTGCTTACTTCAGTACACACTCAAAATAGTATGCACCTACAATGCACATTTTTATAGAACTACAAAACAAAGCACAGTGGAATCTCCCTTAACGGACACTTCCCATAAGCGAACATCCCCTTTAGACGGACATTGTTGCCAGGTCTCGACAGCGCTCCATAAGAAAAGCATTGCAGTCGCCTTCCCTTGAACGGACGCTTCTCATGAGCGGACGCGGACACCCGCGTGACAAAAAAATTATCTTGGACGGACATTTAGCTTATTTTTTTCCGATTTCTTTATGTCATAATTTACAAATAAGCTTGCCAAGACTCTTTTAATTTGTTCGCTTTAACAACAAGGCACAGTTTATCATATTTACTACATTACATACAATAGTTAAATATTTTCTCTCTCACATAATGTTTTCAATCTAACGTTTTTTCTACAATTTACGCTTCTGCTTCGGAGAGTTGACAATACTAATTCTTGAAATGTTTGTGGTGCGTACTTGGGAAGTCGATCCTGGGATCCCGAACGATTTAAACCTCTTTAAATCCCGGGATTATCTTTCCGGGATCCCGGGATTTTTAAATAAAAAATTTCTATTAGAAATATTCATGTAAATGCAAACATTTTATTTTAAGTTGATATGAATATAGTATTAGAAAAATCTTTTATTGAGGCTGAAAAAGGTTGTTAGGACTATGAGTGGGAATCACTGGTGCAAAGACTTTGCAAAGCTGTAAAAGAATTGCAACATCGAGAAGTAAGCTATGTATTTAAAAATTGTCAGATATTCTGACTTAGGAAATAATTTTTTTTTTTTTGTGGTGAAGGCGATTGTGATCAAAACTAACAAATTGCTTACGATTATCGTACAACTATTTCTACAACTAGCATAGAATCAGAATGGTGCTTCTCATCAGCGGGTTATATTTGTAATACTATCCGAACAAAACTCTCTAATAAAAAATAAAACACGTTAACCAGCTTAATCATTACTTTAAAATAATAAAAACAAAAGACATACCTTTGATTATAACCTGCGCTACTTAAGTTTTGCAAGCTTGTACAAAGACAAAATTATTTTGCCCCTGATCGGCACAAAGTCTTCTTTTAATCCCTTAAAGGTTTTTCAACTCTTTAGATCTTTGTTTCTTAAACCTACTTAATATTCTTATCATGAAAGCCAAAAAGATAAAAAATATATAATATATATCAAGTATTTCTCTGACACGGGGGTTACACGAGACAGTACTATTAAGACAGTCGCAACACATTCACAAATTTTTACCCACACACACTCACTTTTGCTACTGTCTGCTCTGCTGTCTTAAGTTTTTTAGACAGTTGGCGGGACAGTAGATAGGACAGTAGAATGATATTTAGCATATGAAATGACAGAAGACGAGAAATTTAATAAAATGAATTGAAAATTTGCAATACTTTGGCGTGATCGTAGTTTTAATAAAAAATGCCTTGATAAAATAGAAATTTTTTACTATTTTGTCTACTGTCTTGCCGACTGTCTTACCAACTGTCTGGAGTCTTTTCCACATATACAAAGTTTGACAATTAATAGTATATTTCACTGTCTTAACAGTACTGTCTTGTGTAACACCCGTGTAAATTTATTTTTATCACATTGGTTCATCTTTTTTCATAGAACCAAACAATTTGATTTAAACAAAAGCTTTGCAAAATAAATACATATAAAATGACTTTCTGGTGTGTTCAATATATTGGGCAAATCCACTGAAAGAGTTATATTAATGCAATTTGCTAGTCATTAATATTATTTAAGTTTTTTGTGTTTATTAACAATAAGGGTATTCACAATTGCGTGGTATAGTAGAATTGTTTTTTTTTGCCATAGTTGAAAATCACAACTATGAGCACCCTTTAAAATAGAATTTGTGGTTGGGAACCTCCCACTATAGCTTTTTGTTACTATGCAAATAAATTAACTATCCAATTTGATATATTTCATTTATATATGGCATAAAAAAGTTTAACTTGCATTTTGATATTCTTTCATTTTTGCAACCGATCAGTTTTTTATGGAATCTAAAAAATCACGTTCGTTAAACATATCATTGGGCTACTTAAAATAACCACACTTTTGGTTTTTAGAGATTTCATGTAAAACAACAAAAAATATAAAAACCGCTCGGTAAAGTGTGGTATCAATACCACAGGGTTTTTTAACTACACTAAAAACAACGCATTTGTGAATACACTCAATGTGTTTTGTTTTGTTTTTGTTACTTTATAAATGAATTCATTTACATTTTTTAGTTTCAAACATAACAAAAAATTGTATTAAAAAACTTTTAAATTATTTACTACAATACTTAAAATTTTCAATCCAGAACTAGTCCCGGGATTCCGAGATTAAGATTTTCAATCCCGATAATCCCGGGATGGAGAAAAGCTTCCGGGATTGGACTCCCTAGTGCGTACGAAAAGTGTACAAACCTATTTGACCAACAGCTTGTAATCTATGCCATTAAGGCGGATTCATTGACCACCTTCAGCAAGTTTTTTGTGATAGCTTTCTTGCTCTTTCTGTGAGAAAATGCCGCAGGTTGATTCGCTGACATGTAAAACTTGCAGAAAATTTTCTGTTTTTCTTTGTCATATTCAATAATGCCAGACGCAATAATTCTTTATTTTGAAGCTTCAAAAAATAACATATGCCAATTTCAACTCAAGAAACTCTATTCTGGCAACACCGCGCAAAAATATTGTTGCCAAATTTTAGCAAGGAAATTGAAATAAAAACTAACAATAGGTGTGTTTCCGTATTTTACACTGTGTAAGATTTTTATAACTTCTGGTAAGCTCGCACTGAGAGTAAAAAAGAAATATGAGAATATTGGCGAAAGTACGGAAACAGCTTCTAGTTATAGTATGACCTAATCTTAGACAAATTTTTGTTGATTTAAGTTTGTAGTTTTCTCTTGGCCGGACAACCCCCTTGTATGGAGACATTTCAATGGTCCCTTCGGTGCCCGCTCAAGAGAGATTTCTCTGTATTTTTGTTTTTATTAAAGGTTTAGTATTATAAAAATAGAAATATTTCGTTTTCTTTTTCTTTATTCCACACACACAGAATTCGTTCGGAAGTTTAATTATCAATTTTTGGCTTCAGTACCTATAAAACTTTAATATAAATTGCAATAGAGATGATAAAATCGAAAATGATAGTATCAGTTGTAAATGATACTGTACCTACTCGGTACTGCAATAATTTCACTCCTAGTGTACTTGATTATTTTATTGTTTCTGATCTTTCAGTAGTTTCTCTATTCGATCAACTCAATTTTTTATCTGACCACGACTTAATCTTTTGTTCGTTAAGTGTTAATTTGTCTCGTAATGCAATTTCTAATAATTTTTCTTTCCGTGATTTCAAACATATTCACTATCAGTCCCTGTTCCTCGATGTGTCAATGGCCGCATTCAGCGCAGACAACTGTTGTGAATTGTAATGGTAGCGCTACCTTAGTTCATGATGTTTTACTCTGAATGTGTTGCTACTGTACACGTCAGAAGTTAGATTCAATTTAATTTTTATGTAAATTTAATTCAATTGCAAAGGTTTCTCACTTAAATTTGCTGCGTTCTTTCTGCGTTTATTAATTTAACAGAGTCAGTAACAGCATGTGACAGTTAAACAAACAGTTGTGTTCATGTAGCATAGAATTTGTTCGCTCGATTAAAAGGTATTCGCTACTTTATCAGTCTTAGTTAGCGCTACCAAATTTGTACCATTCAGCGAATTTTTACACAACAGTTACCAACTGTTGTCTGCGCTGAATGCGGCCAATGTGATCTTTCAATGAATGTTGGCTTCATCATAATATAAACGATAAGCTTAGGTCTCTTTTAGCACCGATTACATATCTTTTTGATAAACACGTACCGCTACGTACGGCAACCGTGAAAATGTGTCTTGTCCCTGGTTCACCCAATACGTGTCTAATAGCATTAAAAAAAGAAACAAATTACAGAAAATATGGAAAATCAGACCATCTCCTGAAAACTGGGAATCTTTTCGCTTGACTAGAAATAATGCTGTTCTTTTAGTAGGGCAGGCCAAAACACGATTTTTTTCTGAGAAACTAGATTTATCCCTTAATTCCAAAACGTTGTGGAACAACATAAAAAGACTTGGGCTATGTAATAAAAATCGTAATGAATGCAATGAAGATCCTGAGATTCTAAATAATTTTTTTGTTGGCATTTTTTCTACCTCTAATGATACCTCTATGCTTTCCTGTGACAACCTGACTATACCACAGTCTTTTAAGTTTGAAACATTTAGTGAAACTGATGTTGGAAACTGTGTTATGCAGATGAAGTCAAATGCAGTTGCAGAAGATGGCATTTCCATCAATTTCTTTAAACTTTTACTACCTCACATAATAACTTCTCTTACGCACATTATAAATCATTGCTTTATAACATCCTCCTTTCCCGACATGTGAAAAATTGCCATCGTTACACCTATAGCTTAAAAGCAAAATCCATCTTGTGCGAATGATTATAGGCCTATAAGTATACTGTCATTATTGTCAAAGGTATGCGAAAAACTTATGGCTCAACAAATTAGCAAATATCTTTCTGAGAAAAAACTGCTATCCCGCTATCAGTCTGGTTTTAGGGCAGGGCAGGGGTGATCCTCAGCTGTAGTAAAGGTTTTTGATGATATTCGACCCGAATATGATGCCGGCTCTATGACTTTGCTCTGCTTACTTGATTTTTCCAAGGCCTTTGATAAAGTTAATCATAGTTATTTGTGTCAAAAGCTTAGGTATCTTTTTGGGTTCTGTGATAGTGCTGTTAATCTAATGTCTAGTTATTTGTGTAATAGAATGCAAAGAGTTAAGGTTGGTCAGGTATCCCCGTCATACAAATTAGTAATAAGTGGTGTTCCACAATTCTCTATACTAGGTCCTCTGTTATTTTCAATTTTTATAAACGACATCGTTATTGTATGCTGGAATACGTCTGCTATGATATCCAGCTTTATTTTTAGCGACGAACTGGACTTCTTGATGATCTGTGTTGTGATTAAATGAGGATCTCAGTAGCATCAATGAGTGAGCCAAAAGTAATGGCCTTCAACTAAAAGCTGCCAAATCGTATGTTCTTCCTATATGTAAGAGTAAAATTTGTGTCGTTGATGTCCCTGATCTGTTTATTGGCAATAGCATACTGACACTGGTGTCGAAAGTAGTAAATCTAGGTTTCTCCATTTATTCTTCCTTGTCTTGTGTAGACCATGCTAATAGTGTTGTCCAAAAAGTTTGTTATGTCCTACGAAACTTAAGAATGTCTGCTAGTGTCACTCCTACTGAAATTAAACGTAGATTAGTCATACAGCTAATTTTACAAATCATTTCTTATTCACACATAATTTATAGTAAACTTGGCGCATCTTCCCAGTTAAAAATTCAAATTGCATTTAATTACGCCACGCGCTATGTGTATGGTAATCGAAAATACGATCGTTTGTCTCGTTTCTGAAATGCAATACTTGGATGTGACATAACTGCTTACCTAAATGCTAGAAACTGTATTTACCTGCACAAACTAATCCATGGGAAAACTCCTTGCTATCTGCATGAAAAACTTCAGTTTTGTATGTCAAGTAGAAGCCATGTTCTGATAGAGGCACAACTCACTAAACTCTTCCCACCTGTTTTTCATTTACGCTATTAGGTTGTGGAATGCTTTGCCACGATGGCTTAGGGAGGTCACTGGGAGAGGTCCTTTTAGGCAATCTATCTTTTCATTTTTCTCTACTCAATAGCTTTTCACTTCCTCACATCTCTTTGTTAACTATTCTTTGTTTCAGAAACTTTTTCAATCTTAACTTTACTTTAATTCTTTTTAAAATACTTAACTTTTATTCTTTTTATTTTTTATTTTCTTTAAAATAAAAAAATAATATAAGACCAATATTGTTTAAAAATTAGGGCCATTATTTTTGATTCTGTTTTAACAGTTGTTATTATTCTTAATTTTTAATTTTTAACTTAAAATTTTAATTTTTAAATTAAAATTTTTCATTTTAATTTTAATATTAATTTTAATTAAATTAAATGTAAATTAATTATATTTATGCATTTATGTTGTACTATAAAAGAACTTATGATCACTTAAATAAAATTAAATAAATAAATAAATAAATATCGAACGCATAAAATTACCCAAAGTGTTTTGCGTTAACACGAGAAATCAAATTATAGTCGAATTCATAATTTCTGTTTTGTACAATGCATTGTAAATATTTTTTATATTTGAATTAAATGACTGATGCAAGAAGTTTTTACCAAAAGTTTCGGCTAGTTCGGCTATATTGAGGCCGAATAGCCGAAACTGACAAAAAGGGCCGAAACTGGCCGTAATCGAAACCGAATATTCGGTCGGACACTAGGTATTACTTCATAAATAATGCCCCATATTTATTATTAACCCATATTGCCCAAACCTTAAATTAATCGCATAGCACATTACTTTGATGCAAGAAACAATTACAATTTTTATTGCAACTAACAAATATTACTCTAGATTTAAAAACTTAATGTTTTAATATATAAACATAATTTAATATTTTACACATAATGACAAATAAGTTAAGTGAAGTGTTTTTTCTTTTTCATATCGCTCATTTTCTTGATAGCGTTATAATCAAAAACGTAAAAATTTTGTTATTTATGCTAAACAAATTTGTCCTATCATACAAATAATACAGTTTATTCAAACCATATATATTTGTATCAGAAAATGTTTTTTTTTTTTGTAAATATTTATAATTGAAAATAACTAAAATTACTTCTTTTACTATTATTGATCAACAAACTGTAAAGAGAATAATTTTTTTATCGCATTAAAAACATTCAAACTTCGATCGCATTTGAAGTACCATTAACTTTAATCTAGTTAAGTGGGTAAAAAACATTTAAAACATATTTCCTTTTATTTTCTTATCAGTTTTAATAATAAATTTATGGTTAAAGTGTCGGTGAGACAGACTCAGATAATTATTAACATTATCATTGCTTAGCTTTTATTTGAATGACAATTTGATATTGCTATCGAATATTTTAAAGCTGTTTCATATTAAATCTTAAGTCAATTGGAATTATCCTTGTCATGCCGTTATCCTTTGACAATGGCATGACACTTGCCAAGTAAAAACTAGGACGGTTTTTAGATTACGGATTGAAATAGTGAAACTTAAAAATTAAAAAAAAAAACTCAAAAATGCATTAGCGCCCCAGAAGAAAAGTGTAGAATGTGGAATGCGCCAAAACAACTTCAGAGCGGTTTTTCGCAAAATAGAGCCACAATTATGCGATAATGTGTTGAGAAAATTCATCTGTAAATAAAGCTTAGGCTGTGGCCTGTAGAGCATCTATACTTTACACATAAATTAAAATATCTGCAATTTAAAAAAAGGCCGTATTTATAATTGTGATTGTAATACTTTTATAACTTCATTATTATTATTAAATAATAAAAATTTTGTTATCGAAATATATGAATTATTAAAGGAAAGTAGTCTAAAAACAAACCATCGGTGAATGAGAACCTGAAATGAATAAATATTACAAACATAATTTTTTTTTATCAATATTATAAACAAACCTAAGCTTAAAACGCACAGAAGATTTTAAATACGACTGCTCGGAATCATACTACTGTAAAAATATATATCTCATTCTTAAAAAACTCAATGGTGTCTAACTAGCTTTCACTTCGGCAAACCATCGTTTTGGCATACTTTGCAATCAGTGAGGAATCAACTACTTAAGACGGCAATTTTTTTCTGCAGTTAAAGAAAAAATAATAAATCCTGTCGTTCGTATGCTTTAATTCGCGTTTCTTATTGTTCGAGTAGCTGAAGGAACGTGAATGAATGAATCAAGGACAAGAGCGATTTCAAACACATTCCATGCAATGATAACTTGTATGCACACAGAGCAAGCACAAAGGATAATGAGGCAGTGGATAGTGTTTTGAATGATTTCCTGTAGAGCATCAAAGGAAAAAATGAAATAAGCACAACCTGAAATCTCTTGATCACAAGAAAATAATTCTTATTTACGCATTCCACGCAAATCTACTAAAAAAACCAGTTGGCAAGATGGTGTGACAGTGATGCAATCGCAAGCCCTACAACCTAATTACATAGATATGGGTTACCTTTGGTTACTTGTAATGCGTTTTTGTATTTAAAATATTTGCACATAATTTTATTTTACTTAAACTTGACACGTTTTTTGCTTTTATTTAATTTACACTTGTTTATTTCAAGAAATGCTGACATTTAGGAATTTAGTCTTTTACACGCCCCATAGATAGTGCAGATGATAGGGCTTTCAACCCCGGGATCCCGAACCAATTTCTAGTCCCGGAATCTAGGAATTCCAAATCCTAAACCCCTGGATCTTATGCACAGGAAAATTTTTAAATTTTCAGCAACTATGAATGCAACTACAATGCAAACGATTTTTTGATTATCGAAATCACACTGTTATTTTTTCATCTCTCTATGCACTTTGAAAGACTATTTTTTAGTTTGTTTTGATTGTGATCTTAAAAGACTCTATTTACTAGGCTGTTCAACTTTTATGGAATTTTGAAAGTAGCAGTAATTTTATTGAAATACTTTAGTCTTTTTACTATAAAAAGAATATTCTATTCACATCATACTTTTATTAACCGCTAAATAATTTATTCGAATAAGAAGTTTTGTTTTCTTTTTAAATTTTTTTCAAAAGATATCTGCATTGTTCTGTATCTCGAAGAAGCACACCAACGATGAGAAAGACACGAGAAGCAAGATTTTCTTTCATACAAAATTGTATTGCTTCTCGTGGCTTTCTCATCGTTGGTGTGCTTTCCCGTGATACAGAATAATGCAGTAAATTTATGTTGTTTTTTGTTTAACATATTTACGTTTGTGTTCTTACCCGACGACGGCGAAGCAAAAGGAGCAGTATATGTGTTGGACCAGTATATATGCTCATCTGTTCCATTCTCACTTCTAAATACTTATCATAATTTGACAAATGTGGTATCGTTGGGAGCGTTTTGATCGTCTGCTGGTTATAGACTATGCGACGTCACATTAAATTTATTGAAGCGACTTCTAGAGAACATAAAGTAATAAACTAAAAAAAAATTTTTTTGTGACAAAAGCAAATGAGGTATCGTTAGAAAAAAGTTTCGTTACGTCACATTAAATTGAATATGGCACCGTCTAGAGAACAGAAAGTCAACTAAGCCCCCAACTCCTAAGTTACCCTAACTTCGAAACTACCTACCAAAATTTGACAAATGAGGTATCGTTTGAAGAGAGAGATATTACGTTTGAGTTATTGGAGTTGTACGGGAGGTGCCATTCCTCGTTATCGAATAATGCCTTTCATCGCTTCTAAATTAACACTTACTCAAAAAATATTTACAGCCAAAATTTTAACTCATTCGGTCCAGTACTTTTGGTGTCTGTAGCGGACGGACATACAGACAGACAAAAATTGCTTTCTATATATAAAAATATATGAAAAAATTCAAAAAGAAATTCGAAAATTTATTTCCCGAAAACCTCTATAGAAAAAATTTTAATTGTCATTTTTGTTTAAAGAATGTAATCTAGGCTTGGGTAGTTCACGAACGAACTAGTTCAATTGAACTATTCGCACTCATGAACTAGTTCGTTGATTCTCGTTCTTTTAGTTCTTTTAGTTCAATCAATTTTGCAGCGAGTCAGATCGAAATGAACTAGAAAAAATTTGGTTTCACTCAACAATGGTTTGAGTCAGTGCTGATACAGTTTTCCACTAATGAACGGTAAAAAAAACAAATTTTTGTGGCAAATATTGTGTGGAATGCCCCATATGAAGTATTGTATTATTTTGTAAATTTCTTCTATGTCCGCAGTTAATGCTTGATTCAGTCATATAGTTCGTTTCATTTTATAGATCTATCATGAACTAGCAAACAAAACAAACTTAAAGACCAATTGATCTAAAAAATACAACGAACTAACATACCTAACGATCTAAGACACCAAACGAACTTTAAGACCTAACGAACTAACAACGAACTAAAAGAGCGAACGAACTAAATGAACTAAATGAACTAAAAGAACTATATGAACGAACTAGTTCATTAAACTCAACTGAACTAAAAAGAGCGATCTTTTTAGTGAGCTAAAATTCCCAAGCCTAATGTAATCTGCGCTCCGGCCTAATTTTAAAGGCTTATTCCGGAGTTTTTTTATATAAAAATAAAATGCAATGCAATAATATTTTTGTTATGTTATTATAAGCAGAGCTGGGTCAAAAAGTACTCATTACAATTCAATTTCAAATCCTTGGAATTTGGAATTGGAAATTGGTCCTCTCAATTCCTCAGGAATGTAATTGAAAAAATTTTCAATTCCATTAATGGAATTGTAATCGGTAATTTAACACCTCAATCAAAAAATATCGTCAATTCCATTACAGGAATTGTAACTGGTAATTGAACATCTCAATTCCTCAGGAATGGAATTGAAAAAATCGTCAATTTCATTACAGGAATTATAATTGGTAATTGAGCACCTCAATTCCTTGGAATGGAATTGGAAAAATGGTGAATTCATTACAGGAATTGTAACTGGTAATTGAATATCTCATTTCTTCAGGAATGGAATAGGAAAAAATCGTCAATTCCATAACAGGAGTTGTAATTGGTAATTGAACACTTTAATTTCTCATTAATGCAATTGGAAAAAATCGTCAATTTCATTACAGCAATTGTAATTGGTAATTGAACACTTTAATTCCTCATTAATGGAATCAGGAAAAATCATCAATTCTATTACAGGCATTGAAATTTAAAGTTAAAATTTCAATTACTTTTTCATTAAATACTTTATTATGTATAAGAAAACTTTCTTTGACTTCCACTATTAGTCGGTTAATGAAATATTAACAAATAAATATATTATCGAAGATACCAATTTTTTAATTTAATACCACATTTTGAGTTAGTACAAAATATATAGCTGCTACCCCGAGAAACAATTTGTGTCCGGAGTATCGGACTCATTTTATTTTTAAAAGCTACGAGTAGTAACGCAAAACTGCGAAGTTTATGAAAAAAATTAATCGCACATTGATATTCAACCGAGTGCAAACGAGCTTCAACGAACAGGACTCGAGAAAAAAATGTATATATTGTCAATAAAGTAGCTGATATGTATCGAAACTGGCCTGAGTCTTAACTATAATGTACCCGAAACATATCCAACAAGTACCTTGAAAGGTACCTGAAATAGTACCGTAGTAAGTCTGTATGATGCCAATAAAGTGTTCAAAAACGAGCGCCTATATTCGGACACAATAAACTGACGAGTGCGCGAATCGGTCTTCGTTCGTACAGGGTTGCCAAGCGCCCATTTTATTTTTAAATAAATCAAAGAAACCACAATTTTTAGTCTGTTCGTCATGAATATCATTTAATTGGGTTCAAGTAGATTTGCTTACATTATTTATTGAATATGATATCTCGTAAATGGTCGCCATTGGCCTCTACGACATATTGTGCCCGTTTTGCAGCATTTTCCATGGTTTTCTTCAACATTTCGATGGGAATGGCGGTTATTTCTTGACGGATGTTGGTTTTCAGCTCTTCTAGGGTCTTTGGCTTGTTGACGTAAACCTTTGATTTCAAATAACCCCACAAAAAGAAGTCTGGAGGCGTTAAATCTGGTGATCTTGGCGGCCAATCGAAATCACCATTTTTTGACATCAAACGGCCAGGGAACAATTGCTTCAAAAAATCGATTGTAGTGCGGCTTGTGTGTGGTGGCGTGCCGTCTTGTTGAAACCAGTAGTGCCTGATACGCTTTCGACGAACGATTGGCATGAAAAAAGTGTTTATCATATCGCGATAACGCTCCTGATTGACAGTAACTCTGTGGCCATTATCATCTTCGAAAAAGAACGGCCCAATGAGCATTTTAGCACAAACGCCGCACCAAACAGTGACTTTTGCATCGTGAAGTCACCTCTTGAATCTCTTGTGGATTTTCAGTGGCATAAATACGGCAATTTTGTTTGTTTACCGTTCCGCAATTTTCACTTTATTAATTTTTTTGAAAGCACGTTGAGTTTTCACTATTGACTTGTTTTGTTGAATGTAAATTTCAACAATTTTAGAGCGTTCGCGTGGCGTGCACTGTTCCATTGTTAACATTTGCTTGGAATGACGCTTCAAACGCGGTATGTCATTAGTCGATTTGGCATCACTGCGGAAAGTTACAGTGTTGCCAGATGGGCGATTCGAATATTGGCAACCCTGTACATTGTGCCTGCCCAAGGTGTTCCAGAAATAGTACTTATTTCGGTGTAGAGGTCGGACATTTACCGACACGGGCACCAGACATATATCAGATACTTTATTGACACAAAATATGAAATTGTTTCTCGGGTACACTACCTGGTTGAATCCCGTCGACTTTTTGCAAGGTGCTTGGTACACAGCTTCTTCACCCCTGTACAAAATTTCTATAATCTACTAACAAAGCGATTTTTTCCAATTCTATTCCTAAGGAATTGGGGCGTTCAATTACCAATTACAACTCGCGTAATAGAATTTACAATTTTTTCAATTCCATTCCTGAGGAATTAAAGTGGTCAATTACCCATTACAATTCCTGTAATGGAAATGACAATTTTTTTCCAATTCCATTCCAAGAAATTGAGGAGTTCAATCACCAATTACAATTCCTATAATGGAATTGACGATTTTTTTCCTATTCTATTCCTGAGGAACTGATGTGTCCACTTACAATTCATGTAATGTAATTGAGAAGTTTTTCCTATTACATTTCTGAGGAATTGAGTTGTACAATTGGTTGTACAAGGAATTGGAATTGAGGTGGAATTAAATTAAAAAGGAATCATAACAACCCAGCTCTGATTATAAACATCTTAAACTGTACCAAAACAAATAACGGCACTTAAAATAACGGCACTTAAAGTCATCTGAAAAAATAAACATATTATTTTTATGTAGGCTTGTCATTTTGGCACTTAGCAGATTTAAACATTTTCATTAAAAAATAACAGAATGGCGAACTTCTAAACAGAAATTTTCAAAAATCGCGTATTTTTGTGAAAAATCAGGGGAAAAAATTGGGAAAAATTTTAAAAAAATGTAGATTTCTGCTGCCTGTGAGAGCCACTGGCGTGTAGAATAACGTTTTAAAATTTCAGTCCAATCGATTGCATAAAATTTTTTGAGACACCCGGGCCGATCAAAAAACCTTGTTGCGAGAAAACCAATTTTAACAACACACAGCGCACAATATGAGGCGTTCTCGACTATGTACTACAACTTCGTTAATATTCTGAATTTTGGTTTGAAATTTTTACAGTATACATTTTATCTATTTTACTTTCGAAATTAATTAAAAAAAAAATTTAAAACTCGAGCACCAGACTGCATCTTTAAGATGCCCAAGATGAGAAAGTGTAGCGGCATCAATTGTGCATACATTCTTTTATATATTGCCACTTGTGGAATTTGCGTTGGTTATGATTTTTTGTCTTATCTTGACAGAGAAAAGCCAAACAAATATGACTGAATTACTTTTTTTCACAAATTGTAGACCAGTGTTTAAGTTGTTGCGCAAGAATGAGAGCAATAGCACCAAAAATTGTAAAAGCGATAAACAGCTAGAGCAGCAATATATACTCAGCTGTCGTAAGCGATAGTCGTCTATTGATATCTGCTGCGTAAAATTCAGTAGTCGAAGCTGCAGTTTGCGTAATACTATGAGCAGGGCTAGGATTTCGATGACATGTCATCTTTTTTCTGCTGCTTCTAAGACATTTCCTGCTTATTTAAAACGTCCATTTATGTTTCCAAATTGCAAATATGAAAAGTTTTCAGACATTTTTTCCTTATTGTTCATCGTTTTTAGTTTTCAGGTCATTTTTACTAGATTAAGGGCATTTTTTGGTAATTTTTAGCAATTTTTAAGTTATTTTATTGCCATTTTTGGACGTTTTTAATTTTTAAGGCATTTTTCGGTTTTTTATGTCATTTTAGTGTCATTTTTTTTGTTTTTTTTTCGTACTAAAAAATGTCAAAATGCAAAGTTTTAAACATATTCCTTTAACAGTAGAGTCCTTTCAATCAAAAACATTACCTCTCGACAAAGGTAATGTAGCTTTGTTTATAGACTTCGATGAAAAAAAAACTCTGCGCGTGGTGAAACTGACGAAAGGGTATGTAGAAAAATTAAACAAGTGTTAGATAAAAACTCAGGATATGCTAGTATAAAATAAATTTTAATTAAGTAGTGTTTTGTTTCTAAGGCTAAATTTTTTGTTTATTTTTTATGCTATTGTTTGCGTTTTTTAGATAATTTTTGTTCGTTTTTAGGTCATTTTCTGCAGTTTTTAGGTAATTTTTGTAATTTCTTTATGTCATTTTTTGAAGTTTTTTAGGTCATCAAAATCCGGGCCGTACAGTAGTCACCTACAAATCCGTTGCTGGGTATTTTTTGTACATATTTAAAAAAAGGGTTTGACTCTTGCTTAAAAATTGTTTTCACTTTTAAAATAAATATGGTTTAAGCCTGCAAAATTCCATAGCTTGTTTATTATACGTACAATGCAAGATTGTAAAGTTGAAAACAATTAATCTCATTACAATTTTTGTACTTGAGTTTATAGTGTAAGCATTTGAATAATGTCAAGTTGTTTTGGTCTGACATTGAAAACGTGTTCAGCCTTTGTTGATTCGTTATCATATTTAACTTGAAAATTTTACGACATTATTGATATCTTATATCGAATTTGTTTTTACTTTTTCATTTATGCGTTGATTATATCGATGCGGCTAAAAGTCAAGTCTAATATCATATAGTGGTTCATATAGTGGTTATTTTAATTACTTATAATAAATATTTATTGTTTTCGGACATCGTTGTAGAAGCCTCCTTTTATAATTTATGTTTATCGTTCGTTAATCTCTTTCCTCAAAGAGCCGCAATTTCGGCAAAATTTTATGAAACAATTAAAAAACCTCTCTTGTTTTTCCTGTGTTTCACATAAATCTTGCTATATTCTATTTATAAATAATTAAAATAAAATTATTTGTGTGTTATAGCTTTTTTCTTTTGTTCTAACAAGGTTAGCTGGCATTTCGACAACTCGGCTTTGATTTATTTCCAACAACTCCAAGTGCATAAATCCACAAAGGTTTTTTAGTTTAGTGAAGCGGATTACCTAAATTGTTTTTATTTTTTTCTCTCATATATTTTGAATCTATTGCGAACATTTGGCATTATATTCGACGCAGTTTCTATACCAATGAGCATTATTTGAGTGAAAAACTGGTTGTTTTTTTTTTATTATCCATAAATGTTCTGCAAATAAAACGTAATTTAGCCCTTTTTCAAATGACAACAGCTAAATTCTTTTGTGTCAGATCGGTGCGCGCTCGGTACGCTCATAATTGAAAGTTGACCTTGAAGTAAGGTACTAAAAAATGTTTGCTTTGAATGTTCAAAATGTTAGGGTGATGGTATCGTTGAGCATTCATAAAATTATTAGAAATCTACGCCGATTCTAAAGCCAAAGCGGTTTCTAGTGTCAGATATACCACCATTGAAAATAGTAAAGAAATATGCATGTACAGCCAATTTAGTTGAAGTCTTGAGCTCAGAGTTCGAAATAGACTTAATAAAAAATATAAATACGCTTTTTGTTAAATGTGGCACTAAAATTAACACATTTGTTTATTGGTGATCAATCTTTTTAGGCGAATCATGTACTATATCATTTAATAATGGTTAGAATTGGGATATAAATACAATGATATGCTAATTGCCACCAACACATTTTGCCAACAAAGCACCTACATATCGCAACATATTGTTACTCAATTAAAGCTTTTAACTTTTAACACGCTAAAGTGCTTATAGAAAACATTGAAACATAGACATCAAAGTTTTTAATTAAAATGTATTGGCTTAGAATGAACTTGGAACCATGCTGATGTAGCGATGCCATTACATTAACATATGGTATTCGAGCAGATTGGTTGGAATCCGTTTGTCTCACGACTTTTGTGCTAAGCATTCGCTATTAATTGGGTTCTGCAAAGCTTATTAAAATGACCCACATTAATTTCACGTTGTTGTTGTTGTTGTTGCTTATAACATTCAAAATAATTTCAGTTAAAACAATTTGACCCTCAATGCAAGTAAACAAAGTATTGAGATGACATCGATACATTGTATGTAGCTATTTTTATACAGTAGATTTAATTTTATATGTGAATAATTACAAGTGTAAATAATAGCACACATTCGGGCTCTTCAACACTAACTAGATGTTAATTGTACAGCATATGTGGTTGTTGGCTCGTGTGTCCATTCATTATTCAAGCTTTTGCTGCTTGTATCTCGTTTTATTGTAAGGCGAGAAAAATTTACTCTTCCTAACAAAATTTGCAAATAAAACAAATTAAGACACGCGGTGCTTTTGTGCCCATACATAAACGAATTCGATGCACATTCAAACATTGAATTTCATCCCACGAAAGCTGTCAACAATGGAATCACTTTTCAGCCTCATTCATGCTGAGCCACACTTGATCCAACCCCGTAATCGACATTCGCACAAACATATCTGCTGAATGATGATTAACCCGTTGCCAGATAAACATCGGAAATCTCAAGGGTTTCCGTTACAGTGCGAGGTGTGTATGGCAGTGTATCTACTCTGTACCAACTATCTATAAAATGGGGCCAGCTAAGTTAATGCAGTATATTCCACTAATAGTTTAGTTTCGGGCTCCGGTAACACCGACTTCTATTGACATCATCCGGTTTAATTGATTCCGCGCTATACGAGCGGTTATGTGATAGCTAGCAGCATGAAGAACATAACGTCTGCAATACCACTGAAACCGATTGTGTCTGGTTATGGGTGGATTTCTGCTGGCACCCCAGCAGAAGCTTACCCCGTTGGGGTTTGAAATTAGCATAGGCGCTGTTGATTTCCAGATGGACGTGGATTGTTGTGCAAGTAAGACTTGTTTGCGCAAGCATAGTCGCTTGTGGTTCGTCATACTGTACGGTTTGATACTCGAAGGAATCAATTGGAAACGTTTAAAAGAAAGTGAATCTAAATAGTGTATTAAGACATGTCATTAGCCCAAACGCAATAATATTTGAGTATTTTGCAGAAACAACTAACCGGAGTATGACATTTTTTTGGATTGAAAATAATATCAAGTTAATGTTCGATTTACATTTATTTTCAGAAACAGACAAACAAACTGTGAACTGTGATATTTCTACAACCAGAACGGAGTCGTGATCCAAAACACTCACAAGCAACATGACACGGCCAAAAAGTGATTCCAAGTTTAAATTATTTATGCAGGAGAACTCGCTGACTCTCCTGACAGTGACGGGTGTTTTTCTCGGCGGTCTTATTGGTTTCATAATCAAGAACGCGACAGGAGAATGGACGCAGCGTGAGATTATGTACATATCATTTCCTGGTGAAATTTTTCTGAGGTAGGATGCTTAGGCGCTGAGGACTTGCTGATCGTTATTAATTTTTTCATTTTCACATGTGTGTCTAGAATGCTTAAATGTTTGATCGTGCCGCTGCTGGTATCGTCTATTACAAGTGCTATTGGTGGCCTGGACCTCAGTATGTCTGGCAAAATCGCTTTCAGGTATTGGCTGAGAGACACCTGAGAATGAGTCCGACTTTTTCATAAACGCAACTATTTTCAGAGCCATTTCTTATTACTTCATTACCACCATTTCCGCTGTCGTACTAGGTATTTCGCTGGTAACAACAATAAGGCCCGGAGAGGGTGCAACGATTGTGGAGAAGCATACTGAATCGTTGGACAAAGCATCGAAAGTGCTAACGCCAGATACTTTGATGGATTTAGTGAGGTAATTTTTAGCGAGAGTAGTAGTTTCAGAATTTGTATAGTAATTAATGTTTATTTTTGCCTGTAGAAACATGTTTACAGACAACATCATTCAGTCCACAATGTTTCAAGTAAGTTGTATTTTCGTTTTATTTTTATGTGTTATAAGCCTGAATGAATATACATATATATATATATATATATATATATAGCTTAAAACCATTAGACATTGGATATACAACATATATGCAAATTTTAATAGTCAAACACGTACTCGTCATTTGGCACTGTTTTGAAATATCAGCATATGTATCTGTCAGAACGCTACTCATCCATTTATTCATTGAGCGTGTATTTAGGAAATTATTTAATTTAAACCCTCATTTTTGGTGTCATACTATTGTTATAGTGATAACAAATCGGTTCTTGGCCAGAGGCGATTATCCTCCATTGAAACAATAGAGTATAATTTGATTCGTACTCGACTATCACTGAAATTAAACATTGTTGCAAAATTTACTTCACAGCACTGCGGATTGCGTTTGTGCGTAAGTCTGTTCAATGACCAAACTCTCGAGCATCGCATCACAGCAACAAGAGTCCATCACTCGCATTTATAAACTCAACTTGTATCACAGATCCCCATTCCCGCCAACAATCCAATTATGGGCATTTATTTCATTTAACGATTTAAGTGAGAATAATTTGAATTTATATTGAAAAAGATGTTTGTGTATTTGTGCGTAAGTGCATATGTTAAACCGATGGAAAAAACAGCATACGAGTTGTTCACACTCCAAAAACAAGATATTATTGCAATGTACTTGTTAATTTAAAGGCTAAATTAACCTACATTTAAGTGAGTTTGGTAAAGAAATGAGGCCAGGGTCAGCGAAAGCATGAGTATTTGAGAAATGTTAAGATGTACGTACATAGTTGGTTGAATATCATTATTTTTAGCACTTTTCCAAGGATGTTCAGTTGTAGGACTCACATAAGTTCGAATGTATTTGCGGTTTTATTATTCTATTTGAAATCCACAGAAAGTGACACAACTTCGATTTCATATTTTAAGGGGGAAAAAAAAATTGGCCCTTTCAGCCCTGTAAAAAGCTTTGACCGAGCTGAAGAAATAGACTTTCCTAGTTCTATGCCGAACGGCTTATGTTCCCAAGAAGCTTTTCAAGCCAGTTTCTACTCGCTGAGGTTTGCCTTTGTCTGCATAGAGCTGAACAAAAATATTAACTCATTACGCTGTAAACTTACCAAAAATACGCTGTTTATATCGACATTACGTCGTTCGTTGAACACCACTAGTATTTGGAATGCTTAAAATCCAATAACTACATTTTTTAATTAAAGCAAGTCAAAGGGTTCACATTATTGCCACATATGGTGATACCATACAAAATTTATCTTCAGACTAACGTCACAGTCAAAAAACTCAATAAATGTTAGGAAATTTTAGATAATTTCACCTGTTACTTTGGCATTTTACTGGAAATAGATATAAACGATACATCGATGGAAAGGCATTTCTTCATTAATAATAAATATTTTTGCTTTTGAAAATTAAACTAGTTAAAAAAGAAATATTTAGTAGCATATACGAACCCCCCCCCCCCCCCAAAACAGTTTTTGACCCAAAATTTATATTCTGGGGGTAAATTAAAAAATCAGTTAAAATGTTTTGTAAATATGTAAAGGTACCTATTACCACAATTTCTTAAAATTGCAAATTGTTTAAAAAACCACTTACATGCCCTAAAGGTTCTGCAAAATCTTTTTAGGAGGAAGGAATATTCTTACTTTTGTAGATTTTACCCAGATTATGAGTGTACCTTTAAGGAAGGGAGTCGTTTGCAACAAAAAAGCATGTTTTGAAAAATTGAACTGAAATACATTTGAATTAAACGATTTAATTTATACTGACTGACTCATACTTCAAAGTATTTTCTTTTTGAACATGACCTATAAAGCTTTTCAATTTCGCTAAACAACTGGCCTGACTTCCGAATAAGCTAGCTTTTAGTCACTAAGTAAAGTGGCTAGAAAATGTAAAAGTTAAATGCAACTGACTTCTTCCTGTGACATCATCGGTCAACATTCGCCAGCTAAATACGGCTATGCGAATAATTACCTAAAACACAAACGTCCAAAATTCAAAACTTAATAATCGCCTAAATATTTTGGGCCTTTTTTTTACAAAAGTCCAAAAAAGTTCAAAAAATCGCCCAAAAATTCCTAGTCTTGAATGACTTTCACAAATTTTTAAAAAATTTATTTTTTTCGATATAATTCTTTCAAATGCGCCTTACTCTCAGAAGTGGTCGTAATATCTTCTTTAGAAACTTAAAAGTTGCTGGGTTTAAACTGCAAGAAAAAAGTATAAAAAGTGTAAAAAAAGACAAAATGTGCATGTTTGAAACGGACTTTATAAAGCAAACTTTAAGTCTACAGATCATGTGACCGTTGAACATTACTAGTGTTCGACGGAAATGGAATTTTGGCCGAAACCGAATATTCGGCTATTTTATAATATTCGGCCGAAACCGAAACTGGTGATTAAAATGAAAAGTTTTAAAATAATTTTTTTTATTAAAAGGAAACAAAAGTACTTTCATACACATAAGAAAAAATTTTATATAAAATAGTATTATTTGAATATTGAAGTTTATAATAATTAATTGAAGTTTACTATAGTAATAATTGAGATCATTTTTTATTTTATTTTATATTACAAAAGTATTGCATACTTTATATCTTCCGTACACACTCAAAATAGTATGCATCTACAATGTACATTTTTATAGAATTACAAAACAAAGTATTTTTTTTAAGGTTTAATATTATAAAAATATAAATATTTCGTTTGCTTTTCCTTTATTCCACACACACAAAATTCGTTCGTAAGTTTAACTATCAATTTTTGGCTTCAGTACCTAGAAAACTTTATTAATTGCAACAAAATCGATAAAATCGAAAATTATGATGAATTGAAGTGTTTTGCCTTAATACGATAAATCAAATTATAGACGAATTCATAATTTTTGTATTGTGCCATTTTTCGTAAATATTTTTATTAAGGCCTCAATATGGCCGAATAGCCGAAACAGATAAAAAGGGCCGAATCTGGCCGTAACCGAAATAGAATATTCGGTCGGACACTTAACATTACAAATGCATTGGACGTAACGAGTATGTCTGTTTGTGAGGCAAAGTCAATGTATCTTAGGTTGTGGCCAGAGTGGATCCAGATGCAGACGTGCAGGCAGACTGGCACATGCAGAAACCTGCACAGCAAATAAGTCGTGCAGAGTGAATGCGGGCGATCATTACTGATCAGTTTTCTACGATCGTACGACAAAACGGACTGGCCCTGGTTTCTCGTAGCTGATTTTTTTGGAGTTTTTTAGTAATTTTTGTAGGAAACTTAATTTCAAAAATTTTTCAGGTAAACAAAGCAATACATAATAATATAAAAATATTTATTTAATAATTCGTTGTATTCTTAAAAATACGTTATTGTTTTAAATGTTTAACCGAAGATCGGGTGGGTTGGATATAAGCTATAGGGATCTTATCATCAGTTTAAGGACAGGTTTGAATAAAAACCTTTCAATGTACTTTTCTTAAGAGTTTAGAACTTGGTTTCTGTTCAACAATCTAATTTAAGCCACTTTTCATTACTAAATTAAAATTATCTTAGGATTGCAAGTTGACAGTGATAACACTTTAACTCATTGTACAACCGTGTTACAGAATTGTAACTGACCGAATAAAATAAGATGCTAAGAAACAACTAACTACATGGCTTAATTCGACTTATGATAAATATTAGTCAGTTGACGTATGATTTTCCCATTCAAGAAGATAAAAAGACACAATTCCAATTTCAGGGTCAACGAAATTTAAAAGTGTTTTTTGGGGCACCACGAAACAGACCCCAATTGAAATAAGCCCCAATGCAATAACACCCAATGAAAGAAGTCCCAACGAAAATGAAATAAACTCCAAACGTAAAAAATGAAATAATGCCCAAATGCAATGAAATAACACCCAAATGACAAATAAAATAAGTCCCAAAATTTGGGGATTATGTTATGAAATAACAACCAACAAAAAAAATTAAATAAGCCCCATATAAAAAGTTTTCTATTTAAAATGAAATTATTCCAAAATAAATTAAATAACCCCCAATGAATAGTCATTTCTGTAATTGGTGACGGGACATAGCCTCAAATGAAAAATCCCAAATTTAAAATATGATTTGGGGCTATGGCCCGTTTCAAAAAGGTCATAAGCTCAAAATAAAATGCTTTTCGATAGCCGTAATCGCCTTTTTAAAGCTAGCAGAACAACTGAGGTAAATATGCCTGAAATAACAACATTTCGTACAAGGCAAATCATTTTTTAATATGTACCTTTCACAGAAAAATATCTTGCCAAAAATTATCAAATATGCAAAATTTGCAAAACTTAAACAAATTTAAAGAGTGGGGAAAATGGAAATTATCGAAAAAAACAATTTCTAACAAAAACAACTTTTAGCCTAATTTTTGAGTAAAAAGTGTACATTTTAGAGGTTTTTTTCAAAAATATATAAAGCATTGGTACATGTTTCTCATTTCTCCAGTCATTTAATTTAACTTTCAGACAAAAAAATATTAAAATTGTGGTCTTAAAAACGCAGTTTTCTTAAAAAATTAAAAACGACCAAAAAACTCAAATCAGTACGAGAAACCAGTGCCAGCATGTTTTGTCGTACAACCTGTACTGATCTGCCTGTTGTCGCTCTGCACACTTTGACCAGGTTTATATGAAATTATATGAAGCCAGTTTTGCCGTACTGGTGCCTGTAAGGAAACCTGCCTATCTGCATCTGGATTCACTCTGGCCGCAACCTTATGCATATGGGGGCGTAGGGCGGCTATGCGAAAAATCGCCAAAATAATAATCGTCTTAGCCAAGAAATAAACTATCGCCCAAAAAATCTGGGCGTTTCTTCATAACATGAATTCCCACCAATTACCACAAAAATTTCACTTACGTTATTGGGCAGTTTCAAAAAGGTCGTTACCCCAAAAAAAAGAGCACATTGTCTCAAATGTATTTTCCCTTACGAAGAATTTTCCTTGTACGAAATTCGCACAGCTATTTATATTTGAGACCCATTTTAATTCAATGAATAATGCTTAATATCTATACAAACATTTTGTACAAAGGGAATACTGATTATTTTCAAATCAATTTGGGTTTAAAAAAAATTTCAAACAGATTAAAAATCAATAATCAGTTAATTTTTTGTAAAAATAAACATTTTAACCCTCTACTGCACACGAGGCCATATATGGCTTTTTATTTTCAAATGCGAATTTCCAAAGTATATCAGAAGTTACGAAACAGTTAATACAATGTATTAGTAGACTCTCATTAATGTGTGGTGAATGTTTGTGTCTCTACAGCTGCTAATGTCCATGTTACACGATATCCGTTTGTTCGGCGCACAAATAATTTTGTTGTTGCTTCCAATGCGAAACTGTCAAAAATTTTGGAGAATACAACAACAACCATATTTTACGGCCAAGTGTACACCCTGCAAACGGACATCGTGTAATATGGACAAAAGAAAATCTCAATTTAATTTATCAGTGTGTGTGTTTTTTTTTTTTCTTTAATTCAGAAAAACAGAGAATTCAGTAAATAGAAAGAACTTATATAATTTTTTTTATAGAATTTATAGCCTACTGACTAATGTTTATGTCATTATTTTTCCATTCTACATGTAAAACTTATGAAATTACGCATTCCTTCGAACAGCCTTCTGTGACATGAACATGACTTCTAACGGAAACGGAACTATTGTTTTTAAATATTTTTGTTTGCGTATCTAATTATTCCATTTCAAATATAAATCCAACAAAAAATTTATTTTTCTAGCTGGGTCATAATGCATGCAGTAGAGTGTTAAGACCAATTTCATAAATGAATAATCGTAAAAAATTAAATATTGGCTGACTAGGCATTCATGAAATTTTCACAAAATTACTTTTATCCGTCAATGAGGATGTGATGTTGCAAAGGTATGCAGTAGTTTTTCGATTTAACGAACATTTTATTCTACGAAAACAGCAAATAACGAACAAGCAAATTGTTTCCATTGAGTACCTTATATAACGAAAAAAATAAATTTGGCTGTACTCAGTTTAACGAGCAACATACAAAATCAGAGAGTTTTTAGCAGAATAAAATGTAGTAAAAACAGAAAACATCTATCAACAATTGGTTTTTGTTTTGCCATTTTTGGTCAGATTATTGTCTTAGCTCGAAGTGTATCTATTGTAAGCTATCAAACATTTTGTAATTTGCATCCTATGGGTCAAACAAAAAATTGCTGGGCCAAACAAACTACTTTCATATTACTAACATAATTATTTTATAATCTCATTAAAAAATTAATTTACTATGTACCTTGTTTTACATTCGTATCACTTTAAGTTTTTATTTCAATACAGTAATTTTGTAATTTGTATAAGAAAATTTTGTAGTATGAAATTAGTCCATTTTTTAGTACTCCGTTTAGCGAAAAAGTCGATTTAACGAATTGGCTGAGTCACACTGACTCGGGTAGTTGCGTAGATTGGCAAATGCCGTACATTTTTTTTTTTTTTTTGTAAAGTGCCATTCTACCCAAGTACCCATCTACCAATCTACTCTAGCTGATCCCCTGACTTGTTTGGGTAGATTGTGTTCTTGCCCAATTGAGTACTTTTTCCATGTGTTACCATCTTTTGAAAAAATTGGCAATAATTGACCTAAGGGCATCAAATTTACAATATTTGCTGCCAAGGCTAATATCTCGAATAAAACACAAAAAATATTGCCACACCCCCTATTTCCGCCCACAAGTTAATAAAAACGCTATATCTCAGGCGAATTTAATTGTATTGAACTAAAATATTGTAATTTAGTTCGTATGGCTACTATCGACCATAAAAAAGGGGCGTGGTCGAACTATAACTACGCCTACGTTACATAAATTATAATTCCTGAGTTATGCATATTTTAACACGTTTTTATTAGCTTCACTTCATGTATGTATGTATGTATGTCCCGTACAAATCTTGGAATCCATTTTTAAGCAACTTCCCGATGAACTAGGGCTTTGAAATTTAAAATATAGCTCAGAACTGGATGACAACACATATTATTTAGGAAAAATGTTTGCCACTCCCCCTTTACCGCGCACAAATCAATAAAAATGCTATATCTCCAAAATTACTAAGCCGATTCAGCTGAACTTTTGGGAGTAAATTTCCCTCAAGTAGGGGATGATTTAGGAAAAAAATTTTGCCACTCCCTCTTTTAACGCCCACAAATCAATAAAAATGCTATATCTCAAAAACTACCGGGCTGATTCAGCTGAAATTTTGGCAGTAAATTTCTCTCAAGTAGAGGATGGTTTAGGAAAAATTTTGCTTATCCCCCTTTTACCACCCACAAATCAATAAAAATGCTATATCTCAAGAACTACCGGGCTGATTCAGCTGAAATTTTGGCAGTAAACTTCCTTCCAGTAGAAGATGGTTTCGGAAAAAATTTGGCCACTCGTCCTTTTACCGCCCACAAATCAATTAAAATCCTATATCTTAAAATCCTATATATTAAAATTGTATCAATACATTTATTTCGAGTAAAAAACTGTGGTTTAGGAAAATATCACAGAATGATATAAACTAAAAATGTAATTTAAAATATGAATGAAATTTTGCCGACAAACAAAATGAGTAAAATAAGACTAAAAAGTAAAAAATAAATATTTAAGTAAAAAAAATTTTTTAATATAACACGTTTTAAAAACGAACTAAAAAGTATAAAATAATTTCTCCTAGAGTGGGGCTTTTAGTTCAGCTAAAAACGTGGGGCGCATTCTATAGAGAATATTAACCCTGCATCTCTAACCTTAGGGTGGAATCCACCCAGTCACTGTTTCTATGAAAGATTTCTACTGCAATACATTCCAAGTATAACTTACTGGACTGAACACAATAAATGTCTGCAAACTTGAATCTATCTAGAATCCAAGGACTTCTATGCTGTCAGTTAAGGCACCTGGGTTAAGAAATCATTCGTTTACTAACATACTACAATTGTTAATAACACTTCTTACTATTCTATAATAGTGAATAGAGTTGTAATATTCTTAAATGTAATAGTTAGAGAATATTAACCCTGCATCACTAACCTTAGGCTGGAATCCACCCAGTCACTGTTTTTATGCAAAATTTCAAATGCAATACACTTACTGGACTGAACACAATAGAAGTCTGCAAACTTGAATCTATCATCCATTCAAAGACTTCTATCCTGACACTCAAGGGACTTGGGTTAAGAAATCGTTCACTAACGTATTACAATTGTTAATAACGCTTCTTATTATTCTCTATAGCATGCGCCCCACGTTTTAAGTTGAACTAAAAGCCCCACTCTAGGAGAAACTATTTTATACATTTTAGTTCGTTTTTAAAACGTGTTGTATTAAAAAACAATTTTTACTTAAATATTTTTATAATAAAACTTGGTTTATATTTGCTATGAGACCAAATGGTGGATACTAGACACATAAATTTTGCCACGCCTACTTTTTACCGCCCTTCTATTTATATAAAATCGTTCGTGCGGCGTCTCTTAAGATCTCAGGAACGGTAACACCTAAGGCAACCAAATTTACAATATCTGTTAATATCTCAGTTAAGAAAGTTAATATATCGGTTAATAAAAAGCCACACCTCCTTTTACCGCCCACAAATCAATATAAATGCTATATTTCGGACGGGTTTTAGCTTATTAGACTAAAATTTGGTAATTTAGTTTGTATAGTTATTGTAACTGAATTAAAAATGGGTGTTCATGCCCTCTTTTACAGCCCAAAAATCAATAAAAATACTTTATTTAAGAAGATTTTGGTCGTATAAGACTAAAATTTGGTAATTTAGTTTGTATGGTTACATTCGGGAACAGTAACAAAAATGGGCGTGGTTGCTCTATAGCAATGCCCACTATTTCATAAATCATTAAAATTGACTACTGGGCTGATTGCGCTGAAATTTTGGCAGTCGATTTGTTACGCCTACGAGATAGTTTAGGAAAGTTTTGCCAAACCAATTTTTACCGCCTACAAATCAATAAAAATGCTATATTTTAGACGGTTTTGGTCGTATTAGACTAAAATTTGGTAAATTAGTGCATATAGTTACTTTCGGAAACTGAACTGAACTATCGATGGGCGTAGTCACACTACAGCTATGCCTATTCAGATTGTATACAAAAAATTAAAATTTTTTTCCGATTGGCAGGAAAATTCTTATATGGCAGTAAGCCGGTCTGTGACAGGACAACGTTTTCCCTGGATTACTAGTAAATGATAAGATGCTACGAAGTTCACGTTAAAAATTACTCGTATATAAAATAACTTTTTTTACGCCCAACTAATAGCCTAAATTTTTCGCATATAAAATGACAAGAAATGATTTGGTGGCAGCCCTCTTCCAGCTGTCACTCATCTCTACATAAGCCGTGGAGATCAAACAAACATGCAGCACTGCCCAAAACTATTCTACAAAGTACTCAACTGCAATTTAGGGTGCTCGCAATAACCGAAAGTACTCAATCTACCCATATCCAACTACCCAAGTCAGTGTGAATACCCCTATTGTGTTCGTTAAATCAGAAAACTACTGTATACAAAAACACGTCACATTCCTTCTCAAAACTCTGAATTTAATTATTTTCATAATTTTTTTAATACAGTCTTTATTCACTTAAGGACCTTTACGATAGTTTTAGTCCCAATTTCTTATCTATACACCATTCCTAATTGCCAAATTAACGTAATCTGAACTTTTTGAAATCAATTTTTAAATGCAATTTTAAAAGTTTTATGGATAAGCCATCAACACTCAGGGTTGCCAACTTTTGAAAAGCCCAGGCCCGGAGCTTTTTTATTTAATAATTTTTTTATGGTCTACTTGCTTTTAATTAAAAAATTAATTTTTTTCTTTGGTTTTTTCATACATAGTCATGTTTAACATTCATGTTTACAACAAATGTGATACAACACAACTTGCATTTTCCCGTGAACTCGTTTTCTTTCAGCAACCAATCTTTGTAGCTTGGTATCGAGAGCCAATCGTTGTTAAAAGATGTTAAGTAATGTTTCCTCTTGCAACTAGATTCCATTACGCTGTTCTTTAAAATAGTTTTGTATCAGTTAATACACAAAACACAAATTATTGACCGAATTTACATAAATTGAACTGCAAACATTAATTAAAAATTCACCCGCAGACAAGGTTAATTTATAAGGTTGCGGCACTTGAGAGAAATCTTTGTTCTAAGCATTCATTTTCATCATTTCTTTTCATCCATTCTGACAGTTCGACCGAGTTCGCTCTCAAGTGCCAGAACCTTATAAATGAGCCTTGGCCGCCGAGCTCAAAAGAAAAAGAAAAACAGAAACGAGTTCGTCAAGTTACCAAAAGAAAAGTTACGACTGGTTACGACGTTACTTCAAAAACGAAGTTCAAGAAATAGAAAGAACGTCAAAGTTAAGTTATCGTTCATTAAGACAAATGGTTCAAACATTCACTAAAAAAAGCGTAAATCAACACTAATAAATAAGTTAAACAATTTTTTTTGTAAGAAAAACTTGATTTAAATATAGATTAGAGCGAAAGCCGGAGAAAATGTGCCAGGTCCGGAGCCCGGAGATCGGCCCTCAGGCCCGAAGTCTCCGGGCGAAAAGGTATGTGTTGGCAACCCTGTCAACACTCAAAAAATCACTTTATAGAATAAACCATGGTAAAATCTCTTAAAAAAGTCAAGTTTACAGATAATACAAACAATAAAAATTCTCCTTTTAAAAAATATATTTTTTTCGCCTTCATGGTGAGTCGATTTGATGAAATTAAGTTTTATTTATGTGGATTTTTTATCAGAGGATAAATAAATCTTATTTTTTTAAATAAGACGTCAAAAATTTTTTTAATCGTTGGTTATTTTTTAACTGATCTCCAAAAATTAATTCCTCTACTTAAAAACATTACCATGTTAATTTTATAGAAAATCGATCAGTCGTAAATTAAGTTATAGCACATAAGTTAAAAAATTTAATTTATACTATTGGTTATTTAGCTTTCTACTTATATGAAAAGTAAAGCAATTACTTAACACGTTAAATATTTTTTACATACATATAGTAATAGAAATATTTTTGTAGAATATTTTAAACCTTTTTTAAAATGATGAATGAAATGTAAAAAAGTCACAGTTAAAATATTCTACAAAAATATTTATTATAACTTTAACACCAAGCACCATTAAAATATGTGGCGTACCAATATAGTAAATATCAAAAATCATGGTAGGTATCCTCAAAACTGTTCTTCTTTTGAAAAAAGCATTTAGTTAAGCGACCGTAGCCTAGTGGGTAGAGTGCGTGGCCCCTAAGCTAAAGAACCGCGGTAGCCTGGGTTCAATTCCAGCTCAGACAGAAAGTTTTTTCAATTGAATTAAATTTTCTGTTCGGTCGTCACCTCTCTGCAGACAATGGTAAACCTCAGAGAGTAAAAATTGCCATGTAAAGCTTCTTGAGAAACATGAGCCGTTCGGAATCGGCATAAAACACGTAGGGCCAGTTCTCGGTCATTTGTGATCAAAATTTAATAACACCCACAACACAATTAATCAATAAAAGCTGGGTCAAAGTCCTTCCAAGGGCTGAAATGGCCAGTTTATTTTTTTTTATTTATTTAGTTAAGGTATAATTTTTTTCTAAAATTTAAAATTTATTTTTTTTTTCAATTTTAGTACCGCACAGAAATATTTGAAAACCTTACCATTTCACCACCACGTAAGTTTTAGTTACTGTCATTTTGAAAAAAAAAACAACAATGACCTTGTAATTATCATTATTTTTAAAGAACCTATGGAAATGTGGGAGTTTAAGTCTGCGCAAAGGGAAGGTTCTAATGTTTTGGGTCTGGTAATGTTCAGTGTTATACTTGGCACAACTATCGGCAGAATGCGCGAAAAAGGACAGCTGTTGCAGGACTTTTTTACTACTTTGAGTGAAGCCATGATGACAATTACATCATGGGTTATTTGGTGAGTGTAGTGGCTCAAAACAAGCAATGTTAAAACTTCATTAATAAATTGGTCATTGTTTTATATCAAAGGATTTCTCCACTTGGTGTTGGTTTCTTAATTGCAGCCAAAATCATTGAAATGGACTCTATAGCGGCGACTATACAATCGTTGGGTTGGTACTTTATCACAGTGATGCTCGGTCTGTTTCTTCACGGGTTCGGTAAGTGTAGCAACTAAAGCATTTGATTACTTTTCAGCGCTGTTATTTAACTCTCCTTCATTCCATCCAGGCACTATTGCTGTTATTTTCTTTTTGGGAACACGAACGTTACCCTATCGCTATATTGTCAAACTCAGTCAAGTGCTAGCAACTGCCTTTGGTACGGGCTCTAGTTCAGCAACAATGCCACTCACGATTAAATGTCTCGACGGCATGGGCATTGATCCACGAGTTACACGTTTCGTCATTCCGGTTGGAGCCACCATTAACATGGACGGCACAGCTTTGTACGAAGCTGTTGCGGCACTATTCATTGCCCAATACCGTGAGATGCCCTACTCTTTTGGTACAATTGTTGCAGTTAGTATAACAGCCACAGCGGCCTCTATCGGTGCTGCTGGTATTCCACAAGCAGGTCTGGTCACCATGGTAATGGTGCTAGATACCGTTGGCCTAGAACCCAAAGATGTCTCACTGATCATTGCTGTGGACTGGCTTCTGTAGGTCACCTAATGACATATTATTGAAATCTTAGCATACTTACTGTATATCGATTATTTATATTTTCCAAAGTGATCGCTTCCGAACCACCATTAATGTGATGTGTGATGCTCTAGGTACGATTTTGGTAAATCATCTGTCGAAAAAAGATTTGGAAAATGTTGATAGAGTAAGTCAAATCTCAACAAAGAGTTGAATTTATGTAGAAACTAATCGCCGTTTTAATTTTAGCTAAATGCAGAACCACATGAACTCTTGGAACTGGGCACGAATGGGCATGACACAAAAGAATGAGTGAAAGTGCTGTCAAAAGCACGTCGTTCTTATCGCTAAGTGAACAATGGATGCGACGCCAAGCGACGCATTAATTTAAAGAATGAAGTCGAAAATGCTTGTAAAGCTCAGAATTACAAGTTTACAGAATTTATTTGATTTTCAAAATGTTAAGTAGCTACTTTTCCAAATAAGATATTCAATTTTGAATATTTACAATGTAAATATTTTGAATTACAAAGTACACAAAATATATATTATTTATAAATGACAATTCGTAAGAAATATAAATGGTAGTGTTATTGTTGTGCCATTGTGCAGATTTGGCCAAGGATTTCTTAGTGTTTAGTAAAAATATTGAAAACCCACATTTCTCAAAAATGACAACTCGGCCAATATTTAAAATCAACAAAATGTTAAAAAAAATGTATTTTAAAAGGTAAAAATTTTTTATGCAACAACCAAAATTGTTGAAAACTGCAAATGCAAAAGTTACAATTATTGTAGCGATTATGATTTAACAAGAGCTCTTACGTTTGAACTTGTAAATACATATATGTATACTTAATAGTATAAGCTTGATTTATGACAATAATTAATAACTAAAATTCTCTATTAGAAATATTATTATAAATTCCAGCATGCATACAACAGACCTGCGTAAAAAATACATATATTTACGAATATAGAAATTTTAGAAATTAATTTAGTTGAAATTTCTTTATTGTACACAAAAACTTTCAATAAAACCACAACAAAAATGTATTAATAAATGTGATTAGAAAACATTAGCATACAAGTTGCTGTCGTGGTCTTAAATCAATCATAAGAAAAATCGAATTCGCAAAGAAGTTAGATGATAGAAGTTAAATATTTTGTGATACGTCGATTTTCTGTTAGAAAATTAATCACTCTGCTATTGTTTATTAGTAACATTCCACAGTCTTTCGCCTAGGACAAAGTGACGTGATAAAATAAAATTACTACAAATTTATGAACATTGTTTGGAAAGTATTTTAGATGAAAGCACACCTAATTTATGATTTATTGAAATTAATGCTTTTGAACTATAGGAAAAGTAGCAAATATGTTTTTGTGGTTCGAGTTTTCACGTGAACTTTTATGTTTCATTATTGACTTGAATGATAGTTATATAGTTCTGACAATGAAAATATGAATAGTTATTTCTGAAACCTCTGGGAGTATTTTCATAGCTAAGCCCGTTTTGTTGATTTGCTTGGATAAAAATCGCAAAAACTGACAGATAAGACAACAGTAAAAATTAAGATGTGACTTTTATCAATAATAAAAGATAAAATTTGGCTGTTATTTTTCGATCAAAATTAAATTGCTATCTCATCTGCTTGTAGTCACTGTCTTAGTCGTTTGCGAAAGGAATGAAAACAGAATATGCAATGATAAGCAACTGAGCGATGATGCACTGCAACAATATAAAGATCGATAGCAATGTTTTTTTCTCTGCGCAAAAATGTAACGAATATAGGTGTACAAGACTAAAAAATGTGCTCTATTAACTGTTTTGAAAATTTAAGCTATTGTAATAGTTAATAAGAATTAGCACTGTCAAATTTTAAATCTTTATTTTTTATCGGAAAAACAAAAGTCGAATTTTACCTGTTATTTTGGATCGAAAATAATGAGTCAAATTTTTACTTTAAGTATTTGATAGAAAAAATAAAATTCAAATTTTAACTGTTATTTTTGATCGAAAACAAAAGTTAAAATTATAAAAAAATAAAAGTCAAATTTTTACTTATATTTTTGATCGAAAAAATTAAAGTCTTATTTTAACTTTTATTTTCCATTAAATAAAAGTAAAATTTTTACTTATATATTTATATAAGTAAAAAATATAAGTCATAATATAACTCTTATTTTTGGACGAAATAAAAGCGGTCAAAAAATAACGATTATTTGTTGTCTTTTTTGAAAAATATCAGAACCGTTACGGTCCTGCTTTTTATGCCCTCATGCGAAATTTAAGCTATTGTAATAGTTAATAAGAATTAGCACAGTCAAATTTTAAATCTTTATTTTTTATCGGAAAAATAAAAGTCGAATTTTACCTGTTATTTTGGATCGAAAATAATGAGTCAAATTTTTACTTTAAGTATTTGATAGAAAAAATAAAATTCAAATTTTAACTGTTATTTTTGATCGAAAACAAAAGTTAAAATTATAAAAAAAATAAAAGTCAAATTTTTACTTATATTTTTGATCGAAAAAATTAAAGTCTTATTTTAACTTTTATTTTCCATTAAATAAAAGTAAAATTTTTACTTATTTATTTATATAAGTAAAAAATATATAACTCATAATTTAACTATTATTTTTGGACGAAATAAAATCGGTCATAAAATAACGATTATTTGTTGACTTTTTTGAAAAATATCAGAACCGTTACGGTCCTGCTTTTTATGCCCTCATGCGAACCGCGTAAGGCATATATTAACTTTGTCACTCCGTTTTTACTGCTAATAAGGAGGCGTGGTAGAAATAGAAATATATATATATATATATTTCTGATCAGCACCACCTGTTGAATCGATTTAGCCATGTCCGAATGTGTGCTTGTCTGTCGACATGATTACAGCGGAAATTTTGAAGCTATCGCAATTAAATTTGATATATGGGCAAATCCAGTGTGTCGGACGTTTCATTCAGACGCTTCTTTTAAACATTTTTAACACGATCCAGAGATATATTTGGGAAAGGTGTACATTATCAAAATGCTGTGTATTGGTATAGTAAGAAAAATATTTTAAAATTTTTATTCAACTTAAACTAGAACAAAATTTTTATTTTAAATATACATTCGGACGTTTCACGAAATGGAAGTCATTTTCGGACAAAGTTCATACTATGCCTAGATCTGCGAATTTATTAGCCATACAAAAATGTCGGAAGACAATATTTTTTATTAATTTAACAAGCTTTCAGAAAAGTCATACGACGTCTTTATTAAGCACTTAGTGTGGTCACAGTAAATAATTCTATTTATTCGGACGTTTCGTGTCGGACGTTTCAAATTTTTCCATTGCAGTTCAATTAGGTAATTAGTAATTAGGTAGTTAAGTAGTTATGTAATTTAGTAATTAAAAAGCAAATTTAATATATTTTTCTTACCTTGCCTCAACCATTTCTTCATTATCTTAAGCCAATGCCTTTCATTTTTACTAAAACATAAAAGATTACGAAACGTTTACTAAACATTTACGAAAAAGAAAAACTACATTTGGGAAAAAGTGGACACGATTTGATATCATGGTAAATGAATTTATGTGTAAATTGCTTAAATACATTAAATTAAAATGTTTTTAATAAGTTTTAATTTTTTAGTCACTGTAGCCTTTTTTGTGGAAATGCCCATATGTGCTTTATTTAAAAAACGAAAATCAAATTACTTCATCAAAACGGTAAAATTTCTTAAAATGAAATTAAAACCACACCTACCTGCTATACAAAGTGATTTCATAAAAAAAGTAAAAATCTTTTACAAAATCCCAAAAATTAAAAAATTGGCTGGAACTTTTCTCATAAGTCTTGGAGTGAAACATACATATATTCATAATATATTTAAAATTTGTCGAAACCGGATGAATACCACGCCTACTTCTTATACAAAATGACTTCATCGAAACAGTAAAATCTCTTTAAATGTCACAAAAATTAATAAATTGACTTAGGGCCAATTTTTCAGTGCGAGCTTAAACTCTAGTCAAGTTGAACTGAGGTTAACTCACCAAAATTGTACGTTTAAACTCGGTTTAGGCAAAAAAGAAACGTCGTGATGAATTTCCGAACGTAAAGCTACGCTACGAATACGACAAATTTGCTAATCCAAAATCCGAACGAAACTTCTCCTTTTCGAACTTTCGGGAGTTCGAAAACAACTGGTTTCAACAGCAGACAAATAAATAAAAGGAAACATTGAAAAACTGAAGTGTTTTTAATCAACATAGTATTTTTTAGCTGTGATTTTTAATAGATTTCATTGCAATTTCAATTTTTGCACAATAAAAGGAAGATTTCTCACATAGAGAATCTATGAAAATTCGTCAAAGAATATTGCGAGATTCCATCAACCCTTTGGAAATGGATTACGAAACGTAGAAAATGCACTAAATAAATTTCAACTAACATTTTCACAGGTTTAAATAAAAATAATTTAACTTAATTAACCAAAAATTAATTATAAGTTTTATTTTACAACCTAATTCTATAAAAATTTAATTGTTTTCTTTTGTCGTAAACAAATCCGTCGAGGCAAGTCTTTCGTGAAAAAATCCGAAAAACAGCTGTCAAAAGTTGATACGTTCGGAATGTGTAGTTGCAATGCTACGAATGTAAGAATATTCGATTCGGATTGTAGAATACTTCATAACGAATCCGAAAGAAAATTTACGCTACGACGGATTCTGGAATAGGGCTAACTATATGATAATTTAAGTCAATTTAACTTCAAAGAATGCTAAAATATCTAGTTAAACCGAAACTAGAGTTTAAGCTCACACTGAAAAATTGGCCCTTAGAACTTGCACATAAGCCTTGGAGTGAAATATTCATCATATAATAGAAATTTGTTAAAATAGGATGAAAACCAAGCCTACCTCCCATACAAAGTGTCTTTATCAAAACGGTAAAATTACTTTAAATGCCACAAAAATGTATGTAGTGATTTTGCACGTAAGCTTTGTAGTAAAATATTCACCATATATTTCAAATGTCTTAAAATCAGATAAAAGCCACGCCTACGACCCATACAATGTGACTTTATTAAATCGATAAAATCTATAAAAAGCCACAAAAGTTATTGTTATGACTTGAAATTTTGCATATAAGCTTTGGTCTCAAACATTCATCATATATTTGAAATTTGTTAAAATAGTAGAAAAACCACGCATACCTCCCGGTATGAAAAAGAAAAAAATATATCCAGCTCAGAAGGTTTTAAAAAGGTCTGATTTTTGCCATATTAAATGTCAACCACGTCTAAATAAGGCCCAATGTATTACGGTTTTAGAAACATAACAAAACAGTCAGAAAATAATAAAATAACAACACATATTGTTATTGCAAATGTTGGTTTACATTTATACTAAACATAAATGCTATTCATAGCTTTTTTTTATAAAAACTTTTTCGAAAAAATACTTTTATTGCCAAAAGTTCATTTTGAAAATTAAAATAAAGTTACTCTGGCTTTTTAAAGAAAATTTTGGTAATTTGTTGACCTTTATAGTTGAGGGCTTTCTTTTTCGTAGTTTTTTTCTGCCAGGTAGATTTAGGTGTGGACATGAGATCGGAAGAAGAAAGCCGGAAAGAAAAAATGTTTGGGCCTTTTTAGGCGCTGTCAATATAATTTCATTAATCAAGTTTTTCTTGGAATACACCACATTTAGATTTGATCAATTAACCTTTTTGTTTTCGTTAAAATACCTATCTTGATTTTTAATTCAAAGCTGCACATAGGCAATAGTTAATTCGTAGAATAACGGACTTTTACTGCGAGCACAATATTACATCAACCACGTTGTTGACGCTACCGCTGACTTCGTTTGACTGTCACTCGCTTCACAGATGCGCAATCGAAGTAATTTTTTTGTATCGTGATGCAGATATGAACATGTTTAAACGTGTAAAAAATCATTTTGCAGGGAATGCAATAAATGTGCTTATTAGAAATCAGGCCTTATTAAGGCTTGGGCCTTATTTGGCGAAGAGACCTTATATGAAAACGGTTAAGTCTCTTAAAAATTCATATAAATCGTATAAAACTTGGCCAGTCTCCCATAAAAAGTGACGTCATTAAATTAGCGTGACTATTATAAATTCTACAAAAATGTGTGTATTAACGGTATATTTAACACATTATATTCCATATCGTACGCATGTTCTGCATATGAGTTTTGGCAAAATTGGATTAACACCACGCCCATCCTCTATACGAAGTGACGTCATCAAACTTTCAAAACATATGCTGTGGGAGTATTTTAACATTGACACAGTTGAAGATAGCTCCTTACTTCTTTTGTATCGAACTAAACTAACCCTCCCTTAAGTTTTATCTTATTTTTAAGTTCTTTCATTCTTGCTTGTCAAGTCTGCCCCTTCCAAACGAAAAACTAAACGACTAAAAGAGTCGACAATTATGCTCACACAACGCAATAATAGCACGACAGTCGCTGAATTAACTTATCGAAAATCTTTGAAGCAATGCCGTTGTTCTTTGTAATAAGTGTGATTGATCGATTGAAATGAAAATGCATTTTTTTACCTTTATTAAATATTTCGATTGTTTTTTCGTAAATATATATAAATATTTTATGTTTTTTTATTAAATATTTTGGTTTTTCTATTCTATATATTCTGCTAATGTGCTAATATTGTCGAAGTGACAATAAGTGGTACATTTTAAAACCGAGTACTCAAACTGTTATGTCATAACTGTCAATATTTACACCCTTTTCCCATTGCAGCGCTACTGTCACAGATTTATTAAAAAAAAATATATTTTATTTATGTCAATAGCTTGTAAGTAGAATTCGTTACAATCCATTTTAAGTTTAGAGGTTAAACAGAAAAACTTCGCTTAATTTCAAATTACTATTTTTAATATTTTACTTGTTATTATTTGCAATTTGCAATTTTACTTTTAGTCATAGTATGGCATTTCATAAATAAATAAATAACAGAAATAAATGAATACTTTTCGGAAACTAACTTCATTCAAAACTGACAAATTCAACTGCTTGCTACTTTTAAAAACGTTACAAAAAGTCTTCAGACATTTCTTTAAGTACAAGTGGATACGGTGGTTGCTCAACCATGTGCAAAATTATCTATCGATTTCAACTTTTTGTCTTAAGTTTGATGGCAGCTCATTGTATATCAACGCTGGTACACGTGCTGTTGACAAAATTGATTAAATTTTATGCATTTTTTAGCATTTGAATTAACTTACTGTTACACTTGTAAACCAAGTCCGACCAGATAATCATCTCCTGTGAGAAACAGAATACTCCAAGACGTCCACCTTTCAGTGTGGAATCGTAAACGTTACTTGAATCTAGAACAAGATTTTCACCTTCGAATAATCTGGAAAGTTTTATTTATTAAAACCACTGCCATTTCAGCAAAAGTTGCTTTGTATGTACCTTAAGCGTATCAATCCGATTGCTGGTCGATGCACCAAAGACCAACGATAAGATGTTTTTTCTTTCCAACCTATATTCAATGGATCCTTCCACAGCAATTTCACCTGTTCCGGTGTGTCGCCAGAATGCCACAAGCTATTACGCAGCATCGAACCAGGACCGGTTACACTATCGATCAGTTTAATTTGCACTCCAGGCTCAGCGGAGGCACGGAAAGGTGTTGAATGCCAATAGGTTTGCGTACCTTTCTTCCACATAACCGCGTAAAACTTACGATTGCTCTGATAACTAAATATGAAGCCCACATAGTCATCGTCCGTGTCGTCATTTATGTAAAACGTCCCCTCAAAGTCTACACCACCGAATGCATCATGACCAACAGCGAGGCCAGGATCGCTGTTTAGTGTTTGTACAATTTCGGAGCCGTTAGCGTGAACCTCCCAGTTGGGATCCTGCTGAGAATCACCTTCAGGATCTAATATGACTGTACGTATTGTACGAAAATCGGTGGAATATATCATGGAGTTATTGGGGCAATTATCATTGATGTTCGGTACTCCATCTTCGTCCTCATCAAACTCGCATGCGTCACCTTTTCCATTGTCTTAAAGGAAAAAATACGGGATGTACTTAAAATGTCTATTTGAATTTGACTACCTACAGTTTATATCCCTTTGGTCAGAGTTTTTGGCCAGTGGGCAATTGTCTCTATAATTTGGAACTCCATCGCCATCAATGTCATCATCACAGAAATCACCCCTGTTTAAGGATTATGAGATTTAAAAAGAACATTTCAATGATAACATTGCTTCTTACTTTCCATCGCTGTCAGTATCAAGTTGGTCAGAATTACTGACCATTGGACAATTATCCTCACTGTCTTGTATGCCATCGTCATCACCATCGATATCACTATCACAAGCATCACCAACCAAATCATTATCGCGGTCCTCTTGCGAAGGATTTGGTATAGTCGGGCAGTTATCGCAGTAATCTCCAATGCCATCGTTGTCCACATCTGATTGATTGGGATTTGCCACTGTCACACAGTTGTCATACATATTGGAAATTGTATCATCATCGATATCGTCATCACAATCATCGCCAGCCCCATCGTTGTCCGTATCCAGCTGCTTTCTATTTGGTACAAATGGACAGTTATCACAAGCATCGCCAACACCATCATGATCAGAGTCCATTTGATTTGCGTTATAGACAAACGGACAGTTGTCCTTGTCATTCTTCTCCAGATCACCATCAGCATCGTCGTCGCATCCATCCCCTATGCCATCATTATCAGCATCCTCTTGACCAGAATTCGGCAAGTCAGGGCAATTATCGCGGCGACACTTGGGCTCTGCACAGAGTAAACTTTCATCTGGCCAATTGTCTAAATCACGATCGCGGCCGCAGACAAAACCATTACCTGCCCAGCCAACGCTACAACGGCAGGTGTATTTGTTATAATCAATTAGATGGCAATCTGCATTGCGATCACAAATTGTACCATCAGAGCACATATCCGAAATGGGAAAGCAGCCATAGGTGCCATTTGCAACAAAACCTTCACGACACTTGCACTGATATGAGCCCTACAAATAGAAATATGTTATCAGAATTGATGCACCTGTATCATTTAGGCATAGCTTGACTCCCCAACTTACAATCGTATTGACACACACAGAATTAGACTGACAGAAGGAGAGGCCCGTGGAACACTCATCAATATCGTGGCAGGTTTGTTTTTGGTACTCCGGTGTCAAATAACTGGTCGAGTAGCCTTAAATTCAAAATATATCTTTATGACACAAAATTTAAAGCTTTTTCCAAGACATACCATTTGCGTGTAGACCGTCAAATCCCAATGGGCAAGGTTCGCACTTGAAGCCGGGTCTTGTATTAATACATGTAGACTTTGGATCACATGGCTTAAACAGATCGCACTCGTCCACATCGGAACAATTACTGCCCTTTCCGAAGAAGCCACGTGGACAGGATACACATTGAAAATATGGTGGAAAATTTATCTGTACGCACTCCACGCCTAAGTAGAAATAATATGCGAACTTAAGTGTTAAAGGATATTAAAAAGTGCTTTCTCGATAAACGATCGCACTTAATGTTTAAAACTGTCACTATTCTTGGCGAATGTTATGGCTGTGGTAAAAAGGGGAACTATTTTAATGGAAACTTTGTTATTTATATCAAAGGGGATACCAATTTTACTGGTCATTATAAATATCCACTAAATTTGCTGTTAATAACTCTGATATACTAAATGATACTATTTAAATGATAATATTAATAATATAATTATGTAAGTAGTATTTTTAAAATGAAAGATTTTCTGTAAAAAAAATGAAAGGAAGAGAAGACCGAATATATTGTCATATTTTAAAGACTTATGATGTAGGGCAATTCAACTGATCTCTAGTTTTTTTTCCATTATGCTTGACAAAACCACTCATTTATAATGTGTTTAAAAATTTGCAACAGAAAACTTGCTGAAAGTCTTATGCTATATTCACACTGAGAGCTAAATGCACATTTACGACATCTACATTTACGAACGGCCCTTTACTCGCAGGAGTAACAGGGACAAATATATAGAGTAAATGCTCTAAATTCGCATTTAGCTCTCAGTGTGAATTTAGCATTACATGTCAATGAATCGACCTGCTGCACATTCTCACAGAGAGATCAAGAAAGCGGTCGTAAAAAACTTGCTGAAGGTGGTCAGTGAATCCGCCTTCCGCGTTCCTCTCTCCACAAACTTTCCTACTACCACCAACTACAACTTTTCGTCGTAAAATTATGTGTTTTAAAGTTATTTTGCTTAGATGTAAGGAATACGAATGGTTTAAGTGTAGGACTATGTTCCTATGGTCCAGGATTCGAAACCCGAAACCTATGGCGAGCTACCACTAGACTATCGATGAAGTCTGATTGTTATGTTTCTTTACTGTTAAATAACATTTGAAAAAAGACCTAATTCAAATAAGTTGAATTCTATTTTAAAAATAATTTCTACAAAACCACTTGTTTTAAATTTTCATAAAGAATCCAGTTAAATATTAACTATAAAAAATATACACTATAAAACTGAAATTTAATGTTCATTGGTTAAAAAACGTAAACAACAAATTTAAACTAACTCATAAATATCAATAAGTCATGCTTTTCCGAATATTTAAGAACCATAACGGGATTGACTTAATGCCATAGTAGAATATTAAGCTACAAAAATATGCTCCCAAGTACTTACAATATGTTATAAAGGGTGATTTTTTTTAGCGTTTGGTTTTCTAAATTATTGTTGTTGACAATTCACGTGTGATTCGTGACATGTTTCAAAGTCAAAATTGGTCAGTTCGACTTGCTATTTTATCATGAATTAACCTGTTAACCCAATATGAATGGTGTGGATCTTGTGGAATCATCCGCTCCTGACGTTCTGGGCATATCGATCCAACCTGATCTTCGTTGGAATTTCATATTTTCGATGTGTCGAAAGAAACGGGCATGTGCCTAGATTTTTTAAAACGGTGAAAAAAATATTTCACTTCAGCTTATCTTCGCATGATCTACACCTCATATATTAGACCGAAAATGGAGTACAATTCGCACATTTGGGCAGGTGCTTCAAGATCTCATTTGGAGCTTCTGGATCAAATTGAACGTCGTGCGATGTATTTGATAAGCGATGAAAGTATTTCATCCTCTCTCAACTCTCTTGGGCATCGACGCAATGTTTGCTGCCTAAGCCTTCTGTATAGGTACTACCACGGGAAGTGTTCAAGGGAGATACATGGCCTGACGCCACCACCTCGTGTGTTTCCCAGGTCCACTCGGGCAGCTGTTAAAGCCCACCCCTTTACTATTGCTTCTATGTCCAACAGAACCTCGCATCACCGAGATAATTGGTTTTTTAGTCGCACGATAAGGTTGTGGAATAGTCTCCCTGCGAGCGTGTTTCCCGACAGTTTTGAGCTGTGCAGGCCTAAAACAAATTTTCACCAACACTACTCATCTATCCACCCTCCAACTAACTATCACCCACCTTCCGAATCAACAAAATGCTTATGCTTTTATAGGGGGCATCCCCTGAGCGTTGGTTTAGTCTAAAAAAAAAACAACGTTTCCAAATTATTGAAATTTACTATCAAGATTCGTACTGTGTGAAAAATGTTTTTCGAAAGTTACGTCCATTTTATAGTCATCATAATCGACCCACCGAGCAGGCTATTCAAGGCCATCTTGACCTAATTTTGTATCAGTTTCAGTCTTTTAGGCATAAATCCGCCAACTCGTATCCGTAGAGTGCGTACTGAACAGAATATTGCTGCTGTATCCGCCAGTGTTTCGAAAATCGCGATATGTCCATCCGTCGTCGATCGCAGCTGTTGGCTAAGTTATTCGAACACCTGAAAAATTTTATGCAAGGATCTTTATTTGAAGACTTACTACAAATTACAGCTGGAGTAAGAATTGAAGCCGGATGACGTACCACAGCGCCAAATTTTTGGTAATTGGCCTTACCAAAGCTGGATGAAGATCCGCTTTTTTACCACAGAATTGTCTTCAGCGACGAGGCTTATTTCTGGCTCAATGGATACGTGAGTACTTCGTAAAATGCTCGGTTTGGTGCGGTTTGTGAGGCATCATTGGACTGTTCTTCTTCAGAGGTGATGATTGCTGCAACGTTGTCAATAGAGCACGGTACCGTTCGATGATTACGGACTTCTTTTTTTGCCCAAAATAGAAGAATTGAACTTGGTTGACATGTGGTTTTAACAGAACGGTGGCACATGCCAAACTGCACGCGATACAGTGAACTAGTTGAGAGGCGAGTTTGGTGAGCAATTAATCTCTCGACTTGGCGCAGTCAATTGACCGCCAAGATCGTGCAATTTAACCCATTAGACTATTTTCGGACGGGGTTTCGTCAATTCTCTCGTCTACAGGAACAAAGCCAACCATGATTGCTGCTTTGGAAAACAACTTTAAACGTATCATTGGTGAGATATCGTCCGAAATAGACCACCTGAATCGTAGCCGCCGGCAACATTTGCATTAAATAATATTTAATAAGTAAATGGCAAACACATATCTTATTCACTTAAGCAAATTTTCTGTATTTTTTTAATTTTCAAAAACCAAACGCTAAAAAATCACCCTTTAGAAAGAGTTGGTTAACTTATATCTTCCCTAATCGACAATTTAATGTAAATTGTCTTTAAAATGATTCATGCTAGATATATAGTATGTATCGTATAATTTCTTAAGCGTTAAAAGCCGTAATCGTTAGTACTATCCATTGCCATTAAACCGTGAAAATCGAAGAGTGGATTACATCAATTGGACGATAGGGTTACGATATGACAGATTCTTGAGAGTTCTAAAACTCTTATTAATCTAATGTTTAGTTAAAGAACTTAGGAGACTGTTAAAAAATATTCTAGTCAAAGCATGCAAGTGAAAATCTACAGAAGATGTAAGAAACCAGAAAATGGAAAATATACATGGTGCACATCAAAGCATTGACTAAGAAAATATCGTAAGTATAAATTATAATGGTTATGACTTTACCCGAAATTCTCTTCCAGAAGATCAAACTTTTTGAAAAATTTTCTCTTAATTTTGACCAAAATAAAACACATTTTAACGTTTCTTTTAAAATAAATTTTATTTATATCTATTATGTTCGCATTTCGTGTTTCATATGACAACAATATATTCTAATTTTACGAATATAATCTCCACTTTCTGGCATCCAATAATAATACAAAAAATACACTTTGACTTAAAACTAACGGCAAAAAATACAATTATATATATAGTAAATTAATAAAAGAAAAGCTTTAATTTATTTATTTTGTTAAAAGTTACTTTTGGGCAATGTAATACTTAAAATTTGTTATTATTTTTGTGTAAAATGTGTGTTTTTTTTAATTTGTATCAAAGCATTTTATTTTTCTTATCTTATGACTATTGTTATTGGATTGGTTTTGTTTAACGGTGTTTAAAAGATTTCTTAAGAATTTACGATGTTATAACAGAGTATTTTCGAGCGGAATACTGCCTTTGATAATGTTGAACATTATGAGTTGGAACTATGATATTTCCTAAATGTGCGAAAAGAATTTTGCATTAGTTTGAGAAATCAATGTTGCTGTCAGTTTGATTCATAGCGGTAACCTTTAAATCCGCCCATTTAAAATTAACATTCTTATTTATTATATCTTGTATATTCTACATAAATCATTGACTACACCGAAAGAAAAAATGTATAATACTAATAATTTCGTTAATATTTTTTATTGCTGCAAAACTACTTTACAAATCATACTATATTTTACTAACAGCTTACAAGCTACAAATTAAGTAGTGTAGATTTAGTATTGATAAAAATTTTTGTGAAATGCAAACTTATTTGAATAAAAATAATTTTCATATGTATTTACTACCGCTATTTTAACAATATCAAATACATTTCCAACAAATATTTTTGATTTTCTGTATATAATATAATTTCGAACACAACTGCCAATCACTGCACTGTGACTCTAAAAATAATTTTTTCAGTGTTATCGGTGAATCGACTTTGAGAAAAAAAACACGACCCAAAAATGTATCTATGGTTATATGTATATTTTTCCTCTTAATTTCTCATGCAAAAGTAGCAACATCCAAACAGCAACACATAAATTATTAAAAGCCCCTAAATGTTTGCTCACCTGATGGACATGGACCATCCAAGCAAGGGTTCCGTATGGTACACGTTCTGCCATCACCTTCATAGCCCAAGGGACAGGGATCACACTGGGCACCGCTTATAGTGTCGTGACATTGAACGCCTCTGCAAATAAAACAAAACAAATCACACAAAAAAATTAACAACAACAACTAAACCACTGACAGCCACAAATTAATAAACGTAGCTGAAACGTTAAAAGATTCTACTTATTTGAATGGTTTTTCAAAAAGAATTAGCCGCGTGTGCTCACATGAGGTTCGCAGGTAAACAAAGCGATCATGAACAAAAATTTATAAGTTGGTAAACAATTCGAATCCCATAGAAATTAGGCAAGTAGTTATTACTGCGTGGATGAACCACAGGAATGGCAACAACACAATTACAAGAAAATGTGATTAACATTTGAGTGGGATGGAGAAACGCTTTGGATAAAATTAAGTGGAGAAACAGCACAAAATGTTTTAGAATGTTCAAGAAAAATTAAAATCCGTCAAAGTTGCCTACGAAACTCTTCTCAGGAACCCAAGAACCCATTTGCGTCGATAAAAAATTGTATGTCCCAGAAAGGTTTTAGTTATTTTAAAATATTTTTTATTGATGTGTTGCTGGTCTGGTTTTAATGCTTGTATAAATAATCATCACTTTTATAATAAATATCGACTCTATCGCGATGCTATCTCTAGTACAATTTATTTGATTTTTCCCACCGATACATAGATTGATTGTGTTGCAGATACTCTTGATGAATAGTGTGAGTAAGACCTGGAAGACGCAAACATTAGATGCAAACACAGAAAGGTAGCAACTTGCCGCAAACTGAACCGGAGTGGCAACATATCTCAAAGCGAGTTCGCCTACGCAAATCCCAACAACGAACGAGCGCAAGCTTACTTAAGCGAACGACGAACTGATCCACAGTGCTTCGAATAGGACCGAAATGCAAAGTAGAAATTTTAAAAACGAAAACTACGCAGACTTAAAACTTTTTATTTAGATGTAGCAAACCTTCAGAAATAATGTGTAGAAAACAATCAAAGAAGACATGAAATCATGTTTCATATTTCAAATCTTAAACAATAAGTATGTTTCCGTACTCGATTCAAGTAACTTGAAGTTGCTCGAAAGCGTTATTTTACAAATTTTTGAAGCTCGAGAGAGAAGAATAACATGCAAAATGTCACTCTCTATTCTATTACAAATACTTGAAGCTAGTACGGAGACAGAGTTAATGTAAAAGGGGCCCCAGAAGTCAAGAATAATATATAATAGATTCTGCCTTCAGTGCGCAAAAATTGAAATCTACTGTGCAGTCTATGTCACATGTGGTAATACATACACAAAAAACACATACAAAACAAAGGAAACTTGGCAAACGAATCAAATTGGCTTATTGGACCTATTAGGCCCGAAATTCAAACAAAGAAACAGTCAAACTTCTGTCAAAACCATAGAAGAATTAGAGAAGGTAGATGCATTTCGGAGAGACAGACTGCCGGAACTGTCAAAACTAAGTTGACAGCCCAGACAAAATCTGAAAAAGATGAGAATGCGATAAGAAAGCAAAAATAGGCAAGAATAGCAAAATGCTTGAGGCTGACAATTCTGGCTATGAGAAAAAGAGAGCAGTCTAAAATGCATATACCTTCACTAGTTCTACCATGGTCAAAACAAATCGAGCAAAATAGCTCCTTTTTGGTGTGAAGAGAGTGATATATACTTCTATGATATATCAAATTTTTATCAAAGGTAGTACTAAAAGATATTTATATTCGGAACCTATTATATATTATTCTTGCCTACATGGTTAGAAATCTCACCAGCTTTGGCTTCAAATCTAGTACTTGCAAAATACTGAAATATGATTTAATACAGATTTGGTTTTCAGCCTATACTAAGGCTTGGATCAAAATATATATTAAAAAAATAACAAACACCGTGAGACTCGAACCCACAACATTTAGTTTTTAAGTTCACTGCTCTAACCATTGAGTCTTAACATTCCAGGCTAACATTTTATGAGTTCAAATCAAAACTTAGTATACCAATGTACTATAATTAAGTCTAAATTTTATTAAAAACTAAAAACAATTCGTAAACGTAAAACGTAACAATTTGTATTTAAATTTAAGCCAAAAAGCATAAAGTAAGATTTAATATTTCTATGGGCTTTAATTTTAATACAGTAGAGTGTTAATTATGGTTTAGTATTTGTAAATTTTTGATTAAAAAAAATGCACTAATATATTAGCTTTACTAAAATTTTGTTTAAGATTTTGAACCGTGTAGAAATGGATTTTGATGTCAAAATAAAAAAATTGTTTTTTTAAAAATATTGTTATGAAATCGTGCTGAAAAGACCTATGTTATTTTTTACAAAGTTCAGAATATTGAGTCAAATAATTTTAAATTGCTACTTATCAAAATAAATTAAACTATTAAAATCTGGCCGTGCATTTCCGTTTTACAATCGTCTCCCAAAAACTTTTAAAATAAAATTTTAAAAAGCAATTTTAGGGAAATTGTGTAATTTTTTTCCCGGGTTCGAATCCTGGCCAGGCCATGCTCCCACGATATAACCTTTCTTTCCTTCTTTTTAATCAAAGGAACTTTAAATCACATCAATTTACGACGAAAAGTTCTAGTTGGTGGTGGTAGGAAAAGTTTGTGAAGAGGATCGCTTACTAACTTGATTTAGCTAAGGTCAAGGCATAACACTTGCTTCCGATTTAATATCATATGTTTCTACAGCTTCCGCCACATTAAGAACAACCTACACAAAAGGTTTCCCCTGGATTCTCCCTTCTTTCATTCTGTGGTATCACAACGGACCAATAATTTGGTCTAAGTGGGCTGTTCTTAAGACCTGCCGCCACCTTAACCTAACCTAACCTAACCTAACCTAACCTACTAAACTTATTTTTAGCTTAACGTCCTCCTAACTTCTGGTAAAGTTTTTACAAAACTTTGACTACTACTTCTATTTCTATTCCTCTATTTTATGGAATTATCGCACTGTGCGTTCGAACAGTTGTTGCCAACAAGAACAACAAAACTGTTTAAATTTAAATTGTTATTGGTACGAGGAGACGCGCTGGTGGTTGCGATACCACAGCAGCAATAAAAAGAAAACAAGAGCCAAAACAAACGTCTTTGCTGTGATCAGTGAGGCGTAGTACTCTCTTGTATAGGTAGATTACTCACGCACAGGCAATCTTGTGGAGGACTTTTGTAAATCTAGACGAACTCCGAACACTGTCTTCAATATTATGAAATATGAATGCTGGGATATTAAATGTAGCCTTCCGGCAACGAAATCGCGAAGACAACTCTCAAAAAGCAAATCGAATTCTTAGAGATGATTGAAAAGCCACATCAGACGCTCTTAGCCAATAGGCTGGTACTTAAGAACATGCGCACTTTAAGCTATTAGATCGCTGTTTGAACAATTGCCAACTTCTAACAATAAAAGCAATAGCAACAACCATAAAACAACAACACTATCTCTATGCTGACCAGCCGACCGATACTCAAAATAATAGCTAAACCCCTACGCATCTTGAACATATTCAGAGTTACACCAGCAAAAGCAGCAAAAGCAACAAATTGCTTAGTTAGCGTGCGCACTACGGTGGCGGGCCGGTTAGACGTCGTTTCCTCTTAACTGATGTCTCCCCGGCTGAATGCATTGAGTGTTCACACTTTTGCTAATTGTTGGAGTGCTCGCGTACAGTGTGTGTGCTTAAACTGTGATTGCGCACTGGGCACTCACAAATAATCGTAACAGTAGGCGTTTCGACTCTTACACAAAATATATAAAGTGGCTCTAACGCCAAGAACTATTAGCACATATGACGATGTTATAATAAATAAAGTTGGGCTTATAGCCGCCCACCGAAGTACCTTGTTGTTGTTTTGAGGAAACTCTGATGACAGCTTAATGCTCTGCGTGCTCTTTGTGAAATGGAGCATATTTGGGAAAGACGTAAGCCTGAACTCAAAAAATTTTGATCTCTTACACTGCAGGACGTCAAAAAGACACACGAAAATGCCGAGACACGTAAACTAGTTTTTTGATCGTAGAATTTAGTGGCGTATTCAATTTTTCCCAATTATATCAAAATCTCGAGATATTTGCTATTGAAATTAAGTCACTTTTAAACCCACTTTTAGCTATATTTTCCTTATTTTTGGAGACCATAAATTTTAACCACCTCCAATTTTGCTTACTAAACTTCAGAAATTTGAGTAAAACAATTTGAAGATTTTATCTTAAAGCTTTTACGTTCAACATTCAAATTTGTTAAAAATGGAGGAAAAAGCGAAATTGCTTAATTTTTGAAAAATCATAGATTCAACAAGGCTAACTCCATTTTCACGTTGAAGGTATTTTTTAAAAGACAATGAAAAGTAATTGTTTAAAAATTATACTTTTTTTACATGAAGGTCAAATATCTAAAATGTGAATATCTCGAGATTTCTATCTGATTTGGAAAAACTGAGTAAGCCACTAAATTTTACGACCGAAAATTAATTTTACATGTTTCGGCGTTTTTTGTGTCTTTTCAAAAGTGTTATTAGACGAAACAAGATCAGAAAAATGCAACATTTTTTAATGATGTTTTTCTGGCTACAATGTTGTTTACTTTTGAGACATTTAAGGAGGGTAAGGTCTTAAAACTGTTTTCTTTTTCTTTTTTCCGAATGCACAACATTTCGATAGTATTGTGTTAAAATCAAGGTTCGCATTTGTTCATTCATGAACTGCTCATTTCTGCTTCTATTCATTCATTTTAGAATATGAAGAAAGATCAAAGTGAGCAGCTCATTTTCGTGAAGAGCTGATCAAATTTTTTTTGTTCATGAACTGAAGAAGAGGAAACCAGTCTGTGAACAAGAATATTTTTTACTCTTGCGAAGAAACTGTTGCTATTCATCTCTTCTTCAATTCTTCACTTGTCGTTCGTTGGCTCTTCATTTATTCATGAATTGTTCATGAAGTGGTGAAGGCAACGGATGATAGTCACTTGTTCACTGGCAATAGATGGTTTGTATCAGAGAAGGAATTCGGTGTTGGGTAAACACTAGGTAAAAATGGGTCGCTAAATTCTCATTCGTTGTCAGAATTTCAAAATTATGTAATTTTTATAATAGGGCTGCCACCTAATAATAAGTATTTTTAATAGTTTTAAGCATAATTTAACAGTGTTAGGGGGTCGCTGATTTCGAATGTGCAGTCAGAATTTTAAAATTCCATATGGTTAATAGGGTTGCCACCTTAGTATTTTTATTTTAACGATTTCGATGCTGGCACGAACACTTGGTAAAAATGGGTCGCTGAATCCGAGTCCGTTGTCAGAATTTTAATATTGGCTGTATTTCTTTATTCATTCCAAACGTTTGGAATGACTGTTTTTGTTTCTTTATTCAGTTTTGATTACCCGGAATATTCTTTTTGTATATCTTTATTCTTACGGAATATTCCAAACGCGTTCTTTTTATACTATCAGCTAAGGTAGAATAAAAAGAATATTCCTTATGTGTGAGGTTATATTCGATTGTTTGAAGTAAAATGTCTCTAAATGAAAATAGAAAATTTTTTTAGTTTAAATGTTTTAGATTGCTTTGTTGCATTTTTATTCTTTAAATTTTATCTGGTGTATTTGTTGTCTTTAATTGAAAACGAAAAATATGTTTCTGGTTTTAACAAATAAAAAATTTTCTTTCTTTTCCAATACTGTTTCTTTATTCATTCTGTTCTGGATAAACAACAATCTATTCTATTCGTTCTCTGCTTTATCCGGAATGAATAAAGAAATACACCCATTATGAATTTTTAAATAGGGCTGCCACCTCATAAAATGTATTTTTAATAGTTTTAAGCATAAATTAACAGTGTTAGGGGGTCGCTGGTTTCGAATCTAAAGTCGGAATTTTAAAATTCAAGACAGTGGATAGGGTTGCCACCTTTATTTTTTTATTTTTACGAATTCGGGGCTGGTGCGAACTAAAGGGTAAAAATTAGTCGCTGAATCTGAATCCGTTGTCAGAATTTCAAAATGATAAAATTGTATAATAATAGGGTTGCCGCCTAATAGTATGTATTCTTAAGTGTTTTAAACATAATTTATCAGTGTTGGGTGTTCCCCTCATGATAGAATTGTTTAACTTTTAAAAATACATATCATTAGGTGGCAACCCTATTATTATAAAATTTTATAATTTTGAAATTCTGAAAAGGAATTCAGCGACCCATTTTTACCCTTTAGATCGCGGCAGCCCCGCATTCGTAAAAAAGTTAATGTGGCAACCCTATCCACCATCTTGAATTTAAAAATTCTGACATTAGATTCAAAATCAGCGACTACCTAACACTGTTAAATGATGTCTGAAATTCTTAAAAATTCATATTATTTTTAGCCCTATTATTTCAAAAATTTATAATTTTGAAATTCTGACAACGGATTCGGATTCAGCGACCCATTTTTACACTTCAGATCGCGCCAGCTTCGAATTCGTAAAAATAAAAAATTTAAGGTGTCAACCCTATCCACTGTCTTGAATTTTAAAATTCTAACTTCAGATTCGAAATCAGCGACCCCCTAACACTGTTAATTTGTGTTTAAAACTATTAAAAATACATTCTATGAGGTGGCAGCCCTATTACAAATAAATTTTAAAATTCTGACAACGGACTCGGGTTCAGCGACCCATTTTTACCTAGTGTTCGTGCCAGCATCGAATTCGTTAAAATACTAAGGTGGCAACCCTATTAAAAGTATGGAATTTTAAAATTCTGACTGCAGATTCGAAATCAGCGACCCCTAACAATGCTAAATTATGTTTAAAACTATTAAAAATATATATTATTGATTTTCTGATAACGGATGCGAACTTGGCGACCCATTTATACCTAGTGTTTACCCAGCACCGAATTCCTTCTCTAATACAAACCATCTATTGCTAGTGAACAAGTGAGTATCATCCGTTGCCTTCACCACTTCATGAACAATTCATGAATAAATGAAGAGCCAACGAACGACAAGTGAAGAATTGAAGAAGAGATGAATAGCAACAGTTTCTTCGCAAGAGTAAAAAATATTCTTGTTCACAAACTGGTTTCCTCTTCTTCACTTCATGAACAAAAACAATCTGTTCAGCTGTTCACGAAAATGACTATGAACACTTTTTTTTTTTAACAATAAATTCCCTCATATGAACGCTGGTTAAAATTTCAAGTAAATCGGAGTAAAACTGACCAAGATACGAAGCGTTTCAAGCGACCGGCCATCACACGGGGATTTTTGAGTATAAAAAACATTAAATCGATTTTCTCGCAAATCGTTCGTAAACATTATAACTCAAAATCTACTTGACCGATCTTTTTAAAATTTCAAACGCTATTTCTACAGACAAATCAGCAGGTAGTCACGAAGAGGTTTTTTCCATTTCATAATAACAAATTCACCGAAATTTTTAGCGAAAATCGCGTTTTTCACTTTCAAATGCTGCCAAAAATAAAAAAATGTAATCAAAAAACTTTGCGTCTTTACCTAGTATTTCTAACATATCTAACTTATTTTAAACGCATTTCGATTTTTTTCTTTCATATGATCCGGTAACGAGTTATGGTGTTGCCTATGGATATGCCTTTGGAGATTTGCTGTCAGAGACTTATTTATTAATGTTTTTAAATGAAAAATTTTTCAACAATGCTTCAGATGTTCATATTCATATCTCCGAAAAAAAATCATGAAAATATACCTTTTTTCGCGATTAAAACCTTACCCCGCACTTAAAAAAATTGAAATTAACTTGCAAACAACTTCGAAAATATCTTTCGAAGAAATTTGATCAATGGTGTGCAAATAAAAAAATTATTTAATATTTTCTTTCTCTTATTATATGCATTGTTCTCAGTAATGGAGATTCATTAGATCTTCTTTATCGGATGAGGACGAAAGCGTTCCAAACAACTCTTTTATAATAACATTAATTGCAGGCCCAACTATAGCGTTTATATTTGCCATATCACAATTTTTATACTTATTTTGCCATCCATGAAAAACTCAAAATTTAATGAAATGTTTAATATTTTCCCAACATGTCTTTTTTTTTTTGTTCATTCAGTTGATAGCATTTGAGGGTAGAATTTGAAAACCGTCGATCTGGAGAGTGCAAAAACTGTGTAGTTTTTCTACGTTTGAGGTTAACATTTTTGAAGAATTCAGAATTTTTTCGAAAAAATAACACGCCATCAGTCGCACTTTAAATGTCGCATTGTTAAATTTACTTATTTTCATATTATCTTTTTGTCAAGGTTCTCTAAAGCTCTGATATTTTAACAACTGATCTCTTCTAGTCATCTATAAAAAAAGCTTTTTTTTTAACCTCGACTAACTTCATTGCAGTTAAAATTCGAAAATTCTATTATCTGTGTGTGAGATTCAAACTTAAAAGTTTTCATATTTTTTTTTCGTTTAGATGCACCTGTTTCAATGCATTCGCATTTTAGTATAACTTGGACTAGGAAATTTTATTAACGTTCCTTTTCTTCAAAACTCTATTTATAATGGAAAACACTTAATGTTCTCAATTTCTGGAAAAAACTACTAAATTACTTCTATCAAGCTTATTGGAAGACCTTGCTCGATCGCATCAGTTAATGTTATGAAAAATTGAGTCATAATGATTACTGCATCTACTCATTTCTACTATTCCATTCATATACCTAATACCTATAGAGCACGTTTTGTTTTTGAGAACTTTTATTAATTATTACCTAGAAGAACAAATAACCAACGAAATCCAAACAAGCATGGAGCTCATTGCAATAAATTATGCAGTAGTGACGCCTGTGAGTGGAACACAAATACCACTCTGGATGCTAAATGTCGCCCATTGTGTCACATTTAAGATAAAACAAAATGAGAGTAATGTGAAACCATTGTTGAGATGTCTACTTAAGGGCCATCATCTCGAGAGGCACTAGGTAGAAAAAATTTCCTTGGCTAGAACCAAGTGAACAAAACCATAGTCGCAGTCAAAAACATAAATTAAATCAAATTATAACATATCAAAGGGTGGAAAGATACGCATAATAATGAAACTGAATATCCAACTGATTGTAGGTGTTGCTGCCACAACCAACGACATATCGAGCAGCAAGGTGTGTCGTCCAATTCATGCCTTCTCCAACGAAGACATCCGATTAACATTGTACGCTGTCAGCGATATGTTGCTATGTTGTACCAACACTATTGTGAATGTCGTCTTTTATTATCGCCGATATGACAAACGGAGGATCGCGTGTGGCTTGGTCCACTTTTTGGACGTTCATGGCCTTTGGAGTTGGAAGAATGGAGACCTGATCTGCGTTGTTAATAAATTCAACATGTAGATAAATTATTGATTTGACCATCATTTTAATTTAGAACCCACGAAGGTCCATTAAAGAAGAAAAAGACACAATTTACAATACAAAAATGTTTTACAATTCAAAGAGATCCAGCAATGTTATCATCAATAAGTGATTAAATGTGTGCGCTGGGCAATAAGAACGGGATTTTCTTTGAAATTTTGAAATGCTTTCAATTTTAGTTTTATGGTCGGGGTATAGAAATCTTTTCAATTAAAATACCATAAAAAAACGGTCTAAGCACCTGTCGATCCTAAATACGGCGCTGGTTAGATCATAACCTTAGATGTTACACAATAACATTTGGTAGTCATACGAAGTTAACCGAATTTATTACCCTCTTAACTCATGGTAAGCAACTGGAAAGAGTCGAGAAGATTACCGATAACAATAAATGAATAAATATCCTGCCGCTTATCTCTGTCGATCTTATCTACAATAATTTGCGGAACCTTTGTTAGCACACTTGGTGTGGTGATATGCCTGAATTTTAGTTGATACCTGGAAACTCGACACACAAAGAAGCACATTAATGCGTTTTTCAAATTAAAAGTAAACCTTAAATTAGCGATAAATTGTAAAATTATGTATGAGATACTTACACAAAGCAGGGCCTGTCTAAGCAAGTGACGCCAGGTTTGCAGATCTTGCCATCACCAACCATGCCGCTAGGACAGCGACCACACCTTAGACCAGAAGATGTCTCATGACAGTCAACACCTATGGTCGAGATATGAATGTGAAGAAATTAAAGAAAAGAAAAAAAAAAGCAAAGATATAAAATAAAAGCTATAACAACATGCAAACACTTAAAGTAAGAGCAGCTGCTGCTTGTTGCTGTGAAGCTCCCACCATGGTGCCGTTCAGTGCAAAACAAGCACCGACCACTCACTTTCAAAATCTCATACATTCCCAGTCAATAAACCTTCATTGTTTGCAATTATTTATTTTATTTGATGGACGCTTGGTAAGGTTTTTTGTAAGAATTTGTTGCACTAAGCTTCTCACGCACGTACGTGAAAAAGTAAATGTAGGTAGAATTCACATTATACATTTTATACCTCAGCGATTCCTAAATGCAATATTTTTCTTTCTTTTGTTTTTGCCAAATACAATATGCACCAAGTAAAAAACTAAAACTTTGCAAATTAATTGGTTGTTAAAAATATTAAAAAAAAATCAGATAGAATTATTTTCTTCTAAATGGAATAACTGTGTCGATTAGGGCTTTCAATCCCGGGATCCCGAACCAATTTCTAGTCCCGAAATCCCGAGATTTCAAACCCTAAATCCCGGGATTTTATTCACAAGAAAATATAAAAATTTTCAGCAACAATACATTTGCAATTAAACTGCAAGTAAACGATGGTTTTTTTATTATCAAAATCACCTTGTTCTTCTTTTATTTCTCTATATACTTTGAAGGACTATTTTATTAGTTTGTTTTGGTTGTGTGATTAACTTTCATGGAGTTTTCAAATTAGCAATAATTTTATTACTATACTATAGTTTTTTTACTACGAAAAGAATATTTTATTCACATCATATTTTTTGTTTACCGCTAACTAATTTATTTGAATAAGAAGTTTAGTTTTCTTTCAAAAAGTTTTTAAAACATCAATTTATGTTGTTTGTTTTGTTTAACTTATTTACGTTTATATTCTTATGTATATTATAGATATTTTTTTGAAAGTTTAACTTTATATTTTATATAACTTTTTTATTACCATTAAAATTTTTTAAAATTTAGCAAATATCTTTAATTAAGGACCGTAAAGGCTATGATTTTATTAAAAAAAAATCATTGTACCATAGCCACTATTTTCGAATTTTAATTTTTTTAATTATAAAATTCAAAATTTACAAGTGTTTTCCCTAAAAATGCAAAAGCGTATCTCAGATTTCGGCTTTATCTTCCAACTATTGTTGAATTTTTTTGGTACATTGCAACTGTTTTGAAACCCTTGTCTGCATATATTTTCTAAGTATTTCCGATGTATAAACGGGGCTATATAAATTCCAAAAAAATAAATTGCATTTATTATTAAAAGTTAAATACTGAATTTTTGGTTTAAACTTGTTTAAAAACATTTAACAAAAACACCCCGTCAATAGCTTCATAGAAGACCCACTCCACTTTTCTTCAAATGAATGCGTCCAGAGATATCGAGAAGATTCTGCTGAAATTTAGAAAATAAACTTCAATCTTTCAAGTGTATAGGTATTTAAATATTTATTACTTTACGCGCCAACTATAAACTTTTGAAAATCTTAGAAAAATTAGGCTCTTGCTGAGCTTTCAATATATACTCGTAAATGTAAAATATAACTTTCGAATACTGTTTTTACCAAGAGGTGCCAAAATTTCCTTCATACAATTCTTGTTAAATTAATTCAGCGCTATTTTTTTCTTCCAAAATAATAAAAAATCACGATAGTTTTGGCAATTATTTATATTCAAACACAAAGGTACCATAAGATTAGGTATCAGAAGACTCTGTTTGGTTGTAGTAGAACTAAAAAAAAAACTAAATGGCCATTTCAGCCCTTGAAAGGACTTTTTTGACGGAGCACCTTATGATTAGTTGTGTTTAGTATGTTATTAAATGTTTGCTTGAGGTTTTCCATTGTCTTAAGAGGGCTGATTATCGGACAGAAATATAAATTCAATTGAAAAATATTTTATCTCAGGTGGGGTTTTGAACCCGGGCTATCGCGGTTCATTAGGCTACGCGCTCCAATCAGTATGCCACATGGTAAAAATAGTGATAAACAGGGCAAGGTTTTCGATGACATGTCTTCTTTTTTCTGCTGCTTCTTAGGGTGCCCGCAGAGTAAACGCCGAAGCAGGCAGGCAGGCGCAGGCAGTGCCCTGCGAAGAAACGAGACAGAAATAACTTTTTTGTAGCTTGTTCAAATAGTTTTCTTGCGTCTGTCTGCCTGCATGTCTGCTTTAGAGCTTACTCTGCGGCATTTCCTGCTTATTAAAAATGCCCATTTATGTTTCCTAAATTCCAAATATGCAAAGTTTTTAGGACATTTTTTCGTAATTTTTCATCGTTTTAAGTTTTCAGGTCATGTTTACTACATTTAGGGCTTTTTTTGGTTATTTTTATAGATTTTTATGTTATTTTATTGGCATTTTTGAACTTTTTAATTTGTAGAGCCTTTTTGGTTTTTTAAGGTTATTTTAGTTTAATTTTTAAATAATTTTTTGTTTTTTTTTTCGTACTAAAAAAAGTCAAAATGCAAATTTTTAAACATATTCCTTTAACACTAGAGTCCCCCTTCAATCAAAAACATTACCTCAAAGGAGTAGCTTTGTTTATAGACTTCGATGAAAAAAAAGCTCTGCGCGTGGTGAAACTGATGAAAGGGTATGTAGGAAAATGAAACAAGTGTTAGATAAAAACTCAGGATTTGCTAGTATACAATAAATTTTAACTTAGTAATGTTTTATTTTTTATGCAATCGTTTGCGTTTTTATGTAATTTTTTCAGTTTTCAGGTCATTTTCTGCAGTTTTTAGACCATTTTTTTAGGTAATTTTTTGCAGTTTTTTAGGTCATCAAAATCCGAGCCCTGGTAATAAATAATAGTTTTTTATAACTTGTGGCGGCCGTAGCCTTGTGGGTAAAGTGCGTAGGTCCTAAGCTAAAGAACCTCGGTAGCCCGGGTTCAATTCGAGCTCAGACAGAAAGTTTTTTCAATTGAATTAATTTTCTGTTCGGTCGTCATCTCTCTGCAGACAATGGCAAACCTCAGAGAGTAAAAATTGCCCTGTAAAGCTTCTTGAGAACATAGCCGTTCGGAATCGGCATTAAACACGTAGGTCCAGTTCTCGGTCATTTGTGATCAAACATTTAAGAAGACGCACAACACAATTGGTCAATAGAAGCTAGGTCAAAGTCCTTCCAAGGGCTGAAATGGCCAGTTTATTTTTTTTATTTATAACTTTTATTTTTGACTAAATAAAAAAATTATTAAAATTCATTGAAAATCAACGCATCAGATCTGGACGGGGAATCCCTAAATCAGTGCTTGAAATGGGGCTTATCTACTAAAGCCATTATCAATTCAACAGAAATGAGCTGCTTGTTGAGATTAAATATCCACATATTTAGGGTATTCACAAGGTGTGCTATCATGTCATATTGTCATATTGTCCTAAAATTTTACAATTTAAATTAACAAGATAAATAATTGCAAATAAGAAACAGCTGTTTGATTACGACACTTTAATAAACATAGCTTTCAGAGTTGTAAAATATTAGTTCTTTTTTATATGGAACTCAACAATAAAATGTTTAAACTAGTGTAAAATCTTAGGACAATATGACATTATGACATGATAGCACACCTTGTGAATACCCTAATTAGATAAAAATTAAAATACGATATTAAAAATTAAATACATACTTTAGTACTTTCGCCAAAAACGTTTCTCTTTGGAATGACATTTATATCACTGTTGGCGCGGCAACTTCTTGTTGAATTAAAAGCGAAAGTTGTTGATAATCCAATAGACTTTTATTGTTGCCAACAACGAAATATAAAAAAGATCAATAAAAGTGGTTGGAATTAACCCTATGATGCATTAGTTTATAACGTCACTAGTTGCAGAATTATATTTATTAATACGTTCACATTAAAGTGCATGATTATATTACAACATATTTCTTATTCATTGTACTTAATAAGTAGTTAGTTCATTAACTACTACGCTAAGCAGAAGTTGGGCTTAAGTAGAAATCATTATTTGTTTACGGTGATAGAACAATTGGGATGAATATCGTAAAGGACACGATTAGTTTATACCATTTCGAAAAAATTCGAGCTTTCATTCACATTTATACACTAAGTAAATGTCTTCATGTATATTGATGCATATATGAATCACTACATTTCTACATTTTTTAAAAAATTCAATTGGATTATCAACAACTTTCGCTTTTAATTCAACAAAGAAATTGTCGCGCCAACAGTGATAAAAATGTCATTCCAAAGACAAACGTTTTTGGCGAAAGTACTATAGTATGTACTTAATTTTAAATCTCTTATTTTGATTTTTATCTAAAATGTGGATATTTAATCTATAACGAGCACTACATGAGCGACATTTTCCACTTTATCAAAAGATATATTTTTGCTATATAAAAAATCATGCAACATAGTGTTAAGTACAAAATTGTTGGCATAACAGACTTTTTTTTGTGAAAGATTAGGTAATTTCCCCAGTAGGTCAATTTCAGTATGACCACAACAAGATACAACGCAAGATTCCGCACCTAAACATGACGTACCAATCGACCAAATTTTCAAACACAAACACACAAATTTCTCTCATACACACACAAACAAGTGCATTACCAGGATAACAAGGATTCGATGTGCGGCATGTTGGCTCGATGCGAATATTGTTGCTTTGCTCTTTGCAGCCGGCGCAATTTTCGAGCAGCGTGCGCAAGTAGGCGATCTCTTGACGCTGGTGGGCGATATCTTCACGTAGCAGTTTCACCAAAGCCATTAAATCGCTCAGAGACTTCGCGAGGGCGTCTTAAGTACAAAATGCAACAAGCACAACATAAAAGACAAAAGAAAATAAACAAAATACATACAAAATATTAAAAAGAAACATAAGCTTGGAGCACAAAGATTCAGGCAGTCAGCAGCATATCATGTAGCATGACACAGCAGCGTAGATGGCGCTGTGTAGGTAAGCAAAATCGACATGCTGTTAGCTGCACACGCGCCCGCCTCAGCTCAAACTGATCGTGCACTCAAGCCAAGTTTTACCGCGTGGGAAGTGCTCGCACTGGTTGTTTGACAAGATACAAACTGCGCTACTCTGATTGCAAATCAAGTTAACCGTTCATAATCCAACAAACAACGCAGCAGCATGCCTCACCGCTCCAGATTGCTTTCGCTTATAGCTAATATTGCTCTGATTTGTGTTCCAAAGTGATACGATTCAATGTGACAATCTTGTTACAACAACATCAAAATGAAGCCATCTACGATGCAACGCCCAAAGTGCTACGTGCTGCAAAAGCCTCTTCAATGTTCTACCCATAGAGAGGCTACTAATGAAGGCTAGTGCGTGTGTGTTTTTACCTTCGCAGTCACCATGCATTACGGGAATATCGCCACGTCGTTGAATGTCAAAGTTGTCCAAAGGTATTTCCTGTTGACGATAGTCGTTGCTGCCTACACCGGGCTCATGGTTGAACCAGTTTCGTACGTCACGCTTTTTGTTCTTCTCTACAAATACACGTGCAAAACAAAAATATACGTATTTGTTAAAACCTAAAATCCCAGGTTAAAAAACAAACCTTTTTCTGAAATTTTATTCTTTAGCATGCGGCGATTGCCACGCCTTTGAAAACCTTTCTGACAATTTGCACGCTGCAGAGCGCTTTCGACATTACCATCGAAATGTAGCGGATATTTACGTTCACGAAACTAAGAGAGAGTTACGTTTGAATAGCATTTTAAAAAAAAAACCTTTGTGTCAACTTACCAACTTTATTACAGGATCATCCATTTGCGTGTAGAGTTTCGACAGATTTGTGTCGATCTCTTGTACCGAGCTTTCTTTGCAATCCACCAACAATGAAATGCGACTCTTATGGAAATGTAACGCCAACGAACGTATTGTACTCGTCTCGTTAATATTGGGTATGTCGAAGTGCTTGGAAATCAGTTCGCCATTAGCACTTATATCTAGAGTAACCCGTTGTTGCTTACGATCAAGGAAGAATGACATTTTATGCTTCAGTGTTGGAAAGTCGATCATAAAGAGTGCCTCAATCGAAATGTGCAGCTTCCTACGAGGTCTATGCGAAAATGTAGACTCTTAAGCTATTTTACCGATATTGAGAATTTTTGAAATACACTCTTACCGAATATGCCGCATTGAGATGACGCAATCTCCTTTCTTTATATGTTGCTCTAAATCACTTGAAGCCACTGAAAATGTTTTGAGAAAAGCTATGTTATCAATACATCAGTGCAATAACACCAAATGAAGGAAAGAAATTAAAGATATTTAAGAGTAATACACTGCAAAGAATAAGTAATCCGCAGCACACTGAAGTGAGCCTACAAACTAATTAGATTAACTTCCAACTGCAGTTTATCTATAGGGCTTATTTTCAGTGCAATGTAGAAAACACTAAACTTGTACTAATTTCTCGATTGAAATATCATACATCAAGGCATCTTATATTTTTCATAACTGACATGGAATCTCAAATCCATTAATTTGAAATTAAACTCTACCTTATTTTCGGAAAAAGAAATGAACAGATTTATTCCACAAGATTTGCCATTAAATTTATTAAATGATTTAAAAGTAAATGGTACAACTACTGTAACAGTTAAGGAAATTTAAACCAAAAAAATTATAATAGCTTGTGAGTCATAAAAATACCTACTTATTTTTCGCAGATATTTTCCTAGGAAAAGCCTGATTTGCAAAGCCTGTTCCAATGATGGTTTCAAATTTGAGCAACTTTTGAAAAATCCTCTCAGAGAGAACTAAACTTAGCCCTCAGATCCCCACCATAGTGGTTGTTACCCATTATTAAAATATTATTGTTGTTGTCAGCGCCTGTGCAACCGCATGTGCAGACCGTGCAAGGCAAGGGTGAGCGAGCTCGCCAGGTAGGAAATTTTTAAACATATTTTAATTTAAAAATACAAAAGTTATTTGCCGACATTTTATAAATTATTTACAAAATATTGTGAGCGTGTAAGGATACATATTTCGAATTTAAGCATAATATGTTCTAAGCATTTTTCATAAGTCGCAAACTGTAACTTAATAATTTTTCTTATTCCATTGAGAAAGCGCTCAAGAAATGTGAAATTGTTCTTTATAATATTAAAAAGTAGAAAAAAAAACAATTAAAACTATTCACAAAAGATTTTTGATCGTAATTCTAAAGCCGTGTACAAATCAGGTACCACAAAAAGATATATCGGATTTACTAACTCGACACGATTGCAGCCGCAATTTTAAAGCTTACCCACTGAACCATATGCGAAGGTTTTGCGTAAAGTTATAGTTTTGTGTACGTTTTCGGATATACATTTTTTTTGTGAATTTTGTTTCGTTTTCAATTTGTATGCCCAATTATCTTTCTAGAGAATATTCGCGAAAATTTTTTACATAATGAACAACATTTTTTGAGCCTAAAAACAAACATTTTGTTATCATTTAAGCAGGAAACAATAACTTATAAAAGAACCATTTTTTATTCAAGAATAAGTTTAGAAATTAATAATAAATGTTATTTTTTTCAAATTCTAATGAGCGACGGCCCTGGATATATTACAACTAACAGCTCTATTCTGGCAAATTAACAAATTGTTAAACAGTATTTTGAATATTTCTATGTTTTTGTTGTTTTCAATACAAAATTCAGAAAAATTCAAAAAACAAAATTTGTTAATGAAATATTCAATAACTGAAAAGCAGTTGACAATTTTTATCAAACTTTTTTATTTTTGAGCTTCAAGTTTTGTTTTGAAATAAAAAAAATTACAACAAACATATAGAAATATTCAAAGTACTGGTTATCAATTTGTTAATTTTCCAGAATAGGGCTGTAAATATATTCAAATAAAGCATATTATCGATATGCAATAATAAGACAATTTATGATTGAAAAAGTTTCATTTGCTGAAAAAGTGGCTTTCTATGGTTCGTTTATTAACTCGTTTTCGAACAAAAAAGATTCGCTTTTGAAAGGCATTTTAGTCCGACGAATGAGTCCAAAAGGGTTCATTTATGAAACCCGAAAATTAACTTTTCTACCCGAAAAGGTTCATAAATGATAGTTTTGGTTCACTGGGGTAGTATTGAAAGTTGGAATATGATCTTATATTAAAAAACAAAGATCAAGGTCGAGAATGAGCAAAATGGGATGAAAACCACGCCTACCTCTCATACAAAGTTACTTTATCAAAACAAAATCTCTAAAAATGCAAAAAATTATTACTGTAGTGACTTGGAATTTTGAATTGAGATTTATTAAACTCGAATGAAAACCACGCTTACCTCCCATACAACGTGATTTTATCAATCCGGTAAAATCCTTGAAAATGTCACAAAAATTTTTGTAACGACTTGAAATTTTACCTGTAAGCTTTGATCGCAAAAGTTCACCATATAAGTGAAATTTGGCAACAAATATAAAAACAACGCCTACCACCCATACAAAGTAACTATATGAAAACGGTTTCGTTCCTAAAAGTCCCGCAAAAAATCATTAAATTTTTGTAAATTAAAATTATTCACATATGCTAAGAATATTAAAATTCACTTTAAGTTTAAATTTGGCAAAATCGAATTTAAGCTCGACCAATCTGCCATACAAAGTAACAAAGTAACGTCATGAAAGTTGCATAAGTTTTATAAATTCCACAAAAATTTGGGTATTAACAGAATATTCAACACATAATCTTCCATTTCTTAAACGTTTTTTGCATTTGAATTTTGGCAAAATTGGGTGAACACCTCGCTTATCCTCTATACGAAGTGACTTCAGCAAACTTTCAAAGCAAGCATAACTGTGGGAATGCTTAACTTCGACTTCGAAAATTCACTTTAAGTTTGAAATTTGGCAAAATCGAATTTAAGCTCGACCAATATGCCATACAAAGTAACGTCATAAAAGTTGCATAAGTTTTATAAATTCCACAAAAATGTGTGTATTAACAGCATTTTTAACACATAATCTTCCATTTCTTAAACGTGTTTTGAATTTGAGTTTTGGCAAAATTGGATGAACACCTCGCTCATCCTCTATACGAAGTTACGTCACCAAACTTTCAAAGCAAGCATACCTGTGGGAATGTTTTAACTTCGGCCCAGTCGAAAAAATATCCTTGCTAGTTTTTAAAAAAATTTAGAGTATTACAATTTTTGGAGCGCATGATCGAACTTCAAAGAAAGCGCCTAAAGCCCTTGGTCAGGCGCTGGTTTTTGTCAAAATATAGCATTCTAAAATAAGATTTTTAATTCCTAATTAATGACAAAGGAATGTATTATTTCAAAGTAACGAAAGAAAATTCATCTAAAACTAATGGCACATTAAAAAACTCTATACTTTTTTAGTATTCATTTTTAAAACATTGTTAACCTGTCAGGAAAGGTTAAATAAGGTCATTGCAAATGTTAACTTGCGCTTCAATAAATTTTTACCAAAGTAAAGTTATCAGTTCAAATAAATAAACTCCTATTCTGATACAATGGATTAGGTTTAAGAAACCATTAACATATTCTTGATTTATTTTATAATTTGGTATTAACAAAAAACACCACTTCATTTTTTACATCACTGTCTGATGTTTTTGATGAATTTTGAGTATCGCTAGACTTTCCCCATATAATTTCGCTCATATAACTAGTTTAAGTTTTTTCCTGCACTGGATTTAATTTTATAGTATTCAATACTATATTTATTATCTCTTAATTAAAGCTGATTTAGTGTTAGTTGATTTTTATAACTAAGAAATAGGATCTGGAAGGCATTTGACTTTATATGGTGAAAATCTTAATTGCTCTCCAAATGTTAAACTTATGGCTGATAATGTTTTGGTTTCTTTTTTCTTTCTTACATTCAACGTTTTCAAGTATTCAATAGGTTGGATTATTTTGTTTTTTCACTCTTTTGATCCTTTTTTTCTACAAAGCGCCTAACGTTATTCTTTACGAATTACCCACATCTGACTGTTTGTTTGTGCATGTTTTCTATCATGATTCACCATTTAAGGAATGCACATAATCACCTTGATAATTTATGACATACGCCTTAAATGGACAACACACAATCATGTGACAGATATTTTTAGTTTTCTGCATTAAGCTCTTAGCGGTAGCTCAATTCCCGCCTGTTGGCTAACATACCAATACATACGTATATCGCGAATATCAAATATTTAAACAATTTTAAAAAATTTTACATATTTTTCTCCAAGACACACCACCGATTTAATCAAAAACTTACCTGGATCCAATGACAGTGACGCAACATCGCCAATCACCAAAGCGGCCACAAGAATAAACATAAACATTCGCAGCATATTCATCATTATGGATTCTGTCAACATTTGTTTCTTGGTGTCAACAAAGATTTTGTTTATCTGACAGTCGTTCGTCCACTGCAAAGCATATAAATCAAATATGAAACGATTGATGTAACAACTAAAAACACTGGCATCAACAACATTAAAAAGAAACACATGTTTTACTAAACCGTGGAGCTTTGTTACACAGCGCATAATATATAAAAATGGATTAAATTAGTAAAATAAAATTTAGAGGAATGTTCTTGTGATAAAAATGAATGAATAAAGCATTAAATGTTGCCAGAACTCCCCCGAAACTATGTCGCCAATGGAAAAAAAAAATAAAAATAAACTAATAAAAACATCAATTCACACAGAAGTATTGCACAAAACGACATGCGGAAGAATATTGGCAGCAACTCTGCGCAGATTCGTGGCCTATTGCAGTCAAAGAAATGTTGTTATATCCATAAAACGCAGTAAGCCAAGTCTGGTGGACTTCCCAAGCGTAAGTATATGAGGCAGCAGGCAGGAGACCAGTCCAGGCATCAGTCAACTAGCACCATAACGGGCGACACGCTGATACATGAATAACGTGATTTCAGCTAGTACTGTAAAACAGAACTTTCTGTTAACCTTCCTAATTGACTTCAGTTGGAAACTGATACATATTTGCGCACAAAATACCCCATTCTTTCGAGTTAGCGTTTACCAGGTTAAACGAAGTGCTTAAGCTAGAGATGGAAGGAAAGATAAGGAACCAAAATATTTGCTTATACTTAATAAGCACTTAATCTTTTGGCTTCTTCTAAGACGGGTTGACAGCGGATAATCCTAAGAGTTAAGATTTTCAAGGTCTGAGAAAAAAGTGGTATAGCCATAAATTCAAAACGTTGTACAGTTTTTCCCAGAATGTATAAATCTCTTTAAATAAACTTCGATAGTGCATCTTTGTAATACTAATTCGACATTCAGTTGATTGACATTTAATTAAGCAAATCTTTTAAGTAGGCTTCACTGTCACAATGACAGTGCCGCCACCCACTAAAGACGACATCGATCTCCACTCAAAACGATATCCCGTCACAATTCGACGTTATTTTTATTACTTAAAAAGAGCTCACTTCACAGCAACAACTTACAATTTATCGAAGAGCGACATTGTACAATGCTAGCTCATGCATCGAGACGATCGTAATGCAATCGATCGAAACGGAGATACGAATATCTTTATTCTAAATCATATCGACGATCACATCTCAACCCAAATAAAGTTATATGCTGGGTGCTTACGTTAGAAGCCAGAGAGAAACAATGTTACGCTGTTTGTGATAGAGAGAGAACCACTCTAATGAGCATAGATGCTGTGGCACGATTAATGATCACTTAAAAACAAACAGCACCATAAAAAACAAATACTACCCGCCAAGTGTTGTTAACTTAACGTCTTTGCATGTATTGTAAACTGTTGCGCGTGTATCAAAATATTTAAGCATTTCACATTAGAATATTGTGGCAACGCTTTCGAACTAAGTATTAAATGCGTGAGCGTACAAGTTTTGACGCCAGCTTACAAGGCGGAAATCTCTTCGAAACTTTTTAAATCTCAGAGTAAAACTGGCCCAGCTTACTACTCACGAACCACATGTAGGTGGGTTTGTTGCAGCTTAACGAGCTACTGCAGTTTTAACGTACATTTCATTGCTGCACTTAATACTCATGTGGAGCATTTTGCTGCCGCCGGTCGAGAAAGAGAAAATCTTTGCTCGCAACTAGCTGCACCAACACCAATGCAATCATGTCACACGCTTTGACGTGAAACGATTTTGGCGCCTACGCACAGATTAAAATTGAGGGAAACCAGCAATAACAAAATAACTAAAACACCCATGTTCAAAAACAAATTCAAGCTTAGTACGAAGAAAAAGCAAACAAAAAGCATTCTTTAACAGAGTTTTGTTTTTTATTAAATTATAGCGACTCGAGTGGAAAGCGCAACAATCCAGTGAAGTGGTTTTAACAACAATCTATTACCTTGCTTGTGCATGAGAGGCTTTCAAAGATTTTTTCCCGGAGAACCAGGCAGATATGTTTATGAGAATATTGATTTCCGGTTGAGCCAATAAAATGGACATGACGCTTTATTCTTCAAAACAGAGCACTCGAAGTAGAGTTGAACTAAGCTGAGTCATGGAAAATTTAGCAACTAGCAATAAACCATTTTCTGCCACCCCATAATATTTTTTGCAACCATCATGGCTTACAGACATGAGAAATAACATTCATCTCTTAGGTTTCTTCAAAATAAGCGGGGATTCCAAACGATTTTAAATCATTCTGAAAAGTCAATTAACCTACTACGATTAAGCGGTCGCTGATTCAGAAAATCAGCACCATTTTAAAGTCTTTTTCGGATCGGGAAAAAGCACTCCGAAAGGCCTTTTTGGGGCTTGCAAATCAGCTGGAAGCGCTGAGCGACGTATGACACACCATTGTAATTTTAATATTGCATGTCATTTTAACAAAGCACTTCAATTTAGCTAACTTTGAATTGCTTCAAAAGGCCTCTCTTGAAAAGCTTTGGTTCATCAGTTCGTTTTTGTTTTGAATACATGCTGCAAGCTTTTTGAACTATTCGCTTGCACAACAACACAAGAAGATGCCGACATGCCATCCCGTTGGGTGTCGTCAGATGTGCTTATTAGCCGAATTAAAAACAGACGTTACAATGAATTGCGCCTTTATTGCGAGCTGCTTATCGAATATGAACAAACTATACATCAAATTGAAAGATTTAGAATTTCCAATAAACTATTCATACAAGCTATTGCAATCAAATAATTGGTTTTTTAATTCTCAAGTCTTTCAAAAATTTTTGTTTTCCAAAAGATCGGATTAGTGGACAAACACTTTCTTAAGTAGAACATTCTAAATGATCTCCTGCAAACAACCGGTTGCTTTTTTTTTGAAAATGAACGCCATATTTTTGTGAGGTGCGTGTGAATGGATTTGCATAGCCCTGCTGTTTATAAAATAAATTTTAAAATTGTAAAAGTTTTCTAAAAGACGAGAAGCAGACCTTCTCTACTGTATACAAAACTTTCTCGTGTCTAAGGTTGCCCGCAGAGTAAGCGCCGAAGCAGACAGGCAGGTAGACAGGCACAGGAAAACTATGTGAACAAGAGAGAAAAAAGTTATTTCTATCTCGTTTCTTCGCAGGGCCTGCCTGCCTGCCTGCCTGCCTGCTTCGGCGTTTACTCAGCGGGCAGCCTAAGTAATTGACGGGCTTATTGCAATAACATGATCTAAAAAATCATTTTTTTTTAGGCTGAATACATTACTCAATGCACTGTCAACAACCACTGAAGAAATTAATTTTCTAACCTATTTGTAAAAGTTTCCGTGTTCAATTCCATTTTTTCAAAATTTTAGAGTAGATTATTTCAAAATATTATTTATGTGGCTTAACATGTGCTTACAATAAGCCCTTCAATTGCAAAAGTTGCAGATGAAATTGTAAACAAATTTTTATTATATTTTAATTTTTTTTAAACTTTGATCTTGATTTATTAAATATTTTTCTTTGAAACTACCTAAATATACTTAAAGATTCACGAAACTAGTTTAATTTTGCGACCAACAAGCTATCATTTATCTTAAGAAGCTGAAAAATATCGGTCTGGATGTAAAAATATTAATTCAAAAATTTCATTTGGGGCCTTTCTACAAGTGATCTGCGATCGATATATTTATTTTGTGTTTTCTTACTTTTGTGTTTTTGTTATTTTTCACTACTTAAAATGAAATAATGCAAGTATTTTTTAGTGCTTTTTGAATCTATGAGTATATTAAGATGGTTTTAAGAAAAATATTAAACAAATCAAGGTCAAAGTTGAAGAACTGAAAATTAAAAATTTTAAATTTCTTATCGTTTAACCCTCGGATGGGCTATGATCCGATAGGCAGTAAATGAACTATGTCGTCTAGCCAGACGAAATAAAAAGTATGCCCTATTACAAAGGTATAGCATAATGGCAGGTAGACTAACGGTAGTTTTATGTTTATGTCAGACTGTCACACTTCAAAATTTATTATTTTTCAGGAGAGCATTATAAAGTTTTGGAATGACATCACGACCATTAATTGTAAAGGTAGACTGAAAATTGTTAAGCATATTTGTTTGCCATTATGTTTTCTTTTATAAATATTATAAAATTTTTCATTTTGCGTCAATAGTGAATTTTTAAGCAATATTTTTGCAAGTGTCTATTTGAGTTGTGACATTATTGCTACAAAAACTCATTTTTAAAAATGTATCATTTTGAGTTGTAACGATTTTGCTACAATACGATAACATACTTTTGAGCTAGAGAGATGTCACGTTTTGAGTTGTTACTGTATTACTACAAAAAAAATTAGGTTACTTGCTTGGAATTTTGATTTAAACAAACTAGTATAAAAGCCTGTCCTACGACAGGTCCTCCCACACTTCCTTTTTGGATCCATTTGCCAAAAGCACTTTTTTCTCTTTTTAAAGCTTGATTTTTTTATTCAATTAATTTTTGCAAAATACAAATGTACCGCTTTAAATAACACTTTACGTATTAAAGCAGTATTGAAAAATTAGTTCAAGTGTAAAAGTGTAAAAAGTCAAGTTTGGTAACAATCATGTTCATACATAACTTTACAAACTGGCCTTGAAACCATCATGAAGCCATAAGTAGCAACTCAGGTGTCGTTTCACGGCTGATACAATTATATTTTGGTACAATCGTCTCAAAGTCGAATCAAAAGAATTTCATTAAATTCGTTATAACTTTTCTATAAAAGGATGAAAAAAAGATGTAGTTTTATCAAAAAAGTACTATTGTATAAACCCAATATTGTCACTGATAAGTATCCAATATATTATTTGTTCATACACACTTAAAAATTTGTATAGAATTTTTACACCGATCGGTGTTCCAGGGAGTCCTACACCGTTCAGTGTTAAAAAACACCGCGTCAAAGTGCTAGAATTTTATATCCGAAAGAGCATATTTTTTCACACCGATCGGTGTAAAAAAGTAAACATCAGATATGGTGTTTGTTTTGTACCCTGTTAGGTGTTTATTTATAATACGCAAAATGATAATTTTATTTAACACCGAACGGTGTAATTTCGAACTATTCGAAAGGATGTTTTTTACAATTTTTATTAAATTGTCATTAAATTTATTAATTGTCAAATGAAATAAGCCGCAAAAAACTTTGATTGGGGCTTATTTCATTGGGCTTTATTTCATAATGGAATAAGAACCAAACAAAAAATTAAATATTTCCCAAAAATAATGAAATTGTCCCCGAAAATTTGGAGTTATTTCATATGAAGTAACACCAAAAAATGTATGGACCTTTTTTGGGGCTTATTTAATTTTTTTGGAGTCTATTTCGTGGTGTCAAAAATAACGTTTGAATCTTTAATCAAGATTTACAATATTAAAATGAACAAATTAAATTGGGAATCTTCAATTTTTAATTTGTTTATCAATGAGAATGTGATTTCAATATTGCTCTTCATCTTTGTCTTTCTAATTTCACACCGATCGGATCAGTTCGTCATTTCACACCGTGTAAGCGGTGTAAATTAACACCGTTCGGTGTAGAAAATGTAAATATCCGCTCATCGGTGTGAATTTATTTTTGAAATTTTTTAGTGTGTACTTTCAGGCTGAATATTTTTGAGAACAGTTGCTTTACTGTCAAAAAAAAATTACAGTTTAAGAAATACTGTGTGAGGAGCACCATGCTTGCATTTCATGTATTAAAATGTGCATACTTTCAGGCTGCCTTTTATATGTATATTAAGATGGTTTATGATAAAATAAGTAGAGGTTGTTGAAAAATTATGGAGAAATTGAAAATAAATTTTGGTATAAATAGAAATTAAACTTTATTGCTACAAAAAAGTGAAGAAATTGCTAAAAGTCAAATTGACACAAGTATCTGTAAAATCCCTAAATTAACAGCAAATCGGTCTGGAATTCACTCAAATTAAAAATATGATAACAATGCACATTTCTGTATATTTAACTGAAAAAACAAAAATTTTGAGTTGTGATGGTGTTGCACGAAATAAGCTATATGTTTGATCAATATTTATCTTGTTATCTGACGAACACGGGCCAAAAGAAGACTATGAAATTAAACAAAACGTCACGATCTTATCTCTCGTCTGGGCAGACGACATAGTCCATGGATGAAGAATTTGCCTTTGTGACAGAAGTTATCACTACCAACATTTACAACACTTTTCGATTTTATGATTTTCATATAGAAGGAAAATATACTCGACAAATCAAGTGAGCGTTTACCAATCGAGCAACTAGAAACTAAGTTATTAAAAAAGGAAAACCTTTTGTCTGGTCTGACGGCATAGTCTATATATGAAGATTTTGACCTTGTGATAAAAGTTATCACCATCAACATTTACAGAACTTGTCGATTTTATACCTGTCATAAAGAGTTAAAACATGCTCGAAAAATCACGAGAGCGTTTGCCAATCAAGCAACTAATTTTTCTCATTTTGTTACATCGTGTAATTTTAGTAAAATGGATTGATTTATCTGATGAAAGGAAATTTCAAGCTTCCAATTTGAAACAGTTTAGGATACAGGGACGGAAAATATTTCCAATTTAATGGAACGTCATTTTTTAATCGACTATAAAACAAATCGGAAAATATCTTGACAACTACGAGCCAGATATTGTGATGAATAATTTTCTCAATCAGAAGCAGATTTTACATAGGGAGCATTCCACGGTCACGTAGAGACAAATTCAACTATTTTTTGAGTTTATTGTACAGGCTATTCTAAATTTACACATTGAAAGTGAAATCCTTTTGTCTAATTAAATAGATTGCATTCTGTTTCTTTATTGTGCGTTCAAACTTTCTTTAAATTTTATTAAATGCAAGATAAAAAATAGGGCATCTACTGTCATGTGTCGAACGGGTCTAATCAACCAACGTTGCAAATCGTTGTGTTCGATTACAATTTTTAGCGAAAGTAACTAATATGGAAAAGAGGTATTTGAAAGCCAAATTTTTATTACGCATTAACATGCTTTTGCTTATAACTTGCTTAAATTAATAAAATTAAAATGTTTCTCTTAGATGGAATGCCCCATAGGCATAGCAAACAAAAAATAATTTAATAATTTTGCAAATATTCTAGATGTTTTCCGTATAATGCTATACAATTTTTAATTCCAAACCTCTTTCGACAATTTGAAGCTTTTAAATAAGGTTGAGATTTTTGTACCTTTTACAGTGCTCCAAATGAAACAAAATTGCCTCTGCCAGTGTTGAACACAGTGTTGAACAAAAAATAATACCCTAAGCAGTCCTTGTACTCTAGTATATATTCCCTACAATATTCTTAATGGCTCGGTACTTTCTGTGAGAATTTTTACTTAAGATATAACGAGGGCTTACGTAATTTGAAAAATTGAAGTATGTTTAAAGCTAAGGTCTCATGGGCCTTAAGAATATTTATATTTATTTAATAAGCATTTGCAATAACTTCGGCAAGTGATCGAAACAACAATTTAATAAATTATATAATATTCGAATTAATTTGTATTATATATTATTATAAATTTTTTGTTCAAATGATAATTCATAAGCCTTTAAGTGTTTTAAGTCATATATCCTTCAAAAATTCAACTACACGCAGAGAAAAAACATAGTTGCAACAACCATGTTTTAAGAGGATCATAGTATGATTCGGATTATGATTGTTGCTAACATGTTCCTAAACATATAATATTTTCTTTGATCATGATAAAATGATTACAACTACCGTATTTAGAAAAGGAACTTTTTTGTAAGAACCAAAATATTATTGAAACAATCATTATTCTCTTATTGGGTCAAAAATAGAATGATTGCAACAACTATATTATGAATTTATTTTTTGGATCAGAATATTATTGAAAAAATAATTTTTTTTTTATTTTCATGCACTCCAAACTTCCACAGTTATTATAATTACGATATTATCTCCAAAGATTTGTCATTGACTAGGCTGAACAGAAATATTAATTCAATTGAAAAATCTTTTTGATAAAATTTTCTGTCCGAGCTGGGGTTTGAAACGCGGCTTTTTCGCTTACGAGCCACGCACACTACCAATAAGCCACAGCCGCTACTACCGCTCGCCTGACTAATGCCATTCATAAACATTGTACATTAAGTGCATTGTCACAAACATAGCAATATTTGTGATAAACAAAATATGGTCACTTTTCTGCGTGCTGTTTTTAGGATAAGGCGATTTAAAACAAAACACAATAATTCAACTGTTAACAAACGAAACAGCACATAGCCAGGAATCGATAAAACTTATTGTGTCTGAATAAAGTGAAAGTTTTTCCTACAAACTGCTCAGACACAATAAATTCTTTCGATTTTTGGTTATGTTCTGCTTTGTTTGCCAACAACCAAAGAATACTTCAGACAAACATTCAAAATTCGAATATGTTTGTCTCTATAATTATGTTCACATTTATCATGATTGACATAACTACAACATTTTTCTTGCAACTAATAGTTGAGGCAATCATAGTATGTTGACGATTTCAATGATGTTATGATTTCAACTATAATGTTATTTTTGGTACCATCATGTGTAAATAATGACTTTATTATGGCAAAAATTTGTGTTTGCAGAAATAATACAATAATTTTATTAAAAAAATTATTATTGTAGTAATCATGTCTCAATCATGTATTTTCTCTGCGTGTACACGTACAAAATTTAGATTTCAAATAAAATTGTTCTGGTTCAAATTATAGTTTGTAAGACTAATTTTTCAAGTCATATTCCAGTTATAGATGTCCTTTGCTCTAAAACACATTTTTAAAATAGCTTAATTAAAGCAATATTTTGGTTGGCTCCGCAAAACATATGTGGATAAAGGAGTCGTAAAATTAACATAAAGTTTACCTTCATTATAAACATTAATGTTTGCAGGTCTATGATTAAACAACTTGATTAAAAAAATTTTTTAAAGTTTATGGCTTTGAATAAACACACGACCCTTTCTCCCCGAAGCGCTGACTTAAATCTCGAGAAATAAGCAATAAATTCGTACATACATACTTTTTAATATGCTTCCATTCACATCAAAAAGGTAAAATGTGTTTCATCTACACACATATCTACACGATAATATTCTAGAATTAAATAGTGATTCGGGAGAGATTAAAACTGTTTGCTTTCATAGAATTAGATATTTTCAATTTTCATCTAACATTATAAGTCATAATAATTCAGTTTAAATTTAAATAACTAATAAGTGACTACTATTTCCATAAACCTTCTTATATGTATGAAGTGCTCACTACTACTAACAAACAAAAGTTTTCATTATGAAAACGTCAATTAAAAATACGGCTATGAGTCGTTAACCAAATAAGCACCGCAAATTAAAATGTTTTCGATTTAATTTAAAATAAGCAATTATCTGAAGCGCCCACCACGTTTTTGTTTTTTTGCATAATTAATTAGGCTCTTATTTGCTGTAATGAATAACCTTAAATAGGTTGATGACACACAAATATAAATTTAAATGTTTATACAACTAGATAAAATTAAGACTTCAAATAACTTTACGACCCGTTTAACTACTCACCAATTCATTAAATATTCACTCAAAGTAATACATTCATAAACAAATATTTGTAAATAAAAACCACAGGTTTAGAGAAGGTTTTTATTTTATAATTTACTCTGTTTTTAACTCACAATTTGGTTCAGGACAAATCTTGTTGGTTATGCTTGGGGTATACCCTCGATGTTTTGCAATTAGTCCTGGCTTACTTTATGCACACACACAATATGCAATTTTTATTTTCAACTCACACCTTTTCTTATCTGCTGGATAATTAAACGCTTTTAGCTAATGTCCTTAAAGTTTTACTCTTTCTTTAAGTCCACAAGATTGCGAAACACGCGATCAACGCGAACTGATCCAATCACGGCACAGAAACGCACTGATTTCAGCGACATGAACACTTGGCACGGGAACAATTTATGGATTTGAAGCGGTAATAATATAAAATACTATTCGATCCACCGCATTGACTTCGCTGGTGGTTGCTTCTTATGAATCCCTAGATAATTGCGCGACACAGTTCAGTAAAAAATGATCGCGTTCTAAATGTAAAACCATAAATCCAAACGTTCCGCAAGCACTGCTACTTCTCTAAGATCTTTGCACTATACGAAGACGGATGATTAGTCGACCTGCTTGGGCAGCTCTCTGCAGTCGACAGTCAACAATTAAAGCAATTTATTATTTATTAAAATTAATCCAACAAAAAAAAATTCAAACACCCAACGAAAATTTCAAAAGAAACGCACGATCGCTTTTATTTGGCGGTTACGCTGGACGCAACTTCTAGAACAAGCAAAGACGCACTACTTTGGTCAACGAACAAACGAAGACTGTCTGAGTTGCTAGCAACACGACAGGCCAAGAGCTCGTAACGACGGCGATGGTAAACATTGGATAAACAAGCGTTCAGTGAGAAGAGAAACGCTTTCTGGGAGAAGCTGATCATGATAGAAAATTGGCTTTGCTACCATTTCAAATCGAGCGATCGGACAAACGATCAAGCGAGCGAACAACTTTTGACGCCCACATGCTTGATCAGTGGTGCAGCACTCCAGCGCCTTAAATGCAGATGATTTCAGGTTTGGCATCCTGAGAAATAAATATAACGATCGTGAAAAGTGTTTTGCGATGGATATGCCTAGGTTTGCCCCAAAAAACAAAACAATTATTGACAACTCATACACATGTCATTCGCAGTTATTGTTTTCGTTGTCTACTGCATTACCTTGCACTGATTTGTTTTGGTGCTGCTGCAATGTTTGCGTTTCATCAACATAAATAAAGAAAACTGCATGCAACCAACGGCTGCCAACCAAGACAAAACCACGCGTGCAATTTAGCCTTCCCAGCTTAAGCCTTTTTACCCAAGTTAGATACACTTCAAAGACAACCTCTTTCTTTGATGGTCTGTAACACTAAAATTTCCACACAGCCACCACCGGACCTAGCGTTGATGGATGTGCGTGATGACTCTGATGGACAGTTGGGACACATGACGCGGTTCTGCACTCAACGACCTGTTAAGCCAACTAGTGACGAAGAAACAATAAAAATTAAATGAAATTGAAAATAGAAACATTTATTTATTTAATGATCTTCGCCTGTGATCGTCCGCATGTTGATCTGTTGGCAGTTGCTGCAGTATCGCACGAAAATTGTTGGTCGCACAAATTTTTGTTCATTGTGTCGCATTGTGTCGCAACCAACGAGCAGCACAGTTTTCGGAAAAGTCACAAACACCAAAATGAAAAATAATCATGCAGCAAAGAGCGCATAATTCTTCAAACATGTCAGTGAGCTGCACTAGGTAGAGGCTTTTCCTATTTGGCTTTACTTTTTTTTTATCAACATACGAATTTTTCTCAACCTGGTGACACAACCACTTGCTGAAATTTATTAATGTTCAACAAATCCCCCCAAACAACCCACGCATTGAATCTATCTTGCAGACGCTATTCAAAAAACGATCTGATGTGCTTTAAAGAAGAGAGTATTTTCAATAGCTAGCGAAGAACTTTTTCGTATGAAGAGTCCGTATGAATTGTGAATAAGATATGCCTAAAATGTATTCGAAAGAGGAAGATAAATTATAAGATTTTACCAGACTCACATTTTCGTAATGCTTTAAAGTTTGTTGTAAAGGAATCAATCTTTACTGAAGCAACAAGTGAATTCTTGCAGATCACTCAAAATTTCCGTTCACCTGCTAATTGACAAATACAATGGTTGCTTAAGAGCGATATTGCTAGATAAGTTTAGACTGACATAAATGGAATTTAAATTCAATTTGATTGATTTCCACGATAAAGCCTTTCAAATCAGATTTGAAAACACATTTACTGGTAATATTGGTATGATAATAAATACGTAGCTTCTCGATTGAAACTTTTGCCGTGGAAATTGGTTTTGAAGGAGCAAATCTTCCAAAAGTAAGCATAATCATAACTTAAGTTTTGACATTTATATGAATGGCTTATTTCAGAAAACCTAAAAGTCCTGTACATTTATTTTTTTCAATAATCAATAAAAACTGTGTCATTCACAAATAACCGAGAATACAGCACAAATGTTAAATGATGATATCACATCAATTCACAATTGAGCTCCAAAAAATAGTCTGTGACTGAATTCTCTCAAATCAAAAGTATGAAAGCTGATTCAGACTATCAGAGAAATCATATAACTTCTTGTCTGATTTTTTCGTCAGAGTTCTTAAATCATCTTAATAGTTAAGCCCGTAGAAAAGAGGGGTTTTAGGGGTTGAAAAAAAAATAATGTTTCAACAGCTATAACTTTTTGATCCTAATTTTGGTTTTTTTTTTATTTTACAAAAAAGCTAAAAACAACCCGTTATGTCGTTTTTTTTTGTAATTTCTGGGATTTTTTGGGGGATTAAGTAAGCAACGGTATTACAGAATATTTTGCATTTGTATTGAGTGTGGTTTCAGAATATATTTCAACATTTCATTACAAATTTTGAAATTTGGATTTTTATGAATTTTTTATTGAAACAAGAAAGAAAATAACATTTTTTCGAAAAGTAAAATATCACAACTCTGATCCTTTTCATCCGATTTTTAATGTTTGATAAATTATTTTAAAAAACAATTACCTACCATTTGATTAAAGTTTTTTCTAAATGACCTCTATATTTATTATGTTGACTTTATATGATTTAAATACAAATTCTAAATGTTTGATAGTTTAAATCATACTTGATTTTAAATACAAATTCTAGTTGTTTGATAGTTTAAAATCGTTTATTGAGCTTAAGGTCAAAGTTAGAACAATTAATTGTTCTAACGAATTTTTCCAAAGAAACAACAACAACAACAAAGTTTTCAATAAGAAAGGAAAAAAAGCAGACTTCCAGCAGGCTGTTGGACTACATATAATAACATAAGCATAGAAACTAAAGTAAAACAGAAATACAACAACAAATGTGACATTATGAAATTGAGGAAAAAATGAGAAATTGACGCTTCAAAATCTCATCACCCCGATGGTGCAGTGCGTTAGCGCGCGCTTGCACGGGTAATCACAAAGATTTCTGATGACGCGTTTAGCAGCGCAGAAATTGTACAATAAAATCAAAATGCTAGTGATTTTTTTCCTTTCATATTGAAAACTTTGTTGTTGTTGTTGTTTCTTTGGAAAAATTCGTCAGAACAATTAATTGTTCTAACTTTGACCTTAAGCTCAATAAACGATTTTAAACTATCAAACAACTAGAAAACTATCAAACATTTAGAATTTGTATTTAAATCATATAAAGTCAACATAACAATTACCTACATTAAAAAAATGTTTTTTTGAAAATGTATAAAATAAAGAGATGTTTTTATTACTGCTTTGATCAAATATTAAGAAAAACTCTTGTAAAACGCTTCTTCATTTAATCGATGAGTTGGAATGCTGAATCTTTGCTACAACTCGGAGATAATCGCCCTTGTTCTTGAACCCGCGCTCGCTCTCAACACGACGTCGAAACAAAATTGTTGTATTCTGGAAACTTTCAATTTCGACGTTGAGATCTGCAGTGACTGTTCATGTCAATTATTGAGCAAACGTCGTCAAATAAATAGGTCTTTTCCCGTACTTTTTGGACTAAAAATGGTAAAACTGTCAAAATCGTGAGAATAAGAAAAAATCACTCAAAAATAGATAAAAACACAAAAAAGTACGGGAACGTTTTTCGCAGAGAGTATAGATATATATAGAGGTTTTAATTCGAAGTACACTCAGCTGTCATTGTACATCCGTCCGGAGAATATAGGAAGCAGAAAATTGAAAAATGCTGCTTTTGGCTCAGCGCACTGCTCAGCGTAGGTTATGACGCTGCCCTTACTTTTCTATATGTGCGAATGAAATAATATCGCACAATAATTTAAGTAATGTGGAAAGCGTTTAAAGAAGCGAGGTAGAAATAGCTAACTAAAATGTTATGATTACTAATATGCAGGTGGTTAATAACGAAGGGAGCTAGGAATAGTTTTATTTGAACTGCTGTGGCTTATTTTTTCCTATACAAATTTCAATGCGAGTGCAGTTTTTACATTTTTTGGCTAGAGTGTCTAGATTTACTTCTCTATCAATGTTGCCAAACTTGTGGGAAAATACCTTTTGCGGTATTTTAAAATTGCAGTGGGAAAAGGGAATTTCCATGGTATTTTTCAATGCGGCGTTGTATTTTTTAAATGACTGTGGTATTTTTTTGTGGTATTTTATGATGAAAGTGTAATTATCAATATACGTGCAAGTTTCGTGGTTTTTTTAATGAGTGTGTGGTATTTTTTAATTGCTGTGGTATTTTTTTATTGAAAACATGCCATGGGAATTTCTTAGGTAATTTTTGATGTGGGGAAAAAGGTATTTTTGTGGTAATATTTGTTGGCAGCTATGTTCTCTCTAGGTGGGCATAAGCATGAAACTTGCATATGTGGCAAAGGAAGCTAGGAATAGTTGTTTGTATGAACACATGTTATTGTATTTTTCCTATAAATATGTCAATTCGAACGGTTTTTTTGCTCGTTTCGTTTACATTTTTATTAGCTATATTTTGTAGAATTTGGCTAGATATGAAATTAAGCCAATCAGGATTTTCAAATGTAATTATTTGAAACTTCAAAAGATTTGCATGTTTCAGATATTTTTATAATATCTTCTTATGTTGACATTTTGAATTGTAGTATGAATTTTTAAGGTTGTGTTTTTTAAATTTTTTTAAGAACGTTTCTGTTTACTGATGTAAAATTAGTATTTAATGTAAACAATTCCAACTTATATATTCAAACATATTGCCATATATTATTCAACAATATATTGTATGCAGTTTCAGAAATTTTTCAAAATGAAAATTTTTGTCCCTCATTAGTGTCAAAGGACAAAATAAGATATACTAACATTATTTAATTTTCTTTTTATGAACTCATTACTATCAACGTTTTCGATAAAAAACACAATTAATTTTTATGTGAAAAAAAATTTTTTAAGATAGGAAAAATGCATAGTTCCAGAAGACGACAGAAAAAATTCAGAATTAATTTCAGAAAATAAAAGCTAAACATAAGCTTTATGGGAATTTTGTAAATAATTATTGTGAATAGTATAATATCCTAGGTTAGGGTAGTTCAAAAAAGTTTAAGTCTATAACAATGTACCCAAAAGCAGAAGATTTTTACTTAAAGTGAAAAATTTGAAGTATAAAAGGACCTACTTGCAATTTGTTAAAAAACCAAAAATATTTTTTATGCTATAGATTTTGATTTCTGTACACGTAGATTAACTCATTATTTTATTTATTGATATTTTTTCATTCATTAATACTTTTTTTAAATATATTTTAGTCGGTAACCATTTTTAGTTTTTCGTTTAGTTTTTACATGTTTATATATTAGTATAAACAATATAATTAACTAAATCAAACAAGAGATAAAGCTGAAATATGTTGTCGTATGTAGGAATATAATAAATATATTTATAACATTATGTAAGTTCTAATGGTTTATTTATTTATTTATTTAATTTTATTGCAGGCAATTTTTTGCCCGAGAGTTGCCGTGTGAAAAAAGGGAACATGCTAAACAATAATAAAAAATATCATATTTTGCGGCAGCTATTCCTAGCTCGCTTCGTTCAACGCTTTCAACAATATATAATTTAATGTGCGTTTTTGTTTCATGCGCACTTATACAAAAGTATAGGCAGAGTAAAAACGAGAGCTTCAGTTCAGCAGAACAACGCTGCTGTTTGCTTTGCTGCTGCCAGAGAAGGAAAGCTTCACCGGACGCATGTACAATGCGAATTGAGTGAAATCGCATTCGAACTCGAACTGGGACCTCTATTTATATATATACTCTCTGTTTTTCGGACTAAAATTGTGTAAACTGTCAAATAAAATAGTTTGCCGAAATGCAGAAAAATTATCACATTCATATATATTGCAATATTCGAATTAATTTTCAAATTAACATTTACTATTAGTTTTTTACAATTTAACATGTTTGTGGTTTCCATTCCAATAGTTTTTATATATTTAAAGAAGTTTTTATGTTTTGCAATTTCTTTGCTAACTTGTAAACAGCTGATTTTAAGCTGTTTGACACTTTTACTATTTTTACCAGAAGAAATATCTCGGACTAAAACTTGCCACTTTTGACAGTGAGGGAAAGTTTTTACTCTCTCTCTATTGCACTCTCTTTTACCATTTTTCCAAGTACGGACTAAAACTGGTAAATTGGACTAAAACTTTAGAGTACGGGAACAGACCTAGTATTTATAGTTTTGATCGTTGCAATGATCTTCGACGACAATTCATTGGTGAAAGCGAGCTCTCGACGACAATATTTACTTGACGCGGATTCAAGAATGGGGGTGAATAATTTTGCTGGAATCAAACAAATGTTTTGCTTAAAAGCAAATCAGCAAAATTTTGCTCAATCACGGTGTGATTATAGAAAAAGATTGCTAAATTGTAATCAATCCTCATGTATTTAGGAAAAAGCTAAATTTTACTAAGTTATTATAAACTTCAAAAGCAATTTTGTAGCTCAAATAGCAAATTTTTACTAAACTCATGCAAATATTTGCTAAGTTATTATAAACTCAAATACCAAATTTTTGTTTAATTCAAGCCAATTTCTTCCAAACACACAAGCACTCGTTTATTCTTCGTATTAACAAAAAACATAGGCTAACTTTTCAAAACCCTTTGACAAATCGTCTCTGCTTGGGGCTTACTTTCAACCTGTTTTGGAATTTTCTGCGATCCCTGATGAGTGTTGCACTGTGTTGCTTGCTTGCAATTTGCACTGCAATAGTACCATCCATTGAATAACCAACAAGGTCCTATAGTTTCCAGGACAGAGCATTGCAATAAGTTATGCATAAGATCATAACACATCACAGTAATTGAAATTAAAAACACTGAAATAAAATTGTCAACCATTCAATCTTTTAAATTCAGAATTTCGACAAGTTTTTATAACAAATTATTTGCAATACTGCATATACACGGTTAGAAACCGGAATAAATTTTAATGCAAGCAAAGTATTGCAAAGATTTTTAATACAAAAAGTATTAAATTTAATACTTCTCAATTGATAACAAAATTTTTAAAATTATATTGTCTCACGTTTTAATACAGTTCAAATATTACAAACCTATTTTATACCTTTGGAATCAATTCGATACTATGGTAAATATTGTCTTTAATTTTTAAGACATGCTGTACTATATTTCAATAAAATTTGATATTAAATTTTAATGCAATTGAAATATTACAACAAAATTTTATACCCTTTGGCATTAATTTGATACTATGGTTATTATTATAATTCATTTTTAACGCAAAATTAGTATGAAAAATTAATATGAGCTGAGCATAAAATTTCAATACATATTTTTATTAAAAATCATTTTTAATATATGGCCAGTATATAATTTAAATACAATTTTGATGTGGTCATATATGTTAGCCAAAAAGTATTAAAATTTATTCCAAGAATTCTAACCATGTATATTTATACTACAATTAACAGCTCGCTCTTTTTGACACAATTTTTTAACAAGCATAGCAAAATTTATGGTGCGGTGAAAAAAACGTTTCCACCTGGATAATACCATGACCATTTCTAAAAATTGTAAACATTTTTTTGTATTTCATACAAAAACCACCTTCATCACTTGACTTACGGTATTAAAGCCTTTAAAGGCAGGTTATGAGTAACTGTTTAAAGAGAAAGGAATACACCGACTTTGTAGATTTTGCATAGATTATGGGTCTATATTCAAGGAACAAAAAACGTTTGCATGAAAAAAAATATGTAAGAAAAGAAATGGACCAATAATGTTTCTAAAATAAACAATTTATATCTTTTGATGTGATAAATTATAAAACTTTTGCAGTAGAAATTAGTTTAAAAGGTTCATCCAGCAGGAACATCAACATCAGCTCAAATCAGTTCCAAGCAATTATGGATAAACTAAGTCCGCTTGATACTTTATTGAAAGACGTGGCTGAAGCAAAAACTGAAATCGAAAAACTGACCAAAGATGTCTTGAGACTTCGCGCCGAATTAAGTGAGGTTAGAAAAGGACCCTGTTCTAAAAACGAAAATCTTTGTTAATGATTTCCTAACAAGAGACACCTTGAAGCTTTTTGGACACTTGGGATACCAGTACGTTTACACCAGAGGTAATACCATCTTCGCGAAACGAGCTGGAAACTCACGCGCTATGCAAGTGTTCACTGTTGGAGAGGGACAGCCATGGTGGGCTATCAATTATCATAGACGAACAATTTCAGTTCACGGTTGAAGAGGTGGTCAACGAATCCTACTGCCATGTTTTTCGAATAAAATTGCAAACAGTTAATGGTAAACCACAAATGGTTATCGGATACTATAAATTGCCGAAATGTTGAATGAGCACATTCTTTGAATTGTGTCCTTGTTGGCGATTCCAACATTGACTACCTATCATTCTCGTCAGATCATTATGCGTTTGACAATTTAGTTTCTATATACTGCCTACGCATGTGCCACAGGCTCATCACCCGGCCTGCAGACATCAATATACATCAATATACAGTCACAAACAAAACTCTATATGACTATACAAAAATAGCGGAACAATTGCTAGCTGACCTCGAAATAAAGAGCAGCGAAATAATATCATTGTCCGATTCTAATGCCGTATACGATGAATTTGAACGCATTATTTTTAACTCAATAAACTCAAACAAAACGCAAATAACTACCCGTATCAAGGTGAAATACCTCATGGCGCCATGGGTTAACGACAATTTCAAAGCTTTAGTGCACAAGAAATCAAACCAATATAAAGAACTAACGCGCCAAACTCAAAGGCACGATCTAAGGCTTCGACTTGAAGAGTTTACCAAGATAATAGCTAAAGCAAAAATGCATCTCACTGATGCTTATTACAAACAGCGACTCCTAGACGTCAAGGGCGATATTAAAAATACATGGAATGTACTCAATGGCTTAATCGCAAACGCAAAACAACAATAGTGGAGACCATTCAGGTGGCAAACTCGCTAAACAAAACTTTCGTCGAACGTGCTAGAGTCATAGCATCTGAAATCCAACGCTATGCCGATGATGATATCAACGCGTTTGGTACGCTCAGTAGCGCGCGAGAAGCATTTCACTTTAGTAAAGTTTGCGCAGAAGACTTTAAATATGTAATCCTTGATTTGAAGACCCACAAGGCAATGGGGGCTGACCAAACACCAGCAGCCATTCTAAAAAAGTCCTCCCGATCCTGCGCGGAAGTATTGGGACATCTTTTTTCTACAATTATAAAAACTGTTGTGTACCCTAATAAAATGAAATTACAGAAAGTCTTTCCCATGTATAAAGGCGGCGAAAAACAAAACCCAAAGAACTATAGACCAATTGCAGTCCTGCCAATTGTCAGTGGCGGATTTTGGAATTTTTCCGCCCTAGGCCCGACATTACCACCGCCTCTAACATATTAAACGTTTTTCTTACAATAGAACAAAACCATAAAAATTGTATTTTTCATTTTTTAAACACATTACATAGAGATTTATACAACATAATAAAAATAAAGAGTTTCATTGTATGCGTATACGTTCTCATAACATAGTTTTTGTACTAGATCTGTTTCAATTTTTAATAAGGCATCATAGTTGCACGTAAATAGTTTTTAATTCGTTTTAATGTAGAAAATGAGCGTTTTCTTAAACAGTTTTTTTCCCCTCTTCCTCTCAATCTTCATAAAGCTTGGGCATTTTTTAAATGAGTATGAATGACAAATAAAGTCCACAAACAAACGGATGTATGTGTCAACGAAAGAAATTTGTTTATAAAAACCAGAAACAAGATTAGCAGTGGAACTAACCCTTTGGACGAAATACAGTCAACTACTACACTAATCGTTCTGTCTTTTAGGAAAAATCGAACAAATGGTACATGGAACAGAGTTACCACCAACACCATATGGAATTAGTTTTGGCACAAGCGCTTTATGCCACACTCGGTCAAACGCCTTTAAAATATTAAGAGCAACAACCCTGTTCTCTCCGATAAAGTGAGCACATTGGTTCCATTTTTTGGTTAATAACTCTATAAGGTCACCAGTAGGCACTACGGAAACCATATTGACGATCGCTGAGCAGTTGGTTGTGCTCTAGGTAGTTCATAATGTAAAATTTTATTACGCTCTCCATAGCTTTAAAAAGCGTAGAGCATATCGTAATGGGTCGGCAGCTTGCAGGGTTCATGGCATCGCCATTTTTAGGTACTGGCTGCACATTTGCGACCTTCCCTTCCAACAAGATGAAAATACTCCTGTTATGTAGGAGATGTTTGAAAGGTTGCGCAAAAGCCGAGCCAGAGAAGAAGCACATATTTTAAGCACAATTGGTGGTATTCCATTAGGACCAGAAGCTTTGTTTATGTTTAGACTTGTAAGAAGCCTTTTAACTGCTCTCGTTCGAAAGTAAATTTCTTGCATTGCAGAAGATCAACCCTCAACAAAGGGCAGTGGCTATCCGAGAGAGTGAAACTTTGTGCAAACAATCCAGCCAACAGGTCCGCTTTATCAGCCGAGTTAGTAGAGATTTTGTCACCTTTTAAAAGAGTTGGAATCGATGGCAATGTCTGATTCTTTACTCTTTTAACAAATGTTCAACAATTTTTGCTCACTTCGGTGGGAAGTCTTGTGTTATTAGTATTCTTGTGGGAATACCAATTCTGAATGGCTCCCCTTTTTAGACATGACTGCAATCCTTAAAATCTCATTAAATCATGAGTGATCTTTCGGTTTAATGTTTCTCCTCTTATTGGCAATTAAAGACCGCATACCCCTTAATATATTTCTTGTACCATGACAGTGCGGCATTCTCTTTTATATCAGCAAAACATAATTTCCAATTGAAGTTGTTATAAAAATTATTTAAGTCAGTTCAATTTGCATTTCCATAAAACCATGCAGTCCTCTTCGAAAGTTGTATCGAATACTTAAACAAATTCACAGTGATATTTCCTGATTTCAATATACATCATAAAGATCATGAAAAATATTATTTATTTTTGGTGCAGAACTTTTTTTTTTTGTTTATATTCTTGCAAAAATATTTGAAGAAAACTTTTTAAGTGAACAAAAAATTTTCGAACACAAAACTTAAAGTTACATTTTAAATAAGCTATGATATTGTTCTGTCGTTTTTTAGATTTTTCTGTTTTTTTATCATAATAATTTATTTATCATAATAATTTATTTATTTAGTTTTATTATCATAATAATACCGCCCTTTAAATACACTCAACAAAACATTTAAAAAATGTTTCAATTCATTACCCTAATTTTTTATTTAATAATATCTTATAATAAGTCAGAAAGACCAACGATGCATTAATTGCATAACGTTATTCATTGATTTTTTTTTTAAATTACCGCCAATATAACCATATTAAAGTAATGCTTTCTGTAACCCAAAACGTAGTCGATTGCACGAGTGTTCTGCAACATTTTATTTATTGCCTGTAAGCGAAGTTTTTGTTTGTTAGTTTTTTCGGACACTTTCGGTCTTATGCATAATCTACAGTCAGGTTTCCGTCCTGGACATAGCTGTTCCTCTGCTCTGGTCAAAATTTTAGATGACATTAGAGTGCCATATGATATGGGCCATTTGAGCTTACTCTGCCTGTTAGACTTCTCTAAGGCGTTTGACACTGTGGATCACTCTCTGCTCTGTAAAAATCTCATGTCTATTTTTCCCATACATCTGTTCGTTTTATGTTCAACTACCTGAATGGCAGATCTCAAAGAGTAAGGATAAAAAACAACTTCTCATCTTATAAACGTACAACAAGTGGAGTTCCGCAAGGCTCTGTTTTAGGGCCGATTCTGTTTACTATGTTTATAAATGACATATTTAGTATATGTAATCATGTTACCATGCATGCTTATGCCGATGACTTGCAACTGTATATGTCCAGACCCATTGGTCTCTCTGAAGATTTATGCGCAAGAGTAAATGAAGATTTAAATATAGTAGCAAATTGAATCCTCTTAAATCTTATGTACTGCCGATCTCTAAAACCCCATATCAAAATCTTAATGTCCCCCCTATTTTCTTTAATGGCGTTGTGCTAAAATCTGTAAGTAAGGCCACTAATTTAGGCTTCAAAATAAACTCATTTTTGTCCTGTGAAGATCACGTAAACTCTAGCGTGAGTAAAATATACTATGTGCTTAGAAATCTCCGAATGACTGCAGCATTCGTACCTGTCGAAACTAGAAAAAAGCTTGTTCTACAAATGCTTATGCCAGTATTTTCTTATTCAGAAGTCGTTTACAGCAAACTCTACTCGAGATCTACACATAAAATGCAAGTGGCTTTCAATAATTGTACTCGTTATGTCTACGGTCTTCGGAGATTTGATCACATTTCACCTTTTAGCAACCAGTTATTAGGTCGTAGCTTACTCAGATATCTTGAAGCAAGAAATTGCATTTTCTTACATAAGATCATCCACTCTCACTGTCCAGGTTATCTTTTTAAAAAGTTAAAGTTTTGTAGGGCAAGCAGAAGCATGAATCTTGTTATTCCGAAGTACAACTTTCAAAACTCAAGCCGTTTGTTTTTCGTTAGCGCTATAAGACTTTATAACTCGCTTCCAAACTACATTTAAAGTATCTCCAACACTAAGTACTTTAAGCATATAATTTTCGAAGACTTCTCCTAACTCTTTTACTCCTTTTTTTATCCTATCTTTAACTACTATATAAACTTCTCTTTTCAAATTTTTGATACGTATATTATATTTGAATTGTGTTCTTATTCATTATTGTTCATTTTTAAGTTGGACATTTTTTGTTATATTGCAATAGTCTTTGCTTTAAAATTTCAAATAGTTTATTATATAAGTTATGTTCTGTTGTTATATATTCTAGATATGCGGCATGTAAAAGACTTAAGTCTTAAATGCCAATGTTATTTGCAAATAAATTGAAATTTTCTTAAACATTTGTCGCTCAACATTTGGCTGTTCAAAAATTTACAAAACTCGTCAAACTAGTTTATTGATTTATATTGAGATTCTTTATAAATTAGCCACGAAAATATTTTGCCGCTCTGTCAATTCGGCTGCAACCAAATAGATTCCGTTTCTAAAATTTTTCCTAAAAACTTTTCAGCCCACAAAAATTTTGTCGCCCCTAAAATGTTGCCGCCCGTGAGGCCTAGGCCTAAATACAGTACTGCCAATTGTTAATATCGTTGTGGAGAAAATGATGAAACAACAAATTGCAGTCTATATTGACAGAATTGGCTTGCTGTATAGACATCAGTATGGCTTTCGCTGCAAATCTGGAACGCAGCCGGCACTTATTCAAGCCGTAGAGGACGTATGCGTAAATCTTGATGGCGGATGTGTATAGGTTGGAGGCCTATTCCTGGACCTACAAAAAGCATTTGAATGTGTCGACCATGAGGTGCTAATAAAAAACTTATATTTGCGGGATTTAGCACAGATACCCTCAACTTAATGCTAAGCTATCTGACAGATAGACCGCAGTTTGTGGCGAATGGCAAAAACAATAGCTCTCTGGAAACCTGCCGTTATGGAGTGCCTCAAGGAAGCGTCTTAGGACCATTGCTTTTCCTCATCTTCATCAATGATACACAAAACATTAATCTTAATGGAAAGCTATTTTTGTTTGCTGATGACACCGCCTTGTTCTATCCATCTTACTCACGACAAGCATTGAAGACACATATTGAACATGATGTAACAATTCTGAATGAATTTTTTCGAATTTAATCGCATCTCAATGAATGCTGATAAACCCCAATTTGTCATATTCTCACCACGACGCAAGACAATTGACAATTGTGTCCTCAACATAAATGGCATAGTAGTTGTAGAGGAGACCTGCGTAAAATTTTTAGGACTAACAATGATGAACAATCTGAAGTGGAATGAGCACATTTTTTCGTTGCAGCACAAGGTTTCATCCGGCCTCGGACTATTGCCTCGGACTCTATAAAAGAAAATTTTTAGTCGATACGAAACTCACTATCTACATGTCTCTAGTTCACTCGCACCTAGCATACATGCCTATGGGTTGGGCGTACAAAAACATAGCTGAACTCAACAAGCTACAGCGCCTGCAGAACAAGTCCTTAAAAGCCGTTTTTAATATACATCCGCGATTCACCTCTCGACAGCTATACAGCCCTACATTCGGAGATATCTTGCCAGTCACGTCTCTTCATAAGTACCAACTCACTCTTCAGGTATTTAAAAACTTGAGGAACAACAACTACAATACTACGCAGCTGACAACGCGCACACATAGCATCAATACTAGAAATAGATCTGATTTGGTAGCGGCGAGATGCAAATTTTAGGTGACCAAGCAGCGATACCTGTATGCAGGCCTGACAGCCCATAATAGTTTACAATCTGTATGTAAGAACGCAATATCTATAGGCTTATTCAAACGCGAATTAAAGAGATATCTGATGGATTTATTTTAATTTAAAACTATCCATATGTAAACTTTGTGAATACTGTACATATACTTAGTATTAACGTGGAATTATAACATGCCAACGTAGCATGCTCCTTCAAAGCTCTTTATCTGAGCAATGGAGCTCAATATCAGCATTCTATGAATTCGAACCTTCTAAAATAAATAAATAAAAATAACAAAAAAATAAAAATGTGACATTTGAAAATAGAATTGTTAAGAAGAGTACATTTATGCTGTCAGTAAAATTATACACTTATGCAAAAACTTATCACCCGTTTCAGGAATCCAGTTTTTCTGCTTGCAAAGCCTATTGACAGCTGCTATGCATGTTATACTTTCAGGGTTTCTAGTGCAGCAACTATCTTTGTGTGTGCCCCTGTAGGCCAAGAGGAATTTAACTTTAGTCTTATTACCACGTCAGCAGAGGGGAGACAGGAAGGGCAGTTGCCCCCTAGACTTCAGCGAAAGAGACAAACTTTTATTATTATGAAAAATATTAATTAAATTTATTTTTTATTTATTTATTTATTTAAATGAAATACCATTATGAATAATAATATTACATGAGAAGAGGCACCAGCAACAAAGGCTGTCGCCCCAATTTTTTATTTAATTTATTACATTATTTTAGGAATTATAAAATTAAATAGAAAAATAATAGTTTTTCCTAAGTTTTTTTTCCATGTTTGTTTCTCACACAAAATATAAAACAACGAAACAAAAATAATAAATTTATTCATTTAGCGTTAACCTACATACTTAGATTTTTTATTTAAATAATACATTAAAGATATTTTAATATTTAAAATTTAACTATGAATAATAAGCCGAGCCCAAATTTAAAATATGCAATTTTTTATTGGCGGGCTTTTAAGCTCAGACAAGCAAAGGTCTTCATTTTTAAAATCTGTAATGTTTTCAAGGCTTTGAAGGCAAGGCAACACTTGCCGATTATATTTCACTGAGTTGGTGTGCCATCCAGAAATAGATTTTAAGTTATTCATCCAGAAAAGGGATTCCTAAAGTTTTCTTCTATCCTATGATTTCTGTAAGTTTTTGAGTTCCACAGAGTCACCACAGCTAAAATAGAAAAGTATGCTTATTAAACAAAATAGCAATAATCAGAAATTGTTGGAGTTAATAATGCGACACATGGATCTTATCTAGAATCTATTCCAACTCAAAGAATTTATTTTAGCCCACAGAAATACAGATTTCGTTTTCAAACTATTTTAGAGGTGCTTCCAATTTCTTCTTTCTTGGGATACGCTTCCGAATTTATCTATATCACCTTGCCCAAGGAACTGTTTTTGTCATCTATTTTGTACACACACTTTTAGCTATCTTCTTAAGCAACACATAGTGGTTTTAACGTAAAATTAAATAATTATTTTTATGTTGCGATATTTGTATATTGCGAATAATTTTATCAAAAGCATATTTTTCCAGTGTCCAAAGTTTGGTGGACATGAACTATTGTATGAGGCTTCTTGCTATAAAAATCTTAAAAACACTCTTGTGCTAAAAATGTAAAAAAAATTAACTACGCATAGCTGGTTATCTTCTTTCAACGAACAAAGCAAAGGCATAATCGTCACAAATATGGTTACAAAAAATAAAAAACTGCAAAGTTAAAAAACCATTCACCTTTTTTGACGTAGAATTACGTCTTACAGCACGGTTTGCAGGGGGGTCATTTTCACAAATTTTTTCAAGCTCATTTAACGATTATAGTTAACACTTTGGGGTATACCTACAGCCTTTAATATTCATCGTACAAAAAAAGAATATACGCCAAACTATTGGTTAGAGTACGAATGAAACGAAAATCTAACTTTGGGTTTTGTCACTTCTTTAATAAAGCCACAAAATAACAAAATTTGAGAAGATAAAATTCACATATTCGTTCGAGAAAAGTTAAACACAAGCTGCTTATGCTGTTGTTATGGTTGTTGGCTTAGTTGTGATTTTTGCTGTTGGTTTGCTTCACAATCGTGTTGTTTGTTGTTGCATTGCTTTTGTTGTTGTTATTAATATATATTTAAAATGTACATATATAAATACGCTGCACTTGCTTTGGTGTTTTTCTTATGTTATTGGTTTTGTGTACAGATACGTGCAGCTACAGAGCCAATATGTATTACTACTATGCAGGCTTGAAAACTCTATTTATTTTTTAAATATCATAATAAATTCGAACTACTTATATTATGTATTATATTTTTTCCATATTAAAAATCTATTTTGTTAGCTAAAATTTAAATTTTAAATTATTTTTAAAATATACAAAAAGTATAGGATGTTTAATACAGTAAAAATAAATAATTCATATTTTTCCGACAAATATTTCAATTTATTAAACATAATTTTGGGTTGCATTAAACCACCATAAAAATGAACAAGATCAACAAATTCATCACTAATAATATCAAACGAAAAATTATTATACAAAACAAATTTGTTTTTAAATAATGTTCATTTGGAAGATGAAATGCTTGAAAGTAGTTTTGATAGATATTATTAAAAAAAAACAACCATTATTTTTTCCATTACTGTATAAAAAGGAATTCTACGTCTATGCTTACGATACTATCGAAACTGTGTCTTTTTTCTTTGATTTGAACACAGTGACACCTTTTTCTAACTTTTAAATTATATGACTCATTAAAATATATGTAAATCCTTAAAAGCAATTGTTGGTGAAAGTTTTTTATGGGAGGTTTACGAGGCAGAAAGTATTTTTCTTTATTTTTATATATATGAATGTATGTTTAAGACTACCGTCAAAAATATGCGATTGCTGCCATGAGGAGCAACAAGAGAGCGCTCTTTTGCTATTTTATTGGATCGAAAAGTTAACATTTGTGCCCTTCTGTGCTCCCTTACTGTTTTATAAGATCAATAGCGAGCAATTAATAAAAAAAAAAGAAAATAAAGGGAGGCATGTGCTTTTTAGGGAACTCTATCATTATTTTCTGTGAAAAAAAAAATATTTTAAATCTTCCTTTGCTGATCCGTTTGGATCATTTATTGATCGCTCCTTTTGAGCTCCTCTGGGATATTAAAAGGAGCGCTACCCTTCCTAATTAACAAAAATAACTAAATGACTTAATCGATTAACTCTTTATTTTATCATGATTGATGCTACCATTAACATGATTGATTTAAAACTTCGAGTTCAAAGAATTGTAAAGTGGTCATGATTAACTTTATCATGGATTTGATTATTTTATTACCTTCCAGTTAGGAATTTTAAAATAAACATTTTTGATCTTTCCTGAAGGTGATCGTTTTGATAAAGGTCCGTTTGGAAATTGACATCGCTACATCGTCGTTCAGAAAAACAACAAGCTGCAAGCTCGCTTCAGAAACGCAAAACGATTTTGTACACATGCCTACTACAACACATCCACTCCCGCAGCAGCTAAAACACTCTTAACCATTTTTTCTCCGGTAGCAGCCACTGCATCCCGCGTTCAGCTCTACACTTTCAGTCAACCCTCTTTTTGGGTCCTATGGATGGCCTATATTTTTTTAATAATCAATATTAATCATTGTAATATCAAGCATTTTTCTATTAAAATCAATAGCAATCATCTTTGATTTGTGTATAAAGAAGAAAAAAAATGGGAAAACAAATTCTAAAAATCTGATATAATTTCCTTTATATAGCTTATAGAGCACCCTTTCAATATATCTTATTTTCAAGACAGCATTAAATCTATTTAAAAATAACTTAATTTTTGTACTTTACTTGAAACATTTGACTGATGGCTTTATATCCTGAAAAGATGCCGTTATTACTTTTGAATCAAAAGTATTTACATTTTCTGCTACTTCTTCCGATTTCTTTACTGATGCAGCATTTGCTGCAGCTATCTTCACATTTCCGTTGGTCAGACTTCTTGATGAATCAAGTCGATTGGAAAGCGAAGTGTGACGATTATTAACTGACTGCAACATATAGGTAATATTTTTGTTAAGTCAAATCACTAAGATACTTGCAAGGAATGCTAGCTTACTTACAGCTTTGTTGTTGCCCCTTCCTCGTATATTAAACACACCGTAAACAATCGGATTCATACAGGAATTTGTCGAGGCGAAAATGAACAATCCTTTTCGCACCAACGAACTGACCTTGTCCACAGATGTCTTATCCAACCAGTACCACATACAGATAATGTAGTATGGTGTCCAACAGATAATAAATACGATAACGATCATAATCGTCATTTTGAGAGTTCGTTTCTTGGCGCGTCCCAGCACATCATCGTTCGAGCGTCGAAAACGTTCTAGAAAATTTAACATTATTTTGCTATGGCGATTATTGATTGCTTTTATTACCCATGCCCTTGAGGATGCGTTGGCTCTTGCGATAGATTTCTAAGTAAATGGCGCCATAACAGTAAATAAATGTGATCAGAGGACATGCATACATGGCACACATATTGGCCACATTGTAAAGTAGCTTGTGATATTCACTGTAGAACGAGTGGAAAGTAACACATTGATAATAGCCCTTAACAGCTGGATGCTCCTCCAAATGAAAGAGAAAGGCCTACAGAAATTTAACCGTTCAAAACCACAAAGCTATGATGAAAAGAGGATCAAATATAGCATACCTGTGGCAAACTGCAGACCACAGAGCCAATCCAGGCAATAACGAGCATGATCCGTCCTCGATCACTCGACAGCTTCAATGGTTTCAATATGGCAAAGTATCTGCAATTAAGAAAGCATTCATAGATTGGCCTTAAGCTTTGTTCCTTAAACAAATATTTTCCTTTTCTACGAGACTCACCTATCAATCGATATGCACACTAGCACAAAGCTGGACAAATACAAGCCAAATACGCGAAAGAAACTCATAATGCGGCACATGAAATCCGTTGACTTCCACTGCACTGTATAGGCCCACGCAATCTCCAGTGGCATTAGCAGAAAAGTTACCATCAAATCAGCGATAGCCAAGTGCATTAGCATGATGTCTATGCGGGATGGACCACGCAAACGCCTCTTTGTGAGCAGATACAGAACCGTCGAATTTCCAATCGTTGAGATCACAAACAGAATACTAATAGAAAATGATCATATCAGACTTTGCTGGATTGTAAATGCAAGGAACCGGTCGTTATTCTAGTGTTTACTTAAGAATTTCTCAATTTTGTAACTGCAGGAAGTAACGTCACGGTGTTTTAAAAGATATTTTTAAGTTCATAAAAATTCCAGTACCGAAATAGCTTACTAGATATAAACAAATTAACACCAAAATAGACATAAACAAAATAAGGGGGAAATACTCGTGTCAAGTATAATAACAATTAAATAAAAATGTTTTCATATTTTGTTGTAAGCTTTAAAAACTTATGCCATTGAGTTATTTAAAAACAACTGCGTCTATTCGCAGGAAATTGCAACTTGTAATACTACATATATCTTACTTCTTTTGTTCGGCTCTCAAAAGATGTGATAATTCTTATGAATAAATTGAAATTGTAAACTAAAATAAATGGAATTTTAAATAGACAGAACGAAAAACTGCGTTTTACGCATTTCCAACAAAATTACAGAAAACCTTCAACAATTTGTAAATGCTTTTTTTTATTTCTATTCAAATTTCTTTTTCTATTCTATTGAACATTGTTTTGGCAGCCAGCAATCTTATTTTCTCAACACTCACCTGTACACCGTTATCGACAGTCTGTGTCCATCGTTAAATATCATATCCTTCGAGTAGTGCATAGTTCCATTCGTTTCGTTGACATTGGACCAATCGGCTAAAATCCGATGATCATAAATTTTCTCATTTACCTCAGATTGCGACATTTTCTTGCTAGTGTCTCGCGACACAGATCGCTAATCATCGATGAAAAATGTTCTCTATCGAAAATCCGCTCGCTCGTCGTCCAATGGTGCGATTATTAATTGCCTCGAACCTTGAACGCTGTGAGTGAAGCAAGTTATTTCTAATTCGTAGGACAGCAATGAATTCGAGTTACATTTTTCGTTATTAATTTTGCGTTTTGAAAATTTATCTGCATTCTTAACAAACATAGAAACAATGCGACGATCGATTGAAACTTTTTATTAGATTAAATGTTTGATAAATTTAAAATTTTCAAAATCTCTGCAGTTTAAATATAATTAATAAATCAATAGATAGATAAATTAAACCGTCTCACGCAAACAAGTATTTAAAGCTGATGGACACGAAAGGCTGGCTCCCGTAGGGTCTTTTAGACTTGCACATATATTTAATATTTGAAATGTTATTTGTTGGGTTTGTTCGCGCGATCGATAGATTTTGGAACGGCTTTAAAAAGCAAACACAAGCACGAGTATTTAGCTGCGGGTGCTACATTAATTCAAACATTTCAAGATATATTCCAATGTTTTGTTTTTGTTTATTTACATAACACTTCATTTCCATACATAGGCGCAGGTGACGCAAAAGACGTTCCAAATTCTGTATAAACACTTTCAATATCTATTTAAAAAACTTGAAAATTATTATGACACTCGGTTCTGTCTTTATATGTATAAGCAACAGTTGGTTCTAAAGTTAACTGTTTCAGGATTATTAAAACCAGCCGCTCCAAAGACTACAAAGAATATTTATGTTTATCTATTAAGTTTCAGAGTTCAACGGAGTATCCTTTGGCCAAGCCTAAAACTTCTAATTGCAGTTATATCGAGGATCAGTCAACTGTAGCTTTCACAGTTTTAACACTAACAGCAGCTCGTTGCTCGCAGTGATCTTGTAGGTTACTGATGAAGCACGGTGCTGTCTGCCCTGCTGCGTCTTCGGATGCTCGTCTAGCAATCGCATGAAAAGCAGAGATAATCTAATTATTTAGTTTATTCGATTGAATAGAGTATGGAATGGAAGTACAAAAAAATAATCTATGTTTTTGTTTTCATTACTTTTTATTGAGTTTCCAGCTTAACGAGTATAGGTTTTTTTCAGCTTCTTCATCCGCTTATAGACAGTTTTAAGAGATAAGCTAGCACACTGATTTTTATTTTGGCATTTTGTGATGTGACCCTATCACCGCCCGCACACTCAGCAATGATTGTGTGTGTTGCTCAAAGTTCGATTTGCGACATGCGAGGAAAAGGCTGAGATGAGATGAGATCGCTGGCGGTACTTATTCAAGTGCCTAGCCACAAGACGGTTCCGCGATACTTTGGAGAGCGTTATCAGTGTGAAAAAAAAAACGTTTTCAAACTTTTGAAAGCAAGGTGACACAGATTTTGAAAATTTATATAATTTACTATCGGTCTGTCTGACTGCTTCGTTGCTTGACTGACTAGCTGGATGGCTGATTCCGTCTTGTCGACGGATTAAATGCGCAAAATGCGAAAATTTAACTCGCACGTTTAACTGGCACATCCGTGCGTTATTGAAGGCGCCTACGTTGATGTTCGTTACTTTTATAAATTCGTCCACTTCCCCTCGCACACATGCGAGCAAACATGCAAATGAAAACAAAAATATTTTTGTATGTAAAGGAAAACTAAGGAAAAACACAAAAACAGAAATCAATTGTTTATAATTGTGCGAAACAACTAACACAACACACAACAAATTCGTGCAAGTAGCAAGAGATAGCAAAGAGATAACAAAGCAGGCACCAAGACCGGCGCACGGATATTCTGGGGAAAGCCAAATAGACAGGCATGCGGAAAAACTTTTTTGCACTTGACATGGAAATGAACACTTGTAGTCCACGGGCTGTCACATTAAACGCTCTTAATGAGCCCAATATGCGGCATTTAATACCGCACCACCCAGCATTGGAATGTCCTTTCGTGCAGCATTTCCATCAGTCCTTGGCCGTCAGCAGTCGCAAAGGCCACGGTTTATCTATTGTTCCTTTGTTGGTTGGGTTCCGATAACCAATACAATCAAATGTCAAATTAAAGGCACACACAGATGTTAGCTGATGATAAATTTTTCTCTCTCTCTTGCTCGATACTTATTTGTCAGTGATGGATTCGAGCTCCATACGACTTAACGAGACAATGGCACATAACTGCTGTTAAATGTTGAACAAAAGTATTTTATGAAACAAAATATAAGAATATTTTTATACAAATTTTTACTACAAAAATTTAAATTTACAAAATTTTTTGTATGACCTTAGATATTAATTACTGTTCCAAAAGTTCTAGAGCTGAATGCTGTTAAAGCAACCTCAAACTTTTTGCTAATATATCCAGCTACACCGTTGACATAAATAATTGTCTGACGTTGCTGTCTATTTGGTTATTCCAGCCCTCATACTCCTCGGATGTAGAGCAGGACAGCATTATGTATTTTCAATAACAAACCAACTGTTGACCACCGATGTTCTACTTACTTAAAGTTTTTGGTCATGCTTTTAATATTTTAATCTACCAAATATTCTTGCAGATATTTTTCTCCCGACCACCCACTTGGGTGGATTTTGTGAGTATTACAAAAATTATTGAAGCATATTAATGCAGTTGTTTCGGTTGTGACGTAGAGGATGAAAATGGTTTGAATACTACTTATAGAGATAATTACCAGACCTACCATTTTTAACGTCACCTTTTCTATTTTTTTGGATTCGCCCGGAGGTATGAATCTTCCAAAGATACGTATACCCGACCTATACGCATGCACGATTTACATTCTAGATCCTGCCCGGATCAGCCGGGACAGACAGAATGCACCTACGTACTAAACATACCCCCTATTGGCAATTAGAATTTTCCACTAAGAACATAAATTGGCTTTTCAGCGGAATTTAAAAATTTAATATATATCAAACGCGTATTTAGGTTTATTTAATTCTATATAAATAAGCAACATCGAATTCAATTATAGTGGTTATCAATTTAAGGTAATCGAAAAACAATCCTGATTTCAAAAACAATCCAAAACACTTTACTCATTTTAACTGGTTTGCGGCCATTGTCCAACCCAAGGACCTACGTGGAAATGAGATAAATCTCATATCCGCCAAATCAAAATCCCAATAAGTTGGATATGCATTTGGGCCAACGCAGGTATAAACTTGTGTGGAAAAGAGATATACTCTGGCACACCAATCCAGGTGATAAAGCGAGCTCAGTCTAATTTCAAATCAGGAAGCCACGTAAGCACGTAAATCACAATTCAATTTAAAATTAAAATATTGAATAATTAAAAAGCAAGTTTTAAAAACGATTCTTATTTGATGGTGCTTACTTTATAAAACATAATATCGAGACAAAAAGAAGAAACAGAACAATCTCAATTACCGATATTGCATTGTTATAAAACTGTGTTAGGTATAATAGGATGAAGTTAAATTGATTTAATTATTTAAATGTAATATAATTTTCCGTTTAAAGACGTCTACCGAATCAGAAAAATTAATCATGTTGAAGTTATTATTGAAATCACTGCACGTACATCGTAAAGGTTCATGAACAGCGTAATTAGAATTGCACTGACTCAACTTGAAAAACAAAAAATGTCTAGTTCCTCTCCTTGGGATATTAGAATTTAGAGCTGAGATGAGATATTCCGAATTAATCTCGCCACGAAGTAATTTATACAGAAACATGACATTAAGCATCATTCTTCTGCTTCTTAGGGAAGGTAGTAAAATCATTTTAAGTCGTATTTCATACGATGGAAGCATAATATTGGAATTCCAACGACTATGACGTAAAGCAAAAAGTAAAAACTGTTTTTGAACGGATTCTATGGCGTCGATGTAGACATTATGTTGTGGGTTCCATATAACTGATGCATATTCAAGAATTGGCCTTACGAGAGAGGTATATAATAATTTAGTAGTAAAGGGATCACTGAATTCTTTAGCCCTTCTTTTAATGAAACCAAGGACTCCTCTTGCCTCATTTATCACCACATTAACGTGGAGATTGAAGCGAAGTTTTGAATCCATAATAACACCAAGATCGAGAAAACTGGAAACTATTTCTAAGTTAGTGTTATTTATAGAGTATTTTATGTTATTAGCAGATCTACGCGAGAATGTCATTTGCTTACATTTTTTTAAGTTAAGATTTAATATATTTAAGCTACACCAGTCCACAAGTCTATTTAGATCAGATTGTAAAAGATGTCGTTCTTCGAGTGATTTGTAACAAAGAAAAAGTTTCACATCGTCAGCGTACATTAAGACGTTACAGTGTTTTATTACCGAAGGAAGATCATTAATGAATAGTAAAAACAAAACCGGTCCAAGATGACTGCCCTGAGGTACGCCAGAAGTGACCGAAATACTTTTTGAAAGAGAATTCTTATATAAAACTCTTTGAGTACGTCTAGATAAATACGAATTTATCCAATTTAATAATGTGACAGGAAACCCAATAAGGTGGCGTTTTTTCAAAAAAAAGATTATGATTAACTCTGTCGAAGGCTTTGCTAAAGTCCGTATAAATAACATCAGTCTGCAGTCCCAAAGTAAAACCATTTATAACACGCGTTAGGGATATTCGATACACATCGATGCATCGGATTTACTCGATGTTTACAATTCGATACATCGACCTTATGCGATGTTTTGAAAACCTTTTGATATACTCGATGGATCGATGTATTTTCATATAACATCGAATGAATTTTAACCACCAATTTTAACCAATGAAATTATTATATAAAAAATAAATAAAGAAAAATAATTAAAAAGGAAACACTGGAAATAGGTTATTAATACTGGAATTTCTATGGTTGTAGAGGCTTTTTTATTTTTATTTTTTGTAATAATTATGACCAATATTCTTATATATTGACCTTATTTATTAGAATAACCAATATTCTTATGTTTATTGCGTTTATGTTTTTTAAAAAACAACAACTGAATCAGAGAATGATTGTAAAAAATGTTGTTTTTCTTTTCCTTAGTTACGGATAATAGGCATGCGGACAAGGACAGGGGTTTTGTAGGAGCTTCTAATAAATTAAAATAATCATAGTTAAAAATAGTTAAGAAAGGGGCTGACTTTAGCATTGTGATGCAATGCTAGAAAAAGTACTCGATTTTTAGAAAACATCGATGTTTCTCAACGATATATCGACAAGTATCGATGCCGATTACATCGAAAAAAACATCCATGTATTTTTCAAGTGGACACCCCTAACACGCGTAGTAAACTCCAAGAGGTTTGTTGTAGTGGACCTACCCTTCAGAAAACCATGTTGAGAGACAGAAATGGTGGAAGACACGGAGTGGGAGTGGCTTTTGATGGATAATTCGTAACAAGAAGAAGAGGAAAAATTTAATTTCAAATTAATCCATTCGTATTTGTTCTTTACCCGAATCTGTAGAATTAGAATAGTTCTTTAAGGTGAAATTGCATGTTAAAAAGAAATGGACTCAGTTAAAAAAACATTTATTGTGAAAAGACTTTAATACATAGAGATGTGGAAATTAAATATTTCCACGAGAAATATAATAAAAATTGTATTTGTACGTTTGAATAATTTATTAGATACTGAAAAATTTTGAAATATTTTTATACATTTTAAATATGAAAACTTAATTCTAAAAAATACAAAAAGAACTTAAAAACTAAGTGGTTTTAAAACAAAGTGTTTTACATACAATTGAAACAATATTAAAATGTAATAATAAGATAACACTACATTATTCCCCCTCCTAATTCCCCCTTCCTAATTGTGGAAATTATATTTTTTTTACGAGAAATATAATAAAAATTGTATTTGTACGTTTGAATAATTTATTAGATACTGAAAAATTTTGAAATATTTTTATACATTTTAAATATGAAAACTTAATTCTAAAAAATACAAAAAGAACTTAAAAACTAAGTGGTTTTAAAACAAAGTGTTTTACATACAATTGAAACAATATTAAAATGTAATAATAAGATAACACTACATTATTCCCCCTCCAAAGAATTCGGTATTAGTCTTACCGTGTTTGCTAATAAATTAAAATGAACTGTCTTAGCTGATTTATTTGCATTAAAAAGTGTTTTTGAAACATTAATGTTAACAAAAGCTGGCTTAATTCGATCAATATTAACCGTTATAATATTTTTGTTTTTAAGAATTTTAAAAAATTTTGGAGACTTTTCTAATACTTTGAATGGTCCGTCGTATGGCTCTTGAAGTGGTTTTTTAATAGTGTCATTGCGAACAAATACAAACTCACAAGTTTTGAGTGATTCTGGCACAAATTGTTTAAAATTCTGATTATGATGTGAAATATGTGCTTGATTATTAGCAACAATATCTTTAAGTTTGAACAAAGTTTCTGATGGACTGAATTTTTGCTCACTAGGAATGACTAACTGACTTGGCAATCTGAGTGTTTGACCATAAACCATTTCAGCAGGGGATGCTTTAACATCTTCTTTAAACGTGGATCTTAGCCCTAATAGAACTAGTGGTAATTCTGAGTACCAATTGTTTTGGTTATTGCTCGCTATAAGAGAAGCTTTGAGTTGACGATGGAAACGTTCTATCATCCCATTAGCTTGTGGGTGATAAGCTGAAGTTTTGATGTGTTTGCAACCAAATTTGGTAATAAAATTTTTGAATGTAGTTGATGTAAACTGAGGTCCTCGATCAGAAGTAATTTCCAGAGGAACCCCAAAGCGTGATATAAACTCTCTTTGGAACGTGTCAACAATAATATTAGCCCTTGTATCTTTAAGAGGATAAACCTCAGGCCAACGTGTGTTCCTGTCAATTATGGTAAACAAATATCGGTAACCATTTGAAATCGGTAATGGGCCAACCAAGTCAATATGAATATGTTCAAAACGACCGCTCGGAATGTTTATCTTGTGAGGTAGTGTTTTAGTGTGTCTATGTACCTTAGATTTTTGACATCTAATACATTCTTGAGTCCATTTGTTTATTTGTGTGTTCATGTTAGGCCAAAAATATCGTTGTGTGATTAGTCGTCTAGTACCTCTAGTTCCTGGATGTGAAATGTTATGTATTTGATCAAAAACTCTTTTCCGTAGTGTTTGGGGAATGTATGGTCTTGTATTATTTGTAGAATTTTCACACCAAATTTTTATGTTTAAAAACGGAATATCAACTTGTTCAAACTTGTAAGTTGTTTTGTCTGTTATGCTCTTGAGTTCTGTGTCAATGATTTGTTCCTGATGTAATTGTTTGAGATCAAGGTCGGGTGTTCTAACTTCTGTTACCTCGCATCTTGAAAGTGCATCTGCTACTGAGTTGTCTGTACCCTTAATGTGTAATATTGTGTTAGTGAATTGTGCTATGTATTCAAGGTGTCGTGTTTGTCTAGGACTACGTTCGGTTTTAGAAGATAATGCATTAACTAAAGGTTTGTGATCTGTGAAAACTGTAAAAATGTTACCTTCCAGGAAGTGTCGAAAATGTTTAATAGTTAAGTAAATCGCAAGTAATTCTCTGTCAAATGTACTATATTTCGTTTCAGCAGGTGAAAGTTTCTTAGAGAAGAAAGCTATAGGCTCAAGTTTATTGTTATGTTCTTGTTGTAAAACGCCACCTATTGCGGTAATGGATGCATCTACAGCAATCGACAGTTGTGCCTTACTATTAACATGGTTAATAAGTGTTTGCGTGGCAAAACTGTCTTTGATTGTTGTAAATGCATGTAAAGTAGTGTCTGTCCACTGTAAATGTTTGCTTTTAGTTTTCGAAGCTGTTGTTACCATGTCATAAATGGATTCAAGCATGTGTGCGAGTTTAGGAATGCACCTGTGGTAGTAATTTGTCATACCTATAAATTTTTGCATGTGTTTGACTGTTACCGGTTGTGGATAAACTTGAATGCATTTAACACGTTCTTGTGACGGACGTATTCCGTGTTTAGATATGTTGTAGCTAAGAAAGTCAATGTTATCAACTCCGAATACACATTTGTTAGGTTTTATGTTTAAACCGTAATCATTGAGTCTTCTAAAAACTTGCGTTAAATGTTCGAAATGTTGTGTTTCTGTCTCACTAGCAATCAAGATGTCATCTAAGTATACGAAAATAAAATCTAGTCCATGTAGCACTTCATTAATGAACCTCTGGAATGTCTGGGCTGAGTTCCTCAAGCCAAATGGCATACGGAGGAACTCGAACATCCCAAAAGGTGTAGTGATTGCTGTCTTGTGTATGTCGTTAGGTGCCATTGGTATTTGATGATATGCTCTGACTAAATCGAGTTTTGAGTATTGATGAGCTCGTTGGTATCGTTGGTCCGGTTTCGACAGGATCGCCAATTGTGGAAATTATATTTTTTTTACGAGAAATATAATAAAAATTGTATTTGTACGTTTGAATAATTTATTAGATACTGAAAAATTTTGAAATATTTTTATACATTTTAAATATGAAAACTTAATTCTAAAAAATACAAAAAGAACTTAAAAACTAAGTGGTTTTAAAACAAAGTGTTTTACATACAATTGAAACAATATTAAAATGTAATAATAAGATAACACTACATTGACTTACCCGAGTCGTTTTTACCCGAGGTCAACATATTTTGGTCCTAATTTATCTTTGGTACTGGAAACTTTGGTCAAAATGCAAATTAATAAGGGTGCTTGTCGCTACAACCTATACTAGAATTATTAAGTTTGGTGGAATTGTAATAATTTAGCGCGAATTTACAAAAAATCAGTAATTTTTAACCCTTTAGATCACCGTAGAAGGGCAAATTGTAACCAAACTTAATAATTCTAGTATGAGTTGTAGCAGCAAGTACGCTTATAATATGCACTTTAATTTTCTTGTTTCAGATAAAATGGGACCAAAATAGCTTGACCCCGGCTGAAAACGACTACTTGTTTAAACCCTTAATGGCCACAAAGGGGGAATATGTACCCCAGGCCAAATTAAACTTAATTAAAAAGTACGAAAATCATTTTTGTCGCACCATCAATAAGTTGTCAAGAAATGTAACGATGAATTTTGGAAGGTGGGGTACTTAATTACCATAGTGTAATTCGTATTATTTTTTTCTGAATCAATGAATTTTTTGTGTCAATCCATTCCATGTGTCAAGGAAATAAAAAAAGGCAAATAAACAATATTTTTCTTTAAAAGATCAAAGAACCAAGGCATGCGCCTTATACAAACAAGGTTTGGTCTTTAACCTGAAAGGAAAGGGATAGATTTATTCAGAGGAATTGATTGGAACGATACGTGAATTATTGATTAGGCAAAACAACCGTGAAAGACAATTTGAATTTTATTTATTTATTTATTCGTTAAGCTTAATACAAGCTGATTGACTAAGAACTAATCTTATGTTAACAGGGTCTTAACTTATTCTAACAGGGTTTATTTTTTTCCCCCCTTTAATCGAGGCTAGTGTTATGCCTTAACCTCGGCAAGCATTTCCAGCCCTTAGTTGTTCAGTACAGTTTATTTGTGGATTTTTTTTTTAGTTTTCTATAATTCTTAAATGTAGGAAAGAACAAAGAAAGTGAAAAGAACCATACCCGAGCCCGGACTCGAACCAGGGACCTCTGGGTTGATAGTCTAGCGCACTTTCCACTAGACTACAAAGGCCGATTTTACTCTACATATTGGTATTTCCAAACTGGCGTTACGGACGATTTGTACAAAGAAGTATTAAAAAAAATAATGAAAATGTCTAATTTTTAAAAAGGTTTTTTTATATTTGCGTACTAAGTAGCATTGTATTAAGTAAAAGCAATGACAACAATCGATCCCAAGGATTTTAAGATATAAGCAAAACTATGTGCTGGCGTTGCGTTACAAAAACGGAATTGATTTTTGACTTGGATTGCAAAATTTGCAAAACTATCTGAATTGGACAAGACTTTTTGTATACTTACAACTTTTTTTAGAAGGGCTTTAAATAACATGAATTTATTTTGCATGTGTTCAAATTTAAAAACCTTCTCTGATTTTTTTTTTTTTTATTATTAGGCTTTTTGATCAGGCGTTACGTTACTTAAATTTCCATTGTAGTTTAATTGAGTAATGAGGTAATTAAGTAGTTAAGTAATTATGTAATTTAGTACTTGAAAACAAATTTAATATACTGTCCTCCTGCATCAACCATTTTTTCATTATCCTTAGCTAATGCCTTCCATTTTTACTAAAACCAAAAGTGTACGAAACATTTACTAAACATTTACGAAAAAGAAAAACTACATTTGTGAAACAGTGCAGATGATTTGATTATCATGGTTAATGAATAAATGTAGAAATTAGTGATGGGAACTATCGAATAAAAATATTCGAATTATTCGAAAGTTCAAAATCATTCATTCATTCGATAGTTTTTTTTTTTTATTCGATAGTTTTTTCATTTGCACTTCGTTTGCTTACCTTCAATTGATTGGACGAATCTTGAGTACTGCAAATTAAACTGAAAAGGTACGTTTAACAACACTGCTTGATTTGTGTTTAAATGAAAATTATAGTGAAATCACACCAGTTAAAAGCTATTTATTTTCTAAGTCGAATAAATGAAAACTTGAATTGATAGCAAAAATCATTTGATAGTTCTGTGTTCTTGCTATACTATTTTTATAATTCAAATAAATGAATAATTTATTCGATTGCAAAAAATCGTACGATAGTTATTTGCACTAGTTACTATTTTTTGTTTCGAATAAATGAGTGAATTATTCGACAGTTTAAATCATTCGATAGTTTCGTGCACTATTTACTATTTTTTTAAAATAAATGAATGAACGAAATATTCGAACGAATTGTTCGATAGTTTAAATCATTCAATAGTTAACTATCGATAGTTGTTATCACTCGATAGTGCCCATCACTAGTAGAAATGGCTTAAATTAATAAAATTAAAATGTTTCTTTTGGATAATATCATCAAATAATAAGTTTTGAATAAGTTTTAATTTTTTGGTCACGGTAGACTTTTCTGTGGAAATGCCCATATGGGACATTCTTTGTCAAACCGGTCAACAAAAAGATCGACTGACGCCAATCGTGCTGATAAGAATATGATTATGGGATGCAATCCCGGGATTTTGGGATTCCGAAGTTTTTCCAATCCCGACAGTTTTAAATTTTAAATTTAAATTAAATTTTCAACAAAAGTTTATACAAAAATATATTTTAAAAAAATTATAAAAATTATAAAACAAAAATTTATAAAAATATAGTATAGGAAGAATTAACTACAAAAATCCTCTTCATCTTCTGGTTGGTTGGTTGGTTTAGATGGTGATTCTACCTACAAGTAGGATCCAAGTAGCCAGGCCCTACCAGAGGGGAGGGCAGAAGGGGCTCGAAAAAATTTTCAAATGAAAAAATTCCTGCTGGACTATTAAATATAGAAATGTAGTATAGGAATTCCATTCAAATTTACTTGTAACCGATCGATGAAAATTGAGTCTGACATAGAAAAATATTATGGAGTCAACGTGTTTTTAGCAATTATTGATTCCATTTTATATGGTCTAAGAAAGCAATTTCAAATACTTGAAATTTGTTTTCATTCCTCTATCAATGTAATAAACTGAGCTGCGAAGACCTGTAGTCAGCAGCACAAACATATCAGAAAACGTTCTCGAAAGAAGTATCGCGTGAGAAAATTATATTTCTCAAAAAAATACACTCAGTCAACTTTAAGAAGAATTGTAAGCCAAAGAATCTATTTCAGGAAATATATCATCTTTTTAGATTACGGCGCATGCATGCTTATATTAGAGTGGTGCCTATTTGTTTCCGGAAGTTATGAATAACGGAACGGAGTTTGATTTCTTTACAAAACAGAAGGAAATTGGGAAATATTCATAAAAAATATTGACATTAAAACGTGCCACAAGTGATTTTAAAGATGAAAATCTGATTTATATGGGCAAAAGTCAACTTTTTTTCAAAAATTTGAAGAAGATCGGTACGCATCACGTTTTTCAATTAATTTTTCTTCAAAATGAGTTATTAAACTTGAAAATTTGACAAAAACTACCTGAGTTGTAATATATTAATCTTTGAAAAGATATCGCGAAAATCCAAATTAGACGATGTTTCAATAAAATACAGTGGTATTTTTTTAACTTGATTTTTTTTTTTAAATCCTTAAAGTAGCATTGACAAATCCTAGGAACTTGACTTCTTTCAAAAATTCCTTAAAGTGGCCTTACTGGCATATCGAACAAACAAACAAATCATAACATAATCGGAAGAAAATTAAAAATATTTTTTTGAGATTTATTAAAGTAATTTTAAATGAGAACTATTTGTTTTTCGATTTTGTATGATTTTTCTTGTGTTTAGCGACTTTTCATACGTCCTTGCGGCGGCAAAAGGGTCTCTTTTAAAAAATGTTTACAAAGCGCTACTTACAACTACTTTGAACAACTTACTACTTACCCTACTTTGAAGACTAAAATACCGTTTTTCAAAATATTTTGCTACTAAAAATAATATATTGATATTAAAATTAAGTCATGGCCACGACATATTTTACATGTATGGTAACACGGTGAGGGTGGCATATTTTTTCAAACCTAGAGCACCGACTGGGGTAAATTCGCCTCTGGTCCAACCATTTGACAAAATCGTTTAAATGTCCTTTCCATGTTGAACATAAGTCCGGATATAGCAAGAAAATTCATTTTTTCAGTTATAAAAGATGCGTTTTCACAACAAAAAGCTAAAAAAACAATTCTTAAATAATGTTTTATCTAATATTGAACTAATTTTTTTAATAAACAAGTCGTGTACACATTTAATAATTTTTTTTAAGAGGTTGGGGGCCCCAAAAAATTCGTGCCCCGGGCCCCTCACGGGCTCTGAAAGGCCCTGCAAGTAGCTCTAGTGAGCCGTTTTGATACCATAACCTCGTGTTTCTGTTAGTTGAGTGGGTAACGCACTGTTAGGTTAGGAGATTGTTGATTTTTGTTGTTGAAAGTTCCTCTAGATTGCTGAGGAAGGGCTTGCCAAGCGTTATTAGTCTGGACCTGGCCAGGGCCGGGCAAGTGCACAGAAAGTGTGTCAGTGTTTCTTTTTCATTTGGGTCATCGCAGCTGCGACAGTGGGTGTTGAAGGGTAGTCCAATCCTCTCGGCGTGAACTCCGAAGCACCAGTGACCCGTAATAATAGCCGTTATTCAGGCTATGTCGTTCCGGGGTTTTGAGAGCATCTGTTGAGTTCTACCTATGTTGTAAAGGGGCCATATTTTTCTTGATGTGTTGCAGGTTGGTAGTTCTCTCCATCTACGACCGGCTAAGGTTAAGTAGTAAGAATGAATTCCTCTCTTAACTGTGTTCAGTGGAACTTCGACTGGTTCCGCTCTTGAAACGTCAAGGGAAGAGCTCCGCCTAGCCAATTCATCCGCCTTTTCATTACCATAAATGTTCCTATGGCCGGGAACCTAGATTATAGTAATGCTAAGTTGGTGACTTAGCCAGGCCAGTTCATCCTTACACTGCCTTATCAGTTTGGAGTTGGTACTAATCGCAGCTAAAGATTTAACGGCAGCTTGGCTATCCGTCAGAATAGCTGGCTGAGTGTGGCAGACGAAAAGCCTCCGCCACCCCCAGTTTCTCAGAGTATATGCCCGCTCCCACTCCGCACTCCATCTTGGAGCCATCCGTGTAAAACGACATATCGAAGGCTAGATCAATTCCCCCATTACGCCATTCCACCCTGGTGGGAAACTTGGTTGTAAAGGATTTCGTGAAGTCGAGTTTGGGAGTGTCGTAGTCCGTTTTTCCAGGAATCAGTTCCCGAGGTAGCGGATTCAGAATGTTGCTGTGTCCATATGGCCTATTCCGCCAGTTGTACGACTCTCTGATTCTGACTGCACTGTTTGTTGCGGTAAGCTTAATGTGTAGATCTATGGGGAGTAAATGTGTCAGGACATTAAGTGCATCAGTGGGGCATGAGCGGATACCCCCTGTGATACCTATGCATGCGGATCGCTGGATCCGAGCTAGTTTTGTTGTGTTGTATGCTTTATTCAGTGCAGGCCACCATACTAGTGCACCATACGCCAAGATAGGACGCACTACCGCTGTGTATAGCCATAAGAGCATTTTTGGTTGAAGACCCCATTTTCTACTTCGTCTTCTAATAATTCATTTATTATTATCACTGCTGCCAAGACACTATACATGCTGACCATTCGAAATTTTTTAGTTTAATAAGGCTTAACAACATGTGGGCTCGTTTAGTGGCAAAGCTTAATTTGAAGTTATTTAACCATCACATCAGATGCCTTATAAAGTTTTTTTGTAACTTATTATTTCATACAAAATAATGAAGGTTATTTTTCTGGTTATTTTTCAGCTTCTTCAGGGAGTTTTATTTATCTTAAAACGAATACAAAAAGTGATATTGTGATAAGAACATAGAAAATATAAATACAATTGATTTTTTAAATGAACTAAATTATAAAACAAAATAACTTACAATTTTAATTTTACATTCAAAATTGATGTGTCTGTTGATTTTAACAATAATAAAATTTAACAATCAAACATTAAACAATTATGATTGCACTATTCATTTCACTGTTCCTTTTTATATTATTTTTAAATTTTGTGTTTGAATTGTCTTTTACGCAAAATAAACATTTCAAAAAAGAATTTTGTTGCGTGTTTCATACATCATGGCGTATGGATAATTTTAATTACTTTGAAGTTTTGAAAGCGGGCCAGAAATATGTGGCTTGTAAAAGTTTTTAATACAATTTTAAACGATTTCATTCGTATATATATTTGTTATCATTAGCATTTATATTTTTTATCATTTGTATATATATTTGTTGTCATATAAATTTGTTCCTTAAAGTTGTTGGTCATAACAATAGGAACAGCTTTGCTGAAGAACGATGAAATCATCAAATACGGGGAATTAAGTATACAAAAAAGCGCACAGTGTAATTATTAATTTTACATACAAACAGTCATATCTTTGAAAATTAAAAATCGACGATAACATGAAAAATGTCTAAAATTTTTATCCATTATGACCAGAGCTGGGCGCTAAGAATCACATGTGTAATTGATTGCGGTAAGAATTACGATTATTTTAATCCCAATTTCAAACTTTTTTAAATTAGGATTGCGGCAAATCGTTCATCGAACTATCTTAGATTACGATTGCAGTATTCGTAATTTCGACTTTTTCAAAATATTAATTTCGATGAAGGATTACGTTATTTGTAATCTCGTGTTTTCTTTGATAAGGATTGCAGTAATCCTAATTCAGTAATTTAATATGTTGTTTCATATAGTAATGATAGCATTATATTGTAAAATAGATCTACAAAACAATAAAATGTTTCTCATTGAAATACACATTAGGGGTATTCACACTGACTTGGGTAGTTGGGTATGGGCAGATTGAGTACTTTTTGTTATTGCGAACACCCTAAATTGCAATGGAGTACTTTGTAGAATAGTTTTAGGCAGTGCTGCATGTTTGTTTGATCTCCCCGGCTTATGTAGCTGACGAGAGATGAGTGACAGCTGGAAGAGGGTTGCCACCAAATCATTTTTGGTCATTTTATGTGCGAAAAATGTAGGCCATATTGGGCGTAAAAAAAGCTATTTTATATACGACGTTTTCCTGTCACAAACCGGCTTACTGCCACATAAGAATTTTCATACCAATCGGAAAAAAAAATTTTTTTTTGTATAACTGTAGTGCGACTACGCCCATTTTTTGTTCAGTTTCTAAAAGTAACTATATGCACTAATTTACCAAATTTTAGTCTAATACGACCAAAACCGTCTAAAATGTAGCATTTTTATTGATTTGTAGGCGGTAAAAGAGGGTTTAGCAAAATTTTCCTTAACTATCTCGTAGGCGAAACAAATCGACTGCCAACATTTTAACGCAATCGGCCCAGCAGTCAATTTTAATGGTTTATGAAAAAGTGGGCGTAAACTACCAAATTTAAAACTTATACGACTAAAATCGTCTTAAATAAAGTATTTTTATTGATTTATGGGCTGTAAAAGAGGGCGTGAACACCGCTTATATTCAATACAGTTCCAGACAGTAGCCATACAAACTAAATTACCAAATTTTAGTCTAATACGATCAAAACCGTCCGAAATATAGCATTATTATTAATTTGTGGGTTGTAAGAGGGGTGTGGCTTTTTTTACTAACCGATATATTAACAGGTATTGTAAATTTGGTTGCCTTAGGTGTACCCTTCCTGATATTTTAAGAGACACCGCACGAACGATTTTATATATATAGAAGGGCGGTTAAAGTAGGCCTGGCAAAATGTATATTTCTAGTGACCACCACTTCGTCTCATCTAAATATTTAAAATGGAATGTGTGTTTGTTTATTTGTTTGTTTGTACCTTATAGGAGACCAAACCTCTGGACCGATCTTCCTGAAATTTTTACAGCATTTAACTGGAACTCTGGCATGATTAATAGGGTACCTATTTTTCTGCCACGCCCACTTTTACGCCCACTTTTTTAAAATTATGTAATTGCTCCCATATAGTTTTTAACAGATTTACTTGAAATTGTATACACATTATACTCCAGGCTGGGTAGAAATAAACATTTCTTACGCCACGCCCCCTTTCACGCCCCTTTTCACGCCAAATTTAAGTTTTAAACTTTTTGTTCTCTGTACAAATTTGTTCCTTCCAACGGATTATTTTTTATTTGGTAGTATATTGCTCTTAATACTGTTAACGTCGCCATATTACTATGAACCACGCCCACTTCACCGCCCCTTTTTTTAATTCAGGAACTTACTTATACCACTAACAATGTTTGCAATACAAAATACTTTTTTTGTAATATGTATTTACCTAAAGTTTTATATACTTTTTATCTACAGGTAAGATAGCCATAGATTTTTTTATTACCAAATCCCCCTTTTTCGCCCCATTTTACTTTAATAATAATTAATCTGCTTTCAATCTATATATATAAAAATGAATGTCTGTCTGTTTGTTTGTTTGTTTGTTTGTGCTTTATAGGAGGCCAAACCCTTGGACCGATCTTCCTGAAACTTACACAGCATTTTACTATGACTCTGGAAAGAATAATAGGCTATATGAAGTTTTTATTGGACAAAGGGGCGTGGCACTGCCCATATAACCCAAAAATTTAAATCGCCATATTTTGGGCATTTTTTTACCTACCTTGATGCTATTTGGTACATATGGTATTGGCATAATTAGGAATACGTACCTGGAGAAAAGTGGGTGGGACCACGCCCCTTTTTAGAAAAATTAAATATCGCAATATAGTCTTAACTACTGGACCGATCGTCATTAAATTTTCACAATAGGATATTCTTACGAAATAATAAATTATTGACTATATAAAGTTGTGAGTGGACGAAGGGGCGTGGCCTCGCCCATATAACCCAAAATTTAATATCGTCATATCTTGGGCATTTTTTGACCAACGACGGCAGTATTTGCTATATATGGTATTGGCATGAATAGAAGAAATACGTACCAAAAGAAAAGTGGGCGGAGCACGCCCCTTTGTTTGCGATATTTTGGAGGCTGGACCTGATAACCCATCTTAAATTTTCACAGCGTTCAGCTTTGACTCAGAAATACTTATTACATGATAATATTTTTCGACCATGCACACTTCTGCACCTACTTTTTTACTACGTTTATTAACGGCTTTACCACAAATTTAAAATACATATTAATTAAAATAGTGGTATAGCCCATTCTCTTTCTTCCACCACTGTCTTCAAAATAGCTGATTTTATAATGCGTGTTAATTAAAATAGAGAGTGGGGTAACCCCATTCTCATTCTCCCACAACTGACTGCGAAACAGCTGATTGTGTAATTGCTGCTTTTTGATTGGTCTTAAAATAAAAAGGGGGAGCATGAAGGAAATTGCATGCGATTCAGTGCTGAATTCTTTTGTAAATATATAAATACTTTTAATTTTATTTTATACGAGGTGGTAGCGAAGCACACCGGGTTCAGCTAGTAGCATATATAAACCAGGTTTCATTATAAAAACATGCACAACTCAGGAATTATAATATCTGAAAAGTAGGCGTAGTTATAGTTCGACCACGCCCATTTTTTTTAACTGTCGATAGTAGCCATACGAACTAAATTACAAAAATTTTAGTCCAAGACAATCGAATTCGTCTGAAATATAGCGTTTTTATTAACTTGTGGATGGAAATAGGGGGTGTGGCAATATTTTTTGTGTATTATTCGAGATATTAGCCTTGACAACAGATATTGTTAATTTGATGGCATTAGTTAATTATTGCCTATTTTTGCAAAAGGTGGTAACACATGGAAAAAGTACTCAATTAGGCAAGAAAACAATCTACCCAAACAAGTCAAGGGGTCAGCTAGAGTAGATTGGTAGATGGGTAGTTGGGTAGAATGGCACTTTACAAAACAAAATGTACCACATTTGCCAATCTACCCAACTATCTAAAATAAAGAACATAGTTTTCACTAAAAGCTAATAAAAGTAATTCTTGTAATCGATTACTATAATCCTCTGATTATGACCTATCAGTGACCTTGCATTTTGACTTTAGTGTAGTCTAACACCAGTGATAGTATTTACGAAGAATAACTCAAAACTGAACGAAACCATCGTTAGTTTACGGTGTTTTTAATAAAAAGTTCTTAACAATTAATTAAAAACATTGCAAACATCTTTTGATTCTGCACTAAAAATTATCGGAAAAAAAATTTAATTTTTATGCTAAATTGCAGTATGGAAACTATTATATTCATATCATATAATTCAAAATTAAATTTTTCAGATTCGTTAGTTTACTTTTGCAACGACGATATGCTCTAATAAATTATTTTTTCAAGAAAAACTGGTATAATTAATCTTTTTTTGCTATTAATTTAATTCAACTCAAATTAGCTCTATCTGAGCAAGGTCGGGTACTCTGTTAGTTACTAATAATAGTAGATTAGTACATATTACGAATATTTTTTTTCGTATTCGTACAAAAACACATGTATATTGTACGAATAGATTTGTTACATTTACGAATGATGCTAATTCCTAATAACGAAAAAAACAAAAATTCTGACCGAGCTGGGGTTTGAACCTCGGCTTTTAAGCTTACTGGCCACACTCTACAAGAAGGCTACACCCCATTTGCAATCATACAGTTCCTTATATTCTGTAGTTGTTCGATAAACCAGACTGAACGATTTTAGTTTTAAATTTTTTAAGCTCAACTAATAATTCGTACATTCTACGAATAATGCGTATAGTCAACCTACGAATGAATTTTGTCTACTAATATTATTTTTCATTCATAAATATTATGAAAGCATAAGTAACTACTACGAATGTAATGGAAGAAATTACGAAGTTATTCGTACGAGAAATTTACGAATTTTATTATTTATATGTACACAATTATTCATTAGTATACAAAACGAATAAATTCGTAGATACTACATCAGGCATTACAAACACTTGAAGAATGAATTCGTAAAGATATCTCGATACAAACACTTCGTATATTTTACTAATATTCGTAGAATGCACCAATATTTTTTTTACGAATATCATTCGTAGCCATTTTACTAATAACTTTTTTGACTGTAGCAACTTGTGCACGATTACAAACAAAAATAAAAATGATACCAAGTACAACACAAATAGTAAAATTAATTAAATATATATAATTAATTATTAGATAATTAATAAATTTAAACTTTTTAACCCCTTGAGACTGAAGCCTAGACCGTTCCCCGTGGTCAAATTAAGGAAAAAAATTAGGTTTGAAAAATTTTGGAGAGTCCTCTATAGCTCCATATATTGGGGTCATATTTGACCCCATCGGCCTTAAATTCAACTTTAACGAATCTCTTCAGCTGTAGTCTGTTATGAGTATGGACGTATTTTTAATGAAATATTAAAAAAAAATTATGTGTTCAATGCAATTTAATTTCAAATTTTAAAATTAATGTAAAAATATTACAGATTGATACTGAAATCTTAGTTTTCTTTACCAGCAACTCCTGTTTTTTTTTTTTTTGTGAATTGGATGGAGCAGTAGCGATTTTTGGTGGAAAAGTAGAAGTTACACTCGACGCACTTGTTGTTAGTTTTTCTGACTGCATTACGTGGTTAGACGACATACAATTTTCGGTTTGCTTCCTTAAGGGGGCACAACCAGTTGGAACGTACAAGAAATGGTCTTGTTTAGACCACACATTAAAATAATTAATAACAATTTTTTTACACGAAAGATATATATTTGAAGAAAAATTTTTTTTATTACAATACATTTGAATAATTAGTGGGATACAGCAAATTGCCAGGGGTCCAAAAAAAATGTTTTGCGGTGATCACTGCTGCTCGACACTGGATCATCTGAAATAAAAATTAAAACAGGGATAATTAGTAAATGAAACACTGCTTCTGATGAGCAAAGGGATTTGAAAAATTTAGATTTTTAGAAAAATGGCGGATGTTGAAATTCATAATTACTTATTTTACCAAAATTTCACTCATATTTTCGGCAAAAAAAATAATCGTCAAAAAAATCCTTGGTTCATCAGGAAAACAATTATGTATAAAATAATTTCAAACTGATCGGTAAAGCCGGTCCAAAGTTACAGTGATCATCGACTTCGAAAACATGGTTTTGAGAAAAACACGTTTATAGTTTTGACTACGCAGTGCATGCAGATAAAAAACTCCTAATAAAAGTTATTTATCTCTATAAATATAAAAAAAAATTATAATAACAAAATTATTTTGTTCCCAAAACTCTAACTAGTTGTGCCCCCTTAAAAACTATATGCGATGGTATAAAGAAATATCCAAAAAATTCAGACCGATGGGGTCATGTAAGATTTGCCCATTTTGTTTTGTGAATTTTGTAAAAACCACGTGAAATATTTACTGAAAAAAAACACATCTACATGCAGAACTCACATTTACGTTTAGAACGATTTTATTTAATTTATTCGAGGTATTAGCAAAATACTTGAGCAGTATAAACAACAGGTACCCTGACATAACACTTACAGCTTGTTGTGAACGAACTTTCACTAAAGTATTGTTTTTTTTTTAAATCAGCTGATTTTGATATGAAATATTAATTTCAGTCATCATTTAACTAAAGGAAATTATACAAAAATTGAAACGAAGCACTAAATTGTATTAATTTTTATTATATAAACTTACAGCGTAGCCGGTAGCTTCCTCCATGCTGAGTAGAAAAGCTTTTGCAAACAGCTGATCTAATACACAACGAAATTTACAAAGAATACAATAGGGTTACATCGTTGTATTTTGCTACGGGGTTGTATTTTTAACACTGTGCATTTTGTTTTTGTAGTTTTACAAAATTTACTGCAAATATTACATTTATCTAAAATATACAATACAAAGGCAAATACGCCACATCGTGAATACCCCTAGTGACAAAAACCCAATTATTTTACTTGGAATTATGTCACTTCTTATAAAGCATAACCCCCATTGCAATAATGTCACTTTTGAGCCAAAAAATTAGAAAATTTGGATGAACATTTCGGAATAGTTTTATTTTATATGATTTAATACACTTTATATGCTATTACAGGAGAAGCAAAAAACTTTCTAAATTTCTCAAATGCTTGGACTGAGGGCTTTTAGATTTTTGTTTATAAAAACGTCGTTTTTAGTTGTAGGATTGTAAAATTTTGCAGGAACATGTATTTTGATAAGGTGTCAATCAAAAAATCAATTTTGAATTTTATGTTGTTACGACTTCTTGCATTTTAAGTAACGATATGTTTGTACCAACATTCAAAAATTTTTAAAAACTCTTATTAACAAAAATTTTATATAACAAAAACATCTTCAAACGTTTTCAAAGTTGATTACAAGCTTCTTTATTCTTTTCCACTTCTCAATTAAATATACTCCTTAGTCGACTGCTCTCGAAAGTTTGTTGTGCAACTTGCTTCTCTTTATGTTCGACATCACTTGAAACTTTTTTGTCGGTACCTCTTGATTGTGATCATGATCATGGGGTTTTTTCTGACAATGCAAGCTTCAAGTGCATGGTCTATATCCACAGATGCTGTTCATTCCTTTTGATAGCACTGCTAACGTTTATAAGTCCCATTTTAGATTTGACTGTATGCCGCCGATGTCGCTCACCGATTTTTTTTCATATTTTCTTTTGTTACGAATACGATTCAAAGCAAACATGGAATTCGGCCAAGCAATTTTTTGCTTACTATTTCACGCTTTGATAGAGTAAGTGCGACAAATCGGCGCAAAATCGCTGGTACGGCCGATTTTTTTGACGATTTTTATTTATCAATTCTCCTCAGTTCCCGCACCAAAGAAAAGCAAAAATGAGAATATTGGTGGGAGAAATCGGTGGCATTTTCGGTGACTAATTGTTTTTTTAGTTTTCCATATTATTTTATATGAATAAATTTGTTTTTTGCCCTCGGTATAGACCAATTTATTATTTTTGTGCACTTCAGCGTCATAGCTATGAGTGTTTAACACCTTCCATTGCATTCACTTGATTGAAAAACTATGAAAGTATTGCAATGTCACTATTTCACGGGTGGCGTACTCCCAAAAAATTTAGAATTTTTACTGTGAATAGTGACATAGCCCCAAGTAAAAAAATTGGGTTTATGTCATTATAAAAGGCGTGACATAGTCCCAAAATTTTAAATTTTGATTATGCCACTTGGGGCATAAACATATATCACGCACCTAAACAACACACTTGGCGCAGTGAAATAACTCCCAATGAAATAACTCCCAAATGAAAGAATTAAATAACTCCCAAAAAAATTAAATAACTCCCAATGAAAATGAAATAACTCCCAAACCAAAAATGAAATAAGTCCCAATTAAATAACTGCCAATGAAATAACTTCCAATAAAAATAAAATTAACGAAATAACTCCCAATAGAAATGAAATAACTCCCAAGAGAAATTAAATAACTCCCAAGAGAAATTAAATAACTCCCAAGAAAAATGAAATAACTCCCAAAAAAAAATAAAATAACTCCCAAAAAGTTTTAATACAATTTGTCAAGAAGTTGGGAGTTAATGATTTATTGACAAATCAAATAGTTTTTACTTATACCTAAAATAGTTTTAAAATGTTATTAAAAAAATTAAAAATTGTTATAAAAAAACCGCGCTTTTTCCCCTATAAATCTACCGAAAATAATTTTGAAATATAATTCATCTTTCGATTTTTAATAACAATTTTTCGCTTGCGCCGCTTTGTCCCTATTAAAAATTGCGCTATTTTCTAAAACAATTTTAAATTTTATTTTAAAACTATTTTCGGTAGCTTTATAGAGAAAAAATCGGAGTTATTTCATTTTCATTAGGAGCAATTTCATTATGTCATTTGGAAGTTATTTCATTGGGAGTTATTTGACAGTGCGAATAACTCCCAACTTAATTGAAATAACTCCCAAGATAAATGAAACAACTCCCAAGAAAAATGAAATAACTCCCAAGTTAAATGAAATAACTCCCAAGAAAAATAAAATAAATAATTCCCAACCAAATATTTTGGGACTTATTTCATTTTCAAATTTTTTGGGAGTTATTACATAATTGGGAGTTATTTCATTAAAAAACTGAAACAACTCCCAATAAAAATGAAATAACTCCCAAAAATATATGAAGAATTTTTGGGAGTTATTTCATTTTTCATTTTGGAGTTATTTCATTGGGAGTTATTTCACTGCGCCAACACACTTTGCACGTAAAAATTAATAGTTCCAGCTGAACAGCTGTTAGCCTGCCGGTGCTACCAGATTCTATTAAGCTTATGGAACTAAATTCAAACTAGAAATTACTGGACTATTTTTAATTAAGGCAACGATAATTTAAAAACGCATGGGGTCATATAGTACCTTTGGCCCAAGTGGTTAATAATTATTAAATAAAACTGCAATTGCAGCGAGAATCTTTGCATTCGACGACATCTTGTTAACCAACTTGCACTTGTAGTCGCTCGCAACTTGCAGCTAATTTCGAGCTTTCTTAGAATTCTTTCAAAGCAATAGGGGTATTCACGATTCAGTGCACTTGCCAGTGCAGTCGAGGACTTGTGCACTTTATAAAAACAAAATAAACGTACGTCAAAAATCTGCTCAAGTGCTTTTCTACTAATAGGGGTATTCCCGATTCAGTGCACTTGCCTGTGCAGTTGAGGACTTGAGGGAGAACTTGTGTAGTTGTATAGTTAAATTTTCGTGAACACACCACCATCATTGGCGTCGGAAGCGGGGGAAAAGGGGGCAGTTTCCCCACCCCCACTTTTTTAGCTAGATAAACAATTTAAAAAGAAAACTTCAAAAGTTCTTCAAAATGTCAGTTTTTTTACAACGATAATATTTTTGTATTAGATATTTTCCTCTTCTTTCTCTTTTCTTCATAAGCATGCTTGCGGATAACCATTTTCTTTCTCTGTGTTTGCAAAAAGATAGAACAAAATATAGAGTTTCTACTGCAAACCCACCACTTCAGTTTAAAAGCACCCTTAAGTATATAGCTTAATACTGTAATATTGTAATCGATGCCTTCAACGGAAAAGTGCCTTCTGAACAAAATCTAAAAACAAAACTAGATCTTTATGCAGATGACTTTGATGTGAGCGACCTCCACGCGCAACTTAAATTGCTGAAGCAATTGCCTGGCCAAACACCTTCAACATGTAGTGGCATTGTATCCCAATTTGCAAAAAATTCGGATACTGTAAAAAAACTATTAAATTAAGTTTAAAAACTTATTGCTTTGCTTTTGACTGTGCCTGCATCAGCAGCTTCATCTGAGCATTTTTTAGTGCACTAAGACGACTTAAAACGTATCTTCGAGCAACTATGACACAGAAACGACTCACTCATGCGGCACTTATACACATTCACAAAGATAAAACCGAAGAATTGAATTCGATGGAGGTGGTGAAAGAGTTTGTTTCTCGCAAGGACAGAAAGAAACATTTTGGAATAATTTAAATTGATATAACTTTTTGTACCTTATTGCATTTAAAACATGTAAAGATATACCTAGTCTTGCTTTATAAAAGCAACCATTATTTCTTATATTTTCATATTACCATATGAAAGATCCTTTAAAGAATGATCTCTAATATTGAAATTGGAAGAACTTTTAAAAATAATGAAATTTTAATATTTTTTATATATTTTTATACTTTTTTATTTTAAACTAAAATAAAAAATTTGTGTATTCACATTCATGTTTCTTTGAAGAAATTTTGGTGAACTTTTTTTGCACCACCATTTGTACTGCCCCCCCCCATTTGTACTGCCACCCAGATGAAATTCGCTTCCGACGCGCTTGACCACCATCACTATTTCAAAGCTGTAAAATTTTTAAATGCACAACTTCTTAAGTCCTCAAGTTTGAGGCTACAGTAAATAAGCACTTGTGCAGATTTTTGACGTACGTGTATTTTGTTTTAGTAAAATGCACAAGTCCTCAACTGCACTGGCAAGTTCACTGAATCGTGAATACCCCTATTGCCTTACACTTGAGGACTTGAGCAGATGTGCACTTGTCTGCATGGAAACATTTGACAGCTTTGAAATAGTGATAGTGTTGTGTTCACAAAAATCTAACTGCACAAGTCCTCAACTGCAATGGCAAGTGCACTTAATGCTTTTTGTTTGTTTCATTTGGGCCCATTCTGCACAATCCGTTATGAAAAAATTCTGTTATTCTATTATGATTTCCCATACAAATTTTTGAGCTGTCAAAAAATCTGTATAGGAAATCATAACAGAATAACAGAATTTTTTCATAACAGATTGTGTAGAATAGGCCCAATTGATTAATTTATTTATTTTTCTTTACTTTCTTATAAATAAAATTAGAGCTTCCATTTTTGCGGTGTGGTCATTGTTGTCATTGTTGTCATTGCTTGCACAATTGCCGGCATTGTCAACACATTCTCTACATTATCGACACCAAAATGTCGACAGTTAAAGTCGACGCGTCGAGGAACATCACTGGTGGTGGAGAATTGTCGACATTTTGGTGTCGATAATGTAGAAAGTGTCGACAATGTAGACAATGTCGAGAATTGTGTAAACAATGTCAACAAAATGCAACACTGCGAAAATGCAAGTTCTATTTAGATTATGCTGTTTCCTAAATTCTTTTGAAAATTCGTTTAATTAACACAAACTAACAAATTTTACAATTAAACAAACAAAAACCATGCCCAGAAGGCGTAAAAATAAGGAATACTCCGTACTTGAACTCAATTGAATTAAATATCACAATAAACATGCAGCCTCTTACATTAGTTATCTACACGTCGCTAAAAGCAATTGTCTACACGACATTGTCGACATCATGTTCTCTACGCCGCACATCGCTGCTCATCACAATGATACAAAAAAGTTATCTAGTGCAGCACTGTTTGTAAATACTGATTGGCAACGCCAGTAACACGTGTTGTCAACAATAAGTCAAAACATAGAAATTGTTTTATTCATAGAAATAAAAATACATTAACCATAGAAATATAAATATAATTACTCCTTTGATATTAACGTGAAATATTTTTCCATCTTAGGTCTTTGATAACAACACGAATATGTTGCCTAGAAAACAAAAATATAAATTCAAAACAGTGTCTGAGAAGGTAACAGACATTATTTTACACCCAAACGGTGAAAATCAATCCAGCGATGAGTCGGGTGAGGACGCAACAGCGCCAAAAGTTATTAACTACGATGAGGATGATTATGAGCTGCCTGATGCACAGAGTTCGGAAATCCGCAAGAAAAACATTACGTTATTATCCGATCAGAGCGCCAGGTATAGGGGAAAAATTGCATCTCGAAGAGATTTCCAAGATGAAAGTGATAGTAAAAGCCATTCGGACGAAGAAGATGATTCGCTAGACAGTGAATCAGTTCATTCAAATGCTGAATTATCAACGAATGAATTTGCCACAAGCGATAGTAATGATGAAGTTGCAAGCATGGGACATGAATCCGAACAAAGTGATGACGAGAATGATGAATACACTGAAAATAATGAAGAAAAAATCGTTGATGGTGCCGATATACTAACTGAAACAAATCGCCAAGCCGAGTTGCAAAAAGGTGTTTGTGTACGAAACCAGCTCAACATCTGGGAAAAAATGTTGGAACTTCGTATTCATTCCAAAAAAATTATAAACAAATCTAATCTACTGCCAGAACCGATAGCTTTCCAAAATGAGCTAAGGGAAAATAAAGCTGTTAGCAACAAAGCGAAGGAGTCAGCACGTGATGTGGCCAAATTACTTCACAACCTTTTGGAACTTCAGAATGCACTACAGGAGCAATTCTCAGAAATCCAGACGACGCTCAAAAATACCAAAAAACGTATATTGCCTTCCATTACAGATGCCAAAACGGGTGCACCACCAACAAAGCGTTTTGCCGAATGTTTGGAACAGAACTTTAATGAGTTCAAACCATACCGTAATATGGTGCTTCTGAAGTGGGATGATCGCACAAAGTTACTGACTCCCGGCGCGGGTTCTAAAAAGAAATCAATGAATGAAGAATTTGACATCATTCGAAAAATTGATAATACATTGCTTAATCGCAGCGCACTTATCGAGAAATCTCAAACTATTAAAAGCCAGGATACGAATTTTAAATCGGGTGATAATGACGAAAAGAACAACAAAAAGCTGCAAAGTCATATTTATGACGACACCGACTTTTATCACCAGCAATTACGCGAGCTCATTGAATACAAATCAAATTCGTCCACAAATGCTGCTGAAGTTACGAAACAACTTGTAGAGCTACAAAAAATACGTCAAAAAATGAAAAAGAAGGTGGACACGAGAGCGAGCAAGGGCCGAAAAATACGGTATAAATTTAAATACATTCTTGTTTTTTATTAATGGTATTCACAACATTTTTAAGTCCTGCTAACCTGCTTAAGTTAAGTTAAGGAACGAACTAACAGCTATTTAGTCAGTTAAAAGATTGAGTGTCGTGTTTCTGATTACCAGGCATTTGTTAAGTCGAAAATGTCAAGCTCTCTAATGTTATGATGAATCGTTTTGGAGGCGAGTTCTTGGAGTACTAAATTATTTATGTGCTGGAATTTCATAAAATAATAATTTTGTATACATGTGAAAAGATTTCAAAATTTTCTGCCTAGCAAATGTATATATTAACGCACTTTTATATAAAAATAATACATATTCGTCTACCGAGTACTAGTAGCTGATTTTTACATATCAGTTAATACTTGGTTATAAAATGTTTTAGAAGCTGCGTTCACATCAACCACTACTAACTATAACAATTTAGCTGGACTTAACAAAATGAAGTGAATACCTTGTTGATTGACTTAAAAGATATATTCTTATGTCTTGCAGATATATTGTGCATAAAAAGTTAATCAATTTTATGGCTCCTAACGATGCATCAAGTTGGACGGAGGAATCAAAAAACGAATTATGCAAATCTTTGTTTATTTCGTAATATCGATTTTTTCCAAATTCAATATCAACAAAATATAACGTTTGAATACAAAATACATACTATTTTTAAAGAAAAAGTTAGTATTTGTATTAAAGTAAAGCTTTAGAAAATATTAACACTTTTTCAGAAAACTACGAAGAGAATTTATAAAAAAATAAATATATTATCTTACTTATTTATATTATTTTTGATGATTTCGAAGTCCCCAGTAGCTATGTGGAATGTATTACTTGATAGCTATAACAAAAAGGTCGATGAAAACAAAGTAGATGTTATTTAATGATAATAAATATTGGTTTATATTTCATCAAATATTTTATTTTTGTACTTAATCTACTATTATTAGGAACGTTTTAAATAAAACTTCAACTCTATTCTCGTTGACATCGCTTAGAGCAAATTTTTTAACAGACGCAAACAATGGATGATTCAACTGGTTTGCTGTATAAATAAACTCCATCTACAAATTTAAGCATACATGAAGTGGTGAATGTATTGTCAAAATATTGTAATTTTTAGTATTTTAAAATACTGTAAAAATAAAAACCTTTATTTCATAATACTGTTTTTTAAAAATTTTGCTTTCAGAAAGACTGCTTTCCATTTACAGCATTTTAACTCTATTAGGATACAAAATGGTGTTTTTAAGATTAAATTATTTGCCCTTGTACGGGAAGTTATTTTAAGCTCATTTTGGCATACAGAATTTTTGAACACAGTTTTATGTTAATGCAGAATTTTGTATACAGAATCAGCCCAATCATGAAACATTTTCTCCCGGGAGTTGTAAAAGGGAGTTTCCGGTTTAAAGATAACAGATAAAGACATATAATTTTTTTTTATTTTACACTAATGAATATTGGCGATTGATAAACAAAATTGCATTAAAAATTCCCAAAAAGTTTTTAAACTTTATCTTAAAAACGGAAACTCCCTTTTACAACTCCCGGGAGAAAATGTTTCATGATTGGGCTGAATATCATACATACAGACAACTGCACCGAACCCGAATGTATCCCAGCACCAACCACTCTTACAACTTTGTTTTTTTTTTTTACTTTATAAAAATTCAAACTATAAATTATTACTTAATGATTATCTAACAAAATTATAATGCAATAAAAATTAACAATTTTCTATCAATCGATAATTAAATAGTTACTAAATGATATACTTACATATAAATATGCTCGCTGACGACAAAAAACAAGCCTATACGTGACCTCAACTGTAAAAGTTAGTCGTATGAAAGTGAAAAATAATCAACAAAAGCACAAATCATCGAATGTTTTAATTAAAAATCTATCTCAAGTTCAGAATTAAGGCGAACAGAAAATGTGCCCTAGTGGCGAATCCTCCTTCTTTTACCCCAAAATTTAAGCTTATGCTAAAACAGATATAAAGCAACAAATTCAGTATGGGTTTGTATTAACATTATCAATACTTTATTAGTTTTGCTTTTTAAATTAAAGTGTTAAGGATTAAAAGTACATCCATATATGAATTACTAATTAATAATTTATAGAAACTATATAAAGATAAAAATTTTTAAATTTCAAACATATGCAAACATTTTTTCTTGTGCTTTTTAGACCTTAGCACTTTTTTAATTACTTTTTTTTTGTTTTGTTTAACTTCGTTTGAAAAACATCATTAATCACTTTCTGCAAAATCACTTGTATTGCAATTAACTTTAAGAAATCAATTAAGTTTTGTTGTTTTTATGCGTTCCTTTTTTTATTCGGTTTTCTCTTAAAAAATACAATAAATAATTTATATTATTAGTTTTAAAAATTAAACGAAGCTGCCTCCTTTGAAAGGATTTGCGCATGGCTTCAATAAAAACCAAAGTCTCAGTTATTAGAAAACTACAATAATACTTCATTAAGTTTTATGTGTGTACTGTGAGATTATTATAGTCTTTTACAGTTTTAAACTCATGTTAGTATAAGTAATAATATTCGTCGTCATTGTTATACATATAATAGTTTTGAAATTTTTTTACTTTTTAAACTTTAAAAAACAAAAAAGAAATAAATATCTGAACATAAAAAACACATCAATATTTAAACAATAAATAGGTTACTTTTGTCTATATTTACTTTAACGTTTAATATCATTCAAACTTGTATCTAACTTACAGCACTAAGGAGTTTTTCATTTAATAAATGTTAGTTTTTCGATTTAAATGTCAGATTGCAGAGTAAATATTTGTTTGTTTGTAAACATCAGTTAATTAGTTTTTAGAAATTAGTATTTTGTTTTTACGACCGCGAGAAGTGTTTCAGATTTTTTTTTAAACAATTTTTTCACACGTTCGAACAATTGTTAGTCAGATGAAGATATATTGCACTTAATTTCACTGCTATCAAGAATATTAGATATTAACAAATTGTAATAAATATATTGTGGAAAAATCCATGACACACAACATAAAAATCATAATTTACTTAAGTCCAGAGAGTGCTGACAGGCATTCCAAAAGATTAATCATTTATCTTTAAGTCTGCCTTGACTTATGGGCAGGAGGCTGGTTGGTTTTTTCTAATTGTTTATGGAATTTTTAAGTAATAGCGGTAAACCAGTTTTGGTCTTTGATTTCGAGACAAGTATTGTTGCTGTTTTGCCGCAGACACCGCTATTGTTGGAAGCAGCTGTTTTAGAAGGCGAAGCATCTGCATTCATTGCAATCATGTTAGTATTTTTTAAAGCAGAAACTACTGAAGCATGTGGTAAGGATTCTGCATGCCGTTGGTGGAGTTCCTGCAATAGTGTCGAGTGCTTGTCCATCGTCTTTATATAATGGCTATCGTTTAAATTTGTAGTTGCAGCAGTTTGCTGGATTCGCACTACTTTCTCATTTGAATGCTTTATATTAACATTGCTATAGTTATTAAGCTTATCGTAAATTTTAAGAGTATCGTCGCATGTTTCGTACAATGATTGTAGTTGAGATTGTATTGAAGTGACATTCGAGAGTGTGTTTTCAGCATCATTTGTGGTGCCAGGGCCAAAACACTTCCTTATTTGATGTTCCATAGCTGCCAATTGTTCAGATTCTGAAACCTGAAAATAGTAGAAAAAAAATCAGCTTAATTTCAAAAATACTTAACAATTGCTGATATCAAGTGTCCAGCAAATATAAACACTAAGAAGTTTCTACCTTTTTTAAAAAATTTAACTTTGTGTCTCAAGTGCTCTTTGTAGGATGCATAATACCTTCCATATCTTTCTGAACACTAAACAGTTCTGACAAAAGCTTTGCGAACAATGTATTTAATTCACTTAGTTTGGTCATCTACAGATATCTTTATATTAGTAAAAATAGTTCATTAAACATAAAACAAACTTTATTACATTCTGATCGCTTGTTTTGTCCCGTAGACTTTTGTTAGCCGCTTTCAGTTCAATCTCTTGGTTCATCAACTCTTTTTCAAGTGATTCAATACGTCCTTTAAGCAAATCGACTTCACGACGCAAGTCTTCTGCAATTTCACCACCAGCTGCTGGAGATGCTGTTGTGCTAGCTACGCCGGCGCGTAGTAAATCCATTTCTCTCTTCAAGCGAATATTTTCTTCCTTATAGGTGTGCAGTTGGCGCTTCCATTCATCAACATTTGCTGTTGATTCCTTTTAGAAAAGTTGAAAAAATTTTAAAAAGTTTTCTTTTTATACTAATTGTTACCTTGAAAAAATTTTCTACTTTTAACTTTTATCATTCTACAGTTAGTGATATGAGTTCTTCTGTGTATGAAGAAAATAACTAACAATCAAAACAACTATGCACAGAGTAATCACCAGTAGACTAGAAAGCTATTTATTGGCCGCTACACCAACTTATAAGTAGTCATCAGTCGTTGCGCCTGCACATACACACATACAGTGATAATAACATTTTACAGATGTGCACAAAATCACTTGCTTTGTTCTTTAAAAATCAAATGAATGAATCAATCATGAATGATCAAAATAAAAATTAAATTCATTTTGGTCTTTTTACAATATTCGCGGTATTGCAAGTGGCGAAATCGCGGTATTGCCCTCGCAACAACGCAGTGATTTTTTCTGTGATCCAATATATATTTTCTTAAAATTAATATTCGGAAATCTTCCAAAAACTTTTTGCTTTTCATAAAATTCTGTAATTACTGGCCGATATTAAACTGTAGCTACACAATTGTAATTGTTTGTAAACATAATTTAAGTTTAAGTGCTGCTCTCATCATATTAATTACTTTTTAATTAAAATTGTCATATAATATACATTTTTTATTTACCTGCAGTGCACTTGTTAGGCGAATATTGTTGTTTTTAAGCGTTGCCAATTCAATTTCCCATTTTTTTGCATTAGCACAGCTACAAGTTAAGCAGTTTAAACTGGTTAGTTGTAGCAAACCAATATAAATTCCTTACCTCTGAGCCAGGGCCATTTTTAAACGTTCATTTTCATACTTCAACTGTTGCTCGCCAGTTGGTGGTTGACCACTACCAGCATGAGGACCAACATTGGCAGGACCTGTGGCTAAGCTAGTGACATCAGGTTTGACATCTACAGCGGGCAGCAGTTTGTGAGACGGACTGTCAGGATTGGCATTTTGTGTGTTAGTATTCGACATGTTGGGAGGCTCAACAGTGTGTGGATCCACCGCTGTATTGTCATTTTGCTGCATTGCTCCTGTGCGAGATGATATTGGTGAAGTGTTGGCTGAAGTTGTTGGAGTCACTGCTGTAGACCCTTCAAATTAAACAAAATTAGATCACAGCTTTCATACTAATCAGATTGTCTTTCTTTACCATTGGCTGACTTCATGGCATTTTTCGTTGCCTCCTTGACCTCCTGAAACTTTTCAACAAACTGCAAAGGAGAAAGTTCTATGAATTCACAAACAACATTTTAATTTAATGTTTATTACTTTTGTCAATTCAGATTCAGAAGCAAATCCAAGTCCATAGACAGTGTTGGCGCGTACATCACTCCATTGTCCGAACTTCTGCGAAGTCTGGGTGAAGGTCATATTTGGTGTTATGGTAGAGTTGATGACAGCCTTTGTACCCTCGACGCTAATAATTCGATACAAATTACGTGAGGAGTCATAGAAAAAACTCACACCTACAGCCTTCATACTAGCTGTAATCCATGTCCGTTTTGTTTTCGGATCTATATGAAACACATGAGCCTGACAAGTGAAGATTGGTTGTTCACTGTGGAAAAACAAAAGAGCATTAAATAAAATATTTTAAATCATAATTATTTTGCAATACGTGCTTAGGAGAAAACAAAAAATATTTCACTTAGAATTTAAGCAAACAATTAGCCATGGAATGTCGCAACACTTCAAGAAATTTTCTAATCGGAAGCTGATGGATTAAGCAAAATCGATTAGGCACCAAAACTACTTGCACATCTTCTTATTATTTGATCTTGTGTATCACCACCTCCATAGCCCGCTAAACAAATCCATTATATAGTGTAGAAAACTTTACTCAATATACTCAAAAATTCTATAAAATATGTTGGATGCCCAAGTGCTAGTTTGCTTTTAAATTGCATTTTTTCTGGAATTACTTTATAGATGCTCCACCCCCTCACTTTGATCATTTGACACGGGCGGAGGCATTTTTCACTTGCGATTCCGCTATTTGACTTTTATATTTTTCACCTCAATCAGCTAAAAAGATATTATTTTTGCAAAAAATTATTACCCCATTTTTACTTGCGCTACTTTACGGAAAATTAATTAACTTCTCAGATAAATTCCTTGCAAATTTAAACAATTTCGATTTTTCCAATTTTCCGTGTTAAACAAAAACTAAAGACGACCGTCAGCAACGGAGTAAGTAAGAATGAGGAGAATAGAAAATAAAGAACGATAAACGGCTGAAAACAGAGTGAAGAAGAAAACAGTGCTGGTTAACGCAAATACAAAATTATAGAAACCACTATAAAATGTAACGACGGTATTGTCACAGAATATAGGTTTGTTTCCGTACACATTGGCTGAGTTCACACGAGAAGCAAATGCTGAAATGAATCTAAATTTGTTGTTGTTTTTCCAGCTTAACTACCAATCCAGCTCTGCAAGAGCGAAAATGAACTTCAAGACCTGAATCATTCAGTCAAAAAAAGTAAAAGACATATGATGAACTTCAGAATTTGCTTCTCGTGTGAAACCAGCCATTGTCGAGTAAAAGTCGGGTAAATTTCAAGCTGTGAGAGCAAAATTAAATTTGAGAATGGTTTAAGAAATATAATTCCCATTTTCACGTGGACACGTGTAGTACCAGTTCACGTATATTCAAGAATATTTTAAAAAATCACGTACTCGAACTACACATGAATGTTTAACACGTACTACACGTTTAGCTGCAAAAGTACAACTTATACTTAAAACATGAACTAGTGAACCCGTGTACTCGTGCTAGTCAAAATTACGGAAACGGCTTAAAGCTAGTTTCAAGCACAAAAACAGCTGATTAGTTATCAAAAGTAAACAGTGCCAATTAAAATTTGTGTTTTTTTATTTTTATTTTTTTTTTAAGCAAGCAAATAAACTTTCCGAGATTATTTAAAGCATTAATATTACCTTTAATAATATTATTAACCATTTAATAGGTTATTTAACAATTTGTACATATATTTTTTACCCCACAATAAAAGCAAATAGGAAATGTAAATTTGACATTAGCTTATTCTTATCTATGGTTGTTCTTATAATGCTTGAAGAAATTTTTTTAGAACACTTCGAGCAACTTTCAAGCTGGAGAAAGTGATGTTATGCTTGTTCTTCTAGCTAGTTTTGAGCTAAAAAAGTATGGAAATACATTCTAGCACATTGCAAGTTACTACAGTCGAGTAAGGAAACAGACTTTATGTGTCTGTTTACACTAACCTCACTTTGACATCTACAGAAGAGGTGATGAAGTGGCAGGTCAACGTACCGTGAGGCAAGAGTTTCAAAAATTTAAAAATTTCGAGACTCACTTTTTTGTGTGCGCTTAAAGCTGCCGAATTTGATGGAAACCATTGTAGAACTAGACACGGTAGTGTTAAGGTTGAATGTGCTCTCTTTCTCAGTGACTATAGCTGTGGAATTCTACCATTTTGATGTTTTTGCCTAGTTTTTCTTGCTTATCGCATTATCATCGGTTGCGGATTTTGTAAGAGCTGTCAACTTCCTTTTGACAGTTTCGGTCACCGGCACTCCGCTTTAACACGACCTTGTCTAGTTCTACTATGATTGAAACGATCATGTACTGTCTGAGTTCGGAATTAAACCTGGGCTACCGAGGTTCTTTACTTACGGGCCACGCACTAAAAATAATCCTGTTTTTCATACATATTTTTGATAATTTTTTTATTTTATTTCCATCCAAAAACTTTCAAAATGAAAATAACTTCATTACTTCCATTTGTTTTTCAATTATGTACTTTCATTATTTTGTAGTAGATGTTTAATTTCTAATAAATATTTTAACTTTTATATGTATCAATTTAATCAATTCTGACCATGAATCAATGCAAGCACTCAAAATCTTTCTAACGATATCTTGATAGTGAGAATCGCATTAGAAATAATGAAGTTATTTAAATTTTTGTGGAAAAAAACTTTAAAAAAATACACAAAAAACAGCATAATCAGCAAAAATTTTAAATTGTATGATGCAGTTCGGAATAACTTTTTCAGTACTATTATTTCTGACCATTCGTTTTTTTTAACAACCACACCAGGCGAAATTTTTTCGAAAAACATGGTTTTTGGAGGTTATTTCAGTATGGTTTAGCTCACTGGTGGTTGTAGTGACAGCCAAAATATTTTAGGGATCGTCGGTGGAAATGGTAACTTTTTTATTGAGGCATCTTAATGTATATGTATATTTTAAAAGTAATTTTAAATTTTAATTTTAGTTAAAATGTATTTTTAATATGGCAAAAATATAATGCATAATATAAATAATTCGAATTTATTGTGATGTTTCAAAAATAGAGTTTTCAAAGCCAGCTACAAACTGGCTCTGTAGCGACACGCATCTGTGTTCTCTATTGTATTTAACTTGCTGAAAATAAACAAAAACAATAACAAACAACAAAAACGAAAGCAACTAATTTGTATTTATGTATGTACATTTTACATACATATCAATAACAACAACAATGACAAAAGCAGCACAACAACAAACAACACGATTGCAAACCAAACGAACAACCACAACAACAACAATTACAACAGTGTTAGCAGCTACTGAAGCAGCTTGTGTATTTCTCATACGAATATGATTTTTTTTTTCTTAGATTTTGCTATTTTGTGACTTTATTAAAGAAGTGACAAAACCCAAAGTTAGATATTCGTTTCATTCGTACTTCAACTGATATTTTTGCATATATTTTTTCCTTGTACAATGAATATTAAAGGCTGTAGTTATACCCCAAAGTGTCAAGTAAAATCCTTAAATGTGCTTGAAAAAATATGTGGAAATGACACCCATACAAACCGCGCTGTAAGACGTAATTCTACGTCAATAAATACACGTTAATATTCCCGCCCGTAAATTTAAAGTATTTAATATATATTTGTCCGAATTACTCCTACAACGAGTAAAGGTTCGTTCGTAAATGTGGATTTCGTAAATGAGATTTTTAAATTTTTATCGCTTTGAAAATACACTAATATTATTTAAAATCCTTCTAAAAACAGTTGTGCACAAAACTTCCTTCGGAGAGTTTTGCAAATGTTGTAAGCCAAGTCAAAAATCACTTCTGTTTTTTGTAACGTAACTCCAGCACATAATTTTGCTTATATCCTTATAGGATATATAGGGTCGATTGATGTTATTGTTTTTGCTTAATATAATGCTACTTAATTTATATGCGAATATAAAAAACCTCCTTAAAAATTAAACTTTTTCAGTCTTTTTTTTTAATATTTCTTCGTACAAATCGTACGTAACGCCAGTTTTGAAATGACCTCATTGTGTGCAACCTATATCAAGTTTTTACATACTTAGTTTTGATAACGCCTCTTCCGCTTTTCTCCTTTTCAAATTAGGTTACATTTGTTATTGTAATACTTTTTGCTATCGGAGTTTTTTGCCTATTTAATTTTAAAATTTTTTGTTATTTTGACATAGAAAACATCTCAATATGTATCTTAAAAATTGCAGAAATTTTCAGTACAACGATTCATAGTAAAATTAGAGAAGGTAAATTTTTTGTGTGGAACGTATGTATTTAGGGCTTTTAATTACAAATCTGAAAAAATGATGGCCGAAGTTATAGGGGACCAAAGTTGAAAAAATGGGCTCCTAAAACTTGATATATCTTTGCTTTTTATAAACAAAATGGGCAATGGGGCTATATTACCTATTTAATAAGCTATTAATTATAAAATTGCATTAATTACCTTTTAAGATATAACTATTTTTATGTACCAACTATTAAATAAAAGTTTGTTTTATTTAATTTGGACTTAATTTGGCTTAATATATCAAAACTTGAAAAATTTTTATAAAAAATCTGCGGCGCTTATTTCGTTTTTAACATAAATGATTTTCTCAACAAAAAGTTTGTTTTATTTCATTTTGACTTCCACCTTAATATATCAAAACATGAAAAATTTTTCGTCTGAGGCGCTTATTTCGTTGATCTCAACATTACGCATGAGTACAATTACTTCGAAAAATTTTCACAAAATATCACGCTATTTTTTATAAAAAATTTTTCCCTATTCCGCTTATTTCATTGACCTCAATATTACGTATGAATATAATTACTTTGAAACATTTTTAGAAAAAAAAAAAATTTCAAAAACACTTATTATTTTCTAAATCACAATGCTATTAATACACTAACCTTATTTAATGTAAAAACTTCAGGCTTACATCAATTTAGGACCATTTCAAGGACGAAAATTTTATATAACAAAAACATCTTCAAGCATAAAATTTTCTTAGTCCAAAAAAAGCTGTATCTTAAAATGATATTTATGGATTTTCAAGTTTTATACTTCGTTGAATAGATTGCCTTTCTTTTGATACCCATAAATATTAGTTTGGTTAAAAAATTGAACAAAAAATCACATGTTGAGGCCATTTTTTCTAACTTAGGACCCATATAACTTCTGAACGACTTGAGAGCGGCCCTTAATTTTCACTATTAGCTTCTTTAGCTCTAAATAAACATTTTGAAAAAAAAATTAAAGAATACCATTTTTGCTAATGGCAAAATGTTCCAAATATTGTGTTATAAACCTTTTTGAAAATATAAAAAAAAAGCAAATTTACTATATCAAAACCTAGTATGTTTAGACAGTAAAAGTTGTTTTTATTGCAAAAATAAAATCAAGTAAAAATTGCATTTTTGACTACCTTTCATATGAGATAGCATTTATTTGCAAGCAACAAGGGTACTCCTTTGATTTTTTTGGAGAAATTTATTTGTTCCCAAATTGTTCTTTTATATTTTTTTACAAAAAAAGTCATCTCTAAAATAAATAATGTGAAAAATTACCCCATTATCTCTTTCCAATAAAGTTATGGCTAAAACTATGGTTTTATTGCCTCAATTTACACATACAGTTTCACTGATAACATTTTATAGGCGTTGGACAAGGGGGCGTGGCAGCAACATGCCGGGTTTCAGCTAGTTATGAATATATCTTAAACAAACCGAAAACGACTTTGTTACCTTACTTACCATCAGACTTTTCAGAAAGAACTTATTCTTCACTGCAACACTTTTTCAATTTCATAAAAATGTAATCATTTAGGAATTAATCAGCAAAAAAATAGTATGTAAAATAATTCCAGACCATATTTAAATATTGTCACACTAAATTTCTTTTATTTTTTAAATTCATAAGTTTTCATTTATAATTCTTGTTTTAGTTTTATTTTATGTCATATATGGTTTTTCTCTTCCAATTATGGATTTTTTTTATTAGTATTAGTTAATAATAGCGATTTATCATCTTTTTCTAGAAATTAACTTAAATGTATATTCATACAAAGAAGATACAATTTTCAATAACTTTGATTTCTCAGTATAATCAAAACAGATTTAATCCAATAATACACAAAAAGCTAATCAATTAAAAAATTTTAAGAATTTAATTTGTCGCAATTTTCCCATACAACAACCTTCAACAATTTTATAAAAATTTAAATAATTACTTATATTAGTATGGAATATAGATTTTAAAAAAAGAAAGAAAAATTCAGTTAGATCTAATAACATAAAGGCGTTGCCGACTTAAAGAACGTTGCATGTCTGCATTAAATTCAAATTAATCATAAAATATATATTGTTTTTAAAGTGTGTACAAAACAGATGAGTGCTTGTGCTGCTTCAATTGGGTCAGCCTCGTCTGGAACGGCGTTCTCGTGAATATGGTTGATCAAGTTGTGTATCTTAATGGTTAACAGCGATAACTAGTTTGCCAATTATTTCTTATTTCTGTAAAGAGAAACAGTTTGCAACTGATAATTCAAGATATTGAATGTTATTGTATTTTACCTAATGGCTTTATCCATAATATTGTTAATACGTGTCTCTGAATAACCAGGAACTAATTTGTGTATTATTTCTTTAAGAAACAGATCACTGACTCCAGGACTGCTGCGTTCGGCCAACTCAAAAACGGATTTTAAATCTCCAATGTCCGTAACATTTGGGTTTTTGCTTGAATGCGCATACTTTCGTTGAATCTTTAGTGAGCAAAGTGTAAAATATCAAAACATATTTAAAAAATGATTAATATAAAACTTATTGACACGATAGAGGCTACAAGTTTGTAAGGATTGAAAATGGAAAATTTCTAGTTTGTCTTGAATTTTTTTTTTAAATTATATCCCGTGATACAAAACACCAAGTAACATGGTTTTATTATTAAATTTTAGAAAATTTTTTTTGCATTATATGCAATAACTGTATTATATGTTAAGAAATTAAGTATGGAATTAAAAAATAAAAGAAGTATAATTTATTATACAATATATAAATATATAAGTTTTTTATGTATTTTAAATATATATATATTAGGCCGGGTCAATTTGTATGGAAGAATTTTTTGGAGGTCTGGCTCAGCGAAATTCGTAAAATACATGTAATTTCAAGACTTTTTCTCCACTACAGCATATACAAATTCTGAAAAAAAGCTGTGCGGACTTTCGTAAATAGATTTTGTTCTCAATTATAAAATATGAATGTATGTGTATGAATCTATTTACGAAAGTCCGCACAGCTTTTTTTCAGAATTTGTATATGCTGTAGTGGAGAAAAAGTCTTGAAATTACATGTATTTTACGAATTTCGCTGAGCCAGAATTTGACCCGCCCTAATATATATACAATATTAAAATGTGATATGATCTGAATCTTATAATTAACCACACTTTTGGCCACTGTATACTATTTATACGAATTAATGAATTAAGTTTGGTAGAGAAATATATTGAGCCAGGAAAATATTAGAATAATATTTAGGAGCAATAACTTGATTACAGTTTTTCATTAAGCGGAATTTAATACTTTAAAATAAAATTTTCCAGTTACTTGGTTTAAATTTAAAAGATGTAAAGTTGTAAGGCAATTTAATTTTATGTTCGCTGCCTTTTTTAAATAAATAACAAAAAATTATAGACTTTTGGCTATTTATTTAAAAAAGAAACTATAGAACAAAAACAAGTAGCTAAAACATTATTGCTTTTTTATATCACGGAGATATATTCTACATGAAACTCTTTAATTTTGTTTATTAAGAATGGTAATGTTTAAGATAGAAAAATTAAAAAAATATCAGAATCAATCAAAACATATTAACTATGTAAAAAACAATGCTTGGTTTTCACTTTCATCATTTTACATGGTACGTTGTTAATCAAATGAAAAACAATTCACGTTCACAGTTTTTTTCTTCTATCTTTGACAATGTTGGAAAATTAAAAACAACTTAGTTATTGAATTGAGCTATGCAGAAAATATATACATATTATAGGTGCTATTTTAGGTGCTTAGGTTTTATGTCGTCAAAAAACTGGCATAGTAAAAACCAAGCATAAGAATCTTATGATTTTGCGAGCTTTTTAAAACTCAACGTACGTCTGTCAAAACGGGGAAAAGGAAATTATTTAAACAAGCGCTATTTGTTTGGCTAATACGGCTTCCTCCGATTTTATGGTTAATGGTGTTTGTTGCCAATGGAGTGGCAATTGTTGTATTTCCGACACTATGCGCACTTCCGGTCGGAGTGTTTGAAGATCGTTCGCTCGAACTATTTATCGCAGAGTTTCCATTAAAGCCGCCAATACTACTTGGACTTAGACCTGAGCTGACCATTGTTGTAGAAGAATGTAGATTTTCTCTATTGCTGTTACGTCTTTGAGTACGGTCATCGCTGGAGTCTTCTTCTTTACCATTATCAGCCTGGCTGACCTGGAGACAAAAAGCATTTCATAAGTATATTTAAATTATTCCTACGCAGCATGCAAAATATTTTGTAATATATTGTAAACTAGCTTACAGATGATCTTTTGTCATGCTCATCTTCAAGTGATGCGGATTTTGTTTGTCGCAGATTAATCTTATGATCTTTATAAGTAACATTGCTGCCTAACTTAGAACCTGTTTCCGAACTGGAATGCTGATCAATTGGAGACATCAAATCTTTATTGTGATGATGTTTCTGTGATGGACTCAACGGCTGCTGGCCTACTGTTGACGAATTCCCAGTGCTCGCAGTGTGTTTGTAATTATTAAGATTGGAATCACGTGGTAAGACAGAAGACGACGAAGATGATGAAGTTGGCGAAATAGATACATGCGAAGACATGCTAGTTACATTTGTTTCACGCTGCTGTGATGCAGATATGTTTGAATGAGGCTGATGATGTTTGCTAAGGGCAGTTGAACTCGTCAACAACGGAGACGTTGTGTTAACAGATAATTTTCCCATCATCATCTCATGCTCTTGCTGCTTAAATGTGTTACTAGCATTGGGTCGAGGTGCATTATTTATGTGCAATCCTTTAACAGTCATTATCCAAGGCTCGTCATTGTTACTTCCAGGCTTTGAATCGTCCCTAAAAATTGTAATTTAGCACATGCATACATGTTTCACTTTTCTATGCAAATGTTATTATAAAAACTTACGAATCCGAATTCTCAGACTCTGTTTCACTTTCATCACCCTTTTGTAATTTCCACTTTTTATAACGATCAATCAGATCAATAAGATATGAATTTTTCTTAGCTTTTTTTATAAAAGGGTACTTGAGCAACTCTTTTGCTGTCGGTCTCTGAGAAACATTATTGTTACGGCAATTGCTTTCATACTAACATGTATTTCTTTTAATCTACTTACATTCTCAGGATCCTTGTTAAGGCACGCTTCAACAAAATCCTTAAAAGATTTTGTATAATTCCCAGTCAGTTGTGGCGGATTATTTTTTGGTATTAAAAACAAAACTCTCATTGGATGCAGTTCAGAGTTTGGTGGTTCACCTTTAGCTAACTCTATTGCTGTGATGCCCAGTGACCAAATATCGGCTTTTGAATCGTACATCGATTGTTTAATAACTTCAGGCGCCATCCAAAATGGAGTACCAACGAATGTGTTACGTTTAGATGTTGTATTTGTCAACTGACCAGCCACACCAAAATCAGCCAACTTAACATCGCCCATTTCACTAAGCAACACGTTCGCAGCTTTTATGTCTCGATGAAGTTTCCGCTCAGAATGCAAATAGTCGAGGCCTTTAAGAACCTCACGCAATATTATTGCAATGTGCATTTCTTCGAAAGAACCAGCTTTCATTAAATCCAAAGCGGATCCTCCTCCTAAATATTCCATTATAATCCATAACTTTGTGCCCTAACGAAATAATAAAATGTTAACTTAATAATAAATGTGTGATAACTTAAAAATTTGTTAAGGTATTTGACTTAACCTTTAAATAGGATCCGTAATATTTCGTAACGAATGGCGAGTCGCATTGCGAAAGGACCATGATTTCTTGTTGTATATCCTCGATTTCATCTTCAGCTTCTTCTAAATCAATTATTTTAATGGCAACGACCTATTTGATGAAAAGTTATATAAGAACTTCAGTACAGTTCAGACTTCAAAAAATATCGAAAAGAAAAACCTGTTGTGAACGATTGTCAATTCCTTTAAAGACTTCGCCAAAGGAACCTTTTCCTATTCGTTCCTGTTTGGTAAATATCAGCTCTGGATCCACTTTCTGCAAAGTTAAGAAGTCATAGTTTAGCTTATATGAAAAATTTTTCGTTTTAAATTATTTATCTTCACGAACGATAAACATTGTTATCACTGGAATAAACAAAGTCACTATTTATTTACATTTATATCGATGTATGTGTGTTCAGATGAACATAGCTGTTTTCTTATTTATAACTATTTTACCAATGAGCTGTGAGTGAGACATTCGAAGCATACCACACTTTATTGTCACCAAGATAATTCAGCAATTTACCGAACTAAGCTAATTTACTTCATAAATTCAAAACAATAACATTTTAAGCTAGTAAAGTTTCATTCTGAAATGAGATCATTTTACTTTTTATATTGTTTGTTTGTTTCTTTTTTTTTTTTTTTTTTTTTTTTGCTTAGATAACAGTGAGGTTGGTTTAAACATTTGTGTTTGTCGGTTGTTTTTGATTGAGCGTGTGTAGAGTTTAATTCTTTTGCTACCAATAAATACTAACCACCCGTTATAGAAAAATGTTGAAACCTCTTTTTATTAAGTGACTGCGTTGCTTGTTATAAAACCCAAGTTGGTTTACTTTAACCGGTATGCATTAGGTTTATGATTCGACAGGAATTTATAGCCTATATACATATATGTTATATTGTTAGTGTTTTAAATGAAAATAGAAAACCACTGCATAAAATTATAGTTTTGGTTCTTAAAAATACATTAGCTTTCTTAAAAAGTTTTTTTCTTCAAGTTTATGTAACAACAGGTCATTGAAAAATTAATTTTGCAGGGGGAAATGCCCAAAATAGGCCTTAAATGTCATTCCTGTAACATGTCCTCGATCAAAATTATAGCAATTCAAAGAAAGTAGCTTCCGAAATTTTTATTTCTACATGTTAGATATATATGACAAGGTCAAAATATTATGTACACCGTGTGCATTTTCAGCCATTCAAAATAATTATAAAATTTTTATTAGTTCCTGCGATGCAATGCATCAGTGTGTTTTCCTTTGAATTGATCCGAAGCTTAATAACCAAAACTGCACAACTATACTTATTTTATGAATATCAACAGAGTTACGCAGTTTTCGTAATTGAACTTAGCACCAATTCAAAATAAAACTCACTGATGCATTGCATAAACTTATTTATTCATCTTTTAAAAATTTACAAAAAAATGTAAGAAAAAATAATTTTTAACGAAGTAACACGCTGTTGAAAAATACCGTGTTCATTTTGACATGATTTCAACCCTTCTAGTCGTCTGGAAAAAAGAGGATTGTTAATTAGTAGGAATTTCGCTATATCCCGGACCAAGGAAAGAAAAATAAATTTTTTCGCGAAATGGCGACTGTTTGTAAAAAATCCTTTTTTGGACTTTTTTTTCAAAGTTTTGATTTTTTTAAATATATTAAAAAACAACATTTTTACATAGCTCTAGTTTGGGCCATAGAGGAATATATAAAAAAGGCCCACACCAAATTTTCAGTTAATCAGTCCATTAGAACTTGAGATATCATGTCAAAAGTGTTGGAAAAAGTAGTTTCGAGAAAAACGCGTTTAAAGTTTTTAACTAAAGTTTCAGGCAGTCTGATGACACTAAAATGGCTATAACTTTTGAAATTAATCGAATTTCCATCCTTTTAAGGAGATATTCTTGAATATATAAAAAACAATCGAAAAAAAAAAAAGTTTTGTGCTTTTCGTAAAAGAAACGAGCAACAATATTTTTGATATGGAAAATTGTATTGCTTACCGTGTCTCACACTTCGTTTAGCCTTCGTTTCGTTGTACAAAAAGATGCAGTATTTTTCTGATAATGATGGACAAGATGATGAAAGGGTGTTGAAGAACATTGGGTGACGAAGAACATTGTTTAAGCATAATTGTTTAATAGATAGAAAAACGCTAGAATATTATCATCTGTGATAATTGTGGAATTAAATGCAGCTTTTATTTGATTAGATCGAATAAGAATTAATATTTGAATTTTTTAAGTAAAAACTTTTTCAGGCGCGTTGAGTGATCTTTACACCCTTACTCACGACACGACACGACACTACACTCACAAATTAAAAAGTATATTTCAGGCGGTTTTAGTCGAAATTAATTAATTCATTGTGAAATTGTATTAGCCAAAAGTATTTTCAATTTAATGTTTTTAACGTTGGCTAAACGTTTTTCAATAAGAATTTAAAAAAAAACAAAAGACAAATCGATTTTGATATGGTCGATTTCGACCACAGGCGATACTAGTTTATACAATCTTACTGCATTATTCTGTATCACGAAGAAGCACACCAACGATGCGATAGACACGAGAAGCAATACAATTTTGTATGGAAGAAAGTATTTCTTCTCGTGTCTTTCTCATCGTTGGTGTGCATCTTCGTGATACAGAATAATGCAGTAAATATATAAAAGGCAAGCACACTGCTCCGTGTCCAATATCTCTCAAACTGTTCAGCCTGAAAATATGCACATATTTATACATAAAAGGAAAGCACGCTGCTCCGTGCACAGTATTTCTCAAATTGTAATTATTTTTTACAGTAAAGTAATTTTACAAGACACACTGTTCTCAAAAATGTTCAGCTTGAAAGTATGCTGTTGCTTGAAAGTATACGTTTTTGATTTATTTATCTCTTTTTTCATTCTTTTATAAAAAAGTTATGACGAATTTAATGAAATTTTTTAGGTCGATTTGAGTCGATTATACTAAAAAATATAATTGTATCAGCCGCGAAACGACACCTGAGTTGCTACGTATATGAAGGTTGCAAGGCTAGTTTGTAAAGTTGTGTATGAATGTGATTGTTACCGAACTCGACTTTTTGCACTTTTACACTTGAACTAATTTTTCATAAAGTGCTTTCGGCAAAAGGCTCAAAAAAGGAAGTGTGCGGAGGACCTGTCGTAGGACAGGCTTTTATACTAGTTACATAATAATAACAATGAAATTTAATAATTTAAAATTTTTGTGACGTTTAGAGTAAAAACACATTCAGAGGAAACATAACTCACTTTTTACACTTTTTATATTTACGTTTAAAAAATCCACCAGTAATTCTAAGTGCGAAAATCAACTGTAATATTGAACTTATAGTATTATTAATATTTAAAAAAAAAAGTCATTTCTGTAACCAACTGTGTATTCAGTTAGTGATAGTCAAAAATGAAATTAAGTATAACACATTATAGTAGTTATCAAATATATAATAAAAACGTGGGGAAACGTGTTTTAGTCTGATATCAGCAGTCTTGAAATAAAGACGATTTTGTTATTCCTGTAACCGTCATTTATGACATTTTGTGTCATTCCTGTATTCACTCAAAAAACACAAAATGCAAACAAATCTTAAATTTCTTGATATAATACCATGTGCCCACAAGCGATTTTAACTTACTTTAGAGCCAAATAGTACAAAGAAACCATAATTCTAGCTTCAAGTTTTGTTGTTACTTTTATCCATTATTGAAATGAAAAAAGCGTACTTTTGGCGGAATTTACCATATATGAGTTTCTTATATATTACAATCCCCTTAAATAATATTTTTATTGTGCAAATTTCTTAAAATTGAATATCTCTTAAGAGAAGAGTATCTTTTAATTTAGCCCTGTTAAGCCGCATGTGAACTTTTCAATCTATATACAGTCATGTGAAAATAAATAGGGACACCTATATTTTAATATTTGAAGCTGAATGAATTATATACAAAGTGCTACAGATAGAGCATTAATTCCCTCGGCTGGTGATTCTTCTTGATAAGGCAAGTATAACACTTTATGGAGTTTCCTCCCGCATTGTAAATCTTTCAAGATACAGGGTGTTTTACGGTTTTGGTACGTGTTTAGTATTATTGATCTAGAATCTAAACTACTCACCATAAAATAAAAAATAATATTTTGTATTTTAGAAAAATATCAGATTTTTCATAAATGTATCAATCGCTTTCGTGTCATGTGCTATAGCGGAGAAAAAATTTTGAGATTATCCAACAAAATATCGACAAATTTTCTATCTTTTGTTTTAGCGGAGCTGTTACTGTCCAAAGTTAGAATTTAAAAAAATACTGTTGATTAAGTGTATTTTTACATGAAAAAAAGACATTTTCAATTTGGACGATTACAGCTCCGCTAAAACAAAAGATACAAAATTTGTTGATATTTCGTTGAGTAATCTCAAAATTTTAGCTCAGCTGCAGCACGTGACACGAAAGTGGTTGATATATTGATGGAAAAGTTGATATTTTTTCTAAAATACAAAATATTATTTTTTATTTTATGGTGAGTAGCTTAGATTCTAGATCAATAATACTAAACACGTACCAAAACCGTAAAACACCCTGTATCTTGAAAGTTTTACAATGTGGGAGGAAACTCCATAAAGTTTCATACTCGCCTTATCAGGAGGAACCACCTACCGAGGGATATAATGCTATATCTGTTGCACCTTGTATGTAATCCATGCAGCTTTATATATAAAAATACAGGTGTCCCTATTTATTTTCACATGACTGTATATATAAAAATGGATGTATGTATGTGGGTATGTGGCTATAGCACGTATAGACTACAAAACCGCTGAACCAATCTTTATGAAATTTTCAGGTAAACTGAATCCACATCTTAAGAGTGTTCCAGTGAGGTTTGGTAAAGATTGGACAAGGGGGGGTGGTACCTCCCATACAAGCCAAATTTGCGCTATCGACCACAAACCAAATAAAGGATATATATCAGACGGTTTCGATCGTAAGAAACTAAGATTTAATAATTTGGTTCAGATGGTTACTGTCGGTAACTGTACAAAAAATGGGCGTGGTCATAATACATATACGCCCACTTTTTCGAAATCATGGCAATTCCGAAGTTCTAAACATTTTTACAGTGCAACTTGCTGTGTAGGTCTCCAAGAGGCGGTCACTATACATAAATGTTTTCACGCCCACTTTTACCGCCCACAAATCAATACCTATATAAATAAAAATAAAAACGATGTATGTCTGTGTGTGTGATGCCTATAGACTCCAAAACTCTTGGACCGATTGACCTGAAATTTTGGCAGTCGATTTGTTTCAGGTACGAGATGGTTAAGGAAAAAAGTTGCCACACCCTCCTTTTACCGCCTCCAAATCAATAAAAATGCTATATTTCAGTCGGTTTGGGTCGTATAAAGTTAAAATTTAGTAATTTAGTTTATACGGTTACTGTCGACAACTGTACTAAAAATGGGTTTCCACGCCTCTTTTACCGCCCACAAATCAATGCAAATGCTCTATTTCATACGGTTTTAGTGGTATAAGACTTAAATTTGGTAATTTAGTTTGTATGGTTACTGTCGGTAACTGTATTAAAATTGTGTGTCCACGCTCCCTTAACCAACTTTTGTACTGGAGGCCCACTTATCTTGATTTACAAAGAAAATTAAGCTTATCAGTCGATTCCTTACCTACAGAAACATAAAACTGCAATTTTTTCACCCCTGCTATAACTTTTTTTCCGAATTTCGGTTTTTTTCGTTTTTTTTTTTTTTGTCTTGAGTTTTTTCACAAAATAACTCAAGAATGTCATAAACATCTGTTAAGCTGTTTTTTAAAATTTTTTGTTTTTGATTTTTTTGAAACTTTTTCGTAAAATATTGAAACTCGAAATTATACAAAAACAGTAAACTTTTAGGAAAAACTTTCATAACAGCCAGGTTTTTCAACGTAAATAACCTGGAAAATAAATATTTTCATATTTGGATTTTAGCGATTTTAATAAAAAAAATGAGATTTTTCGAAAAGTAAAATATCACAACTCTGGTAGTTTTTGCCATATTTTCATGTTTGAAAACTTATTTTGAAGAAAAATTTGAAAAACCAGTCTTTTTCAAATGCACGACATCATCTACTATGAATTGCTCCCTACTTCCAAACTCTTTATTCGAATTCGTACTGTCAACAATTGAACCGTCTGAAGGAAGTAATTGCACAGAAGCGCCAGCTTTGGCCAATAGGAGAGGAATTGTGATCCATCAGGGCATCGCCAGACGATAAACATTATTTAATAACTCCTATTTATAAAATTAGTGATCATGAAACGTTAAAAATAACCCTAGTAAATGAAGGAATACAAAACAATAAGTAAAAGCGTATAAAAATCCCGATATATAAGATATATGAATTTTTGTCAAAAATTAATAGGAATGATATATCAACTATTTTTTTCACGGATTGCAACAGGAAAGCGGATATATTTAGTAAAAATTTTAAATAAATTTGTAGAAGAATTTATAGTTGAAAAAGAGATAAAATGTGTGAATAACCAGTGGTTTACTGAAGAATTAATGCAGTTAAAAAAAGAAAAAACAAGGCAATACGAAAAAGCAAAATGGGTAAGTAATTATGCTGAGTGGGAATTGAGAAATAGATAAAAAGTTCTAACTAACAATAGTACAAATTATTTTATCCGAAATAAGATTAAAAATGTGAACGATCAAGTAACTATGTGGAAAAATATCAAAACTTACATACTCAATAAAAAAATAATGAGATTACAGAGGTATTTTTTGGAACAGATAAAGTAAGTGAAAGCTTGATAATAGCTACATAGTAGAATGAATACTTTACTAAAAGTGTTGAAGAGATAAACAAATCTATTCTGGTAAATCCATATACGAATCTTATTGAAAGAAATAATAATGCATTTAAATTTAGAATGATTACAAAAAATGAACTTGAAAATATTAGTAGTAAAATGAATTCAAAAAATGATTGTTATTTAGTTAGTAAAAAGATGATATTAGATTCGTTCTTTTTGATAGGTAAAAATTTAGTATCAATCATCAACACATCATTAGAAACAGGAGTCTTCCCCAGTACATAGAAAGAATCGATAAAAGTTCCTATAGAGAAAGTACTACACACAAAAAAGGCGAATGAATTTAGACCAATAAATATGATCTCTTTTGAAACTAAAATAATAAAAAAGGTAGTAAATATACAATTAGAGAATTTTTTGAATAGTAATAAGTTAATATCAAAATTTCAATCAATGGATTTCGTAAAAACATAGTTGTGAGACTCTTATAAATTTAGTTATAGTGAATTGGAAAATGGCAATGAATGACAAAAAAGTAATAGCTACGATATTTCTTGATTTAAAACACGCAATTGAAACAATTGATCGTGATATTCTAATAAGAAAACTGGAAGAGTATGGTGTCAGGGAAAAAGAGCTAGAATGGTTTAAATCATATTTGTCTGGGAGAAAACAGAGAACAAAAGTAAATAGTTTAGTTTCAGATGCAATAGATGTAGTACTGGGAGTACCCTAAGGCTCAGTGTTGGGAGTACTGTTATTTTTAATTTACATAAACGACATGGAAAAAGCAGTAAACATGGCCAAGTTAGTATTATTTGCAGATGATGCACTGGTGTATGTATATGGTAATTCAGTCGCGGAATGCACTAGGCTTATAAGCGCTGAGTTAGAAAATTTAAGTGTATTTTTTAGAATGAATAAATTAAAGCTTAATATAGAAAAAACTAAAGCAATGATAATAGATGGCCAAATTATTGAAAAAATTGATAAAATTAAATATTTAGTAATTTTAATTACTCTATACAACTAATAATGAAATGAAAAACAGAATGCAGAAACTGCAAAACAAAGCTATGAGGATAATCTTAAAACTTAATAGATACACAAACATCAAATTTATGTTGAATGCGTTGAAGTGGCTTAGTGCTAATCAGAGAATAATAATGAATGTATTAGTTACAGTATTCAAAATGAAAAATAATTTATTACCAAAGTTTGTGAGTTGTGAGAAAAATGTGAGAGATTAGTTTATGTTATTTATGTTACATAATCATAACTTGAGAAACGTTTTCAGTTTTAGACTGAATTTTTTTAGAAATGAAAACAGTAAAAACATGTTAATGTATAAAGGACTTAAATTATTTAATGAAATGCCACCAAATATTACGAGTGAAAACGATTTATCAAACTTCAAGCAAAAAATTATAGCATATATTACGGATAAGTCTGATTAAGTAAACTATATATGTATATTGCAAACATTGTAAATAAAACCAAAAATAGTTATGTTAACTAACTGAATAAAAAAAATAAAAAAATAAAAAAAGGATTTTTAACTTTTATATGATTAAAAATGAACGTCTTATGTTCTCAAAAAGCTTTACATGGCGATTTAACTTTCTGGGTTTTTCCATTGTCTGCAGAGGTTCACCGGGCTCCCGAGGTTCTTTAGCTTACGGGTCACGCACTGTACCCGGTAGGATACGGCTACCACTAGACTTTTATATTATATATAACTTTATTCCGGTGCTTTTTATAAGCCCACTCATAAAAAAATGCATATGGGGTACATAAACTTTGTCACTCCGTTTGTAACGCCGATAACGAAGCGTGGCAGGTATAGAAAAGTATACATATTCTTGATCAGCATTAACTCCTGAGTCGATTTAGCCATGTCCGTCTGTCTGTCTGTCTGTCTGTTTGTCTGTCTGTCTGTCTGTGATCTCGATAACAGCTGTAATTTTAGAGCTATTGTAACGAAGTTCAATGTATAAACTTTTTATATATTCAGCCCTATTGGAAATAACTTTTCACGCGGAATCGAAAAAGAGTTTTCATTTTTAAGATTCGATTCTCCCTTTTTTGATTCCGCATGAAAAATTATTTCCCATAGGGCTGATTGATTTAAGATCGAAATTAGCCAAATCGAATGAAAACTACACCTACCTCCCATACAAAGTGGCTTTAAAACGTTAAAATCTCTTTAAATTTCACAAAAATTTATCTCATCACTTTAAATTGTGCAAGTATGCTTAACTCTTGTGTCAATATGACACACCCGGGTGTGTATTTGAATATTTATATTTAACATTTTTATATTATTTATGTTCAAATAACTTAAAATTTTCAGTATCTTATTAAATTATAAAAAGCAATAATTAAGAAAAAATTTTGTATTTTGGTTCTCTATGAGACCCGTAAGGGTCCATTTTATTATCAATTCCTTGTTCCCAATACGTACATACCCGGGTGTGTACACATTAATTAAACAGAATTTCCAAACAGCACACACCGAAGAAGTCGTTAGACTACCATTAATAGGCCTATTAAGGTTCACAGCAATAAACTGCTGTGTCTTCTTACGAGTAGACACAACAGTCGAGAAGACACAGCAGTTTCGAGCTATTATGATTCACAACAATACGTTGTTGTCACGATTGATTGTGGAACGTATGTAGAATTCGTTACTTGACTGGTTCAGGGTTGTTTCGGAGAAAAATAAAAAGTACTCTTTAAAAAGTATTTTCTAAATAACAAAAAGTACTAACACGATAAGAAATTTTAAGCGAAATGAACGGAAAAATTGTGAGCTCATATTTAAGCCCATTCATTTAAACTGGCGTTAAAAAAAGGATAAAATCTAGTTTAATGAAAAAACTGGATTTTAAAATCTTTTTAAATACAAGGAAGCATTATTTATGAAGGTGTCGAACAACAATTCCGCTACCACCCCCCACCCATTTGGCCGGAACACGGGCCCTTTTTATAGGAAAAAACAAAACTAAACGTCTTTAAAATTAGCTATAATTCTTACATTATGATACGGATATCAATATTAATGGCACTATAGAGAATTATCTATGGCCTTTCTGATGTTATATTGATTGAGATTGAACTTACTTAAAAAGTTATATAATTTTTAAAAAAAATTTTTTATTTCAATTTGCAAACTCAAAAAAAAAAAAAATCTGCAATATCAGAAAATCTTAAAAATGGGATAATGGGATAATGGGAATTATAATGGGATAGTGGGAAAATTTTAGGGAATTCCACTTTAATTAATAAGCTTAATTTGGATAAACAGTATTTTGTCGATAAGTCGAAGGCAAGGCTAGACATCGATAAAACAAGCTAAATTCATTACCAAAGTAAAGTTTTAAGCTATGTTCGACGCTTATAATATATTTTAAGTCTTTCTAGCTTAAAAATTCAAACTTATTTTCCTAAACTATCAGAAATAGAGCAAAACGCGTTTTGACTTCGGCGCAACGCGACTTAATTACGATGTTATGGCGATCATTTTGGCACATTTAATATTGAAAAAGTTAGAGGAATGCCAATAATGGAATATATTCACATTGCGAAGATTTGCTTAAGAAAATAAAAATATTCGGCAATTATTCGGTTACTTTGGGCCGAAGAATAAAAAATTGGCCTATTATGCCGAATACCGAAGCCGAGTATTCAGTAGGACACTAGATATTTTACAAATTATGCTAGGAGTCTTAAAAAATAAATTTTTATAGTGCCAAGAACATAACAATAATTTAAGAATTTTGAAAAACATTAAAATATACATTGTTCTTAACTTAAAACCCCTCCTGGTCGAATGGGTGAGGGGAGCGGGATTTTTCTAACACCATTATAATCTACGCAAAAAATGCTATCTTGTAATAAACAACACATTGAAATTTCTGCATTTTCATATATCTGCATATATGCCGAAATTTCAGCCAAACATACTTTTCTCTTCTCTCATAAACATTAGTACTTCCTTTCACTATTAAACGCATTTCTAAACTAATAAAAGCATTATTAGCACTTCTTTCTACCATAAAACATCCAAAATTATAAAAAGGTACCATCGCAAAAATATTTCGTACTCTGAAAATAAAAACGTACTCTAATTAGTACGTTTCGATGCAACTGTGAACTGCTCAATGTCAAAATAAAAAAGTAAACAAACAAACAATTTCCAATTCACTTGCTGAATTCAATATGATTCTGTTCACAAGGAGACGTATTACCAATTTTCTGTTAAGTCTTCATAGTTAATTAAAAAAAAACGCAATTTTAAATAAAATTTTAATTTTTAATCAACATGTAGTATCTTCAACACAACACCAAATTAGTTGTCTTCAAAATTTGGCAGATAACAAGACAATAAAGCACAACTGCTGTATTGCATAGTAAGTGTATTGAAGACACAGCATTGTTGACAGACAACAGTGGAATGTGTTCAGTTGCTTTGTTGTCTACCATAATAGCAATTTACACATTGAAGACAGCAATTACTGTTGTGTTGTGAACCGTAATAGGGCTATAAGAGTTTACAGTTAGTGCTTATATGTTTACAAACTATAGGTCTAAATAGGTTTGGGAACATTTCCAAATATATACGTTTTAATAACTAAAACACTCTCAAGGCACGAATTCTAACCGACAAGGCTGCACCAATCAGATGCATTTGTGAGATGCTAAATGCAAAACTGTAGAAAATTTTTAAGCCATATGAAACAGTGACAGTTGATAAGCAGTTTTATCCTTACCGGGGAAGAAAAAAATTTACCCAATACATACCTTCCAGTCCAGCAAAATATTGCATCAAAGCTTTGTGGGCTTGCAACTCTAAAACTTTCTATAAACTAAAGGCGGACGAGTAATTTGCCAGCTGGTAGAGCGCTATAAGAACTCTGGTCGGACAAATGTTGTCGATCAACTCTTCAATTCGTTGCCATTAATGAAGAAACTTATACGATGGATCCTTGAAGTAGTTGGTACTTTAAGAAAAATAAACCATACATTCCAGAAAATGTTTAACCACCAAAAAAACAAAAAAAATAAAACTATAAATATTAAAATAAATTTTTTTCTCTTGCAATTTTACCCATCTCTAGGCGGCAATGTTACCCATGATTTCTTTGTATTATCTAAATTATCTTAAATTTGAACAAAAATCAAATAAACAAAGTGATTTATCTCGATATGTATATATTCTTCAGTTAACAAGAACAAATTATCATTTGCACACCCCGATATGTTCGTATTAAGAAGTTGTTAAAACTCGTATTGGCACGAAGGTTAAACCTTTAATATGTACTTTGGGTATGAAATTTGTAAAAATCGAATGAAAACCACGTCTACCTTCTATGCAAAGTGACTTTATGAAAAAAGTAAAATTCCACCAAAATTAGTACAATGGCTTAAAATTTTGGAAATTAGTTTCAATCTTAACTATGGAATGGAATTTTGAAATTTAAAAAATAACTGAAAATACCGCGCACCTCCCATACAAAGTGACTTCATCATAATAGTAAGACCTTTAGAAATTCCAAATACGGACGTGGGGGTATTTTATCTTCGGTCCAGTCGAAGATGATTGCTTGCTAGTTATGTTTTTCTTCATTGAAGCATAGTGCTCTGTTCAGTTTCATGTGAAATTCCACTCAAATCTCCATACAAAAAGTGACAGACAGCTATGAAACAAGCGTAGAAATTTTCACAACATGTTCGTCAGAGCAGTACTCTGTTCCGCTGCGTGAAATTATCGCAACATGTTTCTGAACAACATTTTTCACGACAATTTAATTGCACTACCTATTTATTTTGAAGTGAAAAGAGAGATATCATATGAAATCTCCCAACTTATTCTCTGCGTCTCTCTGAGAAACGTTGCCATAGAAATTCCTCGCAACAAACTTTGAGTCAGAAATTTCACGCAACAAATAAATAGATGTTGCCATCGAAATTTCACGCAAACGAACAGAGTACTAGACTTAAAGGGGGAAACCTAAGTAACTAACGAAAAATAGGCATATTTTCAAGAACTTTTTGACTCAATGAAAAGGTCAATCAAAAATTTGTAAAGTACGTTTTATAATATAAGTATTGATATAAAAAATGTAATTTTTTTTAAATTTCAATACAAAACGGCGGCTGTGCTGTATTTGTTTGAAGGCGCTTATTTTTTAAAAGGGGTCCGGACACCTTACGTCCTTAATTTTTAATCTGTAACAAAGAGCAAAATTTGGTCGGTTTCCATACATCAACCGCACGTAGGTTTTTTTCGATATATTGATTTTTCGTGAAATGATGCGTGATCGAACAAAGCAGTTACAATTTTCACAAAAAAGTCACAAAATTGTTGAAAAAACAAAAAGTAATCAACATAAATTAAATCGATCGGTGAAGATTTGCACGAGTTATGTGTCCGAGAATATTAAAAAAAAATGGTTTCCAATAAAACACGTTTAAGAGTTTAAAGTAAAGGGTCCGCCATCTAACGTTTTTTTCAACTAGTGCTTATTTCGTGAATGGTAACACTTAGCTCATGTCTGATTTGACAGATTATTAGTTTTATTCTTTCCCTGAACGAATATGGTTGTGTATACGCTTGAAAACGCTGGGAAATATTGCGAAATTACTTTGAAAATCATGGTAATGTTGCAGAATGTGTGCGAAAATTGCGTACGGATTTTGGAAGAAGAGAAGCACCGTCAGCTCCGTATATTCGTTATCTTGTGAAAAAAGTCAAAGAAACCGGCATCCTCATCGATAAACCAAAGCGTGAAAAGCCAAAAGCAGTGCGTACACCCGAGAATATTGCTGCTGTGTGCGTGAAGCGCCATCAACATCAATTCACCGTCGTTCTCAACAATTGAACATTTAGGAGACATCATTGAGACGAATTTTGCATAAAGACCTTGGTATGACGCCATACAAAGTCCAATTGGTTCAGGAGTTGAGTCCAACTGACCATCCAATGCATTTTTGTTTCGCTAAGTGGGCCTGCGATCGACTTACAGAAGATGCCGATTTTGCCAAAAAAATCATCTTTTTAGGTGAAGCTCATTTTGATCTTGGCGGATATGTAAATAAGCAAAATTGTCGCATTTGGGGCACAGAAAACGCGCACGCATACATTGAAAAGCCGCTGCACCCAAAACGAGTCACTGTTTGGTGCGGATTTTGGTCCAGAGGCATAATTGGGCCATTTTTGTTCGAAAATGAGCAAGGAGTGGCCGTTACAGTCAGTGGCGATCGTTATCGGGCCATGTTGAACGAATTTTTGTTTACAAAAATTGAAGAGGAGGATATTGGCAACATTTGGTTTCAACAGGATGGCGCTACGTGCCACACAGCCGAAGCTACACTCGATGTTTTGCGCCCAGTTTTTGAAGATCGCATTATCAGCCGCAGAGCTGATGTCGTTTGGCCACCTCGGAGCTGCGATTTGACACCGTTGGACTATTATTTGTGGGGTGCCCTCAAAGATAAGTGTTACGCCGACAAGCCAGAGACAATTGACGCTTTAAAGGACAATATTCGTGAAGCCATTGGTGAAATACAGCTGCACACAATCGATAATGTGCTTAAAAATTGGACCGATCGTGTAGGCTACTGCATGGCCAGACGAGGCAGCCATTTGAATGAAATTATTTTTCATTATTAACCGGAAGGATTGTACTTTCAAATAAAAAAAGCAATTTGAGAAAATATCCAGTAGTTTTTTTTCATAGAATTTTCAAAAAAAAAAAGTTATTTGGCGGACCCTTACTAACTATTCATATACAGCCCAATTCTGAATTATTATTCCCGGGGAATTGGAAAAGGGAGTTTTAATTTTTAAGACAGAAGATAAAGATATCACAGTTTTTTGTTTACATCCATGAATATTGACGATTGATGAACAAATAGGCATTAAAAATTCCCAAAATGTTTTTGAACTTTATCTTAAAAATGAAAACTCCCCTTTCCGATTCCCCGGGAAAAATCATTCAGAATTGGGCTGATAACATTTTCATATACCTCTAATCGCAGAATGGAAAATTTGAGCATTTAGGCACTTTTACCGGATTCTATCTCCTAGTATATTATTTTTAAGACCCTAAAACATCTTATCTTTTAAGCGAAAAAAAAATTTCAAAACTTTACTCAGTTTTCTCTCCTTAAATAATTATGCCTTGTGCTTCTTATTCTTACGTTCTGTCAAAAAAAGTACCGGAAACTAATCATTCAAATCAAAATTTGAGGTTTCAGCGCGATCGGTCATTTAGTTTGTTAGTTTAGTGCTGGATGTTGTCAGTTATTTTCAAGTGTGCTTAGCAATTTTTACCATGACAAATGGAATTTTGTGGGCCGAATCGTTGTAAACGTTACAGAAGGGGGTTACGGTGAATAGTCTTTATCAAAAACACGTGCATATGGCGGAGATGTGGTGGAAGATTCGCCTCTTTCTAGTTTGCTTTAAACTTTAACGGAAGTAAACAGGCGTTAGAAAAAAAAAATCAATGGAAAATCCCCAAAAAAAACCACAAATCACCCAAAATTTCTTCATAGAAATTGGGTGAGTTTTCATTATTTATTTTTTTTGCGATTTCTCATTTTTTGTTTTGATACGAAAAATTAATGAATTTTTTGGTTGGAATTTAATTTGGGTGATTTTTTTTATTTATTTTTGGGCCATTTTTCATTGAGGTAATTTTTAATTTAATTTAAAAAATTTTTGGATGATTTTTAATTTTTTTTTTTTGCTATTTTTCATTTTATTTTGGGTCATTTTTTATTTGGGTGATTTTTCATTGCATGTTTTTAAGCGATTTTTAACTGGGCACAAATCATTTTGTAATATTTTAAATATTTTTTTGGTCATAAAGCGCGTTGCCGCTTGACTAGTGCCGAAAGAACTGAACTTTCTTCAAAAACTCAATTTCATAAAGGTCGCAAAAGACATGCTAGAACGAGTCAGTTCTGACCCCACATATATAAACGCATTGAAACTGGTCATGAGACATGTGTTTACGAGTTTGATATGCAAACCAGTCAACAAGAAAAAACCACGTCAAATTCGCTCAAAAATCAAGGTCTCAAGGTTCAAGTTTTCGATTATTGCAGTGTTGTGCACTCGAAATTCTTGTCGAAAGGTCAGGCGGTAAAAAAAAAATTATCTGAGCAAGTGCGGCTTGTGAGAGAGCAAGTTCGTCGAAAAATTCCAGATTTATGGAAGATAATTCATGGATTTTGCAATACGATAACGCACCATCTCACGAGGATATCATTGTAAGCTAATTTCAGGCCAAAACTCAACAAATACCATTCAACAACCACAGTAATCATCGGATTTTATGCTCTTTCCAAAACACAAATTGCCCCTTCTAGGCACCCGTTTTCAGTCAATAGAATTCGTGCGAATTCGCGGCGAGAACTGAAGTTGATTCCAAAAACAGTGTTTTAAAACGTTTTGGTGATTGGATTATTCGTCGACATACGTGTATTATTTCGGCTGGTGCCTACTTTAAAGGCCATACAATAAAATTGGATAAATAAGAAATATTTTGTTTTTTATTGACCAATCAGAATGTATTTGGCACAAAATAAATAAAAATGTGAACAAGAGAGTGAATTTATCCCAACCACTTTTTATATTGTGAGTATAATAAGCACAACTACTTTGCAAACTGGATTCAAACTAAGTCATCCTTACAAAGGCTTCAAAATGGGCCTTTTAAGAATTTGGCTCGTTTGGGAAGTGGACTAGCAGTCCAACACATTTATTCGCACATTTTTGCATGGAGCTCAGTTTTAGTAATTATTTGAAAAAAGACTCAAGAGTTTTGTAAGAGATCGTGTTCATACATAAATACTGACATTCAGCTTATATAGGGGAAGAGTGGCATGAAAGAGCCAGGTTTTGAATACATTAACTATAATTTTTAAATAGATGCACTAGCCAGATGTCACCCACAAACATTTGGCAGTTCAGTGATAATATACGGCGTTGGTGCATCGGATTTAGAATTTCGTGGTAAGTAAAAAGTAAGTTTTTGAGTGCATTTTATATATTGTTTTACGTCAATACCTATAAAATTAACAATCATATCATTAAACTATAATGTTATGCATAATATAGGCCTAACAATAGCATATTTATTTTGCCGGAAAACTTTTAATTTCGTAATAATTTTTGAGGTTATGCTTCTTGGGACAATATGTTTTGAAAGAGCCTGGTTGCGGTGTTATGAAAGAGCCGGTCATGAAAGAGCTATTTTTGCATTGTAATTCCATACCTTAACTTATGATTTACATTAATAATTGAATTATTTTATTTTGATATAACACAATAGGCCTTTTTTCTTAAAGCAACAATGGCATCTGAAATAGCTAAAAAAAAAATTTTTTTTTGCATAAAATATTTTTAATTTTTTCAAACCACTTATTTTTGTTTTTAAATTTTTTTGTGGGTTTTTTTCGAAGAGATGAAATAATTCATTATTTTGTACAAAAATATTTTTTAGCTTTCAAACCATGTATTTTTGTTTTTAGTATTAAATTGTTTTTTATATAATTGTTTTTTAAAAAAAAAATGTTTATAATAATACTTATAATAAATATAAATATATGCTTATAATATGTCTTATGGTGGGTAAATTTTTCTCCCTTTTGGTTTTTTTTTTACCACTTCTATCGATATCTTTGAGATATTTCAATGATATTTGGATTGGTTCTTAAAATGATCTATTGCGGAGAAAGTGTGAAAAAGCTGTAGTAGCTGAACTCTATTGTTATTGCATGTTTTATAATATATCTTTGTTAAACACATTTGATGTCTTGTAATAATAACGTGGCTCTTTCATAACTTTGGTTGGCTCTTTCAATGCCTATGGGTTATGAAAGAGCCGAATTTAATATTTCTTATAAATAAATAGAAGTCCAAGAATATTGTTGATTTTTGAAAAAGTTTCATGATACTGCGTGCATAATGGAGTAAACACGTTCTTTTGATATAAGTCTCATTATTTTCCTATATCCTTTTATCATTTTTTCACCTCTTTTAAAAACTGGCTCTTTCATGCCACTCTTCCCCTACCTACATACTTAACTATACTATACATACATATGAAAACTATCTAACGATCAACGCACCACTGCTTATTTTGTACACTTCGGAATTTAATATTATAATTATTTCATCCACATACACTATGTATGATATTTAAACGTGTTTTTTGGATGTAAACATAAAGTTATTAACAACAATCAATTTTAAATCGATCGGAAAAATCAGTATTTTTCAATTTCCTTCAGTTCGTCATGTTGTTTATTTTTAGAGTAAAAATTAGAAAAAATTCCTACAGTCGGTATTAATTAATTAATATTAATACCAAAACTGTTTTATAAATAATAATCCTATGTCCAAGAATAGGCAAAATCATTTTATTTGTTACAAGATATTCAAGACAGTTCCTGGTTTGACGTACGCATCAAAAACATCTTGGCTGACTACCGTTTTGCAATATAAATGCAATCTTGGATATGAACCTACTGCGGCAGCAGAATGACGACATGTACAAGTATTCGGAACGACCAAGTAAAGAAACTGGAAATCATATCTTCGCTCAAAACAAGTGCCGATAATGCTGTTGCCACTAAACAGGTGTATAACGCAGCAGCGAATAAAATAGTTGTTTTGGAAAATACAAAGCAATGAAGAATTTGGAAGAAAACGGAAGATATTGACGAATTGTTAGTGAGTAAGTTAGACATACCAATTCACTGGGGCTTTGGCGTAAACTTCTGTTATTGTTGTTATTGTGGTTGTGGTGGTGGTGATTGTTGCTATTGCTTTTGTTGTTGTTGTTGTTGTGGTTGTTGTTATTGACACTGAATTTAGCTGGTGTAACTGTTTCCGCTGTTATGTCCTGGCGTTTCTTCATAGCGCTGTATTGTTTCAAATAGTAGAAACTCTCCGTGCGTCCGACGGCTGTTGCTGGGGCTATCGGAGGTGGTGAGTCTGCTTTATTAGGACGCGGCCTGAATTGCTCAAACATAGAAACAGGTCGCGGCTTGGAAGGTTCGTTTCGCTCAGCATTGTGACGTTGGTTGACGTGTAAATTTATCTTCGAATCTACGATGGATTCTTGTAATGGAATATTCTGCGTGGATATGAATCGATCACGCTGCAAATGTGAAGGATTTTGTCGCCCTATTCTTCTGTCGCCTTCATTGGCATCAACCTGATCACTTGCTATAGTGTGAGATGTACAACTACGTTGTATCCCATCTGCATTTACATTTGTACTGCGCCACATTTTTTTTAATACACCGAACAATAAATTTACAATTTTTGACTGCGAGTAGTTTCTTAATTTCAAAATAGAATTCAACAAATATTCATTTCAGACTAGAATCTCATATAAACTACACTTGATGGCTCATTTATTTAACAAATTGTAGCGACTTTCATGGCTGACATGATAAAGAATTTAGGGTGCGGCATGTTTCGGTATGGTTACGGTTCAATACAACACAGCGGTACGGCGAAAACAGAGACGATTGACCAGTTAAGAGCATATGAATATAAAATAATATCAAAACAAAACCTGAGCGTACTGATCGACGACGCGACACACTTTATGCAAATCGCTTTGAGTCGACTGTCAATTTCAGTCAGAATTCTTCAACTGCCAGCCGCAAGTTGAGCCCCACGAAATTTTTCAAGAAAACTTATTGAAAACACAACCTCAGCAGAATCACACGAGTAACACTTATTGTCTTAGTTGGCAATCGCGCGCGACCGACTAACTGATCGACGTATGCTTAAAGGCAGGTTTACAAAACAAGAAAATGAGAAGAGGAAAGCCTTAAACTTTAAGACAACTTTTACATGTTGTCTGTTGTAGGTATAGAAATCGACTGTCGAAGAGCACCAAAGTAACGCTGGCCAACAGACTCGAGCGCAAGCAGCATTACCAGTTGGTAATTGAGCTGCCAACTCAGCTAACGGTACACTATGGGACGAACAGCTATTTTATCGATAAAAAATTACTTTTTGCATAATCCACTAATTATGAACTATGAAATATTTTATCTTAGCACCTGTAGGTGTAAATATTCAGTAGGCTATTTTTTACCCACGTTATTCACATAAAAAATTCAACATAAAAAAAAACCGAGAAAGTTTTTTTTAACATTCAACCAAGAAATTCAGGTATTTCTCACATTTAACCATGTCTGCTTTGGCTCGAAATTGTGTAGATTAGGCCCCATAAAGATGAGGAAAGTTTTATCACTGGAAACTTACATATTACCAACAATCCATATCTGCGATTTGCTTCAAATTTAGACCAAAATGCCGATAGATAACAATAGATATGGTGAATTTGTTGAAACAATTTTGAAAAAATCACATATACGCTTAAAAAAATTATCTATCCAAAAAGCTTTATTGTCTGTTTAGATTAATACAAAATTTTTAAAAATTTGAATATTGCGTAAATTTTGCGTATGCCATTGTAGGGTGAACTCTAAGCTTGACCGAACAATGAATTTTTTTGTGAAGCATTTGATTCATTCCAATTGATTTAAATTAATAAAAAGTCTGAGAAAGGCATAAGGGTGGGTCCATGGTTTGGCCGGAATTTTAAGCAAGTGCCTTACCATTTGCATTACCGAAGTCACCATTCCAAAATGAGCTTTGAAAACTTGTAATTGCATCATGACTTGGCAAGAATAAATAAAAACTATTTAATGCCATTCAAAATACCTCAACTTTGTATAGATATATATTTTTTACCTTTAATTTTTTTAATAGATATTCTCTAACAATTTCAAGAACTTTCGTAAAGCAGCGAAAAGTTTTTAAAATTTGTGACTTTTTATCTGGATTATTCGTGTATGTTTATTATAAAGACGTAACTTTGCATGGGGATAGTTTAGTACAGTTTATTGAATTTTTTTAGTATACATGTAAATTATCAAGCAATTATATATATAGTTTTTAAGACATTTTGTAATTTAATAAAGTCATTTTGCATAGAGGGTAGGCGTGGCTTTCTTTTGATTTTCAAATTTATATCACAGATAATTCAAGTTTTGTGTAAGATTTTAAATCATAACATTAGTTTTTGTGGAATTTCTATACTTTTCTAAACGCGAAATAAAAACACTATAACTCCCTAAAAACTTTTCATTTTTTGAAAGTGTTGGCTTTCTTTACTAAATTAATTAATTACTAACCAATAAGCAGAGCTTTTTTTACAAAAAATAAACTAGAAAAATATTCAACTTTTTTATTTATATAGATAATTTAAGTCTCATTCGGAAGCGTTCAGATTTTTCAGGGGAAGATTAAAAAACTTATTCATTATAACTTCCAAAATGGTGTTATTTGATTTACAGACTTTCTTACTGCCTTTAGATTCGAATTTTCCTACTTTAACTGACAGGAATGAAGACAGTTCACTCCGTTAAAATTGCTAAAGGTGCCCCCAGACTATATGTTTCATACATATGACATGTCAAATAAAATTACATACCGAATTTCATCTGTGTGTCAGAATTAAGTTTTTGTCAGACAGCTTTTTTCTTTTGTATCCACACTATCGATACGTCATATGAAAATAAAAAACAGCTTTTGAAATTTTTGTAAACCTTAAAGCTCTTAAATGTCCTCTTGTAGCCATTCAAACTAAGAATAAATTAATTATAAATCAATTTATTGAATAAATATCTTAATATTTGCCTTTTCTTCCATTTTCAAATAAAAAATTTATCAAACTGACATTTTGTACAGATAGAAAAACATACGAAATTAGAGACAGTTCTAATTCAAAAATTTACAGACGCAAATACAAACGACATTTCAAAACCACATTTTCATATGTTCCACACTATCTGTAGCTAAAAACCATTTGTAATTTTTTGACGTGTCATATGTATGAAACATGTAGTGTAGAGGTACTTTAACATTAACTTAAAAAGCGACATGAATATTGAAGTTTTTTGAGACAAAATTGCTTATTTTAAAAATAACTTGCAAAAAAACTGTTATACTCATCGATAACTAACCAATATTGTTAAAAATTCTTTGACACTTCCCTACAGTTCACAGCTACTGCCAATAAATCTTTTTTAGACCTTTCTTTAATTAAAACCAAACTAAAAAACATACTTTATTTCAAAACTATTATTAGTATAATGCTGTCTATAGAATTGATTATTAGTGAAAATTATTAACACTATGTATGGTCTGCTAACAGAAATCAAGCAAGATGGTTTTTAGGTAAAGTCAAATTAATCAGAATGTTAACAAAAAGTGAAACTGCTATTAAATAAAATTTAATATTGTAGCAGAATCACGGAATTTAATCAGAATGCTTCCAAAAAATTAAACTGCTATGAAATAAAAATTAATATTGATAAAATACAAGAATAAACAATTTAAAATTTCGAAAATAAATTTACATCGCGAATTTCTTCATGTTCAACACTTACATTCTAAGTTTTAAATTGTGACAATTTTGCACAAACTATGCAGCATCATTTGGCTTGTTCTTTTTCAAATTAGATCTTTTTCGATTTGAATTCTTCTTATAGAATGTCCATTAACTATCTTTATATTGCAAATCTTGCATTTATTTCATAAAGAAAACCCGTAATTAGTCCAAAACAAAAAATAAAACATTCGTGAGCTGGAATGTTTTGAAATAACCTCTAAAAATCGAGTTTTTTTTAACCATATTGGCTTGTGTAATAGTTGCAAAAAATAAACTGTCAGATATTACAGCCCAGAACAAGCTCTTTAAATCTGCATCAAAAAAATTAAAATGTTTGCATTCGGATTAAAGATAATGCTGTTTTTCATGCATTTTTTCAATTTATTTTCACTAAAAATTAAAAAACTTAATTATTTCTAATGCGATCCTCCCTGTTAAGATATCGTGTGAAAGGTTTTGAGTGCTCGCATTGATTCCTAGTCAGAATTGCTTAAATTGATATATATTAAAACTAAAATATTAAATATAAAATAGACATCCACTGAAAAAATATTGTAAGAAATTAACAGCCCTATTTTGGCAAATTAACAAATTGTTAACCAGTATTTTGAATATTTCTATGTGTTTGTTGTTTTTAATATAAAATTTAAAGCTCAAAAAACAAAATTTGTTAATGAAATTGTCAATAACTGAAAAGCAGTTGACAATTTTTATCAAAATTTTTTATTTTTGAACTTCAAATTTTGTTTTGAAATAAAAAAATTACAACAAACACATAGAAATATTGAAAATACTGGTTAACAATTTGTTAATTTGCCAGAATAGGGCTGTAAAAAAAATAAAACTAATGAAGTTATTTGAATTTTGAAAGTTTTTGTATGGAAATAAAATAAAAACATATCAAAAATAAAGAGCGTGAAGATAAATTCGTCAATCCGACACTAACTTAGCAAAGACTCAAACCACAATTTTTGTTCCGCAAAAAGTTAAATTCGTACTTTTTGCAAAGTACGCATTTAATTTTGGGAGGAAATTTCTTCCCAAAATTAAAATCGTTCTTTTAAAATTTTTTGTTAAGCATATCAAATGAAAGGTAATTAAACCACCTTTGTAACGATATATAGCTTATAGGGGCACAATTAAGACTTTTGTCATAAACATTTTTCAAAAGTAGTGAAATTGGCGCTCATGGTAGTAATAATACTATTTTCTAATAATAGTATTATAAAAAATCGTAACGCACAGATTTTGAGAATTTTTGATTTGAAAAATAGTATTATTACTACCATGAGCGCCAATTTCACTACTTTTGAAAAATGTTTATGACAAAAGTCTTAATTGTGCCCCTATAAGCTATATATCGTTACAAAGGTGGTTTAATTACCTTTCATTTGATAAGAGCGTGAAGTTAAATTCGTCAATCCGACGCTAATTTAGCGAAGACTCAAACTATTACTTTTGCTCCGCAAAAAGTTAAATTCGTACTTTTCGCAAAGTACGAATTTAACTTTTGGGAGGAAATTAAATTCGTTCTTTTTGCAAAGTACGAATTTAACTTTTGGGAGGAAATTAAATTCGTTCTTTTTGCAAAGTACGAATTTAACTTTTAGGAGGAAATTAAATTCGTTCTTATTGCAAAGTACAAATTTAACTTTTGGGAGGAAATTATATTAATTATATTTGCAAAGTGCGAGGGTAACTTTTGATTCGAATTTAGCTTTTGCCAAGAATTTTAAAATTATATTATTGCAAAGAAAGAATTTAACTATTGATATGAATTTAAGTCATGGCATCAACTCATAAACATTTTTTAAAAGTAGTAAATGTTAGGTCCAAAGTACTAAGATTTCATGCAAAATTTCTCAAAATCTGTCTGGACAATGTTTTTGTTATGCATATCATTTTACAGGTAATTAAAGCACCTTTCCAACGATATATAGCCTATAAGTGCACAATTAAGACTTTTGTCATAAACATTTTTTAAAAAATAATGAATGTTAGGTTGAAAGTACTAAGTTTCAATGCAAAAATTCTCAAAATCTGTCTGGACAATGTTTTTGTTATGCATATCATTTTACAGGTAATTAAAGCACCTTTCCAACGATATATAGCCTATAAGTGCACAATTAAGACTTTTGTCATAAACTTTTTTTAAAAGTAGTAAATGTTAGGTCCAAAGTACTAAGATTCCATGCAAAATTTCTCAAAATCTGTCTGGACAATGTTTTTGTTATGCATATCATTTTACAGGTAGTTAAAGCACCTTTCCAACGATATATAGCCTATAAGTGCACAATTAAGACTTTTGTCATAAACATTTTTTAAAAGTAGTGAATGTTAGGTCCAAAGTACTAAGATTCCATGCAAAATTTCTCAAAATCTGTTTGGACAATGTTTTTGTTATGCATATCATTTTACAGGTAATTAAAGCGCCCTTCCAACGATATATAGCCTATAAGTGCACAATTAAGACTTTTGTCATAAACATTTTTTAAAAGTAGTAAATGTTAGGTCCAAAGTACTAAGATTCCATGCAAAATTTCTCAAAATCTAAATAAAGATTTAATTGTGCACTTATAGGCTATATATCGTTGGAAAGGTGCTTTAATTACCTGTAAAATGATATTCATAACAAAAACATTGTCCAGACAGATTTTGAGAAATTTTGCATGGAATCTTAGTACTTTGGACCTAACATTTACTACTTTTAAAAAATGTTTATGACAAAAGTCTTAATTGTGCACTTATAGGCTATATATCGTTGGAAAGGTGCTTTAATTACCTTTAATTAATTTCCTCCCAAAAGTTAAATTCGTACTTTGCAAAAAGAACGAATTTAATTTCCTCCCAAAAGTTAAATTCGTACTTTGCAAAAAGAACGAATTTAATTTCCTCCCAAAAGTTAAATTCGTACTTTGCAAAAAGAACGAATTTAATTTCCTCCCGGAGCAAAAGTAATGGTTTGAGTCTTCGCTAAGTTAGCGTCGGATTGACGAATTTATCTTCACGCACTTTCATTTGATATGCTTAACAAAAAATCGTAACGCACAGATTTTGAGAATTTTTGATTTGAAAAATAGTATTATTACTACCATGAGCGCCAATTTCACTACTTTTGAAAAATGTTTATGACAAAAGTCTTAATTGTGCCCCTATAAGCTATATATCGTTACAAAGGTGGTTTAATTACCTTTCATTTGATATGCTTAACAAAAAATCGTAACGCACAGATTTTGAGAATTTTTGATTTGAAAATTAGTATTATTAGTTCTTTGAATCAAAAGTAAAACTCGTACTTTGCAAATAGAACGAATTTAATTTCCTCCTAAAAGTTAAATTCTTACTTTGTAGAAAGAACGAATTTAATTTCCTTGCAAAAGTTAAATTCGTAATTTAATTTCCTTGCAAAAGTTAAATTCGTACTTTCCAAAAAGAACGATTTTATTTTTGGAAAGAAATTTCCTCCCAAAATTAAATGCGTACTTAGCAAAAAGTACGAATTTAACTTTTAAATTTTTGGTTTGAGTCTTTGCTAAGTTAGCGTCGGATTGACGAATTTATCTTCACGCTCTTTCAAAAATATGCATGAAAAACAGCGTTACCTTTATTCTGATTGAAAACACTTACAATTTTTTGATGTAGATTGGAAAAGCTTTTACCGGCTTATAATTTCTGGCAGTTAATTTGTTTATAACTATTACACCACCCCATATTTTTATAAAAAACTCGATTTTTAGAGGTTATTTCAAACCATTCCAGCTCACGGATGGCTATCGCTAGAGTCCAAATATTTGGAGAAACATCATATCATAAGCCAAGGATTATATTGGGCATATTGGGCGCGTGAGGCGCCTTACTATACATATGCTTGTTTTGGGAAATTTTTTTAAAAATAATCTTCATTCATTCATTTAGGGTTTGGTAAAATATGCCTTTAAAACTTTAGAATTTAGTTTTTTTTTTCTTTATACAGAACAAAATGATATAAAAAATTGTATGATATTCATGTTTCTTTATTAGATTTAATCATAAAAGGGTTATAAACTGTGAATTTATAGATATGAATTTAATTAAAAGTAAACATTTATATTTTTGTTAGTTGGCGAAAAGTAAAAACTGTAACTGTCTACCATTATAACTAAATGATTACTGCAAAAACATTAGAAATAAATTTTTCTGTTTAGTTATCAGATGTGAAATTTTTCTCGGAATGGCTACCTGCCTGCCAAGCCTTATTATGGGTATAACATTGTGTTGTGTCAAAGTTAATATACGCAGTATGCTTGAAGGTAAAGAATATATAAAGAATGTTAATGCCCTTTAGGATAAATTGTACATTTTACATATCAGAGAATGATCGAACGTAAAACACCCAATTGTTTGAATTTATTCAGATTTTCTCCACTGTTCAGAATTAAGCTTAAACCAAAGCTCTTTCCACTCTCAACTTTCCAGTTTACCGCTAACAGAATATTTAATTTCTCTTAGCCTTCTTCTCGCAATTACTGCTCGCTAACAACAATCGATCGTATACAAGTGAGACCAGCTTATGGCAAAGCAGTTACACAGTAGAATAAATTAAGCATATACCTATAACAATTCATAATAATTCGATATTAATTGCAACTAATTTTATGTATATGACAAACAAAATAGTTGTGTACACAGAAAGAATGTTTTAAAATTGACGAAATGTACTTTTAATTTGAGGGATTGATTATGTGTTGAAAAAAAACTAACCAAGTAACAAAAAATGTTTTTAAAATATATATAATATGCAAACACTTTTCCTTAAAGAAAAAATTAGCACATATGTGGTCAACTTTAAGTTAAATTTTTTTTTTGTGTATAACAACTAATGCTTGTATTTCTACGTGCGAATTTACAAGGCAGATGTATTCAGTTTGTTATACTGTTCAAAATGTCAACAATAACTATTCACGTATTTTATAGTATTGATCGTTATCATAAATATGTTGACTCAAGTGTTGCCAGGTGTTGGCGAAAGAGTTTTCTTCACTTCATACAAAGGAATTGTTTTTTTCAATTTTCCCCATTGTATATTAAAAAAAAAACACTTATTTCAGTCAAATCTGGATATAACGAACACCCGAAATAGTGAACAGTTCGAAATAGTGAACGTTTTAGTAACTGACATTTCAATAAATAAGAAGCGAAAAAGTAAAAAAAAAACAACCAAAAAATTTTAAGATTTAAGAAAAACAAATTTTTTTGAAAAAATTCAACCTCGCAAATGCGAACAATCTGGATACAATGAACAAGCCTTGCAAAAATTAATTCATTATATCCAGATTCTACTTAAATACTTGTAAAAGCATAAAACAAAACAGATGCGTCGTTGGGCCCATGAGAGAAGCGAAGATTTTTCACAGTTGCATAGATTTGATAATTTAATGGTTTTATTAAATAAAATAATTTTTAAATTCAAAAACTTTAAATACCATAAAGTTAATTGAAAAAAGACACGTTAATATTTACAACAGTAAATTTTATTACATTTCATTTTTATTTTATGTTTCATTAATTTAAAACTGTTTTTAGAAATGTTTTCAATTATTATTATTAGAATTTATTAATGAAATTATGTGTTTTTGGTTTATAAAATAGCAAAAGTATCTTGTAGATGTAATGTCATCTATATATCTAGCAAATACTGCACCAATAGTTACCGTTAATCCTGTTGTACAAATATTTGGATCGCTTATCATGCGTAAATTATATTTATCAAAAAGGCATTGTTTAAGTGCCTGTGAACACTCATGTCTTAAATCGCAACTAAAATCTACACCTAAAACAATTGCCATCTTGTGCTAATTCTCACCCAGTTCAATGGAACCTGCTCGTGTATAGCATAAAGCTGATCTGTCTGTGTGTGGATACTTTCAGGCTGAACATTTTCGAGGACAGTACCTATATGTTGTAAAAGCACTATCAATTGCAAAAATTAAGTACAGTTTGAGCGATATTGGAGTGGAGCAGCATGCTTGCCTCTTATTTATTAAGATGTGCGTACTTTCCGGCTGAACATTATGGTGCAATATTGCTTTAGTTAATACTTAATATTGAATAAATCAACGCACGCAACAAAGGTTATGGATCAGTGGTTTGGGTGTAGTACTATTAATCGAAGAGATACGAGTTCGATTCTAGCTGTTTTACTGCTAAAACAAAATATTTTTAATATTATGTTATCTTGTTGTAATAGACGCAAGCGACAATAATTCTAAGAAAAAAGGTGTATGGAAAGAAGGGTCGTATTTAAACTATCACTCAAGCAAATCACAAAACGAGGCGTAAAAAGATTCGCTTCAAAAATTTAAATAGATTATAGTTTTCTATGCTGGCCATTCTGGCAGGTAGTAGATTTAAATATTTTTATTAAAAAATAGCAAAATGGCAGAATTTAAATTAATAAAAACATTTATTAAAAATAAACTATTCTACTACCTGCAAGAGCCATTGGCGTGTAAATTAACGTATTAAAATTTCAGTTCAATCGGCTCAGTATAATTTTTTAAGCACCCGGACCGATCAAAAAAACGTTGTTTCGAGAAAAAAACTTTTAAAGTTTTAACAAGATACAGCGCTGAGGAGCACAGATATGAGGCGCTCTCGACTATGTGCTACAACTTCGTTAATATTTTTCATTTTGGTATACTAAATTTTTACAGTATACTCTTATTTTATATCTGTGTTCATAAGTAATAATCGCTTAAGTCTACTTAAGACATAAACACACACAATCTGGAGCTTATAGCATGATCCAAGCCAAAATTAAAACACAAAAACAAGACCCTTTCACATAACTTATATGGTGATTGAAAACTTTGCAGCAAGATTTCTCAAAACTTTGAAATCAGACTTAGGCTGCCCGCAGAGTAAGCGCCGAAGCAGACAGGCGCAGGAAAACTATGTGAACAAGAGAGAAAAAGTTATTTCTATCTCGTTTCTTCGCAGGGCACTGCCTGCGCCTGCCTGCCTGCCTGCCTGCCTGCTTCGGCGTTTTCTCTGCGGTCAGCCTTAAGCTGTTATCGCTTATCGACACAGATAGTGTACTTTCGAAATAAGGGAGAGTTGTTTAAAGTGGTATGTCTTCTAATAAGACTCGAACTTTTCTCCAATATTTTCCACAGACATCACCAATGTTTTGACATTGACAGTGTAGCTTCGATGCGCTATAACTTTTCATGTAGATTTGGAGAGAAAATACGCGTTGTTTATGTTCGTGCCTAACATAGTGAAAAAAAAAATAAAAAAAGTTTGTTCATCATTTTTGGCAGTGCTCATTCTATCATTATTTTTTGTGCTATAAAAACGGTGAGTATATGCATTGTGTTGGTTTTTCGTTTATCTTTAAGTTTTCAAAGTGATTTCTGTTCAAATGCAGTGAAAAAATAAATTTCTGATGCTATAACATGCTTTTGCTATCAAATTTCTGATGCTTTTAGTAGTTTGTTGCAAATTGACTCATCGATTCTGTTCCAAAACTAATGAAAATCATAAAAAAAATATGTTTAAATATGATCATACAGGTGGTATGATGGATTCCTTGCGCGCCACACAGAAATTTCCAAGAGGGTACCACAATTGCTGTCTTCATGCAAGGTACTGGTATCGGAGCATAATATTAGTAGTTGGTTTTCCAAAATTACAAAAGAATTAGAGAATAATAGAAAAAAATATACCTGATTTGACAGTATTTGAAGACAGAAAATAAAAAGAAACCTGATATGGAAAAAACATCAAAGTATATAAATAAAATTATATCCTACAGTTGCCACAAGCGAAGAATTCATGGAGCACCAAAGAAGAGCCGAGGAAGAAAAACAAACCAAGGAAAAAGAGAAATTAAATAGAGCTCAAAAACAAAAAGACAACTTAAAAAATAAGGAAACTAAAAACAAAAGTATTACAAATATTTCAAACACAAAAATACGAAAGTAATAGAGGACAAAAGAGAAAGAGAAGAATATTCAAAAGGAGCATACTATACTATATGTTATCATCCGATAGGAAGGGAAATATTTTGCTGGAATACACACTACTGATAATGCCTTAAATGTGAAGACAGTGACGATAAGTGGAAACTTCTGTAAATAGCCTGAAAAGGATGCTATGTGTAAAATTCAAAGTCCTTCCACCCCATCGTGTTTCCTATAATGCCAGTGGACTTAATGATCTTCATTAGAAATCTGATAAATGTTGGTTTTTATAGTTACAGACCTATTCTGGCAAATTAACAAATTGATACCCAGTATTTTGAATATTTCAATGTGTTTGTTGTAATTTTTTTATTTCAAAACCAAATTTGAAGCTCAAATAATAAATTCTGATAAAAATTGTCAACTGCTTTTCAGTAATTGACAATTTCATTGAAAAATTTTGTTTTTTGTGCTTCAAATTTTATTTGTAAACAACAAACATATAGAAATATAAAAAATACTGGCTAACAATTGTTAATTTGCCAGAATAGGGCTGTTAAAGTGCATTTCTAAGGTTTCCACGTTCTTAAAATTGAAATATTATTTTTAAACAACTAGTTCCTTATTATTTTTATTTATCTAAATGATCTGAGTAAAAAACGTGATAAATATTAGCTATTATAAATTGTTTAAATTTTGTTTTTTTTTTCTTACTTGAAACTAAAAGTTTTTAATCAAAATCGTAAATGGGAATTGAGTTTAACGTTTATAATAAACATTATGTATTTGAGAAATAATACTATTTTTTTAATTTAAATGTAATGAAGTTTATTTTTCTTATTGTTACATTGGCTGTCAGAATCAGGTACTTTACTGGTTGGATTCAGGCAAATGAATCACAGTCCGGTCGGATATAGGTGCACTTTTGTGTTTTCTTGCATCAGTTTAAAAACAAATAAAAAATTTAAATATAAACTATCATTTAAATTTTTTTATCTTATTTTTTCCGCGAGAAATATCTATAACAATGAACAGGTCAATTTTAGTTAAATTACATAAAATATTTATATATCTTCTAGGAGATTCAAACAGACATGCTGATAAGCGGTCGGTATTCGGTGCCTTTACGTTATAGGAGTAACTCGCCACTATTTTTTACATACAATATTAATAATTTAAACCTTGAAAGGGTTACTATCAAAAAAGATCTAGGTATTATTTTTGATCACCGTCTTACTTTTAAATATCACTTCGACTAAATCATTCCTAAAGCATACTCTATGCTTGGTTTATTTAAAGAGAAACTCTAAGTATTTTCGTGACCCATTTACGCTTAAATGTCTTTTTGTTAGTCCAGTCAGGCCCCAGTTAGAATACTGTTGTATTATCTGGAATCCATACTATATTAGTCATTCTCTTAGATTAGAAAGAGTCCAGAAGCTATTTACTAAATTTTTGTTTCTCATATTGAATTGGCAAATAAATTTACCATCATATAGCACAAGATTTGCCTTGTTTAGCTTGAATTCGCTTGTATGTCGCCGTATAATGTTTTCTATTGTGCTTGTTAGAGATGTTATTCATAGCAATATTCATTGCCCCAATATACTTGCTCTTATTAACTTTTATGCTCCTATTATAAATCTACGAGTGCCTTTTCATTTCCGTTGCAATACTATACGAAGCAACTTTGCCCAGCAAGAACCTTTAGCGCATTGTTTATTCTTAACTAATTTCATGTTAGATGAAATTGATTTGTTTTGTAACTGTTCCAAGTATTTTTTTAAGAATAATCTTCTCTTGTCATTAAACCAAGTTGGGGTACTTGAACATTTTTAGTTCAATTGTTTTTAAGACACAGAATGTTTTACTTTTGTATTAATTATTTATTTTTAATTATTAATACATAAATGTTCAATTATTTTTTGTATCTAGTCTGCAAGAGTTAATTGCTCTGCTTGATGTTGATAAATAAATAAATAAAAAAATAAATAAATAAAAAAATAAATAAATAAAAAATAAATAAATAAAAAAATAAATAAATAAAAAAATAAATAAATAAATGAATAAATAAATATATCAAAATGCCCATCAATTTTTAATGTGGGACTTCACGTGTTTTTCAATTTGGGGCCCACTGCTCGTGCATACAACATACCGAAGACCACAAATATGATGATATTTCGCAAATTCTTGATGAAGAATTGATGAATTGCGTACGTGGAATTATGAAGAACAATGTCAATAATATTCACGTTAAAGATCAACTGAATAAATAAAAATTCATAATGTGGAATTTTACTTCAACGACTTTACGCTTTCTATGGTTTTATTGATTGTATGATAAAGTCCCTCACAGGGACGGCCTGATTAAAAATCACGATTACTGGTTATGATTACAAGTATTCAGATCGCACAGATTACTTGATTTTTTTAAACACTCAAAAAAAGCAAATTAAAAACAAAATAAAAGTACTTTCAATTAAGTAATCGTGCTAAGTGATTACATGAGGTTATAAAAAATAAAGTAATCATGCAATGTGGTTACATTATTTTTAAAAAAATCAAGTAATAAGTAATTAGACCCAGCTTTCAGTGGTTACAGATTTCTTCTCGTCAGACAAAATATTAAAAATTTGTCTGTATTTTTATTATTTCAGTAATTGTTATTACCATAATTACCAGCTATAATAATTACCAGCTATCAGCAGCTATAAGTTCTGTTAGAATAATTTTGTAAAGAAGTGTATTAATAGTGCTCAGAAACCTTTTCTGTATTTGGCTTGTTTCAGTTTTACAATGAGCACAGTTGAACCACATATATAACATTTTTTTCTATAATCATTACACGAAAGTAATCCGTGCCGTTTTAAGCCTTTCAGATCTTTGAAAAAATACAATGAAATTTTCCAACAAAACTATAGAGTTTATAAGTAAAAAGATAGTCATTTAAAATACCAATCCAATGATATATTTGAAACTCGAAAATATTTTCATTGTGAAAAAAGAATGGTGAAAAAACAAAACTGATCCCACTATAGACAACTGTCCCTTACTTAAAAAAAAACAATTTTTGAAACTCAAACCAAACTACCGAGCCCGACCGGAAATGGGATGATTATATATCAAAATATGAAAATTTAAAAAAATTGTTTTTTAATTTTTAGCGGTTTTCTGTTTCAGATGGAAAAAATTGACGAAAAAGCCTTGAAGTTAAAAAATTCATATCTCCTTCATTTCCATATCAAAAATTCATATCTCCCACATAAGATCATGATTTTTTTAAAGAATACGTATAATAGATCAGAATTTATAAAAACGTGTTAAAATTTTGGATAATAGATTTATTTATTATTTTAGCCAATAGAGTGTTAAAAAAGAGAATCGGTGGTAGCTTTGGTTACCATAGAAAAAACAAATTTTTTTAAATGGGAACATATTCTTAGATGACAATTTATTTATTTCTTCAATATTATTTAACAGACGTCGAATAAACTTGAATAGTTCAGCTAATTTAACTAAATTAAGGGTATTTTTTTTTTGAGGCGGAGCACTTTAAATTTAAATAAAACACAGGAAAATGTTTTTTACTATTAATTGTGACTACACCTTCAAAATTAAGTTGGTTTTTGGTATTTTGTCAATGTCAATAGTAACTTTATTTTTTTATTTCATAGCAAGTGTGTTTTTAATTTTTTTAGTGAACATATTTTGCTTTTGACATCGCTTTCAACATGTTGCTTTTCGCGGGAAGCTCTTTCGTCAAATAATGTCAGGAAAATCACTTCCTCTGTCTTTTACACAGCATTTGCGATCTCGGGATCAACCATTTTATATTGCTGGAGGTTCTGCAGTAAACGAAAAAAATTATTTTTTTAAGCGTATACTGCCTCGTACCATTAAAAAAATGTAAATAGATTAAACGAAAATACAAATTCTTTAAATCACCTTTTTTTTGTAGAAGTCAAATGGTCACGAAAAATGTAAATTTTAAGTGAGTGAATAGCTGTCACCATCCATCGAGTTCGATGTATTGCTCCACGTCATTTCTTAAATTGCCACGATATTTCTATTTTATTTTATTTGTATGATCCCCTAGAAATTTAAGGCTAAAAAGATTATTTGAGGGTAGTGCTTATAGAACTAACTACGCACTAAATTCGCCAATAACTGCACAGCATAAACATCAATCTAATAGTATCGCATGTTTTTTTCATTTCAATGTTAGTCTATCGCATTTTAAACTTGATTTATTTTCCTTGTATAATTAATTTTATTATTTTACATTTAATTGCTTTGTGAATTTACTGTGAATTATACAGTGCAATCTTGTATAACCACCTCTTATCGATAAATATTAAATAATTTTTGTATTTAACTATTTATTATTATTATTATTATTGCTTAATTATAATTTTATTTTTACACATATTAGTCAGTTAATTGTTGGTAATCAGTAGACCGAAATAAATAAATAAACATCCGAAAATCGATTTTTGTGAGGTGCGTGTGAATTGATTTACATAACTCTGCTATTTTTTAATATATTTATAAATTGCAAACTTCTTTAAAAAACGAAGTTTTGAATTTTGCAATAGAGAAACAAATAACTTTATAAATAGTTTTTACATCCAGGCCACCATTTTTCAGACTTTTAAGATAAATGATAGCTTGTTGGTCGCAAAATAAATAAGCTTTTAATGTCTGTGAATATGTATGTATTCAACAAATAAAGGTCAAAGTTGAAAAATTAAAAAAAAAATTATAACTTACTTAACATTTTCATATGTAACTTTTCTAATTCTTGAGACACAAGAAAGTTTTTTATACCGTAGACAAAGACTGGGTTTCGTCTTTTAGAAAACGTTGCAATTTTTAAATGTAAGCTGTCCCTTGCACAGGGACCGAAGTTTTCGTTACCATAAACTAAGAAGAGCTTTCCAATGTTTAGAATTATTGCAGAGGGCGAAGATTGCATATAAACGATTACAGACAAAGAGGAACAAGAAACGGCGAGAATAAGGTTGACACCTGTAACAGAAAAGCATTTAAGGGGATCTCAAATAACAGAAAGGGATAATTAGGCCATCAACATAGGTGAAGCTAACACAGCATTCTTAAAACAGAATGATGACATAGTCATTGTAGATGCGGACAAAGGAAATAATACAGTGCTTTGAACAAAAAAGACGCAGATAAGATGAGACAAATTTTAAGAGATTGATGGACGTACAAAACCACTAGACGAGATTCAACATCAAACTTACAACAACAAAAACAATAACCTTGTGGACAAACTATTCAAAAATGAATTGATAAGCGTACGGGAAAAATATTTGCTAACTACACATACTGCGATAGCACCGCGTATTTATGAATTATCCCAAATCCACAAGAAAGATGTACACCCCTTAGACCTAAATATTCCTCAATCAACTCACCAGCACATGGTCCATGGAAATCCATCGCTAATATTTTGAAAAACTTGACAGTAGAATCGGCGTACAATATTAGAGACGCGATAGAATTTAAGAATAAAATCAACAAGAATTTCATTGGTGAAAACGAAACGGTATCTTTTGACGTTATTTCTTTGTTTCCAAGCTTACCAGTGGACTTTGCAATAAAAACAATTGAAAAGAAATGGAACAGGCAATCACAACATACAAAAATATCAAAACTACAATTTATGGACAAATTAAAATTTTGTGTCAAAGAAAACAACTATTTTAAGTACAACGGGACGATCTTCAACCAGCTTAAAGGGATTCCCATGGGTTCTCCAATATCCCCAATAATAGCGGAAATAGTCATGGAGGAGGTATTCGATATTTTTATGAAGAATTGCTCAAAAAACCCGACTGATGACAAAATATGTGAACGATATTTTTGCTATAATACAGACTGAGGCAATAGAAGATACGTTCAAAACCCTTAATACCTGCCATAGAGTAAATTCACTAAAGAAGAAGAGAGTGAAGGACGCTTGCCTTATTTAGACACCATGGTGGTAAAGAAAGGCAACATGTTGAAAACAGACTGACACCAAAAATCCACCTCATAAGTTAGACTCATCAACTACCATTCAAAACACCCTATGAAAACCATGGCTACAGCCAAAAACTTTATTGACCGGGTCTTCACCATCAGCGACCAATTTTTTCACAAAGACAACAGACAACGAATAATACACACACTCAGCCTTAACCATTTGCCAGCACATACTACAAAACGCCTACTTAGAAGAAATACCTACCAAAATACAAATAAAGAAAAGCTGGAACCCAAACAATACAAAGGAGTAACATATGTACCTGGACTCACTGAAAAACAGACATTTACAACACAAACACTCACATAATTGCCCCTAAAACAGACAACACTTTGCGAAATCTTTACAGCAATACCAAAAACAACATAGAAAATATGGACAGACACAACTTAATTTACCAAATTAAATGTAAAGGTGACGGATCCGATGCATGCGACCAAGTATATATTGGAACGACTAAATCTAAATTACGGACAAGATTATCTGCGCATAAATCGGACCTTGCAGCTCATTGCATACAACACAAAAATTTTACAGCAAGAGAACAATTATGCACGAAGGTACACGATTGAGATGTTGCACATCATCAATACACTCACATATTTAAGACTGAATTATAAACAAGACACCGATAGCATATTTATAAACACTTGTTGAAGAGCAAAATTAGTTGACGATGACGCATGAGCAAAGACTTGTCTTGCGGCGACAAATAAGTTTTTCTTTAAAATTTTTAAATGTTAGTATTGTTAAAAGTTTTTATTGGAATTTGTAGAAATATTTATGTTTACAGAGCTAGGTCAAAAAGTACTCATTACAATTCAATTCCAATTCCTTGGAATTAGGAATTGGTAATTGGTTCTCTCAATTCCTCAGGAATGTAATTGGAAAAAAATCGTCAATTCCATTGCAGGAATTGTAATTGGTAGTTGAACACCTCAATTCCTTGGAATGGCATTGGAAAAAATGGTCAATTCCATTACAGGAATTGTATTTTGAAGTTAAAATTTCAATTACTTTTTCATTGACTCAAAACTACTTCATTATGTATAAGAAAACTTTATTTGACTCCCAATGTTAGTAGGTTAATGAAGTTTTTAGAAATAAATGTATTATCGAATATACCAATTTTTTAATTTAATACCACATTTTAAGTTAGATCAAAATTATAGCTGCTACGCTACCTGGTTCAATCCCGCCGAATTTTTGCAAGGTGCTCGTTACACAACTTCCACACCCCTGTACAAAATTTAATTAATCTACTAAAAAAACGATGTTTTCCAATTCTATTCCTAAGGAATTGAGCCGTTCAATTACTAATTACAATTCTCGTAATGGAATTTACAATTTTTTCAATTCCATTCCTGATTAGTTGAAGTGGTCAATTACCCATTACAATTCTTGCCCAATTCCAAATTTTTTTCCATTCCATTATTCCGAGGAATTGAGGTGTTCAATTACCAGTTACAATTCCTGTCATGGAATTGACAATTGTTTTCCAATTCCATTCCTGAGGAATTGAGATGTCCAATTACCAATTACAAATTCTGTAATGTAATTGAGATGCTTTTCCATTTACATTTCTAGAGAATTTAAATGTACAATTACTTGAGGTAGAATTAAATAAAAAAGGAATCATTACAACCCAGCTCTGAATGTTTAATATTAAAAGGTGATCGTAATTAAAAATTTTTGTATTTACCATAGTGCTTAGCCCTGAAAACGGATTGAAATTCAACCCGAAATATTGGCAAATAAACAAAAGACAAAAAGAACAAAAACAACTCTGTTTTTAGATCTACGGCCACAGCCCCACTACAACAGCTTAATTTTTAACAAGCTACCTGACTGACAACAACTTTATTTTTAAATGTATTCAAAAACAGCAGAGTTATGCAATTAAATTCACACACACCTAACAAAAAACGGTTTTTGGATATATATCCCAATTTGAGAGTGGGGACTCAAAAAACCAAGTATGCATTTATCTTATGTTCTACCACGTCTACAGCCTTCACTATGTCATATGCCAAGTTTTTCGAATTTTTCTAATTTTGTTACACCGTGTTATTAGTCTTGTAGGCCCATAAGGCCCAACTAAAGAGACGATAGCAACTTGACGTACGTCTGCACTCGTTAAGGATGTTAATGGATTTAACCCAAAATTAAACTTGTTTCTCAACTCGCCTGAATCAGCAATCGATGTCAGCTGGCAATTGAGTTGTTGTTGAGTTAAAACGCTAAAAGTTCGGTTGTTAGGCTGCGTTCATAGTAAGCGCTTTTAGCTTAGCCGAGAAGTTTAGCTGAAAAACGCTTTGTGTATAATCATATGGAAAAAGCTCAAAGTATTCATAGTGACAGCGTAAAGCTAGCATAAAGCTTATTTTCAAATGCTTTTCAGCGCTTACATCTCCATCTCGCTTGCTCTCACAGCAAAATAATTTTATTTTTTATACTTTGTTGTAGAGCATTTTTAAAATGCTTTTCGGCGCTTTATTCTTGTTTGATCACATAGTTTCAATTTTTTTGTTTAGTTTTATGCCTGTTAACAATATTTTCGTTGATTTTGTTTTATATGTCTGATATTTTTTCTGCTGAAGTTTTAACCGTTGTTGCGTTGTTGTTGTAGCGGTTTTATTGTTTCGTTTTATTTATTTTATTTATTTATTTATTTAAAGAAGCAAGCATAAGTACAATAAGAACAAACTCTTTAATAGTACAATATATTTAAGCAGTAAAAAATAATAACAACTCAAATCAACTTAAGATTAAGTAAAGCAAATTATTAATATTAATTAAAAATAATACACAAATTTAGAAAAAAAAAATTAACACAATATTTAAATTAAAATGTTTTCTTAATGAGTAAATGAAAAATAAAACAGAAATATGAGAAAAAGGAGCAGAAAAGAAGTAAACTAAGGAGCAGAAAAGAAGGATAATACTGATTGCCTAAAAGTGGCTCTCCCACCGACCTCCCTAAGTCTTCGTGGCAGACCATTCCACAACCTAATGGCGTTGATGAAAAACAAGTGGGAACTGTTTAGCGAAAAATGCCTCGGAACTATCACGACATGGCTTCTTCTAGACGTACCAAAATGGAGTTTATCATAGTGGTATATACAAATACCTTGGTGTTTTGTTATGGATTAACTTATGAATATAAATGCAGTTTTTCGCCTTGAGATAAGCAATTATATCACAACCAAGTATTGCATTTCGGAAAGTTGAAAGACGATCATATTTTTGAAGACCATAAGCATAACGCGTGGCATAATTAAACGCAATCTGAAGTTTTAACTGGGACGAGAAATCTAGTTTACTATACACTATTTCAGAAAAAGATATAACAAGTAAGACAAGTTGAATTACCAACTTACGCCTAATATCAACTGGCAGATAATCTTAGGTTACGCAAAACATAATACACTTTACTTACAACACTATTAACATGGTCAACACATGATAGAGACGAGTTTAAATGGAAGCCTAGATTCACAATTTTCGGCACCACAATAAGCATATTTGATCCAATAAACAAATCAGGAACATCATTTAAACAAGACTTAACCTTACAAACAGGGAGAACATATGACTTGGAAGAATTAAGTGTAAGATCATTATTTCTAGCCCATTCATTAACATTATTGAGGTCTTCATTCAACCTACATCCAAGGTCATCAATGAAACCAGTTCTACGTGAAAGATATAATTAGACATCATCAGCGTATGCGTGAACAGTAGCATGATTACAAACAGAAAAAATGTCATTTAAAAACATAGAAAACAGAAGGGGGCCAAGTATAGAACCCTGAGGGACACCACTTAAGACGGTTTTGTACCCTGACGACAATTGACCAATTTTTACTTTTTGAAGCCTATTGCACAAGTAGCTGGACATTAAATTAACGGCACTTTCACCGAAACCAAACAATGACTTAAGCTTACGACACAAAATTTTATGATTAACTTTATAAAACGCTTTCGAGAAATCTAACAAGCACAAAAGCGTCATAGACCCAGCATCATAATGTGGCCGTATATCATCAATTATCTTAATAGCACGAAAACCAGATTGAAAAGGAGATAAAAGGTTATTATTGACTAAGTGGTTTGTTATTTGTTGAGCCATAAGCTTTTCACAAATTTTTGCTAACGGGAAAAGGATGCTTATAGGTCTAAAATCATTGGGACAAGATGGATTTTGCTTCTTTGCTATTGGAAGAACAATGGCGACTTTCCATACATCAGGGAACGTTGACGACAAGAAACATGAATTAATAATGTGAGTTAGAGGGCTTATAATATGGGGCAGTAAGATTTTAATGAATTTTATGGGAATACCATCAGCAGCCATTGCATTTGAATTAATTTGCGAAACACATTTACCTACATCAAATTCAACCACTGGGGAAAAATTAAAGGATTGACACAAGAGAAGATTTAGAGAGGTAAAATTATTACTATTAGCAGAAGCTGAAGCAGCATTATCAGCAAAAAAAACAGTTTAAAACTCCAGGATCTAGATGGCTTTCAACTTTAGGTTTGTTGCATACCCCAAGGCTTTTGATATTATTCCAAAGCACTTTACTTGGAAGAGAGAGCTTAAGTTTGTTAGAGTAGAAACGCATTTTAGCTTGTCTAGTTACAAAGACGGCTTCATTCCTCGCCATTCTGTAGGCTTCCCAGTTTGCTTCTGAAGGACTTAGCCGCCAAGTAGTACGTAATTTATTTATTTACTTAATGACAAACAGGACATGCTGGGAAAGCCATGGGCACGACATATTTTTATTCTACAACTACGTATAGGAACATGTTTTTCAAACAGAAACTTAATAGGATCTAAAAGTGAATTAAGCTTATCATTAAAGTTATGTTGAAGCCAACAGTCATTAAACGATAGCAAGGACACATAACGGAAGAGAGACGGATAATTTATGTTCTTGAAATCACGATAAAAAAAGTATTTGGGACAACTAAACGAGACAAGATGACATTTAATTGATTGAAAAAAGAGACAACAGACGGATCAGGAACAATAAAAAGTCAAGAAGACTAGGAGTGGTATTATTGGAGAAGAGAGTAGGCATAGAATCATTAACAACAGACAATCCTAACGACGATATGTTGTTTTGCAATAATTGTTAAGGCAGTTCGTTAGAAAAGAGATTTATGTTAAAGTTACCACACATAACAATTAAGTCATAATCAAGAATACTATTTGATAAGACAGAAAACAGAGGCTCAATAGAGAAACATTTATAAGGATTATAGGTACACACACGAAACAAGAATTTTATTGTTGTTGTCTGAAACACATAAATTAAGAAATGCAATACCTGATCCACTAGAACGACTGACAACTTTCGCATTAAGCTCGTTTTTGCAGGTAATTGCAACTCCTCCTCCCTTTTTGTCACACCGGTCGTTTCTAAAAAGTTTATAACTAAGAATATCGCAATAATTATCACTAATATCACTACATAGCCAAGTTTCCGAAATGCAAATAATGTCAACTAAAGATTTTTCAAATATGTACCTGATATAGTCCAATTTAGCCATGTTCAAGCTACGAGCATTAAAATGAACAACCTTTAGTCCGCTGCGTACTGTGGCACTTTTCTGTTTTATGCACTTCTCACAAGTGACTTGTGTATTCCATCTCTTTTGTTACATAGTTTTCGTTGTTCTTGTGTCCTTTTTATGCTGAACTTTCTACCGATGTTTTGCTTTGTTTGTTTGAAGTTCTTTGAACTTTTGTTTATTATTGGTTTGATCTTTCGTTGGTTATAATCGCGAATCTACTTTACGACTAGTTTAGTTTCAAAATGGATATTGATCAGTTGACAACTGAAGTTTATTCGCACCGTTCTTTATGGGATAAACGTCAAAAAAATTACCACAATCGGTTAATAACTGAAAAGTTGTGGGATGAAATAAATCAGCAAATGAAAATACCGAGTAAGTTTATGAAATTGTGTTTTAATACACATATAATTACAAAGAAAAGCTTTTATCGAAGAACAAATTTTCTTTAATACAAATTTTTTTAATCCATTTAAGTGGATTAAAATTCAAATTTTACAGATTAGAATAAAATCGATAATTTATATTATTTTCGTTACACTTATCGTCGTAACGATATGTCGTTACAAATTTATCGAATTTATGTTGTTACATTTAGCGTAACGCCAAAGCGTAGTCGGCGTTGAAAACAAAAATAAAACACTGCCTTCACATGATCACAACATTCTTAATGAGCTTCAAATCTACCAACAAAGCTACAAACAAAATATCCTGCAAGTTATTTGCTTCCTTCCCTTATTTCCTCTATTTTCCAATCCTGTTCAAAATTGTTGTTGACTTCGATACAAATCAGAAATATAAAACTTCGAACTACTTCGTGGAATGCAAAAAGAAATTTTAAAATCTACCAACAAGGTAATGTCTCTTTTTTCATTAAAAATCAACACAGTTCTCTTTTCCCTTTCTCGTTACTATTCTCCACACTCATTAAACAAAAAATCTTTCAATGACTCCACACAAGCAATTGAGGCCTTATTTCCAAAAAAACAAATGAAAGCAAAGCATCAGTCAACTGCAAGCATAAAGCGCGCACTATGAAAACCAATAAGCTCAATAAGCTACTTTGTGCAGCGTTGAATAAGCGTTCACTATGATCAAAAAAAGCTAGACAAAGCAGCTTTATGCTTCAGCTTCAGCCAAAGCGTCCACTATGAACGCGGCCTTACGGAATGAAACGTCTTGTAAAATTTGTTGTTCAGTCTCCACAAGTTACGTTTGCTTATTTTGGGTAACAACGTTGAAATGCATTTCACCAAACACTTCCGTTTTTACTTGTTATTTACTTCCGTTTTACTGTGCCTATAAGCAGCATACTGTGTAAGGTAGATGTCATCAGTGTTGTAGCAACTATGTCAAAACAAATGTAATTGAGAATTGTAAACAAGCTATGGAGCCAGGTTCTCATGTACCTTGGCCAAAAAAGGCTTGTGATGTGTAGAATGTTCCCAATGCGGTTTGGTCGATAACGATTACATAAAAACGTTATCGCATACGAAAGAAATCCATATTTTCATTAACGCACTCGAAACAATCGATAACCAAATCTTAAAACGCGTTTATTTAAAATCATGTTTCACAAACTGGTCTCCAGGATATCTCAAGAACAACTCTATGGTTTGACTTGGATTTTTTTTTATTTTAAAGTAGATAAAATTTATTGGATTCCAAATTTAAATTTAGATAACATTGGCCGATTATTTTTTTAAGATAACTTTAAAGAGCGAAAAATGTGGAAAAAACGATACTAAAAATGTCCGCCATTTTTGTTATTTTCAACTATTTATTATGTATAATATAATTTATAAAGTTTTTTGTTTTTTTTATATCAGATGATATGACCGTGCTGTGGGATGGAGACCGTTTGGGTACCTTTTTTCAACGTGACGTTTAACGGCGTATTGACAACTCACATTACACTTTAATGCAACAAAAAAAATATTTTTGAATCAATCACTTTAAGAATCAATAAATAACTGTCAAAAACTCAAGGTGTTCATTTACTTCCTTCTATGAAAAAAAAACAACTAGAACATCAGCGTGTTTTCAGACCTCTAGATGAGAACCTGCCCTTAAGAAATAAATGGTTACGCTATGTGTCTATTTACCACTGGGTTTTTTACAATTAGGAGAGGGGAGAAAATAGTGTGGGAGTTTATTTTTCAATCTTACTCTCAACCACTCTCTTAATTTTAACATTTTGTTAACAACAATATTTCGTCACATCGTCCCATACTAATATAAAGTTGCATGTTACAATCATCATTATAACAACGTAAAAATATTCCAGAGATGGTTATTTTACCATTTCTTTTATACAAAAGAAATTTAATATGTAAGTTTCCCACAAGTTGTTTCCTTCTTGCGTCTCAGTTACACATATTTGAGTTGATGGTTTTTCTTTGTGATTTTTTTATACTTAATTATTATTTACAGCTATTTAGTGTGCAATATTGTTTCGCATTTTTAATAATGTCCTGCCACTAAAACTAATTAAATGCTAAATGCACAAAGCCAAAATCGGAAATATTTCTATATAACTTTATTGATATAAAAGTGGTAAGTCATAAATGAATATTTTTAGGGATACGACAAGATCAATATTTTAAGGAATACAACATCAGATACAACATCGATCGTCCGATTTGTTTAAGGTCAGATAAAATTTTTTAAAAACATATGCGTCGTTGGACACACGAGAGAAGCGAAGCTTTTTCACAGTTTCATAAGTTTGATAATTTAATGGTTTTCTTAAAAAAAAAAATTTTAAATAAAAAAATTTTAAACGCCATAAAGTTAACTAAAAAAAAATACAAGTTAATATTCCTACCATTAAATTTTATTACATTACATTATTATTTTACATTCATTTTGAATTATTTTTGTAAATGTTTTCATTTATTATTATGGAAATGTATTAACGAAATTATTGGTTTTTAATATCTAAAATAGCAAACGTATATTATATAGATGTAATGTCATCAATATTTCTAGCAAATATTACATAGTTGTCCCTAATCGTGTTGTACAAATATTATCACTTATCATTCGTAAATTATATTTTCAAAACGGCATTGTTTAAGGAATAGAATTTTGTGAAGTTGATTTTTTTTTTTATATTCCAAAAGTATAGGTTCAGGGAAATAACACCCAATGAGCTTTATTTTATTGTAATTTAATTTTATTTGTATTTCGTTTTTCTATTTCTTTCTTTCATTATGAAATAACGCCGAAGAATGAAAAATTAAATAAAGCCCAAAAATTTTCCATACAAATTTGGAAAAAATTTTGAGCTTTATTACATTGTAGTTGGTCTTTATTTAATTTTTTTTTTTTTGCGTTATTTTATGCATGGTACGGAATTTTAAAAACAAAATTTTGTTTACAAATATTTACAAGGGTAAACCATTTTATAGAAATAGTAAAAATACTGGGTAATAATTGTTACTTTGCCAGAATAGGGCTGTAAAACACAATAAATTTAGTTCTCAAGTTTTTTTTTAATAAAATGGTTATTTTAGAATTTTATTTTTTCTTTAATTAAATTTTAGGATTCAACAACAAAAACTGTCAATAAATGCTATGCTTTGAGTATAACTACATAAGTTCGCAAATTTAATATAATTGAATTGAAGAACGATTCAAAAAGCTCTTTAATTTCGTTTTATTTCTCATCGTAGTTTGATAGTTGAGCTGCTGCTTAAGTATATACTTTTTTCTTTCTCTTTTTTTTGCGTTCCTCTTTGTGCTTTATTTGTTTATTTGCACAAACTAAGCACAGCGAATTGTTGCAGTTGCTTTTAAACTGTAACATTTTATATTAACCCATTTGCACTTAGTGGACATTATTTTTGCACACATATAATTTTTAACTTTATTTTTTCGCTATGGAATATTTTTCCGTAGAAAATTTTGCAGCTTGTTCTTTAGACGAGCTTTGCAAAAGTCAAAACATTCTGAACCGTATGTTCAGTTGTTCTGGCCCATGTGGGCGTTTGTTCCATACTTCATGTGCTGGGATCTCTAAGTCGTGTCTTGATGATTTAATCTCACCACGATCAGGTCTTCGCTGGTATTGTGCTTCGTGCAGGGTTCTTTCACCAGATGAGTTTTTCTCAAAAATTAAGCTTTTCGGTGATAGCCTTAATGCTTTAAATAACAATTTTAAAGAAATTGTTACATTTTTTAATGAAGTAAGCACCTCACCTAGCACTAGCATTTATGATGAAAAGTCTTCATCGGTAAATATTTCGACCGCATTGTCTCAGACTCTTCCAGCCTGTTCTTCTGAGACTCAAATCATTTCATCTAATAAAGACCTAAATATTTCGAAAAAAAAGAGAAATAATTCAAAAAATAAAAATAATAAGCGGCGTATGACGCTTCCAGCCACTTTAGAAACGAAGCAGTTCTCGGCTAAACCAGTGTCTACGCCAGTGAGAATGGATAATACAGTTATCACTCCATCTCCTCCATCTCTTTCTCCGCCGGCTAGTGACATAACTAATGAGCGCAATAGTTCATTAAATTTAAGAGCGTTGTCGAGGAAAAAAAAGGTTTTCATTTCACGCCTTCAGCCCGACACAACAAGTGAAAATGTATTGACGTTTGTCAAACATAACCGTTTAGTAAGTCAGACTGCTTTCTGCTCATGCAAAAAAATTGGCAATAAACCGTCCCACGCATCATTTATTCTCACAGTGGCTGCTGAAGAGTTTGCAACTGTTCTGAGCTCTAATCTGTGGGCTGATAATATCTTTGTTTCTGAGTTTAAGCCTAAACACAGGTCTAGAAGGACAAATAATATCACCAGTCAGACCCAAAAAAACTAAATAGGCTTTCCCTTTACTATCAAAATGTAAGGGGATTGCGTTCAAAGACGCGCGACATTTTTTTGTCAACTCAGAATTTTTCTGAAGATATTATCGCGTTAACTGAAACTTGGTTGAACGGAGGAATTACTGACTTAGAACTGTTTGACAATAGTTTTGAAGTATATAGGAAGGACAGACACGCTGACAATAATTCTGCAGTTGGTGGTGGTGTCCTATTAGCTGTAAGGAACTCCTGTGTTAGTTCCTTTATTGATATTCCCTGCTCTGCTAATATCGAACTTATATGCGTTAAGGTTGTACATTGCAATTCAAATGTATTTGTTATTAATGCATACGTTCCTCCCAAGAGCAGTGTAGAGGTCTATGCAAGCCTTGCGGATTGCATAGAATTTATAATAAATATACTTGACGTTAATGACGACATTTTATTGTTGGGCGATTTTAAGCCTGACTTAAAATGGCATTCTTCTGACGATGAAACACATTTTTGTGCATCTAATTCGAAGACACGCCAAGAACATATATTTGTTGACAATATATGTTCTGACTTACAACAAGTTAGTTGTATTTATAATAGTCTGGAAAGGCTGCTTGACCTAGTCTTAACTACAGACAGTAACAATGTCATTGTTCAGAAGGCACTTCATGCTTTGACTACTATTGATAATTACCATCCACCTTTGAGTGTTTGGTATAAATCCGATAGGGAGAATATGGTAAATTCAAGCTCTGTTGACACAGTTTATGAATTCAATTTCAAAAAAGCTGACTTTTTGGGGTTGAATAATTTACTTTATAGTAAATTAAATATAATTACAGAATACATAAATAATAATAATCTTAACAGTTCAATAAATTATTTCTATACGGAGCTCTTTGCCATGTTTTCTCAGTCTGTACCATATAGTCTCAAATTTGCGAAAAATTCTGCGTACCCTTGGTACACAAAGGATTTAAAGACTCTTCGCAACAATAGGAATAGGGCATGGAAGAAATATGTTTGTAGTTTTGACTCAAATGACCTAGAAGCATACAAACGTTTGTTTCTGGAATTTGAGAATTGCTCAGCTGCATTATATAATGAGTATTTGGATAATATGAAGCTGAGTATTTTGTCTGATCCAAGAAAATTTTGGGGATTTATTAATGTTAAGAAGAAGACTGATGGATTTCCTTCTTCTTTCAAACTTCAGGATGGATTTACTGACGATTCCACCATTATTTGTGGCTTATTTGCCAATCTTTTTAAAGAATCATTTTGTTCAGATTCTTTCAATCCTGATTTAGCATATTTTGATTATATGAACAACGCATCCAGAGTTTCTTTGGGGCATATATCTTTTACCTCAGAGGATATTTTTAAGTATATTGAATCAATCGATGAGGATTTTAGCGCTGGACCAGATGGAATTCCTGCCGCAGTGTTAAAACAATGCGGCTCCATTTTATGTCAGCCACTTTCGTTACTTTTTAATAAATCAATTAATGAAAGTAATTTTCCTCTTTTTTGGAAAAAATCTTATATCAGTCCTATTTACAAAAAAGGTTGCAGGAATGACGTCACTAATTATAGGCCTATCGCTAAATTGTCTTCGATTCCTAAACTTTTTGAGCGTATAGTGTACGATCGAGTGAAAATTCACTGTGGGCAAGTCATGACAACTCGTCAGCATGGTTTTGTTACTGGCAGATCCACTGTGTCTAATCTCCTTGATTTCACTACATTCTGCTTAAAATCTATTAATTCTGGTAGCCAAGTCGATTGTATTTACACTGACTTTAGCAAAGCATTTGATAAATTACCACATAATCTAATTTTATTTAAACTTAAATTAATGGGATTTCCACAATATTTTGTAAACTGGATCAAATCGTATTTGATGGAGCGATCTTATCAAATACGGTTCCGAGGCGTGTTGTCTTCTGAATTTGTTGCAGAATCGGGTGTTCCTCAAGGAAGCCACCTGGGTCCACTTCTGTTTATTTTGGCAATTAATGATGTTACCCACGTCATCAAACACTCTCATTTGCTTATTTATGCAGATGATATGAAAATATACAGAACAATTGATTCTAAGGACAATTCAGACCTGCTCCAGTCAGACTTGAACTCCTTTGAGGTTTGGTGTTCTAAAAATAACATGTTTTTAAATCCAGATAAATGCCAAACTATGACCTTTTCGCGTAAAAGGACCAATTTTATTTTTGATTACAAAATTAAAGATACTGCTTTAAGTCGTGTAACTAGCGTCAAAGACCTTGGTATATGCATGGATTCTAAATTGTCGTTTAACATGCATATTGACACAATTTGTAAAAACGCGTCTTCTATGCTTGGTTTTATAAAACGGTGGGCCAAAGAGTTTGATAGCTTAATAACAACTACAACTCTGTATTATTCAATCGTCCGTCCTCACTTGGAGTACGCAAGTCAAGTATGGTCCCCACATTACAATGTGCATGTTGATCGTATAGAAAGAATTCAAAAACGTTTTGTTCGGTTTGCTCTAAGAGGCTTGAGTGGAACTGACACATTTAACCTTCCTCCATATGAGGATCGTTTGAAATTATTAAAAATGCAATCTTTAAGTGAGAGAAGAAAATCTGCTGATATCGTCTACTTGCACCAACTCATAACTGGTGTATTCGACTCTCCAGAGCTTCTTTCTCTTATAAATTTTAACACTAACCGTAGAAGCAGTAGAAACTCTAACAACTTGATTTATTTACCATTTAGTAGAACAAATTATATGTTAACTGCTCCATTAAATCGCATGAGTACCTTTGTTAACAACTGTAACGTGTTTGATGTTAACTTGTCGAAAGGTCAACTCAAAAGTAGATTGAAAACTAATGAAGGATAAGATCTATGTAAACGCATGGTTAGCTGTTATGTCTTGTGTTGTCCCTGAGCCCAACCCATATTATGGTGGGTAAATTTTTCTCCCTTTTGGTTTTTTTTTGACCACTTCTATCGATATCTTTGAGATATTTCAATGATATTTGGATTGGTTCTTAAAATGATCTATTGCGGAGAAAGTGTGAAAAAGCTGTAGTAGCTGAACTCTATTGTTATTGCATGTTTTTTTTTTTTTTTTTTTTTTTTTTTTTTTTTTTAATTTACCACTAATTTTTTTTTACATCAAATTTGAGATCAGTGACCCCAAACCTTGTACAAATCGGGTAATATTTTGCATTTGCCATTTTGCATTTTTTATTTTTGACATCAAATTCGACATCAGCGATCCCAAAAACTCCCTCGCACCAAATTTTGTACAAATCGGGTAATATTTGAAATTTTTGGCCACCATATTGGATCCACTTTGTGTTTTTTATTTTTGACATAAAATTCGACATCAGCGACCCCAACAACCCCTTTACACTAAGTTTTATATACAAACGGTAATATATTGAGTTATGGCCAGTTTTTCAAATCGGCTGGCCTTTAGTGGTATGCAACGTTGTCTTCTAAGAGGTGTAGCGTACACACCCTGTTAATATTCGTAACGGTATTTAAAGAAAAAAATAAATTTAGACATGTTTTTATTAGTTGTTGTTTCCTTTTGCCAAATTGGTGATTTAGTTTGTCCGAAATTTTGATTCGAACAGGGTCTTTCTTATACGTAGACAAAATACGTGAATATTTTAAATAATTATTCAATAAATATCGTAAAAACTTTCAAATGTAAGTAATATTCTAGAATATAATATAAGCATAATAATTTTTTTGTGCAATACAACTTGAATTACATAAAATAGTAAATTAATAGCTTAGTTGCAAATACGCAATATCATGCATTTGAGAGATTTTGAAATTACATTGCAGATATGAAGTTATATTGCAGATGTGCAATTCCATGCATTAAACTTTAATTAATGCCAAGACTTTTAGTAAGCTTTTGAAGCGTGGTTACTGACGATGAAATTCCAAAAATTTTTGATTCATGGGAAAATAGCGAGGATGAATTAAGTGAAGTTGATGATAATGACCATAAAGATGATAACGTAGACGTCAGTATAAATCGTACAGAAAATTCTCGAACATCCAGAAGTTAAAGAATACCTTTAAAATAACCTAACATTGAAAGAGAAATACGCAAACACTGTTTGGAAAGAACAACATTTTGTTCCACGTATAAAAAAGCCAGACTATCCATCTAATACTGACAAGTCAGATTAAAGAAAATTTGTTGGCATATGAATTCTGTCAGCTATTCAAATACCCAATAATCGGCGTTGTTGGACAACTATGAACTTGAATAAAGAAATAAATTGCAGGAAACACTTTAATACAGAAGACGATGACAGTCAATCAATTTAAAAAATTAAATTATCTTTGCATTTGAATGACAGTGCTCATAAGACACAAAGGGAAAAATTTTGATCGGCTTTTTAAAATTCGACCGCTAGTTAACCATTTTCAGAAGCAATTCAAATCGATTTCATGAAAATTGCCTTTCAGTTACGATCCACGAAATATAAGTTATTATACAACAATAAGATACTTATTATACAGCACTACCACTAATGATTGAACATGCCAAAAAGGCAATACATTCATTGGGTACAAGACACAAAGGGAAAAATTTTGACCGGCTTTTTAAAATTAGACCGCTAGTTAACCATTTGCAGAAGCAATTCAAATCGTTTTCATGAAAATTGCCTTTCAGTTACGATCCACGAAATATAAGTTATTATACAACACTAAGATAATTATTATACAGCACTACCACTAATGATTGAACTAGCCAAAAAGGCAATACATTCATTGGTTACAATCGTCATAATATATTTCAGAACTAAAAACTATTGAGTGTTCCAATATTAATGATGTCAAGCTTCATATTGTGGTAAAAGTCCTGATATCATAGCTGAACGACTTGACAACAAATTTTGTAAGAACATATCCATAGAGTGTTCGAATATTCTTTCGCAATACGACAAATTAATGGGGGAGTTGATTGTTAGACTCATTTATTGGATGCTTCAAGATAAAAATTCGCTCAAAAAAAGTGGTGTGTGAGATTTTTTCATTTCAATAGTAAATGCATGGCTATTGTACAAGCATGCGGAACAAGACCTTCCGAATTATCAAAAAACCTTGAATGAAAGACGAAACATCAGAGAAGTTTCCCACAGCCTCAAACAGAAGTTCGGTTAGAACATTTTAATCACTGTCCACAATGCAACAGCAAAAGTTTTACATGCCAATTACCAGGGCGCAATGGATATACTCATGTTAGCTGCTCAAAATGTCGGAATAGACTATGTTTTAATCAAAAACGATATTGTTTTAACGATTTCATAATGAATAATGTTTTGTATCTAATAAATTGCACTGAGCTTTAAATTTAGAAACAAAAATCCTTACAGATCAGTGTGATATTTTATACATATTTTTTTTTACTATCCTGTGTGTAAAATTGTCTTAGTTATAGTTGAAGGTGCATTTTAATTCTTTATTTTTGTTGAATATATAAAATACTTGAAATTATCTCTCAGTTTAAGTTATTAAAAGCTTATAATTTCATATCAAACATGTAAAATAAAAAGTAATATTCCCGAGAAACTATTTCATATTTTGTGATTTATGTCCGGTGTCCATGTCGGTAAATGTCCGACCTCTGCACCGAAAAAAGTGCTAGTTCTGGAACACCTTGGGCAGGCGCAATGTACGAACGGGACCGATTCGGGCACTCGTCAGTTTATTGTGTCCGAATATAGTCGCTCGTTTTTGAACACTTTATTGACATAATATAGACTTACTATGGTACTTTTTCAGATGCCATTCAAGGTAATTGTTGGGTATATTTCGGGTACATTATAGTTAAGACTCAGGCTAGTTTCGATTCTATCAGCTACTTTATTGACACAATATATAAATTTTTTTCTCGGGTCCTGTTCGCTGAAGCTCGTTTACATTCGAGCAATTTTACATCAAAATGTTAGATCAATTACTATATTACTTCATAATTTCAATTACTTAATAACTCAATTCAGAATCACTATTTCCTATTGCGCTTAATAACTGTTTATCTAGGATTAATTGTGTTTGTTGTAAGTACTGTACAAGATTATTATGTCCCTTATCTCTAGCAATATCTAGTGGTGTGTTGCCACTACTATCTTTAGTACTAATATTAGCTCCATTATTTATAAGATGCTGCAATGTATCTAAATGACCACCCCAAGAAGCCAAGTGTAGTGGCGTCTCGCCATTTTTATCAGCCTCATTAATACTTGCTCCGGTGTTGAACTTACTGAGGGTTGTAATCCCTAAGCAGAGGTTAGCTTTTTTAGCTCCAAATACACATTTTGAAAAAAAAAGAAATTTTAGCTAAAGGTAAAATTTTCCCTTCTTTTCCCAATGAGTCTTATTTTATTTTCGGTTTGGGCGTTATTTCATTTTTTTTTTTTTTTTGCTTTATATAATTTTTAATTTTGGGCGTTATTTCATTGGGCCTTATTTCCCTGAATCTAAAAGATAGTATTTCTGGCATTATTTTCACTTCTACAGCCGTTTTAGTAGGTATCGAGCCACAATGTTTCGTCTACATTCTTTCTCTTTATACTTAGTTATCTCGAAACTACTTTTTCCGGCATGATGTTGTAGAAAAAATAAAAACTATTCAGCCGTATTATCTGAAATTTAAATATGCTATTCACAATATCAGTGACTATCGCTGGAACTAGAATCGCTATATCGCTGGAAAGCTTTATTTCAAAAACATCGTATATTTTACACTCAATAACCAGCAGAAAACAAGCTGTTTTAAGAACTTACATTTCAAAAGCACGTCATTCTGTCCATTTTCAATATATTTTTTCTTTCTAGTGCCAGCCATAGCTGCACTCATAATAATTAATAATATTCTTGGTTTTTATTTTTGAGGGAGTCTCATTGAGCGCCAATTTAAACATGATGAACAATTTTTTTAATTAAAAAAATAATTTCTTTATGATGAATGAGTGTTACAATATACCTTAAAAGTTTAAACATCGTTGTTCAATATTTTAACTTTTTAAAAAATTCCTAAAAATACCTTAAATTTTCGAGCGCTAGACGTGAATGTACCGGCCTTGCCTTAAGTGCCTGTGAACATTCATGTCTGAATTCGCAATTAAAATCTACACCTAGAACAATTGGCATCTTGTGATAATTTTCACCGAGTTCAATGTCCCGGTTTATACTCGTCAAGACTTGACGGTCAAGTCTTACATTTGTGGATGAAAGACGCGGACATCAACGTGTGAAAGGAGGAAATTCAAAAGGGAATGACCAAGAACTGAAGTAAATTCTTGACGAGGTTAAACCGGTACAATGGAACCTTGCTACTTTTGTTGTTTGGATAGTCAATACACAAAAATTTTAATAGATTATTATGATCTGCTCCAACATAGCTTCACGCATTTACATGTAGGATAGCTAATGCACAATCCTTTTAACACATTATTATAATCTGTTGCATCATAGCTTCACTCAATCACATGTAGGATAGCTAATGCACAATCCTTTTAGTAAATTCTTGTCATCTACTGAAATATAGCTTCAGTTAATACTTAATATTGAATGAATCACATTTTGTAACAGAGGCTTTTGGATTAGTGGGTAACGTATAGAACTGTCGATCGCAATGGTGGCAGTTCGATTCTCTTACAAAGAAATATTTTTTCTGCTTACAAAGAAATATTTTTAATTTTATATCCTCTTCTTGTAATAGACGGAAGTAAAAAACAACAAACCTACGAAAAAGGTAAGGGTGTATGGAAAAAGGATCGTTTTTGAGATTTCACTCAAGCAAATCACAAAACGAGGCGTAAAAAACTTCTATTGAATTCAGTTTTTCAAATCTATGTTTGGACGTATTAGTTTTAAACACTGTAGCAAAATCATTTTTAGTTTAATGCATTATAATAATTCAAATATTCTATTTTGGAATTTTTATTTTAGGTGACGATATACAGAATAATGAATGAGGTGGCGACTGGGTATAGACTTACCTCTGTCCAAGCCATTTTACTCGTGGCAACGGGGCGGGAATATTCCTCACTGTCGAAATGTCGAAAAATCTGCTTCTGTGTGGAAAAGTTTTCTTGCCTATGGAGCAGCTGTTGCTGTTGCTGCTGCTGATTCTGCTGCCACAATATATCAGCGATGTTAGAGTTCTCAATTAGTGGAAAACGGTGTACTCCGACCTTTTCCCTTAGTAAAGTCAGCAAAGTTGCTGACGACACCGTCGTTGGGATGGTGCTAATACTGGAACGTTGAAGCTGCAAGTTATCTTCGCAGCAATAAAAGACCGTATACGTTGAAAACAATTGCAAAGGTAATAGAGTATGTAGCACAGAACGTGAGGTTGTATAACAAATTCTACTGAGCTTGATGGTTGACACCTTTGATCGAAATGGCTTGAAGTCCAAAAAATGTCACCGCATTCAAAGGAATGAATTTAGGCTGCTTTGTTAATGAGTCGGTTGTTTCGTTGCTAACAGAAGTATACAATCTATCCATAAATTTGGTTGTCCTTGTTTCCGCACTTTGGCTCTACTCTGGACGAAGTGCTTACGGTTTATAACTTTTTTATTAACTTTTGAATGCTCTATGAACGCAAGAGCAGCCAGAATTGATATTTTCTAATTTAATTATTTTTTTTATTTTTTTTTTTTCAATTACACAACCATTCACAACGCTTTAACTGTGAATTTTTATTGCACATATTCTTTTTATTCCCTTCAGTATTGAAAGTTTAAAAAAGGTTTTATTGACTTTTTCTTTTAATTTTGCTTACGCAAGTTGAATTTTTTAATCAGCTTTAGCCTCGGACCAGAATCGCAGTCAAATACGGAATCAGTGTCGACAGATCTTGTTTTTTATTTGCTTTCGCTATTTCTTGTGACTTTCTTTAGTCGATTATGCTTTTAGAACTGTTTCTTCTTTTATTTAGTCTATCTTTACAACAACTAAATTACGTGTGTCCAACTGCGTTGCTTCTTTTTAATTCTTTTTAGCTCTCTTAAGCACTTTACCTTTAATTTATTGAAAAGTTACATTTCGATTCACATTAAATTTATATTAATATTTGTACTCGTTACGGTTTAATTTTTATAACAAAAATTATTCTGTTTGATAAATAGAAGTTTATGTAAAAATGCTGGATTTATTGGTGTTGTTTTTGCTCTATATTTATCGTTCTTCTTTTATTTTTGTCTATTCCTCTTGAATTTTACGGTCTTACTTTTATTTTGTCGACACTTTCATATGTACATGGTACAACTCCGCCATGCATTTGCACATTCTTTTTTCGAAATACAAATTTTAATGCATTTTTGACGTTTTTATTAAAGGAAGCGTTCAGACATGTTGCCATATTTGTATTTATTTTAATTCTTAAGGCCATTGTTATGCTGGCGGTCACATGATCCCTCTCTCGTCACGTCTTTTTACACACTTTTTTCATTTGATGAGCTCTGTGACGAAACTATGCTGGCGGTCATATGGGCATTTCCGCCTAAAGGTCTACCGCGACTGAAAAATTAAATGTTACTTAAAATTATTTTTAACCACCATAACTCTATTGTGTTTAAATGTAAAAAGGTTTAAATTTCTAATTTGAGAGTACTGAGAGTTGATCTCAATTTGAATGTTAAAAAATTATGAGTATCAACAAAAGTTAAAAAAATTGGAATTTTATAAGTACAATGAATACTCGTATAATACAAAGTTTAATTGCATTTTTTTTAAAAATTTATATTGTAGCTGTCCTGAATTACACCACTAGTGACCAAAACTTTCAAACTCAGCCATTTTGCTATTTTTGCCAATTTCTGCTTCCTCATTGCATTGTCACTGGTTGCAGTTTTTGTATGAGTTGTCAACTTTGTTTTGACTGTTTCGGTCACCGGCTCTCCGCCCTAAAGGCGAATTTACACGATTCACTATCATCGTTCACTTTGGATGAATCATCTGATTTGTAAAATGTAAATTGAGTTTCATCTTTAAAATGAAGATGATTGTCATCCACATTGAACAGTGAAAGAAGTAGAAGGTCTTCCTACTTTTGATGAAAGTGAAAGCAAACCGAACTGATGTGTCAATCGTACTTAAACACAACTGAAAGGTTAAAATAATTTCAAGCGGAAAGTTTATATATTTTTTATTTAATTGCTGAATAGCTTTTAATTATTTAATTTTTTTAAACGTCAATAAAATCAATCAGCCAACGAATATATTTTGACATTCAACACCGAATCATCCATCATATTTAAAATTTACACTTTGAATAATAAGGGTTTTCATGCAAAGTGGCAGGCTTCTAATTTGGGCAATTAGTTATTTTTATCAGACAGGTTGTATGAACAGCCCTTAAAGTCGATTGTGCATTTGCAGCATATAAGTCAGCTGTGCGATCTGCCAGCGATGCGTTCCATTTAAACGGGGACGCTTTGCGGATTGTTTGCTTGTTTTCTGAAATTTTTAGAATTAAATCTTTATTAGTTTTGCTCAAATTATAACTTTTCCTTCAAAAAAGAAAACAGCTGATTGATCATATAAGTTTGCCACCTCGTTTGCTCACCTAAATCGAAGAGCAAATTTATCTGGTTTGTGCAAAAGCTTTTTCATACGAATTTTGACAGTTCATTTATAAGGCTGATAAACTTATGAGGTTTATACCATTTATAAGGGTATTGCCCATTTGCATGAAAACCCTTAATGTAAATTAAAAATTTATTCACTGTCATCGTTCAACGTTCACTATCATCGTTTTGAGTGAAATGTGTAAATTCGCCTTTACTTATTTATTCGGTTTTTACAATGGATTTTCTGGACTGCCTATATCTTCCTCCCGTCGCGATAATTCGAAAACAGTTCATTAATTGTTAGCTTCCGTTCCAGCACGATAAAATTAACAAACAATCGCCGATTTCATTAAATAAATTTCATGTTTTCCAACTGCAATTTCACCTGTCAAAATATATTTTGACAGTTTAAATCAGCCGTACATAGCTACACAAATAAATTGGTTACTACACAATCGAATAAGTAGTCGAATGGGAATTATATTAGAAGTAAACTTCATTTGCTTCATTTAAGTCCAAACAACAATAAATTATGCATTATATCATAAAACACGGATCATTTTATGAAATTTTTAATATTTTTGTTTAGTTTTTTTACATGTTCATACATAATATCTGGGTACTCAATTGATTTATACGGTTACAAGATAAGATAATAATTATAAATTCATCCCTATGGCTGAACGAATAAACATAAATTGTCAACAGTGACATTATAGCTACGCCAATATTTTGCTCTCTCGTTTTTTGCTCTCCGAATCTGCATCTACCTGGTTGTTCTGCCATGTTCATAGCATCGCCGTATATATGGGTTTCAGTGTAGCATACATAGGAAATAGTGCACGGTTATTTTTGTTGTTGCGGCTCTAATATATATACGGATTGTATATTTCCTATTCTTGCACCGTGCAACGGGCATATCCTAGACATAGAGAATACCCTATAGACTTTCTGCTTGAAGTTATGTGAACTCCTTTCAATTGTGTTTCAGTGCGAATGAAATCAGTTCGAATTGCTTTCACTTTCATCAAAAGTAGGAAGACCTTCTACTTCTTTTACTCTTCAAGGTAGATGGCCCAAAATACACTGTAGTGCTCAGTCTGCGTGAAACCGGATTTCTTAGGCAAGGGAGGTGAGGGAGGCGACGCGAAGTGCGCGAAATTTCACTCACCGAAAAAGCTGTAGTGACGATGGACTGATACGCAGCATAAGCGAAGTCATCATATTTTATTTAGGGGATGCCTACATCAATACAATCATAGTAGAATTAGATAAGGTAGATGCATTTCGGAGAGACAGACTGCCGGAACTGTCAAAACGAAGTTGACAGTTCATACAAAATCTGAAAACGATAAGAATGCGATAAGAAAGCAAAAATAGGCAAGAACAGAAAAATGCTTGAGTTTGACAATTCTGGCTATGAGAAAAAGAGAGTAGTTTGAAATGCATATACCTTCACTAGTTCTACCATAAATACAATCAAAAACAGTTCATGTACACAAAAGAAAACTGGTTTCACGCAGACTGACCAGTACAGTATGTTTTTGAATTACTGACTGCTCACGCAGACTGAGGACTACAGTGTATTTTGGGTCGATGACAATCATCTTCATTTTAAAGATAAAACTCAATTTACATATTTCAAATCAGATGATTCATCCAAAGTAAACAATGATAGTGAATCGTGTAAATTCGCCTTAAGTAAGAATTTATAACATTTTCAAAACAGCTCATTTTGACGTTATAATTACGCCTTTGTTATTGTTTTGTTGTCGGAGAGAGCGTATTTCTAGTGCATCTACCTGGTTATTCTGCCATGGCTATGAAGCATGGCAGAATTAGAGAAGGTATATGCATTTCGGAGAGGGAGACTGCCGCAACTGTCAAAACGAAGTTGACAGCTCATACAAAATCTGAAAACGATGAGAATGCTATAAGAAAGCGAAAATAGGCAAGAATAGCAAAATGCTTGAGTTTGACAATTCTGGCTATGAGAAAAAGAGAGCAGTCTGAAATGCATATACCTTTACTAGTTCTACCATGCTATGAAGAATAGTTTATGAAATGCAACCCTGTGATTGTAGTGAGAGAGAAGAGAATGAAAAAGCCATAGTAGAATTATAGAAGATATATCATGGCAGAATTAGAGAAGGTATATGCATTTCGGACTGTGCTCTCTTTCTCATAGCCAGAATTGTCAAACTCAAGCATTTTGCTATTCTTGCCTATTTTCGCTTTCTTATCGCATTCTCATCGTTTTCAGATTTTGTATGAGCTGTCAACTTCGTTTTGACAGTTGCGGCAGTCTCCCTCTCCAAAATGCATATACCTTCTCTAATTCTGCCATGAGATATATGCATTTCGGGAAGACTGACTGCCGGAACTGTCGAAACGAAGTTGACAACTCATAAAAAATCGAAAACGAAAAATGAAAACGATGAGAATGCGATAAGAAAGCAAAAATAGGTAGAATAGCAAAATGCTTGAGTTTGACAATTCTGGATACGAAAAAAAGAGAGCAGTCTGAAATGCATATACCTTCACTAGTACTACCATGGAAAGAGCAGTCAAACAGAAGGTGAAATGAGCGTGAAGTGCAGCTCATTACAGACATGGCAAAATTAGATAAGCTAGTGTTAGGGCGGAGAGCCGGCGCCCGAAACTGTCACGAAGTTGTCATTTCATACAAAATCTGCAACCAATGGCCGCATTCAGCGCAGACAACAGTTGGCAACTGTTGTGTAAAAATTCGCTGAATGGTACAAATTTGGTAGTACTAAGTAAAACTGATAAAGTAGCGAACGCCTTTTAATCGAGCGAACAAATTCTATGCTACATTAACGCAACTGTTTGCTTAACTGTCAGATGCTGTTACTGACGCTGTTAAATTAATAAACGCAGAAAGAACGCAGCAAATTTAAGTGGGAAACCTTTGCAATTGAATTAAATTTACATAAAAATTAAATTGAATCTAACTTCTGATATGTAGAGTAGCAACACACTCAGAGAAAAACATCGTGAACTAAGGTAGTGCTACCATAACAGTTCACAACAGTTCTCTGCGCTGAATGCGGCCAATGAGAATGCAATATGAAAGCAAGAATTGGCAAAAATACCAAAATGGATGAGTTTGACAATTATGGTCACTAAGAAAGAGAACACATCCATCCCCATGATACAAAGAGCTACAGGTAAAGTATTCCCGGCGCAACAAACAAAATTTACTGCGCACCTCGTCATCGGTGCTCGTCAAATGTGACACTTGATGAAAACATTCAAAAGAAAATTTAGAAAAGTGACGAAGATAGCAAAATGAAAACGAAAAGACAGTCAAAATTCTGTCAAGCACATCAAGCAACGTAGCCGCTTTTTGTGTAAATCGGTAAAAAGGGGAAAAAGCACCCCTACAAAATATGCAAATTTTTCTTCACAAACAGTACTTAAAAATATATTTACTTTATTTTGGACATGTGCTTTATATAACAATATTTATTTCATATCAGTAAAACAAGTTTTCATAAGAAAATGTAGGCATTTTAAAATCTTTATACCCTATGATTAAATTGTGACTACGTTTTAACCAAGGAGCACCTTGCACGTCACAGCAAAGATGGCGGACATGCGCAATACTTTATCTGCAGTTCTTTGTATCATGATCCATCCCTAACACTACCTTGTCTAGTTCGTTCTACTATGGAGCGTTTCTACTTTTGGTATTTGATAGGTATTTGAAGTAAATTTAGCCATAATGGTCCATTTTATAGTTGTCAGTATACATTCCCACACAAATTCTCTTTTCCCATAGCAATTAAAATAATTCCCACGTGTGATATTTTTACTAAGAAATTCCCACAGCAATTAAAAAAATCAAACTAACCATAAAACACTATTTATTAGTTTATTTTTTCTCACACACTTTAAAACGCAGTTTACAAACAAAACCAAAAACACGACAACGCAATCCGAACACAAGGAACTCATAAAAGGTTATATATCAAACGGTCGCAAATTTAAATTTTGTATTTGTTCTAATTTTTTTTGGGAGTGTTCATTTGCGCGTTCACAAAATATGCATATTTAATAAAGCTAATCCAGCAATCCAAAGTGTTGACCTTTAGGAAGTAGTCTAGTGTAGAGACTCGAAATGCGGCATCTTTTTTATTTTGACGACCGATAAAAAAGAACCAATTAATATTTTTACCCTCCATTTTATTATTATATGTTTATGTTATTATATGTTTATTAATATTTCAATAATACAAAAAAAAATGTTTAAAAAAAAATTCAGTTGAAAAAATTAATGGCTGGTTGAGTGGAGGTGCTAAAAAAAGGTGCCTACATCTTGACACGATTTCAACTCTTCAAGTCATTTGCAAAAAAAGAATTGTTAATTAGCTAGGGATATAGCGACATGGCCATTTTTCGCAAAATGGCGACTGTTAAAAAAGTAAATTTTTGGCCTTTTTTCAAAGGTATGAATTTTATGTTTATGTTATTATATGTTTATTAATATTTCAATAATACAAAAAAAAATGTTTAAAAAAAAATTCAGTTGAAAAAATTAATGGCTGGTTGAGTGGAGGTGCTAAAAAAAGGTGCCTACATCTTGACACGATTTCAACTCTTCAAGTCATTTGCAAAAAAAGAATTGTTAATTAGCTAGAGATATAGCGACATGGCCATTTTTCGCAAAATGGCGACTGTTAAAAAAGTAAATTTTTGGCCTTTTTTCAAAGGTATGAATATCTTAAAAATATTAACAAACAAAATTTTTGCATATTCTCAGTTCGGGCTATAGAGGGATTTATAAAAAAAGGCCCACACAAAATTTTAAGTTAATCAGTCTATTAGAACTTGAGATATCATATCAAACGTGATCGAAAAAGTTGTTTCGAGAAAAACGCGTTTAAAGTTTTTAAGTTAAGTTTCAGGTAAGCTTGCTGACGACACTAAAATGGCTATAGTTTTTAAAATAATTCAAATTTCAAAAATTCCTTTTAAGGAGATATTTTTGAATTGTGCGAAATTATTGTATGTACATTCTACAATATATTGTATACATTTACTCGAATTTGACTTTATGATGCAAATTTTCTCTACACCCCACAAAGCATTACCTGGTAACATATTGTAGCTGAAATCATTATAGTAAATAAATCTCACAAGAGTTAGAAAAAGCCCTCATTGAATAAAAAAATCTCATGGATATTCTATTTCCTACAGCTATAGTTACTTAAAAATAGTAACTATGGTCCATCTTATAGATATCTTATAGATGTGATTTTTTTCAACGTAATGATTTGTTAAAATTACCAACAAACGAATTTTATAACAAAACAGTAATAACAATGTAGCAAGCATAAATCATTATTTATATTTTATTTTATTATGTATGGCTTTAATACAGATTTATGTTAATATTATCTTATTATCCTTGTAGCGATTAGTTGAAAATTACGATGATTGCTATTTAAGTCTTGCGGAAAGTTTTGTTTGTAAACACATAATTGTACAGCTTCAGTTTGACTTAAGAATTTACATTCTGTTTGCGTACTACTTTTTCGAATACTACTGGTAAAGTGAATGCATTCCATACGTAGGTATCGTTGGTCGACGGTTGGTCGAATACTATTTTAACCTATCGCTTGTTGGTGGTTGAGTTTCAAAAGTGAAAAACATCAAAGCTAAATATACGTTACTTGAGACTGGAACTTTTTAAACGCAAAACTTAAGCAGCAAATCACAAATGTACATAAAATATATATAAACATATTAAAAATTATTTGTCCGTATTATGATAGTCGCTTTAAATAGGATATACTTGATGATAATGAAACAATACTGAGCTCTTTTTAATTTTCATTATTTTGAAACTGAATCGAAAACATTTCATACACCAAACTCTGTTTTTCAAAAATTCAAAATGTTAAAGAAAAGATTGCAAAAAAGACTCAATGTCACAACAACCACCATTATTCAAAACACTGAAAGTAAGTGGGTCTTAAGAACAAATAAAACAGGTAGGTGTATAGTCAACATAAATAGAATGTAAACTACATATTACAAACATAAAAAAGTAATAAAGGTACATTGTTATGACATTATTTAATTAATGTTTTCTTAAATAATATATATTTAAAGATAACCAAATCTAATTTTTTTTATGACATTTGTTTGTTTTTAATGTGAAGGAACGATATGCCAATATCTCTTTGTCCACAGAAATAACAGCATGACTAGATTTTACAAATTATATATGGAATAATTTCAAATAATGTGCTAGTTACGATTTCAAAATACTTGATATTGATAATCCATTCCTTTTTTATTTAAGCTACTTAATCTAATTTTAACGATATTATAAATAGACATTATATTGAAGCTTACATTAAAATCTTTACTGTTTCAAACATATACGAGACTCGAATACTCATGGTGCCAAAGTTATTTTTACCCGAAATGTCATATGAGAACACTATTGTGGTGATATAAATATGATTTTTTTTCTTTTTTGCATTTCAAACTGAGTAAATCTCAAGTAATACTGTTTTTCCGTGTGACAACAGAGCCATAAAGATACAAATAATATATACACAATTTAATTACAGATGTCAATTAATACGCATGAAATAAGTTCAACGTTGTACAATTTTATCCGTTGCAAATCCAGCGCAACGCCACACAGTTTTTATACATATTGATATAAAATTAAATAAATAACTTTTCGTAATAACATAATAGCTCATCTCATTTTAATTTCTTTTTTAGATATGAAATTTTCATTTCAATGTCCAACAGATTTTTAGATTTAAATTAATTACATAATATACTAAAAAAAATATTCTAAATAAAAAGATAATTTAACTTTGCCTGTGTGTCTTCCTCAAAGATTTTTAGATTTAAATTAATTACATAATATATTAAAAAAATTGTAAATAAAAACATAATTCAACTTTGCCTGTGTCTTTCTCCAACATTATTTTTCTAATTGGTTTGATATTTTTTACTTTCGGATCAAAATTGTCTTATCCAGAGTTAGCTTAAAAATTTATATTTAAAAAAAAACATCATATGTCCTTCTGTGAAAAAAGGCACATTGCAAAGATTTAGCTCAATCAAATCTTGGTACTTGTGTGTTTATTTGTGGCAACAGGTAAGCTGATATAGAATTTAATGTCAGTATATGAAAAATACCACAAGCTTTACAAATAAAAAAGTTCTTGAAACTAAATTTGATATGTGGTGTTTTATAAGTTAAGTGTGCTCAGCTTAGGCAGAATATTTAGATACCGATGAAAGCCAATGTTAGGGGAACAAATTTAGTTTTAAAATTATTTCTAATTTTGTTATTACTAACGTATTATAACTCGAGAATTACTGTATGGCTTGAAAAAAGTTTATTTTTTAAATGTTGCATTTCAATAAGATAGCTCATAAAATCTTTTTTGAACTGCGAAACCAAAAATAAAGAAAAAAATTTAGAAGAATTTTATATATTAGATAAACAGCAATCAAATTGAATCGTTGACTGGATATACTTAATTTATATGAAAAAATCTAACCAATCACACTCTTATTTGAGTTCTACGAGGATAGTAGAGATGAAGTTTGTGCTTAGCTTTAGCAGTGGTTAAATGAAATTTTGAAATTATATTTGTATGCTTCTCTATAGATTTATGAACAATACCTCCGTTTTATAAAAATTAAGTAAAGATTTTACATAAATAATTGCTATATGATAATATATAACAAAATTTTCTTAAACAAAATTTAATATATTTTCAATCCGTAGCAATGTTTTATTCCTAAAAACAATTTTAACATAGTTAAGTCGTAAAGAAGCTTTTGTATTCAATATTTTGAATAAATATATAGTTTATGTATGTAACTTTTGAATTCTTAATATTTTTTATGTAAGTGACTTAAACCAATAGCCTCGCAAGATTTATTCATTTGTTAACATTAACTAAATCTTGAGAATTCTAAATCTACATAATGTATAACATTTTATACACAAATAAATATGTTATATGTAGTATGGTATAATGTTTCAGTGTTTAATAAGGAAGTTGGTTATTGTTAATAGCAACTCACTCGTTCGTTAACGTGGTCGCGAGGCAAGCGCTCGATCAGGGTTTGAGTTGTTCATTTTCTGGTCTTCTATCAGTGGCATTTTGCAACAAATTATTGAACTCGGTGTCCAGTGTCTGACGAGCCTTTTATAATAAGACATTTTATTTAGCTCACTTCTACACCATCGAATAGATATTGAGGTACTTACTTGTGCATTTTGTGTTGGAATTTGTAAAGCTAATGCCATGGCATTAGAATCGAAGCTATCATCAAGTGCTATTAATGCGCCATGAACACCAGATTCTAGTAAATTATTGCCATATTCCTGTAAAGCATTAAACAAATTTTTAATATTTTCCTTAGTAAATACAAATGCTTAAATACCTTCAGGCCTATACCGTACACCCATCGTATAACTCTTTCATTGCTCCACACAAGTACATCGCACAAGCTATTTTCCGAAATTTTTCGTCTGTGTTCCAGCTCATTTCGATCGAAGTTCAAGCGTTTTAAGCATGATATACCATACTGTAAGCTGGTGCGATGAAAGCTGTCGACCATTTTGAGTTGGCCACGTAAATCCTTTTTTGTTAAATGGTCTAACATTCTGGCATCCACCAAGCACTCCATGAAAGTTGTTCGGTATTGGGGAAGGCCAAGACCAGGCAGCCAATAATTTCCTATCCATTCATGATTCATATCACCTAGTTATTAAGAAAGACCACAGACAATATTTATACATTCAAAGGTCATTTGGAAGACAAAATATTACCAAAAGCAAGCGTAGTGCGCGATGTTTGTGGAGCTGAAGGGGAGGTTAAGGAAACCATCTCCTGAATGGCTAATCTAAGCTTTAACCTATGCAAAGGATTGCTAATACCTAAAAGTGTAAAGTTATAGCACTGAATTAACTGTATTATTTAAAATCAAATATTACCAATTTCTCTTTGTATTTCAGTGTCACTTAAAGCACTCATGATTGCGCCAGATTTTACATTGGCTCTACACGCTGCAACGTACCAAGCTGGCATACCAACCCACAGTTCCAACCAGGCAACAATTGTAGGACCATTCCACAAGGCAAACGGTGTACCGGCTTTCATTGCTTCACCTAGTAAATCATTTCTGTAGTCGTGTTCCCTTAAACAAATAAATAACTTCATTATATTTACGCATAAAAAGTTTCACTCAAATAACTGGGTTAACTAAACCAAAATAAAATAAGATAAAAATATTTTCACAGAACCGACAAAAACGCAGTCTTACTTCTTTTGACGCCCATAATCAACTGAACACAATTTAGAACTAGCTAGCCCTGGAATACCAGGAATCTTTCCACCCGATAAGCTCATCGAATCAAAATTTGAATCAACTTCACTCGTAGCCATCGAAAGGTTGCCAATCGACATCATGCTTGTAGATCCATCTGGTAGCGTATCTTTAACTCCTTTTACTTTATCCTTTTTACTAAAGAATCGACCTAAACTCGATTTAATCCCCTTCTTTTTTTGAACTGAAGAAGCAACGTCTCGGCCAACACTAGACGTAGGCGTTTGCAGCATTGTCATGGATCCCATTGTATTATAATGACGAGAAAGTGATTCTTGACTTCCATGCCGGGAACTTAGTGGCGAAAGACCATAGCTCTGGCTATATCCCATTCGGCTGAAATATAAATATTTTTTTTAATTAACTTAACTTATCTCGCGTAATATTTGAGCGGGTGTACCATGAGTTATTTAGACCTTGATTGGGTGATAGTCCTAGAGAACGCCTACTTTTTTTGCAAATAAGTTGAAGTTTAATGTTATTTTCTTTTTGAAAAAATTAATTTAGACTTGCCTCCGCAACTCCTCTTGACTAAGAGCTAGTGCTTGAGCGACACGTTCAAGACGTATAGATCTAGCTGTCAGTGGAGATGCTGCTCCACCAGAACTCGAGTCACCAGTCATTGCTAACCCATGTATATCATCACGGGATACATCAGTTGAAAGAACAGGCAATTTGAGCTTGATGAAAAATATTTTATGTATTAAACAGAAATACTAACACCGGTATTTTTGAACACAAAGATTATTTGTCTTTAGAAATTCTGCTTATAACATATCATTTTTCTGAATACAAATTTACTTACCGTGTGGTACTTTTGTAAGTAATCTCTATTAGGACTGTTCGGTGTACTTCGTCCGCTTAATGGTGGGCTTTGTCGATCAATAGACCGTCCTCTTGTGAGTAAGTTAACGTGTTCTAAGCTACCTACTCGAGACTCAAGCTCCTCAGCCCTTGCTTCAGTTGATTGTTTTTCTTCCTGTATAAGTCTTTAATATACGAAAAGAAATTAACCAGAAAAAAATTATTAAAAAGGATAAAGATTAATCTACAAATTCATTATGTATTAAGCAAATTTTGGACCCGTTTAGACGATGTCTACTGTTGTCGATCGCAACCCCAATCTAAACTGAAGTGCTGCTTTCTTCATCTCATCTCTTAGGCAGGGTTTTCTTTCTTCAGAAGTTGACTTCGTCTGAACAGGTTAGCAAGTTAGCTAGTTTTCGTTTATTCAGTTACCTAATTTCATTGTTTATAGCATCTAGCTGTTCCTGGAGCATCATTGCTAATGTCTGGGCATCAGTATGACCGGATGGTGACATTATATCTGCAGCAGCAAATAAAGCTTCATTTTCATCGCAGTCTGCTGCACCCGATAATTCATACGCTTGTTGAACATTAGACATAACATGTGTTTGGTGTAATTTCCCCCATTCCTGCTCTGACAGTGATCTTGCAAATTGCTCGTTTTCATCTGCAAGTCGAGATTTATTTCGTCGTAACGAATGGGTTTCAAAACTTGTGTGAGAAGTGCTACGAGAGAAGGCATTACCATCTACAGCACTACTGGGAGATAAGCTTCGAGTCAGTGCTTCTGTCTGTTGAATGTTGTAGGCGATTTCTTGTTGAAGTAACTGGCGCTTAAAGTTTTCAATTTCGAGACGAGTTTTTGAAAGTTCTTTCATAATTTCGCTTTTTTCATGGTGCAACTCCTCTGCAACTTTTCGGGCCTTTTCTAATTCGTGTGTCAGTGTATTCTTTTCATCGAGTGCATGCATGCGCTCCTTTAAATGAACTTGTAGACGCTCGTTAGATTCGGAAAGCAGTTTATCGACGGTCGATGAGAGTCGCATATTGTGTTCCTCATTCATCTTTAGCCTTTGATTGAGTCGTATAACCTCTGCATTTTTCTCATCTAAATTTGTCTCCAACCTTTGAATACGATCTTCGGCTGATCCATGTCGTTCTTGTGCCTTAAATAGTTGTTATGTTAGTAAATATTATAGAGGAACATTTCTTGAAGTAAATTGCTAAACAGTCTCATATTGAAGTATGTACTCCGGAAGTATATTGACACCCAACTAAATTAATAATGAATAATGAACTGAGTTAAAAAGTCAGGAACTGCATTTTGCTTTCCGCTTCCCCAAATTATTACATTTCCTTTTTTTAAATGATTTATTATTATAGCAAATATAAATAATAGTTAATAGTTGAAAAGCACTCTACGCATAGGAAAGAATATCTTTAGAAATATTTATGCAATAAAACTTAATAAGCTAAGCTAGGCTTCTTACATTTTTTTCTGAAGATGTATATATCAAAACTGCCGGCGGTGGCATGGTGGTCAAGTTCGTGAGCCCGTAAGCCAAATAACCTAGATAAAAATAACATCTGACAAACTTTCTCAATTGAAATTAATATTTCTGTCGACCATAATCGCTCTGTAGACAATGGCAATTCTCAGAGAGTAAGCCATGTAAAGCTTCTTGAAAACATGAGCCGTTCGGAGTCGACATAAAGCTTGATCATATGTGTATGAGCATTTGATAACACTCACAACACAATTAATCATAAGAAGTTCGGCCAAAGTGCTTGGAATTATTGAAATGGCCAATATGCTTTCTTGCGTACCAAAACTTCGATCGAAAAATTCTATGTAAGTTTCAGTTTAATTTCATTAATAATATTTTCCAACAGAGTACTATTTCAAGCCTAACAAAGAGTATGAGCTGAACGCTTAAAAATGTATAAAACACTTATGTTATTTTATGAAACACATGCATACCTTTGTTCCTACCTTTGTTAATGCCTCCATTCTGGCCTTGAGTTGTTCCTCCATGTCAGGTTGCAGTTTAGCTTGCTGAGCCAACTTCTGTTCCGATAGTTCAAGTTTTTCTTCAATTGCACAAATTTTTTCTTCGTGTAGCTATATTTTCGAGTTTAAAAAATAATTATAAAAATAGTAATAGAAAAATTTTAAATTCGATCTCATGCAATGCAAAATTTTTTGGATCTGAACCTTCTTTAATAATTAACATGGTTATTGTAAAAACATGATAAGCTACATAAATTCTAAAATTGATATGCAATATCCGTTCTACAACTTTATGATATGCCAAAATATGATGAAAAGATTATATTATCCAATTAATTTCAAAACTAGACGTAATAATTTCTTCAAAAAACAAAACTTTTTCAAGCAGGTTTTTGTTAAACTGCGAAAGGAGATAATTTGGAATTTTATAATATACGGCATATCATGTTTTTACAATAAGCATAGCTCTTCAACTGTTTTCAAAAGTATAAACCCTTATTGTATTTCATTTTTAAACAATTTTTTTGCGAATTTCAGCCAAGCACAGTTGACCGATTGTTTTGTTCATGTTTACCATTAGTTGTGCTTCTTTATGTCGAAGTTCTTGGTCTAATTTTTCATTTAGATCATGAAGTGAGGTGGATTCTCTCTGTGCATTTAAGTACCGTTTTTCAAGTGTTGCTATTCTTTCTTCCTGTGAAAAAATAATATATTTTAAAAATGCCAAACAGCTTCTATGCAGCAATGTGCACATCTGACCTGATCTTCTTTTTGTGCTACATTTTCCCTCAAGTCTCGTTGAAGTTTTAAACACTGGTCTTGGGATTTACACAAATCTTTCTGAACTTTATTCAAATTTTCTTCCAAATCACTAATTTTATTGTTTAGGTCTGAAACACGACGTTGCCATTGTGACAGTTCCGCAGTCTACATTTGTGTAAGAACTTATCAATAATTCAAAAAATAGTTTTGTATATATTTTTTCTAACTTGTTTTTCAATTATAGTTTGAAGTTCATGGTTTTTAGCAGCGTAGTCAATAGTATCATTTTGATCGCCGTTGGCTCCCATAGAGGCCTATATAGAAAAACAATCGAATTACTTTCGTATTCTAGTCAAATTGATTTCATAAATAATTGTCGCATTATAATTCACTTTTCTAAAATAGTTGAATTTGTTCACACATTTCTTGTTATTTTTATATGACTAGATGCAACTTATCAGTTTGTTTTTGTCGTAAAGTAAAATGTTGTAAAAAAAAAAAACTGACTGGATTTAATTTTTTACAGATTTAAAAAAATCAAAGAATTTTAAGAAGCATTATAATAATCCAACTAGTTAAAAGCTGGATTATAATTAGATGATAAAACTAAACTGGTAATTTTAGCTAATTCCGACCAATACAAAGAGTTTATGCACCTACCACCACATAATCACACACATAAATAATACACACAAATCACACACACATTAGAAAATACAATTTGCTCTAATTTATAAAATAATTAAAAATTAATTGTCATTTTTGTCAATTTTTAATAATCAAAAACTTGCTCATAAAATATTCATTCAAATAATTTTCTTCACACAGCTCGTTTTATTCTTTGTATAAAAAAAGTTTTAAAAAATAAATCATATATAAAATAAAATCGTTTCAATAGAAAACAACCACGTACAATCCATCCCCTACAACTGGCGATCCTGCCAGCTTACAAATATTAAAGCTCACAAAATTAATTTTAAATATATAAAACAAAATAGCACATTAAACACTTCGAAATTAGCTCTTTCTAAGATAGCGCGACACGCAGCTGGACTAAAAAACTTTTTTTTTTGTTGACTTAAAGTTTGAACTGCAGTTCTCATACTTATGGTATGACATTTGGAATGTGACATTTAACACAGTATTTATATATACAATTAATGCCACTACCATTCTCCATTTATATTAATTTAAAATGTTAAATATTGAATTAGTTTTAAGCATGAAATATTATTAACGAAATGTTATTAATTTGAATTGTATTATCATTAAGAGTTAGCGAAATAAACTAAACTAAAAACTAAAATTTTAATTAAAAATTTTAGTTTTTATAAAAAAGTTAATGACGTTTTTTTGTCGAAATGTAATTTTTTTCCTTATGCCAAATTTGCAATTGTGAATCTTAAGAAGCTTGTGTATTTATTTTGTTAATTTATCTAAGGACAAATGTTAAGACAAACGATAAAAGGGCTAAGTCTGAAAAGCTTTTCATCGTCATTTTGATTTTTATATTTAAGTTTCTATTTAGTATTTATGTATTTAGATTGGGTTTATAGTTTTGTCAAAAAAGAATATCGGATTTTCTTTACCTTTTTAATTAGGATTCAAAAAGACAATTACTATTAAGAGAGTAAGGGAGCTTTTTTTGACTACACTTGTAGCAATGTAGTTTACCTTATCATTTGTTTCATTTTGTTTTCCATCGTTTCGATTTACTTGGCTAGCACCTGATTTATATTGAACCAACTAAAAAAAAAAAGTTACTTGTGTGTGAATTATATTTTGTTTTATATACCTCTTCTTTGGTGGAATTAAGTTCCTCTTCTAATGCAGAATTCTTTTCAATGGACAAACGAAGACGTTCTCTTACTTTCTCATCCAATGCTTTATGATGTTCGAACAAACTTTTTAGGGCTTTCAGCACTTCAACTTCACTAGATACACCGCTTTGAGCGGCAGCTTGTCTTTTAACAACAGTCATACGGAGTGATCGCTCATGACGTGACACTAAACATTCAAGATGCTCTAAAAGAAGCTATATTCACATTATTAAAGAGTATTTTATTCATATATTTACAACATTTTAATCTTACTCGAGTGTTGTTACGTTCAGCTTTTAGCTCACCAATTTCTTCGTCTCTCTCCAAAAGTGCCTCTCTTGCTTGTGTTAATTCCTTTGTGAGAGTTGCAAATTCCTTTAAAAAACAGAAATTTTATCTTTAATATTTTAATATTTGTACTTAAGTTTATACTTGTGGCAAATTTGCATTTATTTGTCGTTGAAGACTATCACGTTCTTTTTCGACATCATGAAGCCTCAATTCAGCTTCGCTCAAACGTTCCTGAGCTTCACGAAGGCTATCCATTAGTTTGTCACGTTCGTCCAGCATAGATACCATCAGTTGCTCAAAATTAGCATCTTCCCCACTGAATTGCGAGGAACGCTGCGATATGCTATCCTCAGATATTGTTGGCATAACGTCGCACATCATATTCCACATTATATTAATTACTCAGTTGATGTACAGAAAATTTAGACGAACTTAAGAAATTTTTTGGTAATATTGGAAAATTACGTATTATTTAAAAAGACTGTTATTTAAAGTTGCCCCTAGATTTTTTGGCCGCTGTTGATGGTTTTACTTAAAGGAATAATTTATATCAGCACAGATTTAGAAATGCTTTATAGTGGGATTACGGATTTTAACTCATAACATATTTTAAATTTTTTCGATTTTAATACATAATTTTTTACTGATTATGTTCATTTGAGTAATTGTTTTTTTTATTATTAACTTGACCAAATAACCAAGGAATAAATTCAGCAGCAAACATAAAAAAATATTTATTTTATTACATTAATTAAAAACTTTAGCGTAAAGTCAATTCCGAAAAAATTAGTCGGTCCCAAATCAATGTTAGGTAAGATTTTTTTAGGTCAAGTCGAATTCTTTTTAATACCATTCACCAAATGAAGTACTAAGCAATTGCTGGTCCCCAAGAAATAGATAAAAAGTCATAAGAATAGATAGAAGCTATTGCTTATAAATCTTAAGCAAAAGCAATAGTTTACTTCTTATTCAGCAGGGTCATTCAGCGGAGAACCAAGGACAACCAAGCGTATATGAAACCATATAGGATGCAGCGATATCGGAACGGATGTTACTAAAATGTGACAATAAATATTCACAAACATTATTTGAAATCTGCTTTTCTAAAAATTTATAGACACATTCGTTTGTACTTTTGGTTAAACTTTAACTGATCATTATTTTTGTAATTTCAAGGAACCTTTTGACGCACCCAACCAATATGAATTCTTAAAAAGGTCCGTATGATATCTATTACTTGGCAAAGACGACTCTGTTGTTGGGTTAGGTTAACTTTTACCAATCGACCAACTTGTAGACTTAGAAAGAAGCGATACCTACATCTTTTACCCATGGGTGTAGGTCATATATATATAGATAATAGCACACCGAGGTAGCACTATTGAAAATTTAGCCCATCCCGTTAGCCCGCATACAAATATACATCAATTTGTAAAAGAATGTAGGTACATAAATATGTTCATAGTTTTATTGACTACTTTAACATTCATTAATTTGGTCAAGTTTTTGGATGTAAAGATATAGAACATCAGTTTTCATCCCATATTTTTTTCTTGTAATGTGTACACATATTTTGGCAATGCAGACTTTGATTTCATCTTGTTACTTTTTCGACTCCAAGCACAAACATATCATTTTTTATTCACAAAATTGAAACAATAATTATGTTAACGAGTATAACACAAGTTTTGCAAAAAAATTATTAATTATTTCCACATTTTTGTTATTTATCCAAAAATTCCAAATCTTTGTGCAACCCGGTCGCCATGTTTGACAAAATTTTCTGCAACATAAAATGGGTGCGTTTAGCAGACACAACTAATGTCAAACCATCGAAAACATGGCCTGCCGTCATATAATAAACAAGGTAGAAGTGACAGTTCTCTATGCATTTATAATGGGTGTTGGTGCTGGTCTCTACTAGCTTCACTCAACCGACTCACTTTGACGTTTACAGAAGGAGAATAAAGTGAGGCAAGAGCATTAAAAATTTCAAAAATTTTGCGATTCACTTTGATTTCACATTCGGTGAGTCGGTTGAGTGAAGCTAGTGTAGACTGAAACTTAAATACAATCCCTTTGAGGTTGTGTGCTGATAGCAAAACCAATAGGCTGTATGCCCCACAAGTTACTCCAATTCGTACGCTTGCTGCTCACAATAGCTTGTGGCGCCATATTATTTTTCCACACGAGTATGCTGATCTTAGCAGGGACCGCCAATAACGATTATCGCTATCAATCAATCATTTCATAACAGTAATTTTTTTTTTTTTTTTTTATATTTAAGTTACTGCGAGAACTAGGCTTCCCTAGCTCAAGAAGATTCCTCACTGATGAGGAAATTATTTGGCCAAAATCGATAGATTTTAAAACGCCATCACAAATTATGAATCTTTTTGATTCTATTTAAAACTGTACTTTAATTGTGTCGGTCGCATCAGCGGATGGACCATAAAACACAATTACAGCTGGCTAGTCGCGCTTCACGACCTCGGTGATGAAACGACGCGAGTCCACAGTAATTTTTTATCGATATTTTTTCGATCAGATATAAAAATTATTTCGTGGTCGTTATTTTTTTCAATCAGAAATAAGACTTATTTTTTGGTCGTTAGTTTTTCAATCAGAAATAAAAGTTATTTCTTGGTCATTATTAGGGATCGGATTTTTATGCAAAACGTATAAAAAAATAGTGTCAAAAATCTAAAATTTATAAATTTTATGCAAAATTTTAACACATTCTGATCAAATATAATTATTAAATCAATATTTTTAAAAAATACAATTAATTGGTCTATCCTCTCTTTACACAGGATTTGATTTAAAAATTATTTTGCATATAAATCCGATGCCTAGTCATTATTTTCCCGATCAGAAATAATAGTTATCTTTTACGGTTACTTTTTCCATCATAGTATATAAAAATTATTTCTTGGTCGTTATTTCTCTGATCAGAAATAACAGATATTTTTTGCCGTTATTTTTTTTCTACCAGAAATAAAAGTTATTTTTTGATCGATTTATTTCAAACAGAAGAAAAAATTATTTTTTAATGAAATAATTTCTATAAAAAACTAACATATCCATTAGAGAAAATATGTTTAAATTTTATATTCAGAGGCTGAGAGCTAATCTTAATTTGAATATTAAAAAAAGTGCCAACAAAAATGATGATTGGCACTTAAAGTTGTAAAATGATGACAAATGTTGAAAAATTTTGAACGAAAGTTTCTTTTTATAATTATAATAAATACTCGTATAATACCAAATTTAATTAGATTTTTCAGTTTTCTGTTTTTTCCGGTCCTGAATTACAGTTAACATTTTTTTCTTGTTCGATATAAAAAAACTTATAAAAAGTTGTATTTTTAAACTTAAAAAAGTTGTAACATAACGTATATAACGTATATTATAGTTTGTATACAAAAAACTAAAAAAGATTTTTCAACAAAACAATTATGAATATGCAACAGTATTCCAGATTTAATAAGTTTTAAAAACAAATTTAAAAACATATATCGTAGGGTTTTTTTTACATCATTTTCCCCTTACACAAAAAATAGCTAAGGTGCTTGGTTTGACAGCAGTTTGCCTTTTTTCTTTTTTGTATTTCGTTTGTTTCCCAATAAGACAATCAGACAATTCTTTTGCTTTGTTTCGTTGCCACCATGATTTAATTATTGTAAGGTTGAGTACGCTGAGAGAACGTATCTATCGGTGGATGTCAAAAACAGCTGGTTGGTCTAGTTTTCTTTTACTTTGACATTCAGCAATCCAAATGTGAAAAACTTCAGTTCTCTAAAGTATTGTTTATTTTATATTTTTATTTCAAAATATAAATTATTGATTGAAGTTTGATATAAAGGAAAGCCTATTTTCTGCTTTTATTTAATTTAATAACCGAACACTCTACTATGTGGCGTTCGTAAACTCGGAGCGGCTCATCAGCGACCCAATAACCAGATCGTCTGGCAAGTGGTTAAGCAAAGGGGACAGCGACTGCTGCCAGCGCAAGCTCAGCATGCTGTTGACGAAGATGCAGGAAACTGCTTAGGATTTTTAGGCCCAACTGCCTACCAGGGCACACCTTTGGACCATACCATATTGGGACCCACTAAGAACATCAGATCTATTGGCAAGTTTGACATGAGTGACTACATTATAAATCATTACAAGCATCGCGCATTGTGCTATCTGGCGCTGCTGGCGTCAACCATGAGGATCTTGTCAAGTTGACAGAACAACACTTGGGCAAACTGGAGAATACTTACGATGGCAAGTTACCAGTTGCAACCTTACCGTTTTCCTGGCTCCGAAGTGCGCGTGCGTGATTAAACTCTACCATTGGCTCACGTTGCCATTGCTGGGAGGGCAGTGGCTGGACCGATCAAGACAACATCTCTTAATGGTGGCATATACTTTGATTGGTGCCTGGGATCGATCCCATTTTTGTTTTATTTATTTAAAACACAAATTTAAAATGTTGACTTCTAATCAGAAATTTTTATTGGCCTATTATCATAGTCAAAATAAAGTCGTCTTTAAATTTAGTGCAAGCTTTTTGACAACATATTATGTTGGAAACTGTCAAAAATGCTTATACTAAATTAAGATTCGACTTTTATTTTGACTATGAAAATGGGCCATTGATTGTTTACTTCTTTTTTCTTTTACTTTGACATTTGGCGATCCAAGTTTTGTTGTTGTATTTTAGACAAAAAGCATACAAAGAGAACAGTTTCATGGTCAACATTTTTTTTAGAAAAGAACGGGAAAATGTATAATTCTTAAAGAGGTCACAAAAAATGCAGAATTTTTTCCAGAAAAGAATGCGCTATTAGCCAGAAACATGGTGGAGTCTTATAATAAGGGTAAAGGGGTATACTAAGAGTTAGATTTAAGATTTATTTTAAATATTAAAAATTATATCAAAGAGATTGAAAATCTGTAGATACAAAGAAAAAAAGAATAAAAAAAAATTTAAACGAGAAGAAATATTTTTTTTACTAATTTTTTTATACCATGAAGAGTAAAAGGAGTGTAAGTGTTAGATACGGTAAATCAGCGAAGCCCTGAAACAAATAACTACATCAGAGAGCTTTCTTAGGTGGGCAAAAAATTTTTTTGTATTCGATAGTCGTTATCCTGAAAATTACTGGTAGTAAGTTCGGTACCCCTTTCTATTTGGAGTGGAAATATAACCTAATGAAATATATTTAAGTCAACCTTCAAGACAAAAATAAATGCGATTTAATAAAATTTCTCTCCCTTAAATTTTTTTATATTATTTATATCAGAGTCGAATTTTTTTCAGCTATGGGAAAATTATCAGAAATTATATTTGTGATTATTTGGTAATATGTTCCTTATCTCTTATATATATTAAAACTATAGTTGGTAGCATGGTATAATTATTTGACAAGGTAGTAGCGTAGACTGGCTTTTTTCTCACGAGCGGCGATGGGTAGTTGTCAAAATTAGCTGTTAATGCAATTAATCAAAGAAATGTGAAAAAATAAGCAACGACTTAAACATAGCAAGTCAATCGCAGCAACCTAAAAACATTCCAATAAACTTCGCGATCAAATTTAATGAATCAGCAGCAAACTACAACTCCTTTAGCTGTTTTTAGACAACTACCAATCGCCAAAAAACTGTCACGGCTACCTTGTCAAATAATTATACCATGGTTGGTAGCACTTTGTCGATCTTTAGAAATATGTATCAGCTATGAATTTTATGTTTTGAGACGTAGTGGCACAATATTCTACAAGAGTGTTATGCTGCTTGCGTATGCTGATGACATCGATATCATTGGCCATAATACGCGCGAAGTCAGTGCAGCATTTTCCAGATTAGAAAGAGAGTCAAGTCGAATGGGTCTGGCAGTGAATGCAGATAAGGCGAAATACTTTGTGTCAACAAACAAACAGTCCCAGCGTCTTGGAACCCACGTTACCGTTGACAATACCTCCTTCGAGGTTGTGAAGAACTTCGTTTATCTGGGATCCAGCATTAATTCAACCAACGACATCAGCATTGAGATCAAACGAAGAATAACTCTTGCCAACAGGTGCTACTTTGGGCACAGTACGCAATTGAGAAGCAGAGCCCTCTCTCGACGAACGAAAATCACGCTCTATAAATCGCTCATCATGTCTGTCCTACTTTACGCATCACAAACCTGAACGCTGAGCAGTTTAGATGAAAAGACTTTAGGAGCATTCGAGAGAAAGATTCTTCGTAAGATCTACGGACCAATCTGCGTCAATAGCGAGTACCGAATACTGTTTTGCAACAAGTATTACGAAAAACAACAAGTTTTGTGTCGGACGCAGAAGTGTCGTAAATGTGACATGAGCCTGTGCAATATGTTCAGATAGTGTTATGCTTGTTAAACCTGTCCATTGTTTTTTTAAATGGATTATTTGTACTTCGAGGAGAACTTTTATACAAAAAATTTTCGACAAAGATTCCGTCAGACCAAAGGTACAAAGAAAATTGTTTGTTTGATTCGTTAAAAATATGTGTTATTTAGATCCTATTCGAGACCATGACGATGTCAGCTTAAGTGTTGCCTCGAAAACAAGGGCTAGGAAATGCCAAGGTGGACCAATGATTCCAATCTGCTTTAAAGAATCTGATGACAGTAATTCAATGTTTCACAATTTTATTTCGAATGACGTTTGGCAGCATATATCTGAACATGTTCAACCCGATGATGTGCAAACGTTTGCTCTAATATGCCGACAAACTGCAGCAATTGTTAAAACGAGACATTTTTGGAATTGTCTTTTACGACGCTACTGCAAGAAGGTTGATAAAGACCTCAATTTCCCTGATCATTTAAGGAAAATATCTTATCAAAAATGTGACGCTAAAACATTGCGTTGCTTTGTGATCCAAGCTCTATTTTACTGCCATGTTCCCTTGATGAACAGAATTCAGCTTGGCTATAATTTGGACAACTTGATTGGTCGTTCGTACATATCTTCATGGTACAAGCAGTGCCAATGCGTTTGGATCATGTGTTACAAGTTCTGGAATCACCTAACTATTGATGAACCCAGAGACAATGTTCCAGATGTTGATGATTGGGAAGCATTGGCTGATGAAAACTTGCTAACTGCGTCGAATTACGGAAATCCATTTGAAGGTGTCACTTTGTTGGTTATCTGCTGTAAAAGTTATATACCATTCCCAACTCATTTGCTTTACGATAACCGAAATGGAGTGGGACAGACCCGACTTGTGGCAACGCGAGAGTTGCTGAGTAAAGATATTCGATCTGTCAATTTGGAACTTGATTTTAAAAATGCATTTCAAAGTTGTGCTACAACTGTAAGGTATCCATCGATTTTAAAGTTTAAAGTTGTACCATGGTGGCATCCTGACTTTAGAACTTTTATCAGATAACGATCTAAGCACCACAAATATAACATTAATATTAAACTATGTTAAAACTCTTAATTTTGTTTAACGCAATATCTCCAGTTAGAATTCTGAAAATGTTTGCTTGAACTTCAGAAATTCATGGATAAGTGGTAACTAGAACAGTTCTAAATAAGAGACAAAAATGTCGTAATTTGCTGCGAAATTGTCAAGTTGAAAACTTTAACTTTAGAGGTTTTTGGATTTTTTGCATTTTATATCAGTAGACAATACGTAGTGGATAATGTTGTGAAAAATGTATTAAAATGTATTTAAAAAAGTTTGAAAATGTTAGCGCCGCAAGGAAGAAATTGTTATAATGAATTTAATAACAATTTTTTATTTATTTGTAAATCATGATATATAACTGTGTCAAAATGTTAGCGCAATTACGTTTTAGGAAAATTTAATTTGTAAAATATATCTTGAAAAACAGCCATAACCTCCAAAAAGTCTTATGACCTCCTGCTGTTTTGTGTTGGTCATAATCTCCCTTTATTGAGGCAATTATTCGATCGTAACTCCCAAAAAACGATTTGACCATTATGATTTGGGCACATGAGTGCTATACTAAACAATGAAAATTATTTTATGAAAACTTAAGCAGAAGGAAGGAGTTGCAACAGTATTTTTTTTTAATGTTCTACAAACAAAATGTTTAATATCAATATTAATTAATGTTTTTGGTATTGTTGTGTATTAAACTTCGCTTTTTCTTCAACTCTGAATGGAATTCGGAATAAAATCTAATGAGAGATGAAAATAGGCAGTTACCGTTGCCAGCGATGTTTGTTTTATGACGCAACAAAATGTTGAGCAATGTGCATTCATCATGTTCCTCGTATGGAGCTGGAAATGATTGAAAAGTTAGATTGCAAACTGGATTTAAGAGTATAAAACAAGAAAACATATTTTTATGATCCACCCTAGTGTCAAAAAACTTTTTAAAATAATTCTAACATCACATTCGGAATCAGCTACTAGCGCAATTACAATGAGTATAAAAGAAAAACAAATTTAATAGTCAACCATAGTGTCAAAAAAATTTTTAAATTCTAACATAGGATTCGAAATAAGCGACCCCTTTATACAGCCAGCACATATACAAAGAGTATAAAACAAAAAAACTCATACAAAAAGTATAAAATAAAAAAACACATTTAAACACAAATAACAAATCCACCCTAGTGTCAACAAAAAATTTTAAATTTTACTATCAGATTACACTGTATTACACTAAAGAAATAAAGATTCTCACTTATTATTTATAACAAACACACAAAATATTAATTCAATAAAAAACTCTCTCTGAAATGGATTGAACCCGGTCTACCGCGGTTCTTTAGCTTACAGTAATTTCCAATAATTTTACTAAATTTTATAAACTTTTTGTTATTCAAGATATTTGCAAAATTAAAATTTAAAAAAATATTGCGATAAAAAAATATATCACGGGTTGTATATATATAAAATCGCTCGTTATCTTCAATAACGTCACACTAAAAAAAAACACGGATTTTCAAAAGAAGGATTTTAAGTTTTTCACAGACAAAGGAGACTGCTCTTATCCAAAATATCACTGTAACACAAAATATGCCACTCTTTTTGAATTACTTAAATTCGTACATAAAAAAACCACAAAAAGAACCTGAGATATAGTGGTTTTTTATGTGGGTAAATTTGAAGTAAAGTTACATTTTTATGTGGGTATTAAGGTGAAGTAATCACAAAATCTTGTCGGACGCAAGAAATTACATATAATCAGCTTTATGGGGAATAATTTTTCACGTGGAATCAAAAAAGAGAGTTTTCATTTTTAAGATAAAGCTCAAGAAAATTTTGAAAATTTATAATGCAAATTTGTTCATCAACGGCTATCAACCAATTTGCATTCAAAAAATCTTCAAAATATTCTTAAGATTTAACTTAAAAATTAAAACTCCCTTTTTCTATTCCGCGTGAAAAATTATTCCCGATAGAGCTGAATATAACTCATAGTAGGACAAATGCTTTTGTGTTATGACATTAATTATGACGACAAAAAAATCAATTACTGGTTACATAACAACTTGAATTGAGAAACATTACTATTAAAACTTTAATCTTGTAATGAAAAATTTATGATTTGAAATTTGTTGTCCTTGTCTACGACTCGCTCTTATAATTTAACAACCTTATGCATTAGATTTCAGCATTTAAACAACAGATTTGATTTGCTGTTTTATATTGGGCAAGACGACTAATGTTGTTTAAAGCCTGCTAGCCCCTTATTCAATAGATTTCAGCATTTAAACAACTGGTTTGATTAACTTTTACTAACATTTAAACAACGAATAATGTTGTTTAAAACCTCCTTTTAGCAACGCAGCCGCTAAAATGGGTTTATGAAAAGGTGGTAAACATTTATATTTCTGTGAAGTATATATGGTCGACTTCATAAAATTTAATTTCAAGCGTAAGCTTGTGCTAGTGGTTTTCCACTAACCACTTGCTTGCTTACTAACTACTCAGTCGATATTTTGAGCAAAAGCTGCGTAAAATAAGCGTTTATTGAAGTGAAACTTCTTAGGCGGTGATTTGATATTGAGGGTATAATTTTTCGAGTTTCGTCACGAAAAATGTTCGTCATGAAAAATATGAGTCTCGCCATGTTTTTGTGTGCACAAGCAATGATGTTTTCTATATGTTGTGTTTTTTTTTAAGGGGACCCCCAGGAGGGTGTCAGATAGAGTGTAGGTCAGTTTAAAATAAATGTTGAGGTGGAAAAATTAATAGGACCAGATCATACATTGATCGATTTTTCGATATAAACTATAAGAGATTTTCATCTATTTTTAGGTGTTTTTGTATGGAGATCCCCAGAAGAGGACCAACTCATACATTTGTCATAGATTTTTTGATATGAACTGTAATAGGCATTTTTTTCTAGCTTTTGTGATTTTTGTGTTGGGACTATTCGGCCGTTTTGTTAACCTTTGTCCCAAAATAGCCGAATATTTGCCGAATGTTTTTGCTGTTTTGTAGCTATAACTGTAAAATATTCTGAAAGGTTAAATAGAAATTCGTAATTGTTCAAAAGTTATGAGCCTCAGGGGCTACCGCGTCAAAGCAGAAAGCGCTCTATGTTTAAAACTTAAAACGCGTTTTCTTTAAAACTGCGTTTTCGAGCTTGCGACTTTCATAACTCAGTCAATTTTTAACGAATCTTTGTTGTTTTTTTGAAATACGAGTTATGAAATTGTCAATGGACCATAATCTTATTGATAAATTTCATATTGGAATTTTTATCAACAAAAAAGTAACGAAAATTTTCAGTAAAAATGACAACATTTATTCTATAACCACATTCATACTTAACAGGAATGTATTTTTATTTTTGTTTCAGATGAATTTTGCGACTTGTGAGAAGGAAGCCAGCTCAGTTCGTGCTTTAAGCACTGGTCCACGTCGCTCCGTAGCTTGCTGCAGTATATTAATTATTGATTATAATCTGAAAATTTTATATAATCTTCTTCAAAGTACTGTAAATATATCTAAAAAGTTTAGGGTACCTATATTATTTACTTTTTCCAAAAAAGATTAATGAAAATAACCAGACTGGACCTTTAATGATTGCCATTTTTTTACTGAAATTAATCATAACGAAAGCAAAGCCTAAATTTTATTATTTTTTTTACCTGAAAAATTTTTGTTAGTATTCGGCTTCGGCCGATTATTTATATTTGGCCGAATATTCGGCTTCGGCCAAAAATCCACATTCGGTCGGACACTAATTGGGAGCCTAAGAAGGATTGCAGATAGAGTGTAAGTGTGTTCAGAAGAAATGTTGAGGGAGAAAAATTAATAGGACCAGCTCAAATATTTGACCCCCTAGGGGTCATAGATTTTTTTTATATAAACTATAATAGACTTTTTCTATATTTTGTGTTTTTTTGTATATATATAGATCCCCCTACAATAGATACAATTTTTTCATGTCGAAAATAGCAAATCACGGACATATATCTCATATTTTATGTTATCAAAAACCATTCAAATTAGTATTACCAATTAAAGTACTAACGAATGACAGAGTAAATATTAAATAAGTAGAATTTTTTATGCAAATTTTGTAATGTATTTCTTTTGAGATGCTTTCTCTCTCTTTCTTTCTGTCTCTTTAAAAATATCTCTCTTTTTCTTAAATTTAAGAAGTTTAATTTTTGTACTGTATACATGCTATGCTGTATTTCTTTTTAAAAAATTTTTCCCCGAAGGTGTCACATTTATTAATATTGTACTTATAAAACGATAAAAGTGTTGAAGCAGATAAAATTGTTTGTAATAAGTTTTTTCTTATTTTATTTAATTAACAAGGTGCGAGATTTTTAGATGTCTATTATGCGAATCGCCTATCGTGCGAATTCAGAAAACTACCGAACGAAAGTTTTTTTGGCATGCATATTGTATGGTAGGATACCTGAAACCGGCGCTTTGCTTACAAGCCCCCTTGTACAACATCTATAAAATGTTATCAGAGAAACTGCATGTGTAAATTGAGGTCGAATACGGAATTCCGAGGCTGTGCAACCAACAAATCCAAAGCTTTTCGATATCAGCAATTTGGGTTGTATGGGAGGTGTTACGTCTTCTTGTCCAAAGCCCATAAAATATTAGCAGTGAAACTTCGTGCATAAATTGAGGTCGAATGCTGAATTCCGTGCGATCTAAAAAGCTATTCGATTTACCAAATTTTAGTCTAATAAGACAAAAGCTATCTGAAATATGGAATTTTTATTTATTCGTGCACTGTAAACAGTGTGCGGCAAAAGTTTGAAACCACCTCGTACTCAAAAATAATCTGCCAAAATTTCAGCTCAATAGGCCCAGTAGTTTTGGAGTCTTAATGATTTCTTAGAAGTGGGCGTAGGTATAGTGTGACCATGCCCATTTTTAGTACAGTTGCCGACAGTAACCATACAAACTAAATTAATAAAGTTTAGTCCTATACGACTAAAACCGTCTGAAATATATAATTTTTTACCCGACTACGGCGAAGCAAAAGGAGCGGTATATTTGTTTGGCCTATATGTATGTGTATATGTGTTCATCCCCCAATGTCATCTGTTCCTCCCCCAATTCTAAAGTACTTATCATAATTTGACAAATAATGTATCGTTGGAAGCGTTTTGATCGTCCGCTAGTTAAAGGCTATGTGACGTCACATTAAATTGAATATTGGGTCATATTAATTGTAATAATAACAAAGTTAGAGACAACATGGTGAAGTTACCAAAAATTGAAGTTTTTGCTTTTTTTTATTTTTATTTAAAACTAGCGGTCCTGACAGACGTTGTACCGCCACACGTTGCTTTTTGAAGCTTCAATATTTGACTATCGAAACCGTCTTAAATAAAGCGTTTTTATTTAATTGTGGGTGGTAAAAGGGGATGTGGCTATTTTTTATTAACCGAGATATTAACCTTAATAACTTATGTTGTATATTTGGTGGCCTAAGGTGTTTCCGTTCCTGAGATGTTAAGAGACACAGCATGAAAGATTGTGTATACATAGAAGGGCGGTAAAAGTAGGCGGGGCAATATTTATGTATAAAGTGACCACCACTTGGTCTCATAGCACATATACATGAAACAAAGATATACAGATAGCTTACTCCGTGCGCAAAAAATGAAATCTTCTGCGCACTACGTCACTCGAGCTTGTCAGCTGTAACACGTGGTGCATACATACAAAAGAAAATGTGAAAAAGTCAAAAGTAAACACAAGCAGCAAGCAGCACAATTGCAAGCATTTAAGAAATATTGCATTCATTTAAATCAATTTCTAATATTGTGCACTTATAGCACGCGTAAATTATAATTTTCAATTATATTTTATGTAATTAAAATTAGTACGAAAGTTTTAGATGCTTTTGATGAGAATAACAACGATTTTATTTCGGGCCATAAAATGAATTTACAATTTTTTCAACAAACGAGAAGAAAAAGAAAATGAAAACAAAGAAGCAATCAAAGTGCTGTCAAACACATCAAGTAACGTAGCTATTTTTTTTGTGTAGGAGAACAAATGGGAGAAAACACCCCTATTGCATATGCATTTCTTTTCAATAATAGTACTGAAAAATAAATTTGCCTACATTTATTTATAAATATATTTATAATGTCATTTATTTCATTTCAATAAGCCAAGTTTCAATAAGAAAATGTCGATATTTCTTCATCGCTATAAATAAATTATCCCCTTTAAATATATTGTGACTACGTTTTTATTTAGTTACTATGACAAGCTCAAACTACGTCAGAACAAAGATGGCGGACATGCGCAATACTTTATCTGTAGTTCTTTGTATCATGGCACATATACACCAAGTTTCAAAATAAAACATGCACAACTCAGGACTTTTCTTTCGTACCTGACAGGCCTGTAGCCAGACCAAGAAGACAGATTTTTTGTTTTTTAATTTAAATAAAAAAAAATTTTTTAACGTGTGAAATGAATACATTACACATATTCATTAAAAAATAGTTAATTTTATAATATATAAATGTATATGCAGATCTTTTTATGGATAAGATTAATACATAAAAAATAATATAAAAGATAATTCAGGACTTTGAAATAAAATGAGAATGAAAAAAAATAAAACAAGATTTATTTAAAGTGGCTAGAAATATAAGAAAGAGTAGCGAAATGGGCTAGCATATGTATAAGACATTTTTTAAGTAAAGCCCAGTTTCCATGTAATCTTCTAAGATCTTCTAATATCTCCCACAATCACATCTTCAGTGGGAAAGAAATAGAATGCGAGTGCCTCTTTATGGGATTGATATATAAAAGTCTATCACTTGCTATAAATACGGCAGCCATTTAAGTTGTTTGTTGTTGGACTATTGTCATCACTGACAACTATTTTAATATTATTCTAAGGATGCTCTAACATGTCAAAATAGAAGCAAAATAAAATAGAAAAAAATCGAAACAATTTCATTGTTTAGAATTTTGTGAATGTTTGCTGTATTCAATATGTAATTATTTTAGTTACAAAAAACTGGTTAATAAATCTATTATTAAATAATATTTATTAATTATTAAATTGACGATTTTATACATTCCGTTTTGTTAGTTATGCCGTGGTGGCCTCTGAAAGCTTGTTTTATAGAGCCGGCACTGGTTGGTGTACTTTTGCCCATATTATACGGTGCTCGTTTGCTCGGCGAGCAGATAATTTTGTTGTTGCGTCCAATGCGAAACTGTGAAAAATTTTGGAGAATACTACAACAAGCATATTGCACTGCCATGTGCACACCGAGCAAACGAGCATCGTGTAATATGGGAATTTTAAATCTTGACGCGGTGGACAACTTCTTGATATCGTTGTGACTGACCCCGTTGTACTTTTCTGACATTTTTAAATTCTAGTGATAAAACAAATGCAATAAAATAGTTTCTTAAGCAAACAAATAAAAGCTACAAAAAATACGACAACAAACCAAATGTCATTATTTTATAGCAAGAATAACATAGATCCATCTCGCTCATTATAGCAGAAGATGTGATTGTCGGAGATCTTAGAAGACCACATGGAAACCGGGCTTAAAACAAATAAAAAAATTGATGGAAATTTTTTATTCAGATTTATATATTAACAACAAAAATGCATGTTTTGATTTAAATCTTTTGCTTTTTTAAATTTTTGCTAGAATTAAGATTTGCAGATTTCTTATTTTAAAATGAATAAACATTGATCATGCATAAAAAAAAATTTAAAACATTTCAATGAATTATATATTATTTTTGTATCTGCATCAAATTGGTGCACAACGTGCTTTTCGTTTCTAGAAAGTTCCTACACGCAGAGAAAAGACATGGTTGAGACATGATTACTGCAATAATAATTTTTTTACTAAAATTATTGTATTATTTCTGGAAACACAAATGTTTGCCTTAATAAAATCATTATTTACTAATAATGGTACCAAAAATAACATAATAGTTGAAATCATAACATCATTGAAATCGTTACATACTATGATTGCCTCCACTATTAGTTGCAACAAAAATGTTGTAGTTCTGTCTATCATGATAAATGTGAATATTATTACAGAGACAAACATTCTAGAGTTTTGAATGTTTTTCTGAACTAGCTATTCTTTGATTGTTGGCAAACGAAGCAGAACATAACCAAAAATCGAAAGAATTTATTGTGTCTGAACAGTTTGCAGGAAAAACTTTCACTTCATTCAGACACAATAAGTTTTATCGATTCCTGACTATGTGCCGTTTCGTTTGTCAACTGTTTAATTATTGTGGTTTGTTTTTAATCGCCTTATCCTAAAAACAGCACGCAGAAAAGTGACATTTTTGACTTTAATTGTAGCAAACATATTTCTATTTACCATAGTTTATCACACATATTGCTATTTTTGTGACAATGCACTTAATGTACCATGCTTATGAATAGCTGGTAGTGTGCGTCGCTCGTAAGCAAAAAGCCGCGGTTCAAACCCCAGCTCGGACAGAAAATGTTATCAAAAAGTTTTTTCAATTGAATTTAATATTTCTAGAGCGCATTAAAATAAAAAAATTAAATTATTGGTTCAATAATATTCTGGATCCTAAAAATAAATTCATGATGTAGTTATTTGCAATCATTCTATTTTCGACCCAATGAGAGAATAATAATTGTTTCAATAATATTTTGGTTCCCACAAAAAAGTTCCTTTTCTAAATATAGTTGTTGTAATCATTTTATCATGATCAAAAAAATATTATATATTTAAGAACATGTTAGCAACAATCATAATCCGAATCATACTATGATCCTCTTGGTGATCTGATGGTTGTTGCAATTATGTTTTTTCTCTGCGTGTATGGATGCGGGTTAAAAAATTATTAAAATTCAAATCTTACTTTTTGGTAGCAAAGGTTGGCAGTAAAAATTTGAAAAATTTTAACAATTTGTCTGAAATATTTTATTTAACAAATTTCATATACATATCTGTGGAGTTTTGACAAAACAAATTAAGTCGATCTGAAATTCATTGACGAAACCCTTTAAGGTGATACGAAATTCATATAGACTTGTTGTTTTGTCTATGAATTTCAGACAGACTTAAGTTGTTTTGTCAAAACTCCACAGATATTCAAGTCATGAATAAGGTGAATGTGTATATTTTTTGTTATTTTAAACTAAACTAATTTTAAAGCAATAAACAAATATATCGACAAAATTCATACTAATTATTCATTTAAAGTTTTCATTGTCTGATTTGGCCAGGGGGGAAAACGTTTGTAGTAGGAGGGCATTTCCCCCCTTGCTCCACCCTGGCTACAGGCCTGGTACCTTAAAAAAAACACACAAAAAGCTTTTAGTACTAATTTTATTTTTTTGTGAAATAGAAAAAAAATAAATCAAAAATGAAAGTGCTGGCTTTGAATAACTCGGTCATGTTACAAGGGATAGCTTTTTTTTGTTTGAAATTTTGATTAATTTTCCGTCTAATCGTGTTTCAATCTTTTTTATTTTCGTTTCCCTTCTAATTTTTATAATTTTCCAAAAACAACCCTAACAAATTTCTTTATTTCGCAATAAGCTCTGGAAAAAATATTTGTTGAAAAAATATTCAAAACCAAAAATGGATTTTTAATGTTCTTTCATATGGTATGCATAAATGTAGGGTTTATTTGAAGTTTCTATCGTAAAAATTTAGAAACGTTTTATACGATCGAAAAATCAAGCCTATCATAAAAATTTCAGATTTTTTTTTGTTTATGATTCATTTTGTATTTTTGTAATTTTATTTGCACAAAAAGTAATGGTGTAGTGAAAGAATCATGACAATATCTCTACTCGTTTCTGAGTTATACTCTCAAATAACCCTTTAAACACTGCCACAGCAACAACAGCGCTACCTACCGGATCAAACTTTCGTCTACAGACCCAGCCGTACACACACACCAAAATTCATCAAAATCTGTCCAACTGTTTAGGAGGTGTTCACTGACAAAGCCATGTAAGGAAGAATTTTATGTATAAAGATATTCCCCGGCAGACGTTGTCCTGCCACCGCCTTACTGCCATATACGAATTTTCATGCTAATCGGAGAAAAACCGTATATATATTAGGGCGGGTCAAATTCTGGCTCAGCGAAATTCGTAAAATACATGTAATTTCAAGACTTTTTCTCCACTACAGCATATACAAATTCTGAAAAAAAGCTGTGCGGACTTTCGTAAATAGATTCATACACATACATTCATACATTCATATTTTATAATTGAGAACAAAATCTATTTACGAAAGTCCGCACAGCTTTTTTTCAGAATTTGTATATGCTGTAGTGGAGAAAAAGTCTTGAAATTACATGTATTTTACGAATTTCGCTGAGCCAGACCTCCAAAAAATTCGTCCATACAAATTGACCCGCCCTAATATATATATATATATTTTCACCATTTTTAGTATAGTTCCCGAACGTAACTATAAATTAAACTAACTATAAATTAAATTACCAAATTTTAGTCTAATACAACCAAAACCATCCAAAATATAACATTTTTGTTGATTTGTAGGCGGTAAAAGAGAGTGGCAAAATATTTTTCCCTTAAACCATCTAGAACTCAAAACAAATCGAGTGCCAAAATTTGAGCTGAATTTAGTTTAAACCTATCGAACTTTGCTTCACTTCATGCTTATCCCCTAAAAAAGGGGCGTAAACATAGTGCGAACACGCCCATTTTTAGGACAGTTGCTGAAAATAACCATGCGAACTATTTAACCAAATTTTAATCTTAAACGACCAAACCGTCTGAAATATAGCATTTTCATTTAATTGTGGGCGGTAAAAAGGGGCATGGAAACCCATTTTAAGTTCAATTGCCGACAGTAAGCCTACAAACTAAATTACCAAATTTTAACCTAATACGACCAAAACCGTCTTGAATATTGCATTTTAATGGATTTGTGGGCGGCAAAAGTGGGCTTACGACCAAAACTGTCTCAAATATATAGTTTTTATTGGTTTGTGGGCGGTGAAAGGGGGTGTTACAAAAATTTAGTCTTTTACAAACCTTGTCCTTATAATAACAAACACAACAAAAAAATCCAGAAACAAATCGGACGCTTCGTTCTTGAGTTATGGAATTTTAAACACATTTCACGACTTTGTTTTATGTATATAGATAGTTTCATTTTATTTTTTGCAAAGTAAATGTTTAGGTCAAATTGTATTAAAGTAATGGTAAACGTTTATTTTAAAAGTGATTTTGGCTCCCCTTTTGTTATCGATAGTCGATAATTATCGCCTAACCCAACATGCCAATGACTTTTACATCATAAAAACCTTCAAACAATTTGAAGTTTGTTTGCACAGAGTTTGATTTGCATAATTTAATTTTCCGAAAATTTTAAAAACGAGCAAGAGATCACGAGTTGTTTTGTGCAATAACCATCCCGAAAATTTTTGTTACGTATGCGGTGAATATGTCACTAATAAAAAAAATATATTTACTCATAACCTCAAAAAAAAAAATATGAGCAGTATAGTCTTGATCAACTGTAGGCACCAAGTTTGATATGCCATACGTCTCAATCAATTTTGCCAGAATGGTCTTCCAGCTCTAGGTATGCATTGTTTTTAATAATAATATATTTATAACAGTGATTTATTTTTCTTCTATCGACTATCGATAACATAAAAGGAGCCGAAATCACTTTTAAAATATACATTTACCATTACTTCAATACAATTTGACCTAAACATTAACTTTGCAAATAATAAAATGAAACTATTTTAAATAAAATTAAAAAAACGAAAATGTTTTTTTTTTATTTGTTATTTATTATAACCAAATCGGTCAATTAAAACTGAAGATATGGTAAAATTAATGGAGCTATATCTAAAAAAAAACGGTAAAAAATTTAAAAATATATATCTCAAAAACCCATAAAAAATTTTATTGCGATTTTCGTGCTCAGCGGGCCGAAATCCATAAGAAAAAAATAGTGGCATACAGTTCACAAAAATGGTAGCGCATAGTGTTAGAATTGGGTTCTGAATGATTTTTTCCGGGGAATCGGAAAAGGGAGTTTTCATTTTTAAGTTGAAGCTCAAAAACATTTTGGAAATTTGTAATGCAAATTTTTTCACCGTCAATAGTTATGAGTGTAAAAAAAATTATGTGATATCTTTATCTGCTATCTTAAAAATTAGATTTCCCTTTGCCGATTCCCCGTGAAAAATCATTCAGAATTCATTGGAGGCTGTATGTCTCCAAAATAATTTAAATAAAAAAGACACAGTTTCGATAGTATCGTAAGTATAGACGTAGAAATCCTTTTTGACGTAGAATTACGTCTTACAGCGCGGTTTGTATGGGGGTAATTTTCACAAATTTTTTAAGCACATTTAAGTATGTTAGTTGACACTTTGGGATAAACCTACAGCCTTGAATATTCATCGTACAAAGAAAAAATATATGCCAAAATATCAGATGGAGTACGAATGAAACTAATATCTAAATTTTTGGGTTTTTACACTTCTTAAATGAAGTTACAAAATAGCAAAATCTAAGTAAGAAAAAAATCATATATTCGTATGAGAAATACACAATCTGCTTCAGTAGTTACTTGTGTTGTTGTTATAGTTGTTGTTGTGGTTGTTCATTTAGTTCGCAATCGTGTCATTTGTTATTGTTCTGCTTTGGTTGTTGTTGTTGTTATTAATATGTATGTAAAATGTGCATACATAAATACACATAATTTGCTTTCGTTTTGTTGTTTGTTATTTGGTTTTGTTTATTACTCTATTTTTGAAATATCACAATAAATTGGAATTATTTACGTTATGCATTATATGTTTTCCATATTAAAAATACATTTTAAATTTTAAATGACTTTTAATGTACATACATATTCATTAAGATGCCTCAGTAAAAAAAGTGACCATTGCCACCGACTAAAAGTGAACCTTGATTTTTTAATGACGATTCCTAAAATATTTTGGCTGTCAGTACAACCACCAGTGAGCTAAACCATTTTGAAGTAACCTCCAAAAACCATGTTTTTCGAAAAAATTTCGGCTGGTGTGGTTGTTAAAGAAAACGAACGGTCAGAAATAATAGTACTGAAAAATTTTTTCCGAACTGCATCATACAATTTCAAATTTTTGCAATCGGATTAAAGATAATGCTGTTTTTGTGTTTTTTTTCTACTTTTAAAAAAAAAATTAAATAACTTGATTATTTCTAATGCGATTCTCGCTATCAAGATATCGTTGGAAAGATTTTGAGTGCTTGCATTGATTCATGGTCAGAATTGATTAAATTGACACATATAAAAGCTAAAATATTAATTATAAAATAAACATCTCTTAAAAAAAAGAATGAAAGTACATAATTAAAAAACAAATAGAAGTAATGAAGTTATTTTAATTTTGAAAGTTTTTGTATTTAAATAAAATAAAAAAACTATCAAAAATATATATGAAAAACAGCATTATTTTTAATCCGATTGCAAAAATTCAAAATTTGTTGATATAGATTGGAGGCGATTTTTCCGGCTAATAATTTCTGACAGTTTATTTTTTTACAAATACACTAGCCAATTTATCTACGAAAAACATGATTTTTGGAGGTTATTTCAAAATGGTATAGCTCAATGGCGGTTATCATTCATTACAGCCAAAATATTTTGGGAATCGGCATAAAATAGTTCAAGGTTAATTTTTAGTTAGTGACATTGATAACTTTTTTTTCTATGGAGGTCGAGGCACCTTAATATACATATATGCTCTTTATTACAGGAAAAATAAATAATTCATATTTTTCCGAAATATTAATTTCCATTTATTAAACAAACTCTTGAAATACACTAAGATTTAACCAATATAAACAAGAACAACAAATTAATCACTAAAAATATCAAACAAAAAATTATTATACAAAACAATTTTGTTTTGAATAATTTTTATTTAGAAGATGAAATGCTTTAAAATAGTTTTGAAAAATTTAAATAAAAAAAACAGAATTTTTCTCTATTACTGTATAAAAAGGAATTATACGTCTTTGATTTGTGTGCGGTGAAAGGTGGTGTGGCAACATTTTTTTCGTAAACCATCTCGTACTGGGAAACAACCTACCGCCAAAATTTGAACTCAATTGGCCAAGTAGTTTTAGAGTCTTTTAATAATTTCTTAAATGTTGGCGTAGCTAAAGTCCGACCGCACCTACTGGGAAACAATCTACCGCCAAAATTAGAGCTCAATCGGCCCAGTACTTTTAGTAAAGTTGCCGACAGTAATCATACAAACCTAATTACCAAATTTTAGTCTAAAGGCCCAACCAAAATAGACGTTTTGCTCCGTAACGAGTAAAAACGTAAGTGTTCGGTTAAATACATATTAATGTTGTTAACCAAAATGAGCAAACGTAACTGAATGAAACTAAACAAAACAGTTTGACAAGACGTATTATTCCGTAAGAACCGAACTGCTAGCGTAGCAACTCGTCAACAACAGCTGTGCAGAGTGCGTTTTTATTTTATTTTCATCAATTTGTTTCAACTTCGCCATTATTTCACTCATTTGTCACAAATCTTTATTAAAAATTACAAAATGCACAATATAAATAATACTCGATTGCCTACTGATCAGCTGTTTCAGACGAGTTGAGCAAATCGTTTTAGTTTGGGTTAAATCCGTAAACATCCGTAACGAGTGCAGACGTTCGTCAAAATGCTATCGTCTCGTTTCGTCTATTTTGGTTGGGCCTTAACATGGCCGAAACCGTCTTAAATATAGTATTTTTTTATTTGTGGGCATTAAAAGAGGATGTGGCAAATTGTCTATAGTTATTCCTTGCGCAAGTGCAAGCAATAAGTTGACAAAGTCTTATCGCAATCGGATGAACGGAATTGCAGAGAATGGAATACGAACAAAAAACAAACAAACATTACATTTTATATATTAGACATGAACAACATTTAATTTTTACAAAACTTCTATCTTAACGAAATTCAATTCAATTCAAGCCATGCATACCTCCCATACAAAGTGACTATATGAAAACGGTAAAATTTTAAATTTTTGCAAAAATTAGCCATTTAACATGCATAGTTTGTACTCGATGTTTTGAATTTTGTAAAAAAAATTAAAACTCCGCCCGCTTCCAATACAAAGTGACGTCATTACAATAGTAAAACCTTCATAAATTCAAAATAAAAATGTATGTTAAAACTTGATATTTTACATATACAATGCTTTGATAGTCAAAATGTGCTCTGAGTTTAAAATTTAAAATATTTGGATAAAAAACCACGGCCTATAAAAGTGACGTTGAATTTCGACAACGAGCGATAATAGTATAATTTAATAAGGGCGTTGGGGTCGTTTCGCAGAATTTCAAAATCTTAAAAAAAAATCTTAAGAAAAAAATCTCGAAACTCAAAATCTTTAAAAACTGCGGACATTAAAGAATACATTCTATGCGTAGGTTTTTCAAGAATTCTGTATTGAAAATTTTACACTATTTCAAAAAGTGTTATATATTGAAAAAATGTTTAAAAATGTCATTCGAAAAATGTGAAAATCAAAAAAATTTTCAAAATTTTGAATAAGTGTCAAATTTTGAAAAGGGTAAATATGCAAAATATTGTAAAATTTTTTTAAAAAAAAGGAAAATTTTAAAATTGTGTTATATTTTGAAAAGTGTAGTTTTAAAAATTGTGCAATTTCGAATAAGTGTCAAATTGAACAAATAAAGGAATGATTCTAGTTTAGGGTCCACACTCCATTTTTTTTTAATATTTTTATCATATGCAAATATGCAAAAAAAGCACGCTCGCAAATAGTTTCGGAGATAAAATTCGTGAGAAATTTTCATACATTTGCCAAAATTTGACATTGTTGTTTTCGAATTTTATACTTTTTCCGTTTTTTTTCTCGAAACTTTACACTTTATTCGAAATAACAACCTTTTTTAAAATTTCAAGATTTATGCATATTTTATGTTGTCTAGATTTTTTTCCAATATTTTTGGTTGAAGATTTTATTTTTTCAAGTTTTTTTTAAGATTTTTTTTTTCAAGATTGTTTTTTTTTCAAGATTTTGGTTGTTTCAAGATTTTGACATTCAAGCATTCGGCCCGATTCCTGAATTAGGATTAAATCTAAATGCTATTAACATAGGAAATAGAGATGAGATTAAATAAATAAGGGCAGGTTTTCATCTAGAGGCAGTAATTTTTTTTTGGCAGTGATTGATTCTTAAAGTGTATGAAAATATTTTTTTGTGAATATTTAGTATCGTTTTTTCACGTTTTTCGCTCTTTAAAGTGCTCTAAAAAACAACCGTCCATTATTATCTGAATTTATGTTTAGGATCCAATAAATTTTATTTACTTTAAAATTAAAAGAAAAACCTAAGTCAATCTATATAGTAGTTCTTGAGATATCGTGGAGACAAGTTTTAAAAACATGATTTTTCAGAAAACGTGTTTTTAAATTTTGTTAACGATTTTTTCGAGTGCGTTAATGAAGATATGGGTTCCTTTCGTATGGGTTAACTTTTTTATGCAATCGTTATCGGTCAAACCGCTTTGGGAACATATTCTACACGTCATAAGCTATCGAAAAATTAATAAAAAATAATTGAGTTTTTAGGTGGAGTTTCATGAGAACCTAAACCTGCCCTAAATCATATTAAATCTATTTTTTCAGTGTAATATACTTAAGTATTTTGAATCCTATGTTCGCGCAAGCGTTTCTCAGAAAACAAAAAAGAGATTAAACAAGAGAGATTGTCTTTTACATTCTAAATGAACTTTACATTTACTCAATGTATAGTACTCTGTCGTTGCCATCTGTCGTGCTGGTGGTGGTGGTGGTGGAATATACAATTTTCACAAAAATTCTATTTAGTTGGTTAAAGCTCTCAATCTGAACCAGTTTGTTCGTAATGGAGTGCGGCAGTTTTGGCAATTTTTGTTTTGCAATTGTATAAAATAAATAATATCCAAGCGCTGTGCAGAGATGTTTGACTGAACTTTGCAATAGGTGAAAAAATATTTTGTACATACATATGTGCAGCTAAAAAATGTATCAATCTTTTGCAATTTTTGGAGTTGATATTTTTTGAGTATATCACAGTAAAAACATTGATAATTTGTTAAGTGCAATTATTTAAAATAAATCAAATATATTTTTTCAATATTTTTAAGTTTTTTAATACAAAATTTAATGTTCCGGTTCTGATTATGTTGGAAAAGACCCTTGATAACTTTTCTTAGTGCATATATGAAAAATCGATTCCAGACTCTGCCAACTTGAGTTCAGACAGATGTCGTTCGATATTTTCTTTACCACCTTTGGAGAGGGTTGGGGTCGGTTTCAGTTTGTTTAATTCTCGTAAAGAACTACGGAAGAATCTCATTAAAAGAACATAACAATCAGTATTTGACATATCGATAATAAGTAAATTTATTTTCAGCAAGGAATTCGTAAAGTGTTGTTCATAAGATTTATTTTGAATAAAGAAATGCTCTTACAATGCCAACAAAAATAAGTTAACAACTTTAAGTATGGAAACTACAGCGACTACCCTGCCTTTGTCTCCGACAGTAAAGATTTGCATCCATCAATGTAGTAATAGTGATTCTAATGTATACCACTCAGATCCTGCTCTTGAAGATTCGTACGCAGAAAATATGTCGGAATCCACAACATCAGTAAACGAATCAAACGAGTAAGATTTAAATAGTTAATTTGTCTAACATTATGATTATTTTGAGTTTTTTATGTGAAGAAGAGCAAATTGCGAAAAGGAGGTATTTACATTTAACGAAATACCAGAACCTATACAGGCTTTAGATGACATACTCTCTGAATTCGAAGAGCCTGACTCCCTACCTGCAACAATAAATATTGCCAGCTCTTGCCATGAGAATCACTCAGAAGATGATGGATACATGAGCCTTAATGGAAGAAGGTAAGTCAGGAGTAAAAACAAGTTACTGAAATCATGTTTCTGTATAATTTTAAAGCATGGTGTTTTTAAACTCAATTGACCTTACACTATGAGTATTATTGACTTCTTTTGAAGTCAAATTTTAAAGGGCAGCTTAAAAGTACGAACAGTTATTTTTCTTTAGAATGTTTTAAAGCTATTTTCTAAAAGAAGTATTTTCAACAACTTTTTTCACAATAATTTAAGTATTTTTAAAAGGTACTTATTTGCAGTCCGGATTTTTTATTAGTTTTCTATAAAGGCCATAGCTTTCATTATTTTACACCATTTAAAAAGGTTGTTGTAAATATATAAACATGCATGCAGATTGATATAAAAGTATTGACATTTTTAAAAATAAAAAATGTTTAGTATTCAATAATTAAATTTGGCTACTGAATTTAAAGGATTTCTCTACATGAATAAAATGTTAGTTTAAACTGCTTGTTTTAGTAACGACATAACTCAAAAAACTCGGGAGAAGCATTTTAAGTCTCTAACATCAAAGCAAACTATAAGCAAAATGCAATTAATTGAATCAGTAAACTCAAGTAAAGATTCATAATGTAGCACTCACTCTTCACCAGCTTCTTAATACTAAAATTAATTTTTCCTAGAAATAATCAATTACAACATGTTAGATACCTTCTACAAGGTTAACTATTTGAAAGTAGGTTTTTTCCATAACCCTTGTATTAAAGCTGATTTAATTATTTTTGAGCAAACCAAGTGCTTTTTAAAATATTCTGAAAAGTAATGATTTTATTTCATGCTATAAGTTATGTTATATATACGGATATACTGCAATATTGATGTACAGTGATGTGAGACGTGAAATGAAAAAAGTATATACTATGTTAAACTATAAAACCTCATTGTAGTTGGAGGATTTTTTTGAAACACTAGGCAATGACTTAAAATACTACCAGCTTTTTCTTGAGACATGTCATTGATAGCGCATAATTAAAATTGCACTAAAAAACTGAAGTCATTTACAATATTATGCAAATTATATTTTTAAAACTAATTGCCAAATTAAATTAACCCAAATCCCACCTGGTACAATACAAACTGAAGAGAGCAAAAAACCTTCTTGAGAACGTGAATCAATCCTTCTTGAACGGGAGTCGGCATAAAGCTTGTAGGTCCAGTTTTCGATAATTTAAAAAATTTGTTCACCTAAGATTTTGGGTGATTTTACGAAGATAGTAATTCAAAGTAGTTCAAGCAGGATAAAAAAAGAAAAATATATTATTTTTTAAGGCCTTTTTAAAAAAGTCTTTACACATAGGAACTTAGCTGATTCCTTCTGGTTTTGTATAATATGTTTTTACGAAATAAAAAATATGAAAATATATTGACGAAATATAGATATTGAAGGATAGTTTTTTATATACATCCTATAGTCACATAAAAAGCACTAATTTTTATATCCTCAACAAACTTAGTTTTCTTAAAAAGGTTGGTTATTTTAATTTTTAAGTTTTGATTTAATAGTTTTAAATAAATATATTAAAACAAATCCAGTTTATTTCTTCTTTTTTTTATTTAAATGGTTAATATTTTATAATTTTTCTAGACCTCTTTCTACTAAGAAAATCTACAGTTTTCAAGATAAATAAGAAATGTTACCAAGCTAGTATATATGCACATAAAATACTTATTGTAGGGTATCTGTTATTAGGGTATAATTTAATTTGTAGGTACTACAGCGCCCTCATGTATTGCACCTATCGGATTATACCATAAATCCGAATAAAGCTAAAACAATCAAGTCAACAAAAAATTCAATTCAGTTAAGTCAATGAGAAGTTATGCACTAACACACAGACGCACAAACGATTTTATATCGTCGTATACTAACAATATCTGTATCTAACAATATATCAGTATCTAACAATATCTTGTTTCTTAAAGAAGTGAAATCATTGACTTTTTAATTACGATTTCAATGTTATTGATACCCTTATTTCTGTCTGATTATAATATTACTTTCCACACTGTGGCAAATAATAATTTTTATCGAATTATACGTACAGTGGCTCACAGCTTATTTTATGCAATGCATACTTTAAACTTTAGGGCTTTATAAAAACAAAACTAACAGGAATACAAAAGATAATATGGTGTCATTTAAAAGAGCAAAATGTCTAGTTAAATAAAGGTTTTTCATTAATTGCGAATACATATATTTAGTTGTTTAAAAAATAAGAGAACAGAAAATACTACTGAATTTCATCTCACAGCTTATTTTTTGCAGTCACTCTAAAGCTGCGCTGTCTAACGGTACTCTCGTTAGCTATTCCTTCGTTCTGTTTCTATAATTGCTTTGTGTTAGCTTTTTGGTCTGATTTTATTGCTTCAACTGTCTGTTTCTATGATTATTTAAAATAGGAGCGCGCACAACGCTACAACAACGAGAATTGGTTATATACTATTTTAAAAATAGTAGCTCGCAGCGAAAAATGGCTGAAATGGTTAATATCAATTCCTCTACAGTGCAAAAGATCATCGAGCGCTTCGTCCAGATAAATCGAAGATCAATTTATTCGGTTCAGATGGTATGTGCTATATGTGGCGAAAACCGAATACCGAGGTCAACAAAAAAAACTTAAATCAAACCTTGATACATGGCGGTGGCAGCGTCATGGTTTTGGCCTGCATGTCAGCTGCTGGTACTGGGAATTTGGCGTTTATTTAAACAACAATGGACAAATTCAAGTACCTACAGATCCTGAAGAACAATTTGTTGCAGAGTGCAAAGGTACTGGGTATAAAATTGAATTTCTGATTTTACCAGGATGACGATCAAAAGCACAAAGCGGGTATTATGCAAACCAGGCTAGTATACAACTGCCCACAATTGATGACGCCGGCAGCACAGTCGCCAGACCTTAATGTTATTGAAAATGTGTGGTCTTAATTTGAAAATAACATCCGGAAATATCAAATTTCAAACAAAAACCACCTGAAAGAGATATTGAAAACGAAGTGGGCGAATATTTCGCCAACTATCACTCAAAAACTGGTCGCATCATTGCCAAACCACCTTAGATCTGTTGTAGACAACAAGGGCCATCATACCAAATAATAAAAATATCAGATATCATTAATTTATACGAAAAATTTATAAATAACAAGTGACTGCATAAAATAAGCTGTGATATGAAATTAAGCAGTATTTTCTGGTTTCTTAATTTTAAGCCAACTTAATATATATTTTTACAATAAATTAAGTTAATTTAGTAAACTAAACATCTTGTTATTTTAAATGATACTATATTATTTTTTTTTCTATTCCTGTTAGTTTCGTTATTATAAAGCCCTAAAATTGAAAGTATGCATTGCATAAAATAAGCTGTGAGCCACTGTATATATTTCCATATATTATGTTTAATAAATTTTGTATTAAAATTTTTCGATGACCCCACAAAAATTAATTAAATTTGTTGTAAGCTTGTAACTGCGTTCGCCACTTGTTCATAATGAACAACAGAATGTAGCATTTGTTAATCAAATTTGTATTTAATGTCTTCTGTATTCGTAGTTTCTAACCATTAAGAAAATTATTATTAAATCTTTTGATTGATGAATAAAAAACTAAACTAAACTAACTAACTAACTAATACGTAAACGTATGGCGGATACGCGGTATTGCACGTGCAACGACGATATATAAAGACATAATCACGATTATCGGCTGATTCAAATTTAGATTTTGAGCAAACCACCTCAAAGATACAATCATAAACCTTAAGTATAACTTTGGGATACTATCAATATTAAATTCGGGTAGAAAATGTTAACATAATGTTGGCGGGTGAGCGCAAATCTTAGCACCATAATTGAGGCGTTTGTTCTTTATGAACAACTCTTTCTAATCAAATACAAATAAACCGGATCTGTATTTTATAGTGAGTTCCGTGGTTGTACTGGATTTTTTCAAAACTTTTTTTGATGCACAAATAAAAAATTGAGTGGCACAGTTGTAACAATTTCTTTATCAACATCATTAAATCTGGGCATTTGTTGCTTGTAATAAGATGTTACTTGATTTTTTTTCTGTACAGTCACTGTATTATTTTTTTGAAAAGAGTATTCTGAAAAGTAACTTTCCGTTGTCATTGTTAGGTAATAGTATTCGCTACATTCTTACCGTTTATGCTATACAAGACCATTTTCTCGAAGAGCCTATTTCTCGAAGCATGAAAAATTAAATAAAAAGCTCATTACTTAAATACTCTACAAAACCATTTAACCTTCAAATTGAGTCTTGAAAATTTTGCTTGTTATCAAATTTCATATTTACGTTAAACTTTTTTATTAAATAAACTTTTTACGTTTACTTGCAGATGCGAAGAGAATTCTGCAATGTGTTTGCAAACAAATTCACCAACTACGATTAACGCAAAGTTTGAGAAAACATCCGATCCGTATTTAATAATAGGCCAAAAACAACTTCTAATAAAAAATTTAACTAATATTACTGAGAGTTTGGATGTTTTAGATACAGATTTAAGTCTCATTGACGAACAGCCATCACCAATTGTGCAGAATACTTTAGTGAGTAAAACTACTCATACTTTGAAAATAATTCTATAAATTTTGCTCAACAACATTGAGAATTTTATAAAAAAACTCGTTGCAACCACCATCAAATCAGTATTTTATGTATTTTTCAACTACCCAGCCAAAATCACGATCTACAGTATCCAATAAAGGTAACTATTCAAGCCTGCCATGTGCTTCATTACGCTCTTCTGCATTGGAAAATAAATTTCGAGTGGGAAGTTGCAGTGGAGACCGCAATATTCTCGGTATTGACATTAGTGCAGTTCACAACGCAGTACTGCGAGGCGGAGTTGCAAAGCTTCCAGGTAAGTATTCAAATGTTTATGTCCATATAGCATATACTTTTTCTGCTTAACGTCAAAAATTATTGTAGAGCCTATAGTTAATGAGCATCCAGTGACTATTTATCCTGGAAGATCATCACCTCCAAATAACGGTAATAGGAATGCGCGACAAAACTTAGCATGTTCTGTTCAATCCTATAAGGAAGTCTGCCGAAAAATTAACATACACAACTGGTCCAACAAGCTCCCTAGTTTTTCGTCAAGGTCTTCGAAAGTTATTGACTCTGCTGAAATAGTACCATTTGCAAGCAAAGTGACTCCAAAAGACTTTCAAATAGTAAAGGATTTTACAGCAGAAATAACTGAAAGTTCTGAAGAGTTTTCAGATGATTCTTTAGATGGTGCGACGAGTCAAAACTTTCTTGCGGAAAATTTAATCTTCTCGGCACCAGTTACACCACACAAACAGAGTGGAATTGCATGGGAAATTAAATTTAAAAATAAACATCATATTGAATTGAGGAAATCAAGAACGTCTAATAATATTGTAAGCAAATTGCCAAAGAAAAATGAAGTATACGAAGAAGAAAATGCATCTATAAAATTACGAGTAAGTGGCACAATTGCTATCAGAAATCATAAAAACACTTCATTTAATGTGCACAGGTTATAAAAAAAAATACAAGCCCAGAATGCTGCTTCGAATTGTATTCGGATGACAAGTTTCAAATCCAAGATATTTTCAAGCAACAACATGATTGCCACAAGAGTGACTGTGTGATGGTTTCTCAAAATCATGAAACATTTGGGGAAGTTAATGACTGCAGTGCATTCCCATTACACGATGGAAGCATGCTAGGCAAAGGCACATTTGTTATTCGAAAACGTCCTAAAGATCGTGTTCCAGGATCCGAAATAACAGATATTTTAAGTCCTTCAGCAATGGAATATAAGAATGGTTATATCAGTAATGCTAGAGATGAACAAAGTAATTCCGAAAAGGAAAATCCGAAAGTTCACGGTGTACCGGCATTTAAAAACTTATCAAGGCAAGTTACGATACTTTCAATTTGCACATGAAACCAAATTATTTTTATATATTTAAGAGCTCGTCTTTCATTAAATCTGGACTCCGGACTTACGGCAGCCGATCATAACATTCTAATAAAACAACAACAAAGAAGTGAGATAAAATAAACTTTCCAATAGATCTATAATTTTACCTGCTATTTTTACTCTTAGATACTGCGCCAGAAACTATTGTTTCAGGAAGTTCTCATACACAACTCAATCAAGGACATGGTTTATGTAATTTTAATTCTACATCTATTTATAAAGTCAATCAAGGAGATCCAAGTCAACTGCAGCCATGTTTGGATGTTATCAGCAACAAATCTCCATCGAGTTCGTTGGATAAATCGAAAAAAATATCCGAAAGTTTTCAACCTAACATGTTATCTACGAATGGCCTGCGGTCACCTGGCTCAAATGGTAGAATATTGTTTTAACCTCAAATGTTTAGGCCTTAGTTTTCAAATTAAATAAATCCTTACTGTTTAGAACACCTCTCGAGCTGTAGTACAACACCACACAGAGAGTTAGCGCCTCCTTTGGAGGAAGAAGAAGAACAGTGTAGTGAATCTCAATCTGGATGTGCGCCTTTGCGACAGATTGAACACAATATAAGTGCACTTTTACGTGGAGACATTGCTGTGGCACGCATATGTGGAGAAAATCCACAGTCAAGGCGTTCCTTAGGTTATCGTCCAGGCGTTCATAAATCCGAAAGCGCGAAGGAAATGCTTCTGTCACAAAACGCTTTCGGCCCGTTACCACCATCTCCACCATCATCAAGCTCAGAATTAATTGTATGTTTATTATACAACATCAATGTTTATGTTAAATTATATACATCAATTTTTGTTATTTCTAATCACAATTTAGGATTGTGATGAATTACCCCCTCTACCGCCATCTCCGACAGGCACAGACATTGATGATAACATTCTCGACTCTGAATTTATATCTACTACTGTAGAAATGCATCCCTCCCCACTTTCAGTAGAAGAGTCCAAGAGCAATGCCAAATTATCGAAATATCTCATGAATGATTTACCACTACCGCCTACTCCAAATGAAAATTTACCTCCTGCTGTGCCGCCTCATCGTGGAACTTTACAAACCCATACGATTAGGTCGCGCTCAATTGACTCGAATTATACGCGAAAATGCCCCAAAACCATATCACATAGTGGCAGTTCGGTCTTATCGATGGGTTATGGCACTTCAGCTTGCGATGTTGCCTATACATCGAGACGAGTCATAGGATCTTATGGACTAAAGCGAAACTTAAAGCAATCTCCGCGTGAAGAGCACCGTTTACAAACCTCATGCAGTCTTCCAGAAACACCAATATTTGCCCGTGGGTATGTATTAAATTAGCAATGTAGGTCAAAAAAAGATTTAACAAATTAAATATAAGGCTAGCATTTGGTATCGAACTGTAATTTTTTTATTCCAGCTGTGACATAGCACGCACTCCACATAAACGACAAACGGAATATGCTGTAGGAAGCGGTTCACGCACAGCTCCAAGAACTGCATCACAAACACCAAACATGGGATCTTCAATTGTTGGAATATCAGGTACATTTTTTTAAAAAACCAAGAGCGCAGCTAAATGCGTTAGGCCGCATTTATAGAACGCCGTGATTTTGATTTGAAACAAAAAATTAAAAAATGTTAACATGCGAGATAGAAAACAAGCCCCGCTTGATTTTCTTTCTCTTTGATTTTTTTTTTATTTATTTTTATTTATTTATTTATTTCAATCTACCGGGCTATTGACCCTTACAGATTATATTACTTAATACTAAACAAAAAGGAGCAGTAACAATGGTATATATTTTACTAAGAAGGAGTAATTTAAAATTTTTAAAATTAATTCATAGATTTCATAATCAGAATATCCTTCAGCTGTTTCTTGAATACATATCTGTCTACAGAAAAATCAACCTGATTAGCGATTGAGTTGCTTTGTGACAGACACCTAGTAATCGGTTCATTAAGACCGTAGTTTGTCCTTTGGTGGTCAATGTGGAATAATTGATTTCCTCTGAGAGAACGAGCTGGAATGTGAAAGGGAATAAGGGCCAACAGTTCTGGAGTGTTAATTCTGCCATCAATGATGTCTTTTATTGGCCATTACTCGCCTTTGGGCCAGACTTTGCATGCCAAGTAATCGACAGCGTACCGCGTAACTGGGCATATCTTTCCATGAGTAAGTTCGCCTTAAAACGATCCTTGTAAAGCGTTTTTGAATGTTTTCGATTCTGTTTATTGAACTTTTGTAAAATGGATCCCAAATTGTACCACCGAATTCTAAAAGAGATCTAACTAAACTCAAAAATATTATTTTACACGTAAATGGATCCGAAAATTCCATACAGTTTCGTTTTAAAAAACCGAATTGAGAGTTTGCTTTTGATGTGACGTACTCTAGCTGTGTTTCAAAACTAAACTTAGAGTCAAATTATACTCCAAGATCTTTAAATTGGTTTCCTCTTGAAAAGTTCTACTGCTATCATAACTATAATCGTATTTGATTGGGAAATATTTACGGGAGATCGTTAGAGTAATACATTTGGGAAAATTCAGTTCTAATCTGTTTAATTTGCACCAATTTAAAAGTTTATTTATATCCTCTTGCAAATGGAGACAGTCATCAAAAGTATTTATGCTGTGAAAGATTTTCAAATCATCTGCGTACAGTAGGCTCTTGCAATACTGAAAAATTTGCGGCAAATCATTTATGAATAAAATGAATAGAAGAGGACCCAGATGACTCCGATTCACTTCAATAATTGCGAGTAGACCCCCAATTTTTGGAGCTTTGTTAGCAATATATCATGCTGAAGACTGTCAAAGGCTTTAGAAAGGTCGGTATACAAAACGTCAACTTGTGTACCAGATTCAACAGTGTTAACACAAAAATTTCAAAATACTGCTAGGTTAGTATTTATTGAACGCCCCACAAAAAACCCATGTTGATGGATTGAAATACTGTTTCGTGCTAAAGTAAATAAGCTTTTATTCACGATTTTATCAAAGAGCTTAGGTATAACTGACAGTTTAATTATGGGTCTGTAATTATTGATTAGATGTCTTTGCCCAGATTTGAAAATCGGTGAAATGTAAGCAGTTTTCCATTCCTGGAGAAAATTGCCATCCAGAAGCGATTTATTAAAAATCTTGCTCAAAGCAGTATGCAAAGGGAGAGCACACTTTTTTAAAAATATTGGTGCAAGCAAAGCATAGCCAGCGCCTTCATTGCAATCTAGAGCAGTGAGAGATTCGTATACCTCTTCATCAGATATTCTAAAGATGCCAATATTAAGCAACTGGCTTATATTAGAAAAACCGTATGGACATGACTGTGAATTTTTATATGTAAAAACTGACCCGAAAAAGTCGGCAAACAATTCGCTTATTTCATGCGGATTATTGGCGACGACCCCCTTTAACTCCAAAGATTCAGGTAAGCCATTTGTCTTTCTTTTAGAATTAAAAAACAGCCAAAATGATTTTGGGTTGGATTTAATATCACTTTCAATAGAAGAGATTTTTTTTTTACATAAAAAGGTGGAAAAAAATTCGAACTCGCGCCTTCGAAGATTAAAGAGTTCTTTATCTACCGAGAGACCTGTCTTTTTAAATTTTATATGGGCTTTATTTCTAAGATTCTTTAAGTTGATAAGTCTTCGATTATACCATGGGTGTTTGTAACTAATTTTCCTAGACTTCGATTTTCCTAGATTTAGTATTTAGACCCAAATACTAAATCCCAATTAACTAAATCGAAAAAATTATTCAGGGCATTGTAGTTCGCTTTTCTGAAGTCGTAAGATAAACTTAATTGTGCTTGTTGTTGGTTCTCGAGAACATCAAAGTTAAAATTTAAAATAAGCGCCTTATGGTGAACAGAGTTTTTTTCCAATATATTTTTTCCAAAATAGATGATATAATTATTTATTTTTATGCTCGTAGTACTACAGAAATTTCATCAAAGAATTATAGTATACCATTTGAAAGGTCTGTGTGTATTTTCTCTTTCCAAACCATGAAATGTTGAATCGGTTATAACTGATTGAGTTACTGGGTAATAAGTGCATGAATGAACGCAAAACCAGTTTTAGACGGTAAGTCAAAATTTCAAGGGTGTTAGACAACTTTTATGCACCGTTTCGTGTTTACTCGATCAGATCTATAAGGTATACTAGGTCACTGTGACACCGTGATTTTTTTATACTTTTTAAAAATGTCACTTATCTATATATATAAAATGGAATGTGTGTTTGTTTATTTGTTTGTTTGTACCTTATAGGAGACCAAACCTCTGGACCGATCTTCCTGAAATTTTCACAGCATTTAACTGAGACTCTGGCATGATTAATAGGGTACTTTTTTTCGACCACACCCACTTTTACGCCCACTTTTTAAAAATTATGTAATTGCTCCCATATAGTTTTTAACAGATTTACTTCAAATTGTATACACATTATACTCCAGGCGAGGTAGAAGTAAACATTTCTTACGCCACGCCCCCTTTCAAGCCCCTTTTCACGCCAAATTTAAGTTTTAAACTTTTTGTTCTCTGTACAAATTTGTTCCTTCCAACGGATTATTTTTTATTTGGTAGTATATTGCTCTTAATACTATTAACGTCGCCATATTACTATGAACCACGCCCACTTCACCGCCCCTTTTTTTAATTCAGATACTTACTTATACCACTAACAATGTTTGCTATACAAAATAATTTCTTTGTAATATGTATTTACCTAAAGTTTTATATACTTTTTATCTACAGGTAAGATAGCCATAGATTTTTTTATTACCAAATCCCCCTTTTTCGCCCCATTTTACTTTAATTATAATTAATTTGCTTTCAAGATGGTATATATTTGGTGTCTTTAAAAAGTGTTGATGCACAAAAACATTCTGAAATAATTTTTTTATTATTTTTTTTTTTTTTTTTTTAAATTATTATCAACACAATTAAATTGGAATATTAATATTGCACTACTTTTCCTTCAAGTGTAACATGGGGTGCGATTGCCAACGCGTATTATAACGCTTACCATATCATTGACATACATACAATTAAAATTATGTATATGGCAATTCATTTCACTAATTAAGAACGCTTCTGATTGGCTGCCGTAAGAATAAATACTATTTCAGCTATGTTTGCAGCCATTAAAGCTGAAACTTTCACAGCATGTTACTATGACTCTGGAAGGAATAATAGGCTATATGAAGTTTTTATTGGACCAAGGGGCGTGGCACCGATCATATAACCCAAAAATTTAAATCGCCATATTTGGGGCATTTTTTGACCTACGTCGATGATATTTGGTACATATGGTATTGGCATAATTAGGAATACGTACTAGGAGAAAATTGGGTGGGACCACGCCTCTTTTCAGGAAAATTAAAATCGCAATATAGTCTTAACTACTGGACCGATCTTCATTAAATTTTCACAATAGGATATTCTTACGAAATAATAAATTCTTAACTATATAAAGTTGTGAGTGGACAAAGGGGCATGGCCTCGCCAATATAACCCAAAATTTAAAATCGTCATATCTTGGGCATTTTTTGACCAACGGCGGCAGTATTTGCTATATATGGTATTGGCATGAATAGAAATACGTACCAAAAGAAAAGTGGGCGGAGCACGCCCCTTTGTTTGCGATATATTGGAGGCTGGACCTGTTAACCGATCTTAAATTTTCACAGCGTGCAGCTTTTACTCAGGAATACTAATAACATGATTATATTTTTCAACCATGCACACTTCTGCACCTACTTTTTTACTACGTTTATTAACGCCTTTACCTCAAATTTAAAATACATAATAGTTAAAATAGTGGGGTAGCCCCATTCTCTTTCTCCCACACCTTTCTGCAAAACAGCTGATTTTGTAATATGTGTTAATTAAAATAGAGAGTGGAGTAACCCCATTCTCATTCTCCCACAACTGACTGCGAAACAGCTGATTGTGTAATTGCTGCTTTTTGATTGGTCTTAAAATAAAAAGGGGAGCATGAAGCAAATTACATGCGGTTCAGTGCTGAATTCTAATTGGTTTACAACAAAAAAAGGGGAGAAGCATTGCAATAATTAAATTAAAATTAAAAACATAAATTTTTGTAAATATATAAATACTTTTAATTTTATTTTATAAAGAGGGGGGTAGCGAAGCACACCGGGTTCAGCTAGACATACATATAGCTTATTTTTTCATTATCTTCCCAGTAGTTCCAAGTTGAAACTTGCCCCTCTCCTCTTATCTTGTACGTCCTTTTAACACATCGATGTCATTGACAGGGGCGAACGGACCCAACGTGCATTACCATGGGCTTTACAATTCTCCTGTCCCATTGGGCCGCACCTGCAAAGGTTTGATAAATGGCATGTCCAAAGAGTGGCAGCATATGCCACCAACCGAACTACAGGGTTTCAATTGAATTTTTTTAATTTTTAAGTTTTTTAAAAATATTAAAATATTTATAAGAATCACATCTTTTCAGGTGGAAGCACTTTGGGAATTGGCGTTTGTAGACAACGAACATTAAGTCATGCGCTGGCTTCCGGAGAGATGTTGAGACTATCAGGTGGCCCAGCAAGAGGATGGTATCCCAAACAGCGTTCCATGCGCCCTGCTTCAACCGAAAACATCGATCGCTTACCAACATCGCATACAGCTTCAATGAGAGTGTGGGACAGCGCTGGGGGCATGGCTGGAACAGGTCAAGTGAGAAAACCATTAACTTTACCGCCAAATTTAACTCCATCCTTTCTAAACAAATCACCACGTGAGGCTTTGCGGCGTGTGACAAGTCTTCTCATTAACAAAAAGGGTATAAAAATTTTTGTACAACAAGAAACTAATGTTCAAAAATGCTAATAAAATTTTCAGGAGGCTCGAAAGATCGAGATAATAAGATAAGCAAAGAAAATATGGCGTTGGCAGTATTAGGATCGAATAATGGAGCCAGTTCGATTGGCAGTAAGTGAACTTTTTTGTTTGTATTTCATAATAATGAAGTTTTTCAATGAATAATCAATAATTTTTTAAATAATTTCAAATTCGAAGACCAGAAATAATATTAAAAGATTGCATTAATAAACCTTTTGAAAATATTTCCACAGCTTAAACTCTATAAAAAGAAGCAATTTCTGCCACATTAAGCCCCTGTTGTAATTAAGGCATACAAAATAGACACTCACTGTTCGCAAAGACTTATTAAAATATTTTTTAATTTATTGTTAATTGAAAAAGGCTAATGTTTATTAATAGTTGGCATTGATATAGATTTGTAAAAATCAATATTTTTAAATAATTTGAGGTCCACAAAAATTATATTTGTGATCAAATCTGTCAAAAAAATTTAAATGAATTAAATAAAATATTACAATAAACAATAATAACAAGATTTATTCAAGCAATCTCAACCTATTTTATTCAAATCATTAGTTTTTACAATTCTCAAATGCAAAATGTTAATTAATTGATGTTTTTACAGATTTTGGTTAAAATAGTTTGTATAAATGGGTTATGGACAATTTTAATACCTTATATTTGACCACAACATATTTCAAATTTATTGGAAAGCTTTATTTTTAATTAGACTAAATTAGATGTTGATTTTGTTTTATAAGTGTCATCAGTGGATAAAGGCAACATAAAATATTTTCAAAAATACATAACGTTCCTAGATGATCGTCTCCTAACTACTTTCTAATCTTTTGAATTGGAATGTTTTAAAAAGAAAATTATATTATCTTATCTATCAATTGTAATTGTTTATTTTTCACAATTTTCAGGTCAGTTATATTTGTATAAATTGGGGGAAAACTGATAAAATAGTGAAAAATTATGAAAAAAGGTATTTTGAGGACATATTCAACTACTGTCTCAAGTCGGAAGTTCTAACTATCTCTGTTCGTCGTGAAATTTTAAGTTTCGTATTTTTTCCGTGGCGGTCGTAGCCTACTGGTAGTGTGAGTGGTCCGTAAGCTAGCTAAAGAACCCCGTTTCAAACCTCAGCTCAGACAGACTGTTTTTATAAGCATTTATTTAACTTGCTTCGTTCGTATGTATGTATTCAAAGCTTACAAGCCATTTTTTTACAACTTGTTGGTATCCGATGAAGCTGAAATTTAGCATACATATGTAAGTCCGGTCACAATGCAATATTATGATAAAAAATTTTGCCACACCCCCTTTTACCGCCCACAAACCAATAAAAATGCTATATCTCTAAAACTACTAGACCGATACAGCTGCAATTTTGGCAGTAAATTTCCTTCGAGTAGAGGATAATTAAGGAAAACGGTTTTCCACTCCCCCTTTTACCGCCCACAAATCCATAAAAATGCAATATCTCTAAAACTACTTTACCGATTCAGCTGAAATTTTGGCAGTAAATTTCCTTCGAGTAGAGGATAAAAAAAGAAAAATTTTGCCACTCACCCTTTTACCGCCCACAAATTTAAACAGTAAAGTTTCATCAAATAAAGCATGGGTTTATGAAAAACATTTGGCCACACCCCCTTTTACCGCCCACAAATCAATAAAAATGCTATATCTCCAAAACTACGGGGCTGATTCAGCTTACATTTTGGCAGTTAATTTTCTTCAAGTAGAGAATGGTTCAGGAAAAAGTTGTGCATCGCCCCCTTTTACCGCCCAAAAATCAATAAAAATGCTATATCTCTATAAGTTTTAAAAATAAAATATGTTAATAATAAACCTTTAAGACTAAGAAGTAAAAAATAAATAAAAAGTAAATTTTTTTTTTAAAAATAAGCTTTTATTTAAAAAGACGTGAACAAAAAATAAAAAAAATAAATTTAAGTGACACTTGCCATATATGTATAGTATACAAAGTATAGTATGTACATTGTATACAGTAGGTATATTCTAGGTGCAGAAGAACCCCTCTATTGGTTACTCATCATCATAGTATAAACGTACGTAAATTGGTAAGTTTTAAGGACTTATATAAATTTAGAATTTTTCAAATACATTTATATATAAAAGCTTAAGGCACTGATATTGTGTAGTAAACCTGTATAACGGATCGCGGACATCGGTGCCTTAAGCTTTTAAATATAAATGTATTTGAAAAATTCTAAATTTATATAAGTCCTTAGAACTTACCAATTTACGTACGTTTATACTATGACGATGAGTAACCAAGAGAGGGGTTTTTCTGCACCTAGAATATACCTACTGTATACATATATGAAAAATGTCACTTAAATTTATTTATTTATTTCTTTTTAGTTCGTCTTTTTAAATAAAAGCTTATTTTTTAAAAAACATTTTTACTTTTTATTTATTTCAATTGCAACTATTTTTTGTGGGGGTCTACGTGAAATCTCTCAAGTACAGGGACAAGCCAGCCACAATTGCAGCCCTGGAAGACAACATTGCAGCTGCCATTGGTGAGATACCGGCCGAAATGCTTGAAAAAGTATGCCAAAATTTGAGCTTACGAATGGCAACATTTACATGAAATAATCTTTAAAAAATAAGTGGCAAGCTTGATGTAAGGCATAATAAATATTTCATTCACTACTGCAAATTTTCTGTTTTTTTTTTTTAATTTAAAAACCATACGCTTAATAAATCACTCTTTATATGTGTTTAATAAAAAAATAGTTCCTCCCATGGAAAGTTCAAAAACATTTTTTTTTTATTTCAACTTTAATAAGGTATAGAATTTTAAAGATGAAATAGGGTAGAACGAGTCATCGCAGGATTGTAATTTTATGTATACGGCAATTTTTAATATCACTGATTTTAAAGAAGATCTGTTGAAATTTTTTAATTTTTGGAAAAAAGTTGTCTTCATAAATAAATTGGCTTATCATAATTCAGGAGCTGCAGAACACAACCCAATAAATGCATTTGGTTGAATAGTGAACCATCGTCTCAACTTTTATGTTGTATATTAGTATCAAGTTGTACATTAAAATTCAAGGCTTAGAAATAAAGATAAACTCGTAGTTAACAAAAACCATAAAAGCCATTTTTGGGTTTTGATATGGCTCCTCATAATTAAGAATCATCTGAACAAAACCGGATAAACGCATATGGATTAAGTAGTTGTATATTAGTATGAAGTTATATGTTAAAATTTAAGGCTTAAATGTAAAAATGACTATGACTTTAGTTCTGACATTAATTTTTCCGTTTTACAAAGAATATTAAAGCAGTTTTTTGTTTTTATTTTCAGAACAAACACTTCAAGATCAATCTTCTAAACAATGCCACTCTTCGCAGAAATCTCAAAAGAAGAAAGGATTCTTCAAGCAATTTTGGAAAAAGTCTAAGCACTATTCACTGGATCAGTAAGAATATATTTATTATATCCAACTTATCGCACGAAAACGAAATTGACTTCGAAGCATTTATGTATCATTTTTATACATCGTTTACAAATATTGTAAAACAATTCTTATTTAAAGTCTTAAACTCAAAAAAAAAAATTAATAGAAATGTAAGAATGTTGTAATGTTAATAATATTATTTTGTTAATTTACTTAAATAACCTTTCAACTGCAGAGAGTATTTTTAAAAATATTATAGCGACAATTTTCCAAAAGCGTTTAAAACTTAAAAAATTGTTATTTCTTGCAAAAACTTTCTTAATGTTTCTCGTAACTATATGACAGTTATACTCAAATATTTTATTTTCACTTTAATGATAAATTTTTGTACTTCTCCTTTTAAATATTCACAACAAAGTATGTTGAATTGAACTTTTTGCCATGATCATCTCCAATCCGGCCAACCAACAAAGTGCTATAATAATTCTTTCAAAATGTTATTCGTTAAGGCGGATTCACTGACCTGACTACCTTCAGCAAGTTTTCTGCCTGCTCTCAGCTAGAAAATGTAGAGCAGTTCAATATTGTAACTCAACTCTGCTCAACTCTGGTAACTCCGTCCAAAACATCCGCAAAGTAAAATAAAATTATGAGTTATATGAATAAGATCTTTCCTTTGTTTTTTTTTTTTTTTTTTTTTTGTGAAAATAAATGATTTTTTACAAAGTTGCAAGCTCATGTCATAGGGGCATGTCACACGGTGTCTGCTTGTCCGTCAAACATTGGAATTTTCGCCATTTTTTTCCTCTCTCTCATTGTTTTGTCCACGGCATGCTACACGTAGTTTTCTGTTCGATAATGGCGGAAGCTAAATTTACTACGTTTTTGCTACCATTTCGTGCAGGTAATGCTCCTTTATGAAATCGATTCAATAAAACGCCTCCCCTTTCTAGGTTGTTATAGGTATAGGTTTTAGTGGTTTTATTTGCATTTAAAATTGATGGGTAAAATTCTGATCTCCGGGGTTTAAAATTAATTACATTGGCCAATATGTATGCAGGAAGTGTATCCACATATATAGATGACAACGATATGGTCACAATAAAAACAATTGTTGAGTTGATGAAACTCTGGATGGAGTTAAAAAAAGTGGAAAAAGATCCTGCTGGATTAAGCCATGGAGAATTGGCAGACATAAGAAAGGGATGATAAATTTATCAAAGGAGCTAAGATTCACTGATGATAAAGCATTTCCAATTTTTTTAAGAACATCTCACAAAGCCGGTTGGCTTTGAAATTCATTTATGAACATTTCAGTAATATTTCTACTCCAATTAATAGCCATAACCTTATCTCTTAGAATATTGTAAATTTTAACGATTTAAACGATATTACAAGATATATGTATATATAAACAGTTTATTTGTTAACTACGCGGCTGTAATGTATGACTAGCTTGATCAGTTATACAATCAGTAAATCTACTGCTCACATTTTCTCTTGACGATTGTCCTAAAATACAAGGGTGAAAGAGACAACTGCAGCTGTACATACAAGCATCAAAAATACTATATACAATGACGTGTTATTTTCATATATGCAATGGAATAGTTTATAAGTGGAAAATATAGTTAAAAATGTATACATTTTTATAAATAACATCAAATACACATTTAACGTTCATATTTTAAATTATAAAAAATACACAATCACTAAAAAAACAATATATTAATAGCCCTATTCTGGCAAATTAACAAATTGTTAACCAGTATTTTGAATACTTCTATGTTTTTGTTGTAATTTTTTGATTTCAAAACAAAATTTCAAGCTCACAAATAAAAAATATTAATAAAAATTGTCAACTGCTTTTCAGTTATTGACAATTTCATTAAAAAATTTTGTTTTTCGAGCTTTAAATTTTGTTTTTAAAACAACAAACACATAGAAATATTCAAAATACTGGTTAACAATTTGTTAATTTGCCAGAAAAATGCTGTAAATCATTAATATTACATTCACAACAATCACTAATAATATTCAGCTGTTCAGTTGGATCCATTTGCTGCAGCTAGCCGGGCTGTATTTTGCATGTTCGTCAAGTATTCTTCTTCTTTTTATAAATAAATACCATTCAAGCCACGTATAGCACTAGCAGCGTACAATTCAATACTAAACAACAAACATCGCATTACTGATGAATTCAAATAGTACATTTCCTACTGCAGTGCAGTTTTATTACTACTAAACGTAAAACATCAAGAAAATGCAACCGTTGTCCAAATTGTTTTCAGCTTTGGGCCGTGAACATTTTTGTCGGTTGCCTGGAAATTTTTTGATGACTCAGAAGCTCTCTCAATTTCCAGTTTTTTCTTTTACCCGCGAACACAACAACAAATTTGTCTGTGTCCGCTGTGTGTGGCATGCACCATAGAAATTTTTGTTCATCGCTAGCCACAACTTGCTTTCATGTTTTTGGCAGTATACAAATTCCTCTACGGAAGAACGACGTCTTTTGAGGCTATCTAAGTCCCGGTTTATACTCGTCAAGACTTGACGGTCAAGTCTTGCGTTCGGCGGTGCGGGAATCGTAACAAAAGGGAAAGAAAAAACTTGACCGTACCGTCAATTCTTGGGCAATTCGTTTTGTCTTCGTTCGTTGTCCCGCTATTTTCAATTTTATTTCGGCGTCATCAGTACAAACTTGAGAAGGAAAAGGGAGGAGTGAAAGAAACAATTGACCGTCAACTCTTGACGAGTGTAAATTGAATCGTCAAGTAAGGATAGTCCCGGTTTATACTCGTCAAGACTTGACGTTCAAGTTTTGCATATTCTCTTTTAAACTTGACGATTCAATTTACACTCGTCAAGAGTTGACGGTCAATTGTTTCTTTCACTCCTCCCTTTTCCTTCTCAAGTTTGTACTGATGACGCCGAAATAAAATTGAAAATAGCGGGACAACGAACGAAGACAAAACGAATTGCCCAAGAATTGACGGTACGGTCAAGTTTTTTCTTTCCCTTTTGTTACGATTCCTGCACCGCCGAACGCAAGACTTGACCGTCAAGTCTTGACGAGTATAAACCGGGACTTTTAATGACACAAGGGATAAACTCTACTATACTCATTATTTTCAAGCCTGTCATACAGATTTCAAAGTACCATTAAACAAATAATAAATAATACATTATTAAGTGATCAGCGGTGTGAATTGCTTCTAAAATTTTTTAAACACGGTATTGTGTTAAAAGTATTTTATCACATTGAGTTAAAGTAACGTCTATGATCATGGCTGTATGAGTCCCAAAAACACTGTCTGAGAAAAAAATCTTGATAAGGTATGAAAAATTCATATTATTGTCAACACTTGAAAAAATAAAAAAAGAGTGATTTTAAAAATCTATAACGTAGAAACTATTAAAGTCTCCATGATGAAACTAATAGGTATTACTAAACTCAGTTAAGTACATCTTCTGTCAAATTTTCAGATTTTTTATTGCATGCGAAAAGGAAGATACAGGGTGTTAACAAGTGCTATTTTCGTTGTTCGACTCAACTTTGAGAGTAAATAATACTAATTTAAAACAACAAAAATACAAAACTCTTGACATATTCTAAACTATCTTTAAAAGAACCTTTAAGTTGTAAAATTTTTTTTTATTTCTGGATCAATATTCGAAAAAAATCAGGGTTGAAAACTATAAAACTGATGAAACAAAATCTTTCTTCAATAGAGCTTTTTGGCAAAACTGTCACTTTTTTAAAAAGTTTGGATACACATATTAAAATCTTATATTTTTAAATTGAAATAAAAAAGTTGGAAGATTTTATCTCTATTGGTTTTCAAGAAATAAATCATCAAAAATGTGCATATTTTTCATTATTTTCATCATTTTTGCGTTTTTGAACCCCCTTAACTTGCAAAATAAATTAGCGAGGAAGTAAAAAATGCCATTTCCAGTATCTACAGACCCAACTAAAGTTCTGATAATTTTTTCAGAATTTTTAAAAAAGGTCGAGCACACCGATTTGCTGTTTTGTTTTGTTTTGTTTTCACCCCAATGTAAAAAAACATAACGAAAACGAAAGAAAACACATTGAAAAGAATTGATCGAAAGCAAAGGAAGACCTAAAATTATTTTTACAAGAATTTCTACGTCTTAATGAACGAATTTTTTGCCTTTTTCGCTAGTATTTCAGAATAAAGGTTTGATTAATCATTAATTACAGTATATATATTAAACTAGTATTCCCCGGCAGACGTTGTTCTGCCACAGACTGCCTTACTGTCATATACGAAAATGTTAAGAAATGCCAAATATATTCACCATTTTCAAAATAGCTGTCGAAAGTAACCATATGAACTAAATTAACAAATTTTAGTCCAATACAATTAAAACCGTGCGAAATATAGCATTTTTATTATTTTGTAAGAGGTAAAAAGGGGTTCGGCAAAATTATTTCCTTTAAACTATCTCGTACTCGAATCAAATCGACTGCCAAAATTTCAGCTCAAATTAGCTTAAGCCTGGCGCACTTTTCTTCACTCCACGCCCATTTTAAGTGCACTTGCCGAGAGTAACCATATGAACTAAATTAAAAATTTTTTGTCTAATACGACCCAAACCGTTGAAATAAAACATTTTCATTGGTTTGCGGACGGTGAAAGGGGGCGTGGAAATAAATTTTTAGTACAATGGCTGACAGTAACCATAAAAACTAAGCCAAAATTTTAGCTCAATCGACCCAGTAGTCAATTTTAATGATTTCTCAAAATGTGGGTGTGACTATTTAGCGATAACGCCCATTTTTAGTACAGTTACCGAAAGTAACCATACAAACTTAAGTACCAAATGTACCAAATTTCTTATACGGCCGAAACTTCTTGAAATATAGCATTTTCACTGATTTGTGGGCAGAGAAAGGGGGCGTGGAAACCAATCAAATTTAATTTATCAAATTTAAGTCCTATACGACCAAAACCGTATTAAATAAAGAATTCCCATTGCTTTGTGGGCGGTAAAAGGGGGCGTAGACACACATTTTTAGTACAATTACCGACACTAACCATACGAACTAAATTACCAAATTTAAGCCTAATACTATAAAAAACGTCCGAAATATAGCATTTTTATTGCTTTATGTCAGTAAAAGGGTGCGTAGAAACCAATTTTTAGTGCAGTTGCTGACAGTTACTATCAAATTTAAGTCTTATACGACCTAAACCGACTGAAATATAGCATTTTTATTGATTTGGGGGCGCTAAAAGGGGGGTGTGGCAACTTTTTCCTCAACCATGTCGTACCTGAAACAAATTGACTGCCTTGTCCAATCGTTACCAAACCTCACAGTAACACTCTCAAGATGAGGCTTTAGTTTCCCTGAAAATTTCAGAAATATCAGTTTAGCTGTTTTGGAGTCTATACGTGATATAGCCACATAGATATATGATATGTGATATATATATAGATTATCTAGGTTCAAACACAAACATAAATTGTTTTCACAAATACACTTTACAAAAAAATTTCCTTTTAGAAAACACGATGTAGCATCACAGACGAATAAAGCCAAACTATTGCATTATCAATGGAAAAAGTATCGACTTTTAACAATACAAACTATATTTAACACTTCAATTTGTATCACAAAAATGCACAGCAATACTTTCTTCTAAAGAAGTTATATTGCTTCTCGTGACTTGCTTGTCGTTGTTGTGCATTTTAGTCCTTTAATTGATATCCTTAAATTTAATTACATGTATTTCTCTACACTTATGATAGATTTTGCGATTGAACAACTGAAAGTTAAATCATGTTTAATCGGCATTACTGGCCACCTCCCTCCCCCCCCCCCCCCCCCACATTGAGAGAGCAACTTGAAGCTTGACGAAAATAATTGTTATTACATGAAAAATTAACGAAGACATATATTAATTAATATATATATTTTTTAAGCTCCAATCTAATTCCAAAAACATAATTTTTTAAAACAATATAGTATAATTTAAAACAGGAAACTTGCTGAAAGTGATCATTGAATCCCGAATTTAAATTTATGCTGATGCCTTCCTTTCATGAACGATTACACGAACAACATTTTTTTGTATTTTTCCGCAAACACTAAAAATCACGATTTAAATAATTAAAATATTGAATAAGTACACGAAGAATCATTACTTTAAATGAGCACACTTTAAACGAATTCAAGTATTTCTAAGATATTCTATGAATGATATTGAAAAGTATTTTCCTATTCCGAAGAATATTCGTACTTTTGTGTATGTAATTGTAGTTATTGCTTTGGTAAAAGCAAGTCATTATGTTATAGTTGAAGACAACAAAGATGTGTTTGTTTGTACAGCTGGTTTTCCAGAATTAAATAACAATGTATGTGTTCGCTCTAGCAGCGATTCTGTTATTAAATTAAATAAAATTGGTACTTTAAAGCTTATTTACACTTTTTATTTTAAGAAAAATCTCAATTTAAGTTTAAAATTATATTTTATCAAAATCTTGAAAAAATTACAACTACTTAAATATTGTATGATGCACCAAATCAAAGTAGGAATTATTAAATATTTAACACAAACTTCATCATAAGATTTATACGATAATGACTGCACTTAAATATTGAAATATAAAGCTACTCGAGCAAGCAATTATGTAACACTGCTTAAGGGCTTATTAAAGGTTTTTAAGCGAAAACCCCCTTGCATTCAAAGTTCTAAGCGGCTGTTTATTTTAGATAATTTTTTTTTACATTATATTATATATCTTTAAAGAAAATTTTTTGAGTATTTGGATAACAAATGTTGGTTATTATAGCAGGAATCAGTAGTTTATTGAAGCACCTGAAATATGCGGTGGACATATGCTTGTTCACCTTAAAAAAAAATAATTCCAGTTTCACTGAAACTTTTTGAGCTTTTAACCGAAGATTTTAGAAAAATTTTGATTTTGACTAAAATACTACTTGAAATACTAATTTTTGACTAAAATAGTCATTTATTTTAGGTTATAAAAAAGGTTATAAAGTTCTCTACAATAAATATCGAACGATTAAAAGTATCAATTCTATTTGCTTAAAAAGTGCATAGAATTTGGAAGCGATCCTAGGCATAGTTTTCGAGTAATGCGGTCCACCGGTTTCAAACAGCACTTTTTGAGAAAAACGCGTTTAAAGTTTTAGAGGTAGTAAGGTATGTATATTTTTCTTCGAACGTTTTTTCTTATAACTACAAAAATTTTTATTCAATTGACTTTAAACTTTCTGAGAGTTTTTTAACAAAATTATGCATTCCGAAAACGTAAAAATTTAATTTTGGTAGCTGAAAAACCTTAATGAGTCCTTAATGCCAAATTGTATAGTTGAACTTTGCACAATTAATTGCAATGATTGGCTATGATTTCACTTAGCATATATCAAACTTATTCAGTTTGTTATGGTTATGTTGCTATACTGGTGGCACTCATCGTTTGTTTAAGCCATATAAACTGATAATGACTGTTTTATTTAATTATAGTAAGACTTCAATTTTAATGATTTAAAAAAAAAGAAATTGCACTCTGTTGCGGTCTCAAAAATAAAGTTTACTTCCACCTATTGCATTTTTTAAATAAAATAGAAGTGTTACACTATGAAACATACTTTTAAAAATAATTATAACGCGCTATTTGCCAAAAAAATTACTTAAATATTTTTTTAAGAACTGCAATTCAAAATGGACACATAATTTATAAGCAATTAAATATAACAAATTTTATAGTATATCTTCGTAAAACAATATTGACAATATTGAATATACATATACTGATTTTATAAATAAAGATATGATATTTTATTTCCTTGAATTAGAACTAAAGGCAAGCAGTTAACCGTTAATGACAAATACTCATGGATTAATTTTGTATATATTCGTATATCTATAATAAACTGTAACTCTTTCAGAATAAAATTTTAATCTTTGATACGTTGCCGTTTTTAATATAAAGAATAAAGCAACAATAACAACAAACATTATTTTACGAAAACTTTTATTTAAACTCTAATAAAACTAAAAGTAATGAGAATGAAAATCAGTCAGCAATTAGGAAAGACATTGCTTTTGCCTTCTCAACAATGGGAAGGAATATATTTTGGCTTATAGTACGTTAAGTTTCAATAATGAAAACATCAAAGTTCAGAAGTAATTGATTTTAAATTTATTAAAAAAAAAGCAACCTAAAAACAATTTATATAATTTAGTTTTTATGACAAGATAACGATTCAGCCTTTAACTAATTAGGCAACATAACTGTATTCATCGCCCGAATTCGGAGTTCTCTCAATATATTGCTTATCTATGAGAGACTCTATGCATTTCTTTATCATCGAAATGCTTGGAGTAAAGCTAACTTTTGACTGAGACAGAATCTAAAATGCATAAAAGATTCAGTAACGAGTTATCCAGATGTAGAAAGTTTAATTACCTCTTGTATGAGAGCGTTATGCTTAAGAACTTTACGAGATTTCATAATTCTTACAATAGCCGCTTGCAAGTACAGCTTTCTATCTTCATCAACTGCGCTGATTGTATGGTCAACCTATGTAAACATAAAAATTAAAACTGAAAAAGTGCTCTTACACATTTTAAATAATAAAAACCTCTACCTCTTGAGGTGTTTCTTTTTGCAGAGCAGCAGTTATCTTGAACTTTGTTCTTTTGTTGGAGTAATCCAAATTGAGCTCTATCTTTGTGTCTTCTTCCAGCGTCTCAGAACTTGCAGTCAATAACTTTGATTCAATTAAAGAAAGCATGTGTTTCTGGAAGGTTTCATTGTTCAGTTGAAGCGTATTTTGAATTTCCTTGCAGGAAAATGAATCACATGCTTCAAAAAGTAGCAACATCGCCATCTGATAGGTTTGCATGGTAACAATGTAAGTTTTCTTCAAGAAGCCAATTTTCAACTCGCCATGACACAAGTGATGCAACCATGTAAGCTTTCGACCACTAAACGAGTTGTGGTAAAACGTTTCAAACTGAAAATAAAATTAAATGGCAGCGACATGTTATTATTCCTAGTCCATACAACATAATCTTAACTCTTTTTACCATTCTTATAGATTTTTCAAATTCTTGTGGTACAGCAAATGGTATAACAACTTGTGTTGGTCCCAAGGGCCAAGCTCCAGCCTGAAGCACTTTAATGGATAAATTAATTCCTAAGGAATTCCGAAAGTTTATCATCATTAATTTTGCTTTTTGAGTCGTGCACAAACACTATATTTTTACCCAGATCAATATCTTCCTTTTTCAAATGATTGCTAAACTTGTTGTTCAGATCGGCGGATAGTGAAATGTCTGTAAACATTCGATGTAACTTGTTGGTAAATTCGTAACCGCATGCTTGCTGCGAAGAAGAAATGTGTTATATATCTGAGAAGTGCAATTAATGTTTCGTCTTTACTTTATCTGTGCACATTCACTGTTTCTGCTATGCTATTATTCATCAGCAAGAACTCAGTGTTGTGTGGTGTCATTATACTTATACATTCGACCAATCTACGGGTCAATTTGAGATAGATATGAACTATTTTCGGCATTTTTCTTATTTTTTTGTATTGTGACCCTAAGGAGGGTAGCAGATAGGGGCTAGGCACGTTCAGAGCATATATTGTGGGTAAAAAAAAGACCAGCTCATATACATTTGAGAAGTCAATTCGGGGAAGATATGAACTATTTCAGCATTGTATTGTATCGAAAGCACAATGTAGGTATTGTGGCGGCCGTAGCCTACTGGGTAGAGTGCATAGCCCGTAAGTTAAGGCACCGCGGTAGCCCGGTTTCAATTCCCCGCTCAGGCCGAAAGTTTTTTCAATTGAATTAATATTTCTAGTTGCCCGCCACCTCTATGCAGACAACGGCAAACATCCGAGTAAAAACTACCATGTGAGGCTTCTTGAGAACATAGCCGTTCGGAGTCCGAAACATTTAATAACACGCACCAGTGACGTAAAAAGTAGGCCCGCATTGCAGTCGGGCGCAACTATGCCAGGGGCGCCCTCAAGACCCTTTATGAAAATGACAAATGAAGTGGAGAACGACGCACAGTGTAAAATAAGCGGTCAAAATTCGAATATATCGATGTTTGAATTTGTCTAAAACTTGTATGGTTTTCAATAGGAAAAATTAGCGTGAAAAAATCAAAATTAATTTTTTTAATGGTAGCAACTATTTCATTACGACAAGCAGTAGTTAAACGTAGTTAACTTGCGTTGGTAGTATTTTCCAAGGCTGAGTTACTAAAATATAATTAATAGCCGTGACATTCGCCTAAGAAATTTTTCATTTATTTATAATCACAAAAGAAATTTATGTTACAAATTTCGTGTTGTTGAGACAAGACTTAATTAAGTTTCAGACAAAAATGGGTTTCGATTATATGGGAAGTGGGTGTGGCAGAGGGCGGAATTGTATAACTTTTTCAATATTTCTTAATTTTGTCACGAAAGATATTCGTGCCAATTTTCATAGCTCTACGATCAATACTTCTATTTTTGGCCAAGAATGGGGACGTTACACTGTACGACGTTTGTTTTAAAAAAATTAAGATATACTAAAATATTTATTTCCTTCGCAAAACATTATTTTTTTAAATTAACAACAATAAATAAAAAATAATTTAATAATATGTGATGAAATAAAATTGTTCAGAGTGCAATGATCGCCGTCAAAAAAGCCGACTATTTAGAGCAAAAGTCGTCTTTGTTTGGCAAAACTCGATTATGGTCGAAGTCGATTTACCCGTTTGTTTTCATATTTTCAGCAAGTCAGCTACTGATGTTATTGTAATCAATCAGTTGGTCATATTTTGTGACGTTAGCAAATTCTTCAGTTAACAGTTAACGTCAAATACAAAATATCAAATACTTAACATCTTAAACTTATCATTTCTTCAATAAGAAAATTATTGATCTCATTTATTCAAACTTTTAGTTTCTTTAACTTTTTAAAAAATTAATATAAATAAACAAATACGCAGGGTTTGGGTCCACTTTTATTATTTGTTAATTAGTTCCAATATTTGATGTCAATGTTGTTAGTTAACCCAGTGAATTTAAAAATAATTCTTTATATAATTGTAAGTGCTTTTTCAATTGTCTTAGTGCAAAATTGTTTTATTATAAGTATTTTCAATTGTTTTTAGTCCTTGACAATGTGCTCTGAAGGTGTTCGAAATATTGGAAATAATTAATAAATAATTCAAATTGACCTTTTATATATCGTCACCTAAAATGCAAGAAGGCGTAACAACAAGAAATTCAAAATCGACTTACGAGTAAAAAATTACGTTTTTATAAACAAAATTCTAAAAGCCCCCAGTGCAAGCGCTTGAAAAATTTAGAAAGGTTTTGCTTCTCCTGTAAAATCCTTAAAAGTGTTGTTATGCCTTCTTGCATTTTAGGTGACGATATACTTCTATACTTAAGTGATAAATAAGACATTGTTTGTGTCTGTTCGTAGATTTTATACCCCCAAGCGTTCTGGGTAAATGGCATATTAACTTTATCACTCCGTTTGTAACAAATATACATATCTCCCATAAGAAGGCGTGACAACCACATAACAGTATACACACTCTTGATTAGCATCATCTTCTAAGTCAATTTGAAAAAGGATAAAAAACAGATACGTCGTAGGACACACGAGAGAAGCGAAGCTTTTTCGCAGTTTCATAATTCTGATAATTTAATGGGTTTTTTAATAAAAAAAATTTTAAATTAAAAAATTTTAAACACCGTTAACTAAAAAAAGTACACGTTAATATTCCCACCAGTAAATTTTATTACATTACATTATTATTTTATTTAATTACATGTTACATTAATTTTGAATTATTTTTGTTAAATTATAAATTGAAATATATTTTTCAATTATTATGGAATTTTATTTTTGTTAAATTATAAATTTAAATATATTTTTCAATTATTATTATGAAAATTTATTAATGCAATTAATGGTTTTTAATATCTTAAATAGCAAACGTATGTTATATAGATGTAATGTCATCGATATTTCTAAAAAATATTACATCAATACTGCCGTCATAAGGAAGAGTGCGGCATCTACATATTTCAATATTCTGAAATTAACGAATTATAGTAATTTATCAAAAATTCACTGATTAGGGTTTGGATGGTTATAAATATTTGGTTCTACAGGATAGTGAAATCCAGTTTGCTTTCAATATTAATGAAATTTTTTAGATTTTATTAAAAATGCCAAAACTGTGGAACATACACTGTAGTGCTGCTTTTTTTATTGTTTGTTCTATAAATTTAAATAAGTTCAAAAAGCCGTATCTACATCAAATGTACGTTTTATACAGTAAATAGCTTTTTTTATATATTTATGATATTGAAATTATATATTCTTAAAACCATCATATCTTGCACAAGGATATTTAATAAAAAATCGATATTCTATGTTTACAAAATCAATATTTTTTTGTCACAAAAATAAAAAAGTAAAAAGCATTTACTACAAATACAAAGGGAAAACGCAGTATCTGTATGTAGATACTGCTTTTTTATCTCTTTCAATGTAGATAGCGCGTTTTTTTAATGATTCCTTTAATTTGTGTAGATATGACATTTCATGTTAAAATATTAAGCAATTGAGCAAAAACTTCGAAATTTTTCTTTTATTTTCTTAAAGATGGAAGAAAGATGGTTAAGAAAAAGCAATAAAACTGATTTTGATTTTCATGCTAGATGCCGCACTCTTCCTTATGACGGCAGAATAGTTGTCCCTAATCGTGTTGTACAAATATTTGGATCGCTTATCATTCGTAAATTATATGTATTAATCAAAACTGCATTGTTTAAGGCCTAGAATTTTTATGAAATAACCACCTTTCAGTTAAAACACTATCTTCTAGCGAAGCAAAAAAAACTCGTTTCATTTCTATGGTGCATTTCGACAAACTGTCGAACACCAATGAATATTGAAATAATTAAGAAGCAGATAGAACAGATGGCAACCTTGGTAGAGGTGATGGCGGTGATCTATAAATAGCCTACTGCTTTTAAATGTCATATGATTAAGTAGCCAATTTAAACGTTCAATTTGTTCAATATATTGGGGGTTGGAATTAGTTTTAAAGGTTTTCTAAGAGATGGTGTAACTATCAATAGATCGCATCGGGCACACCTGTGACTATATTCATTTCAAAGCACATTGTCTAAGCTTCATTTTTCAGTATGTGTCATTCCACTGAAGTGTAAACAACATATATTTTTTTCTCTGCGAACATGTCGACTTTCGTTCCAACAAAACGCAATTTGCGGGAAGGTTTACTTTTGTGCTTCCATTTGAAGAAAAAAGCGGTTGAAGCACAACGCACGCTTAATGAGGCTTACGGGGACTATGCTCCATCGATTTCTACTTGTGAGTACTGGTTCCGTCGGTTTAAAAGTGGTGATTTTGATACGGAAGACAAAGAGCGTCCGGGCTAGCCGAAAAAGTTTGAAGATGAGGAATTGGAGGCTTTGCTCGATGAAGACCCGTGTCAAACCCTTCAAGAATTGTCAGAATCATTGGGAGTCGACTTATCAACGGTCGGCAAACGCTTGAAGGCCATGGGAATGATTCAAAAGCAAGGAAATTGGGTGCCGTACCAGTTGAAGCCGAGAGACATTGAACGGCGATTTTGCATGTGCGAACAACTGCTTCAACGGCATAAAAGGAAGAGTTTTTTGCATCGTATTGTCACTGGCGATGAAAAGTGGATCCATTACGATAATCCTAAGCGAAAAAAATCGTGGGGACCACCTGGCCATGCATCAACATCGAGGGCCAAGCCGAATATTCATGGCGCCAAGCTTATGCTGTGTATTTGGTGGGATCAGAAGGGTGTCGTGTACTATGAGCTGCTAAAACCTAACGAAACCATCACTGGGGAACGCTACCAACAACAATTGATGCAATTGAGCCGAGCATTAAAGGTTAAACGGCCGGAATATGCCAAAAGACACGACAAAGTGGTTTTTCAACATGACAACTCACGGCCACATGTTGCAAGAACCGTCAAGGAAACGTTGGAGGCGCTGAATTGGGATGTGCTACCCCACCCGCCTTATAGCCCAGACATAGCCCCTTCCGAGTACCACCTATTCAGATCGATGACGCATGGCTTGGCTGAGCAGCGCTTCACTTCTTACGAGGATACCAAAAAATGGGTCGATTCGTGGATTGCCTCAAAAGACGAATCGTTCTTCCGGCGCGGAATCCATATGCTGCCAGAAAGATGGGAAAATGTTGTAGCTAATGATGGACAATACTTTGAATAATATACATTGTACCGTTGTTTCTAAATAAATGCTCAAAAACCGAAAAAAACCTTTAAAATTAATTCCAACCCCCAATAGTTCAGATGAATGAGTTCCAAAATGTGTGAAATAATATACGACTTTAAAACAGTGAGTCGACTCCAGCTTAATCACTCAAAGACTACTGAAGAGGAAATGTAGCTATTTCCGAAACAGACTGTCTAGTCAGCTAAGTGATTGACTCTATACAGAGTTTTTGTTGTTGTTTTTGCTTTCTTAAAAACTTACTTGATCTTAAGCTGGCAATTCAATTCATGTACTAATTTAATATTGTAGATCACAATTTAATTAATTTTTTTTATATTTCAAAACTATAGTCTTTCTGACGTTATTTTCACTTCTACAGCCGTTTTAGTAGGTATCGAGCCAGTGTTTCATCTACATTCATTCTCTTTATACTCATTTATCTCGAAACTACTTTCTTTCGGCATGGTGTTGCAGACGAAAAAAAAATTGTGCCGAATTAGAGAGTATAAATTATATAGAGTTCCCAGTTCGACTTCGAATGCTATTTCACTCAAGTTTCGTTGTACAAGCGTCCGGAGAATAGAAAAACTAAATAAATATAATTATGCTTTGCCTCAGCGTTCGTTTCGACGCTGCCTGTGCTTTTTTATATGTGCACATGAAACAACTGCTAAGGCAAAATCATAATTAGTTTTCTTTTGTTTTTCTATTCTCCGGACGCTTGTAAAACGAAATTTGAGTGAACTTCGAACTGACATATTTATATAATTTATATTCTCTGGCCGAATCATCTAAAATTTAAATATTCTATTCACAACAGTAGTGGCTGAAATTAGAATCAAAGTTTTATTTCAAAAACATCGTATATTTTACACTTAATAACCGGTAGAAAACAAGCTGTTTTAAGAATTTTTATTTCAAAAGCGCGTCATTCTGTCCATTTTTAATATTTTTCTTTCTAGTTCCAGCCATACCTGCACTCATAGTGATTAATATTCTTGGTTTTTATTTTTCAGATAAATAGAAAAGTCAAAATCTACAACACCGCCTATGCCCCTTTGCTTTGAGAGCGTCTGATTGAGCACCATTTTAAACATGATCAACAATTTTTTAAATTAAAAATTTTTTTTTATGAAGAATGAGTGTTACAATATACCTTAAAAGTTTAAATATCGTTGTTCAATATTTTAACTTTTTAAAAAATTCCTAACAATTTCTTAAATTTTCGAGCGCTAGACCACCGGCCTTGCCTTAAGTGCCTGTGAACATTCATGTCTGAATCAGACTGGTTCAAAATTATCAAATTGTAATCAAAGAACTAATATAAAGAATTATCAAAAAATAATCGGTTCAGCGGTTACACAGCTTGTCTGGCTTAAAATTTCGTGAGTCTCCTTTTATATAATAGTATATAGATATACTATATCCCGATATTTTCCTCCAGGAATCTATTTTCGTTTCATATAAAAAACAAAATTAAAATTTTCATTTTGTTTTATTTAACATGAATAAAAAGTTTTTGAAAGATTTATAATTTTCTAAAATCATGATTTAAAATAAGTATTTTTGGGTTATACATTGTTCCAATAATTTTAGTTTTATGATTTTACTAATGAATTTTTCATGACACCACATCTAGCACTACTTTCTTAGCAATGCCTCTTACCTAATGCGCACACACTTTATTGTAAATACACAAGAATGATAGAATACAAAGATTGCGCCGAAGACAAGAAAATGAGTACAACAAAATTGTCGTTTTGCGCATGTACGTCATAATATCAATGCTGTTTTGGAGAGCGATCACTTTGCATACGATTTCTATACAGAAATGAAAATTGCGTACATTTTAGTTTGTATAATTAAAATAAAAGAAGTAAGAAGCAATTTATTGGAACGAAAAGAGGTTAATTTATTAAGTACTCCTTTGCAAACATTATTTTTACTATTATTTTATTACAGCCAGTAAGAAGCTTAGTAAAAAAAAAATTTGTCTGAGAAACCAACTTCAGTGAGCATTATTTTTTGACTTGGATTTTACAAAAATGTTTATTAAGAGCTTAATTGATGTAGTTTAAACGTTCCCAGATATTTTATTTCCATTAATTTACCTGTGAATTGAAAGGACAAATAAATGATAGTTCCAAGTTTTTAAATAATGAAACAAATTTTGTTAAGTTAATATATTTTTGTATTTTTGTTTTCGTTTGTGTGCGTTTTCTACAATTTCTTGGTTTAATTTTTGTATTTATTGCAAACATCAGGTTTCTGAAAAATATTTGTTTGCTACTTTAACCACAATTAGCAGCTGCACACTTCATTTTTTAAATGTTAAGTTAAAAACTCTCAAATATACTTCGATATATACACAATTAAGTAAAACACAACCGATCGCAGTACGTTTCTCAAAGAAATAAAATATTGTGACGTAGTCAACTGAACAGCTGGTTGTCAGACTCCATTAGCAGAAGTAACGGACCTGCGCAAAGCGTAATCTCTTATTCTATCATTCTTGGTAAATACATACGTCAGTTTTTGTTTCAGCTTAAAAATTTTTGTTTTTTTTTTAACTATTCGTCTGCATTTTTACACTCCCGTCTGTTTACCCTGTATTCCACATTATCCGTCTGGCGGTATGTTTGCTTTTGACAGTCCGTTCACTACATGTAATTTTGCAATATAAATCAGAGCACGAAAAAAATCACCTAAAGTCTTATAAGATTTCTGCAAAAAGCGGTTTACTGTGTAAGGTAGATGTTATCAGTGGTTTAGCGGCCATGCCTAAACATAAATAATTCAGAATTGTGTACAGGGGCCTTACTCTGTAATGCGATTCGAAAAGCAAAATGATGACATCTACCTTATGCCGTGGTTATGCTAGCCAAACATGATTGCCGAACATTTTCTGTTGTTATTGTTTCACGTATAAAATGAAGAAATTAACTTTTTCTCATATTCATTTTCTCGCTCTCGGACCGAACATTTTGATTGCTGATTGAAACGCCAAACATGCCGAACTTTCCAGTGTTGGCTGTAGTCATTTTGTATAATAGCATCAAAAAGTAGGTAAAAGTATTAAAAAGTGAAGTTGATTGTGTCTTAAAGTAACCCTTAACATAAACAGCTAGCTAGCATGTCAGATATATGCAAACCATTTTGTTTAAGATATTATAATAAAAATTCAGAGTAAGTAATATCAGTTCGTATATTTTAATTCGTTAATTTTAAGTACAAAAATGCAAATTAGGGTTGTGCTTTTTTGTGTTTTGACATACTATTACATATAATGCAACTGTGCCACCAATCATAGCATAACCACCAAACAAACATTTCAGCGAAGAGAACAAATTAACAAAAATGAACACCGAACATGTTTGGCTAGCATAACCACGGCATTACACAGTAAGCGACAATGTGAGTAGGTATGTACAAGAAAGGAGAGAATAAAAAATGACGCACAAAATTGGAGAAAACACAAATAAATTGAACGACAATCCTCTCTATGCTAAAAACAGAAAGAAAAAAAAAGAGAAAATACCGAAAAGAAGCAAACAAAAGCTAATGACACCACAAATTATTTCCATATTTTTTACAATTTAATGAACAAATTTTTTACCTTTTATCTAGCACTTCAGAGTTAATGTTTAGTAGTTCTTTATTTTATATATAAAACTTTGTTCAGGTTTAAACATAAAGATTAATAGTTTTCACAAACACACTTCACTGCAAAACTTTCTGTTAGAAAACACGATGTTGCTACACAGACGAATAAAGCCAAACTGTTGTTTTGACAATAAAAAATTTTGTGAGTACAAAAAAGATTTCGCTTCCTCTTACAGTTCTACATTAAAATATCATTACCGAAAAATTTTTACAAGCGGGTACTCAATATGGGAGAGTATAAATGTGCATAGCTACCCGACACCGCAATAGAAACAAAGAGAAACACTAAAGCAGAGGAAAATAGAGTTAAAGCTTTACTGTCTGACCAGAATCATGTCGTTGCCGTGTCGGCAGGCAGAGCGCTGACAGAGACAATGCAAACCTTATGGGAGAAAATTGCGGCAGAATACGACAACGAAAACGCCAAGATAGAAATGTTTCTATTTCTATTTTGACTTCGTCGTTTATTTGATAGCTCTCTCAGCTTCTCTCTAAAAATATTGCCATATTTTAACAATATTTGAAGAATCTGTCAACCAATGTAGCGAGTAAACAGTGTTCCTATTTGCTCTGATAATTATAGGAGTAGCCTTCAGTTGAAAATGCAGTAAATTTATATGAAGAGTATTGCAAAAAGTAGTGAAATAAATGGAAGTGGAGTAATTATTAGTTCAATCGGAGTACGATGAGAATACTGAAGCAAGTTCAAGAAAATCAACAATGGCAGATTGAATAAAAGCAAAACGACAAAGCCAACGCTACAATTCTGGGCCAACTCTTAGCGATTCTCTCTCACCGACACGACAACGACATGATTCTGGTCAGACAGTTACTGTCTGACCAGAATCATGTCGTTGCCGTGTCGGCAGGCAGAGCGCTGACAGAGACAATGCAAACCTTATGGGAGAAAATTGCGGCAGAATACGACAACGAAAACGCCAAGATAGAAATGTTTCTATTTCTATTTTGACTTCGTCGTTTATTTGATAGCTCTCTCAGCTTCTCTCTAAAAATATTGCCATATTTTAACAATATTTGAAGAATCTGTCAACCAATGTAGCGAGTAAACAGTGTTCCTATTTGCTCTGATAATGATAGGAGTAGCCTTTAGTTGAAAATGCAGTAAATTTATATGAAGAGTATTGCAAAAAGTAGTGAAATAAATGGAAGTGGAGTAATTATTAGTTCAATCGGAGTACGATGAGAATACTGAAGCAAGTTCAAGAAAATCAACAATGGCAGATTGAATAAAAGCAAAACGACAAAGCCAACGCTACAATTCTGGGCCAACTCTTAGCGATTCTCTCTCACCGACACGACAACGACATGATTCTGGTCAGACAGTTATGCTGCTTGTGTGCAGTGTTGCCGAAGCAAAGTTTTTTGTAACCAGAATGCAAAATAAAAATAGCCAAAATGTAAAACAAATAACCAAAATATTTATTCATCGTATTATAAAAATGAAACAAAAGAAACTTACATACCTATTTGTATTAACTACGAAATCACCTGTAAATAGTCGAAATAAAAGACATATTCGCATCTTCATTCACAAGATACCAGTTTATTGCGGTCATGTATAAATAATTATTTATGAATTATAATTCAATTGTTTTTATTAAAAAACGCTGTTAGAAATGATTATCTGAGGGTAGTTTCGAATTTATTTTGAGCCAAAGCACGTAAACGGCGGAGACGAGGAATACATCGTAAGAAATATTCTACATAATAAAATTTTTGGTTTACCGGCATACCTGTTAATTGAATGCCGGATAAACGAGGTTACACTGTAATTGCAAATATATTCTTATTTTTGCATGCCGATTCTTAACTTCGTTTTTTAAACAAATTTCTCACAATTTACGTGAGTTGAGTTGCCACATGTAAAGTTATTTGGGGTATTCACGATTCAGTGCACTTGCCAGTGCAGTTGAGGACTTGTGCACTTTACAAAAATAAGATACACGTATGTCAAAAATCTGCACAGGTGCTTTTCTACTGTAGCCTCAAACTTGAGGACTTGAGTAGTTGTGCACTTGTGTGCATTGAAAAATTTGACAGCTTTGAAATAGTGATGGATCTGTGCTCACGAAAACCTAACCGCACAAGTCCGCAACTGTACTGGAAAGTGCACTGAATCGTGAATACCCCTATTGTATATCATTGCCGTGTGCATCACAATTGGCATCACTGGTAGGTCGTATTTACATGAAGAGAAAATTCACCCCCGCGAACAAATTTAAAATCATTTAGGTGTATAATAAAAAAATCATTTTCGTCAGAATAAAAAAAAACAGCCGAATAAAAATAATATCCAAACGAAAAATAAAATCGCCAATTAGCCAAAAACTTACAGCAACAAAAAAAAAGCCACTTAACTTATATATATTACGCAAACGCAAATTTTGTCCGGCGTAAGGCTTTTTAAGTACAAATCCAATCTTAATAAATTTAGTATGGTTTGGTAGGTTTAGACCGGGAGCAGTCCGAATGCTTGAAGGTCAAAATCTTGAAACAACAAAAATCTTGAATAAAAAATAATCTTAAAAAAAAATCTGTAAGTTGTTTTTTATTTATTCGACCTTAATTTTTAAATTTTGGGTTGTTCTTCAGGCTCTAGGTCTCGATCCAAACTTTTATAACAAACTTTTTGTTTTGTTTTTTATAAATTGGTTTTTTATTTATATTTTTTCAATATTTCAGACACCTTTGGTGTCCGTCTTCAGGAAAAATCTGCAAAAATTAATTAATACGAAGACATTAACACTTTTTACAACATTTAACAATAAGTAATTAAAACTAAACAATTAATGTGCTCTTACGAATAATAATATTGTCCACTTGTTGTGAATGTCAAGTTATTACTAAATGTTTGTTTTGTTTATGTTTTGTTATTATGTGTCTGTAAATATGTGCGCATTTTTCTGTGTCTGTTTTGTAGTTCATTCGTTTTGTAGCGGGTGTGTTTATTATATGTAGCATTTCGATTGTGTATCGTTTTTTATAATTTGTTTCTTGTTGTAATATTCTTGCATTTTCTATGTTCGGCGAGTGTCCAGTGGTAACACAGTGGGCCGCTAACGCTGTTTTGTTATCAAATGTTTCTTTTCTTGTTTTGTAGTCCGATTTATGTGCGGCTAACCTTGTCCGTAGTTTTGATTTTGTTGTTCCAACATATATTTTCTTACATATGTTGGATCCGTCACCATTGCAGGGTATTTTATAAATTACGTTTGATTTTTCTAATTTGTCTAATTTGGTTTTTGTGTTGGAAAACAATTGTTTTAATGTGTTGTTATTTTTTAGAGCGATATTAAATTTTTCTTTTTCGTATATGTCTGAGTAAATAACTCTATTAGAGAAACCTGGAACGTGAAACATTGTTTTGTATATTTTTGCTGGTTTTTCAACAGCTCCCTCATCGAGTTTATTTCTTACGTTTTTTATTATGTTCATCGCTGTTTTGTAAGGAAAGCTGTTATTTTGTAATATTTTAAGCGTCTTTTTAATGTTGTCCTCATGATATTGTGTGTCACTTATTTTAAATACTCTTTTGACAAAGTTATGCGCTGTGTTCATTGTTATATGTTTTGGGTGGTTCGAGTGAAAGTTAATGATTCGTCCTGAGGCTGTAGGTTTCTGACACCAGTCAATTTTTATTATATTTTGCGTCTTTGTTATCATTGTGTCTAAATATGGTAATTTGTCCTCTTTTTCTAATTCTTGTGTGAATTTTATTTGTCTATGGAACCGGTTTAATGCTTGTAGCGTGTCATCAACTGCATTTTTCTTGATGATGCAAAATAAATCGTCCACATATTTTGTTACCAATTTTGGTTTAACCTCTAAATTTGTAAGTGTTGTGTCGAATAGGACTTCCATAACTATGTCCGCTATAACAGGTGACGCTGGTGATCCCATTGGCATTCCTTTTAGCTGTTCGTAAAATTTGTCCTTATGCTTAAAATATCTATTTTCTTTAATGCAGAAAGTCAATATGTCAAAAAATAATTCATTTGGTATGTCAGTGTAATTTATTTTGTGCCACTTCTGCTTTATTGTGTCTATAGCTGTATTTACTGGAATACTGGGGAACAATGATACCACGTCAAAAGAAATAAGTGTTTCGTCATCGAAAATGTATGAGTTGTTAATCCTTGTTTTAAACTCTACAGCGTCCTTCACATTATATTCTGAGTCCTTTGTTAGATTTTTAAGAATGCTTTTGATGAATTTGCATAGTCCGTATGATGGTGAATTTATTGAGGAGCAAATTGGTCTAAGAGGTGTTCCTTCCTTGTGGATTTTGGGTAGACCGTAAATTCTTGGCCCAGTAGCCGTATTAGTCTGTAATTTATATTTTTCGTTTATTGTTATTACATTTAATTTGAACAGTTTTTCTACAAGTGCGTTGTTCCGTGTTTGTAATCTGGTATTGGGGTCATTTTTTAATTGTTTGTATGTGCACATGTCATGTAAAATATCGTTAATTTTTTTGTCATACTCCAGTTTATCTACTGCTACCGTGGTATTGCCTTTGTCTGCGTTCAATATTAATAAGTTTTTGTTTTTGTTGATAAATTTTCTTGTTTGCTCCACTGTGTTGAGTATGTCTTTCTCTCTCGATGTTAGTGATCTTTTGTTTAAGTAACTGTCCATTGTTGTTATTAATTTCGTTCTCACAATGTCTTGCTTTTCTTTATCCGTGTTCGTGTGTATGATGTCTTCTCCATCTGCAATACATTTAGGCCCCTATTATGTATTACAACTCAACTTAAGTTGACTAGATTCAACTAATTTTTTTTCGTATAACTTATTACATACATTTCAGTTGAACTACGTCGTTTGAAAATTCTTAATAGATGGTAGCAAACTACATGGTTCAATTAAAATATATGCAATACGTTATATGGAAAAAATGTAGTTGAAGCGAGTCAACATCGCATACCATCGCATACATAATACGTACATAATAGGGGCATTAAATAAAGGGAAATGTTGTTTTTCTGTCGGCAGCGCAAAATTTGGTCCTAATGACAATAGCTTTTGAATATTTGTTGGTATTTCTATGCTCGTCTTGTTCACAAACCATTCTTTATTATGTTTCATGAAGTGTTCTTTATCCTGGTTTATCTTGAGTTTCTTAAATTTGTTGATCTGTGTATCCGTTGTTTTTCTTATTAGATTTTCGTGAATTGTTTTTTCGCTGTTCAAAAATAATGTGTAATCATCGTTCTGTAAATTTTGTTTTAATTTCGTTATTGTGTATTTTAATTCCGTTTCGTTTACTTTTAACTTCTCGTGTTTTTGTTTTATAAGTAGGTTGAGAATTTTTTTATGAAAATTTGCTGTGTATTTGTTAAGTAAATTGTCTAATTTTTGTAGTGATGCATTTTGTCTTAATCTGTCGTTTTCATCGAAAATTTGTTTTATGTGTTTGGTGGAATTAGTGATACAGTTTGGAATTAAACCAGTTGCTCTGCACTTAATTAAAAAAGTTACTGATGTTTTAAGTCTTGCTTCTAACTTGTTGGCTTTGTTGTGTTTCTTGATGTTGTTGTTTATCGTTTTGCTGTAATTTTTTCGTAGATTTTTGTAAAGCGTTATCTTGATGCTAATTGCGGCGTGCCCTACGTAATATATGTAAGTTGTTTTTTATTTATTCGACCTTAATTTTTAAATTTTGGGTTGTTCTTCAGGCTCTAGGTCTCGATCCAAACTTTTATAACAAACTTTTTGTTTTGTTTTTTATAAATTGGTTTTTTATTTATATTTTTTCAATATTTCAGACACCTTTGGTGTCCGTCTTCAGGAAAAATCTGCAAAAATTAATTAATACGAAGACATTAACACTTTTTACAACATTTAACAATAAGTAATTAAAACTAAACAATTAATGTGCTCTTACGAATAATAATATTGTCCACTTGTTGTGAATGTCAAGTTATTACTAAATGTTTGTTTTGTTTATGTTTTGTTATTATGTGTCTGTAACTTTTCGAAATTTGGCACTTATTCAAAATTAAATATGACATTTTTTGCAAAACTTGTACATTTCGAAATTTTAACCTTATTCAAAATTTGACAATTTTTCCGAATTTTCGCACTTATTACAAATTTTAAACTTTTTTCGATATGACACTTTTCGAAATTTTAAATTTTTTTAAATAATTGGACAATTTGACATTTATTTAAAAATTTGACAATTTCTGTGACTTGACAATTATTCATTATTTTGATTATTTTCGAAAAATTTAATACTTCTTTCAATATTGGACACTTTTCGAAATAATGTCAAATTTTCAGTTAATAAAAATTTCAGTTCACCCGCACGCGCGAATTAAAGAATACATTCTATGCGTAGGTTTTTCAAGATTTTGAAATTCAAGATTTTTTTTAAGATTTTCGTTTCAAGATTTTGATTTAAAAATTTATTTCAAGATTTTGAAATTCTGTGAAAAGGACCCAACCCGTTAAGACCTGTAGATGTGCAAACTGGACTTTTTATTTCTTAAAAAAATTTATATTTTTTAAGTTATAGCGAGTTAAAGTTTGCATATAATTGTTGCTATGTTTCTTTTTCTCTTCTTAATTTCAGCATATGCCTAAAAATATGTGAGGTATTTATAGCCACCTATCGGCTAATAGCTATGAAACTGTTGCAATGACGAACAATCTTTTATAATTTCACAGCTAAAACTATGAATTTATATACTCAATATCAAAGTGATACTGGAATGATTTCCTACAGTTGAAAAAAGATTTCTAAACTGTTAATCGGAAATTTTTTAATTTTTAAAAATTTACAAAATAATTTAATAATAAATTGAAAACCGGTAATGAAATATTTTTGTTCAAGCATCCTTCAACTGGAAATCAAGAAATATTCTTACTCATGTATATTTAAAATACATTTGGGTAAGAAATTAAATATGCTAACATTATATAGTCGTTGCGCGTGCAATACCGCGTATATTAATTTACCGCGTAATATAATAAATAATTATTTAAGTAAAAAAAAATTTTTTAATATAACACGTTTTTAAAACGAACTAAAAAGTATAAAATAATTTCTCCTGGAGTGGGGCTTTTAGTTCTTCTAAAAACGTGGGGCGTATACTATAGAGAATATCAACCCCTTTTTTAATTGGTACATAGCCGACATTTTGTTTCTAATTAATTTTTTTTTTAAAATTCCTTACTTTGAACTCTAACCAAATTTTTTCTTTTTTTGTTTCAGATAAGCCAAACGAGAGATGTTCTGCACACGGTTTTTCTTATTTTTTTACTGCTTCATTTATGCACGTTAACGCGGAAGTGACGTAAAAATTTTAATACTTACGTAAAACAATAAAAAAATATTTACTCAAATATCTCTAAAAGTTTTTTCACAATCCTTACTTAAAAACTTCTTAAAATTTCGACAAAATTATTTAAAATGTCCATTAATGATATATTATTCATTAAGGTAAGAAAAAAAAGTATAATCAAAATGTACCAAACTCTCAAAATGTATCAAATTCTTTTTTGTACTCAAAAAAAAAAGCCATTTAAAAACTTAACTTCATCAAATCGATCAATACGTTAAAAAATAGCTCTCAATTGTTGCTTATGATGCAAAGGGAAATTCATTCAAAACCATATTATTTAGAGGTGCCTGCAAACACACAAATTTTGAAAGTTGGCTTGAAAAGTAAATTTCACCTTAGCAATAGGGAGATCTGTCAAAATTTGTTTTCTTAAGGCGACTGGAGTGCTTATGTAAAAACAATAAATGTATCAAATTTGAATTGATCAGAAAACATTTACCTGACCTTCAAAGTGACTGAAGTTCGATATGACACATTGCAAAAGAAAAAGATTGTTTTTTCGAAATGTATTAATATTAGCATAATTATTTCTTTCAACTTATTTATATAGGTATATATGTAAAACATATTATGTATATATCAGGGAGGGAAATAACTGGATTTTGTGCCGGTTTTCTGATCTTCTGAATGTAAAAGTTCTGGTCTGATTCAAAATTTCGGATTCTCAAATGCTCTTAATTTCACATGAATTTAAATTTAATTTCACAGAATTGCGAATTAATTTTTAGAAGAATTCTATTTATCGCATACAAATCAATATTACCATGACAATTATGACACCAAAAATACTCGGTCAATGAGGATCATTAAATTGTGTGGGAGATTTTCTTAAAATAGCGCGAATATATTGTTATTTAAAACAATTTATTTAGTTCGACTTGAATCTTATTGCAATAAACAGTTCGAACTCATATTCATTTATTTAATCACCTAAGAAAGTTAAAATAAGCGAAAAAAGCGATCGATAAAAGAATATTTTACAAAACGTATGTTAATTATGTGATATGAAAAACATTTAGTAGCATTTTTTAGAGTTTAATATTTAAGAATCTATTTCATATATAGTAAAGAGTAAAGTATTTTAAAAATCATTCCCGATGCTTTTACCGAGTTTGTGTTGCGAGTTTTAATAAACTCAATTTTGCTCTCCTCCAAGGACCGAAAATAACAGTTATTTTCGAAATTTATATTCAAAAAGTCAGATGGAAAGAATTAGTCTATTCGATATTTGAATATAGCAATGTGATGCTTGTTAGCTAAGGAATAATAATCTTTAAATAAAAAATAAACTGGCCATTTCAGCCCTTGAAGGACTTTGACCTAGCAGCTTCTATTGATCAATTGTGTTGTGCGTGTTATTAAATGTTTGATCACAAATGATCGAGAACTGGACCTACGTGTTTTATGCTGACTCCGAACGGCTTATGTTCTCAAGAAGCTTTACATGACCATTTTTACTTTCTGAGATTGTCTGTAGAGAGGTGACGACCGAACAGAAAAATTAATTCAATTGAAAAAACTTTCTGTCTGATCTGGAATTGAAGCCGGGCTACCGCAGTTCTTTAGCTTAGGGGCCACGCACTCTACCCACTAGGCTACGGCCGCCACTTAATAATAATCTTTGATGATTTTAATTTTTCTGATTTTTTTTAAAAAAGTCAATATATAATCGCTATTTTTCGACCGATTTTATTTCGATCAAAAATAAAAGTTAAAATTTTATTTTTATTATAGAAATATTGAGCATATATATCACATATTGATCAAAAATGTAAATGATTTTTAATTGTTTGATCAAAAATAAAACTTAAAATTTTACTTTTATTTTTTTGATCAATAAATGTTAAAATTTTACCTTTACTTTTTCGATCAATAATAAAAGTTAAAATTTGGCTTCGATCAAAACGACGGAGATAGAGCGTTTTGAGTCTCCGTCTCTCCCCTACGGAGGTAACTCTTTAACTCGATTTTCCCACAAATTGCTTTTTCAAAGTCGATGGACACTTTTACTCGAAATCTACTGTACCGATATTTTTCAAACTCTGCACACACAATAAAATAAATAATAACTGAAACGTTGACTTTGTAGTAAAAAATCGCTGTATTGACTTCTAGGCACTACTAAAAATCCAAAAATTAAAAAAAAATATAAAAACTCGACAGCGTTACCTTCAAATCTTATTAACTTGCTAAAAATTACTGTCACCACCTCATTTCTTCATATTTTTAAATGAAAATTTCACGAAATACTCTTAGAATGTGACTTAATTAAATCCTTTACAAGATTACGCGTTCCGCACTCCCCTTATCTAATGCTATCTTTTTCAAATTGACTGCATGACGTCATTCAGCTCTTCTGCATAACAAAAACTGAAGAACTTGAAAATAAATTATTACAAAAAAAGAAGTAAAAATTAAGTGCGTGGTGAAAAATTGTATAGAAAATAAAGAAAAATAAATACAAAAAAATAAAGAAAATAAAATCGTTGTTGGGCTGCAATACCACGTATGAGTGAGTATATGAAAACTTACTGCGGATACGCGGTATTGCACGCGCAACGACGAAATAAGTTTCTTTTTGTTTCCTAAAAGAAGGAACTATTAAAACAGTTTAACAGTTAAATCAATTAAAATCATTTTGGAAAAAATTTTCCAAGCAATCAATAGAGACAGTTTGCTTATTTCTAAAGGTTACCTAAAAAAACACATTGATCCATATAGTTAAAAAACTATTTTTTCGAGGTGGAATTTTTTTTTTAATTTACGAAAACTAAACTGAGAAATAGTACAAAACTCTTATAAAATAAAGCGTAAATGGAATATTATGAATCAATAAATAATAATAAAATTTAGTAGTAATAAAAAATACCAAAATGGCGGAGTTTGACAGATATGGTCACTAAGAAAGAGAGCACATTCAGCCCTAACACTACCTTGTCTAGCTCTACTATGGTACAACGTTATAAAAAGTTGTTATAAAAAGTTGTTGGTTATTAGCCGATACACATTGACTGCAACAGTCGTCCACCGACATAACGAAAACTTGCCGTCAGAGAGAAATGTTGCAGTATTCTCGACGACTTGATTATAATGAACGCAACAGCGACAATCTGTATTTCATACAAAACATAAACAAACTCTGCTTTGTTCGCTCTTGTCGTCTATCAAATTAAAAATAGATTGAAGTCTGAGGCAGCAACAATTGTGGTCGTGTTCTCTCTTTGTCGTGCCGTCTTCAAAAAATATATCTTCATAAGAAAACATGCGTTCTATTTTTTGACAATTGGCGTTCGTCGCTAGTCGCAGTCAATGTGTATCGGCTATAACACTAAGTGCCAAACTGATAATAGAAATACAGTCAAATCTGGATAAAACGAACCCCCGAAATAGTGAACAGCTTGAAATAGTGTACGTTTTAGTGACATTTCAAAGAATCAGAAGCAAAAATGTAAAAAAATTTTTTTAAGATTAAAGCAAAGTACTCTGTTCAATTTCATGTGAAATTCCACTCAAATCTCCATACAAAAAGTGACAGCTGCGAAACAAGCGAGGAAATTTTCACTACATGCTTGTCAGAGCAGTACTCTGTTCCGCTACGTGAAATTATCGCAACATGTGTCTGACCAACATTTTTTCACGACAATTTAATTGTACTCCCTATTTATTTTGAACTGAAAAGCGAGAGATCATATGAAATCTCCCAACTTATTCTCAGAGAGATTCAGAGAATATGTTGTTAGATTTCATATGATCTCTCTCTTTTCACTTCAAAATAAATAGGCAGTACAATTAAATTTGTCGTGAAAAAATGTTGCTCAGAAACATGTTGCGATAATTTCACTCTGCGGAACAGAGTACTGCTCTGACGAAAATGTTGTGAAAATTTCCACGCTTGTTTCGCAGCTGTCATATTTTGTATAGAGATTTGAGTGGAATTTCACATGAAACTGAACAGAGTACTATGCTTTAGCCAAAACATCCATTAAAAAAAAATTCAATCTCGAAAATGCGAACAATTTGGATACCATGAAGAGGTCCTGCAAAAATTAGTTAACTATATCCATATTCGACTGTAGTCGTTTTTCCTCGTTCTGAGTTCATTTCGATTTTATAACTCAGTGTAGGTCGAAAGATCATAGTGAAAAGGTCGAATTCGACCACTGGTGAACTCTATTATATATAAAAATAATATTGTCTTTCCGAGTTATTAATGATTTATCATTCGTTAAAATCTGTTGAAAAAAGCGAAAGATCAAGCAAAAATAATATAAATGTTAAAAACTTGTTTATTTAAAAAATGTTAAACGTTGAAAAAAAATTTAGTAAGAAAGTTGCAGTAGTTTAAAAAAATATTAAAACCACAAATATCTTAAACACACCTTCACCAGACAGTCTAGTTGAAATATAGATTCTGAAATTATTTTATCGCTCTTCAGGGCAAAAACCATTGCACATAAATCAATGTTATGAAGGATTCTAATTGGCCGTTTCAGCTCTTGGGAGAACATTGACCGAGATTCTTTAAATTAATCGGGTGTAATATACACTGTAAATCGTGTTTATTAAATGTTGAAATACACAAAATAACAGAGAACTGCACGTACAAGTTGCCTACTCCTAGCGGCTAACGTTTATACATATTTCTAGTAGCATAACATGGCATTAATATTGTATTGGATTTGATCCCGAGATCACAATGTTATAAACAAGCTATGAAACAAATAGTAAATGAAAGACTAGCATACAACCTCTTACATCGAAGTTATTTTAAAAGAAGGCATATAATACCGGAAATTTCATGCTAGTTTAAAATAAACTTAATTACATTTTTAACGTCTTTTTTTACCTTTAATCTGTTTATCATGGCTTCTTCAGCGTCCATACTTTGCGACTGTTCATGTATAAGTCTTGAAACAAAAGAAAAAATAATGTATGTTTTATTTCTTGAAGCTTCGGAATTAAGTTTTTCTGTAAGCATTTTAAACCTTTTTGCTAGCATTCTGCTGTAGAATTTCTGGTAAACATCCTTGTCCTCTATGTACTTAAATATGGTAATATTGTTCGTTAGTTTTTGATCTATTTCCGCCTCGCTTGTTTTCGATTTTTTCAACAATGTATCACAATATTTTGCTACAAGTTCGGCACTGCGACATGGTTGCCTATCGCTTGGACGTCGGTTAATTACGCTGGCACATGCTTTGTCCAAAGCACTGAGAAAAAGTGAATCATTCTCAAACACATCCGATATCAGCTCTTGATACTTTTTATGAACTTTAAGCATATTCTCCACAAATTGAATGTGCATGTTTTCGCCCTTTAACGTGGATATAGTTTCGATGCCTTCATTTTTGATATGATCCAAAAATGTCTGAATAAGCAAACTTTTTAAGTGATCGGGTATCGGTTTTAAAACTATGTACATGTTACGAAGATCTCTCCTTTTTTCTTGCGATACCATTTCTTTACATTCTGAATAAAGAAAATCCAGACGATCATTGATGAAACCCTCTTCGCACTGTTTTCGCAGCTTAGGCACTGAACTAGTTAATGGTTGAAAATATTTAATCATATATGAAGTATGCTAACATTCAATAACATACCTTATATGCAAAAATTTCTGTGCTCTCCTATTTTCGTCATCAAGAATTTTTATAACTTCCTCCATATACGCGCTGACGGTGCAACGTTGCAGCAATTTGGATGCCTCGCTGGTGTAATATTCTGCACTGGATACCAATAGTGGCGTTTCAAACAAGTCTTGGTATAATTTTAAGGATCCGTTCTTTTTATAATCTTGTACTTGCACGAAACTCAGTATGACACCATGTATGATTTTTACTCTGTGGGAATCTATGCCTGGACTACCGAGACGGTCTGCTCTGATAGCATCCAGTATATGTTTAACAAGCTCGGAGCTTAATGATTCAATCATATAAATCCTCCATATATCAAGTCCTAAAAGTGGTTAGTTAAAAAAACTCTTTTGATGTAAATGAAAAAGATGACGTGCCTAGTTCTCCTATCTCCATCTGTTCATAGGTTTCAGTGGATATATTTCCATACACGACTTCAGCATCGGAAATTTTTTGTTTTTTTATATGTTGTTGGTTCAAATATCTAAAACAAGAAGATATGGAATACTTCAGTCATTTTTCATACCATTATTTCTGTATCGATAAACAATAACAGTTTAAGCCTGATTTCAAAGTTTCGAGAAATCCTTCTTCAAAGTTTTAAATCGCCATATAATTTATATTTAAGGGTCTTTTGTTTTTCTGTCATATCTTCGGCTAGTGTCATAACTTCGGCTCGTGTCATATGATGATCCAGATTTTGTGTATTTATAGTGCCATATGCGTGGAACACAGCTACATCAATAACTAAGTTCTGTCTTAAGTCGACTTAAGCGATTATTGCTTATTGACACAGATGTATTTAAATGAACTCACGAGTATAAATAGTGTAAGTAAGCTATTCCTTGACTATATTCTGTCCAGGCATCATAGTAACGCTGAAGGAGATCTGGTTTAGCCTGACTACTCCCCGATACTACTGCAGACAAGTCGGCCAATGGCGCCACCTTCGTTGCAAGCATATTCTGGACATGGTTTTCTAAAAACTGTTTAGTTTCATTATATAGTTTATCCGCAAAGGGCTCCGGGTGTGCCACACAAAGCGTATAGACATCGCTGTAAGAGTGCACTGTACACAACAACTTATAGAGTATATATTAAATTCGAGAGTTACGTGAAACTGGTGTTCCATACGTTGCGCTCAACTTTCCCAAGTGTAATCACGGCCTCGGCGGTAGATCTTAAGTTGGGCCAAATTTCATTAAAACTTACAGTTTTAGGTTTCAGCGACATAACGATAATGACTTAAAACATAAATAAACCTGCAAATAAATTAATCTTATAAGTTCAGTTGCAAATTCTTTTCGATCCAAAATTTTTCTCATTGCGACAGTGGAGCTCCTATTGATGGAAAATTATTTAATTGAAAAATTTCTTCCAATGTGTTTTCACAATATTTTGCTCGTCACTCCATTCATTGGTAGTATTATTTAACTTAATAGGATCGTTTTAACACTATGCTTAAGGTTACCTTAAAAAAATATATATTTATTTTTCGTAATAGTTTTTCTTTTTGCAAATTTTTGCATCACTTTTTTGAGGCTATATTTGTGCGTCAGAAACGTCAAAATATGTTATTACACTGTAGATGTGTTTAAGTGATAACTAAGCATTTTGAGTTGTCATGTTCGATTTTTTTAAATTTTTTAACGCTTGCACCAACCTGGTTTGATAATTCGCTAAGTGAATTGTTTGCAGCGCTCTTACCATGTAGTAAAGGAAAATATTCAGTGTCCATTCTAATATTAGGGGTATTCACGATAAAGTGCTATTGCCAGTGCAGTTGAGGACTTGTGCATCTAGGTTTTCGTGAACACACCACACTTTTGATTGAGAAATTTATTGAAGTATATCTTCAAGTAATTTACTAAATATATTTATAAAATAATGGGTATATATTTAAGTCTCAAATGTAGCATCACTATTTTAAAGCTGTCAAATGTTACAATATACACAACTGCTTAAGTCCTCAAGTCATCCTTGGAAAAAGCCTAATAAATTAGGCTTAGAAGTTTTATAGCTATCATTACGAAATTCAATATATAAGCTTTTCAATTGACTCAAAGAAAAAAGTTTTGTTTGCTTTAAAACGAGATACCAATCAGAAAATTGATTTTGCATTTAACTCCCAATCTTACAAAAATTTAATACTTTGCTTGGACAAAAACATACAAGCATACATCAGACTTTCTCACACTGTTGGAAGCATATCTTTACGGTGGCTGCGGATTTTTGAAGAATTTTTTAAAAATACTTATATCGCGTATTATATATCATACGTTGTGATTTATGGGTTAAGAAGTTTTTGAATATGTGCACGAACGTAAAGCCGTTTTTCACTCGGCAATTCTATGAGCAATAATTGCTTTCGCCGCAAGCAATTTGTGGACTACTCAGGTTGAAAGGGAACTTTCGCCTACCCCTCATGCGAGCAAATCGACAAAATTCAGAGTAAAAAGCGGGAAATAGTGTTCAACATTGCTGCTTTAGGGCATGTCACACTAGCGCGGACACGAACAAATTTGTTGTTGTTTTCGCGGGTAAAATAAGAAACTGGAAATTGAGAGAGCTTCTTTTACCCGTGAAAACAACAACAAATTTGTCCGTGTCCGCTACGTGTGACATGCCCCTGTGCAAACCTATTACAGCGCTATTAGAATGACTTAGGGGCGAATGCTGTCGGTATCGGTATATTGTTATTCAATGCTTTCACCCCAAAACATAGTCTATGACAGCAAACGATGATTGCAGTAGAAAGTTGAATAATAATAATGGGATTTTTGTTACAATATATATTTTGGGATCATTCAGAGATTTTATGAATATCTGCACGAGCCCCATTGTTAACATTAACTATATACAAACCGATTGCAGCGCTATTAGAAGGGCGTAGCGGCAAACTTTGCTTTCGCCCTCAAACATAGCCTTTGCCAGCACCGTGGATTAAAAATACGCTTAGTGCAATTGCAGCGTTGCCTGAGCAGGAGACTGCCTAAGTATATTTGTATTGCTGAATCATCTCATCAATCACTTTCGTTTCAATTCTCATTTAATAATGTTAAGTTGTGTTCTTAATATGTGTTTTAATGCATTTGTTTTAGTTGAAAAAACAAATAAAATTTAGCGAAAAAAGTGTGAATAGTCGACATTTTTTGATGGCAAATCTGTGACGTTAATCTGTTCTTCAGTGCCTTTGTTGAAATTTTCGCAAAACCGTTTCTTTCTGCTTTGTAAAAAAAAATATTTTCGAACTGTGTTTTCTACAATTTTTATTGCTTGTTGCTGCAGGTGTGTCGGCCAAGAAGCCCAACATTCTGGTGGTGTTGACAGATGACCAGGATGTGGCACTTCACGGCATGTTTCCGATGAGGCAAGTGCAGCTTCTCCTAGGCGACCATGGCGCGACCTTCGCGAATGCAGTAAGTACAGAAAGCGAAAAGAAAAATTTTTCATTCTCATCTTCATGGTCTTCCGTAGTTTACAAGCTCACCACTATGCTGTCTTTCGCGTGCTACATTACTGTCTGGCCAGTATGCCCACAATCATGGCACGACCAACAACTCGCTAAGTGGCGCTGCAATGGTCCTTTCTGGCAACGCCAGGTGGAACCCAATGTTTTGCCTGTGCTGCTGCAACAGGGCGGCTACCACACCTTCTTTGCCGGCAAGAAGGTACTGGTATTGGTTCAAGAATCTGTATTAAATATAAAATATTGTATTAAAGTTTTTGTTTAAAATTATTTTTAAATAAATGTTTTTAATTTTAAAATTTTTACAATAAAAGAATATTTAAAAACATTGTTTTAAAAACAAAAATTATTTCTTTAAATTTAACTTAAAAAACATTTATGCTTTTCTTAAATTAAATTGTTTCTAGCTGTATTTTATTTGAGTTCAACACATATTTGCTTCAGTGTATGTATTATTCCTAAATTTTGAAAAAATTCCGTTTTTATGCATTCAAACTTTTGGCTATATCTCGAAAAATAGAGATTTTCTTAGTACAACGAATTTGTATAAAAAGTTGTTGGTTTATAAAAATAACGGTAAACGAAAGCTTTTGCGAAAAAATATTGTAAGGGTAAAAAACAAATAAAAAATGTCCTTTATTATGATATCAAAGTTATTGCGATATCTCGAAAACTATAGATTTTATCAGTACAAAGCATTTTCTTAAGCCTCAGAATGAGAAAAAACCGATTGATATTTAAAGTTTTGTCTTAGCAAGCAAACATTGCTAATTTTTAATCGCCATTCTTAAATCGATTTTCAACAATTTTTTTTATCTGAAAGTGTTCGATTAAGTGAATTTGTAGAAATGACAAAAGATTTACCATTGCCTCACCATGGCAATAGAATATTTTATACTGTTTTCAAAAAATTTCTAAAATATTAAATTTTTGCTAAAAAATAGGGTAAAAGTTGCTTTAGTTGTAAATTTTTTGAAATTTCTATTTTCTCTACTCTTTCATATTCATTTATAAGGTCATAAGGACAATAAATAATTTCAGTGTAATAATAAAAATAAATAAAAAATAAATAAAAATAATTGTAAAAACAAAAATAATAAAAAAGTAGCTAAAAAGTATTAATTGGTAAAGTGTAATAATTTAAATTGAATAATAAATTAATTTAAATTTGTCAAAATAAAATACGAGCTAAATAAATGTAAATAAAAATCAGGAAAATATCTGCATCTAAAACAAAGATCATTTTGGCAAGTGCAAACAATGACCTTGCTTCATTTCATTCATTTTTTTCCTATCTCCCAAATCTAGCAAGAACAAAAACAAATACTGCGATCGCTTTGAAACTCTATAGGGCTGTTCACATTTCAAACCGCTCATCAAATCGTTTGTCAAATACAATAGAACAACGTGGGAATTCCATGAAAATTTCACGTTGTTCTATTGTATTTGACAAGGGCTGTTCACATTTCAAATCGCTCATCAAATCGTTTGTCAAATACAATAGAACAACGTGAAATTTTCATTGAATTCCCACGTTGTTCTATTGGATTTGACAAACGATTTGATGAGCGGTTTGAAATGTGAACAGCCCTAAACGATTTGATGAGCGATTTGAAATGTGAACAGCCCTTATTAGGGGTGTTCACATTTCAAACCGCTCATCAAATCGTTTGTCAAATACAATAGAACAACATGAAATTTCCATGGAATTCCCACGTTGTTCTATTGGATTTGACAAACGATTTGATGAGCGGTTTGAAATGTGAACAGCCCTATTAGGAAGAAAAAAAACAACAACTTAAACAAAACAAACCTATTCCTTGCTCCCTTTGTCACATGCAATTTTCTTTGCTAGCATAAGAGCGGATGAAAGAAATCCGAGTTTCAAAATAAGCTGAAACTTGCTTCATGTTTTCTGTTTGCCTAGTATCAAGATGTTGAAATCAGGCATAAGACTTTCCTCAGAGCCCAAACAAAGCAAACAAACAAAAAATATGAAAAATATGGAAACTTCCAAATTTATTTTATTTCAGCTACATCTACAATTCAATTGAATTTCATTCATATAATTTTAAATGAAGAAAAAAGAAGCGGTAACATTTCTTTCTCGCTTTATCAAACGCTTTTATAGCCCAAACAGAATAGGCATAGCCAACACGTAGCGAGCTGTCGAAAAAGTAGCCAACGAAATGTTGTGCACAGAATAGAATTTGTGTTGATAACGCAGATAGAGCTTTATGCTTACAATATTTTGTTATATTTTAAAAAATTAATAGATACAGCCTTTTGCATATCATAATTTGTTTGCTTTTTTACTAATTTGGACTAAAATGTTTTAGTTAATTTTAAGTTTTCTAATTTGAACTATGTATTTTGACATTACGCTACCGTTGGCTGCGGAAAAAGTTAAAAGTTTGTCAACATTTTTGTGTCGGCTGCGTTCGCTACGTGTTGGCTATTTTTATTATGTTCATTTCATAGGGTTGCAAGGCAACCAACTTCTATGTTGACATTTCTTCTGTTGGCTGCGTGTTGGCTATGCTTATTCTGTTTGGGCTATTAGGCGATTGCACTGTTGCGTGTTCTTCTTTCACACGCTCCTTTGTCTACATATCGTCACTCAGAGGTAGCGTCAACAGGGCTGTTCACATTTCAAATCGCTCATCAAATCGTTTGTCAAATACAATAGAACAACGTGAAATTTTCATGGAATTCCCACGTTGTTCTATTGGATTTGACAAACGATTTGATGAGCGGTTTGAAATGTGAACAGCCCTAACAGAGCAACGAGTTAAAGCTAGCAGAGCTAGATTTCATTGCCAAAAGTTCCACCTGATACTCAGGAACTATACTTAAGTTCCAAATGTGAGGTGGATTGTTTTGAGACCTCTGGTTATTATTACTCTGTGCAAAGAGATAAATTAGTTAGGAATTGGTCCAGGTTCAGATAAGGGCTGTTCACATTTCAAATCGCTCATCAAATCGTTTGTCAAATACAATAGAACAACGTGAAATTTTCATGAAATTCCCACGTTGTTCTATTGGATTTGACAAACGATTTGATGAGCGGTTTGAAATGTGAACACCCCTATAGTCGCTATTTTCCACTCAGTTTCAAGTGACATAGCAAAAGTTGTCCCAAAATGAAAGTGCTGCTCCCAACTTTGCTGTCCCAGTTTTGGTGTTCCGTTCTGGGACCAGCTAAATCTAAAACTTTGGCCGTGTGCAAAAGCGAGCTAGAAATACCTTTATTTTGTTTTAGATGTGTTGTCTTGTTTCTTACCATTAGAATCGAGCGCCAGGCTGCTGAAAAGCAATATAAATATCAACTTCAAGTAAAAAACGACCAACAATTTCTAATTTGAACCATAGTTCTCTCGTGCGGCGTATCCGACATTTTACCCACTCGTCTATCGTGGTTGTTAAGAATTAATCGCTTATTTTGCATCAATAAAACTGAAAGTAATCTTCCAGGAGCCCGGGTTCGAGACCCAACTCAGACAAAAAAAAATTTTTTTTTTAAATCTACATTTTCTTACAAACTGTTCTGTGTATTTAAAATTTTTTTGTAATTTTTTTATAAATTTTCTTCATACAATATTTTCCATATAAATATTTTCATATAATATAATATGTAATGTGTTAGTTTTCGGGAGCCCGGGTTCGAGATCCAACTCGGACAAAAAAATTTATGTTTTTGTTGTTTTTTTTTAAATCTAAATTTTTTTACAAACTGTTCTGTGTATTTGAAATTTTTTTTGGAATTTTTTTTGTAAATTTTTTCATATAAAATAATATGAAAAAATCAGAACCCTCAAAAGGTAGGCCTTACAGAAGTACTCATAAATGCAGTGATCATGGAAGGTGTATTGACGCCAATAATAGCAGTGTAGCATGCCTTCTTTTGCAGAGCACTCGCTAAAATGCCACTGGGAAATAGATTCGTTCTTTTTTAAGTCGTTTTGCTTATTTCTTTCTATTAAGATTGTATTATAATCGATCTCAAGGCTTTAATAATTCCTTTTTGCTAAATTTGGTAAAATGGAAGAATTATGAATGAAATTAAGCAAACCACATTTCATTCAATTTACCAATACAGATATTTGTCTGTAATTTCAATGCATGTCAAAAAATGATAAGCGTTGCTTTAGTGTGGATTTTTTAATCTTTCAATTTTCAGCATGCAAATGCTTTGCACTTTTGCTAATGTATTTTTGTAACATCTACCTTCAACAACAGCTCAACTTAATCTTAATCGATTCTTTTGACATCTAGAAGTAATTTATAGTTTGACAAGTGAAAAAGCAGACAAACGATTTAGCTCAAAGTTTGCTAGAATCTCCTTTTGTAAAGGCCAGACTATTTATAATTTGCTTTTTAAAATGTTATAGGGCAATATTCTGAAACGAAATGTTAAACGAGATAATAGTTTTTCTTATATGCATGATTAAACTAAAAGTGGTGCTAGGATAAAGTCAATTGAAAGTATACAATACTGCTATTTGTTAGGGCTCCACAGCTTGATGCCTATCACCGCGTTGGCGCAAGCTGTTTTTCCAAAGCAGTAATATATGCAATATAAAATACAGATTATATCAACATATGCAGTCTTGAGAAAAAATTTCAATGCTTTACCAAAATTAAGAGCTGTTTGTGCAATTATTCAAGTTAATTTGTCCTGATTTCCTCAAATTTTTTGCTTTTTCTGGTATTTATATTTTCTTAAAATGAAATCGATGTTCTTCTTCGCTATGGAACAGCAAAATATAATCGCGAAAAATACAAGCGAACGCAATAGGGGTGTTCACATTTCAAACCGCTCATCAAATCGTTTGTCAAATACAATAGAACAACATGAAATTTCCATGGAATTCCCACGTTGTTCTATTGGATTTGACAAACGATTTGATGAGCGGTTTGAAATGTGAACAGCCCTAATAAGGGGTGTTCACATTTCAAACCGCTCATCAAATCGTTTGTCAAATACAATAGAACAACGTGAAATTTTCATGGAATTCCCACGTTGTTCTATTGGATTTGACAAACGATTTGATGAGCGGTTTGAAATGTGAACAGCCCTATAGATTATCAAGTCTAGTACAAGTAGAAGTACTGCTTTCGTGGATAGGGCTGTTCACATTTCAAACCGCTCATCAAATCGTTTGTCAAATCCAATAGAACAACGTGGGAATTCCATGAAAATTTCACGTTGTTCTATTGTATTTGACAAACGATTTGATGAGCGGTTTGAAATGTGAACACCCCTTATTAGGGCTGTTCACATTTCAAACCGCTCATCAAATCGTTTGTCAAATCCAATAGAACAACGTGGGAATTCCATGGAAATTTCACGTTGTTCTATTGTATTTGACAAACGATTTGATGAGCGATTTGAAATGTGAACAGCCCTGATGATAAGAGCAAAAGAGACAGCTCCCAGCCAGACACCTAACAGCAAAATATGCCATATATATGGCACAGACATATGGCTTTGTACGTGAGGTTCATATAAAATTCTCCATACAATGTACGTTAGGATTGTTACAACATACGCACAACGCTGTGCAGATTATATGGACAAATTCCCATCTGTGTGATCTGGCATCTCTGTCTGCCACACATGTTTTAGCCATAAAAAAAGGTTTAGCTGAACTGCTCACACCAATAGCAAATTCAGCTGTGCATTCTTCTCCCCCCATGCCATTGTCATGACCATCCCCTTCCCAAGAGATTGAAACTCTGACATTTTATTTCCAAATAACAAAAGCCAATTTGTAAATTAATTTCTTTTATTTTTTAAATAAACAATTTACCTTTAGATTATGGCGTAGAAATTAATGTATCATCCATCACACACAATTTTTATACAATACATGTTTTTATATAAATTTCAAAATGCCACCAGCGACAGCAGCAGTTGCTTGAAAATGTTTATAGTTGAAATCCAGTTTTATGTTGATTATCCAGGTAACCGCAAATGTTTCCCGGGAATCTGCTTGGTGTTCTGAAAATAAGAATTTGTTAATTTGATTTAAGTTATATTATTTGTATTCTTCCTAAATAATTGGAAGTAAGTGTTATTGTAAGTTTTGTACAACTGTTTTTAAAAAATTGAGAAAAAGTGTTATTAAAATATTATGAAAACAGTTTTTAAAATATTGGAAGCAAGTATTATTGTAAGCCTTTTACAACTGTTTTTATGAAATTGGAAAGCAGCGCTATCGTAATGTTACTAAAAAGTGTTTTTAATTCTTTGAAAACAATTACTTTTGTAACCTCTTAATAATGATTTTTTAATAGAGAAACTTCTGCTTCAATAAAACTTCTAACTAAAAGAAAATGTTTTTACAAGGTTATATAAGATTATATTATTTATTTACAAGATAAAATGAGTTCATTTTTTAGTTTACTGCTTTAGAAAACAATTCTATTAGCTTTTAAAGATAATATTTCAAGAATAGCGATAGCTTAAATGTTTTTTTGTGGATTTGAATATAGATTTTGACTTAAATCGAAATCTGTTTTTATCATGTGGTTTAAAAGTTATAGGGGTCCAAAGTTAGGAAAATTTACTTACAAATTTTCAGTTTTTCAAAAAAGTAAGCATTATGGGCATTAAAAAAAAGGAAATGCGATTATCTATTCAACTTGGTACAAACCATAAAAATCCCAGCATAACTCCTGAAGATGTAACTCTTTTTGGACTTAGAAAAAATATTTGACATACAGAGTTTTTTGGTTATATTACCATAACGTTTTTGTGAAAATAACGGCAAACATAATTCCGCATAGATTTTAAAGTTATGCATGGATTTTTATTGTTTACACATCGTTAAAAATACAATTTATTTTCATACCCATACTGCTTATTTAAAAGGAAAAATCACAAATTTTCCGACCAATTCTTCCAAATTTAGGCCCCTATAACTGCTAAGACAATAGCGAGCGGCATGCAATTTTTTAAAAAACTTAAAAGGAGAGTTTTCGATATTTTTGAATTTTTTTCAAATATTTCAATTAAGTACTATGGTAACATCTTTTTTATTTATATTTTGCTTGTACTCAGCGCGCTGTTTTTGCCTGTTCTTCGCAAATTGGAAGAAACTTTTTGTATTCCTTATGAACTCTTCTTCATTTTTGCCTAAAGAAGTCGTAGCATCTGTAAAGTAATATATACATAATTTTTATAAATGCAAAATAATGTATTTTAACTATCTTACTTCTTACGGCCAAAGCACTGCTTAAATTTCGTATACTCCTTTTTTCTTCAGTGCCTTTCCAACACATTTTTTCACCTAGTTGATCTGTAATTATTTTCCTCCAGCAGTTTTTTACAAAGTTATTGTTATTTGAAACGGTTTGAAGTTCCTTTTGCTGAAATTTATAAATAAAAGAGACAACTGAGAATCACGATATTTTTGTTATTTTAATATAACTACTTTTCTTTATTATTAGTGCTGTATAAAAAGAAGATATGATGATGTCGATATCAGCGACATCACAGTCTTATCCACGATGCAACCAACTGTACAATCGCTTGTTGCATACCAGTCGGTACAATACAATAAAGGTAGTCACAACCAAGATTCATTTATAAGGTTGTGGCACTTGAGACAAATGCACTCTTTTTCCCGCTTTTGCTCGAGCTGTCACTGTTCTTTTCCTTGTTCTAAGCATTCATTTCCTTGATTTATTTTCATCCATTCTGACAGTTCGACCGAGCTCGCTCTCAAGTGCCACAACCTTATAAATGAGCCTTGGTCACAGCTCAGTGCACTTGCGATTGCAGTTAAGGACTTGTGCAGTTAGGCTTTCGTGAACCCACCACTATAACTTTTTCAAAGCTGTCAAAATTTTCAGTGTGCACAACTACTCAAGTGCATTTTTTTACGTACTTGTTGCCCAGAACTCATTCACGACTACACGACTTTACGACTGGAAATATCATACAATTGTTTCATTCACGCATACACAAACCCTTATATTTGCGCTGTTGTCGCTCGTCAAATTAGAAATACTTCTATACCGTCGACAGCAACATTCTCATGTCGCTGCTACATTTTCATCAAATTCACCTCCATAACAATAGCATGTAAATATAATTTGACAGTTGTCGTTGCCGTCGTGAATGTGTTCAGTACATGTATGTGTTTTGTTTTTATAAAGTGTACAAGTCCTCAACTTCACCAACAAATAGCCACCGGTATTAATACATCCGTTGTATAGTGTAGAAGTCCCTCAGGAACTTTATACTTACAAAAGAGCTAAATGCATCCCTGTCCTCTTGAAGCAACTTTTCCAATGCATTGAATTGTTCCATATTGTTAAAGGGCTTAGCTGGCATAATTTTGCGTATTGGGCAATCTCGCTTTTTCAATTGTTGAACTTCACTTCGTAAAGATTGTATTTCAGCAGTTAACCGGTTTATAACTGGCTCGAGCGCTTTCACAACTTGTACTGAAATAGCTGAAATAAAGATTTCATTAATAATTATTCACATATAGGCTGTATTTCTTTATTCATTCCAGATGTTCGGAATGACTGTTTTTGTTTCTTTATTCAGTTTTGGTTATCCGGAATATTCTTTTTGTATATCTTTATTCTTACGGAATATTCCGAACGCGTTCTTTTTATACTATCAGCTAAGGTAGAATAAAAAGAATATTCCTTGTATGTGAGGTTAAATTCGATTGTTTGAAGTAAAACTTCGTTAAATGAAAATGGAAAAAATTTTTACATTAAATGTTTTAGATTGCTTTGTTGCATTTTTATTTTTTAAATTTTATCTGGTGTATTTGTTGTCTTTAATTAAATACGAAAAATATTTTTCTGGTTTTAATAAAAACAAAATGTTCTTTCTTTTCCAATACTGTTTCTTTATTCATTCTGTTCTGGATAAACAACAATCTATTCTATTCGTTCTCTTCTTTATCCGGATTGAATAAAGGAATACACCCATATATATAAAATCGTATTCGTACCTGAAGTTGTAACATCATCTATACGTAAATTAATGCCTCTTCTTTGTAATCCTAAAACTTGTGGCTCGCTTTTTGGTGTTTGGTTTGAGGAAGTCGTCGACGATGCAAATAATTGCGAGAAATCGTTATTGCTCATTGTGGATTAGTGGAATAAATGCTGTTGAATTATTTTTATAATTAAGTGCGACAATTTTTGAAATACTCGTAGTATGAATGGAATGTTTGTATATTATTTCAGAGCAAGCTAAGTTAGTGGTGTAAAACATATTGAGTAAAGATGATTTAAGTGGGTAAATAAACATATCTGTCAAATTGTTAACTTTATAGCCACTAATTGTAATTTCTTGAGCTATGGCAGAAATAGACGCAACTTTAAAAACTGCGTTTCCAACAGCATAGAAGTTATCGGGAGATGAAGTTGACAGATGAAATTTTTCAGTTTTAATAAAGGAATGCGAATCATTTTTAAACTGCCCCAATTTGGGATATGTATCGTTTTGGAAATCTGGGATATTATTGCTTTGCTCTACCAATCGATTATACAACTGTGCACCAATATGATTTTTTTTTTAATGAGTTTTTTCAACTTGCCCAACTTATTTTCGAATTTGAATGCACTGAATGTCTCAAGTGATCCATGTTCCATTGTGTCTTCAGCAAGGTGAAGAAGGCAGTGAAAATTATATGACAACAATGAACCATCATACAGCTCTTCCGTTTTCTTCAAGAAATCTTTTAATAATTCGGCTGCACATATATTATTACATCTACAAGTTTTTGAATCTAGCAAAATCCGTACTGCCAGACTAAGTTGTAAGAAATGCGTGTACCGACTTTCACTCAAAACTCCTCGTAAAATAACAGGGCCCGTATATAAAAGAAATTGTCGAAATTCCGTTGCTTTATATCTATCGAATTCCTTTAAATCTCTTGGCTTTCTGCAAAATTCTCGACATATTTGCCCTTTTAATTCTAAAAGACCTTCATTCAGCATAACAATGTTTTTATTACTAAGAGAAAACTCTTTCTGTTTAGTTTTAAGCCAAGAAGTCATAAGAGTTTTAACAACACCTAGACAAATGACGTGCATGTAGTCAAATGGAAAAGTTTTTAAAATATTTATTGGCAACATTTCTATAGCAATAGGATTCTTTACGTTGTGATGTTCTTCATCTGTACGCGCTCTAAAATCTAAATCAGTGCGAGGACAATTTTCTTCATACGGGAAAAGCATTCGATGACTTTGGTATTTACCTTTTTGTTTGCATTTGTGGCAGCAATAGTAGCCAGTGTGACCTTTAATTCCTAAGACGAATGACCTGGCAGGTGCATCACATATAAATGCTCGACAAGTTATTTTGTATGTTTTGTTTTTAAAGACAAAGTCGTTGTCTAAAATTTTTCCAAATTCTGTAACAAAATGTGACAAAAATTCATTTATGTTATTTGGTTTGCTGGTACCGCTGTAAATTCCCACAGTGTGTACAGATTCAGTACCATTAACATTAACAAGTATTGGCCACACTTGCTGTAGTGAACTTTTTGCAACCGGTAGTCCATCTATATTTATATTCAAATTAATTTCATTTGACTTGAAATTATTTGTCATAAAAAAGTCGGTCAGGCAATCTTTTAGACCATAATGAATATATTCACCACTTTCCATTTGAATAATTTTTACATCCCTAGGTGTTCCTTTCAAAGTTCTTGCGTCTTTTGGTAAATCTGGGATTACACCTTTAAGTATTTCCAGGAGGTCGTTCAGAGCAACGTGGGTTATAGTATGCTTAACAGCCCATGTTGCCAATTTTTTCCTAACATCGCAATGCGGAAGTTCATCGCACGACGACGTGTCTTCCGTGGAGCTGGAACAAGACACATCCATATTGCTCACTTCAACATTTTCGCTGTTCACATCACTTGCCAATAAATTAATTTTATGATGATTATCCTTATTCAACAGTAAATCCACAACTTCCTTGCTCTGATTCCGTACTTTTTTGCTAAATTTATATGGCATGTTTTTGTATAAATCTTAAATAAAAACCTACGTACTCAATTTAGGAATTTATAAAACTTTATAATTTATTCACTGATAAATTAAACAAATAAAACTTTCACTGAAGACAAGCCACCGACATTAAAATTACTAGTGATGTTACTTCGTTTTTTATTGCAATTGTAATTTTCAATTATTGGGAATTCCCTTATAATGTGGAAGCTGTGAAACAATTACATTTGAAAGCATTTTCCAATCATGATTTGAAAACGTTTGTAAATTAAACTTCAAGTAAGCTTACTACAAATAGTATTATAACAAGCTTACTTATATCATGATTCGATACCATTTTACAACACAACTTGTAAATTTATTACGTAGACAAGTGTTTTCAAAGCATGTTTGTAAAAGGCTTTCATTTTTCCATTGTAGGTAAGCTTAATCCAAACATTATTACACAATGGTTGATTGGGAAAGTGTGGTATTTTCTATATTGGTGTTGGTTCACACAAATACAGAAACAATCACAAAGGGCCGTATTCGGTTGTATCGTAAAAGAAGGCCCAAACTGTTAAAGTTTGTTCTTATGCATTAAAATTTTAGAAACATTTCAAGAATAACAACTCTAATTATTTAAAAAATTTTTGATCGCTCGCAATTGGCTTAGAAGTTATAGGCATCCAATGTTGGAAAAAGTGGACTAAAAATTTAGCTGATATTGTAAGTTTTCCAACAAAACTAAACTTTATGGATATCAAAAGAGAGATAATACAAGTATCTATTCAACAAGATATCAAACATAAAAATACATGCATTTAAGATACAACCCTTTTTTACTTAAAATCGCGAGGTTTTTTCAAATTTAATAAAAAAAAAAAAATGTATCAAAAGGAGGCCTTCGGATGCTGCTTAGGGTTTACAAACCTCAGTAAGTACCACACAGTCTTCTCTGTCTACAGCAGTTCTGAATGTAGTTATCTTTTTAATAATTCTCTTTTTAATGTATTGCTTTCGTAAAAGAGAAACCACTAGTCTTTCAGACAAATTCTAATTATAAAAAAATTATGTCTTAATGAATTCTTATGGAATTCTAAATTTGACACCTCGTTGAATAGATACGCACATTACCTTTGTTTTAATACCCATAAAGCTTAGTTTTGTTGAAAAACTAGAAAAACTGCAAGATTTTTAGGTAATTTTTCTGTATTTGAAGGACTATAAATTCTAAACTTCAACTTTAATTACAAATTAAATTAGGCTAATTTTTTAAAATCCTTATTTTTTTGGGTGTTTCTGCCTAGTTGTTGTGTAAAAATCAGAAAAATCAGAAAAAACAAGAGCGCCCCAAACATGTATTCAACTGCGAAAAAAGACTGCGCCCCTGAAGCAGTGTTTGTGTTTTGACAGATGTGGTTTGATCAAACTGGCGCAAAATCAACGGGGTCAAATTTGCATTTTTAAACCATTTTTAATAAGAAATATATACATTTCTAACACAAATAAGTTAAAAAAATATCCTTAGAAACTAAATAAAGCACTTTTGTTAAAAGAATTTAAACCGTATGGACATATTTACCTGTGAACGAATGCGCATTGTTTTTAAGTTTTCGGGAACTATTACAATTCTCAACCGCACATCTCATATTGCATTTGTTTTAGTGGTTTTTTTTCTTTAATTTTGTGAAAAATGCTTAAAATTAAATTATTTTCAACTATTTTGCTGAGGAGTCTTCCAATCAGATGCCAGGGTTCTCAAAAATGTCAAAAAACACACTCTTTCTCGCTCGCACAATTTACGAATGGTGCGACAGTTCACGTACAGTGTATGTGTAAGCAACACCATTTCCTTATATTTTACTTCTTTGTACTTGGTAGAATCATGGTAGAAGAATACAGGTATATCCACCAGGGGCCCTATTGAGCCTGTTCTCACGCGCCTTACGTTAGGCGGAGCATCGGATTAATTTTGACGTCTACAGGTAAGGTGGGAAGTGGGAAGGTGACAAGTTACGTGAGGCAGCATTTTCAAAAATTTTAAAAATTTTGCGATTCATTTTGACGTCTGTTACTTTGAAGTTTCATTGTGCCTCATTTTCCTCGTGGTTCTCTTATGTTTTAGCGCAAATAAATTTTGTTTTGCATTGGTTGGGTTTTCTGTTTGCGTTGCTGTTTAATTTAACACTTACAAAGTAATGAATTCTCCGAAATTTAACACCACATTTATGGACTGTTCTCGGAATGCAAAATAAGGCGGGCTTAAAAAAATCGGTAGTAAGAACACCTGACAGATGCATAGTGTCAAAATAACGCCAATACTCTGCCTTTTTTAAGGCGAGTGAGAACAGGGTCATTCTCAACTGTGAGTTTGAAAGTTGAGTCGACTTAAAAGCAGTGAGTTTTGTGACAGCCCGTGTACACTTTAAAACTCACAGTTACAGAATAGAGCCCCAGATGAGAGCATATAGGGCTGTTCACATTTCAAACCGCTCATCAAATCATTTGTCAAATCGTTTGACCACAAAAGTGTTCAGACTCATCAAATTTTTCATCAAATTTCATTTTATCTTGAACACCGAAGTAAGCACATTGCGATGACGGAAAATTTTTAATACCACTTGTTATTAAAATCGTATTGGAAGAAGATGAAATTATTTTATAAATTATTATAAATTATTTGCAACAGTTATTTATTATTATTTTGCTATTATTTTTTTCCGCTCCCTCTTTTGCCGCGATGTGCTCAAGTTGAAAACTTTTTTGAACTGATAAAATCGTACTACACAATTTGACGAGTGTTCACACTCGTCAAATCATTCGTCAAATCAGCAGAAAAATCAAAAAATTTTGATTTTCATCAACTGATTTGACCAACGATTTGATGAGTGTTCACACTCGTCAAATCGCCATCAAATCGCCATCAAATCCATACAAATTCTGTTGGTCAAATCATTTGTCAAATCAGTTGATGATCGATTTGATGAGCTGTTTGAAATGTGAACAGCCCTTATGCAGACATGGCAGTATGCAGTCAGCGCTGCATATATCTCTACCCTTCTACCATGGGTAGAATAAAAGAAGATAGCTGCGTGGCGGAGAACAGAGTGATAGCTAGGACACATTAGGGGTGTTCACATTTCAAACCGCTCGTCAAATCGTTTGTCAAATACAATAGAACAACGTGAAATTTTCATGGAATTCCCACGTTGTTCTATTGGATTTGACAAACGATTTGATGAGCGGTTTGAAATGTGAACACTCCTATTGACGACGGATGCAACATTTGCCCCGTTCACACTCATCAAATCGTTTGTCAAATCCAATAGAACAACATTGGAATTCCATGGAAATTTCACGTTGTTCTATTGCATTTTAGAAAGTGTCAACAGTCTGGAAATATACTATTGTTTCATTCACGCATACTCAAACTATTATATTTGCACTGTTGTCGAACTTCTGAAAAAGTTTAAACTGATATTAAAGTTTCGCACTGTTGTCGCACATCAAATAAGAAACAATTCTATACCGACCTCCATAAGAAAAAACATGTACAAAATTTTACATTCTTCTCTACGCCCCCTTTTACCAAACACAAATCAATTAAAATGCTTTATTTCAGACGGTTTGTTCGGATAAGACTTAAATTCATATCAAATGAAAGGTAATTAAACCACCTTTGTAACGATATATAGCTTATAGGGGCACAATTAAGACTTTTGTCATAAACATTTTTCAAAAGTAGTGAAATTGGCGCTCATGGTAGTAATAATACTATTTTTCAAAACAAAAATTCTCAAAATCTGTGCGTTACTATTTTTTGTTAAGCATATCAAATGAAAGGTAATTAAACCACCTTTGTAACGATATATAGCTTATAGGGGCACAATTAAGACTTTTGTCACAAACATTTTTCAAAATTTGTGAAACTGGCGCTCATGATACTAATTTTCAAATCAAAAATTCTCAAAATCTGTGCGTTACGATTTTTTGTTAAGCATATCAAATGAAAGGTAATTAAACCACCTGTTCGAGCGAAAAATAAATTAATACGAGAGTAAAGGTTCGTTAATGTTTGTAGTTCAACTGGTTTATTTCAACTAACTTAAACTTGTACATTTCAATATGCGTATAGAGAAAAATTAAAAGCAAAGGCAAAATAAGTAAAATTGTGATGTTACATTTAGTGAGAGTATTGAGTAATATGATTCGAAATTAGTGATTATTTCTTCAAAATACATTATTTGTTACAATAGTTATTAGAAGTAAAAAATATAAACAACCATAGGTGATAATCTGGAGATGATCGCACCCAACATACTGCCCCCGTTGAAAGCCACAGCTTTCAAACCTCTTCTGGATTAGGTAATGGTGCAACCTTGTGGATTGGGCGACGTAATGACCCCCTTTGCGTTTGTAGATCGATTACACGAATTCGTCCATCTGGTCCAGGGAAAGTTTGAGTGACACGTGCAAGAAGCCATTGTTGTGGTGGTGTGTTATCCTCGTGAACTATCACAACTTGACCGATATTAATGTTGTTTTCAGCTTTAAACCATTTAGAGCGTTGCTGGAGACTCAGTATATAATCGCGTGACCATAGCTCCCAGAATTGCTGCTTAAGATACGTAACTTGCTGCCATCGGCTTAGGTACGAAGCTTTGTTAATGTCAAATTTTTCGTCGGGTATCGATTGAAGTGATGTACCAATTAAGAGATGTGCGGGTGTGAGAGCTTCGCCATCGTTTGGATCATTGGACAACGTTGTTATAGGCCGAGAATTTAAAATAGCTTCTATTTCGACAAGAACTGTTTGAAGTTCTTCGTAAGTAAGATTGGCATAGGCGACATTTTTTATTAATAAAGTTTTTGCCGATTTCACTGCGGCCTCCCACAAACCACCGAAGTGGGGAGCCCGAGGGGGTATGAAGCTGAACTCAAAGCCAAATTTGCTGCCAAAATTTAACATCTCGTCAATAGAATTTTGGTTGAGAAAACGTTTTCGAAGTTCCTTGAGCTTGTTTTGAGCGCCAACAAAATTTGTAGCATTATCGCAATAAATTCGCTGCGGTATTCCACGTCTTCCAATGAACCTTTTCAGACTCAAAATAAATGTATTAGTAGATAAGTCAGAAACAAGTTCAATATGAACTGCCTTTGATGCAAAACATACGAATACGGCTGCGTAGGTTTTATATGGAGGTCGTCCACGAATTCTATATGACGTTAAAAATGGCCCGCAAAAGTCTACACCACTTATCAAAAATGGTCGCTGTGATCTTAAGCGATCAGCTGGTAAATTTCCCATTATTTGCGCAATGAGCTTTGGCTTGTAATGAAAGCAATGAACACAATTACGCACGATTTTTCGAACGACTTGCCTTGCGTTTACTACCCAAACCTTTTGACGAAGCAGGCCTACTAGCGCCTTCGGTCCAGCGTGAAGATGAGTTCGATGTAGAAAATCAACGTAAAGCGACGTGATGCGATGATCTTTGGGCAATAGCAGTGGGAATTTTGCATCGAATGGAATTGGAGCATTGGCCAAGCGTCCGCCAACTCTTATTAGTTCAACACGCTTGCCATCAATTTCTATTTCATGAATAAATGGCGAAAGTTTCTGCAACAACGGTTTTATGGGCTTGTTGGTCTTCAGGCAGTCAATTTCGTCTTCAAGACGATCTCGTTGTACTTCCGCAATTATTCTTAAAAAAGAATTCTCTAATTCTGTGTATGGTAAGTGTATAATATCTTCTGCTCTCTGGTTTTTTCTAGCAGGAACCTTGTTAAAAAATCGAAAAATGTATGATACGATGCGAAGCACCTGATGAAATGACGAATGTCGATCAATAACGTTGTTGATAGTTGATCCAGCAGCAACCGTAGAGCTACATTTAAAAACAACGGCCTTTCGACATTCAAGTGTTACTCGTTCAATGTTGTTGTCGCTGCTGTCGTCCGTTGGCCATTCGGCTGGCGTTTTCGACAGAAATTCTGGCCCAGAAAACCACATTGTGTCTGGCAAGGACATGGCACTGCAACCACGGGAAACGATATCCGCTGGATTATTTTTTGTTGGTACATGCTTCCATATAATGTCATGAGATTTTTCTTGCAATTCTGAAACACGGTTGGCGACAAAACAATTGAGAGTGGAAGAATGCATCTTTAGCCATTGCAAGACAATTTTAGAATCGGTCCAAAAGTAAATATTAATTATATATTGGGTCAATTTATGTTTGACCTTGTGCCACGTTTTGCTGAGCAGCAGGGCAGCACATAATTCAAGCCTAGGCAGAGACTGTGCCTTAATGGGCGCAATTTTGGACTTTGCAATAAGTAATGTCGTTTTTGTGCAACTATCAGCGATTACTCGTACATAGATACAGCAGCCGTAGGCTCGCTGTGACGCGTCTGCGAAGCCATGAATTTCACTGACGATATCCTTTGATGTTAAGACATATCGTGGTACATTAATATTGTTGATATGCATTAGGTCTTTTTTAATTTGAAGCCACAGATCCAGTATCTTAGTAGGTAGAGGTTCGTCCCAGCCTATGTTCTGGATCCACATTTCTTGGAGCAGGATTTTACAACGAACCGTGATTGGACTTAACAACCCCAATATATCGAAAATGCTTGCCACTATCGATAAAACTGAACGTTTGGTGGCAATCGAGTTGTTCGACACATCGAATTGAAAGCAGAATTTGTCTTGTTGTGTTTTCCAGGACATACCCAATGTCTTTGTTATATTTTCAGATGTTTTTATTTGCATTTCAGATTCCGAATTTCTCAATATTTGTGAATTATTAGAATTCCATTTCGCAAGTTGTAAACCGCATGATGCCAATATTGCAGAAACTTCGTCCTTTTTCTGCTCTAACTCTTCTAAGTTGTCTGCTCCCGTCAAAATGTCGTCTACATACAGATCTTGGCGTAAAACGCTTGCGCCAACAGGAAACACATCATCGTACTTGTCTGCAATATAAAATAAACTGCGAATAGCGAGAAATGGCGCAGAAGATAAGCCATACGTGACCGTATTAAGTTGAAAAACTTGTAGCTCTTCATTGGAGTCTCTTCGCCAAAGAATGAGTTGATATCTACGATCGCGGTCGTCAACTATGAACTGGCGATACATTTTTGAAATGTCTGCAGTTAATGCAAATCTGTGCAGACGAAATGATAAAAGAGTGGTTACTAAATCTTGTTGTATTGTAGGGCCAACCATTAATATATCGTTCAACGACCGATTCGAAGTAGTACGTGCGGAAGCGTCGAATACGACACGTAGCTTTGTGGTTTCACTTTGAGGTTTGAGAACGCAATGGTGCGGTATAAAATAGTGAACACCGTTGATTTTATTTGTCATTAAAGTCATGTGACCTAAGCGCTCATATTCATCCATAAATTCGATGTACATTTTCTTCAGCACTTGATTGCGTTGCAATCGACGCTCGAGATAAATAAATCTTTTTCGAGCTATTTCGAATGATTCACCAAGTGTATCTGGACTTTCTTTGAATGGGAACCGCACTTGTATGCGGCCATCGTTGAGACGAGCAACATTCTCAACAAAATGCTGTTCACATCGAATTTCCTCCTCTGAAAGTTCGGTTGGTCGTGGTTGGAAGTCTTCAATTTCCCAAAACCGTTGTAATAGTATGTCAAGGTTATCTGATTGGGCAGCACCTACTGTAACATTGCAAGTAACTCTTCGAGGGTTGACATGGCTACATATTTTTCCGCCTACTATCCATCCGAACACCGTGTTAACCAGACATGGTAGGCCTTCTCCTAATGAAATTTTTCCATTGAGTAAGAGATCAAAAAATACCTCCGTGCTTATGAGCACGTCAACTTTGTGTGGTTTGTTAAAAAAAGGATCTGCTAAATCGATATCGTGCGGAATTGCCCAACTTGAAACGTTTAATTGTTCGCTTGGCTGCAACGCAGATATGTTTTCTGTGACGACGAAATTAGAAGACCATTCGAATGTGCTCACACGAGATCTCACTGTGGCTGTGACGAAATGTTTAAATTCGGTGCGAATGTCGGCAATACCGAAGACTTCTTGGTTGTTATGGTGAAATTGTAATCTTAATCGTTTCGCTGTCTCCTCAGTAATAAAATTGATTTCGAAGCAAGAGTCTAGTAGGGCTCGCACCGGTTGATAAATACCAAATATGTCTTTTATTAAAATCAAAGCAGTCGGTATAATCGCACTTTTGTACGAACGCGTGACGAGCGACACTGCAGCTGCTTGTGTTGTCGCCTGCTTCACTTCAGAAGAGGGAGGTAAATTGACGGATGTTGCTAGTTGAGCTTGATTCGAGACGGAATACATGTGCAAGATGGTGTGGTGGGATTGATGGCATACACGGCAACGAGAGTGCGACTGGCACTTGGACACAGTGTGTCCTTTGCGCAAACAATTAATACACAGCCCATGTCGCTTGGCGAAATCAAAACGTTCAGATACGGATAATGACAAGAAATATGAACAAGTACCAAGCAGATGATCGGTACTGTCACATTGCACACAAGATGCCTTCGAATTGAAAAAAGTATGTGACCGCCCTTTCGAAAAGGTTTTTACCTTAGTTTCAAGCTGCTTTTCTTGAACATCAACCCTTTTTACGCGACTTTCTAACAGCTGACATCTTCGGCTTAATATATTATAACAACATTCCCAATCTGGTAAGGAGGTAAACTCTTGCTTTTCATCATATGAAGCTTTCGAATCTATATCCACCTTCGACAGTACGATGTGAATAATAATTGCATTCATTACCTCCTTTTCTGACCCTAGCGATAATAGTGAGCCACGCAATGCAGACACTGTATCAATTATGTGTCGAAGTGACACTGCATCGTTCTTTTTCATTTTTTCAATTTCGAAAACTGCGTTGATATGATCAAGAAAAATTAGAACTTTATTATCAAAGCGCACCTTTAATTGAGCCAGCGCCTTTGAATAGTTATCCTCAGTCACTTGAAAAGGCTCAACGACAGCCAGCGCCTGATCATGCAAACAACCTTTCAAGTATTCGAATTTATCAACAACAGACAGAGAGGTATCATTATGTAAAAAACTTGTAAATGCGGCAATGAATCGATTGTAATCAGCATAACGTCCACTGAATTTTGGTAACTTTAAGTGAGGAAGACGATGCGTGTGAGAGAAGCTTGAATTCGACGATATATTGTGCACAAAACTTTGGTCAGCCATGCTAGAACGGCGCTTGGCACTCAATAATGACATCAATTTTGCTTTAGCATTTATAAACAAATCCTCAATTTCACCTCTTTTATCATCGTTCGGTTCTAATTTTTCAATTTTACTTTGAATATGACAGATTTGAGTAAAATACGATTCTAAAATTTGAAGACGACATTCTAAAATGGTACCATCTTCTTGCTCACCTTGTTTTTCTACTTTCGATTTGATGCTATTAATATTTCTCTTCACGATCGAACGCTGTTGTTTAAGAGACGACACGCTTGTACCGTTATCATCATCGTTCGGCAATTGTAAAAAATAGTTAAGAGATGGTCAATCTGTGGGGGATGGCGGAAGCAGCAAAATTAAGTGTCGCGAGATTATAAGAACACCACAGTGATAAAGCGTATGGGATTACAAAATTAACACGATGAGCAGAAATGTCCGATTGCCTATGATGAGAGATTTCCCTAGCAACAATGTAGCGCAGTGCTTTAATAAACTTGAAATGCAAGTTTAATACAATTTGTAACTGTAACAACAGTTAGATACAAAAACAAATAAACCTTTACAAAAATTAAGTGCAACTTGCTTTGCGAGTTGAATACTTGTTGATGTCTGTTTACTTGGGATTGTTAAAAAGTTTGTCTTATGAAATTCCAAGATTTTATATTAACTTATATAAATGATAAGTTAACATCAAGTTTGCGGACAGTGGCTTGAGTCGGTGGTTCGACGGGCGAAGACGGCGGCAGAGATGACAGTTTTAACGACGCTTCGACAAATGATGAGTATTAGGCCTTTGGTGCCTCGACGATAGCGGGGAATGGTAATCTTACCAGTAATAGCGTCGAAAAACTGCAAATCTGGGGAGCAGTAACTATGGTCACGATGAATTCTTCTTGCAAATTTCGACGAAAAAGTGATTGTTGCAGTCGTGATGATTATATTACCTCGCGATTATTTCCAATTATTTTTTTTCTTAAAGGTGACTCTACCACGGACCGTCCTGTCACGGTCGCCAAATGTTCGAGCGAAAAATAAATTAATACGAGAGTAAAGGTTCGTTAATGTTTGTAGTTCAACTGGTTTATTTCAACTAACTTAAACTTGTACATTTCAATATGCGTATAGAGAAAAATTAAAAGCAAAGGCAAAATAAGTAAAATTGTGATGTTACATTTAGTGAGAGTATTGAGTAATATGATTCGAAATTAGTGATTATTTCTTCAAAATACATTATTCGTTACAATAGTTATTAGATGTAAAAAATATAAACAACCATAGGTGATAATCTGGAGATGATCGCACCCAACACCACCTTTGTAACGATATATAGCTTATAGGGGCACAATTAAGACTTTTGTCATAAACATTTTTCAAAAGTAGTGAAATTGGCGCTCATGGTAGTAATAATACTATTTTTCAAATCAAAAATTCTCAAAATCTGTGCGTTACTATTTTTTGTTAAGCATATCAAATGAAAGGTAATTAAACCACCTTTGTAACGATATATAGCTTATAGGGGCACAATTAAGACTTTTGTCATAAACATTTTCGTTAGTAATACTATTTTTCAAATCAAAAATTCTCAAAATCTGTGCGTTACGATTTTTTGTTAAGCATATCAAATGAAAGGTAATTAAACCACCTTTGTAACGATATATAGCTTATAGGGGCACAATTAAGACTTTTGTCATAAACATTTTCGTTAGTAATACTATTTTTCAAATCAAAAATTCTCAAAATCTGTGCGTTACGATTTTTTGTTAAGCATATCAAATGAAAGGTAATTAAACCACCTTTGTAACGATATATAGCTTATAGGGGCACAATTAAGACTTTTGTCATAAACATTTTTCAAAAGTAGTGAAATTGGCGCTCATGGTAGTAATAATACTATTTTTCAAATCAAAAATTCTCAAAATCTGTGCGTTACGATTTTTTGTTAAGCATATCAAATGAAAGGTAATTAAACCACCTTTGTAACGATATATAGCTTATAGGGGCACAATTAAGACTTTTGTCATAAACATTTTTCAAAAGTAGTGAAATTGGCGCTCATGGCAGTAATAATACTATTTTTCAAATCAAAAATTCTCAAAATCTGTGCGTTACGATTTTTTGTTAAGCATATCAAATGAAAGGTAATTAAACCACCTTTGTAACGATATATAGCTTATAGGGGCACAATTAAGACTTTTGTCATAAACATTTTTCAAAAGTAGTGAAATTGGCGCTCATGGTAGTAATAATACTATTTTTCAAATCAAAAATTCTCAAAATCTGTGCGTTACTATTTTTTGTTAAGCATGTCAAATGAAAGGTAATTAAACCACCTTTGTAACGATATATAGCTTATAGGGGCACAATTAAGACTTTTGTCATAAACATTTTCGTTAGTAATACTATTTTTCAAATCAAAAATTCTCAAAATCTGTGCGTTACGATTTTTTGTTAAGCATATCAAATGAAAGGTAATTAAACCACCTTTGTAACGATATATAGCTTATAGGGGCACAATTAAGACTTTTGTCACAAACATTTTTCAAAAGTTGTGAAACTGGCGCTCATGATACTAATTTTCAAATCAAAAATTCTCAAAATCTGTGCGTTACGATTTTTTGTTAAGCATATCAAATGAAAGGTAATTAAACCACCTTTGTAACGATATATAGCTTATAGGGGCACAATTAAGACTTTTGTCATAAACATTTTTCAAAAGTAGTGAAATTGGCGCTCATGGTAGTAATAATACTATTTTTCAAATCAAAAATTCTCAAAATCTGTGCGTTACGATTTTTTGTTAAGCATATCAAATGAAAGGTAATTAAACCACCTTTGTAACGATATATAGCTTATAGGGGCACAATTAAGACTTTTGTCATAAACATTTTTCAAAAGTAGTGAAATTGGCGCTCATGGCAGTAATAATACTATTTTTCAAATCAAAAATTCTCAAAATCTGTGCGTTACGATTTTTTGTTAAGCATATCAAATGAAAGGTAATTAAACCACCTTTGTAACGATATATAGCTTATATGGGCACAATCAAGACTTTTGTCATAAAAATTTTTCAAAAGTAGTGAAATTGGCGCTCATGGTAGTAATAATACTATTTTTCAAATCAAAAATTCTCAAAATCTGTGCGTTACGATTTTTTGTTAAGCATATCAAATGAAAGGTAATTAAACCACCTTTGTAACGATATATAGCTTATAGGGGCACAATTAAGACTTTTGTCATAAACATTTTTCAAAAGTAGTGAAATTGGCGCTCATGGTAGTTATAATACTATTTTTCAAACCAAAAATTCTCAAAATCTGTGCGTTACGATTTTTTGTTAAGCATATTAAATGAAAGGTAATTAAAACACCTTTGTAACGATATATAGTTTATAGGGGCACAATTAAGACTTTTGTCACAAACATTTTTCAAAAGTTGTGAAACTGGCGCTCATGATACTAATTTTCAAATCAAAAATTCTCAAAATCTGTGAGTTACGATTTTTTGTTAAGCATATCAAATGAAAGGTAATTAAACCACCTTTGTAACGATATATAGCTTATAGGGGCACAATTAAGACTTTTGTCACAAACATTTTTCAAAAGTTGTGAAACTGGCGCTCATGATACTAATTTTCAAATCAAAAATTCTCAAAATCTGTGCGTTACGATTTTTTGTTAAGCATATCAAATGAAAGGTAATTAAACCACCTTTGTAACGATATATAGCTTATAGGGGCACAATTAAGACTTTTGTCATAAACATTTTTCAAAAGTAGTGAAATTGGCGCTCATGGTAGTAATAATACTATTTTTCAAATCAAAAATTCTCAAAATCTGTGCGTTACGATTTTTTGTTAAGCATATCAAATGAAAGGTAATTAAACCACCTTTGTAACGATATATAGCTTATAGGGGCACAATTAAGACTTTTGTCATAAACATTTTTCAAAAGTAGTGAAATTGGCGCTCATGGCAGTAATAATACTATTTTTCAAATCAAAAATTCTCAAAATCTGTGCGTTACGATTTTTTGTTAAGCATATCAAATGAAAGGTAATTAAACCACCTTTGTAACGATATATAGCTTATAGGGGCACAATTAAGACTTTTGTCATAAACATTTTTCAAAAGTAGTGAAATTGGCGCTCATGGTAGTAATAATACTATTTTTCAAATCAAAAATTCTCAAAATCTGTGCGTTACTATTTTTTGTTAAGCATGTCAAATGAAAGGTAATTAAACCACCTTTGTAACGATATATAGCTTATAGGGGCACAATTAAGACTTTTGTCATAAACATTTTCGTTAGTAATACTATTTTTCAAATCAAAAATTCTCAAAATCTGTGCGTTACGATTTTTTGTTAAGCATATCAAATGAAAGGTAATTAAACCACCTTTGTAACGATATATAGCTTATATGGGCACAATCAAGACTTTTGTCATAAAAATTTTTCAAAAGTAGTGAAATTGGCGCTCATGGTAGTAATAATACTATTTTTCAAATCAAAAATTCTCAAAATCTGTGCGTTACGATTTTTTGTTAAGCATATCAAATGAAAGGTAATTAAACCACCTTTGTAACGATATATAGCTTATAGGGGCACAATTAAGACTTTTGTCACAAACATTTTTCAAAAGTTGTGAAACTGGCGCTCATGATACTAATTTTCAAATCAAAAATTCTCAAAATCTGTGCGTTACGATTTTTTGTTAAGCATATCAAATGAAAGGTAATTAAACCACCTTTGTAACGATATATAGCTTATAGGGGCACAATTAAGACTTTTGTCATAAACATTTTTCAAAAGTAGTGAAATTGGCGCTCATGGTAGTAATAATACTATTTTTCAAATCAAAAATTCTCAAAATCTGTGCGTTACGATTTTTTGTTAAGCATATCAAATGAAAGGTAATTAAACCACCTTTGTAACGATATATAGCTTATAGGGGCACAATTAAGACTTTTGTCACAAACATTTTTCAAAAGTAGTGAAATTGGCGCTCATGGTAGTAATAATACTATTTTTCAAATCAAAAATTCTCAAAATCTGTGCCTTACGATTTTTTGTTAAGCATATCAAATTAAAGGTAATTAAACCACCTTTGTAACGATATATAGCTTATAGGGGCACAATTAAGACTTTTGTCACAAACATTTTTCAAAAATAGTGAAATTGGCGCTCATGGTAGTAATAATACTATTTTTCAAATCAAAAATTCTCAAAATCTGTGCGTTACGATTTTTTGTTAAGCATATCAAATGAAAGGTAATTAAACCACCTTTGTAACGATATATAGCTTATAGGGGCACAATTAAGACTTTTGTCATAAACATTTTTCAAAAGTAGTGAAATTGGCGCTCATGGTAGTAATAATACTATTTTTCAAATCAAAAATTCTCAAAATCTGTGCGTTACGATTTTTTGTTAAGCATATCAAATGAAAGGTAATTAAACCACCTTTGTAACGATATATAGCTTATAGGGGCACAATTAAGACTTTTGTCACAAACATTTTTCAAAAGTTGTGAAACTGGCGCTCATGACACTAATTTTCAAATCAAAAATTCTCAAAATCTGTGCGTTACGATTTTTTGTTAAGCATATCAAATGAAAGGTAATTAAACCACCTTTGTAACAATATATAGCTTATAGGGGCACAATCAAGACTTTTGTCATAAACATTTTTCAAAAGTAGTGAAATTGGCGCTCATGGTAGTAATAATACTATTTTTCAAATCAAAAATTCTCAAAATCTGTGCGTTACGATTTTTTGTTAAGCATATCAAATGAAAGGTAATTAAACCACCTTTGTAACGATATATAGCTTATAGGGGCACAATTAAGACTTTTGTCATAAACATTTTTCAAAAGTAGTGAAATTGGCGCTCATGGTAGTAATAATACTATTTTTCAAATCAAAAATTCTCAAAATCTGTGCGTTACGATTTTTTGTTAAGCATATCAAATGAAAGGTAATTAAACCACCTTTGTAACGATATATAGCTTATAGGGGCACAATTAAGACTTTTGTCACAAACATTTTTCAAAAGTTGTGAAACTGGCGCTCATGATACTAATTTTCAAATCAAAAATTCTCAAAATCTGTGCGTTACGATTTTTTGTTAAGCATATCAAATGAAAGGTAATTAAACCACCTTTGTAACGATATATAGCTTATAGGGGCACAATTAAGACTTTTGTCATAAACATTTTTCAAAAGTAGTGAAATTGGCGCTCATGGTAGTAATAATACTATTTTTCAAATCAAAAATTCTCAAAATCTGTGCGTTACGATTTTTTGTTAAGCATATCAAATGAAAGGTAATTAAACCACCTTTGTAACGATATATAGCTTATAGGGGCACAATTAAGACTTTTGTCACAAACATTTTTCAAAAGTTGTGAAACTGGCGCTCATGATACTAATTTTCAAATCAAAAATTCTCAAAATCTGTGCGTTACGATTTTTTGTTAAGCATATCAAATGAAAGGTAATTAAACCACCTTTGTAACGATATATAGCTTATAGGGGCACAATTAAGACTTTTGTCATAAACATTTTCGTTAGTAATACTATTTTTCAAATCAAAAATTCTCAAAATCTGTGCGTTACGATTTTTTGTTAAGCATATCAAATGAAAGGTAATTAAATCACCTTTGTAACGATATATAGCTTATAGGGGCACAATTAAGACTTTTGTCACAAACATTTTTCAAAAGTTGTGAAACTGGCGCTCATGATACTAATTTTCAAATCAAAAATTCTCAAAATCTGTGCGTTACGATTTTTTGTTAAGCATATCAAATGAAAGGTAATTAAACCACCTTTGTAAAGATATATAGCTTATAGGGGCACAATTAAGACTTTTGTCATAAACATTTTTCAAAAGTAGTGAAATTGGCGCTCATGGTAGTAATAATACTATTTTTCAAATCAAAAATTCTCAAAATCTGTGCGTTACGATTTTTTGTTAAGCATATCAAATGAAAGGTAATTAAATCACCTTTGTAACGATATATAGCTTATAGGGGCACAATTAAGACTTTTGTCACAAACATTTTTCAAAAGTTGTGAAACTGGCGCTCATGATACTAATTTTCAAATCAAAAATTCTCAAAATCTGTGCGTTACGATTTTTTGTTAAGCATATCAAATGAAAAGTAATTAAACCACCTTTGTAACGATATATAGCTTATAGGGGCACAATTAAGACTTTTGTCATAAACATTTTTCAAAAGTAGTGAAATTGGCGCTCATGGTAGTAATAATACTATTTTTCAAATCAAAAATTCTCAAAATCTGTGCGTTATAATTTTTTGTTTAGCATATCACATGAAAGGTAATTAAACCACCTTGCAAAGATATATAGCTTATAGGGGCACAATTAAGACTTTTGTCATAAACATTTTTCAAAAGTAGTGAAATTGGCGCTCATGGTAGTAATAATACTATTTTTCAAATCAAAAATTCTCAAAACCAGACCAAAAAAGTCCATAGAGCAAACGGCATTTGGACAAAGGAGTATCCCTTCTTTAGGACGAGGACCTGGTGCTCATTTTAATGCATGAATCGTCCTTATCTGATATGTAGTTTTTATTTTAGAAAATAAATAAAAAAAATAAAAATTGACAAAAAAGGGCACATGAAATTAACATGAAATCTAATTTTTAAAATTATTTTAAGGATACAGTTTTGTGGGCAGTAGTTTAAGGAACATTTTGATGCATAAATCGTCCTTTTATGATGTATGGTTTAGAAGTTATGGCTAAAAAATCAAAAAAATCGCAAAAAACCACGTCAAAAACTATGATTCATGTAAAAAATTTTAACTAAGATTCTTGAAAAAAAATCAAATTCCAGAATTGGTGTATGTATGTATTAGAAACAATTTGGTGTATAAATCGTCCTTGTAGGATGTATGGTTTGGGAGTTATGACGGAAAAAGCACATGTTTTTGGCCAGCTTCCACTCCAAAAAGTGTTCTACAACTCCTAAACTACAAGAGATAGAGCAAACGGCATTTGGACAAAGGAGTATTCCTTCTTAAGGACGAGGACCTGGTGCCCATTTTAATGCATGAATCGTCCTTATCTGATATGTAGTTTTTATTTTAGAAAATAAATAAAAAAAATAAAAATTGACAAAAAAGGGCACATGAAATTAACATGAAATCTAATTTTTAAAATTATTTTAAGGATACAGTCTTGTGGACAGTAGCTTAAGGAACATTTTGATGCATAAATCGTCCTTTTATGATGTATGGTTTAGAAGTTATGGCTAAAAAATCAAAAAAATCGCAAAAAACCACGTCAAAAACTATGATTCATGTAAAAAATTTTAACTAAGATTCTTGAAAAAAAATCAAATTCCAGAAAACTTTTTTCTGAATATGCAGTCTTGTGTATATATTTCTCAAGTATTAGAAACAATTTGGTGTATAAATCGTCCTTGTAGGATGTATGGTTTGGGAGTTATGACGGAAAAAGCACATGTTTTTGGCCAGCTTCCACTCCAAAAAGTGTTCTACAACTCCTAAACTACAAGAGATAGAGCAAACGGCATTTGGACAAAAAAATAACCCTACTTAAGGACGAGGACCTGGTGCTCATTTTAATGCATGAATCGTCCTTATCTGATATGTAGTTTTTATTTTAGAAAATAAATAAAAAAAATAAAAATTGACAAAAAAGGGCACATGAAATTAACATGAAATCTAATTTTTAAAATTATTTTAAGGATACAGTCTTGTGGGCAGTAGTTTAAGGAACATTTTGATGCATAAATCGTCCTTTTATGATGTATGGTTTAGAAGTTATGGCTAAAAAATCAAAAAAATCGCAAAAAACCACGTCAAAAACTATGATTCATGTAAAAAATTTTAACTAAGATTCTTGAAAAAAAATCAAATTCCAGAATTGGTGTATGTATGTATTAGAAACAATTTGGTGTATAAATCGTCCTTGTAGGATGTATGGTTTGGGAGTTATGACGGAAAAAGCACATGTTTTTGGCCAGCTTCCACTCCAAAAAGTGTTCTACAACTCCTAAACTACAAGAGATAGAGCAAACGGCATTTGGACAAAGGAGTATCCCTTCTTAAGGACGAGGACCTGGTGCTCATTTTAATGCATGAATCGTCCTTATCTGATATGTAGTTTTTATTTTAGAAAATAAATAAAAAAAATAAAAATTGACAAAAAAGGGCACATGAAATTAACATGAAATCTAATTTTTAAAATTATTTTAAGGATACAGTCTTGTGGGCAGTAGCTTAAGGAACATTTTGATGCATAAATCGTCCTTTTATGATGTATGGTTTAGAAGTTATGGCTAAAAAATCAAAAAAATCGCAAAAAACCACGTCAAAAACTATGATTCATGTAAAAAATTTTAACTAAGATTCTTGAAAAAAAATCAAAATCCAGAAAAGTTTTTTCTGAATATGCAGTCTTGTGTATATATTTCTCAAGTATTAGAAACAATTTGGTGTATAAATCGTCCTTGTAGGATGTATGGTTTGGGAGTTATGACGGAAAAAGCACATGTTTTTGGCCAGCTTCCACTCCAAAAAGTGTTCTACAACTCCTAAACTACAAGAGATAGAGCAAACGGCATTTGGACAAAGAAATAACCCTACTTAAGGACGAGGACCTGGTGCTCATTTTAATGCATGAATCGTCCTTATCTGATATGTAGTTTTTATTTTAGAAAATAAATAAAAAAAATAAAAATTGACAAAAAAGGGCACATGAAATTAACATGAAATCTAATTTTTAAAATTATTTTAAGGATACAGTCTTGTGGGCAGTAGCTTAAGGAACATTTTGATGCATAAATCGTCCTTTTATGATGTATGGTTTAGAAGTTATGGCTAAAAAATCAAAAAAATCGCACAAAACCACGTCAAAAACTATGATTCATGTAAAAAATTTTAACTAAGATTCTTGAAAAAAAATCAAATTCCAGAAAACTTTTTTCTGAATATGCAGTCTTGTTTATATATTTCTCAAGTATTAGAAACAATTTGGTGTATAAATCGTCCTTGTAGGATGTATGGTTTGGGAGTTATGACGGAAAAAGCACATGTTTTTGGCCAGCTTCCACTCCAAAAAGTGTTCTACAACTCCTAAACTACAAGAGATAGAGCAAACGGCATTTGGACAAAGGAGTATCCATTCTTAAGGACGAGGACCTGGTGCTCATTTTAATGCATGAATCGTCCTTATCTGATATGTAGTTTTTATTTTAGAAAATAAATAAAAAAAATAAAAATTGACAAAAAAGGGCACATGAAATTAACATGAAATCTAATTTTTAAAATTATTTTAAGGATACAGTCTTGTGAACAGTAGCTTAAGGAACATTTTGATGCATAAATCGTCCTTTTATTATGTATGGTTTAGAAGTTATGGCTAAAAAATCAAAAAAATCGCAAAAAACCACGTCAAAAACTATGATTCATGTAAAAAATTTTAACTAAGATTCTTGAAAAAAAATCAAATTCCAGAATTGGTGTATGTATGTATTAGAAACAATTTGGTGTATAAATCGTCCTTGTAGGATGTATGGTTTGGGAGTTATGACGGAAAAAGCACATGTTTTTGGCCAGCTTCCACTCCAAAAAGTGTTCTACAACTCCTAAACTACAAGAGATAGAGCAAACGGCATTTGGACAAAGGAGTATCCCTTCTTAAGGACAAGGACCTGGTGCCCATTTTAATGCATGAATCGTCCTTATCTGATATGTAGTTTTTATTTTAGAAAATAAATAAAAAAAATAAAAATTGACAAAAAAGGGCACATGAAATTAACATGAAATCTAATTTTTAAAATTATTTTAAGGATACAGTTTTGTGGGCAGTAGCTTAAGAAACATTTTGATGCATAAATCGTCCTTTTATGATGTATGGTTTAGAAGTTATGGCTAAAAAATCAAAAAAATCGCAAAAAACCACGTCAAAAACTATGATTCATGTAAAAAATTTTAACTAAGATTCTTGAAAAAAAATCAAATTCCAGAAAACTTTTTTCTGAATATGCAGTCTTGTGTATATATTTCTCAAGTATTAGAAACAATTTGGTGTATAAATCGTCCTTGTAGGATGTATGGTTTGGGAGTTATGACGGAAAAAGCACATGTTTTTGGCCAGCTTCCACTCCAAAAAGTGTTCTACAACTCCTAAACTACAAGAGATAGAGCAAACGGCATTTGGACAAAGAAATAACCCTACTTAAGGACGAGGACCTGGTGCTCATTTTAATGCATGAATCGTCCTTATCTGATATGTAGTTTTTATTTTAGAAAATAAATAAAAAAAATAAAAATTGACAAAAAAGGGCACATGAAATAAACATGAAATCTAATTTTTAAAATTATTTTAAGGATACAGTCTTGTGGGTAGTAGCTTAAGGAACATTTTGGTGCATAAATCGTCCTTTTATGATGTATGGTTTAGGAGTTATGGCTAAAAAATCAAAAAAATCGCAAAAAACCACGTCAAAAACTATGATTCATGTAAAAAATTTTAACAAGATTCTTGAAAAAAAATCAAAATCCAGAAAACTTTTTTCTGAATATGCAGTCTTGTGTATATATGTATTAGAAACAATTTGGTGTATAAATCGTCCTTGTAGGATGTATGGTTTGGGAGTTATGACGGAAAAAGCACATGTTTTTGGCCAGCTTCCACTCCAAAAAGTGTTCTACAACTCCTAACTACAAGAGATAGAGCAAACGGCATTTGGACAAAGGAGTATCCCTTCTTAAGGACGAGGACCTGGTGCTCATTTTAATGCATGAATCGTCCTTATCTGATATGTAGTTTTTATTTTAGAAAATAAATAAAAAAAATAAAAATTGACAAAAAAGGGCACATGAAATTAACATGAAATCTAATTTTTAAAATTATTTTAAGGATACAGTCTTGTGGGCAGTAGCTTAAGGAACATTTTGATGCATAAATCGTCCTTTTATGATGTATGGTTTAGAAGTTATGGCTAAAAAATCAAAAAAATCGCAAAAAACCACGTCAAAAACTATGATTCATGTAAAAAATTTTAACTAAGATTCTTGAAAAAAAATCAAAATCCAGAAAAGTTTTTTCTGAATATGCAGTCTTGTGTATATATGTATTAGAAACAATTTGGTGTATAAATCGTCCTTGTAGGATGTATGGTTTGCGAGTTATGACGGAAAAAGCACATGTTTTTGGCCAGCTTCCACTCCAAAAAGTGTTCTACAACTCCTAACTACAAGAGATAGAGCAAACGGCATTTGGACAAAGGAGTATCCCTTCTTAAGGACGAGGACCTGGTGCTCATTTTAATGCATGAATCGTCCTTATCTGATATGTAGTTTTTATTTTAGAAAATAAATAAAAAAAATAAAAATTGACAAAAAAGGGCACATGAAATTAACATGAAATCTAATTTTTAAAATTATTTTAAGGATACAGTCTTGTGGGCAGTAGCTTAAGGAACATTTTGATGCATAAATCGTCCTTTTATGATGTATGGTTTAGAAGTTATGGCTAAAAAATCAAAAAAATCGCAAAAAACCACGTCAAAAATTATGATTCATGTAAAAAATTTTAACTAAGATTCTTGAAAAAAAATCACATTCCAGAAAACTTTTTTCCGAATTTGCAGTCTTGTGTATATATGTATTAGAAACAATTTGGTGTATAAATCGTCCTTGTAGGATGTATGGTTTGCGAGTTATGACGGAAAAAGCACATGTTTTTGGCCAGCTTCCACTCCAAAAAGTGTTCTACAACTCCTAACTACAAGAGATAGAGCAAACGGCATTTGGACAAAAGAGTATCCCTTCTTAAGGACGAGGACCTGGTGCTCATTTTAATGCATGAATCGTCCTTATCTGATATGTAGTTTTTATTTTAGAAAATAAATAAAAAAAATAAAAATTGACAAAAAAGGGCACATGAAATTAACATGAAATCTAATTTTTAAAATTATTTTAAGGATACAGTCTTGTGGGCAGTAGCTTAAGGAACATTTTGATGCATAAATCGTCCTTTTATGATGTATGGTTTAGAAGTTATGGCTAAAAAATCAAAAAAATCGCAAAAAACCACGTCAAAAACTATGATTCATGTAAAAAATTTTAACTAAGATTCTTGAAAAAAAATCAAAATCCAGAAAAGTTTTTTCTGAATATGCAGTCTTGTGTATATATGTATTAGAAACAATTTGGTGTATAAATCGTCCTTGTAGGATGTATGGTTTGGGAGTTATGACGGAAAAAGCACATGTTTTTGGCCAGCTTCCACTCCAAAAAGTGTTCTACAACTCCTAAACTACAAGAGATAGAGCAAACGGCATTTGGACAAAGGAGTATCCATTCTTAAGGACGAGGACCTGGTGCTCATTTTAATGCATGAATCGTCCTTATCTGATATGTAGTTTTTATTTTAGAAAATAAATAAAAAAAATAAAAATTGACAAAAAAGGGCACATGAAATTAACATGAAATCTAATTTTTAAAATTATTTTAAGGATACAGTCTTGTGAACAGTAGCTTAAGGAACATTTTGATGCATAAATCGTCCTTTTATTATGTATGGTTTAGAAGTTATGGCTAAAAAATCAAAAAAATCGCAAAAAACCACGTCAAAAACTATGATTCATGTAAAAAATTTTAACTAAGATTCTTGAAAAAAAATCAAAATCCAGAAAAGTTTTTTCTGAATATGCAGTCTTGTGTATATATGTATTAGAAACAATTTGGTGTATAAATCGTCCTTGTAGGATGTATGGTTTGGGAGTTATGACGGAAAAAGCACATGTTTTTGGCCAGCTTCCACTCCAAAAAGTGTTCTACAACTCCTAACTACAAGAGATAGAGCAAACGGCATTTGGACAAAAGAGTATCCCTTCTTAAGGACGAGGACCTGGTGCTCATTTTAATGCATGAATCGTCCTTATCTGATATGTAGTTTTTATTTTAGAAAATAAATAAAAAAAATAAAAATTGACAAAAAAGGGCACATGAAATTAACATGAAATCTAATTTTTAAAATTATTTTAAGGATACAGTCTTGTGGGCAGTAGCTTAAGGAACATTTTGATGCATAAATCGTCCTTTTATGATGTATGGTTTAGAAGTTATGGCTAAAAAATCAAAAAAATCGCAAAAAACCACGTCAAAAACTATGATTCATGTAAAAAATTTTAACTAAGATTCTTGAAAAAAAATCAAATTCCAGAAAACTTTTTTCTGAATATGCAGTCTTGTGTATATATGTATTAGAAACAATTTGGTGTATAAATCGTCCTTGTAGGATGTATGGTTTGCGAGTTATGACGGAAAAAGCACATGTTTTTGGCCAGCTTCCACTCCAAAAAGTGTTCTACAACTCCTAACTACAAGAGATAGAGCAAACTGCATTTGGACAAAGGAGTATCCCTTCTTAAGGACGAGGACCTGGTGCTCATTTTAATGCATGAATCGTCCTTATCTGATATGTAGTTTTTATTTTAGAAAATAAATAAAAAAAATAAAATTTGACAAAAAAGGGCACATGAAATTAACATGAAATCTAATTTTTAAAATTATTTTAAGGATACAGTCTTGTGGGCAGTAGCTTAAGGAACATTTTGATGCATAAATCGTCCTTTTATGATGTATGGTTTAGAAGTTATGGCTAAAAAATCAAAAAAATCGCAAAAAACCACGTCAAAAACTATGATTCATGTAAAAAATTTTAACAAGATTCTTGAAAAAAAATCAAAATCAAGAAAACTTTTTTCTGAATATGCAGTCTTGTGTATGTATGTATTAGAAACAATTTGGTGTATAAATCGTCCTTGTAGGATGTATGGTTTGCGAGTTATGACGGAAAAAGCACATGTTTTTGGCCAGCTTCCACTCCAAAAAGTGTTCTACAACTCCTAACTACAAGAGATAGAGCAAACGGCATTTGGACAAAGGAGTATCCCTTCTTAAGGACGAGGACCTGGTGCTCATTTTAATGCATGAATCGTCCTTATCTGATATGTAGTTTTTATTTTAGAAAATAAATAAAAAAAATAAAAATTGACAAAAAAGGGCACATGAAATTAACATGAAATCTAATTTTTAAAATTATTTTAAGGATACAGTCTTGTGGGCAGTAGCTTAAGGAACATTTTGATGCATAAATCGTACTTTTATGATGTATGGTTTAGAAGTTATGGCTAAAAAATCAAAAAAATCGCAAAAAACCACGTCAAAAACTATGATTCATGTAAAAAATTTTAACTAAGATTCTTGAAAAAAAAATCAAAATCCAGAAAACTTTTTTCTGAATATGCAGTCTTGTGTATATATGTATTAGAAACAATTTGGTGTATAAATCGTCCTTGTAGGATGTATGGTTTGGGAGTTATGACGGAAAAAGCACATGTTTTTGGCCAGCTTCCACTCCAAAAAGTGTTCTACAACTCCTAACTACAAGAGATAGAGCAAACGGCATTTGGACAAAGGAGTATCCCTTCTTAAGGACGAGGACCTGGTGCTCATTTTAATGCATGAATCGTCCTTATCTGATATGTAGTTTTTATTTTAGAAAATAAATAAAAAAAATAAAAATTGACAAAAAAGGGCACATGAAATTAACATGAAATCTAATTTTTAAAATTATTTTAAGGATACAGTCTTGTGGGCAGTAGCTTAAGGAACATTTTGATGCATAAATCGTCCTTTTATGATGTATGGTTTAGAAGTTATGGCTAAAAAATCAAAAAAATCGCAAAAAACCACGTCAAAAACTATGATTCATGTAAAAAATTTTAACTAAGATTCTTGAAAAAAAATCAAAATCCAGAAAAGTTTTTTCTGAATATGCAGTCTTGTGTATATATGTATTAGAAACAATTTGGTGTATAAATCGTCCTTGTAGGATGTATGGTTTGGGAGTTATGACGGAAAAAGCACATGTTTTTGGCCAGCTTCCACTCCAAAAAGTGTTCTACAACTCCTAACTACAAGAGATAGAGCAAACGGCATTTGGACAAAGGAGTATCCCTTCTTAAGGACGAGGACCTGGTGCTCATTTTAATGCATGAATCGTCCTTATCTGATATGTAGTTTTTATTTTAGAAAATAAATAAAAAAAATAAAAATTGACAAAAAAGGGCACATGAAATTAACATGAAATCTAATTTTTAAAATTATTTTAAGGATACAGTCTTGTGGGCAGTAGCTTAAGGAACATTTTGATGCATAAATCGTCCTTTTATGATGTATGGTTTAGAAGTTATGGCTAAAAAATCAAAAAAATCGCAAAAAACCACGTCAAAAACTATGATTCATGTAAAAATTTTAACTAAGATTCTTGAAAAAAAATCAAAATCCAGAAAAGTTTTTTCTGAATATGCAGTCTTGTGTATATATGTATTAGAAACAATTTGGTGTATAAATCGTCCTTGTAGGATGTATGGTTTGCGAGTTATGACGGAAAAAGCACATGTTTTTGGCCAGCTTCCACTCCAAAAAGTGTTCTACAACTCCTAACTACAAGAGATAGAGCAAACGGCATTTGGACAAAGGAGTATCCCTTCTTAAGGACGAGGACCTGGTGCTCATTTTAATGCATGAATCGTCCTTATCTGATATGTAGTTTTTATTTTAGAAAATAAATAAAAAAAATAAAAATTGACAAAAAAGGGCACATGAAATTAACATGAAATCTAATTTTTAAAATTATTTTAAGGATACAGTCTTGTGAGCAGTAGCTTAAGGAACATTTTGATGCATAAATCGTCCTTTTATGATGTATGGTTTAGAAGTTATGGCTAAAAAATCAAAAAAATCGCAAAAAACCACGTCAAAAATTATGATTCATGTAAAAAATTTTAACTAAGATTCTTGAAAAAAAATCACATTCCAGAAAACTTTTTTCCGAATTTGCAGTCTTGTGTATATATGTATTAGAAACAATTTGGTGTATAAATCGTCCTTGTAGGATGTATGGTTTGCGAGTTATGACGGAAAAAGCACATGTTTTTGGCCAGCTTCCACTCCAAAAAGTGTTCTACAACTCCTAACTACAAGAGATAGAGCAAACGGCATTTGGACAAAGGAGTATCCCTTCTTAAGGACGAGGACCTGGTGCTCATTTTAATGCATGAATCGTCCTTATCTGATATGTAGTTTTTATTTTAGAAAATAAATAAAAAAAATAAAAATTGACAAAAAAGGGCACATGAAATTAACATGAAATCTAATTTTTAAAATTATTTTAAGGATACAGTCTTGTGGGCAGTAGCTTAAGGAACATTTTGATGCATAAATCGTCCTTTTATGATGTATGGTTTAGAAGTTATGGCTAAAAAATCAAAAAAATCGCAAAAAACCACGTCAAAAACTATGATTCATGTAAAAAATTTTAACTAAGATTCTTGAAAAAAAATCAAAATCCAGAAAACTTTTTTCTGAATATGCAGTCTTGTGTATATATGTATTAGAAACAATTTGGTGTATAAATCGTCCTTGTAGGATGTATGGTTTGCGAGTTATGACGGAAAAAGCACATGTTTTTGGCCAGCTTCCACTCCAAAAAGTGTTCTACAACTCCTAACTACAAGAGATAGAGCAAACGGCATTTGGACAAAGGAGTATCCCTTCTTAAGGACGAGGACCTGGTGCTCATTTTAATGCATGAATCGTCCTTATCTGATATGTAGTTTTTATTTTAGAAAATAAATAAAAAAAATAAAAATTGACAAAAAAGGGCACATGAAATTAACATGAAATCTAATTTTGAAAATTATTTTAAGGATACAGTCTTGTGGACAGTAGCTTAAGGAACATTTTGATGCATAAATCGTCCTTTTATGATGTATGGTTTAGAAGTTATGGCTAAAAAATCAAAAAAATCGCAAAAAACCACGTCAAAAACTATGATTCATGTAAAAAATTTTAACTAAGATTCTTGAAAAAAAATCACATTCCAGAAAACTTTTTTCCGAATATGCAGTCTTGTGTATATATGTATTAGAAACAATTTGGTGTATAAATCGTCCTTGTAGGATGTAGGGTTTGGGAGTTATGACGGAAAAAGCACATGTTTTTGGCCAGCTTCCACTCCAAAAAGTGTTCTACAACTCCTAACTACAAGAGATAGAGCAAACGGCATTTGGACAAAGGAGTATCCCTTCTTAAGGACGAGGACCTGGTGCTCATTTTAATGCATGAATCGTCCTTATCTGATATGTAGTTTTTATTTTAGAAAATAAATAAAAAAAATAAAAATTGACAAAAAAGGGCACATGAAATTAACATGAAATCTAATTTTTAAAATTATTTTAAGGATACAGTCTTGTGGGCAGTAGCTTAAGGAACATTTTGATGCATAAATCGTCCTTTTATGATGTATGGTTTAGAAGTTATGGCTAAAAAATCAAAAAAATCGCAAAAAACCACGTCAAAAACTATGATTCATGTAAAAAATTTTAACTAAGATTCTTGAAAAAAAATCAAAATCCAGAAAAGTTTTTTCTGAATATGCAGTCTTGTGTATATATGTATTAGAAACAATTTGGTGTATAAATCGTCCTTGTAGGATGTATGGTTTGCGAGTTATGACGGAAAAAGCACATGTTTTTGGCCAGCTTCCACTCCAAAAAGTGTTCTACAACTCCTAACTACAAGAGATAGAGCAAACGGCATTTGGACAAAGGAGTATCCCTTCTTAAGGACGAGGACCTGGTGCTCATTTTAATGCATGAATCGTCCTTATCTGATATGTAGTTTTTATTTTAGAAAATAAATAAAAAAAATAAAAATTGACAAAAAAGGGCACATGAAATTAACATGAAATCTAATTTTTAAAATTATTTTAAGGATACAGTCTTGTGGGCAGTAGCTTAAGGAACATTTTGATGCATAAATCGTCCTTTTATGATGTATGGTTTAGAAGTTATGGCTAAAAAATCAAAAAAATCGCAAAAAACCACGTCAAAAACTATGATTCATGTAAAAAATTTTAACTAAGATTCTTGAAAAAAAATCAAATTCCAGAAAACTTTTTTCTGAATATGCAGTCTTGTGTATATATGTATTAGAAACAATTTGGTGTATAAATCGTCCTTGTAGGATGTATGGTTTGCGAGTTATGACGGAAAAAGCACATGTTTTTGGCCAGCTTCCACTCCAAAAAGTGTTCTACAACTCCTAAACTACAAGAGATAGAGCAAACGGCATTTGGACAAAGGAGTATCCCTTCTTAAGGACGAGGACCTGGTGCTCATTTTAATGCATGAATCGTCCTTATCTGATATGTAGTTTTTATTTTAGAAAATAAATAAAAAAAATAAAAATTGACAAAAAAGGGCACATGAAATTAACATGAAATCTAATTTTTAAAATTATTTTAAGGATACAGTCTTGTGGGCAGTAGCTTAAGGAACATTTTGATGCATAAATCGTCCTTTTATGATGTATGGTTTAGAAGTTATGGCTAAAAAATCAAAAAAATCGCAAAAAACCACGTCAAAAACTATGATTCATGTAAAAAATTTTAACTAAGATTCTTGAAAAAAAATCAAAATCCAGAAAAGTTTTTTCTGAATATGCAGTCTTGTGTATATATGTATTAGAAACAATTTGGTGTATAAATCGTCCTTGTAGGATGTATGGTTTGCGAGTTATGACGGAAAAAGCACATGTTTTTGGCCAGCTTCCACTCCAAAAAGTGTTCTACAACTCCTAACTACAAGAGATAGAGCAAACGGCATTTGGACAAAGGAGTATCCCTTCTTAAGGACGAGGACCTGGTGCTCATTTTAATGCATGAATCGTCCTTATCTGATATGTAGTTTTTATTTTAGAAAATAAATAAAAAAAATAAGAATTGACAAAAAAGGGCACATGAAATTAACATGAAATCTAATTTTTAAAATTATTTTAAGGATACAGTCTTGTGGGCAGTAGCTTAAGGAACATTTTGATGCATAAATCGTCCTTTTATGATGTATGGTTTAGAAGTTATGGCTAAAAAATCAAAAAAATCGCAAAAAACCACGTCAAAAACTATGATTCATGTAAAAAATTTTAACTAAGATTCTTGAAAAAAAATCAAAATCCAGAAAAGTTTTTTCTGAATATGCAGTCTTGTGTATATATGTATTAGAAACAATTTGGTGTATAAATCGTCCTTGTAGGATGTATGGTTTGCGAGTTATGACGGAAAAAGCACATGTTTTTGGCCAGCTTCCACTCCAAAAAGTGTTCTACAACTCCTAACTACAAGAGATAGAGCAAACGGCATTTGGACAAAGGAGTATCCCTTCTTAAGGACGAGGACCTGGTGCTCATTTTAATGCATGAATCGTCCTTATCTGATATGTAGTTTTTATTTTAGAAAATAAATAAAAAAAATAAAAATTGACAAAAAAGGGCACATGAAATTAACATGAAATCTAATTTTTAAAATTATTTTAAGGATACAGTCTTGTGGGCAGTAGCTTAAGGAACATTTTGATGCATAAATCGTCCTTTTATGATGTATGGTTTAGAAGTTATGGCTAAAAAATCAAAAAAATCGCAAAAAACCACGTCAAAAACTATGATTCATGTAAAAAATTTTAACTAAGATTCTTGAAAAAAAATCAAATTCCAGAAAACTTTTTTCTGAATATGCAGTCTTGTGTATATATGTATTAGAAACAATTTGGTGTATAAATCGTCCTTGTAGGATGTATGGTTTGCGAGTTATGACGGAAAAAGCACATGTTTTTGGCCAGCTTCCACTCCAAAAAGTGTTCTACAACTCCTAAACTACAAGAGATAGAGCAAACGGCATTTGGACAAAGGAGTATCCCTTCTTAAGGACGAGGACCTGGTGCTCATTTTAATGCATGAATCGTCCTTATCTGATATGTAGTTTTTATTTTAGAAAATAAATAAAAAAAATAAAAATTGACAAAAAAGGGCACATGAAATTAACATGAAATCTAATTTTTAAAATTATTTTAAGGATACAGTCTTGTGGGCAGTAGCTTAAGGAACATTTTGATGCATAAATCGTCCTTTTATGATGTATGGTTTAGAAGTTATGGCTAAAAAATCAAAAAAATCGCAAAAAACCACGTCAAAAACTATGATTCATGTAAAAAATTTTAACTAAGATTCTTGAAAAAAAATCAAATTCCAGAAAACTTTTTTCTGAATATGCAGTCTTGTGTATATATGTATTAGAAACAATTTGGTGTATAAATCGTCCTTGTAGGATGTATGGTTTGCGAGTTATGACGGAAAAAGCACATGTTTTTGGCCAGCTTCCACTCCAAAAAGTGTTCTACAACTCCTAACTACAAGAGATAGAGCAAACGGCATTTGGACAAAGGAGTATCCCTTCTTAAGGACGAGGACCTGGTGCTCATTTTAATGCATGAATCGTCCTTATCTGATATGTAGTTTTTATTTTAGAAAATAAATAAAAAAAATAAGAATTGACAAAAAAGGGCACATGAAATTAACATGAAATCTAATTTTTAAAATTATTTTAAGGATACAGTCTTGTGGGCAGTAGCTTAAGGAACATTTTGATGCATAAATCGTCCTTTTATGATGTATGGTTTAGAAGTTATGGCTAAAAAATCAAAAAAATCGCAAAAAACCACGTCAAAAACTATGATTCATGTAAAAAATTTTAACTAAGATTCTTGAAAAAAAATCAAATTCCAGAAAACTTTTTTCTGAATATGCAGTCTTGTGTATATATGTATTAGAAACAATTTGGTGTATAAATCGTCCTTGTAGGATGTATGGTTTGCGAGTTATGACGGAAAAAGCACATGTTTTTGGCCAGCTTCCACTCCAAAAAGTGTTCTACAACTCCTAACTACAAGAGATAGAGCAAACGGCATTTGGACAAAGGAGTATCCCTTCTTAAGGACGAGGACCTGGTGCTCATTTTAATGCATGAATCGTCCTTATCTGATATGTAGTTTTTATTTTAGAAAATAAATAAAAAAAATAAAAATTGACAAAAAAGGGCACATGAAATTAACATGAAATCTAATTTTTAAAATTATTTTAAGGATACAGTCTTGTGGGCAGTAGCTTAAGGAACATTTTGATGCATAAATCGTCCTTTTATGATGTATGGTTTAGAAGTTATGGCTAAAAAATAAAAAAAATCGCAAAAAACCACGTCAAAAACTATGATTCATGTAAAAAATTTTAACTAAGATTCTTGAAAAAAAATCAAAATCCAGAAAAGTTTTTTCTGAATATGCAGTCTTGTGTATATATGTATTAGAAACAATTTGGTGTATAAATCGTCCTTGTAGGATGTATGGTTTGCGAGTTATGACGGAAAAAGCACATGTTTTTGGCCAGCTTCCACTCCAAAAAGTGTTCTACAACTCCTAACTACAAGAGATAGAGCAAACGGCATTTGGACAAAGGAGTATCCCTTCTTAAGGACGAGGACCTGGTGCTCATTTTAATGCATGAATCGTCCTTATCTGATATGTAGTTTTTATTTTAGAAAATAAATAAAAAAATAAAAATTGACAAAAAAGGGCACATGAAATTAACATGAAATCTAAGTTTTAAAATTATTTTAAGGATACAGTCTTGTGGGCAGTAGCTTAAGGAACATTTTGATGCATAAATCGTCCTTTTATGATGTATGGTTTAGAAGTTATGGCTAAAAAATCAAAAAAATCGCAAAAAACCACGTCAAAAACTATGATTCATGTAAAAAATTTTAACTAAGATTCTTGAAAAAAAATCAAATTCCAGAAAACTTTTTTCTGAATATGCAGTCTTGTGTATATATGTATTAGAAACAATTTGGTGTATAAATCGTCCTTGTAGGATGTATGGTTTGCGAGTTATGACGGAAAAAGCACATGTTTTTGGCCAGCTTCCACTCCAAAAAGTGTTCTACAACTCCTAACTACAAGAGATAGAGCAAACGGCATTTGGACAAAGGAGTATCCCTTCTTAAGGACGAGGACCTGGTGCTCATTTTAATGCATGAATCGTCCTTATCTGATATGTAGTTTTTATTTTAGAAAATAAATAAAAAAAATAAAAATTGACAAAAAAGGGCACATGAAATTAACATGAAATCTAATTTTTAAAATTATTTTAAGGATACAGTCTTGTGGGCAGTAGCTTAAGGAACATTTTGATGCATAAATCGTCCTTTTATGATGTATGGTTTAGAAGTTATGGCTAAAAAATCAAAAAAATCGCAAAAAACCACGTCAAAAACTATGATTCATGTAAAAAATTTTAACTAAGATTCTTGAAAAAAAATCAAAATCCAGAAAAGTTTTTTCTGAATATGCAGTCTTGTGTATATATGTATTAGAAACAATTTGGTGTATAAATCGTCCTTGTAGGATGTATGGTTTGCGAGTTATGACGGAAGAAGCACATGTTTTTGGCCAGCTTCCACTCCAAAAAGTGTTCTACAACTCCTAACTACAAGAGATAGAGCAAACGGCATTTGGACAAAGGAGTATCCCTTCTTAAGGACGAGGACCTGGTGCTCATTTTAATGCATGAATCGTCCTTATCTGATATGTAGTTTTTATTTTAGAAAATAAATAAAAAAAATAAAAATTGACAAAAAAGGGCACATGAAATTAACATGAAATCTAATTTTTAAAATTATTTTAAGGATACAGTCTTGTGGGCAGTAGCTTAAGGAACATTTTGATGCATAAATCGTCCTTTTATGATGTATGGTTTAGAAGTTATGGCTAAAAAATCAAAAAAATCGCAAAAAACCACGTCAAAAACTATGATTCATGTAAAAAATTTTAACTAAGATTCTTGAAAAAAAATCAAATTCCAGAAAACTTTTTTCTGAATATGCAGTCTTGTGTATATATGTATTAGAAACAATTTGGTGTATAAATCGTCCTTGTAGGATGTATGGTTTGCGAGTTATGACGGAAAAAGCACATGTTTTTGGCCAGCTTCCACTCCAAAAAGTGTTCTACAACTCCTAACTACAAGAGATAGAGCAAACGGCATTTGGACAAAGGAGTATCCCTTCTTAAGGACGAGGACCTGGTGCTCATTTTAATGCATGAATCGTCCTTATCTGATATGTAGTTTTTATTTTAGAAAATAAATAAAAAAAATAAAAATTGACAAAAAAGGGCACATGAAATTAACATGAAATCTAATTTTTAAAATTATTTTAAGGATACAGTCTTGTGGGCAGTAGCTTAAGGAACATTTTGATGCATAAATCGTCCTTTTATGATGTATGGTTTAGAAGTTATGGCTAAAAAATCAAAAAAATCGCAAAAAACCACGTCAAAAACTATGATTCATGTAAAAAATTTTAACTAAGATTCTTGAAAAAAAATCAAATTCCAGAAAACTTTTTTCTGAATATGCAGTCTTGTGTATATATGTATTAGAAACAATTTGGTGTATAAATCGTCCTTGTAGGATGTATGGTTTGCGAGTTATGACGGAAAAAGCACATGTTTTTGGCCAGCTTCCACTCCAAAAAGTGTTCTACAACTCCTAACTACAAGTGATAGAGCAAACGGCATTTGGACAAAGGAGTATCCCTTCTTAAGGACGAGGACCTGGTGCTCATTTTAATGCATGAATCGTCCTTATCTGATATGTAGTTTTTATTTTAGAAAATAAATAAAAAAAATAAAAATTGACAAAAAAGGGCACATGAAATTAACATGAAATCTAATTTTTAAAATTATTTTAAGGATACAGTCTTGTGGGCAGTAGCTTAAGGAACATTTTGATGCATAAATCGTCCTTTTATGATGTATGGTTTAGAAGTTATGGCTAAAAAATCAAAAAAATCGCAAAAAACCACGTCAAAAACTATGATTCATGTAAAAAATTTTAACTAAGATTCTTGAAAAAAAATCAAAATCCAGAAAAGTTTTTTCTGAATATGCAGTCTTGTGTATATATGTATTAGAAACAATTTGGTGTATAAATCGTCCTTGTAGGATGTATGGTTTGCGAGTTATGACGGAAAAAGCACATGTTTTTGGCCAGCTTCCACTCCAAAAAGTGTTCTACAACTCCTAACTACAAGAGATAGAGCAAACGGCATTTGGACAAAGGAGTATCCCTTCTTAAGGACGAGGACCTGGTGCTCATTTTAATGCATGAATCGTCCTTATCTGATATGTAGTTTTTATTTTAGAAAATAAATAAAAAAAATAAAAATTGACAAAAAAGGGCACATGAAATTAACATGAAATCTAATTTTTAAAATTATTTTAAGGATACAGTCTTGTGGGCAGTAGCTTAAGGAACATTTTGATGCATAAATCGTCCTTTTATGATGTATGGTTTAGAAGTTATGGCTAAAAAATCAAAAAAATCGCAAAAAACCACGTCAAAAACTATGATTCATGTAAAAAATTTTAACTAAGATTCTTGAAAAAAAATCAAAATCCAGAAAAGTTTTTTCTGAATATGCAGTCTTGTGTATATATGTATTAGAAACAATTTGGTGTATAAATCGTCCTTGTAGGATGTATGGTTTGCGAGTTATGACGGAAAAAGCACATGTTTTTGGCCAGCTTCCACTCCAAAAAGTGTTCTACAACTCCTAACTACAAGAGATAGAGCAAACGGCATTTGGACAAAGGAGTATCCCTTCTTAAGGACGAGGACCTGGTGCTCATTTTAATGCATGAATCGTCCTTATCTGATATGTAGTTTTTATTTTAGAAAATAAATAAAAAAAATAAAAATTGACAAAAAAGGGCACATGAAATTAACATGAAATCTAATTTTGAAAATTATTTTAAGGATACAGTCTTGTGGACAGTAGCTTAAGGAACATTTTGATGCATAAATCGTCCTTTTATGATGTATGGTTTAGAAGTTATGGCTAAAAAATCAAAAAAATCGCAAAAAACCACGTCAAAAACTATGATTCATGTAAAAAATTTTAACTAAGATTCTTGAAAAAAAATCACATTCCAGAAAACTTTTTTCCGAATATGCAGTCTTGTGTATATATGTATTAGAAACAATTTGGTGTATAAATCGTCCTTGTAGGATGTAGGGTTTGGGAGTTATGACGGAAAAAGCACATGTTTTTGGCCAGCTTCCACTCCAAAAAGTGTTCTACAACTCCTAACTACAAGAGATAGAGCAAACGGCATTTGGACAAAGGAGTATCCCTTCTTAAGGACGAGGACCTGGTGCTCATTTTAATGCATGAATCGTCCTTATCTGATATGTAGTTTTTATTTTAGAAAATAAATAAAAAAAATAAAAATTGACAAAAAAGGGCACATGAAATTAACATGAAATCTAATTTTTAAAATTATTTTAAGGATACAGTCTTGTGGGCAGTAGCTTAAGGAACATTTTGATGCATAAATCGTCCTTTTATGATGTATGGTTTAGAAGTTATGGCTAAAAAATCAAAAAAATCGCAAAAAACCACGTCAAAAACTATGATTCATGTAAAAAATTTTAACTAAGATTCTTGAAAAAAAATCACATTCCAGAAAACTTTTTTTCCGAATTTGCAGTCTTGTGTATATATGTATTAGAAACAATTTGGTGTATAAATCGTCCTTGTAGGATGTATGGTTTGGGAGTTATGACGGAAAAAGCACATGTTTTTGGCCAGCTTCCACTCCAAAAAGTGTTCTACAACTCCTAACTACAAGAGATAGAGCAAACGGCATTTGGACAAAGGAGTATCCCTTCTTAAGGACGAGGACCTGGTGCTCATTTTAATGCATGAATCGTCCTTATCTGATATGTAGTTTTTATTTTAGAAAATAAATAAAAAAAATAAAAATTGACAAAAAAGGGCACATGAAATTAACATGAAATCTAATTTTTAAAATTATTTTAAGGATACAGTCTTGTGGGCAGTAGCTTAAGGAACATTTTGATGCATAAATCGTCCTTTTATGATGTATGGTTTAGAAGTTATGGCTAAAAAATCAAAAAAATCGCAAAAAACCACGTCAAAAACTATGATTCATGTAAAAAATTTTAACTAAGATTCTTGAAAAAAAATCAAAATCCAGAAAAGTTTTTTCTGAATATGCAGTCTTGTGTATATATGTATTAGAAACAATTTGGTGTATAAATCGTCCTTGTAGGATGTATGGTTTGCGAGTTATGACGGAAAAAGCACATGTTTTTGGCCAGCTTCCACTCCAAAAAGTGTTCTACAACTCCTAACTACAAGAGATAGAGCAAACGGCATTTGGACAAAGGAGTATCCCTTCTTAAGGACGAGGACCTGGTGCTCATTTTAATGCATGAATCGTCCTTATCTGATATGTAGTTTTTATTTTAGAAAATAAATAAAAAAAATAAAAATTGACAAAAAAGGGCACATGAAATTAACATGAAATCTAATTTTTAAAATTATTTTAAGGATACAGTCTTGTGGGCAGTAGCTTAAGGAACATTTTGATGCATAAATCGTCCTTTTATGATGTATGGTTTAGAAGTTATGGCTAAAAAATCAAAAAAATCGCAAAAAACCACGTCAAAAACTATGATTCATGTAAAAAATTTTAACTAAGATTCTTGAAAAAAAATCAAAATCCAGAAAAGTTTTTTCTGAATATGCAGTCTTGTGTATATATGTATTAGAAACAATTTGGTGTATAAATCGTCCTTGTAGGATGTATGGTTTGCGAGTTATGACGGAAAAAGCACATGTTTTTGGCCAGCTTCCACTCCAAAAAGTGTTCTACAACTCCTAACTACAAGAGATAGAGCAAACGGCATTTGGACAAAGGAGTATCCCTTCTTAAGGACGAGGACCTGGTGCTCATTTTAATGCATGAATCGTCCTTATCTGATATGTAGTTTTTATTTTAGAAAATAAATAAAAAAAATAAGAATTGACAAAAAAGGGCACATGAAATTAACATGAAATCTAATTTTTAAAATTATTTTAAGGATACAGTCTTGTGGGCAGTAGCTTAAGGAACATTTTGATGCATAAATCGTCCTTTTATGATGTATGGTTTAGAAGTTATGGCTAAAAAATCAAAAAAATCGCAAAAAACCACGTCAAAAACTATGATTCATGTAAAAAATTTTAACTAAGATTCTTGAAAAAAAATCAAAATCCAGAAAAGTTTTTTCTGAATATGCAGTCTTGTGTATATATGTATTAGAAACAATTTGGTGTATAAATCGTCCTTGTAGGATGTATGGTTTGCGAGTTATGACGGAAAAAGCACATGTTTTTGGCCAGCTTCCACTCCAAAAAGTGTTCTACAACTCCTAACTACAAGAGATAGAGCAAACGGCATTTGGACAAAGGAGTATCCCTTCTTAAGGACGAGGACCTGGTGCTCATTTTAATGCATGAATCGTCCTTATCTGATATGTAGTTTTTATTTTAGAAAATAAATAAAAAAAATAAAAATTGACAAAAAAGGGCACATGAAATTAACATGAAATCTAATTTTTAAAATTATTTTAAGGATACAGTCTTGTGGGCAGTAGCTTAAGGAACATTTTGATGCATAAATCGTCCTTTTATGATGTATGGTTTAGAAGTTATGGCTAAAAAATCAAAAAAATCGCAAAAAACCACGTCAAAAACTATGATTCATGTAAAAAATTTTAACTAAGATTCTTGAAAAAAAATCAAATTCCAGAAAACTTTTTTCTGAATATGCAGTCTTGTGTATATATGTATTAGAAACAATTTGGTGTATAAATCGTCCTTGTAGGATGTATGGTTTGCGAGTTATGACGGAAAAAGCACATGTTTTTGGCCAGCTTCCACTCCAAAAAGTGTTCTACAACTCCTAAACTACAAGAGATAGAGCAAACGGCATTTGGACAAAGGAGTATCCCTTCTTAAGGACGAGGACCTGGTGCTCATTTTAATGCATGAATCGTCCTTATCTGATATGTAGTTTTTATTTTAGAAAATAAATAAAAAAAATAAGAATTGACAAAAAAGGGCACATGAAATTAACATGAAATCTAATTTTTAAAATTATTTTAAGGATACAGTCTTGTGGGCAGTAGCTTAAGGAACATTTTGATGCATAAATCGTCCTTTTATGATGTATGGTTTAGAAGTTATGGCTAAAAAATCAAAAAAATCGCAAAAAACCACGTCAAAAACTATGATTCATGTAAAAAATTTTAACTAAGATTCTTGAAAAAAAATCAAATTCCAGAAAACTTTTTTCTGAATATGCAGTCTTGTGTATATATGTATTAGAAACAATTTGGTGTATAAATCGTCCTTGTAGGATGTATGGTTTGCGAGTTATGACGGAAAAAGCACATGTTTTTGGCCAGCTTCCACTCCAAAAAGTGTTCTACAACTCCTAACTACAAGAGATAGAGCAAACGGCATTTGGACAAAGGAGTATCCCTTCTTAAGGACGAGGACCTGGTGCTCATTTTAATGCATGAATCGTCCTTATCTGATATGTAGTTTTTATTTTAGAAAATAAATAAAAAAAATAAAAATTGACAAAAAAGGGCACATGAAATTAACATGAAATCTAATTTTTAAAATTATTTTAAGGATACAGTCTTGTGGGCAGTAGCTTAAGGAACATTTTGATGCATAAATCGTCCTTTTATGATGTATGGTTTAGAAGTTATGGCTAAAAAATAAAAAAAATCGAAAAAAACCACGTCAAAAACTATGATTCATGTAAAAAATTTTAACTAAGATTCTTGAAAAAAAATCAAAATCCAGAAAAGTTTTTTCTGAATATGCAGTCTTGTGTATATATGTATTAGAAACAATTTGGTGTATAAATCGTCCTTGTAGGATGTATGGTTTGCGAGTTATGACGGAAAAAGCACATGTTTTTGGCCAGCTTCCACTCCAAAAAGTGTTCTACAACTCCTAACTACAAGAGATAGAGCAAACGGCATTTGGACAAAGGAGTATCCCTTCTTAAGGACGAGGACCTGGTGCTCATTTTAATGCATGAATCGTCCTTATCTGATATGTAGTTTTTATTTTAGAAAATAAATAAAAAAATAAAAATTGACAAAAAAGGGCACATGAAATTAACATGAAATCTAAGTTTTAAAATTATTTTAAGGATACAGTCTTGTGGGCAGTAGCTTAAGGAACATTTTGATGCATAAATCGTCCTTTTATGATGTATGGTTTAGAAGTTATGGCTAAAAAATCAAAAAAATCGCAAAAAACCACGTCAAAAACTATGATTCATGTAAAAAATTTTAACTAAGATTCTTGAAAAAAAATCAAATTCCAGAAAACTTTTTTCTGAATATGCAGTCTTGTGTATATATGTATTAGAAACAATTTGGTGTATAAATCGTCCTTGTAGGATGTATGGTTTGCGAGTTATGACGGAAAAAGCACATGTTTTTGGCCAGCTTCCACTCCAAAAAGTGTTCTACAACTCCTAACTACAAGAGATAGAGCAAACGGCATTTGGACAAAGGAGTATCCCTTCTTAAGGACGAGGACCTGGTGCTCATTTTAATGCATGAATCGTCCTTATCTGATATGTAGTTTTTATTTTAGAAAATAAATAAAAAAAATAAAAATTGACAAAAAAGGGCACATGAAATTAACATGAAATCTAATTTTTAAAATTATTTTAAGGATACAGTCTTGTGGGCAGTAGCTTAAGGAACATTTTGATGCATAAATCGTCCTTTTATGATGTATGGTTTAGAAGTTATGGCTAAAAAATCAAAAAAATCGCAAAAAACCACGTCAAAAACTATGATTCATGTAAAAAATTTTAACTAAGATTCTTGAAAAAAAATCAAAATCCAGAAAAGTTTTTTCTGAATATGCAGTCTTGTGTATATATGTATTAGAAACAATTTGGTGTATAAATCGTCCTTGTAGGATGTATGGTTTGCGAGTTATGACGGAAGAAGCACATGTTTTTGGCCAGCTTCCACTCCAAAAAGTGTTCTACAACTCCTAACTACAAGAGATAGAGCAAACGGCATTTGGACAAAGGAGTATCCCTTCTTAAGGACGAGGACCTGGTGCTCATTTTAATGCATGAATCGTCCTTATCTGATATGTAGTTTTTATTTTAGAAAATAAATAAAAAAAATAAAAATTGACAAAAAAGGGCACATGAAATTAACATGAAATCTAATTTTTAAAATTATTTTAAGGATACAGTCTTGTGGGCAGTAGCTTAAGGAACATTTTGATGCATAAATCGTCCTTTTATGATGTATGGTTTAGAAGTTATGGCTAAAAAATCAAAAAAATCGCAAAAAACCACGTCAAAAACTATGATTCATGTAAAAAATTTTAACTAAGATTCTTGAAAAAAAATCAAATTCCAGAAAACTTTTTTCTGAATATGCAGTCTTGTGTATATATGTATTAGAAACAATTTGGTGTATAAATCGTCCTTGTAGGATGTATGGTTTGCGAGTTATGACGGAAAAAGCACATGTTTTTGGCCAGCTTCCACTCCAAAAAGTGTTCTACAACTCCTAACTACAAGAGATAGAGCAAACGGCATTTGGACAAAGGAGTATCCCTTCTTAAGGACGAGGACCTGGTGCTCATTTTAATGCATGAATCGTCCTTATCTGATATGTAGTTTTTATTTTAGAAAATAAATAAAAAAAATAAAAATTGACAAAAAAGGGCACATGAAATTAACATGAAATCTAATTTTTAAAATTATTTTAAGGATACAGTCTTGTGGGCAGTAGCTTAAGGAACATTTTGATGCATAAATCGTCCTTTTATGATGTATGGTTTAGAAGTTATGGCTAAAAAATCAAAAAAATCGCAAAAAACCACGTCAAAAACTATGATTCATGTAAAAAATTTTAACTAAGATTCTTGAAAAAAAATCAAATTCCAGAAAACTTTTTTCTGAATATGCAGTCTTGTGTATATATGTATTAGAAACAATTTGGTGTATAAATCGTCCTTGTAGGATGTATGGTTTGCGAGTTATGACGGAAAAAGCACATGTTTTTGGCCAGCTTCCACTCCAAAAAGTGTTCTACAACTCCTAACTACAAGAGATAGAGCAAACGGCATTTGGACAAAGGAGTATCCCTTCTTAAGGACGAGGACCTGGTGCTCATTTTAATGCATGAATCGTCCTTATCTGATATGTAGTTTTTATTTTAGAAAATAAATAAAAAAAATAAAAATTGACAAAAAAGGGCACATGAAATTAACATGAAATCTAATTTTTAAAATTATTTTAAGGATACAGTCTTGTGGGCAGTAGCTTAAGGAACATTTTGATGCATAAATCGTCCTTTTATGATGTATGGTTTAGAAGTTATGGCTAAAAAATCAAAAAAATCGCAAAAAACCACGTCAAAAACTATGATTCATGTAAAAAATTTTAACTAAGATTCTTGAAAAAAAATCAAAATCCAGAAAAGTTTTTTCTGAATATGCAGTCTTGTGTATATATGTATTAGAAACAATTTGGTGTATAAATCGTCCTTGTAGGATGTATGGTTTGCGAGTTATGACGGAAGAAGCACATGTTTTTGGCCAGCTTCCACTCCAAAAAGTGTTCTACAACTCCTAACTACAAGAGATAGAGCAAACGGCATTTGGACAAAGGAGTATCCCTTCTTAAGGACGAGGACCTGGTGCTCATTTTAATGCATGAATCGTCCTTATCTGATATGTAGTTTTTATTTTAGAAAATAAATAAAAAAAATAAAAATTGACAAAAAAGGGCACATGAAATTAACATGAAATCTAATTTTTAAAATTATTTTAAGGATACAGTCTTGTGGGCAGTAGCTTAAGGAACATTTTGATGCATAAATCGTCCTTTTATGATGTATGGTTTAGAAGTTATGGCTAAAAAATCAAAAAAATCGCAAAAAACCACGTCAAAAACTATGATTCATGTAAAAAATTTTAACTAAGATTCTTGAAAAAAAATCAAATTCCAGAAAACTTTTTTCTGAATATGCAGTCTTGTGTATATATGTATTAGAAACAATTTGGTGTATAAATCGTCCTTGTAGGATGTATGGTTTGCGAGTTATGACGGAAAAAGCACATGTTTTTGGCCAGCTTCCACTCCAAAAAGTGTTCTACAACTCCTAACTACAAGAGATAGAGCAAACGGCATTTGGACAAAGGAGTATCCCTTCTTAAGGACGAGGACCTGGTGCTCATTTTAATGCATGAATCGTCCTTATCTGATATGTAGTTTTTATTTTAGAAAATAAATAAAAAAAATAAAAATTGACAAAAAAGGGCACATGAAATTAACATGAAATCTAATTTTTAAAATTATTTTAAGGATACAGTCTTGTGGGCAGTAGCTTAAGGAACATTTTGATGCATAAATCGTCCTTTTATGATGTATGGTTTAGAAGTTATGGCTAAAAAATCAAAAAAATCGCAAAAAACCACGTCAAAAACTATGATTCATGTAAAAAATTTTAACTAAGATTCTTGAAAAAAAATCAAATTCCAGAAAACTTTTTTCTGAATATGCAGTCTTGTGTATATATGTATTAGAAACAATTTGGTGTATAAATCGTCCTTGTAGGATGTATGGTTTGCGAGTTATGACGGAAAAAGCACATGTTTTTGGCCAGCTTCCACTCCAAAAAGTGTTCTACAACTCCTAACTACAAGAGATAGAGCAAACGGCATTTGGACAAAGGAGTATCCCTTCTTAAGGACGAGGACCTGGTGCTCATTTTAATGCATGAATCGTCCTTATCTGATATGTAGTTTTTATTTTAGAAAATAAATAAAAAAAATAAAAATTGACAAAAAAGGGCACATGAAATTAACATGAAATCTAATTTTTAAAATTATTTTAAGGATACAGTCTTGTGGGCAGTAGCTTAAGGAACATTTTGATGCATAAATCGTCCTTTTATGATGTATGGTTTAGAAGTTATGGCTAAAAAATCAAAAAAATCGCAAAAAACCACGTCAAAAACTATGATTCATGTAAAAAATTTTAACTAAGATTCTTGAAAAAAAATCAAAATCCAGAAAAGTTTTTTCTGAATATGCAGTCTTGTGTATATATGTATTAGAAACAATTTGGTGTATAAATCGTCCTTGTAGGATGTATGGTTTGCGAGTTATGACGGAAAAAGCACATGTTTTTGGCCAGCTTCCACTCCAAAAAGTGTTCTACAACTCCTAACTACAAGAGATAGAGCAAACGGCATTTGGACAAAGGAGTATCCCTTCTTAAGGACGAGGACCTGGTGCTCATTTTAATGCATGAATCGTCCTTATCTGATATGTAGTTTTTATTTTAGAAAATAAATAAAAAAAATAAAAATTGACAAAAAAGGGCACATGAAATTAACATGAAATCTAATTTTTAAAATTATTTTAAGGATACAGTCTTGTGGGCAGTAGCTTAAGGAACATTTTGATGCATAAATCGTCCTTTTATGATGTATGGTTTAGAAGTTATGGCTAAAAAATCAAAAAAATCGCAAAAAACCACGTCAAAAACTATGATTCATGTAAAAAATTTTAACTAAGATTCTTGAAAAAAAATCAAATTCCAGAAAACTTTTTTCTGAATATGCAGTCTTGTGTATATATGTATTAGAAACAATTTGGTGTATAAATCGTCCTTGTAGGATGTATGGTTTGCGAGTTATGACGGAAAAAGCACATGTTTTTGGCCAGCTTCCACTCCAAAAAGTGTTCTACAACTCCTAACTACAAGAGATAGAGCAAACGGCATTTGGACAAAGGAGTATCCCTTCTTAAGGACGAGGACCTGGTGCTCATTTTAATGCATGAATCGTCCTTATCTGATATGTAGTTTTTATTTTAGAAAATAAATAAAAAAAATAAAAATTGACAAAAAAGGGCACATGAAATTAACATGAAATCTAATTTTTAAAATTATTTTAAGGATACAGTCTTGTGGGCAGTAGCTTAAGGAACATTTTGATGCATAAATCGTCCTTTTATGATGTATGGTTTAGAAGTTATGGCTAAAAAATCAAAAAAATCGCAAAAAACCACGTCAAAAACTATGATTCATGTAAAAAATTTTAACTAAGATTCTTGAAAAAAAATCAAAATCCAGAAAAGTTTTTTCTGAATATGCAGTCTTGTGTATATATGTATTAGAAACAATTTGGTGTATAAATCGTCCTTGTAGGATGTATGGTTTGCGAGTTATGACGGAAAAAGCACATGTTTTTGGCCAGCTTCCACTCCAAAAAGTGTTCTACAACTCCTAACTACAAGAGATAGAGCAAACGGCATTTGGACAAAGGAGTATCCCTTCTTAAGGACGAGGACCTGGTGCTCATTTTAATGCATGAATCGTCCTTATCTGATATGTAGTTTTTATTTTAGAAAATAAATAAAAAAAATAAAAATTGACAAAAAAGGGCACATGAAATTAACATGAAATCTAATTTTTAAAATTATTTTAAGGATACAGTCTTGTGGGCAGTAGCTTAAGGAACATTTTGATGCATAAATCGTCCTTTTATGATGTATGGTTTAGAAGTTATGGCTAAAAAATCAAAAAAATCGCAAAAAACCACGTCAAAAACTATGATTCATGTAAAAAATTTTAACTAAGATTCTTGAAAAAAAATCAAAATCCAGAAAAGTTTTTTCTGAATATGCAGTCTTGTGTATATATGTATTAGAAACAATTTGGTGTATAAATCGTCCTTGTAGGATGTATGGTTTGCGAGTTATGACGGAAAAAGCACATGTTTTTGGCCAGCTTCCACTCCAAAAAGTGTTCTACAACTCCTAACTACAAGAGATAGACCAAACGGCATTTGGACAAAGGAGTATCCCTTCTTAAGGACGAGGACCTGGTGCTCATTTTAATGCATGAATCGTCCTTATCTGATATGTAGTTTTTATTTTAGAAAATAAATAAAAAAAATAAAAATTGACAAAAAAGGGCACATGAAATTAACATGAAATCTAATTTTTAAAATTATTTTAAGGATACAGTCTTGTGGGCAGTAGCTTAAGGAACATTTTGATGCATAAATCGTCCTTTTATGATGTATGGTTTAGAAGTTATGGTTAAAAAATCAAAAAAATCGCAAAAAACCACGTCAAAAACTATGATTCATGTAAAAAATTTTAACTAAGATTCTTGAAAAAAAATCAAATTCCAGAAAACTTTTTTCTGAATATGCAGTCTTGTGTATATATGTATTAGAAACAATTTGGTGTATAAATCGTCCTTGTAGGATGTATGGTTTGCGAGTTATGACGGAAAAAGCACATGTTTTTGGCCAGCTTCCACTCCAAAAAGTGTTCTACAACTCCTAACTACAAGAGATAGAGCAAACGGCATTTGGACAAAAGAGTATCCCTTCTTAAGGACGAGGACCTGGTGCTCATTTTAATGCATGAATCGTCCTTATCTGATATGTAGTTTTTATTTTAGAAAATAAATAAAAAAAATAAAAATTGACAAAAAAGGGCACATGAAATTAACATGAAATCTAATTTTTAAAATTATTTTAAGGATACAGTCTTGTGGGCAGTAGCTTAAGGAACATTTTGATGCATAAATCGTCCTTTTATGATGTATGGTTTAGAAGTTATGGTTAAAAAATCAAAAAAATCGCAAAAAACCACGTCAAAAACTATGATTCATGTAAAAAATTTTAACTAAGATTCTTGAAAAAAAATCAAATTCCAGAAAACTTTTTTCTGAATATGCAGTCTTGTGTATATATGTATTAGAAACAATTTGGTGTATAAATCGTCCTTGTAGGATGTATGGTTTGCGAGTTATGACGGAAAAAGCACATGTTTTTGGCCAGCTTCCACTCCAAAAAGTGTTCTACAACTCCTAACTACAAGAGATAGAGCAAACGGCATTTGGACAAAGGAGTATCCCTTCTTAAGGACGAGGACCTGGTGCTCATTTTAATGCATGAATCGTCCTTATCTGATATGTAGTTTTTATTTTAGAAAATAAATAAAAAAAATAAAAATTGACAAAAAAGGGCACATGAAATTAACATGAAATCTAATTTTTAAAATTATTTTAAGGATACAGTCTTGTGGGCAGTAGCTTAAGGAACATGTTGGTGCATAAATCGTCCTTTTATGATGTATGGTTTAGAAGTTATGGCTAAAAAATCAAAAAAATCGCAAAAAACCACGTCAAAAACTATGATTCATGTAAAAAATTTTAACTAAGATTCTTGAAAAAAAATCAAAATCCAGAAAACTTTTTTCTGAATATGCAGTCTTGTGTATATATGTATTAGAAACAATTTGGTGTATAAATCGTCCTTGTAGGATGTATGGTTTGCGAGTTATGACGGAAAAAGCACATGTTTTTGGCCAGCTTCCACTCCAAAAAGTGTTCTACAACTCCTAACTACAAGAGATAGAGCAAACGGCATTATGACAAAGGAGTATCCCTTCTTAAGGACGAGGACCTGGTGCTTATTTTAATGCATGAATCGTCCTTATCTGATATGTAGTTTTTATTTTAGAAAATAAATAAAAAAAATAAAAATTGACAAAAAAGGGCACATGAAATTAACATGAAATCTAATTTTTAAAATTATTTTAAGGATACAGTCTTGTGGGCAGTAGCTTAAGGAACATTTTGATGCATAAATCGTCCTTTTATGATGTATGGTTTAGAAGTTATGGCTAAAAAATCAAAAAAATCGCAAAAAACCACGTCAAAAACTATGATTCATGTAAAAAATTTTAACTAAGATTCTTGAAAAAAAATCAAAATCCAGAAAAGTTTTTTCTGAATATGCAGTCTTGTGTATATATGTATTAGAAACAATTTGGTGTATAAATCGTCCTTGTAGGATGTATGGTTTGCGAGTTATGACGGAAAAAGCACATGTTTTTGGCCAGCTTCCACTCCAAAAAGTGTTCTACAACTCCTAACTACAAGAGATAGAGCAAACGGCATTTGGACAAAAGAGTATCCCTTCTTAAGGACGAGGACCTGGTGCTCATTTTAATGCATGAATCGTCCTTATCTGATATGTAGTTTTTATTTTAGAAAATAAATAAAAAAAATAAAAATTGACAAAAAAGGGCACATGAAATTAACATGAAATCTAATTTTTAAAATTATTTTAAGGATACAGTCTTGTGGGCAGTAGCTTAAGGAACATTTTGATGCATAAATCGTCCTTTTATGATGTATGGTTTAGAAGTTATGGTTAAAAAATCAAAAAAATCGCAAAAAACCACGTCAAAAACTATGATTCATGTAAAAAATTTTAACTAAGATTCTTGAAAAAAAATCAAATTCCAGAAAACTTTTTTCTGAATATGCAGTCTTGTGTATATATGTATTAGAAACAATTTGGTGTATAAATCGTCCTTGTAGGATGTATGGTTTGCGAGTTATGACGGAAAAAGCACATGTTTTTGGCCAGCTTCCACTCCAAAAAGTGTTCTACAACTCCTAACTACAAGAGATAGAGCAAACGGCATTTGGACAAAGGAGTATCCCTTCTTAAGGACGAGGACCTGGTGCTCATTTTAATGCATGAATCGTCCTTATCTGATATGTAGTTTTTATTTTAGAAAATAAATAAAAAAAATAAAAATTGACAAAAAATGGCACATGAAATTAACATTAAATCTAATTTTTAAAATTATTTTAAGGATACAGTCTTGTGGGCAGTAGCTTAAGGAACATTTTGATACATAAATCGTCCTTTTATGATGTATGGTTTAGAAGTTATGGCTAAAAAATCAAAAAAATCGCAAAAAACCACGTCAAAAACTATGATTCATGTAAAAAATTTTAACTAAGATTCTTGAAAAAAAATCAAAATCCAGAAAACTTTTTTCTGAATATGCAGTCTTGTGTATATATGTATTAGAAACAATTTGGTGTATAAATCGTCCTTGTAGGATGTAGGGTTTGGGAGTTATGACGGAAAAAGCACATGTTTTTGGCCAGCTTCCACTCCAAAAAGTGTTCTACAACTCCTAACTACAAGAGATAGAGCAAACGGCATTTGGACAAAGGAGTATCCCTTCTTAAGGACGAGGACCTGGTGCTCATTTTAATGCATGAATCGTCCTTATCTGATATGTAGTTTTTATTTTAGAAAATAAATAAAAAAAATAAAAATTGACAAAAAAGGGCACATGAAATTAACATGAAATCTAATTTTTAAAATTATTTTAAGGATACAGTCTTGTGGACAGTAGCTTAAGGAACATTTTGATGCATAAACCGTCTTTGTAGGATGTATGGTTTGCGAGTTATGACGGAAAAAGCACATGTTTTTGGCCAGCTTCCACTCCAAAAAGTGTTCTTCAACTCCTAACTACAAGAGATAGAGCAAACGGCATTTGGACAAAGGAGTATCCCTTCTTAAGGACGAGGACCTGGTGCTCATTTTAATGCATGAATCGTCCTTATCTGATATGTAGTTTTTATTTTAGAAAAAAAATAAAAAAAATAAAAATTGACAAAAAAGGGCACATGAAATTAACATGAAATCTAATTTTTAAAATTATTTTAAGGATACAGTCTTGTGGGCAGTAGCTTAAGGAACATTTTGATGCATAAATCGTCCTTTTATGATGTATGGTTTAGAAGTTATGGCTAAAAAATCAAAAAAATCGCAAAAAACCACGTCAAAAACTATGATTCATGTAAAAAATTTTAACTAAGATTCTTGAAAAAAAATCAAATTCCAGAAAACTTTTTTCTGAATATGCAGTCTTGTGTATATATGTATTAGAAACAATTTGGTGTATAAATCGTCCTTGTAGGATGTATGGTTTGCGAGTTATGACGGAAAAAGCACATGTTTTTGGCCAGCTTCCACTCCAAAAAGTGTTCTACAACTCCTAACTACAAGAGATAGAGCAAACGGCATTTGGACAAAGGAGTATCCCTTCTTAAGGACGAGGACCTGGTGCTCATTTTAATGCATGAATCGTCCTTATCTGATATGTAGTTTTTATTTTAGAAAATAAATAAAAAAAATAAAAATTGACAAAAAAGGGCACATGAAATTAACATGAAATCTAATTTTTAAAATTATTTTAAGGATACAGTCTTGTGGGCAGTAGCTTAAGGAACATTTTGATGCATAAATCGTCCTTTTATGATGTATGGTTTAGAAGTTATGGCTAAAAAATCAAAAAAATCGCAAAAAACCACGTCAAAAACTATGATTCATGTAAAAAATTTTAACTAAGATTCTTGAAAAAAAATCAAAATCCAGAAAAGTTTTTTCTGAATATGCAGTCTTGTGTATATATGTATTAGAAACAATTTGGTGTATAAATCGTCCTTGTAGGATGTATGGTTTGCGAGTTATGACGGAAAAAGCACATGTTTTTGGCCAGCTTCCACTCCAAAAAGTGTTCTACAACTCCTAACTACAAGAGATAGAGCAAACGGCATTTGGACAAAGGAGTATCCCTTCTTAAGGACGAGGACCTGGTGCTCATTTTAATGCATGAATCGTCCTTATCTGATATGTAGTTTTTATTTTAGAAAATAAATAAAAAAAATAAAAATTGACAAAAAAGGGCACATGAAATTAACATGAAATCTAATTTTTAAAATTATTTTAAGGATACAGTCTTGTGGGCAGTAGCTTAAGGAACATTTTGATGCATAAATCGTCCTTTTATGATGTATGGTTTAGAAGTTATGGCTAAAAAATCAAAAAAATCGCAAAAAACCACGTCAAAAACTATGATTCATGTAAAAAATTTTAACTAAGATTCTTGAAAAAAAATCACATTCCAGAAAACTTTTTTCCGAATTTGCAGTCTTGTGTATATATGTATTAGAAACAATTTGGTGTATAAATCGTCCTTGTAGGATGTATGGTTTGGGAGTTATGACGGAAAAAGCACATGTTTTTGGCCAGCTTCCACTCCAAAAAGTGTTCTACAACTCCTAACTACAAGAGATAGAGCAAACGGCATTTGGACAAAGGAGTATCCCTTCTTAAGGACGAGGACCTGGTGCTCATTTTAATGCATGAATCGTCCTTATCTGATATGTAGTTTTTATTTTAGAAAATAAATAAAAAAAATAAAAACTGACAAAAAAGGGCACATGAAATTAACATGAAATCTAATTTTTAAAATTATTTTAAGGATACAGTCTTGTGGGCAGTAGCTTAAGGAACATTTTGATGCATAAATCGTCCTTTTATGATGTATGGTTTAGAAGTTATGGCTAAAAAATCAAAAAAATCGCAAAAAACCACGTCAAAAACTATGATTCATATAAAAAATTTTAACTAAGATTCTTGAAAAAAAATCAAAATCCAGAAAACTTTTTTCTGAATATGCGGTCTTGTGTATATATGTATTAGAAACAATTTGGTGTATAAATCGTCCTTGTAGGATGTATGGTTTGCGAGTTATGACGGAAAAAGCACATGTTTTTGGCCAGCTTCCACTCCAAAAAGTGTTCTACAACTCCTAACTACAAGAGATAGAGCAAACGGCATTTGGACAAAGGAGTATCCCTTCTTAAGGACGAGGACCTGGTGCTCATTTTAATGCATGAATCGTCCTTATCTGATATGTAGTTTTTATTTTAGAAAATAAATAAAAAAAATAAAAATTGACAAAAATGGGCACATGAAATTAACATGAAATCTAATTTTTAAAATTATTTTAAGGATACAGTCTTGTGGGCAGTAGCTTAAGGAACATTTTGATGCATAAATCGTCCTTTTATGATGTATGGTTTAGAAGTTATGGCTAAAAAATCAAAAAAATCGCAAAAAACCACGTCAAAAACTATGATTCATGTAAAAAATTTTAACTAAGATTCTTGAAAAAAATCACATTCCAGAAAACTTTTTTCCGAATTTGCAGTCTTGTGTATATATGTATTAGAAACAATTTGGTGTATAAATCGTCCTTGTAGGATGTATGGTTTGGGAGTTATGACGGAAAAAGCACATGTTTTTGGCCAGCTTCCACTCCAAAAAGTGTTCTACAACTCCTAACTACAAGAGATAGAGCAAACGGCATTTGGACAAAGGAGTATCCCTTCTTAAGGACGAGGACCTGGTGCTCATTTTAATGCATGAATCGTCCTTATCTGATATGTAGTTTTTATTTTAGAAAATAAATAAAAAAAATAAAAATTGACAAAAAAGGGCACATGAAATTAACATGAAATCTAATTTTTAAAATTATTTTAAGGATACAGTCTTGTGGGCAGTAGCTTAAGGAACATTTTGATGCATAAATCGTCCTTTTATGATGTATGGTTTAGAAGTTATGGCTAAAAAATCAAAAAAATCGCAAAAAACCACGTCAAAAACTATGATTCATGTAAAAAATTTTAACTAAGATTCTTGAAAAAAAATCAAAATCCAGAAAAGTTTTTTCTGAATATGCAGTCTTGTGTATATATGTATTAGAAACAATTTGGTGTATAAATCGTCCTTGTAGGATGTATGGTTTGCGAGTTATGACGGAAAAAGCACATGTTTTTGGCCAGCTTCCACTCCAAAAAGTGTTCTACAACTCCTAACTACAAGAGATAGAGCAAACGGCATTTGGACAAAGGAGTATCCCTTCTTAAGGACGAGGACCTGGTGCTCATTTTAATGCATGAATCGTCCTTATCTGATATGTAGTTTTTATTTTAGAAAATAAATAAAAAAAATAAAAATTGACAAAAAAGGGCACATGAAATTAACATGAAATCTAATTTTTAAAATTATTTTAAGGATACAGTCTTGTGGGCAGTAGCTTAAGGAACATTTTGATGCATAAATCGTCCTTTTATGATGTATGGTTTAGAAGTTATGGCTAAAAAATCAAAAAAATCGCAAAAAACCACGTCAAAAACTATGATTCATGTAAAAAATTTTAACTAAGATTCTTGAAAAAAAATCAAAATCCAGAAAAGTTTTTTCTGAATATGCAGTCTTGTGTATATATGTATTAGAAACAATTTGGTGTATAAATCGTCCTTGTAGGATGTATGGTTTGCGAGTTATGACGGAAAAAGCACATGTTTTTGGCCAGCTTCCACTCCAAAAAGTGTTCTACAACTCCTAACTACAAGAGATAGAGCAAACGGCATTTGGACAAAGGAGTATCCCTTCTTAAGGACGAGGACCTGGTGCTCATTTTAATGCATGAATCGTCCTTATCTGATATGTAGTTTTTATTTTAGAAAATAAATAAAAAAAATAAAAATTGACAAAAAAGGGCACATGAAATTAACATGAAATCTAATTTTTAAAATTATTTTAAGGATACAGTCTTGTGGGCAGTAGCTTAAGGAACATTTTGATGCATAAATCGTCCTTTTATGATGTATGGTTTAGAAGTTATGGCTAAAAAATCAAAAAAATCGCAAAAAACCACGTCAAAAACTATGATTCATGTAAAAAATTTTAACTAAGATTCTTGAAAAAAAATCAAAATCCAGAAAAGTTTTTTCTGAATATGCAGTCTTGTGTATATATGTATTAGAAACAATTTGGTGTATAAATCGTCCTTGTAGGATGTATGGTTTGCGAGTTATGACGGAAAAAGCACATGTTTTTGGCCAGCTTCCACTCCAAAAAGTGTTCTACAACTCCTAACTACAAGAGATAGAGCAAACGGCATTTGGACAAAGGAGTATCCCTTCTTAAGGACGAGGACCTGGTGCTCATTTTAATGCATGAATCGTCCTTATCTGATATGTAGTTTTTATTTTAGAAAATAAATAAAAAAAATAAAAATTGACAAAAAAGGGCACATGAAATTAACATGAAATCTAATTTTTAGAATTATTTTAAGGATACAGTCTTGTGGGCAGTAGCTTAAGGAACATTTTGATGCATAAATCGTCCTTTTATGATGTATGGTTTAGAAGTTATGGCTAAAAAATCAAAAAAATCGCAAAAAACCACGTCAAAAACTATGATTCATGTAAAAAATTTTAACTAAGATTCTTGAAAAAAAATCAAAATCCAGAAAAGTTTTTTCTGAATATGCAGTCTTGTGTATATATGTATTAGAAACAATTTGGTGTATAAATCGTCCTTGTAGGATGTATGGTTTGCGAGTTATGACGGAAAAAGCACATGTTTTTGGCCAGCTTCCACTCCAAAAAGTGTTCTACAACTCCTAACTACAAGAGATAGAGCAAACGGCATTTGGACAAAGGAGTATCCCTTCTTAAGGACGAGGACCTGGTGCTCATTTTAATGCATGAATCGTCCTTATCTGATATGTAGTTTTTATTTTAGAAAATAAATAAAAAAAATAAAAATTGACAAAAAAGGGCACATGAAATTAACATGAAATCTAATTTTTAAAATTATTTTAAGGATACAGTCTTGTGGGCAGTAGCTTAAGGAACATTTTGATGCATAAATCGTCCTTTTATGATGTATGGTTTAGAAGTTATGGCTAAAAAATCAAAAAAATCGCAAAAAACCACGTCAAAAACTATGATTCATGTAAAAAATTTTAACTAAGATTCTTGAAAAAAAATCACATTCCAGAAAACTTTTTTCCGAATTTGCAGTCTTGTGTATATATGTATTAGAAACAATTTGGTGTATAAATCGTCCTTGTAGGATGTATGGTTTGGGAGTTATGACGGAAAAAGCACATGTTTTTGGCCAGCTTCCACTCCAAAAAGTGTTCTACAACTCCTAACTACAAGAGATAGAGCAAACGGCATTTGGACAAAGGAGTATCCCTTCTTAAGGACGAGGAACTGGTGCTCATTTTAATGCATGAATCGTCCTTATCTGATATGTAGTTTTTATTTTAGAAAATAAATAAAAAAAATAAAAATTGACAAAAAAGGGCACATGAAATTAACATGAAATCTAGTTTTTAAAATTATTTTAAGGATACAGTCTTGTGGGCAGTAGCTTAAGGAACATTTTGATGCATAAATCGTCCTTTTATGATGTATGGTTTAGAAGTTATGGCTAAAAAATCAAAAAAATCGCAAAAAACCACGTCAAAAACTATGATTCATATAAAAAATTTTAACTAAGATTCTTGAAAAAAAATCAAAATCCAGAAAACTTTTTTCTGAATATGCAGTCTTGTGTATATATGTATTAGAAACAATTTGGTGTATAAATCGTCCTTGTAGGATGTATGGTTTGCGAGTTATGACGGAAAAAGCACATGTTTTTGGCCAGCTTCCACTCCAAAAAGTGTTCTACAACTCCTAACTACAAGAGATAGAGCAAACGGCATTTGGACAAAGGAGTATCCCTTCTTAAGGACGAGGACCTGGTGCTCATTTTAATGCATGAATCGTCCTTATCTGATATGTAGTTTTTATTTTAGAAAATAAATAAAAAAAATAAAAATTGACAAAAAAGGGCACATGAAATTAACATGAAATCTAATTTTTAAAATTATTTTAAGGATACAGTCTTGTGGGCAGTAGCTTAAGGAACATTTTGATGCATAAATCGTCCTTTTATGATGTATGGTTTAGAAGTTATGGCTAAAAAATCAAAAAAATCGCAAAAAACCACGTCAAAAACTATGATTCATGTAAAAAATTTTAACTAAGATTCTTGAAAAAAAATCACATTCCAGAAAACTTTTTTTCGAATTTGCAGTCTTGTGTATATATGTATTAGAAACAATTTGGTGTATAAATCGTCCTTGTAGGATGTATGGTTTGGGAGTTATGACGGAAAAAGCACATGTTTTTGGCCAGCTTCCACTCCAAAAAGTGTTCTACAACTCCTAACTACAAGAGATAGAGCAAACGGCATTTGGACAAAGGAGTATCCCTTCTTAAGGACAAGGACCTGGTGCTCATTTTAATGCATGAATCGTCCTTATCTGATATGTAGTTTTTATTTTAGAAAATAAATAAAAAAAATAAAAATTGACAAAAAAGGGCACATGAAATTAACATGAAATCTAATTTTTAAAATTATTTTAAGGATACAGTCTTGTGGGCAGTAGCTTAAGGAACATTTTGATGCATAAATCGTCCTTTTATGATGTATGGTTTAGAAGTTATGGCTAAAAAATCAAAAAAATCGCAAAAAACCACGTCAAAAACTATGATTCATGTAAAAAATTTTAACTAAGATTCTTGAAAAAAAATCACATTCCAGAAAACTTTTTTCCGAATTTGCAGTCTTGTGTATATATGTATTAGAAACAATTTGGTGTATAAATCGTCCTTGTAGGATGTATGGTTTGGGAGTTATGACGGAAAAAGCACATGTTTTTGGCCAGCTTTCACTCCAAAAAGTGTTCTACAACTCCTAACTACAAGAGATAGAGCAAACGGCATTTGGACAAAGGAGTATCCCTTCTTAAGGACGAGGACCTGGTGCTCATTTTAATGCATGAATCGTCCTTATCTGATATGTAGTTTTTATTTTAGAAAATAAATAAAAAAAATAAAAATTGACAAAAAAGGGCACATGAAATTAACATGAAATCTAATTTTTAAAATTATTTTAAGGATACAGTCTTGTGGGCAGTAGCTTAAGGAACATTTTGATGCATAAATCGTCCTTTTATGATGTATGGTTTAGAAGTTATGGCTAAAAAATCAAAAAAATCGCAAAAAACCACGTCAAAAACTATGATTCATGTAAAAAATTTTAACTAAGATTCTTGAAAAAAAATCAAAATCCAGAAAAGTTTTTTCTGAATATGCAGTCTTGTGTATATATGTATTAGAAACAATTTGGTGTATAAATCGTCCTTGTAGGATGTATGGTTTGGGAGTTATGACGGAAAAAGCACATGTTTTTGGCCAGCTTCCACTCCAAAAAGTGTTCTACAACTCCTAACTACAAGAGATAGAGCAAACGGCATTTGGACAAAGGAGTATCCCTTCTTAAGGACGAGGACCTGGTGCTCATTTTAATGCATGAATCGTCCTTATCTGATATGTAGTTTTTATTTTAGAAAATAAATAAAAAAAATAAAAATTGACAAAAAAGGGCACATGAAATTAACATGAAATCTAATTTTTAAAATTATTTTAAGGATACAGTCTTGTGGGCAGTAGCTTAAGGAACATTTTGATGCATAAATCGTCCTTTTATGATGTATGGTTTAGAAGTTATGGCTAAAAAATCAAAAAAATCGCAAAAAACCACGTCAAAAACTATGATTCATGTAAAAAATTTTAACTAAGATTCTTGAAAAAAAATCAAAATCCAGAAAACTTTTTTCTGAATATGCAGTCTTGTGTATATATGTATTAGAAACAATTTGGTGTATAAATCGTCCTTGTAGGATGTATGGTTTGCGAGTTATGACGGAAAAAGCACATGTTTTTGGCCAGCTTCCACTCCAAAAAGTGTTCTACAACTCCTAACTACAAGAGATAGAGCAAACGGCATTTGGACAAAGGAGTATCCCTTCTTAAGGACGAGGACCTGGTGCTCATTTTAATGCATGAATCGTCCTTATCTGATATGTAGTTTTTATTTTAGAAAATAAATAAAAAAAATAAAAATTGACAAAAAAGGGCACATGAAATTAACATGAAATCTAATTTTTAAAATTATTTTAAGGATACAGTCTTGTGGGCAGTAGCTTAAGGAACATTTTGATGCATAAATCGTCCTTTTATGATGTATGGTTTAGAAGTTATGGCTAAAAAATCAAAAAAATCGCAAAAAACCACGTCAAAAACTATGATTCATATAAAAAATTTTAACTAAGATTCTTGAAAAAAAATCAAAATCCAGAAAACTTTTTTCTGAATATGCAGTCTTGTGTATATATGTATTAGAAACAATTTGGTGTATAAATCGTCCTTGTAGGATGTATGGTTTGCGAGTTATGACGGAAAAAGCACATGTTTTTGGCCAGCTTCCACTCCAAAAAGTGTTCTACAACTCCTAACTACAAGAGATAGAGCAAACGGCATTTGGACAAAGGAGTATCCCTTCTTAAGGACGAGGACCTGGTGCTCATTTTAATGCATGAATCGTCCTTATCTGATATGTAGTTTTTATTTTAGAAAATAAATAAAAAAAATAAAAATTGACAAAAAAGGGCACATGAAATTAACATGAAATCTAATTTTTAAAATTATTTTAAGGATACAGTCTTGTGGGCAGTAGCTTAAGGAACATTTTGATGCATAAATCGTCCTTTTATGATGTATGGTTTAGAAGTTATGGCTAAAAAATCAAAAAAATCGCAAAAAACCACGTCAAAAACTATGATTCATGTAAAAAATTTTAACTAAGATTCTTGAAAAAAAAATCACATTCCAGAAAACTTTTTTCCGAATTTGCAGTCTTGTGTATATATGTATTAGAAACAATTTGGTGTATAAATCGTCCTTGTAGGATGTATGGTTTGGGAGTTATGACGGAAAAAGCACATGTTTTTGGCCAGCTTTCACTCCAAAAAGTGTTCTACAACTCCTAACTACAAGAGATAGAGCAAACGGCATTTGGACAAAGGAGTATCCCTTCTTAAGGACGAGGACCTGGTGCTCATTTTAATGCATGAATCGTCCTTATCTGATATGTAGTTTTTATTTTAGAAAATAAATAAAAAAAATAAAAATTGACAAAAAAGGGCACATGAAATTAACATGAAATCTAATTTTTAAAATTATTTTAAGGATACAGTCTTGTGGGCAGTAGCTTAAGGAACATTTTGATGCATAAATCGTCCTTTTATGATGTATGGTTTAGAAGTTATGGCTAAAAAATCAAAAAAATCGCAAAAAACCACGTCAAAAACTATGATTCATGTAAAAAATTTTAACTAAGATTCTTGAAAAAAAATCACATTCCAGAAAACTTTTTTCCGAATTTGCAGTCTTGTGTATATATGTATTAGAAACAATTTGGTGTATAAATCGTCCTTGTAGGATGTATGGTTTGCGAGTTATGACGGAAAAAGCACATGTTTTTGGCCAGCTTCCACTCCAAAAAGTGTTCTACAACTCCTAACTACAAGAGATAGAGCAAACGGCATTTGGACAAAGGAGTATCCCTTCTTAAGGACGAGGACCTGGTGCTCATTTTAATGCATGAATCGTCCTTATCTGATATGTAGTTTTTATTTTAGAAAATAAATAAAAAAAATAAAAATTGACAAAAAAGGGCACATGAAATTAACATGAAATCTAATTTTTAAAATTATTTTAAGGATACAGTCTTGTGGGCAGTAGCTTAAGGAACATTTTGATGCATAAATCGTCCTTTTATGATGTATGGTTTAGAAGTTATGGCTAAAAAATCAAAAAAATCGCAAAAAACCACGTCAAAAACTATGATTCATGTAAAAAATTTTAACTAAGATTCTTGAAAAAAAATCAAAATCCAGAAAACTTTTTTCTGAATATGCAGTCTTGTGTATATATGTATTAGAAACAATTTGGTGTATAAATCGTCCTTGTAGGATGTATGGTTTGCGAGTTATGACGGAAAAAGCACATGTTTTTGGCCAGCTTCCACTCCAAAAAGTGTTCTACAACTCCTAACTACAAGAGATAGAGCAAACGGCATTTGGACAAAGGAGTATCCCTTCTTAAGGACGAGGACCTGGTGCTCATTTTAATGCATGAATCGTCCTTATCTGATATGTAGTTTTTATTTTAGAAAATAAATAAAAAAAATAAAAATTGACAAAAAAGGGCACATGAAATTAACATGAAATCTAATTTTTAAAATTATTTTAAGGATACAGTCTTGTGGGCAGTAGCTTAAGGAACATTTTGATGCATAAATCGTCCTTTTATGATGTATGGTTTAGAAGTTATGGCTAAAAAATCAAAAAAATCGCAAAAAACCACGTCAAAAACTATGATTCATGTAAAAAATTTTAACTAAGATTCTTGAAAAAAAATCACATTCCAGAAAACTTTTTTCCGAATTTGCAGTCTTGTGTATATATGTATTAGAAACAATTTGGTGTATAAATCGTCCTTGTAGGATGTATGGTTTGGGAGTTATGACGGAAAAAGCACATGTTTTTGGCCAGCTTCCACTCCAAAAAGTGTTCTACAACTCCTAACTACAAGAGATAGAGCAAACGGCATTTGGACAAAGGAGTATCCCTTCTTAAGGACGAGGACCTGGTGCTCATTTTAATGCATGAATCGTTCTTATCTGATATGTAGTTTTTATTTTAGAAAATAAATAAAAATTGACAAAAAAGGGCACATGAAATTAACATGAAATCTAATTTTTAAAATTATTTTAAGGATACAGTCTTGTGGGCAGTAGCTTTAGGAACATTTTGATGCATAAATCGTCCTTTTATGATGTATGGTTTAGAAGTTATGGCTAAAAAATCAAAAAAATCGCAAAAAACCACGTCAAAAACTATGATTCATGTAAAAAATTTTAACTAAGATTCTTGAAAAAAAATCAAAATCCAGAAAACTTTTTTCTGAATATGCAGTCTTGTGTATATATGTATTAGAAACAATTTGGTGTATAAATCGTCCTTGTAGGATGTATGGTTTGCGAGTTATGACGGAAAAAGCACATGTTTTTGGCCAGCTTCCACTCCAAAAAGTGTTCTACAACTCCTAACTACAAGAGATAGAGCAAACGGCATTTGGACAAAGGAGTATTCCTTCTTAAGGACGAGGACCTGGTGCTCATTTTAATGCATGAATCGTCCTTATCTGATATGTAGTTTTTATTTTAGAAAATAAATAAAAAAAATAAAAATTGACAAAAAAGGGCACATGAAATTAACATGAAATCTAATTTTTAAAATTATTTTAAGGATACAGTCTTGTGGGCAGTAGCTTAAGGAACATTTTGATGCATAAATCGTCCTTTTATGATGTATGGTTTAGAAGTTATGGCTAAAAAATCAAAAAAATCGCAAAAAACCACGTCAAAAACTATGATTCATGTAAAAAATTTTAACTAAGATTCTTGAAAAAAAATCACATTCCAAAAAACTTTTTTCCGAATTTGCAGTCTTGTGTATATATGTATTAGAAAAAATTTGGTGTATAAATCGTCCTTGTAGGATGTATGGTTTGGGAGTTATGACGGAAAAAGCACATGTTTTTGGCCAGCTTTCACTCCAAAAAGTGTTCTACAACTCCTAACTACAAGAGATAGAGCAAACGGCATTTGGACAAAGGAGTATCCCTTCTTAAGGACGAGGACCTGGTGCTCATTTTAATGCATGAATCGTCCTTATCTGATATGTAGTTTTTATTTTAGAAAATAAATAAAAAAAATAAAAATTGACAAAAAAGGGCACATGAAATTAACATGAAATCTAATTTTTAAAATTATTTTAAGGATACAGTATTGTGGGTAGTAGCTTAAGGAACATTTTGATGCATAAATCGTCCTTTTATGATGTATGGTTTAGAAGTTATGGCTAAAAAATCAAAAAAATCGCAAAAAACCACGTCAAAAACTATGATTCATGTAAAAAATTTTAACTAAGATTCTTGAAAAAAAATCAAAATCCAGAAAAGTTTTTTCTGAATATGCAGTCTTGTGTATATATGTATTAGAAACAATTTGGTGTATAAATCGTCCTTGTAGGATGTATGGTTTGGGAGTTATGACGGAAAAAGCACATGTTTTTGGCCAGCTTCCACTCCAAAAAGTGTTCTACAACTCCTAACTACAAGAGATAGAGCAAACGGCATTTGGACAAAGGAGTATCCCTTCTTAAGGACGAGGACCTGGTGCTCATTTTAATGCATGAATCGTCCTTATCTGATATGTAGTTTTTATTTTAGAAAATAAATAAAAAAAATAAAAATTGACAAAAAAGGGCACATGAAATTAACATGAAATCTAATTTTTAAAATTATTTTAAGGATACAGTCTTGTGGGCAGTAGCTTAAGGAACATTTTGATGCATAAATCGTCCTTTTATGATGTATGGTTTAGAAGTTATGGCTAAAAAATCAAAAAAATCGCAAAAAACCACGTCAAAAACTATGATTCATGTAAAAAACTTTAACTAAGATTCTTGAAAAAAAATCAAAATCCAGAAAAGTTTTTTCTGAATATGCAGTCTTGTGTATATATGTATTAGAAACAATTTGGTGTATAAATCGTCCTTGTAGGATGTATGGTTTGGGAGTTATGACGGAAAAAGCACATGTTTTTGGCCAGCTTCCACTCCAAAAAGTGTTCTACAACTCCTAACTACAAGAGATAGAGCAAACGGCATTTGGACAAAGGAGTATCCCTTCTTAAGGACGAGGACCTGGTGCTCATTTTAATGCATGAATCGTCCTTATCTGATATGTAGTTTTTATTTTAGAAAATAAATAAAAAAAATAAAAATTGACAAAAAAGGGCACATGAAATTAACATGAAATCTAATTTTTAAAATTATTTTAAGGATACAGTCTTGTGGGCAGTAGCTTAAGGAACATTTTGATGCATAAATCGTCCTTTTATGATGTATGGTTTAGAAGTTATGGCTAAAAAATCAAAAAAATCGCAAAAAACCACGTCAAAAACTATGATTCATGTAAAAAATTTTAACTAAGATTCTTGAAAAAAAATCGCATTCCAAAAAACTTTTTTCCGAATTTGCAGTCTTGTGTATATATGTATTAGAAACAATTTGGTGTATAAATCGTCCTTGTAGGATGTATGGTTTGGGAGTTATGACGGAAAAAGCACATGTTTTTGGCCAGCTTCCACTCCAAAAAGTGTTCTACAACTCCTAACTACAAGAGATAGAGCAAACGGCATTTGGACAAAGGAGTATCCCTTCTTAAGGACGAGGACCTGGTGCTCATTTTAATGCATGAATCGTCCTTATCTGATATGTAGTTTTTATTTTAGAAAATAAATAAAAAAAATAAAAATTGACTAAAAAGGGCACATGAAATTAACATGAAATCTAATTTTTAAAATTATTTTAAGGATACAGTATTGTGGGTAGTAGCTTAAGGAACATTTTGATGCATAAATCGTCCTTTAATGATGTATGGTTTAGAAGTTATGGCTAAAAAATCAAAAAAATCGCAAAAAACCACGTCAAAAACTATGATTCATGTAAAAAATTTTAACTAAGATTCTTGAAAAAAAATCAAAATCCAGAAAAGTTTTTCCTGAATATGCAGTCTTGTGTATATATGTATTAGAAACAATTTGGTGTATAAATCGTCCTTGTAGGATGTATGGTTTGGGAGTTATGACGGAAAAAGCACATGTTTTTGGCCAGCTTCCACTCCAAAAAGTGTTCTACAACTCCTAACTACAAGAGATAGAGCAAACGGCATTTGGACAAAGGAGTATCCCTTCTTAAGGACGAGGACCTGGTGCTCATTTTAATGCATGAATCGTCCTTATCTGATATGTAGTTTTTATTTTAGAAAATAAATAAAAAAAATAAAAATTGACAAAAAAGGGCACATGAAATTAACATGAAATCTAATTTTTAAAATTATTTTAAGGATACAGTCTTGTGGGCAGTAGCTTAAGGAACATTTTGATGCATAAATCGTCCTTTTATGATGTATGGTTTAGAAGTTATGGCTAAAAAATAAAAAAAAATCGCAAAAAACCACGTCAAAAACTATGATTCATGTAAAATATTTTAACTAAGATTCTTGAAAAAAAATCAAAATCCAGAAAAGTTTTTTCTGAATATGCAGTCTTGTGTATATATGTATTAGAAACAATTTGGTGTATAAATCGTCCTTGTAGGATGTATGGTTTGCGAGTTATGACGGAAAAAGCACATGTTTTTGGCCAGCTTCCACTCCAAAAAGTGTTCTACAACTCCTAACTACAAGAGATAGAGCAAACGGCATTTGGACAAAGGAGTATCCCTTCTTAAGGACGAGGACCTGGTGCTCATTTTAATGCATGAATCGTCCTTATCTGATATGTAGTTTTTATTTTAGAAAATAAATAAAAAAAATAAAAATTGACAAAAAAGGGCACATGAAATTAACATGAAATCTAATTTTTAAAATTATTTTAAGGATACAGTCTTGTGGGCAGTAGCTTAAGGAACATTTTGATGCATAAATCGTCCTTTTATGATGTATGGTTTAGAAGTTATGGCTAAAAAATCAAAAAAATCGCAAAAAACCACGTCAAAAACTATGATTCATGTAAAAAATTTTAACTAAGATTCTTGAAAAAAAATCAAAATCCAGAAAAGTTTTTTCTGAATATGCAGTCTTGTGTATATATGTATTAGAAACAATTTGGTGTATAAATCGTCCTTGTAGGATGTATGGTTTGCGAGTTATGACGGAAAAAGCACATGTTTTTGGCCAGCTTCCACTCCAAAAAGTGTTCTACAACTCCTAACTACAAGAGATAGAGCAAACGGCATTTGGACAAAGGAGTATCCCTTCTTAAGGACGAGGACCTGGTGCTCATTTTAATGCATGAATCGTCCTTATCTGATATGTAGTTTTTATTTTAGAAAATAAATAAAAAAAATAAAAATTGACAAAAAAGGGCACATGAAATTAACATGAAATCTAATTTTTAAAATTATTTTAAGGATACAGTCTTGTGGGCAGTAGCTTAAGGAACATTTTGATGCATAAATCGTCCTATATGATGTATGGTTTAGAAGTTATGGCTAAAAAATCAAAAAAATCGTCCTTATCTGATATGTAGTTTTTATTTTAGAAAATAAATAAAAAAAATAAAAATTGACAAAAAAGGGCACATGAAATTAACATGAAATCTAATTTTTAAAATTATTTTAAGGACACAGTCTTGTGGGCAGTAGCTTAAGGAACATTTTGATGCATAAATCGTCCTTTTATGATGTATGGTTTAGAAGTTATGGCTAAAAAATCAAAAAAATCGCAAAAAACCACGTCAAAAACTATGATTCATATAAAAAATTTTAACTAAGATTCTTGAAAAAAAATCAAAATCCAGAAAACTTTTTTCTGAATATGCAGTCTTGTGTATATATGTATTAGAAACAATTTGGTGTATAAATCGTCCTTGTAGGATGTATGGTTTGCGAGTTATGACGGAAAAAGCACATGTTTTTGGCCAGCTTCCACTCCAAAAAGTGTTCTACAACTCCTAACTACAAGAGATAGAGCAAACGGCATTTGGACAAAGGAGTATCCCTTCTTAAGGACGAGGACCTGGTGCTCATTTTAATGCATGAATCGTCCTTATCTGATATGTAGTTTTTATTTTAGAAAATAAATAAAAAAAATAAAAATTGACAAAAAAGGGCACATGAAATTAACATGAAATCTAATTTTTAAAATTATTTTAAGGATACAGTCTTGTGGGCAGTAGCTTAAGGAACATTTTGATGCGTAAATCGTCCTTTTATGATGTATGGTTTAGAAGTTATGGCTAAAAAATCAAAAAAATCGCAAAAAACCACGTCAAAAACTATGATTCATGTAAAAAATTTTAACTAAGATTCTTGAAAAAAAATCACATTCCAGAAAACTTTTTTCCGAATTTGCAGTCTTGTGTATATATGTATTAGAAACAATTTGGTGTATAAATCGTCCTTGTAGGATGTATGGTTTGGGAGTTATGACGGAAAAAGCACATGTTTTTGGCCAGCTTCCACTCCAAAAAGTGTTCTACAACTCCTAACTACAAGAGATAGAGCAAACGGCATTTGGACAAAGGAGTATCCCTTCTTAAGGACGAGGACCTGGTGCTCATTTTAATGCATGAATCGTCCTTATCTGATATGTAGTTTTTATTTTAGAAAATAAATAAAAATAATAAAAATTGACAAAAAAGGGCACATGAAATTAACATGAAATTTAATTTTTAAAATTATTTTAAGGATACAGTCTTGTGGGCAGTAGCTTAAGGAACATTTTGATGCATAAATCGTCCTTTTATGATGTATGGTTTAGAAGTTATGGCTAAAAAATCAAAAAAATCGCAAAAAACCACGTCAAAAACTATGATTCATGTAAAAAATTTTAACTAAGATTCTTGAAAAAAAATCACATTCCAGAAAACTTTTTTCCGAATTTGCAGTCTTGTGTATATATGTATTAGAAACAATTTGGTGTATAAATCGTCCTTGTAGGATGTATGGTTTGGGAGTTATGACGGAAAAAGCACATGTTTTTGGCCAGCTTCCACTCCAAAAAGTGTTCTACAACTCCTAACTACAAGAGATAGAGCAAACGGCATTTGGACAAAGGAGTATCCCTTCTTAAGGACGAGGACCTGGTGCTCATTTTAATGCATGAATCGTCCTTATCTGATATGTAGTTTTTATTTTAGAAAATAAATAAAAAAAATAAAAATTGACAAAAAAGGGCACATGAAATTAACATGAAATCTAATTTTTAAAATTATTTTAAGGATACAGTCTTGTGGGCAGTAGCTTAAGGAACATTTTGATGCATAAATCGTCCTTTTATGATGTATGGTTTAGAAGTTATGGCTAAAAAATCAAAAAAATCGCAAAAAACCACGTCAAAAACTATGATTCATATAAAAAATTTTAACTAAGATTCTTGAAAAAAAATCAAAATCCAGAAAACTTTTTTCTGAATATGCAGTCTTGTGTATATATGTATTAGAAACAATTTGGTGTATAAATCGTCCTTGTAGGATGTATGGTTTGCGAGTTATGACGGAAAAAGCACATGTTTTTGGCCAGCTTCCACTCCAAAAAGTGTTCTACAACTCCTAACTACAAGAGATAGAGCAAACGGCATTTGGACAAAGGAGTATCCCTTCTTAAGGACGAGGACCTGGTGCTCATTTTAATGCATGAATCGTCCTTATCTGATATGTAGTTTTTATTTTAGAAAATAAATAAAAAAAATAAAAATTGACAAAAAAGGGCACATGAAATTAACATGAAATCTAATTTTTAAAATTATTTTAAGGATACAGTCTTGTGGGCAGTAGCTTAAGGAACATTTTGATGCATAAATCGTCCTTTTATGATGTATGGTTTAGAAGTTATGGCTAAAAAATCAAAAAAATCGCAAAAAACCACGTCAAAAACTATGATTCATGTAAAAAATTTTAACTAAGATTCTTGAAAAAAAATCAAAATCCAGAAAACTTTTTTCTGAATATGCAGTCTTGTGTATATATGTATTAGAAACAATTTGGTGTATAAATCGTCCTTGTAGGATGTATGGTTTGGGAGTTATGACGGAAAAAGCACATGTTTTTGGCCAGCTTTCACTCCAAAAAGTGTTCTACAACTCCTAACTACAAGAGATAGAGCAAACGGCATTTGGACAAAGGAGTATCCCTTCTTAAGGACGAGGACCTGGTGCTCATTTTAATGCATGAATCGTCCTTATCTGATATGTAGTTTTTATTTTAGAAAATAAATAAAAAAAATAAAAATTGACAAAAAAGGGCACATGAAATTAACATGAAATCTAATTTTTAAAATTATTTTAAGGATACAGTCTTGTGGGCAGTAGCTTAAGGAACATTTTGATGCATAAATTGTCCTTTTATGATGTATGGTTTAGAAGTTATGGCTAAAAAATCAAAAAAATCGCAAAAAACCACGTCAAAAACTATGATTCATGTAAAAAATTTTAACTAAGATTCTTGAAAAAAAATCACATTCCAGAAAACTTTTTTCCGAATTTGCAGTCTTGTGTATATATGTATTAGAAACAATTTGGTGTATAAATCGTCCTTGTAGGATGTATGGTTTGCGAGTTATGACGGAAAAAGCACATGTTTTTGGCCAGCTTCCACTCCAAAAAGTGTTCTACAACTCCTAACTACAAGAGATAGAGCAAACGGCATTTGGACAAAGGAGTATCCCTTCTTAAGGACGAGGACCTGGTGCTCATTTTAATGCATGAATCGTCCTTATCTAATATGTAGTTTTTATTTTAGAAAATAAATAAAAAAAATAAAAATTGACAAAAAAGGGCACATGAAATTAACATGAAATCTAATTTTTAAAATTATTTTAAGGATACAGTCTTGTGGGCAGTAGCTTAAGGAACATTTTGATGCATAAATCGTCCTTTTATGATGTATGGTTTAGAAGTTATGGCTAAAAAATCAAAAAAATCGCAAAAAACCACGTCAAAAACTATGATTCATGTAAAAAACTTTAACTAAGATTCTTGAAAAAAAATCAAAATCCAGAAAAGTTTTTTCTGAATATGCAGTCTTGTGTATATATGTATTAGAAACAATTTGGTGTATAAATCGTCCTTGTAGGATGTATGGTTTGGGAGTTATGACGGAAAAAGCACATGTTTTTGGCCAGCTTCCACTCCAAAAAGTGTTCTACAACTCCTAACTACAAGAGATAGAGCAAACGGCATTTGGACAAAGGAGTATCCCTTCTTAAGGACGAGGACCTGGTGCTCATTTTAATGCATGAATCGTCCTTATCTGATATGTAGTTTTTATTTTAGAAAATAAATAAAAAAAATAAAAATTGACAAAAAAGGGCACATGAAATTAACATGAAATCTAATTTTTAAAATTATTTTAAGGATACAGTCTTGTGGGCAGTAGCTTAAGGAACATTTTGATGCATAAATCGTCCTTTTATGATGTATGGTTTAGAAGTTATGGCTAAAAAATCAAAAAAATCGCAAAAAACCACGTCAAAAACTATGATTCATGTAAAAAATTTTAACTAAGATTCTTGAAAAAAAATCAAAATCCAGAAAACTTTTTTCTGAATATGCAGTCTTGTGTATATATGTATTAGAAACAATTTGGTGTATAAATCGTCCTTGTAGGATGTATGGTTTGCGAGTTATGACGGAAAAAGCACATGTTTTTGGCCAGCTTTCACTCCAAAAAGTGTTCTACAACTCCTAACTACAAGAGATAGAGCAAACGGCATTTGGACAAAGGAGTATCCCTTCTTAAGGACGAGGACCTGGTGCTCATTTTAATGCATGAATCGTCCTTATCTGATATGTAGTTTTTATTTTAGAAAATAAATAAAAAAAATAAAAATTGACAAAAAAGGGCACATGAAATTAACATGAAATCTAATTTTTAAAATTATTTTAAGGATACAGTCTTGTGGGTAGTAGCTTAAGGAACATTTTGATGCATAAATCGTCCTATATGATGTATGGTTTAGAAGTTATGGCTAAAAAATCAAAAAAATCGTCCTTATCTGATATGTAGTTTTTATTTTAGAAAATAAATAAAAAAAATAAAAATTGACAAAAAAGGGCACATGAAATTAACATGAAATCTAATTTTTAAAATTATTTTAAGGACACAGTCTTGTGGGCAGTAGCTTAAGGAACATTTTGATGCATAAATCGTCCTTTTATGATGTATGGTTTAGAAGTTATGGCTAAAAAATCAAAAAAATCGCAAAAAACCACGTCAAAAACTATGATTCATATAAAAAATTTTAACTAAGATTCTTGAAAAAAAATCAAAATCCAGAAAACTTTTTTCTGAATATGCAGTCTTGTGTATATATGTATTAGAAACAATTTGGTGTATAAATCGTCCTTGTAGGATGTATGGTTTGCGAGTTATGACGGAAAAAGCACATGTTTTTGGCCAGCTTCCACTCCAAAAAGTGTTCTACAACTCCTAACTACAAGAGATAGAGCAAACGGCATTTGGACAAAGGAGTATCCCTTCTTAAGGACGAGGACCTGGTGCTCATTTTAATGCATGAATCGTCCTTATCTGATATGTAGTTTTTATTTTAGAAAATAAATAAAAAAAATAAAAATTGACAAAAAAGGGCACATGAAATTAACATGAAATCTAATTTTTAAAATTATTTTAAGGATACAGTCTTGTGGGCAGTAGCTTAAGGAACATTTTGATGCATAAATCGTCCTTTTATGATGTATGGTTTAGAAGTTATGGCTAAAAAATCAAAAAAATCGCAAAAAACCACGTCAAAAACTATGATTCATGTAAAAAATTTTAACTAAGATTCTTGAAAAAAAATCACATTCCAGAAAACTTTTTTCCGAATTTGCAGTCTTGTGTATATATGTATTAGAAACAATTTGGTGTATAAATCGTCCTTGTAGGATGTATGGTTTGGGAGTTATGACGGAAACAGCACATGTTTTTGGCCAGCTTTCACTCCAAAAAGTGTTCTACAACTCCTAACTACAAGAGATAGAGCAAACGGCATTTGGACAAAGGAGTATCCCTTCTTAAGGACGAGGACCTGGTGCTCATTTTAATGCATGAATCGTCCTTATCTGATATGTAGTTTTTATTTTAGAAAATAAATAAAAAAAATAAAAATTGACAAAAAAGGGCACATGAAATTAACATGAAATCTAATTTTTAAAATTATTTTAAGGATACAGTCTTGTGGGCAGTAGCTTAAGGAACATTTTGATGCATAAATCGTCCTTTTATGATGTATGGTTTAGAAGTTATGGCTAAAAAATCAAAAAAATCGCAAAAAACCACGTCAAAAACTATGATTCATGTAAAAAATTTTAACTAAGATTCTTGAAAAAAAATCACATTCCAGAAAACTTTTTTCCGAATTAGCAGTCTTGTGTATATATGTATTAGAAACAATTTGGTGTATAAATCGTCCTTGTAGGATGTATGGTTTGGGAGTTATGACGGAAACAGCACATGTTTTTGGCCAGCTTTCACTCCAAAAAGTGTTCTACAACTCCTAACTACAAGAGATAGAGCAAACGGCATTTGGACAAAGGAGTATCCCTTCTTAAGGACGAGGACCTGGTGCTCATTTTAATGCATGAATCGTCCTTATCTGATATGTAGTTTTTATTTTAGAAAATAAATAAAAAAAATAAAAATTGACAAAAAAGGGCACATGAAATTAACATGAAATATAATTTTTAAAATTATTTTAAGGATACAGTCTTGTGGGCAGTAGCTTAAGGAACATTTTGATGCATAAATCGTCCTTTTATGATGTATGGTTTAGAAGTTATGGCTAAAAAATCAAAAAAATCGCAAAAAACCACGTCAAAAACTATGATTCATATAAAAAATTTTAACTAAGATTCTTGAAAAAAAATCAAAATCCAGAAAACTTTTTTCTGAATATGCAGTCTTGTGTATATATGTATTAGAAACAATTTGGTGTATAAATCGTCCTTGTAGGATGTATGGTTTGCGAGTTATGACGGAAAAAGCACATGTTTTTGGCCAGCTTCCACTCCAAAAAGTGTTCTACAACTCCTAACTACAAGAGATAGAGCAAACGGCATTTGGACAAAGGAGTATCCCTTCTTAAGGACGAGGACCTGGTGCTCATTTTAATGCATGAATCGTCCTTATCTGATATGTAGTTTTTATTTTAGAAAATAAATAAAAAAAATAAAAATTGACAAAAAAGGGCACATGAAATTAACATGAAATCTAATTTTTAAAATTATTTTAAGGATACAGTCTTGTGGGCAGTAGCTTAAGGAACATTTTGATGCATAAATCGTCCTTTTATGATGTATGGTTTAGAAGTTATGGCTAAAAAATCAAAAAAATCGCAAAAAACCACGTCAAAAACTATGATTCATGTAAAAAATTTTAACTAAGATTCTTGAAAAAAAATCAAAATCCAGAAAACTTTTTTCTGAATATGCAGTCTTGTGTATATATGTATTAGAAACAATTTGGTGTATAAATCGTCCTTGTAGGATGTATGGTTTGCGAGTTATGACGGAAAAAGCACATGTTTTTGGCCAGCTTCCACTCCAAAAAGTGTTCTACAACTCCTAACTACAAGAGATAGAGCAAACGGCATTTGGACAAAGGAGTATCCCTTCTTAAGGACGAGGACCTGGTGCTCATTTTAATGCATGAATCGTCCTTATCTGATATGTAGTTTTTATTTTAGAAAATAAATAAAAAAAATAAAAATTGACAAAAAAGGGCACATGAAATTAACATGAAATCTAATTTTTAAAATTATTTTAAGGATACAGTCTTGTGGGCAGTAGCTTAAGGAACATTTTGATGCATAAATCGTCCTTTTATGATGTATGGTTTAGAAGTTATGGCTAAAAAATCAAAAAAATCGCAAAAAACCACGTCAAAAACTATGATTCATGTAAAAAATTTTAACTAAGATTCTTGAAAAAAAATCACATTCCAGAAAACTTTTTTCCGAATTAGCAGTCTTGTGTATATATGTATTAGAAACAATTTGGTGTATAAATCGTCCTTGTAGGATGTATGGTTTGGGAGTTATGACGGAAACAGCACATGTTTTTGGCCAGCTTTCACTCCAAAAAGTGTTCTACAACTCCTAACTACAAGAGATAGAGCAAACGGCATTTGGACAAAGGAGTATCCCTTCTTAAGGACGAGGACCTGGTGCTCATTTTAATGCATGAATCGTCCTTATCTGATATGTAGTTTTTATTTTAGAAAATAAATAAAAAAAATAAAAATTGACAAAAAAGGGCACATGAAATTAACATGAAATATAATTTTTAAAATTATTTTAAGGATACAGTCTTGTGGGCAGTAGCTTAAGGAACATTTTGATGCATAAATCGTCCTTTTATGATGTATGGTTTAGAAGTTATGGCTAAAAAATCAAAAAAATCGCAAAAAACCACGTCAAAAACTATGATTCATATAAAAAATTTTAACTAAGATTCTTGAAAAAAAATCAAAATCCAGAAAACTTTTTTCTGAATATGCAGTCTTGTGTATATATGTATTAGAAACAATTTGGTGTATAAATCGTCCTTGTAGGATGTATGGTTTGCGAGTTATGACGGAAAAAGCACATGTTTTTGGCCAGCTTCCACTCCAAAAAGTGTTCTACAACTCCTAACTACAAGAGATAGAGCAAACGGCATTTGGACAAAGGAGTATCCCTTCTTAAGGACGAGGACCTGGTGCTCATTTTAATGCATGAATCGTCCTTATCTGATATGTAGTTTTTATTTTAGAAAATAAATAAAAAAAATAAAAATTGACAAAAAAGGGCACATGAAATTAACATGAAATCTAATTTTTAAAATTATTTTAAGGATACAGTCTTGTGGGCAGTAGCTTAAGGAACATTTTGATGCATAAATCGTCCTTTTATGATGTATGGTTTAGAAGTTATGGCTAAAAAATCAAAAAAATCGCAAAAAACCACGTCAAAAACTATGATTCATGTAAAAAATTTTAACTAAGATTCTTGAAAAAAAATCACATTCCAGAAAACTTTTTTCCGAATTTGCAGTCTTGTGTATATATGTATTAGAAACAATTTGGTGTATAAATCGTCCTTGTAGGATGTATGGTTTGGGAGTTATGACGGAAAAAGCACATGTTTTTGGCCAGCTTTCACTCCAAAAAGTGTTCTACAACTCCTAACTACAAGAGATAGAGCAAACGGCATTTGGACAAAGGAGTATCCCTTCTTAAGGACGAGGACCTGGTGCTCATTTTAATGCATGAATCGTCCTTATCTGATATGTAGTTTTTATTTTAGAAAATAAATAAAAAAAATAAAAATTGACAAAAAAGGGCACATGAAATTAACATGAAATCTAATTTTTAAAATTATTTTAAGGATACAGTCTTGTGGGCAGTAGCTTAAGGAACATTTTGATGCATAAATCGTCCTTTTATGATGTATGGTTTAGAAGTTATGGCTAAAAAATCAAAAAAATCGCAAAAAACCACGTCAAAAACTATGATTCATGTAAAAAATTTTAACTAAGATTCTTGAAAAAAAATCACATTCCAGAAAACTTTTTTCCGAATTTGCAGTCTTGTGTATATATGTATTAGAAACAATTTGGTGTATAAATCGTCCTTGTAGGATGTATGGTTTGCGAGTTATGACGGAAAAAGCACATGTTTTTGGCCAGCTTTCACTCCAAAAAGTGTTCTACAACTCCTAACTACAAGAGATAGAGCAAACGGCATTTGGACAAAGGAGTATCCCTTCTTAAGGACGAGGACCTGGTGCTCATTTTAATGCATGAATCGTCCTTATCTGATATGTAGTTTTTATTTTAGAAAATAAATAAAAAAAATAAAAATTGACAAAAAAGGGCACATGAAATTAACATGAAATCTAATTTTTAAAATTATTTTAAGGATACAGTCTTGTGGGCAGTAGCTTAAGGAACATTTTGATGCATAAATCGTCCTTTTATGATGTATGGTTTAGAAGTTATGGCTAAAAAATCAAAAAAATCGCAAAAAACCACGTCAAAAACTATGATTCATGTAAAAAATTTTAACTAAGATTCTTGAAAAAAAATCACATTCCAGAAAACTTTTTTCCGAATATGCAGTCTTGTGTATATATGTATTAGAAACAATTTGGTGTATAAATCGTCCTTGTAGGATGTATGGTTTGCGAGTTATGACGGAAAAAGCACATGTTTTTGGCCAGCTTCCACTCCAAAAAGTGTTCTACAACTCCTAACTACAAGAGATAGAGCAAACGGCATTTGGACAAAGGAGTATCCCTTCTTAAGGACGAGGACCTGGTGCTCATTTTAATGCATGAATCGTCCTTATCTGATATGTAGTTTTTATTTTAGAAAATAAATAAAAAAAATAAAAATTGACAAAAAAGGGCACATGAAATTAACATGAAATCTAATTTTTAAAATTATTTTAAGGATACAGTCTTGTGGGCAGTAGCTTAAGGAACATTTTGATGCATAAATCGTCCTTTTATGATGTATGGTTTAGAAGTTATGGCTAAAAAATCAAAAAAATCGCAAAAAACCACGTCAAAAACTATGATTCATGTAAAAAATTTTAACTAAGATTCTTGAAAAAAAATCAAAATCCAGAAAAGTTTTTTCTGAATATGTAGTCTTGTGTATATATGTATTAGAAACAATTTGGTGTATAAATCGTCCTTGTAGGATGTATGGTTTGCGAGTTATGACGGAAAAAGCACATGTTTTTGGCCAGCTTCCACTCCAAAAAGTGTTCTACAACTCCTAACTACAAGAGATAGAGCAAACGGCATTTGGACAAAGGAGTATCCCTTCTTAAGGACGAGGACCTGGTGCTCATTTTAATGCATGAATCGTCCTTATCTGATATGTAGTTTTTATTTTAGAAAATAAATAAAAAAAATAAAAATTGACAAAAAAGGGCACATGAAATTAACATGAAATCTAATTTTTAAAATTATTTTAAGGATACAGTCTTGTGGGCAGTAGCTTAAGGAACATTTTGATGCATAAATCGTCCTTTTATGATGTATGGTTTAGAAGTTATGGCTAAAAAATCAAAAAAATCGCAAAAAACCACGTCAAAAACTATGATTCATGTAAAAAATTTTAACTAAGATTCTTGAAAAAAAATCAAAATCCAGAAAAGTTTTTTCTGAATATGCAGTCTTGTGTATATATGTATTAGAAACAATTTGGTGTATAAATCGTCCTTGTAGGATGTATGGTTTGCGAGTTATGACGGAAAAAGCACATGTTTTTGGCCAGCTTCCACTCCAAAAAGTGTTCTACAACTCCTAACTACAAGAGATAGAGCAAACGGCATTTGGACAAAGGAGTATCCCTTCTTAAGGACGAGGACCTGGTGCTCATTTTAATGCATGAATCGTCCTTATCTGATATGTAGTTTTTATTTTAGAAAATAAATAAAAAAAATAAAAATTGACAAAAAAGGGCACATGAAATTAACATGAAATCTAATTTTTAAAATTATTTTAAGGATACAGTCTTGTGGGCAGTAGCTTAAGGAACATTTTGATGCATAAATCGTCCTTTTATGATGTATGGTTTAGAAGTTATGGCTAAAAAATCAAAAAAATCGCAAAAAACCACGTCAAAAACTATGATTCATGTAAAAAATTTTAACTAAGATTCTTGAAAAAAAATCACATTCCAGAAAACTTTTTTCCGAATTTGCAGTCTTGTGTATATATGTATTAGAAACAATTTGGTGTATAAATCGTCCTTGTAGGATGTATGGTTTGGGAGTTATGACGGAAAAAGCACATGTTTTTGGCCAGCTTCCACTCCAAAAAGTGTTCTACAACTCCTAACTACAAGAGATAGAGCAAACGGCATTTGGACAAAGGAGTATCCCTTCTTAAGGACGAGGACCTGGTGCTCATTTTAATGCATGAATCGTCCTTATCTGATATGTAGTTTTTATTTTAGAAAATAAATAAAAAAAATAAAAATTGACAAAAAAGGGCACATGAAATTAACATGAAATCTAATTTTTAAAATTATTTTAAGGATACAGTCTTGTGGGCAGTAGCTTAAGGAACATTTTGATGCATAAATCGTCCTTTTATGATGTATGGTTTAGAAGTTATGGCTAAAAAATCAAAAAAATCGCAAAAAACCACGTCAAAAACTATGATTCATGTAAAAAATTTTAACTAAGATTCTTGAAAAAAAATCACATTCCAGAAAACTTTTTTCCGAATTTGCAGTCTTGTGTATATATGTATTAGAAACAATTTGGTGTATAAATCGTCCTTGTAGGATGTATGGTTTGGGAGTTATGACGGAAAAAGCACATGTTTTTGGCCAGCTTCCACTCCAAAAAGTGTTCTACAACTCCTAACTACAAGAGATAGAGCAAACGGCATTTGGACAAAGGAGTATCCCTTCTTAAGGACGAGGACCTGGTGCTCATTTTAATGCATGAATCGTCCTTATCTGATATGTAGTTTTTATTTTAGAAAATAAATAAAAAAAATAAAAATTGACAAAAAAGGGCACATGAAATTAACATGAAATCTAATTTTTAAAATTATTTTAAGGATACAGTCTTGTGGGCAGTAGCTTAAGGAACATTTTGATGCATAAATCGTCCTTTTATGATGTATGGTTTAGAAGTTATGGCTAAAAAATCAAAAAAATCGCAAAAAACCACGTCAAAAACTATGATTCATGTAAAAAATTTTAACTAAGATTCTTGAAAAAAAATCACATTCCAGAAAACTTTTTTCCGAATTTGCAGTCTTGTGTATATATGTATTAGAAACAATTTGGTGTATAAATCGTCCTTGTAGGATGTATGGTTTGGGAGTTATGACGGAAAAAGCACATGTTTTTGGCCAGCTTCCACTCCAAAAAGTGTTCTACAACTCCTAACTACAAGAGATAGAGCAAACGGCATTTGGACAAAGGAGTATCCCTTCTTAAGGACGAGGACCTGGTGCTCATTTTAATGCATGAATCGTCCTTATCTGATATGTAGTTTTTATTTTAGAAAATAAATAAAAAAAATAAAAATTGACAAAAAAGGGCACATGAAATTAACATGAAATCTAATTTTTAAAATTATTTTAAGGATACAGTCTTGTGGGCAGTAGCTTAAGGAACATTTTGATGCATAAATCGTCCTTTTATGATGTATGGTTTAGAAGTTATGGCTAAAAAATCAAAAAAATCGCAAAAAACCACGTCAAAAACTATGATTCATGTAAAAAATTTTAACTAAGATTCTTGAAAAAAAATCACATTCCAGAAAACTTTTTTCCGAATTTGCAGTCTTGTGTATATATGTATTAGAAACAATTTGGTGTATAAATCGTCCTTGTAGGATGTATGGTTTGGGAGTTATGACGGAAAAAGCACATGTTTTTGGCCAGCTTCCACTCCAAAAAGTGTTCTACAACTCCTAACTACAAGAGATAGAGCAAACGGCATTTGGACAAAGGAGTATCCCTTCTTAAGGACGAGGACCTGGTGCTCATTTTAATGCATGAATCGTCCTTATCTGATATGTAGTTTTTATTTTAGAAAATAAATAAAAAAAATAAAAATTGACAAAAAAGGGCACATGAAATTAACATGAAATCTAATTTTTAAAATTATTTTAAGGATACAGTCTTGTGGGCAGTAGCTTAAGGAACATTTTGGTGCATAAATCGTCCTTTTATGATGTATGGTTTAGAAGTTATGGCTAAAAAATCAAAAAAATCGCAAAAAACCACGTCAAAAACTATGATTCATGTAAAAAATTTTAACTAAGATTCTTGAAAAAAAATCAAAATCCAGAAAACTTTTTTCTGAATATGCAGTCTTGTGTATATATGTATTAGAAACAATTTGGTGTATAAATCGTCCTTGTAGGATGTATGGTTTGCGAGTTATGACGGAAAAAGCACATGTTTTTGGCCAGCTTCCACTCCAAAAAGTGTTCTACAACTCCTAACTACAAGAGATAGAGCAAACGGCATTTGGACAAAGGAGTATCCCTTCATAAGGACGAGGACCTGGTGCTCATTTTAATGCATGAATCGTCCTTATCTGATATGTAGTTTTTATTTTAGAAAATAAATAAAAAAAATAAAAATTGACAAAAAAGGGCACATGAAATTAACATGAAATCTAATTTTTAAAATTATTTTAAGGATACAGTCTTGTGGGCAGTAGCTTAAGGAACATTTTGATGCATAAATCGTCCTTTTATGATGTATGGTTTAGAAGTTATGGCTAAAAAATCAAAAAAATCGCAAAAAACCACGTCAAAAACTATGATTCATGTAAAAAATTTTAACTAAGATTCTTGAAAAAAAATCAAAATCCAGAAAAGTTTTTTCTGAATATGCAGTCTTGTGTATATATGTATTAGAAACAATTTGGTGTATAAATCGTCCTTGTAGGATGTATGGTTTGCGAGTTATGACGGAAAAAGCACATGTTTTTGGCCAGCTTCCACTCCAAAAAGTGTTCTACAACTCCTAACTACAAGAGATAGAGCAAACGGCATTTGGACAAAGGAGTATCCCTTCTTAAGGACGAGGACCTGGTGCTCATTTTAATGCATGAATCGTCCTTATCTGATATGTAGTTTTTATTTTAGAAAATAAATAAAAAAAATAAAAATTGACAAAAAAGGGCACATGAAATTAACATGAAATCTAATTTTTAAAATTATTTTAAGGATACAGTCTTGTGGGCAGTAGCTTAAGGAACATTTTGATGCATAAATCGTCCTTTTATGATGTATGGTTTAGAAGTTATGGCTAAAAAATCAAAAAAATCGCAAAAAACCACGTCAAAAACTATGATTCATGTAAAAAATTTTAACTAAGATTCTTGAAAAAAAATCACATTCCGGAAAATTTTTTTCCGAATTTGCAGTCTTGTGTATATATGTATTAGAAACAATTTGGTGTATAAATCGTCCTTGTAGGATGTATGGTTTGCGAGTTATGACGGAAAAAGCACATGTTTTTGGCCAGCTTCCACTCCAAAAAGTGTTCTACAACTCCTAACTACAAGAGATAGAGCAAACGGCATTTGGACAAAGGAGTATCCCTTCTTAAGGACGAGGACCTGGTGCTCATTTTAATGCATGAATCGTCCTTATCTGATATGTAGTTTTTATTTTAGAAAATAAATAAAAAAAATAAAAATTGACAAAAAAGGGCACATGAAATTAACATGAAATCTAATTTTTAAAATTATTTTAAGGATACAGTCTTGTGGGCAGTAGCTTAAGGAACATTTTGATGCATAAATCGTCCTTTTATGATGTATGGTTTAGAAGTTATGGCTAAAAAATCAAAAAAATCGCAAAAAACCACGTCAAAAACTATGATTCATGTAAAAAATTTTAACTAAGATTCTTGAAAAAAAATCACATTCCAGAAAACTTTTTTCCGAATATGCAGTCTTGTGTATATATGTATTAGAAACAATTTGGTGTATAAATCGTCCTTGTAGGATGTATGGTTTGCGAGTTATGACGGAAAAAGCACATGTTTTTGGCCAGCTTCCACTCCAAAAAGTGTTCTACAACTCCTAACTACAAGAGATAGAGCAAACGGCATTTGGACAAAGGAGTATCCCTTCTTAAGGACGAGGACCTGGTGCTCATTTTAATGCATGAATCGTCCTTATCTGATATGTAGTTTTTATTTTAGAAAATAAATAAAAAAAATAAAAATTGACAAAAAAGGGCACATGAAATTAACATGAAATATAATTTTTAAAATTATTTTAAGGATACAGTCTTGTGGGCAGTAGCTTAAGGAACATTTTGATGCATAAATCGTCCTTTTATGATGTATGGTTTAGAAGTTATGGCTAAAAAATCAAAAAAATCGCAAAAAACCACGTCAAAAACTATGATTCATGTAAAAAATTTTAACTAAGATTCTTGAAAAAAAATCACATTCCAGAAAACTTTTTTCTGAATATGCAGTCTTGTGTATATATGTATTAGAAACAATTTGGTGTATAAATCGTCCTTGTAGGATGTAGGGTTTGGGAGTTATGACGGAAAAAGCACATGTTTTTGGCCAGCTTCCACTCCAAAAAGTGTTCTACAACTCCTAACTACAAGAGATAGAGCAAACGGCATTTGGACAAAGGAGTATCCCTTCTTAAGGACGAGGACCTGGTGCTCATTTAAATGCATGAATCGTCCTTATCTGATATGTAGTTTTTATTTTAGAAAATAAATAAAAAAAATAAAAATTGACAAAAAAGGGCACATGAAATTAACATGAAATCTAATTTTTAAAATTATTTTAAGGATACAGTCTTGTGGGCAGTAGCTTAAGGAACATTTTGATGCATAAATCGTCCTTTTATGATGTATGGTTTAGAAGTTATGGCTAAAAAATCAAAAAAATCGCAAAAAACCACGTCAAAAACTATGATTCATGTAAAAAATTTTAACTAAGATTCTTGAAAAAAAATCACATTCCAGAAAACTTTTTTCTGAATATGCAGTCTTGTGTATATATGTATTAGAAACAATTTGGTGTATAAATCGTCCTTGTAGGATGTATGGTTTGGGAGTTATGACGGAAAAAGCACATGTTTTTGGCCAGCTTCCACTCCAAAAAGTGTTCTACAACTCCTAACTACAAGAGATAGAGAAAACGGCATTTGGACAAAGGAGTATCCCTTCTTAAGGACGAGGACCTGGTGCTCATTTTAATGCATGAATCGTCCTTATCTGATATGTAGTTTTTATTTTAGAAAATAAATAAAAAAAATAAAAATTGACAAAAAAGGGCACATGAAATTAACATGAAATCTAATTTTTAAAATTATTTTAAGGATACAGTCTTGTGGGCAGTAGCTTAAGGAACATTTTGATGCATAAATCGTCCTTTTATGATGTATGGTTTAGAAGTTATGGCTAAAAAATCAAAAAAATCGCAAAAAACCACGTCAAAAACTATGATTCATGTAAAAAATTTTAACTAAGATTCTTGAAAAAAAATCAAATTCCAGAAAACTTTTTTCTGAATATGCAGTCTTGTGTATATATGTATTAGAAACAATTTGGTGTATAAATCGTCCTTGTAGGATGTATGGTTTGCGAGTTATGACGGAAAAAGCACATGTTTTTGGCCAGCTTCCACTCCAAAAAGTGTTCTACAACTCCTAACTACAAGAGATAGAGCAAACGGCATTTGGACAAAGGAGTATCCCTTCTTAAGGACGAGGACCTGGTGCTCATTTTAATGCATGAATCGTCCTTATCTGATATGTAGTTTTTATTTTAGAAAATAAATAAAAAAAATAAAAATTGACAAAAAAGGGCACATGAAATTAACATGAAATCTAATTTTTAAAATTATTTTAAGGATACAGTCTTGTGGGCAGTAGCTTAAGGAACATTTTGATGCATAAATCGTCCTTTTATGATGTATGGTTTAGAAGTTATGGCTAAAAAATCAAAAAAATCGCAAAAAACCACGTCAAAAACTATGATTCATGTAAAAAATTTTAACTAAGATTCTTGAAAAATATGATATGTATTAGAAACAATTTGGTGTATAAATCGTCCTTGTAGGATGTATGGTTTGCGAGTTATGACGGAAAAAGCACATGTTTTTGGCCAGCTTCCACTCCAAAAAGTGTTCTACAACTCCTAACTACAAGAGATAGAGCAAACGGCATTTGGACAAAGGAGTATCCCTTCTTAAGGACGAGGACCTGGTGCTCATTTTAATGCATGAATCGTCCTTATCTGATATGTAGTTTTTATTTTAGAAAATAAATAAAAAAAATAAAAATTTACAAAAAAGGGCACATGAAATTAACATGAAATCTAATTTTTAAAATTATTTTAAGGATACAGTCTTGTGGGCAGTAGCTTAAGGAACATTTTGATGCATAAATCGTCCTTTTATGATGTATGGTTTAGAAGTTATGGCTAAAAAATCAAAAAAATCGCAAAAAACCACGTCAAAAACTATGATTCATGTAAAAAATTTTAACTAAGATTCTTGAAAAAAAATCAAAATCCAGAAAACTTTTTTCTGAATATGCAGTCTTGTGTATATATGTATTAGAAACAATTTGGTGTATAAATCGTCCTTGTAGGATGTAGGGTTTGGGAGTTATGACGAAAAAAGCACATGTTTTTGGCCAGCTTCCACTCCAAAAAGTGTTCTACAACTCCTAACTACAAGAGATAGAGCAAACGGCATTTGGACAAAGGAGTATCCCTTCTTAAGGACGAGGACCTGGTGCTCATTTTAATGCATGAATCGTCCTTATTTGATATGTTTTTTTTTTATTTTAGAAAATAAATAAAAAAAATAAAAATTGACAAAAAAGGGCACATGAAATTAACATGAAATCTAATTTTTAAAATTATTTTAAGGATACAGTCTTGTGGGCAGTAGCTTAAGGAACATTTTGATGCATAAATCGTCCTTTTATGATGTATGGTTTAGAAGTTATGGCTAAAAAATCAAAAAAATCGCAAAAAACCACGTCAAAAACTATGATTCATGTAAAAAATTTTAACTAAGATTCTTGAAAAAAAATCACATTCCAGAAAACTTTTTTCCGAATTTGCAGTCTTGTGTATATATGTATTAGAAACAATTTGGTGTATAAATCGTCCTTGTAGGATGTATGGTTTGCGAGTTATGACGGAAAAAGCACATGTTTTTGGCCAGCTTCCACTCCAAAAAGTGTTCTACAACTCCTAACTACAAGAGATAGAGCAAACGGCATTTGGACAAAGGAGTATCCCTTCTTAAGGACGAGGACCTGGTGCTCATTTTAATGCATGAATCGTCCTTATCTGATATGTAGTTTTTATTTTAGAAAATAAATAAAAAAAATAAAAATTGACAAAAAAGGGCACATGAAATTAACATGAAATCTAATTTTTAAAATTATTTTAAGGATACAGTCTTGTGGGCAGTAGCTTAAGGAACATTTTGATGCATAAATCGTCCTTTTATGATGTATGGTTTAGAAGTTATGGCTAAAAAATCAAAAAAATCGCAAAAAACCACGTCAAAAACTATGATTCATGTAAAAAATTTTAACTAAGATTCTTGAAAAAAAATCACATTCCAGAAAACTTTTTTCCGAATTTGCAGTCTTGTGTATATATGTATTAGAAACAATTTGGTGTATAAATCGTCCTTGTAGGATGTATATTTTGGGAGTTATGACGGAAAAAGCACATGTTTTTGGCCAGCTTCCACTCCAAAAAGTGTTCTACAACTCCTAACTACAAGAGATAGAGCAAACGGCATTTGGACAAAGGAGTATCCCTTCTTAAGGACGAGGACCTGGTGCTCATTTTAATGCATGAATCGTCCTTATCTGATATGTAGTTTTTATTTTAGAAAATAAATAAAAAAAATAAAAATTGACAAAAAAGGGCACATGAAATTAACATGAAATCTAATTTTTAAAATTATTTTAAGGATAAGTCTTGTGGGCAGTAGCTTAAGGAACATTTTGATGCATAAATCGTCCTTTTATGATGTATGGTTTAGAAGTTATGGCTAAAAAATCAAAAAAATCGCAAAAAACCACGTCAAAAACTATGATTCATGTAAAAAATTTTAACTAAGATTCTTGAAAAAAAATCACATTCCAGAAAACTTTTTTCCGAATTTGCAGTCTTGTGTATATATGTATTAGAAACAATTTGGTGTATAAATCGTCCTTGTAGGATGTATGGTTTGGGAGTTATGACGGAAAAAGCACATGTTTTTGGCCAGCTTCCACTCCAAAAAGTGTTCTACAACTCCTAACTACAAGAGATAGAGCAAACGGCATTTGGACAAAGGAGTATCCCTTCTTAAGGACGAGGACCTGGTGCTCATTTTAATGCATGAATCGTCCTTATCTGATATGTAGTTTTTATTTTAGAAAATAAATAAAAAAAATAAAAATTGACAAAAAAGGGCACATGAAATTAACATGAAATCTAATTTTTAAAATTATTTTAAGGATACAGTCTTGTGGGCAGTAGCTTAAGGAACATTTTGATGCATAAATCGTCCTTTTATGATGTATGGTTTAGAAGTTATGGCTAAAAAATCAAAAAAATCGCAAAAAACCACGTCAAAAACTATGATTCATGTAAAAAATTTTAACTAAGATTCTTGAAAAAAAATCAAAATCCAGAAAACTTTTTTCTGAATATGCAGTCTTGTGTATATATGTATTAGAAACAATTTGGTGTATAAATCGTCCTTGTAGGATGTATGGTTTGGGAGTTATGACGGAAAAAGCACATGTTTTTGGCCAGCTTCAACTCCAAAAAGTGTTCTACAACTCCTAACTACAAGAGATAGAGCAAACGGCATTTGGACAAAGGAGTATCCCTTCTTAAGGACGAGGACCTGGTGCTCATTTTAATGCATGAATCGTCCTTATCTGATATGTAGTTTTTATTTTAGAAAATAAATAAAAAAAATAAAAATTGACAAAAAAGGGCACATGAAATTAACATGAAATCTAATTTTTAAAATTATTTTAAGGATACAGTCTTGTGGGCAGTAGCTTAAGGAACATTTTGATGCATAAATCGTCCTTTTATGATGTATGGTTTAGAAGTTATGGCTAAAAAATCAAAAAAATCGCAAAAAACCACGTCAAAAACTATGATTCATGTAAAAAATTTTAACTAAGATTCTTGAAAAAAAATCAAAATCCAGAAAACTTTTTTCTGAATATGCAGTCTTGTGTATATATGTATTAGAAACAATTTGGTGTATAAATCGTCCTTGTAGGATGTATGGTTTGCGAGTTATGACGGAAAAAGCACATGTTTTTGGCCAGCTTCCACTCCAAAAAGTGTTCTACAACTCCTAACTACAAGAGATAGAGCAAACGGCATTTGGACAAAGGAGTATCCCTTCTTAAGGACGAGGACCTGGTGCTCATTTTAATGCATGAATCGTCCTTATTTGATATGTTTTTTTTTATTTTAGAAAATAAATAAAAAAAATAAAAATTGACAAAAAAGGGCACATGAAATTAACATGAAATCTAATTTTTAAAATTATTTTAAGGATACAGTCTTGTGGGCAGTAGCTTAAGGAACATTTTGATGCATAAATCGTCCTTTTATGATGTATGGTTTAGAAGTTATGGCTAAAAAATCAAAAAAATCGCAAAAAACCACGTCAAAAACTATGATTCATGTAAAAAATTTTAACTAAGATTCTTGAAAAAAAATCAAAATCCAGAAAAGTTTTTTCTGAATATGCAGTCTTGTGTATATATGTATTAGAAACAATTTGGTGTATAAATCGTCCTTGTAGGATGTATGGTTTGCGAGTTATGACGGAAAAAGCACATGTTTTTGGCCAGCTTCCACTCCAAAAAGTGTTCTACAACTCCTAACTACAAGAGATAGAGCAAACGGTATTTGGACAAAGGAGTATCCCTTCTTAAGGACGAGGACCTGGTGCTCATTTTAATGCATGAATCGTCCTTATCTGATATGTAGTTTTTATTTTAGAAAATAAATAACAAAAATAAAAATTGACAAAAAAGGGCACATGAAATTAACATGAAATCTAATTTTTAAAATTATTTTAAGGATACAGTCTTGTGGGCAGTAGCTTAAGGAACATTTTGATGCATAAATCGTCCTTTTATGATGTATGGTTTAGAAGTTATGGCTAAAAAATCAAAAAAATCGCAAAAAACCACGTCAAAAACTATGATTCATGTAAAAAATTTTAACAAGATTCTTGAAAAAAAATCAAAATCCAGAAAAGTTTTTTCTGAATATGCAGTCTTGTGTATATATGTATTAGAAACAATTTGGTGTATAAATCGTCCTTGTAGGATGTATGGTTTGCGAGTTATGACGGAAAAAGCACATGTTTTTGGCCAGCTTCCACTCCAAAAAGTGTTCTACAACTCCTAACTACAAGAGATAGAGCAAACGGCATTTGGACAAAGGAGTATCCCTTCTTAAGGACGAGGACCTGGTGCTCATTTTAATGCATGAATCGTCCTTATCTGATATGTAGTTTTTATTTTAGAAAATAAATAAAAAAAATAAAAATTGACAAAAAAGGGCACATGAAATTAACATGAAATCTAATTTTTAAAATTATTTTAAGGATACAGTCTTGTGGGCAGTAGCTTAAGGAACATTTTGATGCATAAATCGTCCTTTTATGATGTATGGTTTAGAAGTTATGGCTAAAAAATCAAAAAAATCGCAAAAAACCACGTCAAAAACTATGATTCATGTAAAAAATTTTAACTAAGATTCTTGAAAAATATGATATGTATTAGAAACAATTTGGTGTATAAATCGTCCTTGTAGGATGTATGGTTTGCGAGTTATGACGGAAAAAGCACATGTTTTTGGCCAGCTTCCACTCCAAAAAGTGTTCTACAACTCCTAACTACAAGAGATAGAGCAAACGGCATTTGGACAAAGGAGTATCCCTTCTTAAGGACGAGGACCTGGTGCTCATTTTAATGCATGAATCGTCCTTATCTGATATGTAGTTTTTATTTTAGAAAATAAATAAAAAAAATAAAAATTTACAAAAAAGGGCACATGAAATTAACATGAAATCTAATTTTTAAAATTATTTTAAGGATACAGTCTTGTGGGCAGTAGCTTAAGGAACATTTTGATGCATAAATCGTCCTTTTATGATGTATGGTTTAGAAGTTATGGCTAAAAAATCAAAAAAATCGCAAAAAACCACGTCAAAAACTATGATTCATGTAAAAAATTTTAACTAAGATTCTTGAAAAAAAATCAAAATCCAGAAAACTTTTTTCTGAATATGCAGTCTTGTGTATATATGTATTAGAAACAATTTGGTGTATAAATCGTCCTTGTAGGATGTAGGGTTTGGGAGTTATGACGAAAAAAGCACATGTTTTTGGCCAGCTTCCACTCCAAAAAGTGTTCTACAACTCCTAACTACAAGAGATAGAGCAAACGGCATTTGGACAAAGGAGTATCCCTTCTTAAGGACGAGGACCTGGTGCTCATTTTAATGCATGAATCGTCCTTATTTGATATGTTTTTTTTTTATTTTAGAAAATAAATAAAAAAAATAAAAATTGACAAAAAAGGGCACATGAAATTAACATGAAATCTAATTTTTAAAATTATTTTAAGGATACAGTCTTGTGGGCAGTAGCTTAAGGAACATTTTGATGCATAAATCGTCCTTTTATGATGTATGGTTTAGAAGTTATGGCTAAAAAATCAAAAAAATCGCAAAAAACCACGTCAAAAACTATGATTCATGTAAAAAATTTTAACTAAGATTCTTGAAAAAAAATCACATTCCAGAAAACTTTTTTCCGAATTTGCAGTCTTGTGTATATATGTATTAGAAACAATTTGGTGTATAAATCGTCCTTGTAGGATGTATGGTTTGCGAGTTATGACGGAAAAAGCACATGTTTTTGGCCAGCTTCCACTCCAAAAAGTGTTCTACAACTCCTAACTACAAGAGATAGAGCAAACGGCATTTGGACAAAGGAGTATCCCTTCTTAAGGACGAGGACCTGGTGCTCATTTTAATGCATGAATCGTCCTTATCTGATATGTAGTTTTTATTTTAGAAAATAAATAAAAAAAATAAAAATTGACAAAAAAGGGCACATGAAATTAACATGAAATCTAATTTTTAAAATTATTTTAAGGATACAGTCTTGTGGGCAGTAGCTTAAGGAACATTTTGATGCATAAATCGTCCTTTTATGATGTATGGTTTAGAAGTTATGGCTAAAAAATCAAAAAAATCGCAAAAAACCACGTCAAAAACTATGATTCATGTAAAAAATTTTAACTAAGATTCTTGAAAAAAAATCACATTCCAGAAAACTTTTTTCCGAATTTGCAGTCTTGTGTATATATGTATTAGAAACAATTTGGTGTATAAATCGTCCTTGTAGGATGTATATTTTGGGAGTTATGACGGAAAAAGCACATGTTTTTGGCCAGCTTCCACTCCAAAAAGTGTTCTACAACTCCTAACTACAAGAGATAGAGCAAACGGCATTTGGACAAAGGAGTATCCCTTCTTAAGGACGAGGACCTGGTGCTCATTTTAATGCATGAATCGTCCTTATCTGATATGTAGTTTTTATTTTAGAAAATAAATAAAAAAAATAAAAATTGACAAAAAAGGGCACATGAAATTAACATGAAATCTAATTTTTAAAATTATTTTAAGGATAAGTCTTGTGGGCAGTAGCTTAAGGAACATTTTGATGCATAAATCGTCCTTTTATGATGTATGGTTTAGAAGTTATGGCTAAAAAATCAAAAAAATCGCAAAAAACCACGTCAAAAACTATGATTCATGTAAAAAATTTTAACTAAGATTCTTGAAAAAAAATCACATTCCAGAAAACTTTTTTCCGAATTTGCAGTCTTGTGTATATATGTATTAGAAACAATTTGGTGTATAAATCGTCCTTGTAGGATGTATGGTTTGGGAGTTATGACGGAAAAAGCACATGTTTTTGGCCAGCTTCCACTCCAAAAAGTGTTCTACAACTCCTAACTACAAGAGATAGAGCAAACGGCATTTGGACAAAGGAGTATCCCTTCTTAAGGACGAGGACCTGGTGCTCATTTTAATGCATGAATCGTCCTTATCTGATATGTAGTTTTTATTTTAGAAAATAAATAAAAAAAATAAAAATTGACAAAAAAGGGCACATGAAATTAACATGAAATCTAATTTTTAAAATTATTTTAAGGATACAGTCTTGTGGGCAGTAGCTTAAGGAACATTTTGATGCATAAATCGTCCTTTTATGATGTATGGTTTAGAAGTTATGGCTAAAAAATCAAAAAAATCGCAAAAAACCACGTCAAAAACTATGATTCATGTAAAAAATTTTAACTAAGATTCTTGAAAAAAAATCAAAATCCAGAAAACTTTTTTCTGAATATGCAGTCTTGTGTATATATGTATTAGAAACAATTTGGTGTATAAATCGTCCTTGTAGGATGTATGGTTTGGGAGTTATGACGGAAAAAGCACATGTTTTTGGCCAGCTTCAACTCCAAAAAGTGTTCTACAACTCCTAACTACAAGAGATAGAGCAAACGGCATTTGGACAAAGGAGTATCCCTTCTTAAGGACGAGGACCTGGTGCTCATTTTAATGCATGAATCGTCCTTATCTGATATGTAGTTTTTATTTTAGAAAATAAATAAAAAAAATAAAAATTGACAAAAAAGGGCACATGAAATTAACATGAAATCTAATTTTTAAAATTATTTTAAGGATACAGTCTTGTGGGCAGTAGCTTAAGGAACATTTTGATGCATAAATCGTCCTTTTATGATGTATGGTTTAGAAGTTATGGCTAAAAAATCAAAAAAATCGCAAAAAACCACGTCAAAAACTATGATTCATGTAAAAAATTTTAACTAAGATTCTTGAAAAAAAATCAAAATCCAGAAAACTTTTTTCTGAATATGCAGTCTTGTGTATATATGTATTAGAAACAATTTGGTGTATAAATCGTCCTTGTAGGATGTATGGTTTGCGAGTTATGACGGAAAAAGCACATGTTTTTGGCCAGCTTCCACTCCAAAAAGTGTTCTACAACTCCTAACTACAAGAGATAGAGCAAACGGCATTTGGACAAAGGAGTATCCCTTCTTAAGGACGAGGACCTGGTGCTCATTTTAATGCATGAATCGTCCTTATTTGATATGTTTTTTTTTATTTTAGAAAATAAATAAAAAAAATAAAAATTGACAAAAAAGGGCACATGAAATTAACATGAAATCTAATTTTTAAAATTATTTTAAGGATACAGTCTTGTGGGCAGTAGCTTAAGGAACATTTTGATGCATAAATCGTCCTTTTATGATGTATGGTTTAGAAGTTATGGCTAAAAAATCAAAAAAATCGCAAAAAACCACGTCAAAAACTATGATTCATGTAAAAAATTTTAACTAAGATTCTTGAAAAAAAATCAAAATCCAGAAAAGTTTTTTCTGAATATGCAGTCTTGTGTATATATGTATTAGAAACAATTTGGTGTATAAATCGTCCTTGTAGGATGTATGGTTTGCGAGTTATGACGGAAAAAGCACATGTTTTTGGCCAGCTTCCACTCCAAAAAGTGTTCTACAACTCCTAACTACAAGAGATAGAGCAAACGGTATTTGGACAAAGGAGTATCCCTTCTTAAGGACGAGGACCTGGTGCTCATTTTAATGCATGAATCGTCCTTATCTGATATGTAGTTTTTATTTTAGAAAATAAATAACAAAAATAAAAATTGACAAAAAAGGGCACATGAAATTAACATGAAATCTAATTTTTAAAATTATTTTAAGGATACAGTCTTGTGGGCAGTAGCTTAAGGAACATTTTGATGCATAAATCGTCCTTTTATGATGTATGGTTTAGAAGTTATGGCTAAAAAATCAAAAAAATCGCAAAAAACCACGTCAAAAACTATGATTCATGTAAAAAATTTTAACAAGATTCTTGAAAAAAAATCAAAATCCAGAAAAGTTTTTTCTGAATATGCAGTCTTGTGTATATATGTATTAGAAACAATTTGGTGTATAAATCGTCCTTGTAGGATGTATGGTTTGCGAGTTATGACGGAAAAAGCACATGTTTTTGGCCAGCTTCCACTCCAAAAAGTGTTCTACAACTCCTAACTACAAGAGATAGAGCAAACGGCATTTGGACAAAGGAGTATCCCTTCTTAAGGACGAGGACCTGGTGCTCATTTTAATGCATGAATCGTCCTTATCTGATATGTAGTTTTTATTTTAGAAAATAAATAAAAAAAATAAAAATTGACAAAAAAGGGCACATGAAATTAACATGAAATCTAATTTTTAAAATTATTTTAAGGATACAGTCTTGTGGGCAGTAGCTTAAGGAACATTTTGATGCATAAATCGTCCTTTTATGATGTATGGTTTAGAAGTTATGGCTAAAAAATCAAAAAAATCGCAAAAAACCACGTCAAAAACTATGATTCATGTAAAAAATTTTAACTAAGATTCTTGAAAAAAAATCACATTCCAGAAAACTTTTTTCCGAATATGCAGTCTTGTGTATATATGTATTAGAAACAATTTGGTGTATAAATCGTCCTTGTAGGATGTATGGTTTGCGAGTTATGACGGAAAAAGCACATGTTTTTGGCCAGCTTCCACTCCAAAAAGTGTTCTACAACTCCTAAACTACAAGAGATAGAGCAAACAGCATTTGGACAAAGGTGTATCCCTTCTTAAGGACGAGGACCTGGTGCTCATTTTAATGCATGAATCGTCCTTATCTGATATGTATTTTTTATTTTAGAAAATAAATAAAAAAAATAGAAATTGACAAAAAAGGGCACATGAAATTAACATGAAATCTAATTTTTAAAATTATTTTAAGGATACAGTCTTGTGGGCAGTAGCTTAAGGAACATTTTGATGCATAAATCGTCCTTTTATGATGTATGGTTTAGAAGTTATGGCTAAAAAATCAAAAAAATCGCAAAAAACCACGTCAAAAACTATGATTCATGTAAAAAATTTTAACTAAGATTCTTGAAAAAAAATCAAAATCCAGAAAACTTTTTTCTGAATATGCAGTCTTGTGTATATATGTATTAGAAACAATTTGGTGTATAAATCGTCCTTGTAGGATGTATGGTTTGCGAGTTATGACGGAAAAAGCACATGTTTTTGGCCAGCTTCCACTCCAAAAAGTGTTCTACAACTCCTAACTACAAGAGATAGAGCAAACGGCATTTGGACAAAGGAGTATCCCTTCTTAAGGACGAGGACCTGGTGCTCATTTTAATGCATGAATCGTCCTTATTTGATATGTTTTTTTTTATTTTAGAAAATAAATAAAAAAAATAAAAATTGACAAAAAAGGGCACATGAAATTAACATGAAATCTAATTTTTAAAATTATTTTAAGGATACAGTCTTGTGGGCAGTAGCTTAAGGAACATTTTGATGCATAAATCGTCCTTTTATGATGTATGGTTTAGAAGTTATGGCTAAAAAATCAAAAAAATCGCAAAAAACCACGTCAAAAACTATGATTCATGTAAAAAATTTTAACTAAGATTCTTGAAAAAAAATCAAAATCCAGAAAAGTTTTTTCTGAATATGCAGTCTTGTGTATATATGTATTAGAAACAATTTGGTGTATAAATCGTCCTTGTAGGATGTATGGTTTGCGAGTTATGACGGAAAAAGCACATGTTTTTGGCCAGCTTCCACTCCAAAAAGTGTTCTACAACTCCTAACTACAAGAGATAGAGCAAACGGTATTTGGACAAAGGAGTATCCCTTCTTAAGGACGAGGACCTGGTGCTCATTTTAATGCATGAATCGTCCTTATCTGATATGTAGTTTTTATTTTAGAAAATAAATAACAAAAATAAAAATTGACAAAAAAGGGCACATGAAATTAACATGAAATCTAATTTTTAAAATTATTTTAAGGATACAGTCTTGTGGGCAGTAGCTTAAGGAACATTTTGATGCATAAATCGTCCTTTTATGATGTATGGTTTAGAAGTTATGGCTAAAAAATCAAAAAAATCGCAAAAAACCACGTCAAAAACTATGATTCATGTAAAAAATTTTAACAAGATTCTTGAAAAAAAATCAAAATCCAGAAAAGTTTTTTCTGAATATGCAGTCTTGTGTATATATGTATTAGAAACAATTTGGTGTATAAATCGTCCTTGTAGGATGTATGGTTTGCGAGTTATGACGGAAAAAGCACATGTTTTTGGCCAGCTTCCACTCCAAAAAGTGTTCTACAACTCCTAACTACAAGAGATAGAGCAAACGGCATTTGGACAAAGGAGTATCCCTTCTTAAGGACGAGGACCTGGTGCTCATTTTAATGCATGAATCGTCCTTATCTGATATGTAGTTTTTATTTTAGAAAATAAATAAAAAAAATAAAAATTGACAAAAAAGGGCACATGAAATTAACATGAAATCTAATTTTTAAAATTATTTTAAGGATACAGTCTTGTGGGCAGTAGCTTAAGGAACATTTTGATGCATAAATCGTCCTTTTATGATGTATGGTTTAGAAGTTATGGCTAAAAAATCAAAAAAATCGCAAAAAACCACGTCAAAAACTATGATTCATGTAAAAAATTTTAACTAAGATTCTTGAAAAAAAATCACATTCCAGAAAACTTTTTTCCGAATATGCAGTCTTGTGTATATATGTATTAGAAAAAATTTGGTGTATAAATCGTCCTTGTAGGATGTATGGTTTGCGAGTTATGACGGAAAAAGCACATGTTTTTGGCCAGCTTCCACTCCAAAAAGTGTTCTACAACTCCTAAACTACAAGAGATAGAGCAAACAGCATTTGGACAAAGGTGTATCCCTTCTTAAGGACGAGGACCTGGTGCTCATTTTAATGCATGAATCGTCCTTATCTGATATGTATTTTTTATTTTAGAAAATAAATAAAAAAAATAGAAATTGACAAAAAAGGGCACATGAAATTAACATGAAATCTAATTTTTAAAATTATTTTAAGGATACAGTCTTGTGAACAGTAGCTTAAGGAACATTTTGATGCATAAATCGTCCTTTTATGATGTATGGTTTAGAAGTTATGGCTAAAAAATCAAAAAAATCGCAAAAAACCACGTCAAAAACTATGATTCATGTAAAAAATTTTAACTAAGATTCTTGAAAAAAAATCACATTCCAGAAAACTTTTTTCCGAATATGCAGTCTTGTGTATATATGTATTAGAAACAATTTGGTGTATAAATCGTCCTTGTAGGATGTATGGTTTGCGAGTTATGACGGAAAAAGCACATGTTTTTGGCCAGCTTCCACTCCAAAAAGTGTTCTACAACTCCTAACTACAAGAGATAGAGCAAACGGCATTTGGACAAAGGAGTATCCCTTCTTAAGGACGAGGACCTGGTGCTCATTTTAATGCATGAATCGTCCTTATCTGATATGTAGTTTTTATTTTAGAAAATAAATAAAAAAAATAAAATTGACAAAAAAGGGCACATGAAATTAGCATGAAATCTAATTTTTAAAATTATTTTAAGGATACAGTCTTGTGGGCAGTAGCTTAAGGAACATTTTGATGCATAAATCGTCCTTTTATGATGTATGGTTTAGAAGTTATGGCTAAAAAATCAAAAAAATCGCAAAAAACCACGTCAAAAACTATGATTCATGTAAAAAGTTTTAACTAAGATTCTTGAAAAAAAATCAAATTCCAGAAAACTTTTTTCCGAATATGCAGTCTTGTGTATATATGTATTAGAAACAATTTGGTGTATAAATCGTCCTTGTAGGATGTATGGTTTGGGAGTTATGACGGAAAAAGCACATGTTTTTGGCCAGCTTCCACTCCAAAAAGTGTTCTACAACTCCTAACTACAAGAGATAGAGCAAACGGCATTTGGACAAAGGAGTATCCCTTCTTAAGGACGAGGACCTGGTGCTCATTTTAATGCATGAATCGTCCTTATCTGATATGTAGTTTTTATTTTAGAAAATAAATAAAAAAAATAAAATTGACAAAAAAGGGCACATGAAATTAACATGAAATCTAATTTTTAAAATTATTTTAAGGATACAGTCTTGTGGACAGTAGCTTAAGGAACATTTTGATGCATAAATCGTCCTTTTATGATGTATGGTTTAGAAGTTATGGCTAAAAAATCAAAAAAATCGCAAAAAACCACGTCAAAAACTATGATTCATGTAAAAAATTTTAACTAAGATTCTTGAAAAAAAATCACATTCCAGAAAACTTTTTTCCGAATATGCAGTCTTGTGTATATATGTATTAGAAACAATTTGGTGTATAAATCGTCCTTGTAGGATGTATGGTTTGGGAGTTATGACGGAAAAAGCACATGTTTTTGGCCAGCTTCCACTCCAAAAAGTGTTCTACAACTCCTAACTACAAGAGATAGAGCAAACGGCATTTGGACAAAGGAGTATCCCTTCTTAAGGACGAGGACCTGGTGCTCATTTTAATGCATGAATCGTCCTTATCTGATATGTAGTTTTTATTTTAGAAAATAAATAAAAAAAATAAAAATTGACAAAAAAGGGCACATGAAATTAACATGAAATCTAATTTTTAAAATTATTTTAAGGATACAGTCTTGTGGGCAGTAGCTTAAGGAACATTTTGATGCATAAATCGTCCTTTTATGATGTATGGTTTAGAAGTTATGGCTAAAAAATCAAAAAAATCGCAAAAAACTATGATTCATGTAAAAAATTTTAACAAGATTCTTGGAAAAAAATCAAATTCCAGAAAACTTTTTTCTGAATATGCAGTCTTGTGTTTATATGTATTAGAAACAATTTGGTGTATAAATCGTCCTTGTAGGATTTATGGTTTGGGAGTTATGACGGAAAAAGCACATTTTTTTGGCCAGCTTCCACTCCAAAAAGTGTTCTACAACTCCTAAACTACAAGAGATAGAGCAAACGGCATTTGGACAAAGGAGTATCCCTTCTTAAGGACGAGGACCTGGTGCTCATTTTAATGCATGAATCGTCCTTATCTGATATGTATTTTTTATTTTAGAAAATAAATAAAAAAAAATAAAAATTGACAAAAAAGGGCACATGAAATTAACATGAAATCTAATTTTTAAAATTACTTTAAGGATACAGTCTTGTGGGCAGTAGCTTAAGGAACATTTTGATGCATAAATCGTCCTTTTATGATGTATGGTTTAGAAGTTATGGCTAAAAAATCAAAAAAATCGCAAAAAACCACGTCAAAAACTATGATTCATGTAAAAAATTTTAACTAAGATTCTTGAAAAAAAATCAAATTCCAGAAAACTTTTTTCTGAATATGCAGTCTTGTGTATATATGTATTAGAAACAATTTGGTGTACAAATCGTCCTTGTAGGATGTATGGTTTGGGAGTTATGACGGAAAAGCACATGTTTTTGGCCAGCTTCCACTCCAAAAAGTGTTCTACAACTCCTAAACTACAAGAGATAGAGCAAAATGCATTTATACAAAGGAGTATCCCTTCTTAAGGACGAGGACCTTGTGCATGAATAAAAAATGCATGAATCGTCCTTATCTGATATGTAGTTTTTATTTTAGAAAATAAATAAAAAAAATAAAAATTTACAAAAAAGGGCACATGAACTTAACATGAAATCTAATTTTCAAAATTATTTTAAGGATACAGTCTTGTGGGCAGTAGCTTAAGGAACATTTTGGTGCATAAATCGTCCTTTTATGATGTATGGTTTAGAAGTTATGGCTAAAAAATCAAAAAAATCGCAAAAAACCACGTCAAAAACTATGATTCATGTAAAAAATTTTAACTAAGATTCTTGAAAAAAAATCAAATTCCAGAAAACTTTTTTCTGAATATGCAGTCTTGTGTTTATATGTATTAGAAACAATTTGGTGTATAAATCGTCCTTGTAGGATGTATGGTTTGCGAGTTATGACGGAAAAAGCACATGTTTTTGGCCAGCTTCCTCTCCAAAAAGTGTTCTACAACTCCTAACTACAAGAGATAGAGCAAACGGCATTTGGACAAAGGAGTATCCCTTCTTAAGGACGAGGACCTGGTGCTCATTTTAATGCATGAATCGTCCTTATCTGATATGTAGTTTTTATTTTTGAAAATAAATAAAAAAAATAAAAATTGACAAAAAAGGGCACATGAAATTAACATGAAATCTAATTTTTAAAATTATTTTAAGGATACAGTCTTGTGAACAGTAGCTTAAGGAACATTTTGATGCATAAATCGTCCTTTTATGATGTATGGTTTAGAAGTTATGGCTAAAAAATCAAAAAAATCGCAAAAAACTATGATTCATGTAAAAAATTTTAACTAAGATTCTTGGAAAAAAATCAAATTTCAGAAAACTTTTTTCTGAATATGCAGTCTTGTGTTTATATGTATTAGAAACAATTTGGTGTATAAATCGTCCTTGTAGGATTTATGGTTTGGGAGTTATGACGGAAAAAGCACATGTTTTTGGCCAGCTTCCACTCCAAAAAGTGTTCTACAACTCCTAACTACAAGAGATAGAGCAAACGGCATTTGGACAAAGGAGTATCCCTTCTTAAGGACGAGGACCTGGTGCTCATTTTAATGCATGAATCGTCCTTATCTGATATGTAGTTTTTATTTTAGAAAATAAATAAAAAAAATAAAATTGACAAAAAAGGGCACATGAAATTAACATGAAATCTAATTTTTAAAATTATTTTAAGGATACAGTCTTGTGGACAGTAGCTTAAGGAACATTTTGATGCATAAATCGTCCTTTTATGATGTATGGTTTAGAAGTTATGGCTAAAAAATCAAAAAAATCGCAAAAAACCACGTCAAAAACTATGATTCATGTAAAAAATTTTAACTAAGATTCTTGAAAAAAAATCACATTCCAGAAAACTTTTTTCCGAATATGCAGTCTTGTGTATATATGTATTAGAAACAATTTGGTGTATAAATCGTCCTTGTAGGATGTATGGTTTGGGAGTTATGACGGAAAAAGCACATGTTTTTGGCCAGCTTCCACTCCAAAAAGTGTTCTACAACTCCTAACTACAAGAGATAGAGCAAACGGCATTTGGACAAAGGAGTATCCCTTCTTAAGGACGAGGACCTGGTGCTCATTTTAATGCATGAATCGTCCTTATCTGATATGTAGTTTTTATTTTAGAAAATAAATAAAAAAAATAAAAATTGACAAAAAAGGGCACATGAAATTAACATGAAATCTAATTTTTAAAATTATTTTAAGGATACAGTCTTGTGGGCAGTAGCTTAAGGAACATTTTGATGCATAAATCGTCCTTTTATGATGTATGGTTTAGAAGTTATGGCTAAAAAATCAAAAAAATCGCAAAAAACCACGTCAAAAACTATGATTCATGTAAAAAGTTTTAACTAAGATTCTTGAAAAAAAATCAAATTCCAGAAAACTTTTTTCTGAATATGCAGTCTTGTGTATATATGTATTAGAAACAATTTGGTGTATAAATCGTCCTTGTAGGATGTAGGGTTTGGGAGTTATGACGAAAAAAGCACATGTTTTTGGCCAGCTTCCACTCCAAAAAGTGTTCTACAACTCCTAACTACAAGAGATAGAGCAAACGGCATTTGGACAAAGGAGTATCCCTTCTTAAGGACGAGGACCTGGTGCTCATTTTAATGCATGAATCGTCCTTATCTGATATGTAGTTTTTATTTTAGAAAATAAATAAAAAAAATAAAAATTGACAAAAAAGGGCACATGAAATTAACATGAAATCTAATTTTTAAAATTATTTTAAGGATACAGTCTTGTGGGCAGTAGCTTAAGGAACATTTTGATGCATAAATCGTCCTTTTATGATGTATGGTTTAGAAGTTATGGCTAAAAAATCAAAAAAATCGCAAAAAACCACGTCAAAAACTATGATTCATGTAAAAAATTTTAACTAAGATTCTTGAAAAAAAATCAAAATCCAGAAAACTTTTTTCTGAATATGCAGTCTTGTGTATATATGTATTAGAAACAATTTGGTGTACAAATCGTCCTTGTAGGATGTATGGTTTGGGAGTTATGACGGAAAAGCACATGTTTTTGGCCAGCTTCCACTCCAAAAAGTGTTCTACAACTCCTAAACTACAAGAGATAGAGCAAAATGCATTTATACAAAGGAGTATCCCTTCTTAAGGACGAGGACCTTGTGCATGAATAAAAAATGCATGAATCGTCCTTATCTGATATGTAGTTTTTATTTTAGAAAATAAATAAAAAAAATAAAAATTGACAAAAAAGGGCACATGAACTTAACATGAAATCTAATTTTTAAAATTATTTTAAGGATACAGTCTTGTGGGCAGTAGCTTAAGGAACATTTTGGTGCATAAATCGTCCTTTTATGATGTATGGTTTAGAAGTTATGGCTAAAAAATCAAAAAAATCGCAAAAAACCACGTCAAAAACTATGATTCATGTAAAAAATTTTAACTAAGATTCTTGAAAAAAAATCAAATTCCAGAAAACTTTTTTCTGAATATGCAGTCTTGTGTTTATATGTATTAGAAACAATTTGGTGTATAAATCGTCCTTGTAGGATGTATGGTTTGCGAGTTATGACGGAAAAAGCACATGTTTTTGGCCAGCTTCCTCTCCAAAAAGTGTTCTACAACTCCTAACTACAAGAGATAGAGCAAACGGCATTTGGACAAAGGAGTATTTCTTCTTAAGGACGAGGACCTGGTGCTCATTTTAATGCATGAATCGTCCTTATCTGATATGTAGTTTTTATTTTTGAAAATAAATAAAAAAAATAAAAATTGACAAAAAAGGGCACATGAAATTAACATGAAATCTAATTTTTAAAATTATTTTAAGGATACAGTCTTGTGAACAGTAGCTTAAGGAACATTTTGATGCATAAATCGTCCTTTTATGATGTATGGTTTAGAAGTTATGGCTAAAAAATCAAAAAAATCGCAAAAAACTATGATTCATGTAAAAAATTTTAACTAAGATTCTTGAAAAAAAATCAAATTCCAGAAAACTTTTTTCTGAATATGCAGTCTTGTGTTTATATGTATTAGAAACAATTTGGTGTATAAATCGTCCTTGTAGGATGTATGGTTTGGGAGTTATGACGGAAAAAGCACATGTTTTTGGCCAGCTTCCACTCCAAAAAGTGTTCTACAACTCCTAAACTACAAGAGATAGAGCAAACGGCATTTGGACAAAGGAGTATCCCTTCTTAAGGACGAGGACCTGGTGCTCATTTTAATGCATGAATCGTCCTTATCTGATATGTATTTTTTATTTTAGAAAATAAAAAAAAAATAAAAATTGACAAAAAAGGGCACATGAAATTAACATGAAATCTAATTTTTAAAATTATTTTAAGGATACAGTCTTGTGGGCAGTAGCTTAAGGAACATTTTGGTGCATAAATCGTCCTTTTATGATGTATGGTTTAGAAGTTATGGCTAAAAAATCAAAAAAATCGCAAAAAACCACGTCAAAAACTATGATTCATGTAAAAAATTTTAACTAAGATTCTTGAAAAAAAATCAAATTCCAGAAAACTTTTTTCTGAATATGCAGTCTTGTGTTTATATGTATTAGAAATAATTTGGTGTATAAATCGTCCTTGTAGGATGTATGGTTTGGGAGTTATGACGGAAAAAGCACATGTTTTTGGCCAGCTTCCACTCCAAAAAGTGTTCTACAACTCCTAAACTACAAGAGATAGAGCCAACGGCATTTGGACAAAGGAGTATCCCTTCTTAAGGACGAGGACCTGGTGCTCATTTTAATGCATGAATCGTCCTTATCTGATATGTAGTTTTTATTTTAGAAAATAAATAAAAAAAATAAAAATTGACAAAAAAGGGCACATGAAATTAACATGAAATCTAATTTTTAAAATTATTTTAAGGATACAGTCTTGTGGGCAGTAGCTTAAGAAACATTTTGGTGAATAAATCGTCCTTTTATGATGTATGGTTTAGAAGTTATGGCTAAAAAATCAAAAAAATCGCAAAAAACCACGTCAAAAACTATGATTCATGTAAAAAATTTTAACTACGATTCTTGAAAAAAAATCAAATTCCAGAAAACTTTTTTCTGAATATGCAGTCTTGTGTTTATATGTATTAGAAACAATTTGGTGTATAAATCGTCCTTGTAGGATGTATGGTTTGGGAGTTATGACGGAAAAAGCACATGTTTTTGGCCAGCTTCCACTCCAAAAAGTGTTCTACAACTCCTAAACTACAAGAGATAGAGCAAACGGCATTTGGACAAAGGAGTATCCCTTCTTAAGGATAAGGACCTGGTGCTCATTTTAATGCATGAATCGTCCTTATCTGATATGTATTTTTTATTTTAGAAAATAAATAAAAAAAATAAAAATTGACAAAAAAGGGCACATGAAATTAACATGAAATCTAATTTTTAAAATTATTTTAAGGATACAGTCTTGTGGGCAGTAGCTTAAGGAACATTTTGGTGCATAAATCGTCCTTTTATGATGTATGGTTTAGAAGTTATGGCTAAAAAATCAAAAAAATCGCAAAAAACTATGATTCATGTAAAAAATTTTAACTAAGATTCTTGAAAAAAAATCAAATTCCAGAAAACTTTTTTCTGAATATGCAGTCTTGTGTTTATATGTATTAGAAACAATTTGGTGTATAAATCGTCCTTGTAGGATGTATGGTTTGGGAGTTATGACGGAAAAAGCACATGTTTTTGGCCAGCTTCCACTCCAAAAAGTGTTCTACAACTCCTAAACTACAAGAGATAGAGCAAACGGCATTTGGACAAAGGAGTATCCCTTCTTAAGGACGAGGACCTGGTGCTCATTTTAATGCATGAATCGTCCTTATCTGATATGTATTTTTTATTTTAGAAAATAAATAAAAAAAAATAAAAATTGACAAGAAAGGGCACATGAAATTAACATGAAATCTAATTTTTAAAATTATTTTAAGGATACAGTCTTGTGGGCAGTAGCTTATGGAACATTTTGGTGCATAAATCGTCCTTTTATGATGTATGGTTTAAAAGTTATGGCTAAAAAATCAAAAAAATCGCAAAAAACCACGTCAAAAACTATGATTCATGTAAAAAATTTTAACTAAGATTCTTGAAAAAAAATCAAATTCCAGAAAACTTTTTTCTGAATATGCAGTCTTGTGTTTATATGTATTAGAAACAATTTGGTGTATAAATCGTCCTTGTAGGATGTATGGTTTGGGAGTTATGACGGAAAAAGCACATGTTTTTGGCCAGCTTCCACTCCAAAAAGTGTTCTACAACTCCTAAACTACAAGAGATAGAGCAAACGGCATTTGGACAAAGGAGTATCCCTTCTTAAGGACGAGGACCTGGTGCTCATTTTAATGCATGAATCGTCCTTATCTGATATGTATTTTTTATTTTAGAAAATAAAAAAAAAATAAAAATTGACAAAAAAGGGCACATGAAATTAACATGAAATCTAATTTTTAAAATTATTTTAAGGATACAGTCTTGTGGGCAGTAGCTTAAGGAACATTTTGGTGCATAAATCTTCCTTTTATGATGTATGGTTTAGAAGTTATGGCTAAAAAAATCAAAAAAATCGCAAAAAACCACGTCAAAAACTAACTAAAAATTTTAACTAAGATTCTTGAAAAAAAATCAAATTCCAGAAAATTTTTTTCTGAATATGCAGTCTTGTGTTTATATGTATTAGAAACAATTTGGTGTATAAATCGTCCTTGTAGGATGTATGGTTTGGGAGTTATGACGGAAAAAGCACATGTTTTTGGCCAGCTTCCACTCCAAAAAGTGTTCTACAACTCCTAAACTACAAGAGATAGAGCAAACGGCATTTGGACAAAGGAGTATCTCTTCTTAAGGACGAGGACCTGGTGCTCATTTTAATGCATGAATCGTCCTTATCTGATATGTAGTTTTTATTTTAGAAAATAAATAAAAAAAATAAAAATTGACAAAAAAGGGCACATGTTATTAACTTGAAATCTAATTTTTAAAATTATTTTAAGGATACAGTCTTGTGAACAGTAGCTTAAGGAATATTTTGGTGCATAAATCGTCCTTTTATGATGTATGGTTTAGAAGTTATGGCTAAAAAATCAAAAAAATCGCAAAAAACCACGACAAAAACTATGATTCATGTAAAAAATTTTAACTAAGATTCTTGAAAAAAAATCAAATTCCAGAAAACTTTTTTCTGAATATGCAGTCTTGTGTTTATATGTATTACAAACAATTTGGTGTATAAATCGTCCTTGTAGGATGTATGGTTTGGGAGTTATGACGGAAAAGCACATGTTTTTGGCCAGCTTCCACTCCAAAAAGTGTTCTACAACTCCTAAACTACAAGAGATAGAGCAAAATGCATTTATACAAAGGAGTATCCCTTCTTAAGGACGAGGACCTTGTGCATGAATAAAAAATGCATGAATCGTCCTTATCTGATATGTAGTTTTTATTTTAGAAAATAAATAAAAAAAATAAAAATTGACTAAAAAGGGCACATGAAATTAACATGAAATCTAATTTTTAAAATTATTTTAAGGATACAGTCTTGTGGGCAGTAGCTTAAGGAACATTTTGGTGCATAAATCGTCCTTTTATGATGTATGGTTTAGAAGTTATGGCTAAAAAATCAAAAAAATCGCAAAAAACCACGTCAAAAACTATGATTCATGTAAAAAATTTTAACTAAGATTCTTGAAAAAAAATCAAATTCCAGAAAACTTTTTTCTGAATATGCAGTCTTGTGTTTATATGTATTAGAAACAATGTGGTGTATAAATCGTCCTTGTAGGATGTATGGTTTGGGAGTTATGACGGAAAAAGCACATGTTTTTGGCCAGCTTCCACTCCAAAAAGTGTTCTACAACTCCTAAACTACAAGAGATAGAGCAAACGGCATTTGGACAAAGGAGTATCCCTTCTTAAGGACAAGGACCTGGTGCTCATTTTAATGCATGAATCGTCCTTATCTGATATGTATTTTTTATTTTAGAAAATAAATAAAAAAAATAAAAATTGACAAAAAAGGGCACATGAAATTAACATGAAATCTAATTTTTAAAATTATTTTAAGGATACAGTCTCCACGGCTCCACGTTCTTTTTCAAATTGATAGAGCAACAGACCGAAATGATGGATCAACGTTTTGAAAAGCAAAGTAAGCAAATTACCTCTCATATAACTAGTATACTTACTACCGCAATACAGGAGAGTGAGAGGAGGATTCTAAATGAGCTCCAACAAAATATTGTCGAAATAAAAAATGGTCTCGCTGACGTCGTCGAGAGAGTAACTCTTCTAGAAGAAAATGCAATGGACGCTCAATCTCTAAAAGCTGAGATCGACTCTCTTAAAAGTCAGCTAGCAAGGCAAGAGAACTCCACCGTAGCTTGCGACCTTCGCATCAATGGAATCCCGTTCTACAACGGCGAGAATCTTTTTGATATTTTCAATAATTTGTGTGGCACAATAAAAATAAATCCACCATATATTAAAAACATTTACCGTCTGCAAAATTCACGCGTACAAACTAATTCTGATGCACCAATTATTGCTAAGCTCGAATCACCATACGAACGTAATAGAATGCTAAAATCTTTGGCTCTGTTCCGCCGCACAGCTAAAACAACTTTACGTCTCCACCATGCTGGCTTCCCGTCAAATCAACCGTTTTATGTCAACGAATGCTTAACAAAAACTAACCATTCAATTTTACAAGCTGCGCTGCAACTTAAACGAAGAAAGCAACTAATAGCAGCATTTACTATTCGCGGCTTAGTTTACATCAAGGTAAGAGAGGGTGATAATGCTGAAAGTGTGGAATGTATGAACAAGCTTCAAGCACTTATTGGCTCTGATCCATACTTCACCATAACATGCAACAACAACAATAATAACATCAACTTTAATAGAAACGAGTCTTCAATATCAGAGCATAATAACGAAATCAGCATTGAAGGCACTGAACTAGCTCCTTCTCTTTTTCGAGACTCACAAAACTAATACCTTTTTCAATGCTGGATTTAGTTTCTTAATTCATCATATCTACAATCAGCAATTTGTTTTACTCTCTTATACTATTTCCGTATATTTATTAAGTTTTTGTAATTTTGTAGAACCTATTAACTTAAAATTTTGTTTTGCTTCTATTTTCATACATAGTTATAAGAAAATTTCATTGCAACAATTGAAATTGAAACTTGCACGCATTTCCATGAAATATTTTCACAATGACAAGTACTTTGGATAACGAAACGTTTAGTTCTGAAGACAATGCTTATACTCTTGTTCGTATACTTTCTAAGCAACGTCATGGGCTTAGAGTATGTCATATTAACGCGCAAAGCTTAACTAATAAAATGGATGAATTCAGATACATATTTGAGGGCTCTGGTATAGACATAGTTTGTGTATCTGAGACATGGTTCAATGTTGAAATACCTAATACACTAATTGAGTTGGAGGGTTTCCGTATTTATCGCGCCGACAGACAGGGGCATGCAGGTGGAGTTGCAATTTATGTGCGAAATAATATCTCATGTAAGCTTGAGGCGCATTTGGGGAAGCACCAACGTCAACACCAGAGGTGAGTACCTTTTAGAATTTCTTTTAAGTAGTAATCTAGACTTCTTCAATGTGGGGGTAACACCTACCTTTGTAACTAGGGCTAGAGAAGAGGTCTTAGATCTCACCATAGGAAGCCCAGATGTGGGGGATATGATTAGGGAATGGAGGGTATCAATGGAACCTTCAATGTCTGACCATAGAATAATAGAGTTTAGATTTGGGGCGAAATGTCAAGAGACAGAACCCAAAAGAAACCCAAGAAATACCAGTTGGGACACATACACCAACAACCTGAAAGAAAACCTACAGAACGTAAAAGCTAGGAGTAGAATTAGTAACATCCTAGAACTTGAATGCTATGTAGAGCAAGTAAACAATGCAGTATATAATGCCTACGAATCTAGCTGTCCAACAGGGCACAAGGCAAGAACAAAACATACTCCTTGGTGGAGCGCTGAGCTGACCAGACTCCGGAAGAAGGTGCGATGCAGCTTTAATGCCGCAAAGCGCAACGGAGAATGGCACAACTACACGGCGACTCTGACGGAGTATAATAAAGAAATCAGGAAAGCCAAAAGACAGAGCTTTAGAACCTTCTGTGAAGACATTTCTTCCACGCCAGCAGCAGCCAGGATACACAAAGCAATGGCTAAAGGCAGAGTGGAGACAAAAATGTCACTTCTATTGCCAGACGGAAGCTATACGCTTAGAGAAGAGCAACGAGCCAGTCACCTTCTAGAAACTCATTTCCCGGGCAGTACACCGGTAACTGAGTATGAGACAGCAGACAGGCAGATCACTCCAAATCAAGAAGAATGGAAACTTGCAACGAGCATTTGTACTAAGGCTCGTCTAGATTGGGCACTCAGAACCTTTCAACCATTCAAATCAGCAGGTGTAGACGGCATCTTTCCTGCACTTCTACAAAAAGGTGCAGAAACTATATTGCCTCACCTAGTCAAAATAACTAGAAGCAGCCTTGCGCTGGGCTATATCCCAAGGAAATGGAGAAGGGCGATAGTCACCTTCATACCAAAAGTAGGGAAAATAGACTACACGCTACCAAAGTCGTTTAGACCCATTAGCCTTACCTCATTTGTACTTAAAACAATGGAAAAGGTAATAGATAACTATATAAGAACTGAGATTCTGGAGAAGGCACCAATGCACCCCTGTCAACACGCGTATAGGGCAGGCAGGTCTACAGAATCTGCTCTATACCAGTTGGCTAGCAACATCCAGTCAGCTTTCAAAAACAAAGAAACCGTACTCTGTGCCTTTCTAGACATAGAGGGAGCCTTTGATAATACTTCTCACGAGGCTGTGAAGAAGTCTTTACACAAAAAAGGAGTAAATGATACGCTCAGCAGATGGATATGCCAAATGCTTAGCACTAGAACTGCAGAAACAAAAGTGGGCAACACCACTATAAGAATCAAAACAACAAAAGGCTGCCCACAAGGCGGAGTCCTTTCTCCACTGCTGTGGAGTCTTGTTGTGGACGAATTATTAACGATGCTAACCGAGAATGGCATAAAATGTCAGGGTTACGCAGACGACATCGCCTTAATAGCGAGAGGGAAGTTCGAGGATACACTCTGTAACCTGATACAGAGAGGACTGTCAGTAACAAAGGAGTGGTGCAACACAGTGGGATTAAGTATCAACCCAGCGAAAACCACCATAGTACCTTTCACTAACAAAAGAAGCCTGCCAAACCTCCGAACAATGAGAATGGATGGCACTGAAATTCCCTTCAAAGGAGAAGTAAAGTATCTGGGACTTACACTAGATTCAAAGCTTCTCTGGAGAAGACATGCAGAGGTAACTATAAACAAAGCAACGCGAGCACTCATGGTATGTAGGAGCCTGGCGGGGAAAAGCTGGGGTTGTAACCCAACAATTCTCCGCTGGATGTATACCATGATGGTGAGACCCATCCTCACCTATGGTGCAATAGCATGGGCTGAGAGAACCAAGCTAACCACAATGAGGAATATGCTAACAAGGGTGCAGAGACTGGCCTGTGTATGCATCACAGGGGCCATGAGAACATGCCCTACAGCAGCACTAGAAGTAATTCTGGACCTAACACCCTTACACCTTGTCATAGAGGGAGTAGCCAAGCGAACTCTGTTGTGCATTGCAAAAGAGGGGACAGGTTCAGGTAAAACTATCAGCAGTAGAGAGAAGGAGGATATTGCAAAGCACACTCCCTACATCGATCTACCAAGAGACGATATAGTAAAAAGGTATAACTTCGAAAAACACTTCGGAATTAAGCTTAGTACCAAGAAAGAGTGGGACAGCGAGATGATATCGCAGGTCAAGAAACCACACAGTATAGCATGGTATACAGATGGGTCCAAGACATTGGAAGGTATAGGCGCAGGGGTGTACGGGCCAAGAACCAAGCACTTTGAACCTATGGGGACAACACCCAGTATCTTCCAAGCGGAGATCCTAGCAATACAGCTGTGTGCACAATTCAATCTGGACCGTAAATACAAAGGTCAGGATATAGTTGTGATGTCAGACAGCCAAGCAGCAATCAAAGCATTAGTTTCCTGTGAGATATCATCGAGAATAACATGGGAATGCCTAACAAAACTCAACGAACTAGGCAAGAATAACACTGTTACTATACTTTGGGTCCCAGGACACAAAGGAATACAGGGTAACGAAGAAGCCGATGGACTAGCACGACAGGGTGCAGCCACAAAATTTATAGGGCCAGAACCATTCTGCGGATTGGGCACACACTCTATAAAAGAAGAACTAAGAAGGGAGGAGAGGCATAAACGATCAAACCTTTGGAAAAGCCTCCCAAAGCTAAGACAATCCAAATTGCTCCTCAGAGATTTTAACACTCGGAGAGCAAAATTGTGCATAAGCTTAGGCAAACCGAATCTTAGGATTCTAACGGGGTTCCTTACAGGACACTGTAAACTCAAATACCACCTGATGAAATTGGGCATAGAGACCGATAGTAACTGCCGTTTCTGTGAAGAAGCAGAGGAGACTCCAATACACCTACTTACAAACTGCGACGCCGTGGCTCGCAGACGTAAACTAGCACTGGGGAATTATGAGCTGAGTCTAGAGCAGGTTTCATCCCTTGAACCTAAGAACATTCTCAAATTCATTAGAGAAATAGGGCTGGATGAAATTCTGTAATCCGCAAACCCAGCGGAGCTTTGAGAAGGAGGTACAATAGATCTCATTTAGGTCGCAGTACGCATCTCCACCACACAACATTAAGCTTGAGGCGCACTCCAATATAGATAGTGCAATCGAATATGTGTTCGTTTCAATTACAAATGGTAGTCTCAAAACACTCTTAGGCTGTGTTTATCGTCCGCACCGTACTTTGGATACTGCGTCACTATTAAGTGTTATAGAAAGCATATCGCTGCCTTTTTCAAATATAATCATAGCTGGGGACTTTAATAGCAACCTCCTATTAGAAAGCCAACTCGCGGACAATATGGAATCGTTAGGTCTCTTTTCAGTAAATAATTCTACACCCACTCACTTTACTAGTACTAATAATTCCTTACTTGATCTGTTTTTTGTAAATGATAAGACCAAAGTCCTGCTTTACGATCAGTTAGTAGTACCTGCTTTTTCTAAACATGATCTAATATTTCTAAATTATGATTGTCAATTGTCTGACCATTCTACTACATTTAGTTATCGTAACCTTAAGCACATCAACTATTCACATCTCAGTCACGCGGTAAATGGAGTTAGTTGGAGTGACATATATCGAATGATATCGGTTGAAGATCAGGTGCATTTTTTCCAGCACCATTTGAATAAACTTTTCATTGACTGTGTACCCATCTCAACTAAACGCATAAAATTTCAACAAAAGCCATGGTTTAATAGCGCTATACTAAATCTTATCACTGATCGTAACACAGCTTACAAGCGTTGGAGGAGGTTTAAGACTCCTGAACTTTATGAAAAATTTAAACAATTAAGGAAAACCGTTCGAAATAAAATGAAGCAGTCCAAAATCAATTACTATAGCGAAAAATTTGAGAATGCAATTGATAGCAAGAAATTGTGGAAAGAAATCCGTAAAATTGGTATTGGCAAGGATACTACTCGTAGTTGCGATACTATGGATGTAAATGATCTAAATAAAAAGTTCGTCAATATTCCAATGCCTGCAGTCAAGGGAAATGTATACACGAACTCATTTGGAAGCCTCGATCATAATGTTCGCTTTTCATTTCATTGCGTTAGTAAATGTGATGTTCTCCAAAGCATTCTAGCGATTAAATCGAATGCTGCTGGTTTTGATGATACCCACCCAGCATTTCTTAAAATTCTTCTCCCCATACTGTTACCTTATATTACTCACATTTTCAACACAATCTTAACCACTTCAAGTTTTCCCATCAGCTGGAAGGTAGCTAAAGTTATACCTGTTCCGAAAAATTGCAACGAATTTCGCCCGATTGCTATATTACCATACCTTTCCAAGGCTCTGGAGCGCCTAATTTACCAACAAATTAATCAATTTGTTCTTGATAATAAACTGCTAAGTAATAGACAGTCAGGCTTTAGAGCTCAGCGAGGCTGTGTAACAGCACTAATAGATGTTATTGAAGATATTCGTTCAGCCCTCGATGATAATAAGGTAAGCTTTTTAATCCTATTGGACCATACGAAAGCTTTTGATACCGTTGATCATAATATCCTCTTTACTAAACTCACAAATTTATTTAACTTTACTTCTACTGCAGCTAACCTTATGCGGTCTTATCTATCTAACAGATCGCAAGCCGTAAGTATAAATTCTCTAACATCCACACTTCTACCTGTCTCACGTGGTGTTCCTCAAGGGTCAATCCTTGGGCCACTCCTGTTCTCCATGTACATAAATGATTTACCTAGGATTCTACAAAACTGTAAGACTCATCTGTATGCAGACGATGTGCAGCTGTATGCAAGCTGTTTTCGAGATTCTGTATCATATTGTGTATCGAACATTAATACTGATCTAAGTCTCATCACCAGATGGGCCGAGGAGAATGGTTTGAGCCTTAACCCAAATAAGTCGAAGTGCATAGTTATCACAAAAAGAATAATAGACATTGAAAACTTTCCAAAAATACAGTTTGTAAATTCTGCTAAAAATCTTGGTATTATTTTTAATCGAACCTTAACTTGGAACGCACACATTTTGAGTACTGTTGGAAGAATATATGGCATGTTACGTGTACTGTGGATCACTCAGTTCTTCACCCCATTGCGAATTAGGTTACTTCTAGCTAAGACTTATCTTCTCCCTACTCTCCTCTACGGATGTGAGTTGTTTGCTAATTGCGATGCTGCTTGCACAGCAAAACTAAATGTGCTTTTCAACAATATCGCAAGATACGTTTTTGGGTTGAAATCTAGGGACAGCGTTTCACATTATTCTTTTCGCATATTTAATATGTCCTTTGTAAATGTTCTTAAATTCCGCACTTTGCTGCTGCTGCACAAAGTTATATACTCTGGTGAGCCTGTCTATATACGTGAAAGGCTTATCTTCTCGCGATCAAATCGAGCAAAAGCTCTAATCCAGCTACGACATTTTTGCCTTACATCGGAAAGACAATTCTATATCTATGCTATACGTCTTTGGAACTCGTTACCCATTGAACTAAGATCTATCCAAAATACCGTGCAATATAAAAATAAACTTAACTTATATTTTTCCTCGTTGCAATGAAAAAATCTTAAAAAAAAAAAAAAATCTTATTAATTTTTTTTCTCTAATAAATTTTATTCACTTTCTTTTATTTTCTTTTTCTTTTACTTATTTTTATGTTTGTTTTATTTTATTTTTGTTATTTTCAGCACTTTTAATTTGTTTCTCATTCTAAACATTAATTAATATTTTTGTAAAAGTAGGCTTTTTGATCAAATTTTTTTCAAATGCAATTAAAACAATTTTAATTCATTTTTAATTCATTTTTTCGTACCATTAATTTATATTGTTACAATGTTACTGCTACATTTAATTTATTTTTAATTCTTTAGCTATAAGCAAAATTGTTAATCATTATAATCTAAATCAATATATGAAGCTAGTACTATAATACAATAATAAGGTTTCTTTGTTGAATCTTGTTGTACTAGCTTGTCGCAATTTAATAATAAATACAAATACAAATACAAATACAAATACAAATACAGTCTTGTGGGCAGTAGCTTAAGGAACATTTTGGTGCATAAATCGTCCTTTTATGATGTATGGTTTAGAAGTTATGGCTAAAAAATCAAAAAAATCGCAAAAAACCACGTCAAAAACTATGATTCATGTAAAAAATTTTAACTAAGATTCTTGAAAAAAAATCAAATTCCAGAAAACTTTTTTCTGAATATGCAGTCTTGTGTTTATATGTATTAGAAACAATTTGGTGTATAAATCGTCCTTGTAGGATGTATGGTTTGGGAGTTATGGGAAAAAGCACATGTTTTTGGCCAGCTTCCACTCCAAAAAGTGTTCTACAACTCCTAAACTACAAGAGATAGAGCAAACGGCATTTGGACAAAGGAGTATCCCTTCTTAAGGACGAGGACCTGGTGCTCATTTTAATGCATGAATCGTCCTTATCTGATATGTATTTTTTATTTTAGAAAATAAATAAAAAAAAATAAAAATTGACAAAAAAGGGCACATGAAATTAACATGAAATCTAATTTTTAAAATTATTTTAAGGATACAGTCTTGTGGGCAGTAGCTTAAGAAACATTTTGGTGAATAAATCGTCCTTTTATGATGTATGGTTTAGAAGTTATGGCTAAAAAATCAAAAAAATCGCAAAAAACCACGTCAAAAACTATGATTCATGTAAAAAATTTTAACTAAGATTCTTGAAAAAAAATCAAATTCCAGAAAACTTTTTTCTGAATATGCAGTCTTGTGTTTATATGTATTAGAAACAATTTGGTGTATAAATCGTCCTTGTAGGATGTATGGTTTGGGAGTTATGACGGAAAAAGCACATGTTTTTGGCCAGCTTCCACTCCAAAAAGTGTTCTACAACTCCTAAACTACAAGAGATAGAGCAAACGGCATTTGGACAAAGGAGTATCCCTTCTTAAGGACGAGGACCTGGTGCTCATTTTAATGCATGAATCGTCCTTATCTGATATGTAGTTTTTATTTTAGAAAATAAATAAAAAAAATAAAAATTGACAAAAAAGGGCACATGAAATTAACATGAAATCTAATTTTTAAAATTACTTTAAGGATACAGTCTTGTGGGCAGTAGCTTAAGGAACATTTTGATGCATAAATCGTCCTTTTATGATGTATGGTTTAGAAGTTATGGCTAAAAAATCAAAAAAATCGCAAAAAACCACGTCAAAAACTATGATTCATGTAAAAAATTTTACCTAAGATTCTTGAAAAAAAATCAAATTCCAGAAAACTTTTTTCTGAATATGCAGTCTTGTGTATATATGTATAAGAAACAATTTGGTGTATAAATCGTCCTTGTAGGATGTATGGTTTGGGAGTTATGACGGAAAAAGCACATGTTTTTGGCCAGCTTCCACTCCAAAAAGTGTTCTACAACTCCTAAACTACAAGAGATAGAGCAAACGGCATTTGGACAAAGGAGTATTCCTTCTTAAGGACGAGGACCTGGTGCTCATTTTAATGCATGAATCGTTCTTATCTGATATGTAGTTTTTATTTTAGAAAATAAATAAAAAAAATAAAAATTGACAAAAAAGGGCACATGAAATTAACATGAAATCTAATTTTTAAAATTATTTTAAGGATACAGTCTTGTTGGCAGTAGCTTAAGGAACATTTTGGTGCATAAATCGTCCTTTTATGATGTATGGTTTAGAAGTTATGGCTAAAAAATCAAAAAAATCGCAAAAAACCACGTCAAAAACTATGATTCATGTAAAAAATTTTACCTAAGATTCTTGAAAAAAAATCAAATTCCAGAAAACTTTTTTCTGAATATGCAGTCTTGTGTTTATATGTATTAGAAACAATTTGGTGTATAAATCGTCCTTGTAGGATGTATGGTTTGGGAGTTATGACGGAAAAAGCACATGTTTTTGGCCAGCTTCCACTCCAAAAAGTGTTCTACAACTCCTAAACTACAAGAGATAGAGCAAACAGCATTTGGACAAAGGTGTATCCCTTCTTAAGGACGAGGACCTGGTGCTCATTTTAATGCATGAATCGTCCTTATCTGATATGTATTTTTTATTTTAGAAAATAAATAAAAAAAATAAAAATTGACAAAAAAGGGCACATGAAATTAACATGAAATCCAATTTTTAAAATTATGTTAAGGATACAGTCTTGTGAACAGTAGCTTATGGAACATTTTGGTGCATAAATCGTCTTTTTATGATGTATGGTTTAGAAGTTATGGCTAAAAAATCAAAAAAATCGCAAAAAACCACGTCAAAAACTATGATTCATGTAAAAAATTTTAACTAAGATTCTTGAAAAAAAATCAAATTCCAGAAAACTTTTTTCTGAATATGCAGTCTTGTGTTTATATGTATTAGAAACAATTTGGTGTATAAATCGTCCTTGTAGGATGTATGGTTTGGGAGTTATGACGGAAAAAGCACATGTTTTTGGCCAGCTTCCACTCCAAAAAGTGTTCTACAACTCCTAAACTACAAGAGATAGAGCAAACGGCATTTGGACAAAGGAGTATCCGTTCTTAAGGACGAGGACCTGGTGCTCATTTTAATGCATGAATCGTCCTTATCTGATATGTATTTTTTATTTTAGAAAATAAATAAAAAAAATAAAAATTGACAAAAAAGGGCACATGAAATTAACATGAAATCTAATTTTTAAAATTACTTTAAGGATACAGTCTTGTGGGCAGTAGCTTAAGGAACATTTTGATGCATAAATCGTCCTTTTATGATGTATGGTTTAGAAGTTATGGCTAAAAAATCAAAAAAATCGCAAAAAAACTATGATTCATGTAAAAAATTTTAACTAAGATTCTTGAAAAAAAATCAAATTCCAGAAAACTTTTTTCTGAATATGCAGTCTTGTGTTTATATGTATTAGAAACAATTTGGTGTATAAATCGTCCTTGTAGGATGTATGGTTTGGGAGTTATGGGAAAAAGCACATGTTTTTGGCCAGCTTCCACTCCAAAAAGTGTTCTACAACTCCTAAACTACAAGAGATAGAGCAAACGGCATTTGGACAAAGGAGTATCCCTTCTTAAGGACGAGGACCTGGTGCTCATTTTAATGCATGAATCGTCCTTATCTGATATGTATTTTTTATTTTAGAAAATAAATAAAAAAAAATAAAAATTGACAAAAAAGGGCACATGAAATTAACATGAAATGCAATTTTTAAAATTATTTTAAGGATACAGTCTTGTGGGCAGTAGCTTAAGAAACATTTTGGTGAATAAATCGTCCTTTTATGATGTATGGTTTAGAAGTTATGGCTAAAAAATCAAAAAAATCGCAAAAAACCACGTCAAAAACTATGATTCATGTAAAAAATTTTAACTAAGATTCTTGAAAAAAAATCAAAATCCAGAAAACTTTTTTCTGAATATGCAGTCTTGTGTTTATATGTATTATAAACAATTTGGTGTATAAATCGTCCTTGTAGGATTTATGGTTTGGGAGTTATGACGGAAAAAGCACATGTTTTTGGCCAGCTTCCACTCCAAAAAGTGTTCTACAACTCCTAAACTACAAGAGATAGAGCAAACGGCATTTGGACAAAGGAGTATCCCTTCTTAAGGACGAGGACCTGGTGCTCATTTTAATGCATGAATCGTCCTTATCTGATATGTATTTTTTATTTTAGAAAATAAATAAAAAAAAATAAAAATTGACAAAAAAGGGCACATGAAATTAACATGAAATCTAATTTTTAAAATTACTTTAAGGATACAGTCTTGTGGGCAGTAGCTTAAGGAACATTTTGATGCATAAATTGTCCTTTTATGATGTATGGTTTAGAAGTTATGGCTAAAAAATCAAAAAAATCGCAAAAAACCACGTCAAAAACTATGATTCATGTAAAAAATTTTAACTAAGATTCTTGAAAAAAAATCAAATTCCAGAAAACTTTTTTCTGAATATGCAGTCTTGTGTTTATATGTATTAGAAACAATTTGGTGTATAAATCGTCCTTGTAGGATGTATGGTTTGGGAGTTATGACGGAAAAGCACATGTTTTTGGCCAGCTTCCACTCCAAAAAGTGTTCTACAACTCCTAAACTACAAGAGATAGAGCAAAATGCATTTATACAAAGAAGTATCCCTTCTTAAGGACGAGGACCTTGTGCATGAATAAAAAATGCATGAATCGTCCTTATCTGATATGTAGTTTTTATTTTAGAAAATAAATAAAAAAAATAAAAATTGACTAAAAAGGGCACATGAAATTAACATGAAATCTAATTTTTAAAATTATTTTAAGGATACAGTCTTGTGGGCAGTAGCTTAAGGAACATTTTGGTGCATAAATCGTCCTTTTATGATGTATGGTTTAGAAGTTATGGCTAAAAAATCAAAAAAATCGCAAAAAACCACGTCAAAAACTATGATTCATGTAAAAAATTTTAACTAAGATTCTTGAAAAAAAATCAAATTCCAGAAAACTTTTTTCTGAATATGCAGTCTTGTGTTTATATGTATTAGAAACAATTTGGTGTATTAATCGTCCTTGTAGGATGTATGGTTTGGGAGTTATGACGGAAAAAGCACATGTTTTTGGCCAGCTTCCACTCCAAAAAGTGTTCTACAACTCCTAAACTACAAGAGATAGAGCAAACGGCATTTGGACAAAGGAGTATCCCTTCTTAAGGACGAGGACCTGGTGCTCATTTTAATGCATGAATCGTCCTTATCTGATATGTATTTTTTATTTTAGAAAATAAATAAAAAAAAATAAAAATTGACAAAAAAGGGCACATGAAATTAACATGAAATCTAATTTTTAAAATTACTTTAAGGAAAACTATGATTCATGTAAAAAATTTTAACTAAGATTCTTGAAAAAAAATCAAATTCCAGAAAACTTTTTTCTGAATATGCAGTCTTGTGTTTATATGTATTAGAAACAATTTGGTGTATAAATCGTCCTTGTAGGATGTATGGTTTGGGAGTTATGACGGAAAAGCACATGTTTTTGGCCAGCTTCCACTCCAAAAAGTGTTCTACAACTCCTAAACTACAAGAGATAGAGCAAAATGCATTTATACAAAGAAGTATCCCTTCTTAAGGACGAGGACCTTGTGCATGAATAAAAAATGCATGAATCGTCCTTATCTGATATGTAGTTTTTATTTTAGAAAATAAATAAAAAAAATAAAAATTGACTAAAAAGGGCACATGAAATTAACATGAAATCTAATTTTTAAAATTATTTTAAGGATACAGTCTTGTGGGCAGTAGCTTAAGGAACATTTTGGTGCATAAATCGTCCTTTTATGATGTATGGTTTAGAAGTTATGGCTAAAAAATCAAAAAAATCGCAAAAAACCACGTCAAAAACTATGATTCATGTAAAAAATTTTAACTAAGATTCTTGAAAAAAAATCAAATTCCAGAAAACTTTTTTCTGAATATGCAGTCTTGTGTTTATATGTATTAGAAACAATTTGGTGTATTAATCGTCCTTGTAGGATGTATGGTTTGGGAGTTATGACGGAAAAAGCACATGTTTTTGGCCAGCTTCCACTCCAAAAAGTGTTCTACAACTCCTAAACTACAAGAGATAGAGCAAACGGCATTTGGACAAAGGAGTATCCCTTCTTAAGGACGAGGACCTGGTGCTCATTTTAATGCATGAATCGTCCTTATCTGATATGTATTTTTTATTTTAGAAAATAAATAAAAAAAAATAAAAATTGACAAAAAAGGGCACATGAAATTAACATGAAATCTAATTTTTAAAATTACTTTAAGGAAAACTATGATTCATGTAAAAAATTTTAACTAAGATTCTTGAAAAAAAATCAAATTCCAGAAAACTTTTTTCTGAATATGCAGTCTTGTGTTTATATGTATTAGAAACAATTTGGTGTATAAATCGTCCTTGTAGGATGTATGGTTTGGGAGTTATGACGGAAAAAGCACATGTTTTTGGCCAGCTTCCACTCCAAAAAGTGTTCTACAACTCCTAAACTACAAGAGATAGAGCAGACGGCATTTGGACAAAGGAGTATCCCTTCTTAAGGACGAGGACCTGGTGCTCATTTTAATGCATGAATCGTCCTTATCTGATATGTATTTTTTATTTTAGAAAATAAAAAAAAAATAAAAATTGACAAAAAAGGGCACATGAAATTAACATGAAATCTAATTTTTAAAATTATTTTAAGGATACAGTCTTGTGGGCAGTAGCTTAAGGAACATTTTGGTGCATAAATCGTCCTTTTATGATGTATGGTTTAGAAGTTATGGCTAAAAAATCAAAAAAATCGCAAAAAACCACGTCAAAAACTATGATTCATGTAAAAAATTTTAACTAAGATTCTTGAAAAAAAATCAAATTCCAGAAAACTTTTTTCTGAATATGCAGTCTTGTGTTTATATGTATTAGAAACAATTTGGTGTATAAATCGTCCTTGTAGGATGTATGGTTTGGGAGTTATGACGGAAAAAGCACATGTTTTTGGCCAGCTTCCACTCCAAAAAGTGTTCTACAACTCCTAAACTACAAGAGATAGAGCAAACGGCATTTGGACAAAGGAGTATCCCTTCTTAAGGACGAGGACCTGGTGCTCATTTTAATGCATGAATCGTCCTTATCTGATATGTATTTTTTATTTTAGAAAATAAATAAAAAAAAATAAAAATTGACAAAAAAGGGCACATGAAATTAACATGAAATCTAATTTTTAAAATTACTTTAAGGATACAGTCTTGTGGGCAGTAGCTTAAGGAACATTTTGATGCATAAATCGTCCTTTTATGATGTATGGTTTAGAAGTTATGGCTAAAAAATCAAAAAAATCGCAAAAAACCACGTCAAAAACTATGATTCATGTAAAAAATTTTAACTAAGATTCTTGAAAAAAAATCAAATTCCAGAAAACTTTTTTCTGAATATGCAGTCTTGTGTTTATATGTATTAGAAACAATTTGGTGTATAAATCGTCCTTGTAGGATGTATGGTTTGGGAGTTATGACGGAAAAGCACATGTTTTTGGCCAGCTTCCACTCCAAAAAGTGTTCTACAACTCCTAAACTACAAGAGATAGAGCAAACGGCATTTGGACAAAGGAGTATTCCTTCTTAAGGACGAAGACCTGGTGCTCATTTTTATGCATGAATCGTTCTTATCTGATATGTAGTTTTTATTTTAGAAAATAAATAAAAAAAATAAAAATTGACAAAAAAGGGCACATGAAATTAACATGAAATCTAATTTTTAAAATTATTTTAAGGATACAGTCTTGTTGGCAGTAGCTTAAGGAACATTTTGGTGCATAAATCGTCCTTTTATGATGTATGGTTTAGAAGTTATGGCTAAAAAATCAAAAAAATCGCAAAAAACCACGTCAAAAACTATGATTCATGTAAAAAATTTTAACTAAGATTCTTGAAAAAAAATCAAATTCCAGAAAACTTTTTTCTGAATATGCAGTCTTGTGTTTATATGTATTAGAAACAATTTGGTGTATAAATCGTCCTTGTAGGATGTATGGTTTGGGAGTTATGACGGAAAAAGCACATGTTTTTGGCCAGCTTCCACTCCAAAAAGTGTTCTACAACTCCTAAACTACAAGAGATAGAGCAAACGGCATTTGGACAAAGGAGTATCCCTTCTTAAGGACGAGGACCTGGTGCTCATTTTAATGCATGAATCGTTCTTATCTGATATGTATTTTTTATTTTAGAAAATAAAATAAAAATAAAAATTGACAAAAAAGGGCACATGAAATTAACATGAAATCTAATTTTTAAAATTATTTTAAGGATACAGTCTTGTGAACAGTAGCTTAAGGAACATTTTGGTGCATAAATCGTCCTTTTATGATGTATGGTTTAGAAGTTATGGCTAAAAAATCAAAAAAATCGCAAAAAACCACGTCAAAAACTATGATTCATGTAAAAAATTTTAACTAAGATTCTTGAAAAAAAATCAAATTCCAGAAAAATTTTTTCTGAATATGCAGTCTTGTGTTTATATGTATTAGAAACAATTTGGTGTATAAATCGTCCTTGTAGGATGTATGGTTTGGGAGTTATGACGGAAAAAGCACATGTTTTTGGCCAGCTTCCACTCCAAAAAGTGTTCTACAACTCCTAAACTACAAGAGATAGAGCAAACAGCATTTGGACAAAGGTGTATTCCTTCTTAAGGACGAGGACCTGGTGCTCATTTTAATGCATGAATCGTTCTTATCTGATATGTAGTTTTTATTTTAGAAAATAAATAAAAAAAATAAAAATTGACAAAAAAGGGCACATGAAATTAACATGAAATCTAATTTTTAAAATTATGTTAAGGATACAGTCTTGTGGGCAGTAGCTTATGGAACATTTTGGTGCATAAATCGTCCTTTTATGATGTATGGTTTAGAAGTTATGGCTAAAAAATCAAAAAAATCGCAAAAAACCACGTCAAAAACTATGATTCATGTAAAAAATTTTAACTAAGATTCTTGAAAAAAAATCAAATTCCAGAAAACTTTTTTCTGAATATGCAGTCTTGTGTTTATATGTATTAGAAACAATTTGGTGTATAAATCGTCCTTGTAGGATGTATGGTTTGGGAGTTATGACGGAAAAAGCACATGTTTTTGGCCAGCTTCCACTCCAAAAAGTGTTCTACAACTCCTAAACTACAAGAGGTAGAGCAAACGGCATTTGGACAAAGGAGTATCCCTTCTTAAGGACGAGGACTTGGTGCTCATTTTAATGCATGAATCGTCCTTATCTGATATGTAGTTTTTATTTTAGAAAATAAATAAAAAAAATAAAAATTGACAAAAAAGGGCACATGAAATTAACATGAAATCTAATTTTTAAAATTATTTTAAGGATACAGTCTTGTGGGCAGTAGCTTAAGGAACATTTTGGTGCATAAATCGTCCTTTTATTATGTAGGGTTTAGAAGTTATGGCTAAAAAATCAAAAAAATCGTAAAAAACCACGTCAAAAACTATGATTCATGTAAAAAATTTTAACTAAGATTCTTGAAAAAAAATCAAATTCCAGAAAACTTTTTTCTGAATATGCAGTCTTGTGTTTATATGTATTAGAAACAATTTGGTGTATTAATCGTCCTTGTAGGATGTATGGTTTGGGAGTTATGACGGAAAAAGCACATGTTTTTGGCCAGCTTCCACTCCAAAAAGTGTTCTACAACTCCTAACTACAAGAGATAGAGCAAACGGCATTTGGACAAAGGAGTATCCCTTCTTAAGGACGAGGACCTGGTGCTCATTTTAATGCATGAATCGTCCTTATCTGATATGTAGTTTTTATTTTAGAAAATAAATAAAAAAAATAAAAATTGACAAAAAAGGGCACATGAAATTAACATGAAATCTAATTTTTAAAATTACTTTAAGGATACAGTCTTGTGGGCAGTAGCTTAAGGAACATTTTGATGCATAAATCGTCCTTTTATGATGTATGGTTTAGAAGTTATGGCTAAAAAATCAAAAAAATCGCAAAAAACTATGATTCATGTAAAAAATTTTAACTAAGATTCTTGAAAAAAAATCAAATTCCAGAAAACTTTTTTCTGAATATGCAGTCTTGTGTTTATATGTATTAGAAACAATTTGGTGTATAAATCGTCCTTGTAGGATGTATGGTTTGGGAGTTATGACGGAAAAAGCACATGTTTTTGGCCAGCTTCCACTCCAAAAAGTGTTCTACAACTCCTAAACTACAAGAGATATAGCAGACGGCATTTGGACAAAGGAGTATCCCTTCTTAAGGACGAGGACCTGGTGCTCATTTTAATGCATGAATCGTCCTTATCTGATATGTATTTTTTATTTTAGAAAATAAAAAAAAAATAAAAATTGACAAAAAAGGGCACATGAAATTAACATGAAATCTAATTTTTAAAATTATTTTAAGGATACAGTCTTGTGGGCAGTAGCTTAAGGAACATTTTGGTGCATAAATCGTCCTTTTATGATGTATGGTTTAGAAGTTATGGCTAAAAAATCAAAAAAATCGCAAAAAACCACGTCAAAAACTATGATTCATGTAAAAAATTTTAACTAAGATTCTTGAAAAAAAATCAAATTCCAGAAAACTTTTTTCTGAATATGCAGTCTTGTGTTTATATGTATTAGAAACAATTTGGTGTATAAATCGTCCTTGTAGGATTTATGGTTTGGGAGTTATGACGGAAAAAGCACATGTTTTTGGCCAGCTTCCACTCCAAAAAGTGTTCTACAACTCCTAAACTACAAGAGATAGAGCAAACGGCATTTGGACAAAGGAGTATCCCTTCTTAAGGACGAGGACCTGGTGCTCATTTTAATGCATGAATCGTCCTTATCTGATATGTATTTTTTATTTTAGAAAATAAATAAAAAAAAATAAAAATTGACAAAAAAGGGCACATGAAATTAACATGAAATCTAATTTTTAAAATTACTTTAAGGATACAGTCTTGTGGGCAGTAGCTTAAGGAACATTTTGATGCATAAATCGTCCTTTTATGATGTATGGTTTAGAAGTTATGGCTAAAAAATCAAAAAAATCGCAAAAAACCACGTCAAAAACTATGATTCATGTAAAAAATTTTAACTAAGATTCTTGAAAAAAAATCAAATTCCAGAAAACTTTTTTCTGAATATGCAGTCTTGTGTTTATATGTATTAGAAACAATTTGGTGTATAAATCGTCCTTGTAGGATGTATGGTTTGGGAGTTATGACGGAAAAAGCACATGTTTTTGGCCAGCTTCCACTCCAAAAAGTGTTCTACAACTCCTAAACTACAAGAGATAGAGCAAACGGCATTTGGACAAAGGAGTATCCCTTCTTAAGGACGAGGACCTGGTGCTCATTTTAATGCATGAATCGTCCTTATCTGATATGTTTTTTTTTTATTTTAGAAAATAAATAAAAAAAAATAAAAATTGACAAAAAAGGGCACATGAAATTAACATGAAATCTAATTTTTAAAATTACTTTAAGGATACAGTCTTGTGGGCAGTAGCTTAAGGAACATTTTGATGCATAAATCGTCCTTTTATGATGTATGGTTTAGAAGTTATGGCTAAAAAATCAAAAAAATCGCAAAAAACCACGTCAAAAACTATGATTCATGTAAAAAATTTTAACTAAGATTCTTGAAAAAAAATCAAATTCCAGAAAACTTTTTTCTGAATATGCAGTCTTGTGTTTATATGTATTAGAAACAATTTGGTGTATAAATCGTCCTTGTAGGATGTATGGTTTGGGAGTTATGACGGAAAAAGCACATGTTTTTGGCCAGCTTCCACTCCAAAAAGTGTTCTACAACTCCTAAACTACAAGAGATAGAGCAAACAGCATTTGGACAAAGGTGTATCCCTTCTTAAGGACGAGGACCTGGTGCTCATTTTAATGCATGAATCGTCTTTATCTGATATGTATTTTTTATTTTAGAAAATAAATAAAAAAAATAAAAATTGACAAAAAAGGGCACATGAAATTAACATGAAATCTAATTTTTAAAATTATTTTAAGGATACAGTCTTGTGGGCAGTAGCTTATGGAACATTTTGGTGCATAAATCGTCCTTTTATGATGTATGGTTTAGAAGTTATGGCTAAAAAATCAAAAAAATCGCAAAAAACCACGTCAAAAACTATGATTCATGTAAAAAATTTTAACTAAGATTCTTGAAAAAAAATCAAATTCCAGAAAACTTTTTTCTGAATATGCAGTCTTGTGTTTATATGTATTAGAAACAATTTGGTGTATAAATCGTCCTTGTAGGATGTATGGTTTGGGAGTTATGACGGAAAAAGCACATGTTTTTGGCCAGCTTCCACTCCAAAAAGTGTTCTACAACTCCTAAACTACAAGAGATAGAGCAAACGGCATTTGGACAAAGGAGTATCCCTTCTTAAGGACGAGGACCTGGTGCTCATTTTAATGCATGAATCGTTCTTATCTGATATGTATTTTTTATTTTAGAAAATAAAAACAAAATAAAAATTGACAAAAAAGGGCACATGAAATCTAATTTTTAAAATTATTTTAAGGATACAGTCTTGTGAACAGTAGCTTAAGGAACATTTTGGTGCATAAATCGTCCTTTTATGATGTATGGTTTAGAAGTTATGGCTAAAAAATCAAAAAAATCGCAAAAAACCACGTCAAAAACTATGATTCACGTAAAAAATTTTAACTAAGATTCTTGAAAAAAAATCAAATTCCAGAAAAATTTTTTCTGAATATGCAGTCTTGTGTTTATATGTATTAGAAACAATTTGGTGTATAAATCGTCCTTGTAGGATGTATGGTTTGGGAGTTATGACGGAAAAAGCACATGTTTTTGGCCAGCTTCCACTCCAAAAAGTGTTCTACAACTCCTAAACTACAAGAGATAGAGCAAACGGCATTTGGACAAAGGAGTATCCCTTCTTAAGGACGAGGACCTGGTGCTCATTTTAATGCATGAATCGTCCTTATCTGATATGTAGTTTTTATTTTAGAAAATAAATAAAAAAAATAAAAATTGACAAAAAAGGGCACATGAAATTAACATGAAATCTAATTTTTCAAATTATTTTAAGGATACAGTCTTCTGGGCAGTAGCTTAAGAAACATTTTGGTGAATAAATCGTCCTTTTATGATGTATGGTTTAGAAGTTATGGCTAAAAAATCAAAAAAATCGCAAAAAACCACGTCAAAAACTATGATTCATGTAAAAAATTTTAACTAAGATTCTTGAAAAAAAATCAAATTCCAGAAAAATTTTTTTCTGAATATGCAGTCTTGTGTTTATATGTATTAGAAACAATTTGGTGTATAAATCGTCCTTGTAGGATGTATGGTTTGGGAGTTATGACGGAAAAAGCACATGTTTTTGGCCAGCTTCCACTCCAAAAAGTGTTCTACAACTCCTAAACTACAAGAGATAGAGCAAACGGCATTTGGACAAAGGAGTATCCCTTCTTAAGGACGAGGACCTGGTGCTCATTTTAATGCATGAATTGTCCTTATCTGATATGTAGTTTTTATTTTAGAAAATAAATAAAAAAAATAAAAATTGACAAAAAAGGGCACATGAAATTAACATGAAATCTAATTTTTAAAATTACTTTAAGGATACAGTCTTGTGGGCAGTAGCTTAAGGAACATTTTGATGCATAAATCGTCCTTTTATGATGTATGGTTTAGAAGTTATGGCTAAAAAATCAAAAAAATCGCAAAAAACCACGTCAAAAACTATGATTCATGTAAAAAATTTTAACTAAGATTCTTGAAAAAAAATCAAATTCCAGAAAACTTTTTTCTGAATATGCAGTCTTGTGTTTATATGTATTACAAACAATTTGGTGTATAAATCGTCCTTGTAGGATGTATGGTTTGGGAGTTATGACGGAAAAGCACATGTTTTTGGCCAGCTTCCACTCCAAAAAGTGTTCTACAACTCCTAAACTACAAGAGATAGAGCAAAATGCATTTATACAAAGGAGTATCCCTTCTTAAGGACGAGGACCTTGTGCAAGAATAAAAAATGCATGAATCGTCTTTATCTGATATGTAGTTTTTATTTTAGAAAATAAATAAAAAAAATAAAAATTGACTAAAAAGGGCACATGAAATTAACATGAAATCTAATTTTTAAAATTATTTTAAGGATACAGTCTTGTGGACAGTAGCTTAAGGAACATTTTGGTGCATAAATCGTCCTTTTATGATGTATGGTTTAGAAGTTATGGCTAAAAAATCAAAAAAATCGCAAAAAACCACGTCAAAAACTATGATTCATGTAAAAAATTTTAACTATGATTCTTGAAAAAAAATCAAATTCCAGAAAACTTTTTTCTGAATATGCAGTCTTGTGTTTATATGTATTAGAAACAATTTGGTGTATAAATCGTCCTTGTAGGATGTATGGTTTGGGAGTTATGACGGAAAAAGCACATGTTTTTGGCCAGCTTCCACTCCAAAAAGTGTTCTACAACTCCTAAACTACAAGAGATAGAGCAAACGGCATTTGGACAAAGGAGTATCCCTTCTTAAGGACGAGGACCTGGTGCTCATTTTAATGCATGAATCGTCCTTATCTGATATGTATTTTTTATTTTAGAAAATAAATAAAAAAAAATAAAAATTGACAAAAAAGGGCACATGAAATTAACATGAAATCTAATTTTTAAAATTACTTTAAGGATACAGTCTTGTGGGCAGTAGCTTAAGGAACATTTTGATGCATAAATCGTCCTTTTATGATGTATGGTTTAGAAGTTATGGCTAAAAAATCAAAAAAATCGCAAAAAACCACGTCAAAAACTATGATTCATGTAAAAAATTTTAACTAAGATTCTTGAAAAAAAATCAAATTCCAGAAAACTTTTTTCTGAATATGCAGTCTTGTGTTTATATGTATTAGAAACAATTTGGTGTATAAATCGTCCTTGTAGGATGTATGGTTTGGGAGTTATGACGGAAAAAGCACATGTTTTTGGCCAGCTTCCACTCCAAAAAGTGTTCTACAACTCCTAAACTACAAGAGATAGAGCAAACGGCATTTGGACAAAGGAGTATCCCTTCTTAAGGACGAGGACCTGGTGCTCATTTTAATGCATGAATCGTCCTTATCTGATATGTTTTTTTTTTATTTTAGAAAATAAATAAAAAAAAATAAAAATTGACAAAAAAGGGCACATGAAATTAACATGAAATCTAATTTTTAAAATTACTTTAAGGATACAGTCTTGTGGGCAGTAGCTTAAGGAACATTTTGATGCATAAATCGTCCTTTTATGATGTATGGTTTAGAAGTTATGGCTAAAAAATCAAAAAAATCGCAAAAAACCACGTCAAAAACTATGATTCACGTAAAAAATTTTAACTAAGATTCTTGAAAAAAAATCAAATGCCAGAAAACTTTTTTCTGAATATGCAGTCTTGTGTTTATATGTATTAGAAACAATTTGGTGTATAAATCGTCCTTGTAGGATGTATGGTTTGGGAGTTATGACGGAAAAAGCACATGTTTTTGGCCAGCTTCCACTCCAAAAAGTGTTCTACAACTCCTAAACTACAAGAGATAGAGCAGACGGCATTTGGACAAAGGAGTATCCCTTCTTAAGGACGAGGACCTGGTGCTCATTTTAATGCATGAATCGTCCTTATCTGATATGTATTTTTTATTTTAGAAAATAAAAAAAAAATAAAAATTGACAAAAAAGGGCACATGAAATTAACATGAAATCTAATTTTTAAAATTATTTTAAGGATACAGTCTTGTGGGCAGTAGCTTAAGGAACATTTTGGTGCATAAATCGTCCTTTTATGATGTATGGTTTAGAAGTTATGGCTAAAAAATCAAAAAAATCGCAAAAAACCACGTCAAAAACTATGATTCATGTAAAAAATTTTAACTAAGATTCTTGAAAAAAAATCAAATTCCAGAAAACTTTTTTCTGAATATGCAGTCTTGTGTTTATATGTATTAGAAACAATTTGGTGTATAAATCGTCCTTGTAGGATTTATGGTTTGGGAGTTATGACGGAAAAAGCACATGTTTTTGGCCAGCTTCCACTCCAAAAAGTGTTCTACAACTCCTAAACTACAAGAGATAGAGCAAACGGCATTTGGACAAAGGAGTATCCCTTCTTAAGGACGAGGACCTGGTGCTCATTTTAATGCATGAATCGTCCTTATCTGATATGTATTTTTTATTTTAGAAAATAAATAAAAAAAAAATAAAAATTGACAAAAAAGGGCACATGAAATTAACATGAAATCTAATTTTTAAAATTACTTTAAGGATACAGTCTTGTGGGCAGTAGCTTAAGGAACATTTTGATGCATAAATCGTCCTTTTATGATGTATGGTTTAGAAGTTATGGCTAAAAAATCAAAAAAATCGCAAAAAACCACGTCAAAAACTATGATTCATGTAAAAAATTTTAACTAAGATTCTTGAAAAAAAATCAAATTCCAGAAAACTTTTTTCTGAATATGCAGTCTTGTGTTTATATGTATTAGAAACAATTTGGTGTATAAATCGTCCTTGTAGGATGTATGGTTTGGGAGTTATGACGGAAAAAGCACATGTTTTTGGCCAGCTTCCACTCCAAAAAGTGTTCTACAACTCCTAAACTACAAGAGATAGAGCAAACGGCATTTGGACAAAGGAGTATCCCTTCTTAAGGACGAGGACCTGGTGCTCATTTTAATGCATGAATCGTCCTTATCTGATATGTTTTTTTTTTATTTTAGAAAATAAATAAAAAAAAATAAAAATTGACAAAAAAGGGCACATGAAATTAACATGAAATCTAATTTTTAAAATTACTTTAAGGATACAGTCTTGTGGGCAGTAGCTTAAGGAACATTTTGATGCATAAATCGTCCTTTTATGATGTATGGTTTAGAAGTTATGGCTAAAAAATCAAAAAAATCGCAAAAAACCACGTCAAAAACTATGATTCATGTAAAAAATTTTAACTAAGATTCTTGAAAAAAAATCAAATGCCAGAAAACTTTTTTCTGAATATGCAGTCTTGTGTTTATATGTATTAGAAACAATTTGGTGTATAAATCGTCCTTGTAGGATGTATGGTTTGGGAGTTATGACGGAAAAAGCACATGTTTTTGGCCAGCTTCCACTCCAAAAAGTGTTCTACAACTCCTAAACTACAAGAGATAGAGCAGACGGCATTTGGACAAAGGAGTATCCCTTCTTAAGGACGAGGACCTGGTGCTCATTTTAATGCATGAATCGTCCTTATCTGATATGTATTTTTTATTTTAGAAAATAAAAAAAAAAATAAAAATTGACAAAAAAGGGCACATGAAATTAACATGAAATCTAATTTTTAAAATTATTTTAAGGATACAGTCTTGTGGGCAGTAGCTTAAGGAACATTTTGGTGCATAAATCGTCCTTTTATGATGTATGGTTTAGAAGTTATGGCTAAAAAATCAAAAAAATCGCAAAAAACCACGTCAAAAACTATGATTCATGTAAAAAATTTTAACTAAGATTCTTGAAAAAAAATCAAATTCCAGAAAAATTTTTTCTGAATATGCAGTCTTGTGTTTATATGTATTAGAAACAATTTGGTGTATAAATCGTCCTTGTAGGATGTATGGTTTGGGAGTTATGACGGAAAAAGCACATGTTTTTGGCCAGCTTCCACTCCAAAAAGTGTTCTACAACTCCTAAACTACAAGAGATAGAGCAAACGGCATTTGGACAAAGGAGTATCCCTTCTTAAGGACGAGGACCTGGTGCTCATTTTAATGCATGAATCGTCCTTATCTGATATGTAGTTTTTATTTTAGAAAATAAATAAAAAAAATAAAAATTGACAAAAAAGGGCACATGAAATTAACATGAAATCTAATTTTTAAAATTATTTTAAGGATACAGTCTTGTGGGCAGTAGCTTAAGGAACATTTTGGTGCATAAATCGTCCTTTTATGATGTATGGTTTAGAAGTTATGGCTAAAAAATCAAAAAAATCGCAAAAAACCACGTCAAAAACTATGATTCATGTAAAAAATTTTAACTAAGATTCTTGAAAAAAAATCAAATTCCAGAAAACTTTTTTCTGAATATGCAGTCTTGTGTTTATATGTATTAGAAACAATTTGGTGTATAAATCGTCCTTGTAGGATTTATGGTTTGGGAGTTATGACGGAAAAAGCACATGTTTTTGGCCAGCTTCCACTCCAAAAAGTGTTCTACAACTCCTAAACTACAAGAGATAGAGCAAACGGCATTTGGACAAAGGAGTATCCCTTCTTAAGGACGAGGACCTGGTGCTCATTTTAATGCATGAATCGTCCTTATCTGATATGTTTTTTTTTTATTTTAGAAAATAAATAAAAAAAAATAAAAATTGACAAAAAAGGGCACATGAAATTAACATGAAATCTAATTTTTAAAATTACTTTAAGGATACAGTCTTGTGGGCAGTAGCTTAAGGAACATTTTGATGCATAAATCGTCCTTTTATGATGTATGGTTTAGAAGTTATGGCTAAAAAATCAAAAAAATCGCAAAAAACTATGATTCATGTAAAAAATTTTAACTAAGATTCTTGAAAAAAAATCAAATTCCAGAAAACTTTTTTCTGAATATGCAGTCTTGTGTTTATATGTATTAGAAACAATTTGGTGTATAAATCGTCCTTGTAGGATGTATGGTTTGGGAGTTATGACGGAAAAAGCACATGTTTTTGGCCAGCTTCCACTCCAAAAAGTGTTCTACAACTCCTAAACTACAAGAGATAGAGCAGACGGCATTTGGACAAAGGAGTATCCCTTCTTAAGGACGAGGACCTGGTGCTCATTTTAATGCATGAATCGTCCTTATCTGATATGTATTTTTTATTTTAGAAAATAAAAAAAAAATAAAAATTGACAAAAAAGGGCACATGAAATTAACATGAAATCTAATTTTTAAAATTATTTTAAGGATACAGTCTTGTGGGCAGTAGCTTAAGGAACATTTTGGTGCATAAATCGTCCTTTTATGATGTATGGTTTAGAAGTTATGGCTAAAAAATCAAAAAAATCGCAAAAAACCACGTCAAAAACTATGATTCATGTAAAAAATTTTAACTAAGATTCTTGAAAAAAAATCAAATTCCAGAAAACTTTTTTCTGAATATGCAGTCTTGTGTTTATATGTATTAGAAACAATTTGGTGTATACATCGTCCTTGTAGGATGTATGGTTTGGGAGTTATGACGGAAAAAGCACATGTTTTTGGCCAGCTTCCACTCCAAAAAGTGTTCTACAACTCCTAAACTACAAGAGATAGAGCAGACGGCATTTGGACAAAGGAGTATCCCTTCTTAAGGACGAGGACCTGGTGCTCATTTTAATGCATGAATCGTCCTTATCTGATATGTATTTTTTATTTTAGAAAATAAAAAAAAAATAAAAATTGACAAAAAAGGGCACATGAAATTAACATGAAATCTAATTTTTAAAATTTTAAAAATCGTCCTTTTATGATGTATGGTTTAGAAGTTATGGCTAAAAAATCAAAAAAATCGCAAAAAACTACGTCAAAAACTATGATTCATGTAAAAAATTTTAACTAAGATTCTTGAAAAAAAATCAAATTCCAGAAAACTTTTTTCTGAATATGCAGTCTTGTGTTTATATGTATTAGAAACAATTTGGTGTATAAATCGTCCTTGTAGGATGTATGGTTTGGGAGTTATGACGGAAAAAGCACATGTTTTTGGCCAGCTTCCACTCCAAAAAGTGTTCTACAACTCCTAAACTACAAGAGATAGAGCAAACAGCATTTGGACAAAGGTGTATCCCTTCTTAAGGACGAGGACCTGGTGCTCATTTTAATGCATGAATCGTCTTTATCTGATATGTATTTTTTATTTTAGAAAATAAATAAAAAAAATAAAAATTGACAAAAAAGGGCACATGAAATTAACATGGAATCTAATTTTTAAAATTATTTTAAGGATACAGTCTTGTGGGCAGTAGCTTATGGAACATTTTGGTGCATAAATCGTCCTTTTATGATGTATGGTTTAGAAGTTATGGCTAAAAAATCAAAAAAATCGCAAAAAACCACGTCAAAAACTATGATTCATGTAAAAAATTTTAACTAAGATTCTTGAAAAAAAATCAAATTCCAGAAAACTTTTTTCTGAATATGCAGTCTTGTGTTTATATGTATTAGAAACAATTTGGTGTATAAATCGTCCTTGTAGGATGTATGGTTTGGGAGTTATGACGGAAAAAGCACATGTTTTTGGCCAGCTTCCACTCCAAAAAGTGTTCTACAACTCCTAAACTACAAGAGATAGAGCAAACGGCATTTGGACAAAGGAGTATCCCTTCTTAAGGACGAGGACCTGGTGCTCATTTTAATGCATGAATCGTTCTTATCTGATATGTATTTTTTATTTTAGAAAATAAAAAAAAAATAAAAATTGACAAATTAACATGAAATCTAATTTTTAAAATTATTTTAAGGATACAGTCTTGTGGGCAGTAGCTTAAGGAACATTTTGATGCATAAATCGTCCTTTTATGATGTATGGTTTAGAAGTTATGGCTAAAAAATCAAAAAAATCGCAAAAAACCACGTCAAAAACTATGATTCATGTAAAAAATTTTAACTAAGATTCTTGAAAAAAAAAATCAAATTCCAGAAAAGTTTTTTCTGAATATGAAGTCTTGTGTTTATATGTATTAGAAACAATTTGGTGTATAAATCGTTCTTGTAGGATTTATGGTTTGGGAGTTATGACGGAAAAAGCACATGTTTTTGGCCAGCTTCCACTCCAAAAAGTGTTCTACAACTCCTAAACTACAAGAGATAGAGCAAACGGCATTTGGACAAAGGAGTATCCCTTCTTAAGGACGAGGACCTGGTGCTCATTTTAATGCATGAATCGTCCTTATCTGATATGTATTTTTTATTTTAGAAAATAAATAAAAAAAAATAAAAATTGACAAAAAAGGGCACATGAAATTAACATTAAATCTAATTTTTAAAATTACTTTAAGGATACAGTCTTGTGGGCAGTAGCTTAAGGAACATTTTGATGCATAATACGTCCTTTTATGATGTATGGTTTAGAAGTTATGGCTAAAAAATCAAAAAAATCGCAAAAAACCACGTCAAAAACTATGATTCATGTAAAAAATTTTAACTAAGATTCTTGAAAAAAAATCAAATTCCAGAAAACTTTTTTCTGAATATGCAGTCTTGTGTTTATATGTATTACAAACAATTTGGTGTATAAATCGTCCTTGTAGGATGTATGGTTTGGGAGTTATGACGGAAAAGCACATGTTTTTGGCCAGCTTCCACTCCAAGAAGTGTTCTACAACTCCTAAACTACAAGAGATAGAGCAAAATGCATTTATACAAAGGAGTATCCCTTCTTAAGGACGAGAACCTTGTGCATGAATAAAAAATGCATGAATCGTCCTTATCTGATATGTAGTTTTTATTTTAGAAAATAAATAAAAAAAATAAAAATTGACTAAAAAGGGCACATGAAATTAACATGAAATCTAATTTTTAAAATTATTTTAAGGATACAGTCTTGTGGACAGTAGCTTAAGGAACATTTTGGTGCATAAATCGTCCTTTTATGATGTATGGTTTAGAAGTTATGGCTAAAAAATCAAAAAAATCGCAAAAAACCACGTCAAAAACTATGATTCATGTAAAAAATTTTAACTAAGATTCTTGAAAAAAAATCAAATTCCAGAAAACTTTTTTCTGAATATGCAGTCTTGTGTTTATATGTATTAGAAACAATTTGGTGCATAAATCGTCCTTGTAGGATGTATGGTTTGGGAGTTATGACGGAAAAAGCACATGTTTTTGGCCAGCTTCCACTCCAAAAAGTGTTCTACAACTCCTAAACTACAAGAGATAGAGCAAAAGGCATTTGGACAAAGGAGTATTCCTTCTTAAGGACGAGGACCTGGTGCTCATTTTAATGCATGAATCGTTCTTATCTGATATGTAGTTTTTATTTTAGAAAATAAATAAAAAAAATAAAAATTGACAAAAAAGGGCACATGAAATTAACATGAAATCTAATTTTTAAAATTACTTTAAGGATACAGTCTTGTGGGCAGTAGCTTAAGGAACATTTTGATGCATAAATCGTCCTTTTATGATGTATGGTTTAGAAGTTATGGCTAAAAAATCAAAAAAATCGCAAAAAACCACGTCAAAAACTATGATTCATGTAAAAAATTTTAACTAAGATTCTTGAAAAAAAATCAAATTCCAGAAAACTTTTTTCTGAATATGCAGTCTTGTGTTTATATGTATTAGAAACAATTTGGTGTATAAATCGTCCTTGTAGGATGTATGGTTTGGGAGTTATGACGGAAAAAGCACATGTTTTTGGCCAGCTTCCACTCCAAAAAGTGTTCTACAACTCCTAAACTACAAGAGATAGAGCAAACGGCATTTGGACAAAGGAGTATCCCTTCTTAAGGACGAGGACCTGGTGCTCATTTTAATGCATGAATCGTCCATATCTGATATGTTTTTTTTTTATTTTAGAAAATAAATAAAAAAAAATAAAAATTGACAAAAAAGGACACATAAAATTAACATGAAATCTAATTTTTAAAATTATTTTAAGGATACAGTCTTGTGGGCAGTAGCTTAAGGAACATTTTGATGCATAAATCGTCCATTTATGATGTATGGTTTAGAAGTTATGGCTAAAAAATCAAAAAAATCGCAAAAAACCACGTCAAAAACTATGATTCATGTAAAAAATTTTAACTAAGATTCTTGAAAAAAAATCAAATTCCAGAAAACTTTTTTCTGAATATGCAGTCTTGTGTTTATATGTATTAGAAACAATTTGGTGTATAAATCGTCCTTGTAGGATGTATGGTTTGGGAGTTATGACGGAAAAAGCACATGTTTTTGGCCAGCTTCCACTCCAAAAAGTGTTCTACAACTCCTAAACTACAAGAGATAGAGCAAACAGCATTTGGACAAAGGTGTATCCCTTCTTAAGGACGAGGACCTGGTGCTCATTTTAATGCATGAATCGTCTTTATCTGATATGTATTTTTTATTTTAGAAAATAAATAAAAAAAATAAAAATTGACAAAAAAGGGCACATGAAATTAACATGAAATCTAATTTTTAAAATTATTTTAAGGATACAGTCTTGTGGGCAGTAGCTTATGGAACATTTTGGTGCATAAATCGTCCTTTTATGATGTATGGTTTAGAAGTTATGGCTAAAAAATCAAAAAAATCGCAAAAAACCACGTCAAAAACTATGATTCATGTAAAAAATTTTAACTAAGATTCTTGAAAAAAAATCAAATTCCAGAAAACTTTTTTCTGAATATGCAGTCTTGTGTTTATATGTATTAGAAACAATTTGGTGTATAAATCGTCCTTGTAGGATGTATGGTTTGGGAGTTATGACGGAAAAAGCACATGTTTTTGGCCAGCTTCCACTCCAAAAAGTGTTCTACAACTCCTAAACTACAAGAGATAGAGCAAACGGCATTTGGACAAAGGAGTATCCCTTCTTAAGGACGAGGACCTGGTGCTCATTTTAATGCATGAATCGTCCTTATCTGATATGTTTTTTTTTTATTTTAGAAAATAAATAAAAAAAAATAAAAATTGACAAAAAAGGGCACATGAAATTAACATGAAATCTAATTTTTAAAATTACTTTAAGGATACAGTCTTGTGGGCAGTAGCTTAAGGAACATTTTGATGCATAAATCGTCCTTTTATGATGTATGGTTTAGAAGTTATGGCTAAAAAATCAAAAAAATCGCAAAAAACTATGATTCATGTAAAAAATTTTAACTAAGATTCTTGAAAAAAAATCAAATTCCAGAAAACTTTTTTCTGAATATGCAGTCTTGTGTTTATATGTATTAGAAACAATTTGGTGTATAAATCGTCCTTGTAGGATGTATGGTTTGGGAGTTATGACGGAAAAAGCACATGTTTTTGGCCAGCTTCCACTCCAAAAAGTGTTCTACAACTCCTAAACTACAAGAGATAGAGCAGACGGCATTTGGACAAAGGAGTATCCCTTCTTAAGGACGAGGACCTGGTGCTCATTTTAATGCATGAATCGTCCTTATCTGATATGTATTTTTTATTTTAGAAAATAAAAAAAAAATAAAAATTGACAAAAAAGGGCACATGAAATTAACATGAAATCTAATTTTTAAAATTATTTTAAGGATACAGTCTTGTGGGCAGTAGCTTAAGGAACATTTTGGTGCATAAATCGTCCTTTTATGATGTATGGTTTAGAAGTTATGGCTAAAAAATCAAAAAAATCGCAAAAAACCACGTCAAAAACTATGATTCATGTAAAAAATTTTAACTAAGATTCTTGAAAAAAAATCAAATTCCAGAAAACTTTTTTCTGAATATGCAGTCTTGTGTTTATATGTATTAGAAACAATTTGGTGTATACATCGTCCTTGTAGGATGTATGGTTTGGGAGTTATGACGGAAAAAGCACATGTTTTTGGCCAGCTTCCACTCCAAAAAGTGTTCTACAACTCCTAAACTACAAGAGATAGAGCAGACGGCATTTGGACAAAGGAGTATCCCTTCTTAAGGACGAGGACCTGGTGCTCATTTTAATGCATGAATCGTCCTTATCTGATATGTATTTTTTATTTTAGAAAATAAAAAAAAAATAAAAATTGACAAAAAAGGGCACATGAAATTAACATGAAATCTAATTTTTAAAATTTTAAAAATCGTCCTTTTATGATGTATGGTTTAGAAGTTATGGCTAAAAAATCAAAAAAATCGCAAAAAACTACGTCAAAAACTATGATTCATGTAAAAAATTTTAACTAAGATTCTTGAAAAAAAATCAAATTCCAGAAAACTTTTTTCTGAATATGCAGTCTTGTGTTTATATGTATTAGAAACAATTTGGTGTATAAATCGTCCTTGTAGGATGTATGGTTTGGGAGTTATGACGGAAAAAGCACATGTTTTTGGCCAGCTTCCACTCCAAAAAGTGTTCTACAACTCCTAAACTACAAGAGATAGAGCAAACAGCATTTGGACAAAGGTGTATCCCTTCTTAAGGACGAGGACCTGGTGCTCATTTTAATGCATGAATCGTCTTTATCTGATATGTATTTTTTATTTTAGAAAATAAATAAAAAAAATAAAAATTGACAAAAAAGGGCACATGAAATTAACATGGAATCTAATTTTTAAAATTATTTTAAGGATACAGTCTTGTGGGCAGTAGCTTATGGAACATTTTGGTGCATAAATCGTCCTTTTATGATGTATGGTTTAGAAGTTATGGCTAAAAAATCAAAAAAATCGCAAAAAACCACGTCAAAAACTATGATTCATGTAAAAAATTTTAACTAAGATTCTTGAAAAAAAATCAAATTCCAGAAAACTTTTTTCTGAATATGCAGTCTTGTGTTTATATGTATTAGAAACAATTTGGTGTATAAATCGTCCTTGTAGGATGTATGGTTTGGGAGTTATGACGGAAAAAGCACATGTTTTTGGCCAGCTTCCACTCCAAAAAGTGTTCTACAACTCCTAAACTACAAGAGATAGAGCAAACGGCATTTGGACAAAGGAGTATCCCTTCTTAAGGACGAGGACCTGGTGCTCATTTTAATGCATGAATCGTTCTTATCTGATATGTATTTTTTATTTTAGAAAATAAAAAAAAAATAAAAATTGACAAATTAACATGAAATCTAATTTTTAAAATTATTTTAAGGATACAGTCTTGTGGGCAGTAGCTTAAGGAACATTTTGATGCATAAATCGTCCTTTTATGATGTATGGTTTAGAAGTTATGGCTAAAAAATCAAAAAAATCGCAAAAAACCACGTCAAAAACTATGATTCATGTAAAAAATTTTAACTAAGATTCTTGAAAAAAAAAATCAAATTCCAGAAAAGTTTTTTCTGAATATGAAGTCTTGTGTTTATATGTATTAGAAACAATTTGGTGTATAAATCGTTCTTGTAGGATTTATGGTTTGGGAGTTATGACGGAAAAAGCACATGTTTTTGGCCAGCTTCCACTCCAAAAAGTGTTCTACAACTCCTAAACTACAAGAGATAGAGCAAACGGCATTTGGACAAAGGAGTATCCCTTCTTAAGGACGAGGACCTGGTGCTCATTTTAATGCATGAATCGTCCTTATCTGATATGTATTTTTTATTTTAGAAAATAAATAAAAAAAAATAAAAATTGACAAAAAAGGGCACATGAAATTAACATTAAATCTAATTTTTAAAATTACTTTAAGGATACAGTCTTGTGGGCAGTAGCTTAAGGAACATTTTGATGCATAATACGTCCTTTTATGATGTATGGTTTAGAAGTTATGGCTAAAAAATCAAAAAAATCGCAAAAAACCACGTCAAAAACTATGATTCATGTAAAAAATTTTAACTAAGATTCTTGAAAAAAAATCAAATTCCAGAAAACTTTTTTCTGAATATGCAGTCTTGTGTTTATATGTATTACAAACAATTTGGTGTATAAATCGTCCTTGTAGGATGTATGGTTTGGGAGTTATGACGGAAAAGCACATGTTTTTGGCCAGCTTCCACTCCAAGAAGTGTTCTACAACTCCTAAACTACAAGAGATAGAGCAAAATGCATTTATACAAAGGAGTATCCCTTCTTAAGGACGAGAACCTTGTGCATGAATAAAAAATGCATGAATCGTCCTTATCTGATATGTAGTTTTTATTTTAGAAAATAAATAAAAAAAATAAAAATTGACTAAAAAGGGCACATGAAATTAACATGAAATCTAATTTTTAAAATTATTTTAAGGATACAGTCTTGTGGACAGTAGCTTAAGGAACATTTTGGTGCATAAATCGTCCTTTTATGATGTATGGTTTAGAAGTTATGGCTAAAAAATCAAAAAAATCGCAAAAAACCACGTCAAAAACTATGATTCATGTAAAAAATTTTAACTAAGATTCTTGAAAAAAAATCAAATTCCAGAAAACTTTTTTCTGAATATGCAGTCTTGTGTTTATATGTATTAGAAACAATTTGGTGCATAAATCGTCCTTGTAGGATGTATGGTTTGGGAGTTATGACGGAAAAAGCACATGTTTTTGGCCAGCTTCCACTCCAAAAAGTGTTCTACAACTCCTAAACTACAAGAGATAGAGCAAAAGGCATTTGGACAAAGGAGTATTCCTTCTTAAGGACGAGGACCTGGTGCTCATTTTAATGCATGAATCGTTCTTATCTGATATGTAGTTTTTATTTTAGAAAATAAATAAAAAAAATAAAAATTGACAAAAAAGGGCACATGAAATTAACATGAAATCTAATTTTTAAAATTACTTTAAGGATACAGTCTTGTGGGCAGTAGCTTAAGGAACATTTTGATGCATAAATCGTCCTTTTATGATGTATGGTTTAGAAGTTATGGCTAAAAAATCAAAAAAATCGCAAAAAACCACGTCAAAAACTATGATTCATGTAAAAAATTTTAACTAAGATTCTTGAAAAAAAATCAAATTCCAGAAAACTTTTTTCTGAATATGCAGTCTTGTGTTTATATGTATTAGAAACAATTTGGTGTATAAATCGTCCTTGTAGGATGTATGGTTTGGGAGTTATGACGGAAAAAGCACATGTTTTTGGCCAGCTTCCACTCCAAAAAGTGTTCTACAACTCCTAAACTACAAGAGATAGAGCAAACGGCATTTGGACAAAGGAGTATCCCTTCTTAAGGACGAGGACCTGGTGCTCATTTTAATGCATGAATCGTCCATATCTGATATGTTTTTTTTTTATTTTAGAAAATAAATAAAAAAAAATAAAAATTGACAAAAAAGGACACATAAAATTAACATGAAATCTAATTTTTAAAATTATTTTAAGGATACAGTCTTGTGGGCAGTAGCTTAAGGAACATTTTGATGCATAAATCGTCCATTTATGATGTATGGTTTAGAAGTTATGGCTAAAAAATCAAAAAAATCGCAAAAAACCACGTCAAAAACTATGATTCATGTAAAAAATTTTAACTAAGATTCTTGAAAAAAAATCAAATTCCAGAAAACTTTTTTCTGAATATGCAGTCTTGTGTTTATATGTATTAGAAACAATTTGGTGTATAAATCGTCCTTGTAGGATGTATGGTTTGGGAGTTATGACGGAAAAAGCACATGTTTTTGGCCAGCTTCCACTCCAAAAAGTGTTCTACAACTCCTAAACTACAAGAGATAGAGCAAACAGCATTTGGACAAAGGTGTATCCCTTCTTAAGGACGAGGACCTGGTGCTCATTTTAATGCATGAATCGTCTTTATCTGATATGTATTTTTTATTTTAGAAAATAAATAAAAAAAATAAAAATTGACAAAAAAGGGCACATGAAATTAACATGAAATCTAATTTTTAAAATTATTTTAAGGATACAGTCTTGTGGGCAGTAGCTTATGGAACATTTTGGTGCATAAATCGTCCTTTTATGATGTATGGTTTAGAAGTTATGGCTAAAAAATCAAAAAAATCGCAAAAAACCACGTCAAAAACTATGATTCATGTAAAAAATTTTAACTAAGATTCTTGAAAAAAAATCAAATTCCAGAAAACTTTTTTCTGAATATGCAGTCTTGTGTTTATATGTATTAGAAACAATTTGGTGTATAAATCGTCCTTGTAGGATGTATGGTTTGGGAGTTATGACGGAAAAAGCACATGTTTTTGGCCAGCTTCCACTCCAAAAAGTGTTCTACAACTCCTAAACTACAAGAGATAGAGCAAACGGCATTTGGACAAAGGAGTATCCCTTCTTAAGGACGAGGACCTGGTTCTCATTTTAATGCATGAATCGTTCTTATCTGATATGTAGTTTTTATTTTAGAAAATAAATAAAAAAAATAAAAATTGACAAAAATGGGCACATGAAATTAACATGAAATCTTATTTTTAAAATTATTTTAAGGATACAGTCTTGTTGGCAGTAGCTTAAGGAACATTTTGGTGCATAAATCGTCCTTTTATGATGTATGGTTTAGAAGTTATGGCTAAAAAATCAAAAAAATCGCAAAAAACCACGTCAAAAACTATGATTCATGTAAAAAATTTTAACTAAGATTCTTGAAAAAAAATCAAATTCCAGAAAACTTTTTTCTGAATATGCAGTCTTGTGTTTATATGTATTAGAAACAATTTGGTGTATAAATCGTCCTTGTGGGATGTATGGTTTGGGAGTTATGACGGAAAAAGCACATGTTTTTGGCCAGCTTCCACTCCAAAAAGTGTTCTACAACTCCTAAACTACAAGAGATTGAGCAAACAGCATTTGGACGAAGGTGTATCCCTTCTTAAGGACGAGGACCTGGTGCTCATTTTAATGCATGAATCGTCCTTATCTGATATGTATTTTTTATTTTAGAAAATAAATAAAAAAAATAAAAATTGACAAAAAAGGGCACATGAAATTAACATGAAATCTAATTTTTAAAATTATTTTAAGGATACAGTCTTTTTTTAAAATTATTTTAAGGATACAGTCTTGTGGGCAGTAGCTTAAGGAAGATTTTGGTGCATAAATCGTCCTTTTATGATGTATGGTTTAGAAGTTATGGCTAAAAAATCAAAAAAATCGCAAAAAACCACGTCAAAAACTATGACACCAGAAAAAAGTTTTCTGGAATTTGATTTTTTTTCAAGAATCTTAGTTAAAATTTTTTACATGAATCATAGTTTTTGACGTGGTTTTTTGCGATTTTTTTTATTTTTTAGCCATAACTTCTAAACCATACATCATAAAAGGACGATTTATGCATCAAAATGTTCCTTAAGCTACTGCCCATAAGACTGTATCCTTAAAATAATTTTAAAAATTAGATTTCATGTTAATTTCATGTGCCCTTTTTTGTCAATTTTTATTTTTTTTATTTATTTTCTAAAATAAAAACTACATATCAGATAAGGACGATTCATGCATTAAAATGAGCACCAGGTCCTCGTCCTTAAGAAGGGATACTCCTTTGTCCAAATGCCGTTTGCTCTATCTCTTGTAGTTTAGGAGTTGTAGAACACTTTTTGGGGTGGAAGCTGGCCAAAAACATGTGCTTTTTCCGTCATAACTCCCAAACCACACATCCTACAAGGACGATTTATACACCAAATTGTTTCTAATACATATATACACAAGACTGCATATTCAGAAAAAAGTTTTCTGGAATTTGATTTTTTTTCAAGAATCTTAGTTAAAATTTTTTAGATGAATCATAGTTTTTGACGTGGTTTTTTGCGATTTTTTTGATTTTTTAGCCATAACTTCTAAACCATACATCATAATAGTACAATTTATGCATCAAGATGTTCCTTAAGCTACTGCCCACAAGACTGTATCCTTAAAATAATTTTAAAGATTAGATTTCATGTTAATTTCATGTGCCCTTTTTTGTCAATTTTTATTTTTTTTATTTATTTTTAAAATAAAAACTACATATCAGATAAGGACGATTCATGCATTAAAATGAGCACCAGGTCCTCGTCCTTAAGTAGGGTTACTTCTTTGTCCAAATGCCGTTTGCTCTATCTCTTGTACTTTAGGAGTTGTAGAACACTTTTTGGAGTGGAAGCTGGCCAAAAACATGTGCTTTTTCCGTCATAACTCCCAAACCATACATCATACAAGGACGATTTATACACCAAATTGTTTCTAATACATATATACACAAGACTGCATATTCAGAAAAAAGTTTTCTGGAATTTGATTTTTTTTCAAGAATCTTAGTTAAAATTTTTTACATGAATCATAGTTTTTGACGTGGTTTTTTGCGATTTTTTTGATTTTTTAGCCATAACTTCTAAACCATACATCATAAAAGGACGATTTATGCATCAAAATGTTCCTTAAGCTACTGCCCACAAGACTGTATCCTTAAAATAATTTTAAAAATTAGATTTCATGTTAATTTCATGTGCCCTTTTTTGTCAATTTTTATTTTTTTTATTTATTTTCTAAAATAAAAACTACATATCAGATAAGGACGATTCATGCATTAAAATGAGCACCAGGTCCTCGTCCTTAAGAAGGGATACTCCTTTGTCCAAATGCCGTTTGCTCTATCTCTTGTAGTTTAGGAGTTGTAGAACACTTTTTGGAGTGGAAGCTGGCCAAAAACATGTGCTTTTTCCGTCATAACTCCCAAACCATACATCCTACAAGGACGATTTATACACCAAATTGCTTCTTGTACATATATACACAAGACTACATATTCAGAAAAAGTTTTCTGGAATTTGATTTTTTTCAAGAATCTTAGTTAAAATTTTTTACATGAATCAAGTTTTGACGTGGATTTTTGCGATTTTTTTAATTTTTTAGCCATAACTTCTAAACCATACATCATTAAAGGACGATTTATGCATCAAAATGTTCCTTAAGCTACTGCCCACAAGACTGTATCCTTAAAATAATTTTAAAAATTAGATTTCATGTGCCCTTTTTTGTCAATTTTTATTTTTTTTATTTATTTTCTAAAATAAAAATTGCATATCTGATAAGGACGATTCATGCATTAAAATGAGCACCAGGTCCTCGTCCTTAAGTAGGGTTACTTCTTTGTCCAAATGCCGTTTGCTCTATCTCTTGTAGTTTAGGAGTTGTAGAACACTTTTTGGAGTGGAAGCTGGCCAAAAACATGTGCTTTTTCCGTCATAACTCCCAAACCAAACATCCTACAAGGACTATTTATAAACCAAATTGTTTCTAATACATATATACACAAGACTGCGTATTCAGAAAAAAGTTTTCTGGAATTTGATTTTTTTTTCAAGAATCTTTTTTAAAATTTTTTACATGAATCATAGTTTTTGACGTGGTTTTTTGCGATTTTTTTGATTTTTTAGCCATAACTTCTAAACCATACATCATAAAAGGACGATTTATGCATCAAAATGTTCCTTAAGCTACTGCCCACAAGACTGTATCCTTAAAATAATTTTAAAAATTAGATTTCATGTTAATTTCATGTGCCCTTTTTTGTCAATTTTTATTTTTTTTTATTTATTTTCTAAAATAAAAACTACATATCAGATAAGGACGATTCATGCATTAAAATGAGCACCAGGTCCTCGTTCTTAAGAAGGGATACTCCTTTGTCCAAATGCCGTTTGCTCTATCTCTTGTAGTTTAGGAGTTGTAGAACACTTTTTGGAGTGGAAGCTGGCCAAAAACATGTGCTTTTTCCGTCATAACTCCCAAACCATACATCCTACAAGGACGATTTATACACCAAATTGTTTCTAATACATATAAACACAAGACTGCATATTCAGAAAAATGTTTTCTGGAATTTGATTTTTTTTTTTCAAGAATCTTAATTAAAATTTTTTACATGAATCATTCTGGAATTTGATTTTTTTTCAAGAATCTTAGTTAAAATTTTTTACATGAATCATAGTTTTTGACGTGGTTTTTTGCGATTTTTTTAATTTTTTAGCCATAACTTCTAAGCCATACATCATAAAAGGACGTTTTATGCATCAAAATGTTCCTTAAGCTACTGCCCACAAGACTGTATCCTTAAAATAATTTTAAAAATTAGATTTCATGTTAATTTCATGTGCCCTTTTTTGTCAATTTTTATTTCTTTTATTTATTTTCTAAAATAAAAACTACATATCAGATAAGGACGATTCATGCATTAAAATGAGCACCTGGTCCTCGTCCTTAAGAAAGGTGACTTATACGGCATTTTGTCCAAATGCCGTTTGCTCTATCTCTTGTAGTTTAGGAGTTGTAGAACACTTTTTGGAGTGGAAGCTGGCCAAAAACATGTGCTTTTTCCGTCATAACTCCCAAACCATACATCCTACAAGGACGATTTATACACCAAATTGTTTCATATACATATATACACAAGACTACATATTCAGAAAAAAGTTTTCTGGAATTTGATTTTTTTCAAGAATCTTAGTTAAAATTTTTTACATGAATCATAGTTTTTGACGTGGTTTTTTGCGATTTTTTTGATTTTTTAGCCATAACTTCTAAGCCATACATCATAAATGGACGATTTATGCATCAAAATGTTCCTTAAGCTACTGCCCACAAGACTGTATCCTTAAAATAATTTTAAAAATTAGATTTCATGTTAATTTCATGTGCCCTTTTTTGTCAATTTTTATTTTTTTTTATTTATTTTCTAAAATAAAAACTACATATCAGATAAGGACGAGTCATGCATTAAAATGAGCACCAGGTCCTCGTCCTTAAGTAGGGTTACTTCTGTGTCCAAATGCCGTTTGCTCTATCTCTTGTAGTTTAGGAGTTGTAGAACACTTTTTGGAGTGGAAGCTGGCCAAAAACATGTGCTTTTTCCGTCATAACTCCCAAACCATACATCCTACAAGGACGATTTATACACCAAATTGTTTCTAATACATATATACACAAGACTGCATATTCAGAAAAAAGTTTTCTGGAATTTGATTTTTTTCAAGAATCTTAGTTACAATTTTTTACATGAATCAAGTTTTGACGTGGATTTTTGCGATTTTTTTAATTTTTTAGCCATAACTTCTAAACTATACATCATAAAAGGACGATTTATGCATCAAAATGTTCCTTAAGCTACTGCCCACAAGACTGTATCCTTAAAATAATTTTAAAAATTAGATTTCATGTTAATTTCATGTGCCCTTTTTTGTCAATTTTTATTTTTTTTATTTATTTTCTAAAATAAAAATTGCATATCTGATAAGGACGATTCATGCATTAAAATGAGCACCAGGTCCTCGTCCTTAAGTATGGTTACTTCTTTGTCCAAATGCCGTTTGCTCTATCTCTTGTAGTTTAGGAGTTGTAGAACACTTTTTGGAGTGGAAGCTGGCCAAAAACATGTGCTTTTTCCGTCATAACTCCCAAACCATACATCCTACAAGGACTATTTATACACCAAATTGTTTCTAATACATATATACACAAGACTGCATATTCAGAAAAAAGTTTTCTGGAATTTGATTTTTTTTTTTCAAGAATCTTTTTTAAAATTTTTTACATGAATCATAGTTTTTGACGTGGTTTTTTGCGATTTTTTTGATTTTTTAGCCATAACTTCTAAACCATACATCATAAAAGGACGATTTATGCATCAAAATGTTCCTTAAGCTACTGCCCACAAGACTGTATCCTTAAAATAATTTTAAAAATTAGATTTCATGTTAATTTTATGTGCCCTTTTTTGTCAATTTTTATTTTTTTTTATTTATTTTCTAAAATAAAAACTACATATCAGATAAGGACGATTCATGCATTAAAATGAGCACAAGGTCCTCGTCCTTAAGAAGGGATACTCCTTTGTCCAAATGCCGTTTGCTCTATCTCTTGTAGTTTAGGAGTTGTAGAACACTTTTTGGAGTGGAAGCTGGCCAAAAACATGTGCTTTTTCCGTCATAACTCCCAAACCATACATCCTACAAGGACGATTTATACACCAAATTGTTTCTAATACATATATACACAAGACTGCATATTCAGAAAAAAGTTTTCTGGAATTTGATTTTTTTCAAGAATCTTAGTTAAAATTTTTTACATGAATCAAGTTTTGACGTGGATTTTTGCAATTTTTTTAATTTTTTAGCCATAACTTCTAAACCATACATCATAAAAGGACGATTTATGCATCAAAATGTTCCTTAAGCTACTGCCCACAAGACTGTATCCTTAAAATAATTTTAAAAATTAGATTTCATATTAATTTCATGTGCCCTTTTTTGTCAATTTTTATTTTTTTTATTTATTTTCTAAAATAAAAATTGCATATCTGATAAGGACGATTCATGCATTAAAATGAGCACCAGGTCCTCGTCCTTAAGTATGGTTACTTCTTTGTCCAAATGCCGTTTGCTCTATCTCTTGTAGTTTAGGAGTTGTAGAACACTTTTTGGAGTGGAAGCTGGCCAAAAACATGTGCTTTTTCCGTCTAACTCCCAAACCATACATCCTACAAGGACTATTTATACACCAAATTATTTCTAATACATATATACACAAGACTGCATATTCAGAAAAAAGTTTTCTGGAATTTGATTTTTTTTCAAGAATCTTTTTTAAAATTTTTTACATGAATCATAGTTTTTGACGTGGTTTTTTGCGATTTTTTTGATTTTTTAGCCATAACTTCTAAACCATACATCATAAAAGGACGATTTATGCATCAAAATGTTCCTTAAGCTACTGCCCACAAGACTGTATCCTTAAAATAATTTTAAAAATTAGATTTCATGTTAATTTCATGTGCCCTTTTTTGTCAATTTTTATTTTTTTTTATTTATTTTCTAAAATAAAAACTACATATCAGATAAGGACGATTCATGCATTAAAATGAGCACAAGGTCCTCGTCCTTAAGAAGGGATACTCCTTTGTCCAAATGCCGTTTGCTCTATCTCTTGTAGTTTAGGAGTTGTAGAACACTTTTTGGAGTGGAAGCTGGCCAAAAACATGTGCTTTTTCCGTCATAACTCCCAAACCATACATCCTACAAGGACGATTTATACACCAAATTGTTTCTTATACATATAAACACAAGACTGCATATTCAGAAAAATGTTTTCTGGAATTTGATTTTTTTTTTCAAGAATCTTAATTAAAATTTTTTACATGAATCATTCTGGAATTTGATTTTTTTTCAAGAATCTTAGTTAAAATTTTTTACATGAATCATAGTTTTTGACGTGGTTTTTTGCGATTTTTTTGATTTTTTAGCCATAACTTCTAAGCCATACATCATAAAAGGACGATTTATGCATCAAAATGTTCCTTAAGCTACTGCCCACAAGACTGTATCCTTAAAATAATTTTAAAAATTAGATTTCATGTTAATTTCATGTGCCCTTTTTTGTCAATTTTTATTTCTTTTATTTATTTTCTAAAATAAAAACTACATATCAGATAAGGACGATTCATGCATTAAAATGAGCACCTGGTCCTCGTCCTTAAGAAGGGCGATTTATACGGCATTTTGTCCAAATGCCGTTTGCTCTATCTCTTGTAGTTTAGGAGTTGTAGAACACTTTTTGGAAAGAAATGTAGAAATTTTTTACATGAATCATTCTGGAATTTGATTTTTTTTCAAGAATCTTAGTTAAAATTTTTTACATGAATCATAGTTTTTGACGTGGTTTTTTGCGATTTTTTTGATTTTTTTAGCCATAACTTCTAAACCATACATCATAAATGGACGATTTATGCATCAAAATGTTCCTTAAGCTACTGCCCACAAGACTGTATCCTTAAAATAATTTTAAAAATTAGATTTCATATTAATTTCATGTGCCCTTTTTTTGTCAATTTTTATTTTTTTTTATTTTTTTTCTAAAATAAAAACTACATATCAGATAAGGACGATTCATGCATTAAAATGAGCACCAGATCCTCCTCCTTAAGAAGGGATACTCCTTTGTCCAAATGCCGTTTGCTCTATCTCTTGTAGTTTAGGAGTTGTAGAACACTTTTTGGAGTGGAAGCTGGCCAAAAACATGTGCTTTTTCCGTCATAACTCCCAAACCATACATCCTACAAGGACTATTTATAAACCAAATTGTTTCTAATATATATATACACAAGACTGCATATTCAGAAAAAAGTTTTCTGGAATTTGATTTTTTTTTCAAGAATCTTTTTTAAAATTTTTTACATGAATCATAGTTTTTGACGTGGTTTTTTGCGATTTTTTTGATTTTTTAGCCATAACTTCTAAACCATACATCATAAAAGGACGATTTATGCATCAAAATGTTCCTTAAGCTACTGCCCACAAGACTGTATCCTTAAAATAATTTTAAAAATTAGATTTCATGTTAATTTCATTTGCCCTTTTTTGTCAATTTTTATTTTTTTTTATTTATTTTCTAAAATAAAAACTACAGATAACTATATCAGATAAGGACGATTCATGCATTAAAATGAGCACAAGGTCCTCGTCCTTAAGAAGGGATACTCCTTTGTCCAAATGCCGTTTGCTCTATCTCTTGTAGTTTAGGAGTTGTAGAACACTTTTTGGAGTGGAAGCTGGCCAAAAACATGTGCTTTTTCCGTCATAACTCCCAAACCATACATCCTACAAGGACGATTTATACACCAAATTGTTTCTAATACATATAAACACAAGACTGCATATTCAGAAAAATGTTTTCTGGAATTTGATTTTTTTTTCAAGAATCTTAATTAAAATTTTTTACATGAATCATTCTGGAATTTGATTTTTTTCAAGAATCTTAGTTAAAATTTTTTACATGAATCATAGTTTTTGACGTGGTTTTTTGCGATTTTTTTGATTTTTTAGCCATAACTTCTAAGCCATACATCATAAAAGGACGATTTATGCATCAAAATGTTCCTTAAGCTACTGCCCACAAGACTGTATCCTTAAAATAATTGTAAAAATTAGATTTCATGTTAATTTCATGTGCCCTTTTTTGTCAATTTTTATTTCTTTTATTTATTTTCTAAAATAAAAACTACATATCAGATAAGGACGATTCATGCATTAAAATGAGCACCTGGTCCTCGTCCTTAAGAAGGGCGATTTATACGGCATTTTGTCCAAATGCCGTTTGCTCTATCTCTTGTAGTTTAGGAGTTGTAGAACACTTTTTGGAGTGGAAGCTGGCCAAAAACATGTGCTTTTTCCGTCATAACTCCCAAACCATACATCCTACAAGGACGATTTATACACCAAATTGTTTCTTATACATATATACACAAGACAACATATTCAGAAAAAAGTTTTTTGGAATTTGATTTTTTTTCAAGAATCTTAGTTAAAATTTTTTACATGAATCATAGTTTTTGACGTGGTTTTTTGCGATTTTTTTGATTTTTTAGCCATAACTTCTAAACCATACATCATAAATGGACGATTTATGCATCAAAATGTTCCTTAAGCTACTGCCCACAAGACTGTATCCTTAAAATAATTTTAAAAATTAGATTTCATATTAATTTCATGTGCCCTTTTTTGTCAATTTTTATTTTTTTTATTTATTTTCTAAAATAAAAATTGCATATCTGATAAGGACGATTCATGCATTAAAATGAGCACCAGGTCCTCGTCCTTAAGTATGGTTACTTCTTTGTCCAAATGCCGTTTGCTCTATCTCTTGTAGTTTAGGAGTTGTAGAACACTTTTTGGAGTGGAAGCTGGCCAAAAACATGTGCTTTTTCCGTCATAACTCCCAAACCATACATCCAACAAGGACTATTTATTAAACCAAATTGTTTCTAATACATATATACACAAGACTGCATATTCAGAAAAAAGTTTTCTGGAATTTGATTTTTTTTCAAGAATCTTAGTTAAAATTTTTTACATGAATCATAGTTTTTGACGTGGTTTTTTGCGATTTTTTTGATTTTTTAGCCATAACTTCTAAACCATACATCATAAAAGGACGATTTATGCATCAAAATGTTCCTTAAGCTACTGCCCACAAGACTGTATCCTTAAAATAATTTTAAAAATTAGATTTCATGTTAAATTCATGTGCCCTTTTTTGTCAATTTTTATTTTTTTTTATTTATTTTCTAAAATAAAAACTACATATCAGATAAGGACGATTCATGCATTAAAATGAGCACAAGGTCCTCGTTCTTAAGAAGGGATACTCCTTTGTCCAAATGCCGTTTGCTCTATCTCTTGTAGTTTAGGAGTTGTAGAACACTTTTTGGAGTGGAAGCTGGCCAAAAACATGTGCTTTTTCCGTCATAACTCCCAAACCATACATCCTACAAGGACGATTTATACACCAAATTGTTTCTAATACATATAAACACAAGACTGCATATTCAGAAAAATGTTTTCTGGAATTTGATTTTTTTTTTCAAGAATCTTAATTAAAATTTTTTACATGAATCATTCTGGAATTTGATTTTTTTTCAAGAATCTTAATTAAAATTTTTTACATGAATCATAGTTTTTGACGTGGTTTTTTGCGATTTTTTTGATTTTTTAGCCATAACTTCTAAGCTATACATCATAAAAGGACGATTTATGCATCAAAATGTTCCTTAAGCTACTGCCCACAAGACTGTTTCCTTAAAATAATTTTAAAAATTAGATTTCATGTTAATTTCATGTGCCCTTTTTTGTCAATTTTTATTTTTTTTTATTTATTTTCTAAAATAAAAACTACATATCAGATAAGGACGATTCATGCATTAAAATGAGCACAAGGTCCTCGTCCTTAAGAAGGGCGATTTATACGGCATTTTGTCCAAATGCCGTTTGCTCTATCTCTTGTAGTTTAGGAGTTGTAGAACACTTTTTGGAGTGGAAGCTGGCCAAAAACATGTGCTTTTTCCGTCATAACTCCCAAACCATACATCCTACAAGGACGATTTATACACCAAATTGTTTCTAATACATATATACACAAGACTGCATATTCATAAAAAAGTTTTCTGGAATTTGATTTTTTTCAAGAATCTTAGTTAAAATTTTTTACATGAATCAAGTTTTGACGTGGATTTTTGCGATTTTTTTAATTTTTTAGCCATAACTTCTAAACCATACATCATAAAAGGACGATTTATGCATCAAAATGTTCCTTAAGCTACTGCCCACAAGACTGTATCCTTAAAATAATTTTAAAAATTAGATTTCATGTTAATTTCATGTGCCCTTTTTTGTCAATTTTTATTTTTTTTATTTATTTTCTAAAATAAAAACTACATATCAGATAAGGACGATTCATGCATTAAAATGAGCACAAGGTCCTCGTCCTTAAGAAGGGATACTCCTTTGTCCAAATGCCATTTGCTCTATCTCTTGTAGTTTAGGAGTTGTAGAACACTTTTTGGAGTGGAAGCTGGCCAAAAACATGTGCTTTTTCCGTCATAACTCCCAAACCATACATCCTACAAGGACGATTTATACACCAAATTGTTTCTTATACATATAAACACAAGACTGCATATTCAGAAAAATGTTTTCTGGAATTTGATTTTTTTTTTCAAGAATCTTAATTAAAATTTTTTACATGAATCATTCTGGAATTTGATTTTTTTTCAAGAATCTTAGTTAAAATTTTTTACATGAATCATAGTTTTTGACGTGGTTTTTTGCGATTTTTTTGATTTTTTTAGCCATAACTTCTAAACCATACATCATAAATGGACGATTTATGCATCAAAATGTTCCTTAAGCTACTGCCCACAAGACTGTATCCTTAAAATAATTTTAAAAATTAGATTTCATATTAATTTCATGTGCCCTTTTTTTGTCAATTTTTATTTTTTTTTATTTTTTTTCTAAAATAAAAACTACATATCAGATAAGGACGATTCATGCATTAAAATGAGCACCAGATCCTCCTCCTTAAGAAGGGATACTCCTTTGTCCAAATGCCGTTTGCTCTATCTCTTGTAGTTTAGGAGTTGTAGAACACTTTTTGGAGTGGAAGCTGGCCAAAAACATGTGCTTTTTCCGTCATAACTCCCAAACCATACATCCTACAAGGACTATTTATAAACCAAATTGTTTCTAATACATATATACACAAGACTGCATAATTCAGAAAAAAGTTTTCTGGAATTTGATTTTTTTTTCAAGAATCTTTTTTAAAATTTTTTACATGAATCATAGTTTTTGACGTGGTTTTTTGCGATTTTTTTGATTTTTTAGCCATAACTTCTAAGCCATACATCATAAAAGGACGATTTATGCATCAAAATGTTCCTTAAGCTACTGCCCACAAGACTGTATCCTTAAAATAATTGTAAAAATTAGATTTCATGTTAATTTCATGTGCCCTTTTTTGTCAATTTTTATTTCTTTTATTTATTTTCTAAAATAAAAACTACATATCAGATAAGGACGATTCATGCATTAAAATGAGCACCTGGTCCTCGTCCTTAAGAAGGGCGATTTATACGGCATTTTGTCCAAATGCCGTTTGCTCTATCTCTTGTAGTTTAGGAGTTGTAGAACACTTTTTGGAGTGGAAGCTGGCCAAAAACATGTGCTTTTTCCGTCATAACTCCCAAACCATACATCCTACAAGGACGATTTATACACCAAATTGTTTCTTATACATATATACACAAGACAACATATTCAGAAAAAAGTTTTTTGGAATTTGATTTTTTTTCAAGAATCTTAGTTAAAATTTTTTACATGAATCATTCTGGAATTTGATTTTTTTTCAAGAATCTTAGTTAAAATTTTTTACATGAATCATAGTTTTTGACGTGGTTTTTTGCGATTTTTTTGATTTTTTAGCCATAACTTCTAAGCCATACATCATAAAAGGACGATTTATGCATCAAAATGTTCCTTAAGCTACTGCCCACAAGACTGTATCCTTAAAATAATTTTAAAAATTAGATTTCATGTTAATTTCATGTGCCCTTTTTTGTCAATTTTTATTTTTTTTATTTATTTTCTAAAATAAAAATTGCATATCTGATAAGGACGATTCATGCATTAAAATGAGCACCAGGTCCTAGTCCTTAAGTATGGTTACTTCTTTGTCCAAATGCCGTTTGCTCTATCTCTTGTAGTTTAGGAGTTGTAGAACACTTTTTGGAGTGGAAGCTGGCCAAAAACATGTGCTTTTTCCGTCATAACTCCCAAACCATACATCCTACATGGACTATTTATACACCAAATTGTTTCTAATACATATATACACAAGACTGCATATTCAGAAAAAAGTTTTCTGGAATTTGATTTTTTTTTCAAGAATCTTTTTTAAAATTTTTTACATGAATCATAGTTTTTGACGTGGTTTTTTGCGATTTTTTTGATTTTTTAGCCATAACTTCTAAACCATACATCATAAAAGGACGATTTATGCATCAAAATGTTCCTTAAGCTACTGTCCACAAGACTGTATCCTTAAAATAATTTTAAAAATTAGATTTCATGTTAATTTCATGTGCCCTTTTTTGTCAATTTTTATTTTTTTTTATTTATTTTCTAAAATAAAAACTACATATCAGATAAGGACGATTCATGCATTAAAATGAGCACAAGGTCCTCGTCCTTAAGAAGGGATACTCCTTTGTCCAAATGCCGTTTGCTCTATCTATTGTAGTTTAGGAGTTGTAGAACACTTTTTGGAGTGGAAGCTGGCCAAAAACATGTGCTTTTTCCGTCATAACACCCAAACCATACATCCTACAAGGACGATTTATACACCAAATTGTTTCTAATACATATAAACACAAGACTGCATATTCAGAAAAAAGTTTTCTGGAATTTGATTTTTTTTTTCAAGAATCTTAATTAAAATTTTTTACATGAATCATTCCGGAATTTGATTTTTTTTCAAGAATCTTAGTTAAAATTTTTTACATGAATCATAGTTTTTGACGTGGTTTTTTGCGATTTTTTTGATTTTTTAGCCATAACTTCTAAGCCATACATCATAAAAGGACGATTTATGCATCAAAATGTTCCTTAAGCTACTGCCCACAAGACTGTATCCTTAAAATAATTTTAAAAATTAGATTTCATGTTAATTTCATGTGCCCTTTTTTGTCAATTTTTATTTTTTTTTTATTTATTTTCTAAAATAAAAACTACATATCAGATAAGGACGATTCATGCATTAAAATGAGCACAAGGTCCTCGTTCTTAAGAAGGGATACTCCTTTGTCCAAATGCCGTTTGCTCTATCTCTTGTAGTTTAGGAGTTGTAGAACACTTTTTGGAGTGGAAGCTGGCCAAAAACATGTGCTTTTTCCGTCATAACTCCCAAACCATACATCCTACAAGGACGATTTATACACCAAATTGTTTCTAATACATATAAACACAAGACTGCATATTCAGAAAAATGTTTTCTGGAATTTGATTTTTTTTTTCAAGAATCTTAATTAAAATTTTTTACATGAATCATTCTGGAATTTGATTTTTTTTCAAGAATCTTAATTAAAATTTTTTACATGAATCATAGTTTTTGACGTGGTTTTTTGCGATTTTTTTGATTTTTTAGCCATAACTTCTAAGCTATACATCATAAAAGGACGATTTATGCATCAAAATGTTCCTTAAGCTACTGCCCACAAGACTGTATCCTTAAAATAATTGTAAAAATTAGATTTCATGTTAATTTCATGTGCCCTTTTTTGTCAATTTTTATTTTTTTTTATTTATTTTCTAAAATAAAAACTACATATCAGATAAGGACGATTCATGCATTAAAATGAGCACAAGGTCCTCGTTCTTAAGAAGGGATACTCCTTTGTCCAAATGCCGTTTGCTCTATCTCTTGTAGTTTAGGAGTTGTAGAACACTTTTTGGAGTGGAAGCTGGCCAAAAACATGTGATTTTTCCGTCATAACTCCCAAACCATACATCCTACAAGGACGATTTATACACCAAATTGTTTCTAATACATATAAACACAAGACTGCATATTCAGAAAAATGTTTTCTGGAATTTGATTTTTTTTTTCAAGAATCTTAATTAAAATTTTTTACATGAATCATTCTGGAATTTGATTTTTTTTCAAGAATCTTAATTAAAATTTTTTACATGAATCATAGTTTTTGACGTGGTTTTTTGCGATTTTTTTGATTTTTTAGCCATAACTTCTAAGCTATACATCATAAAAGGACGATTTATGCATCAAAATGTTCCTTAAGCTACTGCCCACAAGACTGTATCCTTAAAATAATTTTAAAAATTAGATTTCATGTTAATTTCATGTGCCCTTTTTTGTCAATTTTTATTTTTTTTTATTTATTTTCTAAAATAAAAACTACATATCAGATAAGAACGATTCATGCATTAAAATGAGCACAAGGTCCTCGTCCTTAAGAAGGGCGATTTATACGGCATTTTGTCCAAATGCCGTTTGCTCTATCTCTTGTAGTTTAGGAGTTGTAGAACACTTTTTGGAGTGGAAGCTGGCCAAAAACATGTGCTTTTTCCGTCATAACTCCCAAACCATACATCCTACAAGGACGATTTATACACCAAATTGTTTCTAATACATATATACACAAGACTGCATATTCATAAAAAAGTTTTCTGGAATTTGATTTTTTTCAAGAATCTTAGTTAAAATTTTTTACATGAATCAAGTTTTGACGTGGATTTTTGCGATTTTTTTAATTTTTTAGCCATAACTTCTAAACCATACATCATAAAAGGACGATTTATGCATCAAAATGTTCCTTAAGCTACTGCCCACAAGACTGTATCCTTAAAATAATTTTAAAAATTAGATTTCATGTTAATTTCATGTGCCCTTTTTTGTCAATTTTTATTTTTTTTATTTATTTTCTAAAATAAAAACTACATATCAGATAAGGACGATTCATGCATTAAAATGAGCACAAGGTCCTCGTCCTTAAGAAGGGCGATTTATACGGCATTTTGTCCAAATGCCGTTTGCTCTATCTCTTGTAGTTTAGGAGTTGTAGAACACTTTTTGGAGTGGAAGCTGGCCAAAAACATGTGCTTTTTCCGTCATAACTCCCAAACCATACATCCTACAAGGACGATTTATACACCAAATTGTTTCTAATACATATATACACAAGACTGCATATTCAGAAAAAAGTTTTCTGGAATTTGATTTTTTTCAAGAATCTTAGTTAACATTTTTTGCATGAATCAAGTTTTGACGTGGATTTTTGCGATTTTTTTAATTTTTTAGCCATAACTTCTAAACCATACATCATAAAAGGACGATTTATGCATCAAAATGTTCCTTAAGCTACTGCCCACAAGACTGTATCCTTAAAATAATTTTAAAAATTAGATTTCATGTTAATTTCATGTGCCCTTTTTTGTCAATTTTTATTTTTTTTTATTTATTTTCTAAAATAAAAATTGCATATCTGATAAGGACGATTCATGCATTAAAATGAGCACCAGGTCCTCGTCCTTAAGTATGGTTACTTCTTTGTCCAAATGCCGTTTGCTCTATCTCTTGTAGTTTAGGAGTTGTAGAACACTTTTTGGAGTGGAAGCTGGCCAAAAACATGTGCTTTTTCCGTCATAACTCCCAAACCATACATCCTACAAGGACTATTTATACACCAAATTGTTTCTAATACATATATACACAAGACTGCATATTCAGAAAAAAGTTTTCTGGAATTTGATTTTTTTTTCAAGAATCTTTTTTAAAATTTTTTACATGAATCATAGTTTTTGACGTGGTTTTTTGCGATTTTTTTGATTTTTTAGCCATAACTTCTAAACCATACATCATAAAAGGACGATTTATGCATCAAAATGTTCCTTAAGCTACTGCCCACAAGACTGTATCCTTAAAATAATTTTAAAAATTAGATTTCATGTTAATTTCATGTGCCCTTCTTTGTCAATTTTTATTTTTTTTTATTTATTTTCTAAAATAAAAACTACATATCAGATAAGGACGATTCATGCATTAAAATGAGCACAAGGTCCTCGTCCTTAAGAAGGGATACTCCTTTGTCCAAATGCCATTTGCTCTATCTCTTGTAGTTTAGGAGTTGTAGAACACTTTTTGGAGTGGAAGCTGGCCAAAAACATGTGCTTTTTCCGTCATAACTCCCAAACCATACATCCTACAAGGACGATTTATACACCAAATTGTTTCTAATACATATAAACACAAGACTGCATATTCAGAAAAATGTTTTCTGGAATTTGATTTTTTTTTTCAAGAATCTTAATTAAAATTTTTTACATGAATCATTCTGGAATTTGATTTTTTTTCAAGAATCTTAGTTAAAATTTTTTACATGAATCATAGTTTTTGACGTGGTTTTTTGCGATTTTTTTGATTTTTTAGCCATAACTTCTAAGCCATACATCATAAAAGGACGATTTATGCATCAAAATGTTCCTTAAGCTACTGCCCACAAGACTGTATCCTTAAAATAATTTTAAAAATTAGATTTCATGTTAATTTCATGTGCCCTTTTTTGTCAATTTTTATTTCTTTTATTTATTTTCTAAAATAAAAACTACATATCAGATAAGGACGATTCATGCATTAAAATGAGCACCTGGTCCTCGTCCTTAAGAAGGGCGATTTATACGGCATTTTGTCCAAATGCCGTTTGCTCTATCTCTTGTAGTTTAGGAGTTGTAGAACACTTTTTGGAGTGGAAGCTGGCCAAAAACATGTGCTTTTTCCGTCATAACTCCCAAACCATACATCCTACAAGGACGATTTATACACCAAATTGTTTCTTATACATATATACACAAGCCTAAATATTCAGAAAAAAGTTTTCTGGAATTTGATTTTTTTTCAAGAATCTTAGTTAAAATTTTTTACATGAATCATAGTTTTTGACGTGGTTTTTTGCGATTTTTTTGATTTTTTAGCCATAACTTCTAAACCATACATCATAAAAGGACGATTTATGCATCAAAATGTTCCTTAAGCTACTGTCCACAAGAGTGTATCCTTAAAATAATTTTAAAAATTAGATTTCATGTTAATTTCATGTGCCCTTTTTTGTCAATTTTTATTTTTTTTATTTATTTTCTAAAATAAAAATTGCATATCTGATAAGGACGATTCATGCATTAAAATGAGCACCAGGTCCTCGTCCTTAAGTATGGTTACTTCTTTGTCCAAATGCCGTTTGCTCTATCTCTTGTAGTTTAGGAGTTGTAGAACACTTTTTGGAGTGGAAGCTGGCCAAAAACATGTGCTTTTTCCGTCATAACTCACAAACCATACATCCTACATGGACTATTTATACACCAAATTGTTTCTAATACATATATACACAAGACTACATATTCAGAAAAAAGTTTTCTGGAATTTGATTTTTTTTTCAAGAATCTTTTTTAAAATTTTTTACATGAATCATAGTTTTTGACGTGGTTTTTTGCGATTTTTTTGATTTTTTAGCCATAACTTCTAAACCATACATCATAAAAGGACGATTTATGCATCAAAATGTTCCTTAAGCTACTGTCCACAAGACTGTATCCTTAAAATAATTTTAAAAATTAGATTTCATGTTAATTTCATGTGCCCTTTTTTGTCAATTTTTATTTTTTTTTATTTATTTTCTAAAATAAAAACTACATATCAGATAAGGACGATTCATGCATTAAAATGAGCACAAGGTCCTCGTCCTTAAGAAGGGATACTCCTTTGTCCAAATGCCGTTTGCTCTATCTATTGTAGTTTAGGAGTTGTAGAACACTTTTTGGAGTGGAAGCTGGCCAAAAACATGTGCTTTTTCCGTCATAACACCCAAACCATACATCCTACAAGGACGATTTATACACCAAATTGTTTCTAATACATATAAACACAAGACTGCATATTCAGAAAAAAGTTTTCTGGAATTTGATTTTTTTTTTCAAGAATCTTAATTAAAATTTTTTACATGAATCATTCCGGAATTTGATTTTTTTTCAAGAATCTTAGTTAAAATTTTTTACATGAATCATAGTTTTTGACGTGGTTTTTTGCGATTTTTTTGATTTTTTAGCCATAACTTCTAAGCCATACATCATAAAAGGACGATTTATGCATCAAAATGTTCCTTAAGCTACTGCCCACAAGACTGTATCCTTAAAATAATTTTAAAAATTAGATTTCATGTTAATTTCATGTGCCCTTTTTTGTCAATTTTTATTTCTTTTATTTATTTTCTAAAATAAAAACTACATATCAGATAAGGACGATTCATGCATTAAAATGAGCACCTGGTCCTCTTCCTTAAGAAGGGCGATTTATACGGCATTTTGTCCAAATGCCGTTTGCTCTATCTCTTGTAGTTTAGGAGTTGTAGAACACTTTTTGGAGTGGAAGCTGGCCAAAAACATGTGCTTTTTCCGTCATAACTCGCAAACCATACATCCTACAAGGACGATTTATACACCAAATTGTTTCTAATACATATATACACAAGACTGCATATTCGGAAAAAAGTTTTCTGGAATGTGATTTTTTTTCAAGAATCTTAGTTAAAATTTTTTACATGAATCAAATTTTGACGTGGATTTTTGCGATTTTTTTAATTTTTTAGCCATAACTTCTAAACCATACATCATAAAAGGACGATTTATGCATCAAAATGTTCCTTAAGCTACTGCCCACAAGACTGTATCCTTAAAATAATTTTAAAAATTAGATTTCATGTTAATTTCATGTGCCCTTTTTTGTCAATTTTTATTTTTTTTATTTATTTTCTAAAATAAAAATTGCATATCTGATAAGGACGATTCATGCATTAAAATGAGCACCAGGTCCTCGTCCTTAAGTATGGTTACTTCTTTGTCCAAATGCCGTTTGCTCTATCTCTTGTAGTTTAGGAGTTGTAGAACACTTTTTGGAGTGGAAGCTGGCCAAAAACATGTGCTTTTTCCGTCATAACTCCCAAACCATACATCCTACAAGGACGATTTATACACCAAATTGTTTCTTATACATATATACACAAGACTATATATTCAGAAAAAAGTTTTCTGGAATTTGATTTTTTTTCAAGAATCTTAGTTAAAATTTTTTACATGAATCATAGTTTTTGACGTGGTTTTTTGCGATTTTTTTGATTTTTTAGCCATAACTTCTAAACCATACATCATAAATGGACGATTTATGCATCAAAATGTTCCTTAAGCTACTGCCCACAAGACTGTATCCTTAAAATAATTTTTAAAATTAGATTTCATGTTAATTTCATGTGCCCTTTTTTGTCAATTTTTATTTTTTTTTATTTATTTTCTAAAATAAAAACTACATATCAGATAAGGACGATTCATGCATTAAAATGAGCACCAGATCCTCCTCCTTAAGAAGGGATACTCCTTTGTCCAAATGCCGTTTGCTCTATCTCTTGTAGTTTAGGAGTTGTAGAACACTTTTTGGAGTGGAAGCTGGCCAAAAACATGTGCTTTTTCCGTCATAACTCCCAAACCATACATCCTACAAAGACGATTTATACACCAAATTGTTTCTAATACATATAAACACAGGACTGCATATTCAGAAAAAAGTTTTCTGGTATTTGATTTTTTTTCAAGAATCTTAGTTAAAATTTTTTACATGAATCATAGTTTTTGACGTGGTTTTTTGCGATTTTTTTGATTTTTAGCCATAACTTCTAAACCATACATCATAAAAGGACGATTTATGCACCAAAATGTTCCTTAAGCTACTGCCCACAAGACTGTATCCTTAAAATAATTTTAAAAATTAGATTTCATGTTAATTTCATGTGCCCTTTTTTGTCAATTTTTATTTTTTTTATTTATTTTCTAAAATAAAAACTACATATCAGATAAGGACGATTCATGCATTAAAATGAGCACCAGGTCCTCGTCCCTAAGAAGGGATACTCCTTTGTCCAAATGCCGTTTGCTCTATCTCTTGTAGTTTAGGAGTTGTAGAACACTTTTTGGAGTGGAAGCTGGCAAAAAACATGTGCTTTTTCCGTCATAACTCCCAAACCATACATCCTACAAGGACGATTTATACACCAAATTGTTTCTTACACATATATACACAAGACTGCATATTCAGAAAAAAGTTTTCTGGAATTTGATTTTTTTTTCAAGAATCTTAGTTAAAATTTTTTACATGAATCACAGTTTTTGACGTGGTTTTTCATGTTAATTTCATGTGCCCTTTTTTGTCAATTTTTATTTTTTTTTATTTATTTTCTAAAATAAAAACTACATATCAGATAAGGACGATTCATGCATTAAAATGAGCACCAGATCCTCCTCCTTAAGAAGGGATACTCCTTTGTCCAAATGCCGTTTGCTCTATCTCTTGTAGTTTAGGAGTTGTAGAACACTTTTTGGAGTGGAAGCTGGCCAAAAACATGTGCTTTTTCCGTCATAACTCCCAAACCATACATCCTACAAAGACGATTTATACACCAAATTGTTTCTAATACATATAAACACAAGACTGCGTATTCAGAAAAAAGTTTTCTGGAATTTGATTTTTTTTTCAAGAATCTTAGTTAAAATTTTTTACATGAATCATAGTTTTTGACGTGGTTTTTTGCGATTTTTTTGATTTTTTAGCCATACCTTCTAAACCATACATCATAAAAGGACGATTTATGCATCAAAATGTTCCTAAAGCTACTGCCCACAAGACTGTATCCTTAAAATAATTTTAAAAATTAGATTTCATGTTAATTTCATGTGCCCTTTTTTGTCAATTTTTATTTTTTTTATTTATTTTCTAAAATAAAAATTGCATATCTGATAAGGACGATTCATACATTAAAGTGAGCACCAGGTCCTCGTCCTTAAGTAGATTTACTTCTTTGTCCAAATGCCGTTTGCTCTATCTCTTGTAGTTTAGGAGTTGTAGAACACTTTTTGAAGTGGAGGCTGGCCAAAAACATGTGCTTTTTCCGTCATAACTCCCAAACCATACATCCTACAAGGACGATTCATACACCAAATTGTTTCTAATACATATATACACAAGACTGCATATTCAGAAAAAAGTTTTCTGGAATTTGATTTTTTTCAAGAATCTTAGTTAAAATTTTTTACATGAATCAAGTTTTGACGTGGATTTTGCGATTTTTTTGATTTTTTAGCCATAACTTCTAAACCATACATCATAAAAGGACGATTTATGCATCAAAATGTTCCTTAAGCTACTGCCCACAAGACTGTATCCTTAAAATAATGTAAAAAGTTTTCTGGAATTTGATTTTTTTTTCAAGAATCTTAGTTAAAATTTTTTACATGAATCACAGTTTTTGACGTGGTTTTTCATGTTAATTTCATGTGCCCTTTTTTGTCAATTTTTATTTTTTTTTATTTATTTTCTAAAATAAAAACTACATATCAGATAAGGACGATTCATGCATTAAAATGTGCACCTGGTCCTCGTCCTTAAGAAGGGCGATTTATACGGCATTTTGTCCAAATGCCGTTTGCTCTATCTCTTGTAGTTTAGGAGTTGTAGAACACTTTTTGGAGTGGAAGCTGGCCAAAAACATGTGCTTTTTCCGTCATAACTCCCAAACCATACATCCTACAAGGACGATTTATACACCAAATTGTTTCTAATACATATAAAAACAAGACTACATATTCAGAAAAAAGTTTTCTGGAATTTGATTTTTTTTCAAGAATCTTAGTTAAAATTTTTTACATGAATCATAGTTTTTGACGTGGTTTTTTGCGATTTTTTTGATTTTTTAGCCATAACTTCTAAACCATACATCATAAAAGGACGATTTATGCATCAAAATGTTCCTTAAGCTACTGTTCATAAGACTGTATCCTTAAAATAATTTTAAAAATTAGATTTCATGTTAATTTCATGTGCCCTTTTTTGTCAATTTTTATTTTTTTTATTTATTTTCTAAAATAAAAACTACATATCAAATAAGGACGATTCATGCATTAAAATGAGCACCAGGTCCTCGTTCTTAAGAAGGGATACTCCTTTGTCCAAATGCCGTTTGCTCTATCTCTTGTAGTTTAGGAGTTGTAGAACACTTTTTGGAGTGGAAGCTGGCAAAAAACATGTGCTTTTTCCGTCATAACTCCCAAACCATACATCCTACAAGGACGATTTATACACCAACTTGTTTCTAATACATATATACACAAGACTGCATATTCAGAAAAAAGTTTTCTGGAATTTGATTTTTTTTCAAGAATCTTAGTTAAAATTTTTTACATGAATCATAGTTTTTGACGTGGTTTTTTGCGATTTTTTTGATTTTTTAGCCATAACTTCTAAACCATACATCATAAAAGGACGATTTATGCATCAAAATGTTCCTTAAGCTACTGCCCACAAGACTGTATCCTTAAAATAATTTTAAAAATTAGATTTCATGTGCCCTTTTTAGTCAATTTTTGTTTTTTTTATTTATTTTCTAAAATAAAAACTACATATCAGATAAGGACGATTCATGCATTAAAATGAGCACCAGGTCCTCGTCCTTAAGAAGGGATACTCCTTTGTCCAAATGCCGTTTGCTCTATCTCTTGTAGTTTAGGAGTTGTAGCACACTTTTTGGGGTGGAAGCTGGCCAAAAACATGTGCTTTTTCCGTCATAACTCCCAAACCATACATCCTACAAGGACGATTTATACACCAAATTGTTTCTAATACATATAAACACAAGACTGCATATTCAGAAAAAAGTTTTCTGGAATTTGATTTTTTTTCAAGAATCTTAGTTAAAATTTTTTACATGAATCATAGTTTTTGACGTGGTTTTTTGCGATTTTTTTGATTTTTTAGCCATAACTTCTAAACCATACATCATAAAAGGACGACTTATGCACCAAAATGTTCCTTAAGCTACTGCCCACAAGACTGTATCCTTAAAATAATTTTAAAAATTCGATTTCATGTTAATTTCATGTGCCCTTTTTTGTCAATTTTTATTTTTTTTATTTATTTTCTAAAATAAAAAATACATATCAGATAAGGACGATTCATGCATTAAAATGAGCACCAGGTCCTCGTCCTTAAGAAGGGATACTCCTTTGTCCAAATGCCGTTTGCTCTATCTCTTGTAGTTTAGGAGTTGTAGAACACTTTTTGGAGTGGAAGCTGGCCAAAAACATGTGCTTTTTCCGTCATAACTCCCAAACCATACATCCTACAAGGACGATTTATACACCAAATTGTTTCTATTACATATAAAAACAAGACTGCATATTCAGAAAAAAGTTTTCTGGAATTTGATTTTTTTTCAAGAATCTTAGTTAAAATTTTTTACATGAATCATAGTTTTTGACGTGGTTTTTTGCGATTTTTTTGATTTTTTAGCTATAACTTCTAAACCATACATCATAAAAGGACGATTTATGCATCAAAATGTTCCTTAAGCTACTGCCCACAAGACTGTATCCTTAAAATAATTTTAAAAATTAGATTTCATGTGCCCTTTTTAGTCAATTTTTGTTTTTTTTATTTATTTTCTAAAATAAAAACTACATATCAGATAAGGACGATTCATGCATTAAAATGAGCACCAGGTCCTCGTCCTTAAGAAGGGATACTCCTTTGTCCAAATGCCGTTTGCTCTATCTCTTGTAGTTTAGGAGTTGTAGAACACTTTTTGGGGTGGAAGCTGGCCAAAAACATGTGCTTTTTCCGTCATAACTCCCAAACCATACATCCTACAAGGACGATTTATACACCAAATTGTTTCTAATACATATAAACACAAGACTGCATATTCAGAAAAAAGTTTTCTGGAATTTGATTTTTTTTCAAGAATCTTAGTTAAAATTTTTTACATGAATCATAGTTTTTGACGTGGTTTTTTGCGATTTTTTTGATTTTTTAGCCATAACTTCTAAACCATTCATCATAAAAGGACGATTAAAAATTAGATTTCATGTTAATTTCATGTGCCCTTTTTTGTCAGTTTTTATTTTTTTTATTTATTTTCTAAAATAAAAAATACATATCAGATAAGGACGATTCATGCATTAAAATGAGCACCAGGTCCTCGTCCTTAAGAAGGGATACTCCTTTGTCCAAATGCCGTTTGCTCTATCTCTTGTAGTTTAGGAGTTGTAGAACACTTTTTGGAGTGGAAGCTGGCCAAAAACATGTGCTTTTTCCGTCATAACTCCCAAACCATACATCCGACAAGGACGATTTATACACCAAATTGTTTCTAATACATATAAAAACAAGACTACATATTCAGAAAAAAGTTTTCTGGAATTTGATTTTTTCAAGAATCTTAGTTAAAATTTTTTACATGAATCAAGTTTTTGACGTGGTTTTTTGCGATTTTTTTGATTTTTTAGCCATAACTTCTAAACCATACATCATAAAAGGACGATTTATGCATCAAAATGTTCCTTAAGCTACTGCCCACAAGACTGTATCCTTAAAATAATTTTAAAAATTAGATTTCATGTTAATTTCATGTGCCCTTTTTTGTCAATTTTTATTTTTTTTATTTATTTTCTAAAATAAAAAATACATATCAGATAAGGACGATTCATGCATTAAAATGAGCACCAGGTCCTCGTCCTTAAGAAGGAATACTCCTTTGTCCAAATGCCGTTTGCTCTATCTCTTGTAGTTTAGGAGTTGTAGAACACTTTTTGGAGTGGAAGCTGGCCAAAAACATGTGCTTTTTCCGTCATAACTCCCAAACCATACATCCTACAAGGACGATTTATACACCAAATTGTTTCTAATACATATAAAAACAAGACTACATATTCAGAAAAAAGTTTTCTGGAATTTGATTTTTTTTCAAGAATCTTAGTTAAAATTTTTTACATGAATCATAGTTTTTGACGTGGTTTTTTGCGATTTTTTTGATTTTTTAGCCATAACTTCTAAACCATACATCATAAAAGGACGATTTATGCATCAAAATGTTCCTTAAGCTACTGTTCATAAGACTGTATCCTTAAAATAATTTTAAAAATTAGATTTCATGTTAATTTCATGTGCCCTTTTTTGTCAATTTTTATTTTTTTTATTTATTTTCTAAAATAAAAACTACATATCAAATAAGGACGATTCATGCATTAAAATGAGCACCAGGTCCTCGTTCTTAAGAAGGGATACTCCTTTGTCCAAATGCCGTTTGCTCTATCTCTTGTAGTTTAGGAGTTGTAGAACACTTTTTGGAGTGGAAGCTGGCAAAAAACATGTGCTTTTTCCGTCATAACTCCCAAACCATACATCCTACAAGGACGATTTATACACCAACTTGTTTCTAATATATATATACACAAGACTGCATATTCAGAAAAAAGTTTTCTGGAATTTGATTTTTTTTCAAGAATCTTAGTTAAAATTTTTTACATGAATCATAGTTTTTGACGTGGTTTTTTGCGATTTTTTTTATTTTTTAGCCATAACTTCTAAACCATACATCATAAAAGGACGATTTATGCATCAAAATGTTCCTTAAGCTACTGCCCACAAGACTGTATCCTTAAAATAATTTTAAAAATTAGATTTCATGTTAATTTCATGTGCCCTTCTCTTAGATTTCATGTGTTTCTAATACATATATACACAAGACTGCATATTCAGAAAAAAGTTTTCTGGAATTTGATTTTTTTTCAAGAATCTTAGTTAAAATTTTTTACATGAATCATAGTTTTTGACGTGGTTTTTTGCGATTTTTTTGATTTTTTAGCCATAACTTCTAAACCATACATCATAAAAGGACGATTTATGCATCAAAATGTTCCTTAAGCTACTGCCCACAAGACTGTATCCTTAAAATAATTTTAAAAATTAGATTTCATGTTAATTTCATGTGCCCTTTTTTGTCAATTTTTATTTTTTTTTATTTATTTTCTAAAATAAAAATTGCATATCTGATAAGGACGATTCATGCATTAAAATGAGCACCAGGTCCTCGTCCTTAAGTAGGGTTACTTCTTTGTCCAAATGCCGTTTGCTCTATCTCTTGTAGTTTAGGAGTTGTAGAACACTTTTTGGAGTGGAAGCTGGCCAAAAACATGTGCTTTTTCCGTCATAACTCCCAAACCATACATCCTACAAGGACTATTTATACACCAAATTGTTTCTAATACATATATACACAAGACTGCATATTCAGAAAAAAGTTTTCTGGAATTTGATTTTTTTTTCAAGAATCTTTGTTAAAATTTTTTACATGAATCATAGTTTTTGACGTGGTTTTTTGCGATTTTTTTGATTTTTTAGCCATAACTTCTAAACCATACATCATAAAAGGACGATTTATGCATCAAAATGTTCCTTAAGCTACTGCCCACAAGACTGTATCCTTAAAATAATTTTAAAAATTAGATTTCATGTTAATTTCATGTGCCCTTTTTTGTCAATATTTATTTTTTTTTATTTATTTTCTAAAATAAAAACTACATATCAGATAAGGACGATTCCTGCATTAAAATGAGCACCTGATCCTCCTCCTTAAGAAGGGATACTCCTTTGTCCAAATGCCGTTTGCTCTATCTCTTGTAGTTTAGGAGTTGTAGAACACTTTTTGGAGTGGAAGCTGGCCAAAAACATGTGCTTTTTCCGTCATAACTCCCAAACCATACATCCTACAAAGACGATTTATACACCAAATTGTTTCTAATACATATAAACACAAGACTGCATATTCAGAAAAAAGTTTTCTGGAATTTGATTTTTTTTCAAGAATCTTAGTTAAAATTTTTTACATGAATCATAGTTTTTGACGTGGTTTTTTGCGATTTTTTTGATTTTTTAGCCATAACTTCTAAACCATACATCATAAAAGGACGATTTATGCATCAAAATGTTCCTTAAGCTACTGCCCACAAGACTGTATCCTTAAAATAATTTTAAAAATTAGATTTCATGTTAATTTCATGTGCCCTTTTTTGTCAATTTTTATTTTTTTTATTTATTTTCTAAAATAAAAACTACATATCAGATAAGGACGATTCATGCATTAAAATGAGCACCAGGTCCTCGTCCTTAAGAAGGGATACTCCTTTGTCCAAATGCCGTTTGCTCTATCTCTTGTAGTTAGGAGTTGTAGAACACTTTTTGGAGTGGAAGCTGGCCAAAAACATGTGCTTTTTCCGTCATAACTCCCAAACCATACATCCTACAAGGACGATTTATACACCAAATTGTTTCTAATACATATATACACAAGACTACATATTCAGAAAAAAGTTTTCTGGAATTTGATTTTTTTTCAAGAATCTTAGTTAAAATTGTTTACATGAATCATAGTTTTTGACGTGGTTTTTTGCGATTTTTTTGATTTTTTAGCCATAACTTCTAAACCATACATCATAAAAGGACGATTTATGCATCAAAATGTTCCTTAAGCTACTGCCCACAAGACTGTATCCTTAAAATAATTTTAAAAATTAGATTTCATGTGCCCTTTTTAGTCAATTTTTGTTTTTTTTATTTATTTTCTAAAATAAAAACTACATATCAGATAAGGACGATTCATGCATTAAAATGAGCACCAGGTCCTCGTCCTTAAGAAGGGATACTCCTTTGTCCAAATGCCGTTTGCTCTATCTCTTGTAGTTTAGGAGTTGTAGCACACTTTTTGGGGTGGAAGCTGGCCAAAAACATGTGCTTTTTCCGTCATAACTCCCAAACCATACATCCTACAAGGACGATTTATACACCAAATTGTTTCTAATACATATAAACACAAGACTGCATATTCAGAAAAAAGTTTTCTGGAATTTGATTTTTTTTCAAGAATCTTAGTTAAAATTTTTTACATGAATCATAGTTTTTGACGTGGTTTTTTGCGATTTTTTTGATTTTTTAGCCATAACTTCTAAACCATACATCATAAAAGGACGATTTATGCACCAAAATGTTCCTTAAGCTACTGCCCACAAGACTGTATCCTTAAAATAATTTTAAAAATTAGATTTCATGTTAATTTCATGTGCCCTTTTTTGTCAATTTTTATTTTTTTTATTTATTTTCTAAAATAAAAACTACATATCAGATAAGGACGATTCATGCATTAAAATGAGCACCAGGTCCTCGTCCTTAAGAAGGGATACTCCTTTGTCCAAATGCCGTTTGCTCTATCTCTTGTAGTTAGGAGTTGTAGAACACTTTTTGGAGTGGAAGCTGGCCAAAAACATGTGCTTTTTCCGTCATAACTCCCAAACCATACATCCTACAAGGACGATTTATACACCAAATTGTTTCTAATACATATATACACAAGACTACATATTCAGAAAAAAGTTTTCTGGAATTTGATTTTTTTTCAAGAATCTTAGTTAAAATTGTTTACATGAATCATAGTTTTTGACGTGGTTTTTTGCGATTTTTTTGATTTTTTAGCCATAACTTCTAAACCATACATCATAAAAGGACGATTTATGCATCAAAATGTTCCTTAAGCTACTGCCCACAAGACTGTATCCTTAAAATAATTTTAAAAATTAGATTTCATGTGCCCTTTTTAGTCAATTTTTGTTTTTTTTATTTATTTTCTAAAATAAAAACTACATATCAGATAAGGACGATTCATGCATTAAAATGAGCACCAGGTCCTCGTCCTTAAGAAGGGATACTCCTTTGTCCAAATGCCGTTTGCTCTATCTCTTGTAGTTTAGGAGTTGTAGCACACTTTTTGGGGTGGAAGCTGGCCAAAAACATGTGCTTTTTCCGTCATAACTCCCAAACCATACATCCTACAAGGACGATTTATACACCAAATTGTTTCTAATACATATAAACACAAGACTGCATATTCAGAAAAAAGTTTTCTGGAATTTGATTTTTTTTCAAGAATCTTAGTTAAAATTTTTTACATGAATCATAGTTTTTGACGTGGTTTTTTGCGATTTTTTTGATTTTTTAGCCATAACTTCTAAACCATACATCATAAAAGGACGATTTATGCACCAAAATGTTCCTTAAGCTACTGCCCACAAGACTGTATCCTTAAAATAATTTTAAAAATTAGATTTCATGTTAATTTCATGTGCCCTTTTTTGTCAATTTTTATTTTTTTTATTTATTTTCTAAAATAAAAACTACATATCAGATAAGGACGATTCATGCATTAAAATGAGCACCAGGTCCTCGTCCTTAAGAAGGGATACTCCTTTGTCCAAATGCCGTTTGCTCTATCTCTTGTAGTTAGGAGTTGTAGAACACTTTTTGGAGTGGAAGCTGGCCAAAAACATGTGCTTTTTCCGTCATAACTCCCAAACCATACATCCTACAAGGACGATTTATACACCAAATTGTTTCTAATACATATATACACAAGACTACATATTCAGAAAAAAGTTTTCTGGAATTTGATTTTTTTTCAAGAATCTTAGTTAAAATTGTTTACATGAATCATAGTTTTTGACGTGGTTTTTTGCGATTTTTTTGATTTTTTAGCCATAACTTCTAAACCATACATCATAAAAGGACGATTTATGCACCAAAATGTTCCTTAAGCTACTGCCCACAAGACTGTATCCTTAAAATAATTTTAAAAATTCGATTTCATGTTAATTTCATGTGCCCTTTTTTGCCAATTTTTATTTTTTTTATTTATTTTCTAAAATAAAAAATACATATCAGATAAGGACGATTCATGCATTAAAATGAGCACCAGGTCCTCGTCCTTAAGAAGGGATACTCCTTTGTCCAAATGCCGTTTGCTCTATCTCTTGTAGTTTAGGAGTTGTAGAACACTTTTTGGAGTGGAAGCTGGCCAAAAACATGTGCTTTTTCCGTCATAACTCCCAAACCATACATCCTACAAGGACGATTTATACACCAAATTGTTTCTATTACATATAAAAACAAGATTGCATATTCAGAAAAAAGTTTTCTGGAATTTGATTTTTTTTCAAGAATCTTAGTTAAAATTTTTTACATGAATCATAGTTTTTGACGTGGTTTTTTGCGATTTTTTTGATTTTTTAGCCATAACTTCTAAACCATACATCATAAAAGGACGATTTATGCATCAAAATGTTCCTTAAGCTACTGCCCACAAGACTGTATCCTTAAAATAATTTTAAAAATTAGATTTCATGTGCCCTTTTTAGTCAATTTTTGTTTTTTTTATTTATTTTCTAAAATAAAAACTACATATCAGATAAGGACGATTCATGCATTAAAATGAGCACCAGGTCCTCGTCCTTAAGAAGGGATACTCCTTTGTCCAAATGCCGTTTGCTCTATCTCTTGTAGTTAGGAGTTGTAGAACACTTTTTGGAGTGGAAGCTGGCCAAAAACATGTGCTTTTTCCGTCATAACTCCCAAACCATACATCCTACAAGGACGATTTATACACCAAATTGTTTCTAATACATATAAACACAAGACTGCATATTCAGAAAAAAGTTTTCTGGAATTTGATTTTTTTTCAAGAATCTTAGTTAAAATTTTTTACATGAATCATAGTTTTTGACGTGGTTTTTTGCGATTTTTTTGATTTTTTAGCCATAACTTCTAAACCATACATCATAAAAGGACGATTTATGCATCAAAATGTTCCTTAAGCTACTGCCCACAAGACTGTATCCTTAAAATAATTTTAAAAATTAGATTTCATGTTAATTTCATGTGCCCTTTTTTGTCAATTTTTATTTTTTTTATTTATTTTCTAAAATAAAATCTACATATCAGATAAGGACGATTCATGCATTAAAATGAGCACCAGGTCCTCGTCCTTAAGAAGGAATACTCCTTTGTCCAAATGCCGTTTGCTATATCTCTTGTAGTTTAGGAGTTGTAGAACACTTTTTGGAGTGGAAGCTGGCCAAAAGCATGTGCTTTTTCCGTCATAACTCCCAAACCATACATCCTACAAGGACGATTTATACACCAAATTGTTTCTAATACATATATCCACAAGACTGCATATTCAGAAAAAAGTTTTCTGGAATTTGATTTTTTTCACGGATCTTAGTTAAAATTTTTTACATGAATCAAGTTTTTGACGTGGTTTTTTGCGATTTTTTTGATTTTTTAGCCATAACTTCTAAACCATACATCATAAAAGGACGATTTATGCATCAAAATGTTCCTTAAGCTACTGCCCACAAGACTGTATCCTTAAAATAATTTTAAAAATTTCATGTTAATTTCATGTGCCCTTTTTTGTCAATTTTTATTTTTTTTATTTATTTTCTAAAATAAAAACTACATATCAGATAAGGACGATTCATGCATTAAAATGAGCACCAGGTCCTCGTCCTTAAGAAGGGATACTCCTTTGTCCAAATGCCGTTTGCTCTATCTCTTGTAGTTTAGGAGTTGTAGAACACTTTTTGGAGTGGAAGCTGGCCAAAAACATTTGCTTTTTCCGTCATAACTCCCAAACCATACATCCTACAAGGACGATTTATACACCAAATTGTTTCTAATACATATAAAAACAAGACTGCATATTCAGAAAAAAGTTTTCTGGAATTTGATTTTTTTCAAGAATCTTAGTTAAAATTTTTTACATGAATCAAGTTTTTGACGTGGTTTTTTGCGATTTTTTTGATTTTTTAGCCATAACTTCTAAACCATACATCATAAAAGGACGATTTATGCATCAAAATGTTCCTTAAGCTACTGCCCACAAGACTGTATCCTTAAAATAATTTTAAAAATTAGATTTCATGTTAATTTCATGTGCCCTTCTCTTAGATTTCATGTGTTTCTAATACATATATACACAAGACTGCATATTCAGAAAAAAGTTTTCTGGAATTTGATTTTTTTTCAAGAATCTTAGTTAAAATTTTTTACATGAATCATAGTTTTTGACGTGGTTTTTTGCGATTTTTTTGATTTTTTAGCCATAACTTCTAAACCATACATCATAAAAGGACGATTTATGCATCAAAATGTTCCTTAAGCTACTGCCCACAAGACTGTATCCTTAAAATAATTTTAAAAATTAGATTTCATGTTAATTTCATGTGCCCTTTTTTGTCAATTTTTATTTTTTTTTATTTATTTTCTAAAATAAAAATTGCATATCTGATAAGGACGATTCATGCATTAAAATGAGCACCAGGTCCTCGTCCTTAAGTAGGGTTACTTCTTTGTCCAAATGCCGTTTGCTCTATCTCTTGTAGTTTAGGAGTTGTAGAACACTTTTTGGAGTGGAAGCTGGCCAAAAACATGTGCTTTTTCCGTCATAACTCCCAAACCATACATCCTACAAGGACTATTTATACACCAAATTGTTTCTAATACATATATACACAAGATTGCATATTCAGAAAAAAGTTTTCTGGAATTTGATTTTTTTTTCAAGAATCTTAGTTAAAATTTTTTACATGAATCATAGTTTTTGACGTGGTTTTTTGCGATTTTTTTGATTTTTTAGCCATAACTTCTAAACCATACATCATAAAAGGACGATTTATGCATCAAAATGTTCCTTAAGCTACTGCCCACAAGACTGTATCCTTAAAATAATTTTAAAAATTAGATTTCATGTGCCCTTTTTAGTCAATTTTTGTTTTTTTTATTTATTTTCTAAAATAAAAACTACATATCAGATAAGGACGATTCATGCATTAAAATGAGCACCAGGTCCTCGTCCTTAAGAAGGGATACTCCTTTGTCCAAATGCCGTTTGCTCTATCTCTTGTAGTTAGGAGTTGTAGAACACTTTTTGGAGTGGAAGCTGGCCAAAAACATGTGCTTTTTCCGTCATAACTCCCAAACCATACATCCTACAAGGACGATTTATACACCAAATTGTTTCTAATACATATATACACAAGACTACATATTCAGAAAAAAGTTTTCTGGAATTTGATTTTTTTTCAAGAATCTTAGTTAAAATTGTTTACATGAATCATAGTTTTTGACGTGGTTTTTTGCGATTTTTTTGATTTTTTAGCCATAACTTCTAAACCATACATCATAAAAGGACGATTTATGCATCAAAATGTTCCTTAAGCTACTGCCCACAAGACTGTATCCTTAAAATAATTTTAAAAATTAGATTTCATGTGCCCTTTTTTGTCAATTTTTATTTTTTTTATTTATTTTCTAAAATAAAAAATACATATCAGATAAGGACGATTCATGCATTAAAATGAGCACCAGGTCCTCGTCCTTAAGAAGGGATACTCCTTTGTCCAAATGCCGTTTGCTCTATCTCTTGTAGTTTAGGAGTTGTAGAACACTTTTTGGAGTGGAAGCTGGCCAAAAACATGTGCTTTTTCCGTCATAACTCCCAAACCATACATCCTACAAGGACGATTTATACACCAAATTGTTTCTAATACATATAAAAACAAGACTGCATATTCAGAAAAAAGTTTTCTGGAATTTGATTTTTTTTCAAGAATCTAAGTTAAAATTTTTTACATGAATCATAGTTTTTGACGTGGTTTTTTGCGATTTTTTTGATTTTTTAGCCATAACTTCTAAACCATACATCATAAAAGGACGATTTATGCATCAAAATGTTCCTTAAGCTACTGCCCACAAGACTGTATCCTTAAAATAATTTTAAAAATTTCATGTTAATTTCATGTGCCCTTTTTTTTTAAATTTTTTTTTTTTATTTATTTTCTAAAATAAAAACTACATATCAGATAAGGACGATTCATGCATTAAAATGAGCACCAGGTCCTCGTCCTTAAGAAGGGATACTCCTTTGTCCAAATGCCGTTTGCTCTATCTCTTGTAGTTTAGGAGTTGTAGAACACTTTTTGGAGTGGAAGCTGGCCAAAAACATGTGCTTTTTCCGTCATAACTCCCAAACCATACATCCTACAAGGACGATTTATACACCAAATTGTTTCTAATACATATATACACAAGACTGCATATTCAGAAAAAAGTTTTCTGGAATTTGATTTTTTTCACGGATCTTAGTTAAAATTTTTTACATGAATCAAGTTTTTGACGTGGTTTTTTTGCGATTTTTTTGATTTTTTAGCCATAACTTCTAAACCATACATCATAAAAGGACGATTTATGCATCAAAATGTTCCTTAAGCTACTGCCCACAAGACTGTATCCTTAAAATAATTTTAAAAACTCGATTTCATGTTAATTTCATGTGCCCTTTTTTCTCAATTTTTATTTTTTTTATTTATTTTCTAAAATAAAAAATACATATCAGATAAGGACGATTCATGCATTAAAATGAGCACCAGGTCCTCGTCCTTAAGAAGGGATACTCCTTTGTCCAAATGCCGTATCCTGCCCATAAACTGCCCATAAGACTGTATCCTTAAAATAATTTTAAAAATTAGATTTCATGTGCCCTTTTTAGTCAATTTTTGTTTTTATTATTTATTTTCTAAAATAAAAACTACATATCAGATAAGGACGATTCATGCATTAAAATGAGCACCAGGTCCTCGTCCTTAAGAAGGGATACTCCTTTGTCCAAATGCCGTTTGCTCTATCTCTTGTAGTTTAGGAGTTGTAGAACACTTTTTGGGGTGGAAGCTGGCCAAAAACATGTGCTTTTTCCGTCATAACTCCCAAACCATACATCCTACAAGGACGATTTATACACCAAATTGTTTCTAATACATATAAACACAAGACTGCATATTCAGAAAAAAGTTTTCTGGAATTTGATTTTTTTTCAAGAATCTTAGTTAAAATTTTTTACATGAATCATAGTTTTTGACGTGGTTTTTTGCGATTTTTTTGATTTTTTAGCCATAACTTCTAAACCATACATCATAAAAGGACGATTTATGCATCAAAATGTTCCTTAAGCTACTGCCCACAAGACTGTATCCTTAAAATAATTTTAAAAATTAGATTTCATGTTAATTTCATGTGCCCTTTTTTGTCAATTTTTATTTTTTTTATTTATTTTCTAAAATAAAATCTACATATCAGATAAGGACGATTCATGCATTAAAATGAGCACCAGGTCCTCGTCCTTAAGAAGGAATACTCCTTTGTCCAAATGCCGTTTGCTATATCTCTTGTAGTTTAGGAGTTGTAGAACACTTTTTGGAGTGGAAGCTGGCCAAAAGCATGTGCTTTTTCCGTCATAACTCCCAAACCATACATCCTACAAGGACGATTTATACACCAAATTGTTTCTAATACATATATCCACAAGACTGCATATTCAGAAAAAAGTTTTCTGGAATTTGATTTTTTTCACGGATCTTAGTTAAAATTTTTTACATGAATCAAGTTTTTGACGTGGTTTTTTGCGATTTTTTTGATTTTTTAGCCATAACTTCTAAACCATACATCATAAAAGGACGATTTATGCATCAAAATGTTCCTTAAGCTACTGCCCACAAGACTGTATCCTTAAAATAATTTTAAAAATTTCATGTTAATTTCATGTGCCCTTTTTTGTCAATTTTTATTTTTTTTATTTATTTTCTAAAATAAAAACTACATATCAGATAAGGACGATTCATGCATTAAAATGAGCACCAGGTCCTCGTCCTTAAGAAGGGATACTCCTTTGTCCAAATGCCGTTTGCTCTATCTCTTGTAGTTTAGGAGTTGTAGAACACTTTTTGGAGTGGAAGCTGGCCAAAAACATTTGCTTTTTCCGTCATAACTCCCAAACCATACATCCTACAAGGACGATTTATACACCAAATTGTTTCTAATACATATAAAAACAAGACTGCATATTCAGAAAAAAGTTTTCTGGAATTTGATTTTTTTCAAGAATCTTAGTTAAAATTTTTTACATGAATCAAGTTTTTGACGTGGTTTTTTGCGATTTTTTTGATTTTTTAGCCATAACTTCTAAACCATACATCATAAAAGGACGATTTATGCATCAAAATGTTCCTTAAGCTACTGCCCACAAGACTGTATCCTTAAAATAATTTTAAAAATTAGATTTCATGTTAATTTCATGTGCCCTTCTCTTAGATTTCATGTGTTTCTAATACATATATACACAAGACTGCATATTCAGAAAAAAGTTTTCTGGAATTTGATTTTTTTTCAAGAATCTTAGTTAAAATTTTTTACATGAATCATAGTTTTTGACGTGGTTTTTTGCGATTTTTTTGATTTTTTAGCCATAACTTCTAAACCATACATCATAAAAGGACGATTTATGCATCAAAATGTTCCTTAAGCTACTGCCCACAAGACTGTATCCTTAAAATAATTTTAAAAATTAGATTTCATGTTAATTTCATGTGCCCTTTTTTGTCAATTTTTATTTTTTTTTATTTATTTTCTAAAATAAAAATTGCATATCTGATAAGGACGATTCATGCATTAAAATGAGCACCAGGTCCTCGTCCTTAAGTAGGGTTACTTCTTTGTCCAAATGCCGTTTGCTCTATCTCTTGTAGTTTAGGAGTTGTAGAACACTTTTTGGAGTGGAAGCTGGCCAAAAACATGTGCTTTTTCCGTCATAACTCCCAAACCATACATCCTACAAGGACTATTTATACACCAAATTGTTTCTAATACATATATACACAAGACTGCATATTCAGAAAAAAGTTTTCTGGAATTTGATTTTTTTTTCAAGAATCTTTGTTAAAATTTTTTACATGAATCATAGTTTTTGACGTGGTTTTTTGCGATTTTTTTGATTTTTTAGCCATAACTTCTAAACCATACATCATAAAAGGACGATTTATGCATCAAAATGTTCCTTAAGCTACTGCCCACAAGACTGTATCCTTAAAATAATTTTAAAAATTAGATTTCATGTTAATTTCATGTGCCCTTTTTTGTCAATATTTATTTTTTTTTATTTATTTTCTAAAATAAAAACTACATATCAGATAAGGACGATTCCTGCATTAAAATGAGCACCTGATCCTCCTCCTTAAGAAGGGATACTCCTTTGTCCAAATGCCGTTTGCTCTATCTCTTGTAGTTTAGGAGTTGTAGAACACTTTTTGGAGTGGAAGCTGGCCAAAAACATGTGCTTTTTCCGTCATAACTCCCAAACCATACATCCTACAAAGACGATTTATACACCAAATTGTTTCTAATACATATAAACACAAGACTGCATATTCAGAAAAAAGTTTTCTGGAATTTGATTTTTTTTCAAGAATCTTAGTTAAAATTTTTTACATGAATCATAGTTTTTGACGTGGTTTTTTGCGATTTTTTTGATTTTTTAGCCATAACTTCTAAACCATACATCATAAAAGGACGATTTATGCATCAAAATGTTCCTTAAGCTACTGCCCACAAGACTGTATCCTTAAAATAATTTTAAAAATTAGATTTCATGTTAATTTCATGTGCCCTTTTTTGTCAATTTTTATTTTTTTTATTTATTTTCTAAAATAAAAACTACATATCAGATAAGGACGATTCATGCATTAAAATGAGCACCAGGTCCTCGTCCTTAAGAAGGGATACTCCTTTGTCCAAATGCCGTTTGCTCTATCTCTTGTAGTTAGGAGTTGTAGAACACTTTTTGGAGTGGAAGCTGGCCAAAAACATGTGCTTTTTCCGTCATAACTCCCAAACCATACATCCTACAAGGACGATTTATACACCAAATTGTTTCTAATACATATATACACAAGACTACATATTCAGAAAAAAGTTTTCTGGAATTTGATTTTTTTTCAAGAATCTTAGTTAAAATTGTTTACATGAATCATAGTTTTTGACGTGGTTTTTTGCGATTTTTTTGATTTTTTAGCCATAACTTCTAAACCATACATCATAAAAGGACGATTTATGCATCAAAATGTTCCTTAAGCTACTGCCCACAAGACTGTATCCTTAAAATAATTTTAAAAATTAGATTTCATGTGCCCTTTTTAGTCAATTTTTGTTTTTTTTATTTATTTTCTAAAATAAAAACTACATATCAGATAAGGACGATTCATGCATTAAAATGAGCACCAGGTCCTCGTCCTTAAGAAGGGATACTCCTTTGTCCAAATGCCGTTTGCTCTATCTCTTGTAGTTTAGGAGTTGTAGCACACTTTTTGGGGTGGAAGCTGGCCAAAAACATGTGCTTTTTCCGTCATAACTCCCAAACCATACATCCTACAAGGACGATTTATACACCAAATTGTTTCTAATACATATAAACACAAGACTGCATATTCAGAAAAAAGTTTTCTGGAATTTGATTTTTTTTCAAGAATCTTAGTTAAAATTTTTTACATGAATCATAGTTTTTGACGTGGTTTTTTGCGATTTTTTTGATTTTTTAGCCATAACTTCTAAACCATACATCATAAAAGGACGATTTATGCACCAAAATGTTCCTTAAGCTACTGCCCACAAGACTGTATCCTTAAAATAATTTTAAAAATTAGATTTCATGTTAATTTCATGTGCCCTTTTTTGTCAATTTTTATTTTTTTTATTTATTTTCTAAAATAAAAACTACATATCAGATAAGGACGATTCATGCATTAAAATGAGCACCAGGTCCTCGTCCTTAAGAAGGGATACTCCTTTGTCCAAATGCCGTTTGCTCTATCTCTTGTAGTTAGGAGTTGTAGAACACTTTTTGGAGTGGAAGCTGGCCAAAAACATGTGCTTTTTCCGTCATAACTCCCAAACCATACATCCTACAAGGACGATTTATACACCAAATTGTTTCTAATACATATATACACAAGACTACATATTCAGAAAAAAGTTTTCTGGAATTTGATTTTTTTTCAAGAATCTTAGTTAAAATTGTTTACATGAATCATAGTTTTTGACGTGGTTTTTTGCGATTTTTTTGATTTTTTAGCCATAACTTCTAAACCATACATCATAAAAGGACGATTTATGCATCAAAATGTTCCTTAAGCTACTGCCCACAAGACTGTATCCTTAAAATAATTTTAAAAATTAGATTTCATGTGCCCTTTTTAGTCAATTTTTGTTTTTTTTATTTATTTTCTAAAATAAAAACTACATATCAGATAAGGACGATTCATGCATTAAAATGAGCACCAGGTCCTCGTCCTTAAGAAGGGATACTCCTTTGTCCAAATGCCGTTTGCTCTATCTCTTGTAGTTTAGGAGTTGTAGCACACTTTTTGGGGTGGAAGCTGGCCAAAAACATGTGCTTTTTCCGTCATAACTCCCAAACCATACATCCTACAAGGACGATTTATACACCAAATTGTTTCTAATACATATAAACACAAGACTGCATATTCAGAAAAAAGTTTTCTGGAATTTGATTTTTTTTCAAGAATCTTAGTTAAAATTTTTTACATGAATCATAGTTTTTGACGTGGTTTTTTGCGATTTTTTTGATTTTTTAGCCATAACTTCTAAACCATACATCATAAAAGGACGATTTATGCACCAAAATGTTCCTTAAGCTACTGCCCACAAGACTGTATCCTTAAAATAATTTTAAAAATTCGATTTCATGTTAATTTCATGTGCCCTTTTTTGTCAATTTTTATTTTTTTTATTTATTTTCTAAAATAAAAAATACATATCAGATAAGGACGATTCATGCATTAAAATGAGCACCAGGTCCTCGTCCTTAAGAAGGGATACTCCTTTGTCCAAATGCCGTTTGCTCTATCTCTTGTAGTTTAGGAGTTGTAGAACACTTTTTGGAGTGGAAGCTGGCCAAAAACATGTGCTTTTTCCGTCATAACTCCCAAACCATACATCCTACAAGGACGATTTATACACCAAATTGTTTCTATTACATATAAAAACAAGATTGCATATTCAGAAAAAAGTTTTCTGGAATTTGATTTTTTTTCAAGAATCTTAGTTAAAATTTTTTACATGAATCATAGTTTTTGACGTGGTTTTTTGCGATTTTTTTGATTTTTTAGCCATAACTTCTAAACCATACATCATAAAAGGACGATTTATGCATCAAAATGTTCCTTAAGCTACTGCCCACAAGACTGTATCCTTAAAATAATTTTAAAAATTAGATTTCATGTGCCCTTTTTAGTCAATTTTTGTTTTTTTTATTTATTTTCTAAAATAAAAACTACATATCAGATAAGGACGATTCATGCATTAAAATGAGCACCAGGTCCTCGTCCTTAAGAAGGGATACTCCTTTGTCCAAATGCCGTTTGCTCTATCTCTTGTAGTTAGGAGTTGTAGAACACTTTTTGGAGTGGAAGCTGGCCAAAAACATGTGCTTTTTCCGTCATAACTCCCAAACCATACATCCTACAAGGACGATTTATACACCAAATTGTTTCTAATACATATATACACAAGACTACATATTCAGAAAAAAGTTTTCTGGAATTTGATTTTTTTTCAAGAATCTTAGTTAAAATTGTTTACATGAATCATAGTTTTTGACGTGGTTTTTTGCGATTTTTTTGATTTTTTAGCCATAACTTCTAAACCATACATCATAAAAGGACGATTTATGCATCAAAATGTTCCTTAAGCTACTGCCCACAAGACTGTATCCTTAAAATAATTTTAAAAATTAGATTTCATGTGCCCTTTTTTGTCAATTTTTATTTTTTTTATTTATTTTCTAAAATAAAAAATACATATCAGATAAGGACGATTCATGCATTAAAATGAGCACCAGGTCCTCGTCCTTAAGAAGGGATACTCCTTTGTCCAAATGCCGTTTGCTCTATCTCTTGTAGTTTAGGAGTTGTAGAACACTTTTTGGAGTGGAAGCTGGCCAAAAACATGTGCTTTTTCCGTCATAACTCCCAAACCATACATCCTACAAGGACGATTTATACACCAAATTGTTTCTAATACATATAAAAACAAGACTGCATATTCAGAAAAAAGTTTTCTGGAATTTGATTTTTTTTCAAGAATCTAAGTTAAAATTTTTTACATGAATCATAGTTTTTGACGTGGTTTTTTGCGATTTTTTTGATTTTTTAGCCATAACTTCTAAACCATACATCATAAAAGGACGATTTATGCATCAAAATGTTCCTTAAGCTACTGCCCACAAGACTGTATCCTTAAAATAATTTTAAAAATTTCATGTTAATTTCATGTGCCCTTTTTTTTAAATTTTTTTTTTTTTATTTATTTTCTAAAATAAAAACTACATATCAGATAAGGACGATTCATGCATTAAAATGAGCACCAGGTCCTCGTCCTTAAGAAGGGATACTCCTTTGTCCAAATGCCGTTTGCTCTATCTCTTGTAGTTTAGGAGTTGTAGAACACTTTTTGGAGTGGAAGCTGGCCAAAAACATGTGCTTTTTCCGTCATAACTCCCAAACCATACATCCTACAAGGACGATTTATACACCAAATTGTTTCTAATACATATATACACAAGACTGCATATTCAGAAAAAAGTTTTCTGGAATTTGATTTTTTTCACGGATCTTAGTTAAAATTTTTTACATGAATCAAGTTTTTGACGTGGTTTTTTTGCGATTTTTTTGATTTTTTAGCCATAACTTCTAAACCATACATCATAAAAGGACGATTTATGCATCAAAATGTTCCTTAAGCTACTGCCCACAAGACTGTATCCTTAAAATAATTTTAAAAATTAGATTTCATGTTAATTTCATGTGCCCTTTTTTGTCAATTTTTATTTTTTTTATTTATTTTCTAAAATAAAATCTACATATCAGATAAGGACGATTCATGCATTAAAATGAGCACCAGGTCCTCGTCCTTAAGAAGGAATACTCCTTTGTCCAAATGCCGTTTGCTATATCTCTTGTAGTTTAGGAGTTGTAGAACACTTTTTGGAGTGGAAGCTGGCCAAAAGCATGTGCTTTTTCCGTCATAACTCCCAAACCATACATCCTACAAGGACGATTTATACACCAAATTGTTTCTAATACATATATCCACAAGACTGCATATTCAGAAAAAAGTTTTCTGGAATTTGATTTTTTTCACGGATCTTAGTTAAAATTTTTTACATGAATCAAGTTTTTGACGTGGTTTTTTGCGATTTTTTTGATTTTTTAGCCATAACTTCTAAACCATACATCATAAAAGGACGATTTATGCATCAAAATGTTCCTTAAGCTACTGCCCACAAGACTGTATCCTTAAAATAATTTTAAAAATTTCATGTTAATTTCATGTGCCCTTTTTTGTCAATTTTTATTTTTTTTATTTATTTTCTAAAATAAAAACTACATATCAGATAAGGACGATTCATGCATTAAAATGAGCACCAGGTCCTCGTCCTTAAGAAGGGATACTCCTTTGTCCAAATGCCGTTTGCTCTATCTCTTGTAGTTTAGGAGTTGTAGAACACTTTTTGGAGTGGAAGCTGGCCAAAAACATTTGCTTTTTCCGTCATAACTCCCAAACCATACATCCTACAAGGACGATTTATACACCAAATTGTTTCTAATACATATAAAAACAAGACTGCATATTCAGAAAAAAGTTTTCTGGAATTTGATTTTTTTCAAGAATCTTAGTTAAAATTTTTTACATGAATCAAGTTTTTGACGTGGTTTTTTGCGATTTTTTTGATTTTTTAGCCATAACTTCTAAACCATACATCATAAAAGGACGATTTATGCATCAAAATGTTCCTTAAGCTACTGCCCATAAGACTGTATCCTTAAAATAATTTTAAAAATTAGATTTCATGTTAATTTCATGTGCCCTTTTTTGTCAATTTTTATTTTTTTTATTTATTTTCTAAAATAAAAACTACATATCAGATAAGGACGATTCATGCATTAAAATGAGCACTAGGTCCTCATCCTTAAGAAGGGATACTCCTTTGTCCAAATGCCGTTTGCTCTATCTCTTGTAGTTTAGGAGTTGTAGAACACTTTTTGGAGTGGAAGCTGGCCAAAAACATGTGCTTTTTCCGTCATAACTCCCAAACCATACATCCTACAAGGACGATTTATACACCAAATTGTTTCTAATACATATAAACACAAGACTGCATATTCAGAAAAAAGTTTTCTGGAATTTGATTTTTTTTCAAGAATCTTAGTTAAAATTTTTTACATGAATCATAGTTTTTGACGTGGTTTTTTGCGATTTTTTTGATTTTTTAGCCATAACTTCTAAACCATACATCATAAAAGGACGATTTATGCATCAAAATGTTCCTTAAGCTACTGCCCACAAGACTGTATCCTTAAAATAATTTTTAAAATTAGATTTCATGTTAATTTCATGTGCCCTTTTTTGTCAATTTTTATTTTTTTTATTTATTTTCTAAAATAAAAACTACATATCAGATAAGGACGATTCATGCATTAAAATGAGCACCAGGTCCTCGTCCTTAAGAAGGAATACTCCTTTGTCCAAATGCCGTTTGCTATATCTCTTGTAGTTTAGGAGTTGTAGAACACTTTTTGGAGTGGAAGCTGGCCAAAAGCATGTGCTTTTTCCGTCATAACTCCCAAACCATACATCCTACAAGGACGATTTATACACCAAATTGTTTCTAATACATATATACACAAGACTGCATATTCAGAAAAAAGTTTTCTGGAATTTGATTTTTTTCACGGATCTTAGTTAAAATTTTTTACATGAATCAAGTTTTTGACGTGGTTTTTTGCGATTTTTTTGATTTTTTAGCCATAACTTCTAAACCATACATCATAAAAGGACGATTTATGCATCAAAATGTTCCTTAAGCTACTGCCCACAAGACTGTATCCTTAAAATAATTTTTAAAATTAGATTTCATGTTAATTTCATGTGCCCTTTTTTGTCAATTTTTATTTTTTTTATTTATTTTCTAAAATAAAAACTACATATCAGATAAGGACGATTCATGCATTAAAATGAGCACCAGGTCCTCGTCCTTAAGAAGGGATACTCATTTGTCCAAATGCCGTTTGCTATATCTCTTGTAGTTTAGGAGTTGTAGAACACTTTTTGGAGTGGAAGCTGGCCAAAAGCATGTGCTTTTTCCGTCATAACTCCCAAACCATACATCCTACAAGGACGATTTATACACCAAATTGTTTCTAATACATATATACACAAGACTGCATATTCAGAAAAAAGTTTTCTGGAATTTGATTTTTTTCAAGAATCTTAGTTAAAATTTTTTACATGAATCAAGTTTTTGACGTGGTTTTTTGCGATTTTTTTGATTTTTTAGCCATAACTTCTAAACCATACATCATAAAAGGACGATTTATGCATCAAAATGTTCCTTAAGCTACTGCTCACAAGACTGTATCCTTAAAATAATTAAAAAAATTAAAAATTAGATTCCATGTTAATTTCATGTGCCCTTTTTTGTCAATTTTTATTTTTTTTATTTATTTTCTAAAATAAAAACTACATATCAGATAAGGACGATTCATGCATTAAAATGAGCACCAGGTCCTCGTCCTTAAGAAGGGATACTCCTTTGTCCAAATGCCGTTTGCTATATCTCTTGTAGTTTAGGAGTTGTAGAACACTTTTTGGAGTGGAAGCTGGCCAAAAGCATGTGCTTTTTCCGTCATAACTCCCAAACCATACATCCTACAAGGACGATTTATACACCAAATTGTTTCTAATACATATATACACAAGACTGCATATTCAGAAAAAAGTTTTCTGGAATTTGATTTTTTTCAAGAATCTTAGTTAAAATTTTTTACATGAATCAAGTTTTTGACGTGGTTTTTTGCGATTTTTTTTATTTTTTAGCCATAACTTCTAAACCATACATCATAAAAGGACGATTTATGCATCAAAATGTTCCTTAAGCTACTGCTCACAAGACTGTATCCTTAAAATAATTTTAAAAATTAGATTCCATGTTAATTTCATGTGCCCTTTTTTGTCAATTTTTATTTTTTTTATTTATTTTCTAAAATAAAAACTACATATCAGATAAGGACGATTCATGCATTAAAATGAGCACTAGGTCCTCATCCTTAAGAAGGGATACTCCTTTGTCCAAATGCCGTTTGCTCTATCTCTTGTAGTTTAGGAGTTGTAGAACACTTTTTGGAGTGGAAGCTGGCCAAAAACATGTGCTTTTTCCGTCATAACTCCCAAACCATACATCCTACAAGGACGATTTATACACCAAATTGTTTCTAATACATATAAACACAAGACTGCATATTCAGAAAAAAGTTTTCTGGAATTTGATTTTTTTTCAAGAATCTTAGTTAAAATTTTTTACATGAATCATAGTTTTTGACGTGGTTTTTTGCGATTTTTTTGATTTTTTAGCCATAACTTCTAAACCATACATCATAAAAGGACGATTTATGCACTAAAATGTTCCTTAAGCTACTGCCCACAAGACTGTATCCTTAAAATAATTTTAAAAATTAGATTTCATGTTAATTTCATGTGCCCTTTTTTGTCAATTTTTATTTTTTTTATTTATTTTCTAAAATAAAAACTACATATCAGATAAGGACGATTCATGCATTAAAATGAGCACCAGGTCCTCGTCCTTAAGAAGGAATACTCCTTTGTCCAAATGCCGTTTGCTATATCTCTTGTAGTTTAGGAGTTGTAGAACACTTTTTGGAGTGGAAGCTGGCCAAAAGCATGTGCTTTTTCCGTCATAACTCCCAAACCATACATCCTACAAGGACGATTTATACACCAAATTGTTTCTAATACATATATACACAAGACTGCATATTCAGAAAAAAGTTTTCTGGAATTTGATTTTTTTCACGGATCTTAGTTAAAATTTTTTACATGAATCAAGTTTTTGACGTGGTTTTTTGCGATTTTTTTGATTTTTTGGCCATAACTTCTAAACCATACATCATAAAAGGACGATTTATGCATCAAAATGTTCCTTAAGCTACTGCCCACAAGACTGTATCCTTAAAATAATTTTTAAAATTAGATTTCATGTTAATTTCATGTGCCCTTTTTTGTCAATTTTTATTTTTTTTATTTATTTTCTAAAATAAAAACTACATATCAGATAAGGACGATTCATGCATTAAAATGAGCACCAGGTCCTCGTCCTTAAGAAGGGATACTCATTTGTCCAAATGCCGTTTGCTCTATCTCTTGTAGTTTAGGAGTTGTAGAACACTTTTTGGAGTGGAAGCTGGCCAAAAACATGTGCTTTTTCCGTCATAACTCCCAAACCATACATCCTACAAGGACGATTTATACACCAAATTGTTTCTAATACATATATACACAAGACTGCATATTCAGAAAAAAGTTTTCTGGAATTTGATTTTTTTCAAGAATCTTAGTTAAAATTTTTTACATGAATCAAGTTTTTGACGTGGTTTTTTGCGATTTTTTTGATTTTTTAGCCATAACTTCTAAACCATACATCATAAAAGGACGATTTATGCATCAAAATGTTCCTTAAGCTACTGTCCATAAGACTGTATCCTTAAAATAATTTTAAAAATTAGATTTCATGTTAATTTCATGTGCCCTTTTTTGTCAATTTTTATTTTTTTTATTTATTTTCTAAAATAAAAACTACATATCAGATAAGGACGATTCATGCATTAAAATGAGCACTAGGTCCTCATCCTTAAGAAGGGATACTCCTTTGTCCAAATGCCGTTTGCTCTATCTCTTGTAGTTTAGGAGTTGTAGAATACTTTTTGGAGTGGAAGCTGGCCAAAAACATGTGCTTTTTCCGTCATAACTCCCAAACCATACATCCTACAAGGACGATTTATACACCAAATTGTTTCTAATACATATAAACACAAGACTGCATATTCAGAAAAAAGTTTTGTAGTTTTTAGCCATAACTTCTAAACCATACATCATAAAAGGACGATTTATGCACCAAAATGTTCCTTAAGCTACTGCCCACAAGACTGTATCCTTAAAATAATTTTAAAAATTAGATTTCATGTTAATTTCATGTGCCCTTTTTTGTCAATTTTTATTTTTTTTATTTATTTTCTAAAATAAAAACTACATATCAGATAAGGACGATTCATGCATTAAAATGAGCACCAGGTCCTCGTCCTTAAGAAGGAATACTCCTTTGTCCAAATGCCGTTTGCTATATCTCTTGTAGTTTAGGAGTTGTAGAACACTTTTTGGAGTGGAAGCTGGCCAAAAGCATGTGCTTTTTCCGTCATAACTCCCAAACCATACATCCTACAAGGACGATTTATACACCAAATTGTTTCTAATACATATATACACAAGACTGCATATTCAGAAAAAAGTTTTCTGGAATTTGATTTTTTTCAAGAATCTTAGTTAAAATTTTTTACATGAATCAAGTTTTTGACGTGGTTTTTTGCGATTTTTTTGATTTTTTAGCCATAACTTCTAAACCATACATCATAAAAGGACGATTTATGCATCAAAATGTTCCTTAAGCTACTGCTCACAAGACTGTATCCTTAAAATAATTAAAAAAATTAAAAATTAGATTCCATGTTAATTTCATGTGCCCTTTTTTGTCAATTTTTATTTTTTTTATTTATTTTCTAAAATAAAAACTACATATCAGATAAGGACGATTCATGCATTAAAATGAGCACCAGGTCCTCGTCCTTAAGAAGGGATACTCCTTTGTCCAAATGCCGTTTGCTATATCTCTTGTAGTTTAGGAGTTGTAGAACACTTTTTGGAGTGGAAGCTGGCCAAAAGCATGTGCTTTTTCCGTCATAACTCCCAAACCATACATCCTACAAGGACGATTTATACACCAAATTGTTTCTAATACATATATACACAAGACTGCATATTCAGAAAAAAGTTTTCTGGAATTTGATTTTTTTCAAGAATCTTAGTTAAAATTTTTTACATGAATCAAGTTTTTGACGTGGTTTTTTGCGATTTTTTTTATTTTTTAGCCATAACTTCTAAACCATACATCATAAAAGGACGATTTATGCATCAAAATGTTCCTTAAGCTACTGCTCACAAGACTGTATCCTTAAAATAATTTTAAAAATTAGATTCCATGTTAATTTCATGTGCCCTTTTTTGTCAATTTTTATTTTTTTTATTTATTTTCTAAAATAAAAACTACATATCAGATAAGGACGATTCATGCATTAAAATGAGCACTAGGTCCTCATCCTTAAGAAGGGATACTCCTTTGTCCAAATGCCGTTTGCTCTATCTCTTGTAGTTTAGGAGTTGTAGAACACTTTTTGGAGTGGAAGCTGGCCAAAAACATGTGCTTTTTCCGTCATAACTCCCAAACCATACATCCTACAAGGACGATTTATACACCAAATTGTTTCTAATACATATAAACACAAGACTGCATATTCAGAAAAAAGTTTTCTGGAATTTGATTTTTTTCAAGAATCTTAGTTAAAATTTTTTACATGAATCATAGTTTTTGACGTGGTTTTTTGCGATTTTTTTGATTTTTTAGCCATAACTTCTAAACCATACATCATAAAAGGACGATTTATGCACTAAAATGTTCCTTAAGCTACTGCCCACAAGACTGTATCCTTAAAATAATTAAAAAAATTAAAAATTAGATTCCATGTTAATTTCATGTGCCCTTTTTTGTCAATTTTTATTTTTTTTATTTATTTTCTAAAATAAAAACTACATATCAGATAAGGACGATTCATGCATTAAAATGAGCACCAGGTCCTCGTCCTTAAGAAGGGATACTCCTTTGTCCAAATGCCGTTTGCTATATCTCTTGTAGTTTAGGAGTTGTAGAACACTTTTTGGAGTGGAAGCTGGCCAAAAGCATGTGCTTTTTCCGTCATAACTCCCAAACCATACATCCTACAAGGACGATTTATACACCAAATTGTTTCTAATACATATATACACAAGACTGCATATTCAGAAAAAAGTTTTCTGGAATTTGATTTTTTTCAAGAATCTTAGTTAAAATTTTTTACATGAATCAAGTTTTTGACGTGGTTTTTTGCGATTTTTTTTATTTTTTAGCCATAACTTCTAAACCATACATCATAAAAGGACGATTTATGCATCAAAATGTTCCTTAAGCTACTGCTCACAAGACTGTATCCTTAAAATAATTTTAAAAATTAGATTCCATGTTAATTTCATGTGCCCTTTTTTGTCAATTTTTATTTTTTTTATTTATTTTCTAAAATAAAAACTACATATCAGATAAGGACGATTCATGCATTAAAATGAGCACTAGGTCCTCATCCTTAAGAAGGGATACTCCTTTGTCCAAATGCCGTTTGCTCTATCTCTTGTAGTTTAGGAGTTGTAGAACACTTTTTGGAGTGGAAGCTGGCCAAAAACATGTGCTTTTTCCGTCATAACTCCCAAACCATACATCCTACAAGGACGATTTATACACCAAATTGTTTCTAATACATATAAACACAAGACTGCATATTCAGAAAAAAGTTTTCTGGAATTTGATTTTTTTTCAAGAATCTTAGTTAAAATTTTTTACATGAATCATAGTTTTTGACGTGGTTTTTTGCGATTTTTTTGATTTTTTAGCCATAACTTCTAAACCATACATCATAAAAGGACGATTTATGCACTAAAATGTTCCTTAAGCTACTGCCCACAAGACTGTATCCTTAAAATAATTTTAAAAATTAGATTTCATGTTAATTTCATGTGCCCTTTTTTGTCAATTTTTATTTTTTTTATTTATTTTCTAAAATAAAAACTACATATCAGATAAGGACGATTCATGCATTAAAATGAGCACCAGGTCCTCGTCCTTAAGAAGGAATACTCCTTTGTCCAAATGCCGTTTGCTATATCTCTTGTAGTTTAGGAGTTGTAGAACACTTTTTGGAGTGGAAGCTGGCCAAAAGCATGTGCTTTTTCCGTCATAACTCCCAAACCATACATCCTACAAGGACGATTTATACACCAAATTGTTTCTAATACATATATACACAAGACTGCATATTCAGAAAAAAGTTTTCTGGAATTTGATTTTTTTCAAGAATCTTAGTTAAAATTTTTTACATGAATCAAGTTTTTGACGTGGTTTTTTGCGATTTTTTTGATTTTTTAGCCATAACTTCTAAACCATACATCATAAAAGGACGATTTATGCATCAAAATGTTCCTTAAGCTACTGCTCACAAGACTGTATCCTTAAAATAATTAAAAAAATTAAAAATTAGATTCCATGTTAATTTCATGTGCCCTTTTTTGTCAATTTTTATTTTTTTTATTTATTTTCTAAAATAAAAACTACATATCAGATAAGGACGATTCATGCATTAAAATGAGCACCAGGTCCTCGTCCTTAAGAAGGGATACTCCTTTGTCCAAATGCCGTTTGCTATATCTCTTGTAGTTTAGGAGTTGTAGAACACTTTTTGGAGTGGAAGCTGGCCAAAAGCATGTGCTTTTTCCGTCATAACTCCCAAACCATACATCCTACAAGGACGATTTATACACCAAATTGTTTCTAATACATATATACACAAGACTGCATATTCAGAAAAAAGTTTTCTGGAATTTGATTTTTTTCAAGAATCTTAGTTAAAATTTTTTACATGAATCAAGTTTTTGACGTGGTTTTTTGCGATTTTTTTTATTTTTTAGCCATAACTTCTAAACCATACATCATAAAAGGACGATTTATGCATCAAAATGTTCCTTAAGCTACTGCTCACAAGACTGTATCCTTAAAATAATTTTAAAAATTAGATTCCATGTTAATTTCATGTGCCCTTTTTTGTCAATTTTTATTTTTTTTATTTATTTTCTAAAATAAAAACTACATATCAGATAAGGACGATTCATGCATTAAAATGAGCACCAGGTCCTCGTCCTTAAGAAGGGATACTCCTTTGTCCAAATGCCGTTTGCTATATCTCTTGTAGTTTAGGAGTTGTAGAACACTTTTTGGAGTGGAAGCTGGCCAAAAGCATGTGCTTTTTCCGTCATAACTCCCAAACCATACATCCTACAAGGACGATTTATACACCAAATTGTTTCTAATACATATATACACAAGACTGCATATTCAGAAAAAACTTTTCTGGAATTTGATTTTTTTCAAGAATCTTAGTTAAAATTTTTTACATGAATCAAGTTTTTGACGTGGTTTTTTGCGATTTTTTTGATTTTTTAGCCATAACTTCTAAACCATACATCATAAAAGGACGATTTATGCATCAAAATGTTCCTTAAGCTACTGGCCACAAGACTGTATCCTTAAATAATTTTAAAAACTAGATTTCATGTTAATTTCATGTGCCCTTTTTTGTCAATTTTTATTTTTTTTATTTATTTTCTAAAATAAAAACTACATATCAGATAAGGACGATTCATGCATTAAAATGAGCACCAGGTCCTCGTCCTTAAGTAGGGTTACTTCTTTGTCCAAATGCCGTTTGCTATATCTCTTGTAGTTTAGGAGTTGTAGAACACTTTTTGGAGTGGAAGCTGGCCAAAAGCATGTGCTTTTTCCGTCATAACTCCCAAACCATACATCCTACAAGGACGATTTATACACCAAATTTTTTCTAATACATATATCCACAAGACTGCATATTCAGAAAAAAGTTTTCTGGAATTTGATTTTTTTCACGGATCTTAGTTAAAATTTTTTACATGAATCAAGTTTTTGACGTGGTTTTTTGCGATTTTTTTGATTTTTTAGCCATAACTTCTAAACCATACATCATAAAAGTACGATTTATGCATCAAAATGTTCCTTAAGCTACTGCCCACAAGACTGTTTCCTTAAAATAATTTTTAAAATTAGATTTCATGTTAATTTCATGTGCCCTTTTTTGTCAATTTTTATTTTTTTTATTTATTTTCTAAAATAAAATCTACATATCAGATAAGGACAATTCATGCATTAAAATGAGCACCAGGTCCTCGTCCTTAAGAAGGAATACTCCTTTGTCCAAATGCCGTATCCTGCCCATAAACTGCCCATAAGACTGTATCCTTAAAATAATTTTAAAAATTAGATTTCATGTGCCCTTTTTAGTCAATTTTTGTTTTTATTATTTATTTTCTAAAATAAAAACTACATATCAGATAAGGACGATTCATGCATTAAAATGAGCACCAGGTCCTCGTCCTTAAGAAGGGAAACTCCTTTGTCCAAATGCCGTTTGCTCTATCTCTTGTAGTTTAGGAGTTGTAGAACACTTTTTGGAGTGGAAGCTGGCCAAAAACATGTGCTTTTTCCGTCATAACTCCCAAACCATACATCCTACAAGGACGATTTATACACCAAATTGTTTCTAATACATATAAAAACAAGACTGCATATTCAGAAAAAAGTTTTCTGGAATTTGATTTTTTTTCAAGAATCTTAGTTAAAATTTTTTACATGAATCATAGTTTTTGACGTGGTTTTTTGCGATTTTTTTGATTTTTTAGCCATAACTTCTAAACCATACATCATAAAAGGACGATTTATGCATCAAAATGTTCCTTAAGCTACTGCCCATAAGACTGTGTCCTTCAAATAATTTTAAAAATTAGATTTCATGTTAATTTCATGTGCCCTTTTTGTCAATTTTTATTTTTTTTATTTATTTTCTAAAATAAAAACTACATATCAGATAAGGACGATTCATGCATTAAAATGAGCACCAGGTCCTCGTCCTTAAGAAGGGAAACTCCTTTGTCCAAATGCCGTTTGCTCTATCTCTTGTAGTTTAGGAGTTGTAGAACACTTTTTGGAGTGGAAGCTGGCCAAAAACATGTGCTTTTTCCGTCATAACTCCCAAACCATACATCCTACAAGGACGATTTATACACCAAATTGTTTCTAATACATATATACACAAGACTGCATATTCAGAAAAAAGTTTTCTGGAATTTGATTTTTTTTCAAGAATCTTAGTTAAAATTTTTTACATGAATCATAGTTTTTGACGTGGTTTTTTGCGATTTTTTTGATTTTTTAGCCATAACTTCTAAACCATACATCATAAAAGGACGATTTATGCATCAAAATGTTCCTTAAGCTACTGCCCACAAGACTGTATCCTTAAAATAATTTTAAAAATTAGATTTCATGTTAATTTCATGTGCCCTTTTTTGTCAATTTTTATTTTTTTTATTTATTTTCTAAAATAAAAACTACATATCAGATAAGGACGATTCATGCATTAAAATGAGCACCAGGTCCTCGTCCTTAAGAAGGGATACTCATTTGTCCAAATGCCGTTTGCTCTATCTCTTGTAGTTTAGGAGTTGTAGAACACTTTTTGGAGTGGAAGCTGGCCAAAAACATGTGCTTTTTCCGTCATAACTCCCAAACCATACATCCTACAAGGACGATTTATACACCAAATTGTTTCTAATACATATATACACAAGACTGCATATTCAGAAAAAAGTTTTCTGGAATTTGATTTTTTTCAAGAATCTTAGTTAAAATTTTTTACATGAATCAAGTTTTTGACGTGGTTTTTTGCGATTTTTTTGATTTTTTAGCCATAACTTCTAAACCATACATCATAAAAGGACGATTTATGCATCAAAATGTTCCTTAAGCTACTGCCCATAAGACTGTATCCTTAAAATAATTTTAAAAATTAGATTTCATGTTAATTTCATGTGCCCTTTTTTGTCAATTTTTATTTTTTTTATTTATTTTCTAAAATAAAAACTACATATCAGATAAGGACGATTCATGCATTAAAATGAGCACTAGGTCCTCATCCTTAAGAAGGGATACTCCTTTGTCCAAATGCCGTTTGCTCTATCTCTTGTAGTTTAGGAGTTGTAGAATACTTTTTGGAGTGGAAGCTGGCCAAAAACATGTGCTTTTTCCGTCATAACTCCCAAACCATACATCCTACAAGGACGATTTATACACCAAATTGTTTCTAATACATATAAACACAAGACTGCATATTCAGAAAAAAGTTTTGTAGTTTTTAGCCATAACTTCTAAACCATACATCATAAAAGGACGATTTATGCACCAAAATGTTCCTTAAGCTACTGCCCACAAGACTGTATCCTTAAAATAATTTTAAAAATTAGATTTCATGTTAATTTCATGTGCCCTTTTTTGTCAATTTTTATTTTTTTTATTTATTTTCTAAAATAAAAACTACATATCAGATAAGGACGATTCATGCATTAAAATGAGCACCAGGTCCTCGTCCTTAAGAAGGAATACTCCTTTGTCCAAATGCCGTTTGCTATATCTCTTGTAGTTTAGGAGTTGTAGAACACTTTTTGGAGTGGAAGCTGGCCAAAAGCATGTGCTTTTTCCGTCATAACTCCCAAACCATACATCCTACAAGGACGATTTATACACCAAATTGTTTCTAATACATATATACACAAGACTGCATATTCAGAAAAAAGTTTTCTGGAATTTGATTTTTTTCAAGAATCTTAGTTAAAATTTTTTACATGAATCAAGTTTTTGACGTGGTTTTTTGCGATTTTTTTGATTTTTTAGCCATAACTTCTAAACCATACATCATAAAAGGACGATTTATGCATCAAAATGTTCCTTAAGCTACTGCTCACAAGACTGTATCCTTAAAATAATTAAAAAAATTAAAAATTAGATTCCATGTTAATTTCATGTGCCCTTTTTTGTCAATTTTTATTTTTTTTATTTATTTTCTAAAATAAAAACTACATATCAGATAAGGACGATTCATGCATTAAAATGAGCACCAGGTCCTCGTCCTTAAGAAGGGATACTCCTTTGTCCAAATGCCGTTTGCTATATCTCTTGTAGTTTAGGAGTTGTAGAACACTTTTTGGAGTGGAAGCTGGCCAAAAGCATGTGCTTTTTCCGTCATAACTCCCAAACCATACATCCTACAAGGACGATTTATACACCAAATTGTTTCTAATACATATATACACAAGACTGCATATTCAGAAAAAAGTTTTCTGGAATTTGATTTTTTTCAAGAATCTTAGTTAAAATTTTTTACATGAATCAAGTTTTTGACGTGGTTTTTTGCGATTTTTTTTATTTTTTAGCCATAACTTCTAAACCATACATCATAAAAGGACGATTTATGCATCAAAATGTTCCTTAAGCTACTGCTCACAAGACTGTATCCTTAAAATAATTTTAAAAATTAGATTCCATGTTAATTTCATGTGCCCTTTTTTGTCAATTTTTATTTTTTTTATTTATTTTCTAAAATAAAAACTACATATCAGATAAGGACGATTCATGCATTAAAATGAGCACTAGGTCCTCATCCTTAAGAAGGGATACTCCTTTGTCCAAATGCCGTTTGCTCTATCTCTTGTAGTTTAGGAGTTGTAGAACACTTTTTGGAGTGGAAGCTGGCCAAAAACATGTGCTTTTTCCGTCATAACTCCCAAACCATACATCCTACAAGGACGATTTATACACCAAATTGTTTCTAATACATATAAACACAAGACTGCATATTCAGAAAAAAGTTTTCTGGAATTTGATTTTTTTCAAGAATCTTAGTTAAAATTTTTTACATGAATCATAGTTTTTGACGTGGTTTTTTGCGATTTTTTTGATTTTTTAGCCATAACTTCTAAACCATACATCATAAAAGGACGATTTATGCACTAAAATGTTCCTTAAGCTACTGCCCACAAGACTGTATCCTTAAAATAATTAAAAAAATTAAAAATTAGATTCCATGTTAATTTCATGTGCCCTTTTTTGTCAATTTTTATTTTTTTTATTTATTTTCTAAAATAAAAACTACATATCAGATAAGGACGATTCATGCATTAAAATGAGCACCAGGTCCTCGTCCTTAAGAAGGGATACTCCTTTGTCCAAATGCCGTTTGCTATATCTCTTGTAGTTTAGGAGTTGTAGAACACTTTTTGGAGTGGAAGCTGGCCAAAAGCATGTGCTTTTTCCGTCATAACTCCCAAACCATACATCCTACAAGGACGATTTATACACCAAATTGTTTCTAATACATATATACACAAGACTGCATATTCAGAAAAAAGTTTTCTGGAATTTGATTTTTTTCAAGAATCTTAGTTAAAATTTTTTACATGAATCAAGTTTTTGACGTGGTTTTTTGCGATTTTTTTTATTTTTTAGCCATAACTTCTAAACCATACATCATAAAAGGACGATTTATGCATCAAAATGTTCCTTAAGCTACTGCTCACAAGACTGTATCCTTAAAATAATTTTAAAAATTAGATTCCATGTTAATTTCATGTGCCCTTTTTTGTCAATTTTTATTTTTTTTATTTATTTTCTAAAATAAAAACTACATATCAGATAAGGACGATTCATGCATTAAAATGAGCACTAGGTCCTCATCCTTAAGAAGGGATACTCCTTTGTCCAAATGCCGTTTGCTCTATCTCTTGTAGTTTAGGAGTTGTAGAACACTTTTTGGAGTGGAAGCTGGCCAAAAACATGTGCTTTTTCCGTCATAACTCCCAAACCATACATCCTACAAGGACGATTTATACACCAAATTGTTTCTAATACATATAAACACAAGACTGCATATTCAGAAAAAAGTTTTCTGGAATTTGATTTTTTTTCAAGAATCTTAGTTAAAATTTTTTACATGAATCATAGTTTTTGACGTGGTTTTTTGCGATTTTTTTGATTTTTTAGCCATAACTTCTAAACCATACATCATAAAAGGACGATTTATGCACTAAAATGTTCCTTAAGCTACTGCCCACAAGACTGTATCCTTAAAATAATTTTAAAAATTAGATTTCATGTTAATTTCATGTGCCCTTTTTTGTCAATTTTTATTTTTTTTATTTATTTTCTAAAATAAAAACTACATATCAGATAAGGACGATTCATGCATTAAAATGAGCACCAGGTCCTCGTCCTTAAGAAGGAATACTCCTTTGTCCAAATGCCGTTTGCTATATCTCTTGTAGTTTAGGAGTTGTAGAACACTTTTTGGAGTGGAAGCTGGCCAAAAGCATGTGCTTTTTCCGTCATAACTCCCAAACCATACATCCTACAAGGACGATTTATACACCAAATTGTTTCTAATACATATATACACAAGACTGCATATTCAGAAAAAAGTTTTCTGGAATTTGATTTTTTTCACGGATCTTAGTTAAAATTTTTTACATGAATCAAGTTTTTGACGTGGTTTTTTGCGATTTTTTTGATTTTTTAGCCATAACTTCTAAACCATACATCATAAAAGGACGATTTATGCATCAAAATGTTCCTTAAGCTACTGCCCACAAGACTGTATCCTTAAAATAATTTTTAAAATTAGATTTCATGTTAATTTCATGTGCCCTTTTTTGTCAATTTTTATTTTTTTTATTTATTTTCTAAAATAAAAACTACATATCAGATAAGGACGATTCATGCATTAAAATGAGCACCAGGTCCTCGTCCTTAAGAAGGGATACTCATTTGTCCAAATGCCGTTTGCTCTATCTCTTGTAGTTTAGGAGTTGTAGAACACTTTTTGGAGTGGAAGCTGGCCAAAAACATGTGCTTTTTCCGTCATAACTCCCAAACCATACATCCTACAAGGACGATTTATACACCAAATTGTTTCTAATACATATATACACAAGACTGCATATTCAGAAAAAAGTTTTCTGGAATTTGATTTTTTTCAAGAATCTTAGTTAAAATTTTTTACATGAATCAAGTTTTTGACGTGGTTTTTTGCGATTTTTTTGATTTTTTAGCCATAACTTCTAAACCATACATCATAAAAGGACGATTTATGCATCAAAATGTTCCTTAAGCTACTGCCCATAAGACTGTATCCTTAAAATAATTTTAAAAATTAGATTTCATGTTAATTTCATGTGCCCTTTTTTGTCAATTTTTATTTTTTTTATTTATTTTCTAAAATAAAAACTACATATCAGATAAGGACGATTCATGCATTAAAATGAGCACTAGGTCCTCATCCTTAAGAAGGGATACTCCTTTGTCCAAATGCCGTTTGCTCTATCTCTTGTAGTTTAGGAGTTGTAGAATACTTTTTGGAGTGGAAGCTGGCCAAAAACATGTGCTTTTTCCGTCATAACTCCCAAACCATACATCCTACAAGGACGATTTATACACCAAATTGTTTCTAATACATATAAACACAAGACTGCATATTCAGAAAAAAGTTTTCTGGAATTTGATTTTTTTTCAAGAATCTTAGTTAAAATTTTTTACATGAATCATAGTTTTTGACGTGGTTTTTTGCGATTTTTTTGATTTTTTAGCCATAACTTCTAAACCATACATCATAAAAGGACGATTTATGCACCAAAATGTTCCTTAAGCTACTGCCCACAAGACTGTATCCTTAAAATAATTTTAAAAATTAGATTTCATGTTAATTTCATGTGCCCTTTTTTGTCAATTTTTATTTTTTTTATTTATTTTCTAAAATAAAAACTACATATCAGATAAGGACGATTCATGCATTAAAATGAGCACCAGGTCCTCGTCCTTAAGAAGGAATACTCCTTTGTCCAAATGCCGTTTGCTATATCTCTTGTAGTTTAGGAGTTGTAGAACACTTTTTGGAGTGGAAGCTGGCCAAAAGCATGTGCTTTTTCCGTCATAACTCCCAAACCATACATCCTACAAGGACGATTTATACACCAAATTGTTTCTAATACATATATACACAAGACTGCATATTCAGAAAAAAGTTTTCTGGAATTTGATTTTTTTCAAGAATCTTAGTTAAAATTTTTTACATGAATCAAGTTTTTGACGTGGTTTTTTGCGATTTTTTTGATTTTTTAGCCATAACTTCTAAACCATACATCATAAAAGGACGATTTATGCATCAAAATGTTCCTTAAGCTACTGCTCACAAGACTGTATCCTTAAAATAATTAAAAAAATTAAAAATTAGATTCCATGTTAATTTCATGTGCCCTTTTTTGTCAATTTTTATTTTTTTTATTTATTTTCTAAAATAAAAACTACATATCAGATAAGGACGATTCATGCATTAAAATGAGCACCAGGTCCTCGTCCTTAAGAAGGGATACTCCTTTGTCCAAATGCCGTTTGCTATATCTCTTGTAGTTTAGGAGTTGTAGAACACTTTTTGGAGTGGAAGCTGGCCAAAAGCATGTGCTTTTTCCGTCATAACTCCCAAACCATACATCCTACAAGGACGATTTATACACCAAATTGTTTCTAATACATATATACACAAGACTGCATATTCAGAAAAAAGTTTTCTGGAATTTGATTTTTTTCAAGAATCTTAGTTAAAATTTTTTACATGAATCAAGTTTTTGACGTGGTTTTTTGCGATTTTTTTTATTTTTTAGCCATAACTTCTAAACCATACATCATAAAAGGACGATTTATGCATCAAAATGTTCCTTAAGCTACTGGCCACAAGACTGTATCCTTAAATAATTTTAAAAACTAGATTTCATGTTAATTTCATGTGCCCTTTTTTGTCAATTTTTATTTTTTTTATTTATTTTCTAAAATAAAAACTACATATCAGATAAGGACGATTCATGCATTAAAATGAGCACCAGGTCCTCGTCCTTAAGTAGGGTTACTTCTTTGTCCAAATGCCGTTTGCTATATCTCTTGTAGTTTAGGAGTTGTAGAACACTTTTTGGAGTGGAAGCTGGCCAAAAGCATGTGCTTTTTCCGTCATAACTCCCAAACCATACATCCTACAAGGACGATTTATACACCAAATTGTTTCTAATACATATATCCACAAGACTGCATATTCAGAAAAAAGTTTTCTGGAATTTGATTTTTTTCACGGATCTTAGTTAAAATTTTTTACATGAATCAAGTTTTTGACGTGGTTTTTTGCGATTTTTTTGATTTTTTAGCCATAACTTCTAATCCATACATCATAAAAGTACGATTTATGCATCAAAATGTTCCTTAAGCTACTGCCCACAAGACTGTTTCCTTAAAATAATTTTTAAAATTAGATTTCATGTTAATTTCATGTGCCCTTTTTTGTCAATTTTTATTTTTTTTATTTATTTTCTAAAATAAAATCTACATATCAGATAAGGACAATTCATGCATTAAAATGAGCACCAGGTCCTCGTCCTTAAGAAGGAATACTCCTTTGTCCAAATGCCGTATCCTGCCCATAAACTGCCCATAAGACTGTATCCTTAAAATAATTTTAAAAATTAGATTTCATGTGCCCTTTTTAGTCAATTTTTGTTTTTATTATTTATTTTCTAAAATAAAAACTACATATCAGATAAGGACGATTCATGCATTAAAATGAGCACCAGGTCCTCGTCCTTAAGAAGGGAAACTCCTTTGTCCAAATGCCGTTTGCTCTATCTCTTGTAGTTTAGGAGTTGTAGAACACTTTTTGGAGTGGAAGCTGGCCAAAAACATGTGCTTTTTCCGTCATAACTCCCAAACCATACATCCTACAAGGACGATTTATACACCAAATTGTTTCTAATACATATAAAAACAAGACTGCATATTCAGAAAAAAGTTTTCTGGAATTTGATTTTTTTTCAAGAATCTTAGTTAAAATTTTTTACATGAATCATAGTTTTTGACGTGGTTTTTTGCGATTTTTTTGATTTTTTAGCCATAACTTCTAAACCATACATCATAAAAGGACGATTTATGCATCAAAATGTTCCTTAAGCTACTGCCCATAAGACTGTGTCCTTCAAATAATTTTAAAAATTAGATTTCATGTTAATTTCATGTGCCCTTTTTGTCAATTTTTATTTTTTTTATTTATTTTCTAAAATAAAAACTACATATCAGATAAGGACGATTCATGCATTAAAATGAGCACCAGGTCCTCGTCCTTAAGAAGGGATACTCCTTTGTCCAAATGCCGTTTGCTCTATCTCTTGTAGTTTAGGAGTTGTAGAACACTTTTTGGAGTGGAAGCTGGCCAAAAACATGTGCTTTTTCCGTCATAACTCCCAAACCATACATCCTACAAGGACGATTTATACACCAAATTGTTTCTAATACATATATACACAAGACTGCATATTCAGAAAAAAGTTTTCTGGAATTTGATTTTTTTTCAAGAATCTTAGTTAAAATTTTTTACATGAATCATAGTTTTTGACGTGGTTTTTTGCGATTTTTTTGATTTTTTAGCCATAACTTCTAAACCATACATCATAAAAGGACGATTTATGCATCAAAATGTTCCTTAAGCTACTGCCCACAAGACTGTATCCTTAAAATAATTTTAAAAATTAGATTTCATGTTAATTTCATGTGCCCTTTTTTGTCAATTTTTATTTTTTTTATTTATTTTCTAAAATAAAAACTACATATCAGATAAGGACGATTCATGCATTAAAATGAGCACCAGGTCCTCGTCCTTAAGAAGGGATACTCCTTTGTCCAAATGCCGTTTGCTCTATCTCTTGTAGTTTAGGAGTTGTAGAACACTTTTTGGAGTGGAAGCTGGCAAAAAACATGTGCTTTTTCCGTCATAACTCCCAAACCATACATCCTACAAGGACGATTTATGCACCAAATTGTTTCTAATACATATAAAAACAAGACTGCATATTCAGAAAAAAGTTTTCTGGAATTTGATTTTTTTTCAAGAATCTTAGTTAAAATTTTTTACATGAATCATAGTTTTTGACGTGGTTTTTTGCGATTTTTTTGATTTTTTAGCCATAACTTGTTAACCATACATCATAAAAGGACGATTTATGCACCAAAATGTTCCTTAAGCTACTGCCCACAAGACTGTATCCTTAGAATAATTTTAAAAATTAGATTTCATGTTAATTTCATGTGCCCTTTTTTGTCAATTTTTATTTTTTTTATTTATTTTCTAAAATAAAAACTACATATCAGATAAGGACGATTCATGCATTAAAATGAGCACCAGGTCCTCGTCCTTAAGAAGGAATACTCCTTTGTCCAAATGCCGTTTGCTATATCTCTTGTAGTTTAGGAGTTGTAGAACACTTTTTGGAGTGGAAGCTGGCCAAAAGCATGTGCTTTTTCCGTCATAACTCCCAAACCATACATCCTACAAGGACGATTTATACACCAAATTGTTTCTAATACATATATACACAAGACTGAATATTCAGAAAAAAGTTTTCTGGAATTTGATTTTTTTCACGGATCTTAGTTAAAATTTTTTACATGAATCATAGTTTTTGACGTGGTTTTTTGCGATTTTTTTGATTTTGTAGCCATAACTTCTAAACCATACATCATAAAAGGACGATTTATGCATCAAAATGTTCCTTAAGCTACTGCCCACTTTTTTGTCAATTTTTATTTTTTTTATTTATTTTCTAAAATAAAAACTACATATCAGATAAGGACGATTCATGCATTAAAATGAGCACCAGGTCCTCGTCCTTAAGAAGGGATACTCCTTTGTCCAAATGCCGTTTGCTCTATCTCTTGTAGTTTAGGAGTTGTAGAACACTTTTTGGAGTGGAAGCTGGCCAAAAACATGTGCTTTTTCCGTCATAACTCCCAAACCATACATCCTACAAGGACTATTTATACACCAAATTGTTTCTAATACATATATACACAAGACTGCATATTCAGAAAAAAGTTTTCTTTAATTTGATTTTTTCAAGAATCTTAGTTAAAATTTTTTACATGAATCAAGTTTTGACGTGGATTTTTGCGATTTTTTTAATTTTTTAGTCATAACTTCTAAACCATACATCATAAAAGGACGATTTATGCATCAAAATGTTCCTTAAGCTACTGCCCACAAGACTGTATCCTTAAAATAATTTTAAAAATTCGATTTCATGTTAATTTCATGTGCCCTTTTTTGTCAATTTTTATTTTTTTTATTTATTTTCTAAAATAAAAACTACATATCAGATAAGGACGATTCATGCATTAAAATGAGCACCAGGTCCTCGTCCTTAAGAAGGGATACTCCTTTGTCCAAATGCCGTTTGCTCTATCTCTTGTAGTTTAGGAGTTGTAGAACACTTTTTGGAGTGGAAGCTGGCCAAAAACATGTGCTTTTTCCGTCATAACTCCCAAACCATACATCCTACAAGGACGATTTATACACCAAATTGTTTTTAATACATATAAAAACAAGACTGCATATTCAGAAAAAAGTTTTCTGGAATTTGATTTTTTTTCAAGAATCTTTGTTAAAATTTTTTACATGAATCATAGTTTTTGACGTGGTTTTTTGCGATTTTTTTGATTTTTTAGCCATAACTTCTAAACCATGCATCATAAAAGGACGATTTATGCATCAAAATGTTCCTTAAGCTACTGCCCACAAGACTGTATCCTTAAAATAATTTTAAAAATTAGATTTCATGTTAATTTCATGTGCCCTTTTTTGTCAATTTTTATTTTTTTTTATTTATTTTCTCAAATAAAAACTACATATCAGATAAGGACGATTCATGCATTAAAATGAGCACAAGGTCCTCGTCCTTAAGAAGGGATACTCCTTTGTCCAAATGCCGTTTGCTCTATCTCTTGTAGTTTAGGAGTTGTAGAACACTTTTTGGAGTGGAAGCTGGCCAAAAACATGTGCTTTTTCCGTCATAACTCCCAAACCATACATCCTACAAGGACGATTTATACACCAAATTGTTTCTAATACATATAAACACAAGACTGCATATTCAGAAAAATGTTTTTTGGAATTTGATTTTTTTTTTCAAGAATCTTAGTTAAAATTTTTTACATGAATCATTCTGGAATTTGATTTTTTTTCAAGAATCTTAGTTAAAATTTTTTACATGAATCATAGTTTTTGACGTGGTTTTTTGCGATTTTTTTGATTGTTTAGCCATAACTTCTAAGCCATACATCACAAAAGGACGATTTATGCATCAAAATGTTCCTTAAGCTACTGCCCATAAGACTGTATCCTTAAAATAATTTTAAAAATTAGATTTCATGTTAATTTCATGTGCCCTTTTTTGTCAATTTTTATTTCTTTTATTTATTTTCTAAAATAAAAACTGCATATCAGATAAGGACGATTCATGCATTAAAATGAGCACCAGGTCCTCGTCCTTAAGAAGGGCGATTTATACGGCATTTTGTCCAAATGCCGTTTGCTCTATCTCTTGTAGTTTAGGAGTTGTAGAACACTTTTTGGAGTGGAAGCTGGCCAAAAACATGTGCTTTTTCCGTCATAACTCCCAAACCATACATCCTACAAGGACGATTTATATACCAAATTGTTTCTAATACATATAAAAACAAGACTGCATATTCAGAAAAAAGTTTTCTGGAATTTGATTTTTTTTCAAGAATCTTAGTTAAAATTTTTTACATGAATCATAGTTTTTGACGTGGTTTTTTGCGATTTTTTTGATTTTTTAGCCATAACTTCTAAACCATACATCATAAAAGGACGATTTATGCATCAAAATGTTCCTTAAGCTACTGCCCATAAGACTGTATCCTTAAAATAATTTTAAAAATTAGATTTCATGTTAATTTCATGTGCCCTTATTGTCAATTTTTATTTTTTTTATTTATTTTCTAAAATAAAAACTACATATCAGATAAGGACGATTCATGCATTAAAATGAGCACCAGGTCCTCGTCCTTAAGAAGGGAAACTCCTTTGTCCAAATGCCGTTTGCTCTATCTCTTGTAGTTTAGGAGTTGTAGAACACTTTTTAGAGTGGAAGCTGGCCAAAAACATGTGCTTTTTCCGTCATAACTCCCAAACCATACATCCTACAAGGACGATTTATACACCAAATTGTTTCTAATACATATATACACAAGACTGCATATTCAGAAAAAAGTTTTCTGGAATTTGATTTTTTTTCAAGAATCTTAGTTAAAATTTTTTACATGAATCATTCTGGAATTTGATTTTTTTTCAAGAATCTTAGTTAAAATTTTTTACATGAATCATAGTTTTTGACGTGGTTTTTTGCGATTTTTTTGATTGTTTAGCCATAACTTCTAAGCCATACATCATAAAAGGACGATTTATGCATCAAAATGTTCCTTAAGCTACTGCCCATAAGACTGTATCCTTAAAATAATTTTAAAAATTAGATTTCATGTTAATTTCATGTGCCCTTTTTTGTCAATTTTTATTTCTTTTATTTATTTTCTAAAATAAAAACTGCATATCAGATAAGGACGATTCATGCATTAAAATGAGCACCAGGTCCTCGTCCTTAAGAAGGGCGATTTATACGGCATTTTGTCCAAATGCCGTTTGCTCTATCTCTTGTAGTTTAGGAGTTGTAGAACACTTTTTGGAGTGGAAGCTGGCCAAAAACATGTGCTTTTTCCGTCATAACTCCCAAACCATACATCCTACAAGGACGATTTATACACCAAATTGTTTCTAATACATATAAAAACAAGACTGCATATTCAGAAAAAAGTTTTCTGGAATTTGATTTTTTTTCAAGAATCTTAGTTAAAATTTTTTACATGAATCATAGTTTTTGACGTGGTTTTTTGCGATTTTTTTGATTTTTTAGCCATAACTTCTAAACCATACATCATAAAAGGACGATTTATGCATCAAAATGTTCCTTAAGCTACTGCCCATAAGACTGTATCCTTAAAATAATTTTAAAAATTAGATTTCATGTTAATTTCATGTGCCCTTTTTGTCAATTTTTATTTTTTTTTATTTATTTTCTAAAATAAAAACTACATATCAGATAAGGACGATTCATGCATTAAAATGAGCACCAGGTCCTCGTCCTTAAGAAGGGAAACTCCTTTGTCCAAATGCCGTTTGCTCTATCTCTTGTAGTTTAGGAGTTGTAGAACACTTTTTAGAGTGGAAGCTGGCCAAAAACATGTGCTTTTTCCGTCATAACTCCCAAACCATACATCCTACAAGGACGATTTATACACCAAATTGTTTCTAATACATATATACACAAGACTGCATATTCAGAAAAAAGTTTTCTGGAATTTGATTTTTTTTCAAGAATCTTAGTTAAAATTTTTTACATGAATCATAGTTTTTGACGTGGTTTTTTGCGATTTTTTTGATTTTTTAGCCATAACTTCTAAACCATACATCATAAAAGGACGATTTATGCATCAAAATGTTCCTTAAGCTACTGCCCACTTTTTTGTCAATTTTTATTTTTTTTATTTATTTTCTAAAATAAAAACTACATATCAGATAAGGACGATTCATGCATTAAAATGAGCACCAGGTCCTCGTCCTTAAGAAGGGAAACTCCTTTGTCCAAATGCCGTTTGCTCTATCTCTTGTAGTTTAGGAGTTGTAGAACACTTTTTGGAGTGGAAGCTGGCCAAAAACATGTGCTTTTTCCGTCATAACTCCCAAACCATACATCCTACAAGGACGATTTATACACCAAATTGTTTCTAATACATATATACACAAGACTGCATATTCAGAAAAAAGTTTTCTGGAATTTGATTTTTTTTCAAGAATCTTAGTTAAAATTTTTTACATGAATCATAGTTTTTGACGTGGTTTTTTGCGATTTTTTTGATTTTTTAGCCATAACTTCTAAACGATACATCATAAAAGGACAATTTATGCATCAAAATGTTCCTTAAGCTACTGCCCACAAGACTGTATCCTTAAAATAATTTTAAAAATGAGATTTCATGTTAATTTCATGTGCCCTTTTTTGTCAATTTTTATTTTTTTTATTTATTTTCTAAAATAAAAACTACATATCAGATAAGGACGATTCATGCATTAAAATGAGCACCACGTCCTCGTCCTTAAGAAGGGATACTCCTTTGTCCAAATGCCGTTTGCTCTATCTCTTGTAGTTTAGGAGTTGTAGAACACTTTTTGGAGTGGAAGCTGACAAAAAACATGTGCTTTTTCCGTCATAACTCCCAAACCATACATCCTACAAGGACGATTTATGCACCAAATTGTTTCTAATACATATAAAAACAAGACTGCATATTCAGAAAAAAGTTTTCTGGAATTTGATTTTTTTTCAAGAATCTTAGTTAAAATTTTTTACATGAATCATAGTTTTTGACGTGGTTTTTTGCGATTTTTTTGATTTTTTAGCCATAACTTGTAAACCATACATCATAAAAGTACGATTTATGCATCAAAATGTTTCTTAAGCTACTGCCCACTTTTTTGTCAATTTTTATTTTTTTTATTTATTTTCTAAAATAAAAACTACATATCAGATAAGGACGATTCATGCATTAAAATGAGCACCAGGTCCTCGTCCTTTAGAAGGGATACTCCTTTGTCCAAATGCCGTTTGCTCTATCTCTTGTAGTTTAGGAGTTGTAGAACACTTTTTGGAGTGGAAGCTGGCCAAAAACATGTGCTTTTTCCGTCATAACTCCCAAACCATACATCCTACAAGGACGATTTATGCACCAAATTGTTTCTAATACATATATACACAAGACTGCATATTCAGAAAAAAGTTTTCTGGAATTTGATTTTTTTTCAAGAATCTTAGTTAAAATTTTTTACATGAATCATTCTGGAATTTGATTTTTTTTCAAGAATCTTAGTTAAAATTTTTTACATGAATCATAGTTTTTGACGTGGTTTTTTGCGATTTTTTTGATTTTTTAGCCATAACTTCTAAACCATACATCATAAAAGGACGATTTATGCATCAAAATGTTCCTTAAGCTACTGCCCACAAGACTGTATCCTTAAAATAATTTTAAAAATTAGATTTCATGTTAATTTCATGTGCCCTTTTTGTCAATTTTTATTTTTTTTATTTATTTTCTAAAATAAAAACTACATATCAGATAAGGACGATTCATGCATTAAAATGAGCACCAGGTCCTCGTCCTTAAGAAGGGAAACTCCTTTGTCCAAATGCCGTTTGCTCTATCTCTTGTAGTTTAGGAGTTGTAGAACACTTTTTGGAGTGGAAGCTGGCCAAAAACATGTGCTTTTTCCGTCATAACTCCCAAACCATACATCCTACAAGGACGATTTATACACCAAATTGTTTCTAATACATATATACACAAGACTGCATATTCAGAAAAAAGTTTTCTGGAATTTGATTTTTTTTCAAGAATCTTAGTTAAAATTTTTTACATGAATCATAGTTTTTGACGTGGTTTTTTGCGATTTTTTTGATTTTTTAGCCATAACTTCTAAACCATACATCATAAAAGGACGATTTATGCATCAAAATGTTCCTTAAGCTACTGCCCACTTTTTTGTCAATTTTTATTTTTTTTATTTATTTTCTAAAATAAAAACTACATATCAGATAAGGACGATTCATGCATTAAAATGAGCACCAGGTCCTCGTCCTTAAGAAGGGATACTCCTTTGTCCAAATGCCGTTTGCTCTATCTCTTGTAGTTTAGGAGTTGTAGAACACTTTTTGGAGTGGAAGCTGGCAAAAAACATGTGCTTTTTCCGTCATAACTCCCATACCATACATCCTACAAGGACGATTTATACACCAAATTGTTTCTAATACATATATACACAAGACTGCATATTCAGAAAAAAGTTTTCTGGAATTTGATTTTTTTTCAAGAATCTTAGTTAAAATTTTTTACATGAATCATAGTTTTTGACGTGGTTTTTTGCGATTTTTTTGATTTTTTAGCCATAACTTGTAAACCATACATCATAAAATTACGATTTATGCATCAAAATGTTCCTTAAGCTACTGCCCATAAGACTGTATCCTTAAAATAATTTTAAAAATTATATTTCATGTTAATTTCATGTGCTTTTTTTTGTCAATTTTTATTTTTTTTATTTATTTTCTAAAATAAAAATTGCATATCTGATAAGGGCGATTCATGCATTAAAATGAGCACCAGGTCCTCGTCCTTAAGAAGGGATACTTCTTTGTCCAAATGCCGTTTGCTCTATCTCTTGTAGTTTAGGAGTTGTAGAACACTTTTTGGAGTGGAAGCTGGCCAAAAACATGTGCTTTTTCCGTCATAACTCCCAAACCATACATCCTACAAGGACGATTTATACACCAAATTGTTTCTAATACATATAAAAACAAGACTGCATATTCAGAAAAAAGTTTTCTGGAATTTGATTTTTTTCAAGAATCTTAGTTAAAATTTTTTACATGAATCATAGTTTTTGACGTGGTTTTTTGCGATTTTTTTGATTTTTTAGCCATAACTTCTAAACCATACATCATAAAAGGACGATTTATGCATCAAAATGTTCCTTAAGCTACTGCCCATAAGACTGTATCCTTAAAATAATTTTAAAAATTAGATTTCATGTTAATTTCATGTGCCCTTTTTTGTCAATTTTTATTTTTTTTATTTATTTTCTAAAATAAAAATTGCATATCTGATAAGGACGATTCATGCATTAAAATGAGCACCAGGTCCTCGTCCTTAAGAAGGGATACTTCTTTGTCCAAATGCCGTTTGCTCTATCTCTTGTAGTTTAGGAGTTGTAGAACACTTTTTGGAGTGGAAGCTGGCCAAAAACATGTGCTTTTTCCGTCATAACTCCCAAACCATACATCCTACAAGGACTATTTATACACCAAATTGTTTCTAATACATATATACACAAGACTGCATATTCAGAAAAAAGTTTTCTGGAATTTGATTTTTTTTTCAAGAATCTTTGTTAAAATTTTTTACATGAATCATAGTTTTTGACGTGGTTTTTTGCGATTTTTTTGATTTTTTAGCCATAACTTCTAAACCATACATCATAAAAGGACGATTTATGCATCAAAATGTTCCTTAAGCTACTGCCCACAAGACTGTATCCTTAAAATAATTTTAAAAATTAGATTTCATGTTAATTTCATGTGCCCTTTTTTGTCAATTTTTATTTTTTTTTATTTATTTTCTCAAATAAAAACTACATATCAGATAAGGACGATTCATGCATTAAAATGAGCACCAGGTCCTCGTCCTTAAGAAGGGCGATTTATACGGCATTTTGTCCAAATGCCGTTTGCTCTATCTCTTGTAGTTTAGGAGTTGTAGAACACTTTTTGGAGTGGAAGCTGGCCAAAAACATGTGCTTTTTCCGTCATAACTCCCAAACCATACATCCTACAAGGACGATTTATACACCAAATTGTTTCTAATACATATAAAAACAAGACTGCATATTCAGAAAAAAGTTTTCTGGAATTTGATTTTTTTTCAAGAATCTTAGTTAAAATTTTTTACATGAATCATAGTTTTTGACGTGGTTTTTTGCGATTTTTTTGATTTTTTAGCCATAACTTCTAAACCATACATCATAAAAGGACGATTTATGCATCAAAATGTTCCTTAAGCTACTGTCCATAAGACTGTATCCTTAAAATAATTTTAAAAATTAGATTTCATGTTAATTTCATGTGCCCTTTTTTGTCAATTTTTATTTTTTTTATTTATTTTCTAAAATAAAAACTACATATCAGATAAGGACGATTCATGCATTAAAATGAGCACCAGGTCCTCGTCCTTAAGAAGGGAAACTCCTTTGTCCAAATGCCGTTTGCTCTATCTCTTGTAGTTTAGGAGTTGTAGAACACTTTTTGGAGTGGAAGCTGGCCAAAAACATGTGCTTTTTCCGTCATAACTCCCAAACCATACATCCTACAAGGACGATTTATACACCAAATTGTTTCTAATACATATATACACAAGACTGCATATTCGGAAAAAAGTTTTCTGGAATTTGATTTGTTTTCAAGAATCTTAGTTAAAATTTTTTACATGAATCATAGTTTTTGACGTGGTTTTTTGCGATTTTTTTGATTTTTTAGCCATAACTTCTAAACCATGCATCATAAAAGGACGATTTATGCATCAAAATGTTCCTTAAGCTACTGCCCACAAGACTGTATCCTTAAAATAATTTTAAAAATTAGATTTCATGTTAATTTCATGTGCCCTTTTTTGTCAATTTTTATTTTTTTTATTTATTTTCTCAAATAAAAACTACATATCAGATAAGGACGATTCATGCATTAAAATGAGCACAAGGTCCTCGTCCTTAAGAAGGGATACTCCTTTGTCCAAATGCCGTTTGCTCTATCTCTTGTAGTTTAGGAGTTGTAGAACACTTTTTGGAGTGGAAGCTGGCCAAAAACATGTGCTTTTTCCGTCATAACTCCCAAACCATACATCCTACAAGGACGATTTATACACCAAATTGTTTCTAATACATATAAACACAAGACTGCATATTCAGAAAAATGTTTTTTGGAATTTGATTTTTTTTTTTCAAGAATCTTAGTTAAAATTTTTTACATGAATCATTCTGGAATTTGATTTTTTTTCAAGAATCTTAGTTAAAATTTTTTACATGAATCATAGTTTTTGACGTGGTTTTTTGCGATTTTTTTGATTGTTTAGCCATAACTTCTAAGCCATACATCATAAAAGGACGATTTATGCATCAAAATGTTCCTTAAGCTACTGCCCACAAGACTGTATCCTTAAAATAATTTTAAAAATTAGATTTCATGTTAATTTCATGTGCCCTTTTTTGTCAATTTTTATTTTTTTTATTTATTTTCTAAAATAAAAATTGCATATCTGATAAGGACGATTCATGCATTAAAATGAGCACCAGGTCCTCGTCCTTAAGAAGGGATACTTCTTTGTCCAAATGCCGTTTGCTCTATCTCTTGTAGTTTAGGAGTTGTAGAACACTTTTTGGAGTGGAAGCTGGCCAAAAACATGTGCTTTTTCCGTCATAACTCCCAAACCATACATCCTACAAGGACTATTTATACACCAAATTGTTTCTAATACATATATACACAAGACTGCATATTCAGAAAAAAGTTTTCTGGAATTTGATTTTTTTTTCAAGAATCTTTGTTAAAATTTTTTACATGAATCATAGTTTTTGACGTGGTTTTTTGCGATTTTTTTGATTTTTTAGCCATAACTTCTAAACCATACATCATAAAAGGACGATTTATGCATCAAAATGTTCCTTAAGCTACTGCCCACAAGACTGTATCCTTAAAATAATTTTAAAAATTAGATTTCATGTTAATTTCATGTGCCCTTTTTTGTCAATTTTTATTTTTTTTTATTTATTTTCTCAAATAAAAACTACATATCAGATAAGGACGATTCATGCATTAAAATGAGCACCAGGTCCTCGTCCTTAAGAAGGGCGATTTATACGGCATTTTGTCCAAATGCCGTTTGCTCTATCTCTTGTAGTTTAGGAGTTGTAGAACACTTTTTGGAGTGGAAGCTGGCCAAAAACATGTGCTTTTTCCGTCATAACTCCCAAACCATACATCCTACAAGGACGATTTATACACCAAATTGTTTCTAATACATATAAAAACAAGACTGCATATTCAGAAAAAAGTTTTCTGGAATTTGATTTTTTTTCAAGAATCTTAGTTAAAATTTTTTACATGAATCATAGTTTTTGACGTGGTTTTTTGCGATTTTTTTGATTTTTTAGCCATAACTTCTAAACCATACATCATAAAAGGACGATTTATGCATCAAAATGTTCCTTAAGCTACTGTCCATAAGACTGTATCCTTAAAATAATTTTAAAAATTAGATTTCATGTTAATTTCATGTGCCCTTTTTTGTCAATTTTTATTTTTTTTATTTATTTTCTAAAATAAAAACTACATATCAGATAAGGACGATTCATGCATTAAAATGAGCACCAGGTCCTCGTCCTTAAGAAGGGAAACTCCTTTGTCCAAATGCCGTTTGCTCTATCTCTTGTAGTTTAGGAGTTGTAGAACACTTTTTGGAGTGGAAGCTGGCCAAAAACATGTGCTTTTTCCGTCATAACTCCCAAACCATACATCCTACAAGGACGATTTATACACCAAATTGTTTCTAATACATATATACACAAGACTGCATATTCGGAAAAAAGTTTTCTGGAATTTGATTTGTTTTCAAGAATCTTAGTTAAAATTTTTTACATGAATCATAGTTTTTGACGTGGTTTTTTGCGATTTTTTTGATTTTTTAGCCATAACTTCTAAACCATGCATCATAAAAGGACGATTTATGCATCAAAATGTTCCTTAAGCTACTGCCCACAAGACTGTATCCTTAAAATAATTTTAAAAATTAGATTTCATGTTAATTTCATGTGCCCTTTTTTGTCAATTTTTATTTTTTTTATTTATTTTCTCAAATAAAAACTACATATCAGATAAGGACGATTCATGCATTAAAATGAGCACAAGGTCCTCGTCCTTAAGAAGGGATACTCCTTTGTCCAAATGCCGTTTGCTCTATCTCTTGTAGTTTAGGAGTTGTAGAACACTTTTTGGAGTGGAAGCTGGCCAAAAACATGTGCTTTTTCCGTCATAACTCCCAAACCATACATCCTACAAGGACGATTTATACACCAAATTGTTTCTAATACATATAAACACAAGACTGCATATTCAGAAAAATGTTTTTTGGAATTTGATTTTTTTTTTTCAAGAATCTTAGTTAAAATTTTTTACATGAATCATTCTGGAATTTGATTTTTTTTCAAGAATCTTAGTTAAAATTTTTTACATGAATCATAGTTTTTGACGTGGTTTTTTGCGATTTTTTTGATTGTTTAGCCATAACTTCTAAGCCATACATCATAAAAGGACGATTTATGCATCAAAATGTTCCTTAAGCTACTGCCCACAAGACTGTATCCTTAAAATAATTTTAAAAATTAGATTTCATGTTAATTTCATGTGCCCTTTTTTGTCAATTTTTATTTCTTTTATTTATTTTCTAAAATAAAAACTGCATATCAGATAAGGACGATTCATGCATTAAAATGAGCACCAGGTCCTCGTCCTTAAGAAGGGCGATTTATACGGCATTTTGTCCAAATGCCGTTTGCTCTATCTCTTGTAGTTTAGGAGTTGTAGAACACTTTTTGGAGTGGAAGCTGGCCAAAAACATGTGCTTTTTCCGTCATAACTCCCAAACCATACATCCTACAAGGACGATTTATACACCAAATTGTTTCTAATACATATAAAAACAAGACTGCATATTCAGAAAAAAGTTTTCTGGAATTTGATTTTTTTTCAAGAATCTTAGTTAAAATTTTTTACATGAATCATAGTTTTTGACTTGGTTTTTTGCGATTTTTTTGATTTTTTAGCCATAACTTCTAAACCATACATCATAAAAGGACGATTTATGCATCAAAATGTTCCTTAAGCTACTGCCCATAAGACTGTATCCTTAAAATAATTTTAAAAATTAGATTTCATGTTAATTTCATGTGCCCTTTTGGTCAATTTTTATTTTTTTTATTTATTTTCTAAAATAAAAACTACATATCAGATAAGGACGATTCATGCATTAAAATGAGCACCAGGTCCTCGTCCTTAAGAAGGGAAACTCCTTTGTCCAAATGCCGTTTGCTCTATTTCTTGTAGTTTAGGAGTTGTAGAACACTTTTTGGAGTGGAAGCTGGCCAAAAACATGTGCTTTTTCCGTCATAACTCCCAAACCATACATCCTACAAGGACGATTTATACACCAAATTGTTTCTAATACATATATACACAAGACTGCATATTCAGAAAAAAGTTTTCTGGAATTTGATTTTTTTTCAAGAATCTTTGTTAAAATTTTTTACATGAATCATAGTTTTTGACGTGGTTTTTTGCGATTTTTTTGATTATTTAGCCATAACTTCTAAACCATACATCATAAAAGGACGATTTATGCATCAAAATGTTCCTTAAGCTACTGCCCACAAGACTGTATCCTTAAAATAATTTTAAAAATTAGATTTCATGTTAATTTCATGTGCCCTTTTTTGTCAATTTTTATTTTTTTTTATTTATTTTCTCAAATAAAAACTACATATCAGATAAGGACGATTCATGCATTAAAATGAGCACCAGGTCCTCGTCCTTAAGAAGGGCGATTTATACGGCATTTTGTCCAAATGCCGTTTGCTCTATCTCTTGTAGTTTAGGAGTTGTAGAACACTTTTTGGAGTGGAAGCTGGCCAAAAACATGTGCTTTTTCCGTCATAACTCCCAAACCATACATCCTACAAGGACGATTTATACACCAAATTGTTTCTAATACATATAAAAACAAGACTGCATATTCAGAAAAAAGTTTTCTGGAATTTGATTTTTTTTCAAGAATCTTAGTTAAAATTTTTTACATGAATCATAGTTTTTGACGTGGTTTTTTGCGATTTTTTTGATTTTTTAGCCATAACTTCTAAACCATACATCATAAAAGGACGATTTATGCATCAAAATGTTCCTTAAGCTACTGCCCATAAGACTGTATCCTTAAAATAATTTTAAAAATTAGATTTCATGTTAATTTCATGTGCCCTTTTTTGTCAATTTTTATTTTTTTTATTTATTTTCTAAAATAAAAACTACATATCAGATAAGGACGATTCATGCATTAAAATGAGCACCAGGTCCTCGTCCTTAAGAAGGGAAACTCCTTTGTCCAAATGCCGTTTGCTCTATCTCTTGTAGTTTAGGAGTTGTAGAACACTTTTTGGAGTGGAAGCTGGCCAAAAACATGTGCTTTTTCCGTCATAACTCCCAAACCATACATCCTACAAGGACGATTTATACACCAAATTGTTTCTAATACATATATACACAAGACTGCATATTCGGAAAAAAGTTTTCTGGAATTTGATTTGTTTTCAAGAATCTTAGTTAAAATTTTTTACATGAATCATAGTTTTTGACGTGGTTTTTTGCGATTTTTTTGATTTTTTAGCCATAACTTCTAAACCATGCATCATAAAAGGACGATTTATGCATCAAAATGTTCCTTAAGCTACTGCCCACAAGACTGTATCCTTAAAATAATTTTAAAAATTAGATTTCATGTTAATTTCATGTGCCCTTTTTTGTCAATTTTTATTTTTTTTATTTATTTTCTCAAATAAAAACTACATATCAGATAAGGACGATTCATGCGTTAAAATGAGCACAAGGTCCTCGTCCTTAAGAAGGGATACTCCTTTGTCCAAATGCCGTTTGCTCTATCTCTTGTAGTTTAGGAGTTGTAGAACACTTTTTGGAGTGGAAGCTGGCCAAAAACATGTGCTTTTTCCGTCATAACTCCCAAACCATACATCCTACAAGGACGATTTATACACCAAATTGTTTCTAATACATATAAACACAAGACTGCATATTCAGAAAAATGTTTTTTGGAATTTGATTTTTTTTTTCAAGAATCTTAGTTAAAATTTTTTACATGAATCATTCTGGAATTTGATTTTTTTTCAAGAATCTTAGTTAAAATTTTTTACATGAATCATAGTTTTTGACGTGGTTTTTTGCGATTTTTTTGATTGTTTAGCCATAACTTCTAAACCATACATCATAAAAGGACGATTTATGCATCAAAATGTTCCTTAAGCTACTGCCCACAAGACTGTATCCTTAAAATAATTTTAAAAATTAGATTTCATGTTAATTTCATGTGCCCTTTTTTGTCAATTTTTATTTCTTTTATTTATTTTCTAAAATAAAAACTGCATATCAGATAAGGACGATTCATGCATTAAAATGAGCACCAGGTCCTCGTCCTTAAGAAGGGCGATTTATACGGCATTTTGTCCAAATGCCGTTTGCTCTATCTCTTGTAGTTTAGGAGTTGTAGAACACTTTTTGGAGTGGAAGCTGGCCAAAAACATGTGCTTTTTCCGTCATAACTCCCAAACCATACATCCTACAAGGACGATTTATACACCAAATTGTTTCTAATACATATAAAAACAAGACTGCATATTCAGAAAAAAGTTTTCTGGAATTTGATTTTTTTTCAAGAATCTTAGTTAAAATTTTTTACATGAATCATAGTTTTTGACTTGGTTTTTTGCGATTTTTTTGATTTTTTAGCCATAACTTCTAAACCATACATCATAAAAGGACGATTTATGCATCAAAATGTTCCTTAAGCTACTGCCCATAAGACTGTATCCTTAAAATAATTTTAAAAATTAGATTTCATGTTAATTTCATGTGCCCTTTTTGTCAATTTTTATTTTTTTTATTTATTTTCTAAAATAAAAACTACATATCAGATAAGGACGATTCATGCATTAAAATGAGCACCAGGTCCTCGTCCTTAAGAAGGGAAACTCCTTTGTCCAAATGCCGTTTGCTCTATTTCTTGTAGTTTAGGAGTTGTAGAACACTTTTTGGAGTGGAAGCTGGCCAAAAACATGTGCTTTTTCCGTCATAACTCCCAAACCATACATCCTACAAGGACGATTTATACACCAAATTGTTTCTAATACATATATACACAAGACTGCATATTCAGAAAAAAGTTTTCTGGAATTTGATTTTTTTTCAAGAATCTTTGTTAAAATTTTTTACATGAATCATAGTTTTTGACGTGGTTTTTTGCGATTTTTTTGATTATTTAGCCATAACTTCTAAACCATACATCATAAAAGGACGATTTATGCATCAAAATGTTCCTTAAGCTACTGCCCACAAGACTGTATCCTTAAAATAATTTTAAAAATTAGATTTCATGTTAATTTCATGTGCCCTTTTTTGTCAATTTTTATTTTTTTTTATTTATTTTCTCAAATAAAAACTACATATCAGATAAGGACGATTCATGCATTAAAATGAGCACCAGGTCCTCGTCCTTAAGAAGGGCGATTTATACGGCATTTTGTCCAAATGCCGTTTGCTCTATCTCTTGTAGTTTAGGAGTTGTAGAACACTTTTTGGAGTGGAAGCTGGCCAAAAACATGTGCTTTTTCCGTCATAACTCCCAAACCATACATCCTACAAGGACGATTTATACACCAAATTGTTTCTAATACATATAAAAACAAGACTGCATATTCAGAAAAAAGTTTTCTGGAATTTGATTTTTTTTCAAGAATCTTAGTTAAAATTTTTTACATGAATCATAGTTTTTGACGTGGTTTTTTGCGATTTTTTTGATTTTTTAGCCATAACTTCTAAACCATACATCATAAAAGGACGATTTATGCATCAAAATGTTCCTTAAGCTACTGCCCATAAGACTGTATCCTTAAAATAATTTTAAAAATTAGATTTCATGTTAATTTCATGTGCCCTTTTTTGTCAATTTTTATTTTTTTTATTTATTTTCTAAAATAAAAACTACATATCAGATAAGGACGATTCATGCATTAAAATGAGCACCAGGTCCTCGTCCTTAAGAAGGGAAACTCCTTTGTCCAAATGCCGTTTGCTCTATCTCTTGTAGTTTAGGAGTTGTAGAACACTTTTTGGAGTGGAAGCTGGCCAAAAACATGTGCTTTTTCCGTCATAACTCCCAAACCATACATCCTACAAGGACGATTTATACACCAAATTGTTTCTAATACATATAAACACAAGACTGCATATTCAGAAAAATGTTTTTTGGAATTTGATTTTTTTTTTCAAGAATCTTAGTTAAAATTTTTTACATGAATCATTCTGGAATTTGATTTTTTTTCAAGAATCTTAGTTAAAATTTTTTACATGAATCATAGTTTTTGACGTGGTTTTTTGCGATTTTTTTGATTGTTTAGCCATAACTTCTAAGCCATACATCATAAAAGGACGATTTATGCATCAAAATGTTCCTTAAGCTACTGCCCACAAGACTGTATCCTTAAAATAATTTTAAAAATTAGATTTCATGTTAATTTCATGTGCCCTTTTTTGTCAATTTTTATTTCTTTTATTTATTTTCTAAAATAAAAACTGCATATCAGATAAGGACGATTCATGCATTAAAATGAGCACCAGGTCCTCGTCCTTAAGAAGGGCGATTTATACGGCATTTTGTCCAAATGCCGTTTGCTCTATCTCTTGTAGTTTAGGAGTTGTAGAACACTTTTTGGAGTGGAAGCTGGCCAAAAACATGTGCTTTTTCCGTCATAACTCCCAAACCATACATCCTACAAGGACGATTTATACACCAAATTGTTTCTAATACATATAAAAACAAGACTGCATATTCAGAAAAAAGTTTTCTGGAATTTGATTTTTTTTCAAGAATCTTAGTTAAAATTTTTTACATGAATCATAGTTTTTGACTTGGTTTTTTGCGATTTTTTTGATTTTTTAGCCATAACTTCTAAACCATACATCATAAAAGGACGATTTATGCATCAAAATGTTCCTTAAGCTACTGCCCATAAGACTGTATCCTTAAAATAATTTTAAAAATTAGATTTCATGTTAATTTCATGTGCCCTTTTTGTCAATTTTTATTTTTTTTATTTATTTTCTAAAATAAAAACTACATATCAGATAAGGACGATTCATGCATTAAAATGAGCACCAGGTCCTCGTCCTTAAGAAGGGAAACTCCTTTGTCCAAATGCCGTTTGCTCTATTTCTTGTAGTTTAGGAGTTGTAGAACACTTTTTGGAGTGGAAGCTGGCCAAAAACATGTGCTTTTTCCGTCATAACTCCCAAACCATACATCCTACAAGGACGATTTATACACCAAATTGTTTCTAATACATATATACACAAGACTGCATATTCAGAAAAAAGTTTTCTGGAATTTGATTTTTTTTCAAGAATCTTAGTTAAAATTTTTTACATGAATCATAGTTTTTGACGTGGTTTTTTGCGATTTTTTTGATTTTTTAGCCATAACTTCTAAACCATACATCATAAAAGGACGATTTATGCATCAAAATGTTCCTTAAGCTACTGCCCACAAGACTGTGTCCTTAAAATAATTTTAAAAATTAGATTTCATGTTAATTTCATGTGCCCTTTTTTGTCAATTTTTATTTTTTTTTATTTATTTTCTCAAATAAAAACTACATATCAGATAAGGACGATTCATGCATTAAAATGAGCACCAGGTCCTCGTCCTTAAGAAGGGCGATTTATACGGCATTTTGTCCAAATGCCGTTTGCTCTATCTCTTGTAGTTTAGGAGTTGTAGAACACTTTTTGGAGTGGAAGCTGGCCAAAAACATGTGCTTTTTCCGTCATAACTCCCAAACCATACATCCTACAAGGACGATTTATACACCAAATTGTTTCTAATACATATATACACAAGACTGCATATTCAGAAAAAAGTTTTCTGGAATTTGATTTTTTTTCAAGAATCTTAGTTAAAATTTTTTACATGAATCATAGTTTTTGACGTGGTTTTTTGCGATTTTTTTGATTTTTTAGCCATAACTTCTAAACCATACATCATAAAAGGACGATTTATGCATCAAAATGTTCCTTAAGCTACTGCCCATAAGACTGTATCCTTAAAATAATTTTAAAAATTAGATTTCATGTTAATTTCATGTGCCATTTTTTGTCAATTTTTATTTTTTTTATTTATTTTCTAAAATAAAAACTACATATCAGATAAGGACGATTCATGCATTAAAATGAGCACCAGGTCCTCGTCCTTAAGAAGGGAAACTCCTTTGTCCAAATGCCGTTTGCTCTATCTCTTGTAGTTTAGGAGTTGTAGAACACTTTTTGGAGTGGAAGCTGGCCAAAAACATGTGCTTTTTCCGTCATAACTCCCAAACCATACATCCTACAAGGACGATTTATACACCAAATTGTTTCTAATACATATATACACAAGACTGCATATTCAGAAAAAAGTTTTCTGGAATTTGATTTTTTTTCAAGAATCTTAGTTAAAATTTTTTACATGAATCATAGTTTTTGACGTGGTTTTTTGCGATTTTTTTAATTTTTTAGCCATAACTTGTAAACCATACATCATAAAAGGACGATTTATGCATCAAAATGTTTCTTAAGCTACTGCCCACAAGACTTTATCTTTAAAATAATTTTAAAAATTAGATTTCATGTTAATTTCATGTGCCCTTTTTTGTCAATTTTTATTTTTTTTATTTATTTTCTAAAATAAAAACTACATATCAGATAAGGACGATTGATGCATTAAAATGAGCACTAGGCCCTCGTCCTTAAGTAGGGATACTCCTTTGTCCAAATGCCGTTTGCTCTATCTCTTGTAGTTTAGGAGTTGTAGAACACTTTTTGGAGTGGAAGCTGGCAAAAAACATGTGCTTTTTCCGTCATAACTCCCAAACCATACATCCTACAAGGACGATTTATGCACCAAATTGTTTCTAATACATATATACACAAGACTGCATATTCAGAAAAAAGTTTTCTGGAATTTGATTTTTTTCAAGAATCTTAGTTAAAATTTTTTACGATTTATGCATCAAAATGTTCCTTAAGCTACTGCCCACAAGACTGTGTCCTTAAAATAATTTTTAAATTTTTAAAATTATTTTAAGGAAAATTTTAAATTTTTAAAATTATGACGGAAAAAGCACGGAAAAAGCGTTTTTGGCCAGCTTCCACTCCAAAAAGTGATCTACAACTCCTAAACTACAAGAGATAGAGCAAACGGCATTTGGACAAAGGAGTATCCCTTCTTAAGGACGAGGACCTGGTGCTCATTTTAATGCATGAATCGTCCTTATCTGATATGCAGTTTTTATTTTAGAAAATAAATAAAAAAAATAAAAATTGACAAAAAAGGGCACATGAAATTAACATGAAATCTAATTTTTAAAATTATTTTAAGGATACAGTCTTGTGGGCAGTAGCTTAAGGAACATTTTGATGCATAAATCGTCCTTTTATGATGTATGGTTTAGAAGTTATGGCTAAAAAATCAAAAAAATCGCAAAAAACCACGTCAAAAACTATGATTCATGTAAAAACTATTAACTAAGATTCTTGAAAAAAAATCAAATTCCAGAAAACTTTTTTCTGAATATGCAGTCTTGTGTATATATGTATTAGAAACAATTTGGTGTATAAATCGTCCTTGTAGGATGTATGGTTTGGGAGTTATGACGGAAAAAGCACATGTTTTTGGCCAGCTTCCACTCCAAAAAGTGTTCTACAACTCCTAAACTACAAGAGATAGAGCAAACAGCATTTGGACAAAGGAGTACCCCTTCTTAAAAACGAGGACCTAGTGCTCATTTTAATGCATGAATCGTCCTTATCTGATATGTAGTTTTTATTTTAGAAAATAAATAAAAAAAATAAAAATTGACAAAAAAGGGCACATGAAATTAACATGAAACCTAATTTCAAAAAACCTAAAAAAAAACACGTCAAAAACTATGATTCATGTAAAAACTTTTAACTAAGATTCTTGAAAAAAAATCAAATTCCAGAAAACTTTTTCTGAATATGCAGTCTTGTGTTTATATGTATTAGAAACAATTTGGTGTATAAATCGTCCTTGTAGGATGTATGGTTTGGGAGTTATGACGGAAAAAGCACATGTTTTTGGCCAGCTTCCACTCCAAAAAGTGTTCTACAACTCCTAAACTACAAGAGATAGAGCAAACGGCATTTGGACAAAGGAGTATCCCTTCTTAAGGACGAGGACCTGGTGCTCATTTTAATGCATGAATCGTCCTTATCTGATATGTAGTTTTTATTTTAGAAAATAAATAAAAAAAATAAAAATTGACAAAAAAGGGCACATGAAATTAACATGAAATCTAATTTTTAAAATTATTTTAAGGATACAGTCTTGTGGACAGTAGCTTAAGGAACATTTTTATGCATAAATCGTCCTTTTATGATGTATGGTTTAGAAGTTATGGCTAAAAAATCAAAAAAATCGCAAAAAACCACGTCAAAAACTTGATTCATGTAAAAAATTTTAACTAAGATTCTTGAAAAAAATCAAATTCCAGAAAACTTTTTTCTGAATATGCAGTCTTGTGTTTACATGTATTAGAAACAATTTGGTGGAAACAAGGATACAGTCTTGTGGGCAGTAGCTTAAAGAACATTTTGGTGTATAAATCGTCCTTTTATGATGTATGGTTTAGAAGTTATGGCTAAAAAATCAAAAAAATCGCACAAAACCACGTCAAAAACTATGATTCATGTAAAAAATTTTAACTAAGATTCTTGAAAAAAAATCAAATTCCAGAAAACTTTTTTCTGAATATGCAGTCTTGTGTTTATATGTATTAGAAACAATTTGGTGTATAAATCGTCCTTGTAGGATGTATGGTTTGGGAGTTATGACGGAAAAAGCACATGTTTTTGGCCAGCTTCCACTCCAAAAAGTGTTCTACAACTCCTAAAATACAAGAGATAGAGCAAACGGCATTTGGACAAAGGAGGATCCCTTCTTAAGGACGAGGACCTGGTGCTCATTTTAATGCATGAATCGTCCTTATCAGATATGCAATTTTTATTTTAGAAAATAAATAAAAAAAATAAAAATTGACAAAAAAGGGCACATGAAATTAACATGAAATCTAATTTTTAAAATTATTTTAAGGATACAGTCTTGTGGGCAGTAGCTTAAGGAACATTTTGATGCATAAATCGTCCTTTTATGATGTATGGTTAAGAAGTTATGGCTAAAAAATCAAAAAAATCGCAAAAAACCACGTCAAAAACTTGATTCATGTAAAAAATTTTAACTAAGATTCTTGAAAAAAATCAAATTCCAGAAAACTTTTTTCTGAATATGCAGTCTTGTGTTTACATGTATTAGAAACAATTTGGTGTATAAATCGTCCTTGTAGGATGTATGGTTTGGGAGTTATGACGGAAAAAGCACATGTTTTTGGCCAGCTTCCACTCCAAAAAGTGTTCTACAACTCCTAAACTACAAGAGATAGAGCAAACGGCATTTGGACAAAGGAGTATCCCTTCTTAAGGACGAGGACCTGGTGCTCATTTTAATGCATGAATCGTCCTTATCTGATATGTAGTTTTTATTTTAGAAAATAAATAAAAAAAATAAAAATTGACAAAAAAGGGCACATGAAATTAACATGAAATCTAATTTTTAAAATTATTTTAAGGATACAGTCTTGTGGGCAGTAGCTTAAGGAACATTTTGATGCATAAGTCGTCCTTTTATGATGTATGGTTTAGAAGTTATGGCTAAAAAATCAAAAAAATCGCACAAAACCACGTCAAAAACTATGATTCATGTAAAAAATTTTAACTAAGATTCTTGAAAAAACTCAAATTCCAGAAAACTTTTTTCTGAATAAGCAGTCTTGTGTATATATGTATTAGAAACAATTTGGTGTATACATCGTCCTTGTAGGATGTATGGTTTGGGAGTTATGACGGAAAAAGCACATGTTTTTGGCCAGCTTCCACTCCAAAAAGTGTTCTACAACTCCTAAACTACAAGAGATAGAGCAAACGGCATTTGGACAAAGGAGTATCCCTTCTTAAGGACGAGGACCTGGTGCTCATTTTAATGCATGAATCGTCCTTATCTGATATGTATTTTTTATTTTAGAAAATAAATAAAAAAAATAAAAATTGACAAAAAAGGGCACATGAAATTAACATGAAATCTAATTTTTAAAATTATTTTAAGGATACAGTCTTGTGGGCAATAGCTTAAGGAACATTTTGATGCATAAATCGTCCTTTCATGATGTATGGTTTAGAAGTTATGGCTAAAAAATCAAAAAAATCGAAAAAAACCACGTCAAAAACTATGATTCATGTAAAAAATTTTAACTAAGATTCTTGAAAAAAAATCAAATTCCAGAAAACTTTTTTCTGAATATGCAGTCTTGTGTTTATATGTATTAGAAACAATTTGGTGTATAAATCGTCCTTGTAGGATGTATGGTTTGGGAGTTATGACGGAAAAAGCACATGTTTTTGGCCAGCTTCCACTCCAAAAAGTGTTCTACAACTCCTAAACTTCAAGAGATAGAGCAAACGGCATTTGGACAAAGGAGTATCCCTTCTTAAGGAGGAGGACCTGGTGCTCATTTTAATGCATGAATCGTCCTTATCTGATATGTAGTTTTTATTTTAGAAAATAAATTAAAAAAAATAAAAATTGACAAAAAAGGGCACATGAAATTAACATGAAATCTAATTTTTAAAATTATTTTAAGGATACAGTCTTATGGGCAGTAGCTTAAGGAACATTTTGATGCATAAATCGTCCTTTTATGATGTATGGTTTAGAAGTTATGGCTAAAAAATCAAAAAAATCGCAAAAAACCACGTCAAAAACTATGATTCATGTAAAAAATTTTAACTAAGATTCTTGAAAAAAAATCAAATTCCAGAAAACTTTTTTCTGAATATGCAGTCTTGTGTATATATGTATTAGAAACAATTTGGTGTATAAATCGTAATTGTAAGATGAATATGCAGTCTTGTGTATATATGTATTAGAAACCATTTGGTGTATAAATCGTCCTTGCAGAATGTATGGTTTGGGAGTTATGACGGAAAAAGCACATGTTTTTGGCCAGCTTCCACTCCAAAAAGTGTTCTACAACTCCTAAACTACAAGAGATAGAGCAAACGGCATTTGGACAAAGAAGTAACCCTACTTAAGGACGAGGACCTGGTGCTCATTTTAATGCATGAATCGTCCTTATCAGATATACAGTTTTTATTTTAGAAAATAAATAAAAAAAATAAAAATTGACAAAAAAGGGCACATGAAATTAACATGAAATCTAATTTTTAAAATTATTTTAAGGATACAGTCTTGTGGGCAGTAGCTTAAAGAACATTTTGGTGCATAAATCGTCCTTTTATGATGTATGGTTTAGAAGTTATGGCTAAAAAATCAAAAAAATCGCAAAAAACCACGTCAAAAACTATGATTCATGTAAAAAATTTTAACTAAGATTCTTGAAAAAAAAATCAAATTCCAGAAAACTTTTTTCTGAATATGCAGTCTTGTGTTTATATGTATTAGAAACAATTTGGTGTATAAATCGTCCTTGTAGGATGTATGGTTTGGGAGTTATGACGGAAAAAGCACATGTTTTTGGCCAGCTTCCACTCCAAAAAGTGTTCTACAACTCCTAAACTACAAGAGATAGAGCAAACGGCATTTGGACAAAGGAGTATCCTTTCTTTAGGAGGAGGACCTGGTGCTCATGCATGAATCGTCCTTATCTGATATGTAGTTTTTATTTTAGAAAATAAATAAAAAAAAATAAAAATTGACAAAAAAGGGCACATGAAATTAACATGAAATCTAATTTTTAAAATTATTTTAAGGATACAGTCTTGTGGGCAGTAGCTTAAGGAACATTTTGATGCATAAATCGTCCTTTTATGATGTATGGTTTAGAAGTTATGGCTAAAAAATCAAAAAAATCGCAAAAAACCACGTCAAAAACTATGATTCATGTAAAAAATTTTAACTAAGTTTCTTGAAAAAAAATCAAATTCCAGAAAACTTTTTTCTGAATATGCAGTCTTGTGTATATATGTATTAGAAACAATTTGGTGTATAAATCGTCCTTGTAGGATGTATGGTTTGGGAGTTATGACGGAAAAAGCACATGTTTTTGGCCAGCTTCCACTCCAAAAAGTGTTCTACAACTCCTAAACTACAAGAGATAGAGCAAACGGCATTTGGACAAAGAAGTAACCCTACTTAAGGACTAGGACCTGGTGCTCATTTTAATGCATGAATCGTCCTTATCAGATATACAGTTTTTATTTTAGAAAATAAATAAAAAAAATAAAAATTGACAAAAAAGGGCACATGAAATTAACATGAAATCTAATTTTTAAAATTATTTTAAGGATACAGTCTTGTGGGCAGTAGCTTAAAGAACATTTTGGTGCATAAATCGTCCTTTTATGATGTATGGTTTAGAAGTTATGGCTAAAAAATCAAAAAAATCGCAAAAAACCACGTCAAAAACTATGATTCATGTAAAAAATTTTAACTAAGATTCTTGAAAAAAAAATCAAATTCCAGAAAACTTTTTTCTGAATATGCAGTCTTGTGTTTATATGTATTAGAAACAATTTGGTGTATAAATCGTCCTTGTAGGATGTATGGTTTGGGAGTTATGACGGAAAAAGCACATGTTTTTGGCCAGCTTCCACTCCAAAAAGTGTTCTACAACTCCTAAACTACAAGAGATAGAGCAAACGGCATTTGGACAAAGGAGTATTCTTTCTTTAGGAGGAGGACCTGGTGCTCATGCATGAATCGTCCTTATCTGATATGTAGTTTTTATTTTAGAAAATAAATAAAAAAAAATAAAAATTGACAAAAAAGGGCACATGAAATTAACATGAAATCTAATTTTTAAAATTATTTTAAGGATACAGTCTTGTGGGCAGTAGCTTAAGGAACATTTTGATGCATAAATCGTCCTTTTATGATTTATGGTTTAGAAGTTATGGCTAAAAAATGAAAAAAATCGCAAAAAACCACGTCAAAAACTATGATTCATGTAAAAAATTTTAACTAAGATTCTTGAAAAAAAATCAAATTCCAGAAAACTTTTTTCTGAATATGCAGTCTTGTGTATATATGTATTAGAAACAATTTGGTGTATAAATCGTCCTTGTAGGATGTATGGTTTAGGAGTTATGACGGAAAAAGCACATGTTTTTGGCCAGCTTCCACTCCAAAAAGTGTTCTACAACTCCTAAACTACAAGAGATAGAGCAAACGGCATTTGGACAAAGGAGTATCCCTTCTTAAGGAGGAGGACCTGGTGCTCATTTTAATGCATGAATCGTCCTTATCTGATATGTAGTTTTTATTTTAGAAAATAAATAAAAAAAATAAAAATTGACAAAAAAGGGCACATGAAATTAACATGAAATCTAATTTTTAAAATTATTTTAAGGATACAGTCTTGTGGGCAGTAGCTTAAGGAACATTTTGATGCATAAATCGTCCTTTTATGATGTATGGTTTAGAAGTTATGGCTAAAAAATCAAAAAAATCGCAAAAAACCACGTCAAAAACTATGATTCATGTAAAAAATTTTAACTAAGATTCTTGAAAAAAAATCAAATTCCAGAAAACTTTTTTCTGAATATGCAGTCTTGTTTTTATATGTATTAGAAACAATTTGGTGTATAAATCGTCCTTGTAGGATGTATGGTTTGGGAGTTATGACGGAAAAAGCACATGTTTTTGGCCAGCTTCCACTCCAAAAAGTGTTCTACAACTCCTAAACTACAAGAGATAGAGCAAAGGGCATTTGGACAAAGGAGTATCCCTTCTTAAGGACGAGGACCTGGTGCTCATTTTAATGCATGAATCGTCCTTATCTGATATGTATTTTTTATTTTAGCAAATAAATAAAAAAAATAAAAATTGACAAAAAAGGGCACATGAAATTAACATGAAATCTAATTTTTAAAATTATTTTAAGGATACAGTCTTGTGGGCAGTAGCTTAAGGAACATTTTGATGCATAAATCGTCCTTTTATGATGTATGGTTTAGAAGGTATGGCTAAAAAATCAAAAAAATCGCAAAAAACCACGTCAAAAACTATGATTCATGTAAAAAATTTTAACTAAGATTCTTGAAAAAAAATCAAATTCCAGAAAACTTTTTTCTGAATATGCAGTCTTGTGTTTATATGTATTAGAAACAATTTGGTGTATAAATCGTCCTTGTAGGATGTATGGTTTGGGAGTTATGACGGAAAAAGCACATGTTTTTGGCCAGCTTCCACTCCAAAAAGTGTTCTACAACTCCTAAACTTCAAGAGATAGAACAAACGGCATTTGGACAAAGGAGTATCCCTTCTTAAGGAGGAGGACCTGGTGCTCATTTTAATGCATGAATCGTCCTTATCTGATATGTAGTTTTTATTTTAGAAAATAAATTAAAAAAAATAAAAATTGACAAAAAAGGGCACATGAAATTAACATGAAATCTAATTTTTAAAATTATTTTAAGGATACAGTCTTGTGGGCAGTAGCTTAAGGAACATTTTGATGCATAAATCGTCCTTTTATGATGTATGGTTTAGAAGTTATGGCTAAAAAATCAAAAAAATCGCAAAAAAACCACGTCAAAAACTATGATTCATGTAAAAAATTTTAACTAAGATTCTTGAAAAAAAATCAAATTCCAGAAAACTTTTTTCTGAATATGCAGTCTTGTGTATATATGTATTAGAAACAATTTGGTGTATAAATCGTCCTTGTAGGATGTATGGTTTGGGAGTTATGACGGAAAAAGCACATGTTTTTGGCCAGCTTCCACTCCAAAAAGTGTTCTACAACTCCTAAACTACAAGAGATAGAGCAAACGGCATTTGGACAAAGGAGTATCCCTTCTTAAGGAGGAGGACCTGGTGCTCATTTTAATGCATGAATCGTCCTTATCTGATATGTAGTTTTTATTTTAGAAAATAAATTAATAAAAATAAAAATTGACAAAAAAGGGCACATGAAATTAACATGAAATCTAATTTTTAAAATTATTTTAAGGATACAGTCTTGTGGGCAGTAGCTTAAGGAACATTTTGATGCATAAATCGTCCTTTTATGATGTATGGTTTAGAAGTTATGGCTAAAAAATCAAAAAAATCGCAAAAAACCACGTCAAAAACTATGATTCATGTAAAAAATTTTAACTAAGATTCTTGAAAAAAATCAAATTCCAGAAAACTTTTTTCTGAATATGCAGTCTTGTGTATATATGTATTAGAAACAATTTGGTGTATAAATCGTCCTTGTAGGATGTATGGTTTAGGAGTTATGACGGAAAAAGCACATGTTTTTGGCCAGCTTCCACTCCAAAAAGTGTTCTACAACTCCTAAACTACAAGAGATAGAGCAAACGGCATTTGGACAAAGGAGTATCCCTTCTTAAGGACGAGGACCTGGTGCTCATTTTAATGCATGAATCGTCCTTATCTGATATGTATTTTTTATTTTAGAAAATAAATAAAAAAAATAAAAATTGACAAAAAAGGGCACATGAAATTAACATGAAATCTAATTTTTAAAATTATTTTAAGGACACAGTCTTGTAGGCAGTAGCTTAGGGAACATTTTGATGCATAAATCGTCCTTTTATGATGTATGGTTTAGAAGTTATGGCTAAAAAATCAAAAAAATCGCAAAAAACCACGTCAAAAACTATGATTCATGTAAAAAATTTTAACTAAGATTCTTGAAAAAAAAATCAAATTCCAGAAAACTTTTTTCTGAATATGCAGTCTTGTGTACATATGTATTAGAAACAATTTGGTGTATAAATCGTCCTTGTAGGATGTATGGGTTGGGAGTTATGACGGAAAAAGCACATGTTTTTGGCCAGCTTCCACTCCAAAAAGTGTTCTACAACTCCTAAACTACAAGAGATAGAGCAAACGGCATTTGGACAAAGGAGTATCCCTTCTTTTGGAGGAGGACCTGGTGCTCATGCATGAATCGTCCTTATCTGATATGTAGTTTTTATTTTAGAAAATAAATAAAAAAAAATAAAAATTGACAAAAAATGGCACATGAAATTAACATGAAATCTAATTTTTAAAATTATTTTAAGGATACAGTCTTGTGAGCAGTAGCTTAAGGAACATTTTGATGCATAAATCGTCCTTTTATGATGTATGGTTTAGAAGTTATGGCTAAAAAATCAAAAAAATCGCAAAAAACCACGTTAAAAACTATGATTCATGTAAAAAATTTTAACTAAGATTCTTGAAAAAAAATCAAAATCCAGAAAACTTTTTTCTGAATATGCAGTCTTGTGTACATATGTATTAGAAACAATTTGGTGTATAAATCGTCCTTGTAGGATGTATGGTTTGGGAGTTATGACGGAAAAAGCACATGTTTTTGGCCAGCTTCCACTCCAAAAAGTGTTCTACAACTCCTAAACTACAAGAGATAGAGCAAACGGCATTTGGACAAAGGAGTATCCCTTCTTTAGGAGGAGGACCTGGTGCTCATGCATGAATCGTCCTTATCTGATATGTAGTTTTTATTTTAGAAAATAAATAAAAAAAAATAAAAATTGACAAAAAAGGGCACATGAAATTAACATGAAATCTAATTTTTAAAATTATTTTAAGGATACAGTCTTGTGGGCAGTAGCTTAAGGAACATTTTGATGCATAAATCGTCCTTTTATGATGTATGGTTTAGAAGTTATGGCTAAAAAATCAAAAAAATCGCAAAAAACCACGTCAAAAACTATGATTCATGTAAAAAATTTTAACTAAGATTCTTGAAAAAAAATCAAATTCCAGAAAACTTTTTTCTGAATATGCAGTCTTGTGTTTATATGTATTAGAAACAATTTGGTGTATAAATCGTCCTTGTAGGATGTATGGTTTGGGAGTTATGACGGAAAAAGCACATGTTTTTGGCCAGCTTCCACTCCAAAAAGTGTTCTACAACTCCTAAACTTCAAGAGATAGAGCAAACGGCATTTGGACAAAGAAGTATCCCTTCTTAAGGAGGAGGACCTGGTGCTCATTTTAATGCATGAATCGTCCTTATCTGATATGTAGTTTTTATTTTAGAAAATAAATAAAAAAAAATAAAAATTGACAAAAAAGGGCACATGAAATTAACATGAAATCTAATTTTTGAAATTATTTTAAGGATACAGTCTTGTGGGCAGTAGCTTAAGGAACATTTTGATGCATAAATCGTCCTTTTATGATGTATGGTTTAGAAGTTATGGCTAAAAAATCAAAAAAATCGCAAAAAACCACGTCAAAAACTATGATTCACGTAAAAAATTTTAACTAAGATTCTTGAAAAAAAATCAAATTCCAGAAAACTTTTTTCTGAATATGCAGTCTTGTGTTTATATGTATTAGAAACAATTTGGTGTATAAATCGTCCTTGTAGGATGTATGGTTTGGGAGTTATGACGGAAAAAGCACATGTTTTTGGCCAGCTTCCACTCCAAAAAGTGTTCTACAACTCCTAAACTTCAAGAGATAGAGCAAACGGCATTTGGACAAAGAAGTATCCCTTCTTAAGGAGGAGGACCTGGTGCTCATTTTAATGCATGAATCGTCCTTATCTGATATGTAGTTTTTATTTTAGAAAATAAATTAAAAAAAATAAAAATTGACAAAAAAGGGCACATGAAATTAACATGAAATCTAATTTTTAAAATTATTTTAAGGATACAGTCTTGTGGGCAGTAGCTTAAGGAACATTTTGATGCATAAATCGTCCTTTTATGATGTATGGTTTAGAAGTTATGGCTAAAAAATCAAAAAAATCGCAAAAAACCACGTCAAAAACTATGATTCATGTAAAAAATTTTAACTAAGATTCTTGAAAAAAAATCAAATTCCAGAAAACTTTTTTCTGAATATGCAGTCTTGTGTTTATATGTATTAGAAACAATTTGGTGTATAAATCGTCCTTGTAGGATGTATGGTTTGGGAGTTATGACGGAAAAAGCACATGTTTTTGGCCAGCTTCCACTCCAAAAAGTGTTCTACAACTCCTAAACTACAAGAGATAGAGCAAACGGCATTTGGACAAAGAAGTAACCCTACTTAAGGACGAGGACCTGGTGCTCATTTTAATGCATGAATCGTCCTTATCAGATATGCAATTTTTATTTTAGAAAATAAATAAAAAAAATAAAAATTGACAAAAAAGGGCACATGAAATTAACATGAAATCTAATTTTTAAAATTATTTTAAGGACACAGTCTTGTAGGCAGTAGCTTAAGGAACATTTTGATGCATAAATCGTCCTTTTATGATGTATGGTTTAGAAGTTATGGCTAAAAAATCAAAAAAATCGCAAAAAACCACGTCAAAAACTATGATTCATGTAAAAAATTTTAACTAAGATTCTTGAAAAAAAAATCAAATTCCAGAAAACTTTTTTCTGAATATGCAGTCTTGTGTTTATATGTATTAGAAACAATTTGGTGTATAAATCGTCCTTGTAGGATGTATGGTTTGGGAGCTATGACGGAAAAAGCACATGTTTTTGGCCAGCTTCCACTCCAAAAAGTGTTCTACAACTCCTAAACTACAAGAGATAGAGCAAACGGCATTTGGACAAAGGAGTATCCCTTCTTAAGGACGAGGACCTGGTGCTCATTTTAATGCATGAATCGTCCTTATCTGATATGTATTTTTTATTTTAGAAAATAAATAAAAAAAATAAAAATTGACAAAAAAGGGCACATGAAATTAACATGAAATCTAATTTTTAAAATTATTTTAAGGATACAGTCTTGTGGGCAGTAGCTTAAGGAACATTTTTATGCATAAATCGTCCTTTTATGATGTATGGTTTAGAAGTTATGGCTAAAAAATCAAAAAATCGCAAAAAACCACGTCAAAAACTTGATTCATGTAAAAATTTTAACTAAGATTCTTGAAAAAAAAATCAAATTCCAGATGCATTTTTCTGAATATGCAGTCTTGTGTATATATGTATTAGAAACAATTTTGTGTATAAATCGTCCTTGTAGGATGTATGGCTTGGGAGTTATGACGGAAAAAGCACATGTTTTTTGCCAGCTTCCACTCCAAAAAGTGTTCTACAACTCCTAAACTACAAGAGATAGAGCAAACGGCATTTGGACAAAGAAGTAACCCTACTTAAGGACGAGGACCTGGTGCTCATTTTAATGCATGAATCGTCCTTATCAGATATACAATTTTTATTTTAGAAAATAAATAAAAAAAATAAAAATTGACAAAAAAGGGCACATGAAATTAACATGAAATCTAATTTTTAAAATTATTTTAAGGATACAGTCTTGTGGGCAGTAGCTTAAGGAACATTTTGATGCATAAATCGTCCTTTTATGATGTATGGTTTAGAAGTTATGGCTAAAAAATCAAAAAAATCGCAAAAAACCACGTCAAAAACTTGATTCATGTAAAAATTTTAACTAAGATTCTTGAAAAAAAATCAAATTCCAGAAAACTTTTTTCTGAATATGCAGTCTTGTGTATATATGTATTAGAAACAATTTGGTGTATAAATCGTCCTTGTAGGATGTATGGTTTGGGAGTTATGACGGAAAAAGCACATGTTTTTGGCCAGCTTCCACTCCAAAAAGTGTTCTACAACTCCTAAACTACAAGAGATAGAGCAAACGGCATTTGGACAAAGAAGTAACCCTACCTAAGGACGAGGACCTGGTGCTCATTTTAATGCATGAATCGTCCTTATCAGATATGCAATTTTTATTTTAGAAAATAAATAAAAAAAATAAAAATTGACAAAAAAGGGCACATGAAATTAACATGAAATCTAATTTTTAAAATTATTTTAAGGATACAGTCTTGTGGGCAGTAGCTTAAGGAACATTTTGATGCATAAATCGTCCTTTTATGATGTATGGTTTAGAAGTTATGGCTAAAAAATCAAAAAAATCGCAAAAAACCACGTCAAAAACTTGATTCATGTAAAAAATTTTAACCAAGATTCTTGAAAAAAATCAAATTCCAGAAAACTTTTTTCTGAATATGCAGTCTTGTGTTTATATGTATTAGAAACAATTTGGTGTATAAATCGTCCTTGTAGGATGTATGGTTTGGGAGTTATGACGGAAAAAGCACATGTTTTTGGCCAGCTTCCACTCCAAAAAGTGTTCTACAACTCCTAAAATAAAAGAGATAGAGCAAACGGCATTTGGACAAAGAAGTAACGTTACTTAAGGACGAGGACCTGGTGCTCATTTTAATGCATGAATCGTCCTTATCTGATATGTAGTTTTTATTTTAGAAAATAAATAAAAAAAATAAAAATTGACAAAAAAGGACACATGAAATTAACATGAAATCTAATTTTTAAAATTATTTTAAGGATACAGTCTTGTGGGCAGTAGCTTAAGGAACATTTTGATGCATAAATCGTCCTTTTATGATGTATGGTTTAGAAGTTATGGCTAAAAAATCAAAAAATCGCAAAAAACCACGTCAAAAACTTGATTCATGTAAAAATTTTAACTAAGATTCTTGAAAAAAAAATCAAATTCCAGAAAACTTTTTTCTGAATATGCAGTCTTGTGTATATATGTATTAGAAACAATTTTGTGTATAAATCGTCCTTGTAGGATGTATGGTTTGGGAGTTATGACGGAAAAAGCACATGTTTTTTGCCAGCTTCCACTCCAAAAAGTGTTCTACAACTCCTAAACTACAAGAGATAGAGCAAACGGCATTTGGACAAAGAAGTAACCCTTCTTAAGGACGAGGACCTGGTGCTCATTTTAATGCATGAATCGTCCTTATCAGATATGCAATTTTTATTTTAGAAAATAAATAAAAAAAATAAAAATTGACAAAAAAGGGCACATGAAATTAACATGAAATCTAATTTTTAAAATTATTTTAAGGATACAGTCTTGTGGGCAGTAGCTTAAGGAACATTTTGATGCATAAATCGTCCTTTTATGATGATGTAGCTTCCACTCCAAAAAGTGTTCTACAACTCCTAAACTACAAGAGATAGAGCAAACGGCATTTGGACAAAGAAGTAACCCTACTTAAGGACGAGGACCTGGTGCTCATTTTAATGCATGAATCGTCCTTATCAGATATGCAGTTTTTATTTTAGAAAATAAATAAAAAAAATAAAAATTGACAAAAAAGGGCACATGAAATTAACATGAAATCTAATTTTTAAAATTATTTTAAGGATACAGTCTTGTGGGCAGTAGCTTAAGGAACATTTTGATGCATAAATCGTCCTTTTATGATGTATGGTTTAGAAGTTATGGCTAAAAAATCAAAAAATCGCAAAAAACCACGTCAAAAACTTGATTCATGTAAAAATTTTAACTAAGATTCTTGAAAAAAAAATCAAATTCCAGAAAACTTTTTTCTGAATATGCAGTCTTGTGTATATATGTATTAGAAACAATTTTGTGTATAAATCGTCCTTGTAGGATGTATGGTTTGGGAGTTATGACGGAAAAAGCACATGTTTTTTGCCAGCTTCCACTCCAAAAAGTGTTCTACAACTCCTAAACTACAAGAGATAGAGCAAACGGCATTTGGACAAAGAAGTAACCCTACTTAAGGACGAGGACCTGGTGCTCATTTTAATGCATGAATCGTCCTTATCAGATATGCAGTTTTTATTTTAGAAAATAAATAAAAAAAATAAAAATTGACAAAAAAGGGCACATGAAATTAACATGAAATCTAATTTTTAAAATTATTTTAAGGATACAGTCTTGTGGGCAGTAGCTTAAGGAACATTTTGATGCATAAATCGTCCTTTTATGATGTATGGTTTAGAAGTTATGGCTAAAAAATCAAAAAACCGCAAAAAACCACGTCAAAAACTTGATTCATGTAAAAATTTTAACTAAGATTAAGGGCAGTAGCTTAAGGAACATTTTGATGCATAAATCGTCCTTTTATGATGATGTAGCTTCCACTCCAAAAAGTGTTCTACAACTCCTAAACTACAAGAGATAGAGCAAACGGCATTTGGACAAAGAAGTAACCCTACTTAAGGACGAGGACCTGGTGCTCATTTTAATGCATGAATCGTCCTTATCAGATATGCAGTTTTTATTTTAGAAAATAAATAAAAAAAATAAAAATTGACAAAAAAGGGCACATGAAATTAACATGAAATCTAATTTTTAAAATTATTTTAAGGATACAGTCTTGTGGGCAGTAGCTTAAGGAACATTTTGATGCATAAATCGTCCTTTTATGATGTATGGTTTAGAAGTTATGGCTAAAAAATCAAAAAATCGCAAAAAACCACGTCAAAAACTTGATTCATGTAAAAATTTTAACTAAGATTCTTGAAAAAAAAATCAAATTCCAGAAAACTTTTTTCTGAATATGCAGTCTTGTGTATATATGTATTAGAAACAATTTTGTGTATAAATCGTCCTTGTAGGATGTATGGTTTGGGAGTTATGACGGAAAAAGCACATGTTTTTTGCCAGCTTCCACTCCAAAAAGTGTTCTACAACTCCTAAACTACAAGAGATAGTTAGATAGATAGATACAGTCTTGTGGGCAGTAGCTTAAGGAACATTTTGATGCATAAATCGTCCTTTTATGATGTATGGTTTAGAAGTTATGGCTAAAAAATCAAAAAAATCGCAAAAAAACACGTCAAAAACTATGATTCATGTAAAAAATTTTAACTAAGATTCTTGAAAAAAAAATCAAATTCCAGAAAACTTTTTTCTGAATATGCAGTCTTGTGTATATATGTATTAGAAACAATTTGGTGTATAAATCGTCCTTGTAGGATGTATGGTTTGGGAGTTATGACGGAAAAAGCACATGTTTTTGGCCAGCTTCCACTCCAAAAAGTGTTCTACAACTCCTAAACAACAAAAGATAGAGCAAACGGCATTTGGACAAAGAAGTAACCCTACTTAAGGACGAGGACCTGGTGCTCATTTTAATGCATGAATCGTCCTTATCTGATATGTAGTTTTTATTTTAGAAAATAAATAAAAAAAATAAAAATTGACAAAAAAGGGCACATGAAATTAACATGAAATCTAATTTTTAAAATTATTTTAAGGATACAGTCTTGTGGGCAGTAGCTTAAGGAACATTTTGATGCATAAATCGTCCTTTTATGATGTATGGTTTAGAAGTTATGGCTAAAAAATAAAAAAATCGCAAAAAACCACGTCAAAAACTTGATTCATGTAAAAAATTTTAACTAAGATTCTTGAAAAAAAAATCAAATTCCAGAAAACTTTTTTCTGAATATGCAGTCTTGTGTATATATGTATTAGAAACAATTTGGTGTATAAATCGTCCTTGTAGGATGTATGGTTTGGGAGTTATGACGGAAAAAGCACATGTTTTTGGCCAGCTTCCACTCCAAAAAGTGTTCTACAACTCCTAAACTACAAGAGATAGAGCAAACGGCATTTGGACAAAGAAGTAACCCTACTTAAGGACGAGGACCTGGTGCTCATTTTAATGCATGAATCGTCCTTATCTGATATGTAGTTTTTATTTTAGAAAATAAATAAAAAAAATAAAAATTGACAAAAAAGGGCACATGAAATTAACATGAAATCTAATTTTTAAAATTATTTTAAGGATACAGTCTTGTGGGCAGTAGCTTAAGGAACATTTTGATGCATAAATCGTCCTTTTATGATGTATGGTTTAGAAGTTATGGCTAAAAAATCAAAAAAATCGCAAAAAACCACGTCAAAAACTATGATTCATGTAAAAAATTTTAACTAAGATTCTTGAAAAAAAATCACATTCCAGAAAACTTTTTTCCGAATTTGCAGTCTTGTGTATATATGTATTAGAAACAATTTGGTGTATAAATCGTCCTTGTAGGATGTATGGTTTGCGAGTTATGACGGAAAAAGCACATGTTTTTGGCCAGCTTCCACTCCAAAAAGTGTTCTACAACTCCTAAACTACAAGAGATAGAGCAAACGGCATTTGGACAAAGGAGTATCCCTTCTTAAGGACGAGGACCTGGTGCTCATTTTAATGCATGAATCGTCCTTATCTGATATGTAGTTTTTATTTTAGAAAATAAATAAAAAAAATAAAAATTGACAAAAAAGGGCACATGAAATTAACATGAAATCTAATTTTTAAAATTATTTTAAGGATACAGTCTTGTGGGCAGTAGCTTAAGGAACATTTTGATGCATAAATCGTCATTTTATGATGTATGGTTTAGAAGTTATGGCTAAAAAATCAAAAAAATCGCAAAAAACCACGTCAAAAACTATGATTCATGTAAAAAATTTTAACTAAGATTCTTGAAAAAAAATCAAAATCCAGAAAAGTTTTTTCTGAATATGCAGTCTTGTGTATATATGTATTAGAAACAATTTGGTGTATAAATCGTCCTTGTAGGATGTATGGTTTGCGAGTTATGACGGAAAAAGCACATGTTTTTGGCCAGCTTCCACTCCAAAAAGTGTTCTACAACTCCTAACTACAAGAGATAGAGCAAACGGCATTTGGACAAAGGAGTATCCCTTCTTAAGGACGAGGACCTGGTGCTCATTTTAATGCATGAATCGTCCTTATCTGATATGTAGTTTTTATTTTAGAAAATAAATAAAAAAAATAAAAATTGACAAAAAAGGGCACATGAAATTAACATGAAATCTAATTTTTAAAATTATTTTAAGGATACAGTCTTGTGGTCAGTAGCTTAAGGAACATTTTGATGCATAAATCGTCCTTTTATGATGTATGGTTTAGAAGTTATGGCTAAAAAATCAAAAAAATCGCAAAAAACCACGTCAAAAACTATGATTCATGTAAAAAATTTTAACTAAGATTCTTGAAAAAAAATCAAATTCCAGAAAAGTTTTTCTGAATATGCAGTCTTGTGTATATATGTATTAGAAACAATTTGGTGTATAAATCGTCCTTGTAGGATGTATGGTTTGCGAGTTATGACGAAAAAAGCACATGTTTTTGGCCAGCTTCCACTCCAAAAAGTGTTCTACAACTCCTAACTACAAGAGATAGAGCAAACGGCATTTGGACAAAGGAGTATCCCTTCTTAAGGACGAGGACCTGGTGCTCATTTTAATGCATGAATCGTCCTTATCTGATATGTAGTTTTTATTTTAGAAAATAAATAAAAAAAATAAAAATTGACAAAAAAGGGCACATGAAATTAACATGAAATCTAATTTTTAAAATTATTTTAAGGATACAGTCTTGTGGGCAGTAGCTTAAGGAACATTTTGATGCATAAATCGTCCTTTTATGATGTATGGTTTAGAAGTTATGGCTAAAAAATCAAAAAAATCGCAAAAAACCACGTCAAAAACTATGATTCATGTAAAAAATTTTAACTAAGATTCTTGAAAAAAAATCAAATTCCAGAAAAGTTTTTCTGAATATGCAGTCTTGTGTATATATGTATTAGAAACAATTTGGTGTATAAATCGTCCTTGTAGGATGTATGGTTTGCGAGTTATGACGAAAAAAGCACATGTTTTTGGCCAGCTTCCACTCCAAAAAGTGTTCTACAACTCCTAACTACAAGAGATAGAGCAAACGGCATTTGGACAAAGGAGTATCCCTTCTTAAGGACGAGGACCTGGTGCTCATTTTAATGCATGAATCGTCCTTATCTGATATGTAGTTTTTATTTTAGAAAATAAATAAAAAAAATAAAAATTGACAAAAAAGGGCACATGAAATTAACATGAAATCTAATTTTTAAAATTATTTTAAGGATACAGTCTTGTGGGCAGTAGCTTAAGGAACATTTTGATGCATAAATTGTCCTTTTATGATGTATGGTTTAGAAGTTATGGCTAAAAAATCAAAAAAATCGCAAAAAACCACGTCAAAAACTATGATTCATGTAAAAAATTTTAACTAAGATTCTTGAAAAAAAATCAAAATCCAGAAAACTTTTTTCTGAATATGCAGTCTTGTGTATATATGTATTAGAAACAATTTGGTGTATAAATCGTCCTTGTAGGATGTATGGTTTGCGAGTTATGACGGAAAAAGCATGTTGTATTTAACGTCCGAGGTCTCCGTGCTTTCCGCAAGGAGAAGAGAGACCAAAGACGGGAGCAATTAAAACGATTAAGTTATTTTGCTAGCGTTTAAGCTAGTTTTCTTTATTTCAAATGTTTCAAAAGGCCCGCTGTCTAGGCGAGGCTGCGACCTTTGTAAAACTCGTTCAAAATTAGCTCTGCCAGTTTCTGGTCGACGCAGGGGTTTATAAAGAAAGTTTTTACTTTCCAATGATGTTCCTAATTTCCCGATATTCCTATAATTTCCAATAAGTGGAAATTATTTACCAATACATAATAAAAAAAATGCCTACTCAATATGTAAAAGTAAATTTACATATTGTCATTTTACTTTCCCCTTAGCGGTACGCGATCACGCACACTTTGCATGCTACGCAGTTGCTGGCAATGCACTATGCAAACAGCGCTGCAGCTAGGGTAGGTAAATGAACGGCTTTATGCTGACCGTGCAAGCTGATGCCGATGCACCCAACAGTGCAATGTCTTGGTTTTGTTGCCGCCGACGTTGTAGCCAGAAACACTTGACAACTAAAAGCAAAGCATTGGTTTTGTTTATTTGGTAATTTAAGCGTGTGCGCTTAAATTAGGTCAGTCTTTTTATTTTCATGAACGCCGGCAATTTGAGTCACCGTACTCAAATTGGGTCTCGGTCGTTCGTTCATAATAACAAACAAAAGGTTGTTTGTTATTTATGCGCTTGTACTAAGAAATCTGCTATACGGTGACGTATAGATTAAACAGATTTTTTGTACCGCATTCTAAAAAGTATTATGTTCTTTATTGGTTTTTTTGTTAATTGTTTTTAGGAACATCGTGTGAGGTCGGGGTGTACAAAGTGTACAGGCGAATGTTGTGGGATACAACATCCCTCCCCCCTTATAAAAGAAAATTTTTTCCTTGAAGAGGCAAAAATTTTCTGCAGGTCGGGTCGATGTTCAGAAACTGACATAGCTTTACATTACACTGTAAAGCTTAAATTTATATACATTTTTTTTTCTTAATTAATTAACTTATTTTGATTAGTTAAATATATAGTAATAGTAATTGTAATAGAAAAATTAATGATTATATATGTCTTTTTGTACATTATCTCTATATATATATTTTTTTTGTTTTTGTGTGAGGTTATATAATTAATAATATGTAAGTTGTGTTTTGTTTTTTTTTTCTTGTTTTTTTACAAAAATGAGTATTGTATGAAAAAATGAGTATGAGGGATATAGTATTAGAAATATATTATTTTTTTGTTTTGTTACCGAAGTATAATTAATGAGTTTTAGGTAATAATATTTTTTTATTTATATAATTTGAATATTTTTGACTATTTTCTAATATATATATAATTGTGCTTTTCTTTTCTTTTTTTTTTTTTGTTAATTAGAGTAGTTATACAATATGTTATAGCACTAGACTATTAAATTTTTTGTGTTTTTTTTTTTTTATGTGTGTACGTGCCTATAATATATATATTTTTGTTTTATGTGCATTATGCATTTTTGAGACAATTGCTCAAATATAGATATCTTTTAGTTTTTGAATTTTTAAGTTCGATTGGATTTGTATATTTCCTGTTTGAAAGCTTTTGCAAAAAAAAAATAATTTTGTTCTTTTTCATCTTTTTTTTTTTAAACTCTTTATTGACTTTTTCGTTCGATATATATACCGTATCGGCCCGGATAACGACAACCTATGTAATTTGCTAAACATATTTTTTTTTTTATTACGGAATGTCAATTTGACGAACGACCTAGGAAAATTTGCTAAAACCTAATCTGCCAGGAATCTGAAACTGCTAGCAAGGGAAACAAAACTGATCTCTTTCTTTTTTTAAATGATAACAACTTTGGGGGGGGTTTTTTTTTCTTTTTTTTTTTTTTATTATAATTATTTCATTTTACATATCATTTGTATATACCATCAAGGTACCTTTTTTCGCGCCATTCCTGCGCTTTTAGTACCAGTTGGTACTCTGCCGCGAAATCTGTTGTTTCCTCATCGTCTCCGTATAATTGCCTTGACTTGTAGTTTTTTATTATTTCTTGTTCTTTTGCCTTGTCGATTGCTTCTCCGATTTCCCGAATGGCCGCCTCCTCGTCATCGTAATCTGCCTCCGTGGGTTCGCGGTCCTTGCGCCCAATGTACGTCCAGAGTACTTTCATGTGGTTTACTTTTGCTTCTTTCTTAAGTGTTGCTTGCATTGTTAAAATTTTACTGAATGAATTTTGAATTTTGTGTTCTGGTTTTTATAGTAAAAATTTTGCTGATTTGAAAATTTCTGACTCAGGGTCGTTGAAAGTTTTTATTGTTTTTGATAATGTTGAGTTCCTTACATGTGTTGTGCAGACGGTGGCAAAACAAACCGTGGCTTAGCGTAGTTGTCTTCTGAAGTGTCCGCTGTGTGTGTTATGGTTTTTCTTTTTCTACCATGTGCGTAATGTATGTATATTTGGAATGTATGTTGGTTTTACGTGGTGTTTTACCAATGTTGTGGTTTTACGTGTGTGTTTGTTATTTTAATCTGAAAATGGTTTGAGGTTGTTATTGTGTATGACTTTGATTTTGTTACGGATCTTTATTGCTGTATTTTCGGGTGAAATTATTTTAATTATTTCGTAAGGTCCTTCCCATAGTGATGAGAATTTATTTTTTCTGGTTTGATTTTTAATAAGTACGCTTTCTCCAACGTTGAATGTTTTTGGCTTTGAACCTTTATCATAATATTCTTTAGATTTTTCCTTTTTAGTTTTTAAAGTTTGTCCCGCAATTTTGAATCCATGCTGTAGTCTTGCCTTTAGTTCATTGGCGTAATTTTCATAGTTATAATTTAATGATGGATGTTTTTGCAATGTAGAAGGAATTTTAGCGGGAAACCCATAAAGTAATTCGTGAGGGCTGTAATTAGTGCTGGTATGTGGTGTATTGTTGAAAACAAATATTGCATACGGGATCCAATCGTCCCAAGTGAGTGGGTCATTATTTACATAATGCCGTAGGTATTCCGCTAATGTGCGGTGGCTTCTCTCCAGTGCTCCATTTGTTTGTGGATGATATGGAGTAGTTTGTAATTTTTTAATCTTTAACAGTTTGCATACTTCTTTAAATAGTTCACTTAGAAAATTTGTACCTTGATCGGTTAATAGTGATTCTGGAAAACCAAATCTGCAAAGTATTTGCTCTACAAAAGCTCTGGCAACTGTGCTTGCTTCTGCGTTTTCTAGTGGTATTGCTTCTGTGAATTTAGTTAAGTCGTCTTGAAAAGTTAAAATATATTTATTAGTTTTGTATGTAACTGGAAGTGGACCAACTATGTCAAACGCTACTCTTTCAAATGGTGAAGAGCTTGTGGTTGTAATTTTCATTGGTACTTTTGGAGATTTTGTTAACTTATTTTTCTGACAGGATTCACATTTCTTAATATAAGTTTGTACGTCTTGTCTCATTGCAGGCCAGTAAAAATGAGTTTTCAATTTTTTCAATGTTTTATTTATTCCTTGATGTCCTCCGAAAGGTGATTTATGATATTCTGTAAGTACTTTGTGTATTTCTTCTGTAGTTTCTAGAATTTTTCTCTCATTCATATGTAAATAAATGGTTGTGTTGTCTTCTGAGAAGGTTTCATTAATTAAAATTTTAAAATGTTCTTTGAATTGTGAAGTGAACTTTGGGAGTGCCATTGCAATGGTTTTTACGGTTTTATCCATATTTTTTATTTGTAACAATACTCTTTTTGCTATCTCTTGGTCTTTAATGCTTCTGAAAGGTATTGGTAATGTGGTTGTGATTAAATTTTCTTTATCTGTTAGAGGATATATTTCAATTTCTCCTATTATTGGCTTTATAAATTGTGGTATTCTTTGTATTACAAACTTTTCTTCGATTGATTTTATTATAGGCAATATTAGTATTTTTAATTCTGCCTCTTTATTTGAATAAATTGCCTCTTTGTTTTCGAATATCTTACTTTTTCCATTGGTCCTTATGCTTTCAGGCTCTTCTATAATTGTCTGCGGATTTTCATATGGTTCTTTCTTATTCTTCATTTGACGGGTCATAGCTAAAACTTTATGTTCCCTTTCTGCAAGTTTTTCATGTTCAGTAAGGCGACTGAGAGCGTCAGTATTTGTATTAAATTTCCCTGCTTTATACTTTATTGTATACTCATATTCTGATAATAAAATTCTCCATCTTGCTAATCTAGACATTGGATCTTTAAGCTTCATTAGCCATTCGAGTGGTTTGTGATCAGTGTAGATCGTGAACTTTTTACCGTAGATGTAAGGTCGAAATTGTTTTACAGCAAAAATAATTGCTAACAATTCTTTTTCCGTGGTGCTGTAGCGTGTTTCAGCATCATTTAGCGTTCTACTTGTAAAGCAAATCGGCTTATCTTTACCAATAATGCCTTGGGATAGAACAGCCCCAAGTCCCACGTCGCTCGCGTCTGTCGTGACTATGAATTCTTGATCAAAATCAGGGTATGCTAATATTGGAGGGTTAATTAGATAATTTTTTAATTTTGAAAAAGCTTCGTCGCAAAATGCGTCCCAATTAAATTTTACATCTTTTTTAAGCAATTTTGTAAGAGGTTTCGATATGCTCGAAAAGTTTTCTATAAATCTCCTATAATAGCCCGCAAATCCTAAAAATGATTTAATTCCTTTTACGTTTTTGGGAGTTGGATAGGTTTTTACTACCTTTATTTTTTCAGGATCAGGTTTTATTCCGTCTTCTGAAATAATGTGCCCTAAATAGGTAAGTTCTTGTTTCAGAAAATTGCATTTATCTGGTTGTAGCTTTAGGTTGTGTAGACGCAATCGGTCAAATATTTTGATTAGTTTTTTATTATGATCTGTTAGATCATAACCATAAACAACGATGTCGTCGACATAAACAAAACATTCGAAGCCTTGCAACCCCATGAGTACGTTATTCATGAGTCTTTGAAACGTTGCAGGGGCGTTTTTTAACCCAAATGGCATTCGGTTGTATTCGTAGTGTCCGAATGGTGTACTAAATGCAGTTTTACATTTATCAGATTCTTTTACAGGAATTTGGTGAAAACCTTTGGCTAAATCTAGTGTGCTGAAATATTTAGCTTTTCCTAGTTGATCTAATATATCTGTAATATTAGGTAAGGGGTATGCATCGCCTACTGTTAAATCATTTAGCTTTCGAAAATCTACTACGACTCTCCAGCGTTTTTTGCCTTCAGAGTCTGCTTTTTTCGGAACTAATAAAAGAGGTGTGTTCCATGGACTCGAGCTTGATCGGATGATATTGTGTTCTAACATTTCATTAACTTGCTTGTGGATTTCGTTTCTCTGGCTTTCGGGCAGTCTATATGGCCTGACAAATAACGGAGGTTTATTTTCTTCTGTAATGATTTCGTGGTTAGCTGTATCTGTAACTGTAAGGTGGTCTCCTTTAAAGTAGAATAAGTCGTTATAATTTCTACAAATTTCTATTATTGCCTTTTTTTCTTCTTTATTACAATGGTTCAATTCTATCGTTGTATCTATGCGTTTTAATCTATCTTTTATTATGTCTTTTGTTCTATCTATTTTGACGGTATTATAATTCTCAATTTTTTCCCATTCATATTGGATTTTATTTATATTAATTACTTTACTTTCTTCTGTAGTATTCATGATTAAAACTTTGATTTTTTTATCAATAGGGCGTACCAGGGTTTCCGCCAAATATACTCCTGGGTTTATTTCGTTCTTGTGGACCACTGCATCTTTTGTATATTCAAAAGGGATCTCTACAAGTTGTTTGCAGCGAGGTTGCAAAGTAATGGATCGCAGCCCGTAGACATTGGGATGTTGAGCACTCTTTTGATGGCTTATGCTTTGTGCTGCATCTTTTTGTTCCTCTTCCCATTTTTTACGATTCCCTTCATTACCCGTGGGTAACGCTTTGTGTTCCTTCTTGCCTGCTTTTATTTTATTTTCGATGAGGTTTTCACTTTGGAGGGGCAAGGTGATGGATTGTGGCCCGTAGACATTAGGTTGTTGAGGACTCTCAGTATGTCTTATGCCATTCGGCGCATACTCCTGTTCCTCTTTCCTATTTTCACGAATCCTTGCATTACCCGTAGGCAACACCTTTTTTTCCTTATTTGTGAGTTCTGCATCATTAATAATTGAGTTTTTATTTATTATATTTACTACTTCGTTTGAGCAATCAATGGGTATACCTAGTTCTTTTGTAAAGTAATCGATTCGACAATTTAATTGCGTTAGGAAGTCATTTCCTATTATTCCGTCATAAGATAAATTAATATTTCTAGACACTATCTGAAATGGATAACTCAAAACTATTGTTTTATTATCAAATGGAACGTTAATTTTTCTTTCTTGAGTACCTAATGTTTTCATTTTATTGCCAGAAATTGTTGAGACTGTATATTTTTGAAGAGTATTTAATTTGCACTGTGCTTCAGTGTCTTTTAACAAACTTATTTCGGCACCTGTATCTATTAGCAAAGTAAGAAAATTTTTATCAGTGGGTTCTAATTTTATACAGATCACAGGATCTGCATATTCTTTACTAAAAGATATGTAAAGGTAGTCTATTAATTTTTGGCTTGGTGTACCTCGGCTTGTGTCTGCATTCGGAAAGAGCTGCCGTGGTTCTCTTCCCGTGCAATTTCGTTTTCCGGTAGGTTTCTTGTGGGTCTATTTTGTGCAGCATTATTTTCTCTAAAAGGATTGCGATAATTTTTATACCTGTTTTCCTCAACTCTTCTGTTTTGATAATTTAGGTTGTTTTGGCCTAACCTAGATCTACACTCTTTAAATGTGTGATTGGGCTTTTTACAGTAAGTACAAGTCATAAGTTGTACCTCTTTTTTGATGTTCGGCTGTCTGTTAAAATTTTGAGTATAATGGGTGGGAAAATTATTGTTGTTCTTGCGGTAGCAAGTCTCTTGAGTGTGCCCTGTTTTTCTACAATACTGACATGTGGGTTTGAACGATGAGGTTTGGTATTGCGATGTTCCTTCCAGTCGTACTGAATGCTCTTCGGCATACGAGATGGCTTTCTTCAAATCTCTCTCATTGTGAGCTTTAAGAATTAGTCTTAAATTTGGATTTCGCAAACCGTCCTCGAATACCCGAATGGCCAAGTGGTCATTTTCTAACTTTAAATACGCCCTAACTGACTCTTCACCAGTGCTAGTGAATGTGGCTGAGTTTAAAGCGTGTAACAGTTTTCCTATTCGCTCACCAAATTCCTTAATTGACTCTTGTGTTTTTTGTTTAGCGGTTAGTAATTCGTTTTGGGCAGTAGTTCGAGATTTTTCCTCTTTAAACTCCCTTTCTAAATCTCGTACCAAATCATTCCATTTGGTAAAAGATTTAAATTGTATGAGTTCAAAAGCTGAACCCTCCAATCGAGTTTTCACAACTTCTAAAATGAAGCTGTGTTCTGCATCTGTTTTAGCAGATAAGAATAAAATATTTCCGCACGCGATAAATTTGTTAAGATTGGCTGGATTGCCATCAAAAACCGGGACGATATTGTAAATATCATTAAGCGTGAACTTAAGATCCATTTTAGAAAACTCAGGATCTTCCGCGTCAGTATAAAAGGATGAATCAAAAAATGGTAGAGAAGCAAAGTGCTGTACTACCTTAGCCGCGCGTTGTCGAGTAAAAATGTTGGAATATTTAAATTTGTTAAATGATCAAAAATATAAGTTTTCTTTCAAAAAACTTTCAGATAAAAATATTTTTTTTTTTTTTTTTTATATCTATCGTGGTTTTGGCAATTAATTAATTTTTCTTTTAGTTTTTAATAGTTTGACAATTTAATAAAATTAAGGGAAAATTTTCTATCATTTTTGTTTTCTAGCAACTTTTTTTTTTTTTTATATATATATATTTTTCTTTGTGTCTGTGTTTTTTTTTTTTTTTTTTTACACTTTATCTTTTTCTCTCTTTTTTTTTTTACAAATATTAACTTATAAAATAGTTGGGCTTACAAATTTCCTTAATGTTCGCGCTGCTGTTGTAGTTGTTACGGTTGATGTCGTCTTTGTTGTTGAAGTTATGCGATGTTGTTGATCTTTATGTTTTTGTTGGCGCTGATTGTCCCCCCTCTCTCCTTTTTTTTTTTTTTTCTTCGATGATGCCAGGAGGTTTTAAACCCTACAGCTGGTTAACCTGGTCTTCGTTTATAGTTGGGCCAGGAGACTTCACGTCTTTGCTGGTTAACCTGGTCTTTTTCTTCACTGCCCAACTTTTGCCAAATGCCTACAGCAAGGTCTTACTCTTATGGGTCTTCTTCTTTTTTTTTTTTTCACTCGCCGCTGTTTAGCCTCGGCACGCTTCACTTTTATTTTTTTTTTTTCACTTGCCGCTGTTTCAGCCTCGGCACGCTTTTGTTTCAAAATAAAACTTTATTATTTTTTATTTAACTTTTGGCACTTCGCCTTATTTTGGGATGGAGCGATCCCTCCGCTGCCACCAAATGTTGTATTTAACGTCCGAGGTCTCCGTGCTTTCCGCAAGGAGAAGAGAGACCAAAGACGGGAGCAATTAAAACGATTAAGTTATTTTGCTAGCGTTTAAGCTAGTTTTCTTTATTTCAAATGTTTCAAAAGGCCCGCTGTCTAGGCGAGGCTGCGACCTTTGTAAAACTCGTTCAAAATTAGCTCTGCCAGTTTCTGGTCGACGCAGGGGTTTATAAAGAAAGTTTTTACTTTCCAATGATGTTCCTAATTTCCCGATATTCCTATAATTTCCAATAAGTGGAAATTATTTACCAATACATAATAAAAAAAATGCCTACTCAATATGTAAAAGTAAATTTACATATTGTCATTTTACTTTCCCCTTAGCGGTACGCGATCACGCACACTTTGCATGCTACGCAGTTGCTGGCAATGCACTATGCAAACAGCGCTGCAGCTAGGGTAGGTAAATGAACGGCTTTATGCTGACCGTGCAAGCTGATGCCGATGCACCCAACAGTGCAATGTCTTGGTTTTGTTGCCGCCGACGTTGTAGCCAGAAACACTTGACAACTAAAAGCAAAGCATTGGTTTTGTTTATTTGGTAATTTAAGCGTGTGCGCTTAAATTAGGTCAGTCTTTTTATTTTCATGAACGCCGGCAATTTGAGTCACCGTACTCAAATTGGGTCTCGGTCGTTCGTTCATAATAACAAACAAAAGGTTGTTTGTTATTTATGCGCTTGTACTAAGAAATCTGCTATACGGTGACGTATAGATTAAACAGATTTTTTGTACCGCATTCTAAAAAGTATTATGTTCTTTATTGGTTTTTTTGTTAATTGTTTTTAGGAACATCGTGTGAGGTCGGGGTGTACAAAGTGTACAGGCGAATGTTGTGGGATACAACAAGCACATGTTTTTGGCCAGCTTCCACTCCAAAAAGTGTTCTACAACTCCTAACTACAAGAGATAGAGCAAACAGTCCTGTTTGTTTTTTCTGAATATGCAGTCTTGTGTATATATGTATTAGAAACAATTTGGTGTATAAATCGTCCTTGTAGGATGTATGGTTTGCGAGTTATGACGGAAAAAGCACATGTTTTTGGCCAGCTTCCACTCCAAAAAGTGTTCTACAACTCCTAACTACAAGAGATAGAGCAAACGGCATTTGGACAAAGGAGTATCCCTTCTTAAGGACGAGGACCTGGTGCTCATTTTAATGCATGAATCGTCCTTATCTGATATGTAGTTTTTATTTTAGAAAATAAATAAAAAAAATAAAAATTGACAAAAAAGGGCACATGAAATTAACATGAAATCTAATTTTTAAAATTATTTTAAGGATACAGTCTTGTGGGCAGTAGCTTAAGGAACATTTTGATGCATAAATCGTCCTTTTATGATGTATGGTTTAGAAGTTATGGCTAAAAAATCAAAAAAATCGCAAAAAACCACGTCAAAAACTATGATTCATGTAAAAAATTTTAACTAAGATTCTTGAAAAAAAATCAAAATCCAGAAAACTTTTTTCTGAATATGCAGTCTTGTGTATATATGTATTAGAAACAATTTGGTGTATAAATCGTCCTTGTAGGATGTATGGTTTGCGAGTTATGACGGAAAAAGCACATGTTTTTGGCCAGCTTCCACTCCAAAAAGTGTTCTACAACTCCTAACTACAAGAGATAGAGCAAACGGCATTTGGACAAAGGAGTATCCCTTCTTAAGGATGAGGACCTGGTGCTCATTTTAATGCATGAATCGTCCTTATCTGATATGTAGTTTTTATTTTAGAAAATAAATAAAAAAAATAAAAATTGACAAAAAAGGGCACATGAAATTAACATGAAATCTCATTTTTAAAATTATTTTAAGGATACAGTCTTGTGGGCAGTAGCTTAAGGAACATTTTGATGCATAAATCGTCCTTTTATGATGTATGGTTTAGAAGTTATGGCTAAAAAATCAAAAAAATCGCAAAAAACCACGTCAAAAACTATGATTCATGTAAAAAATTTTAACTAAGATTCTTGAAAAAAAATCAAAATCCAGAAAACTTTTTTCTGAATATGCAGTCTTGTGTATATATGTATTAGAAACAATTTGGTGTATAAATCGTCCTTGTAGGATGTATGGTTTGCGAGTTATGACGGAAAAAGCACATGTTTTTGGCCAGCTTCCACTCCAAAAAGTGTTCTACAACTCCTAACTACAAGAGATAGAGCAAACGGCATTTGGACAAAGGAGTATCCCTTCTTAAGGACGAGGACCTGGTGCTCATTTTAATGCATGAATCGTCCTTATCTGATATGTAGTTTTTATTTTAGAAAATAAATAAAAAAAATAAAAATTGACAAAAAAGGGCACATGAAATTAACATGAAATCTAATTTTTAAAATTATTTTAAGGATACAGTCTTGTGGGCAGTAGCTTAAGGAACATTTTGATGCATAAATCGTCCTTTTATGATGTATGGTTTAGAAGTTATGGCTAAAAAATCAAAAAAATCGCAAAAAACCACGTCAAAAACTATGATTCATGTAAAAAATTTTAACTAAGATTCTTGAAAAAAAATCACATTCCAGAAAACTTTTTTCCGAATTTGCAGTCTTGTGTATATATGTATTAGAAACAATTTGGTGTATAAATCGTCCTTGTAGGATGTACAGTTTGGGAGTTATGACGGAAAAAGCACATGTTTTTGGCCAGCTTCCACTCCAAAAAGTGTTCTACAACTCCTAACTACAAGAGATAGAGCAAACGGCATTTGGACAAAGGAGTATCCCTTCTTAAGGACGAGGACCTGGTGCTCATTTTAATGCATGAATCGTCCTTATCTGATATGTAGTTTTTATTTTAGAAAATAAATTAAAAAAATAAAAATTGATAAAAAAGGGCACATGAAATTAACATGAAATCTAATTTTTAAAATTATTTTAAGGATACAGTCTTGTGGGCAGTAGCTTAAGGAACATTTTGATGCATAAATCGTCCTTTTATGATGTATGGTTTAGAAGTTATGGCTAAAAAATCAAAAAAATCGCAAAAAACCACGTCAAAAACTATGATTCATGTAAAAAATTTTAACTAAGATTCTTGAAAAAAAATCAAAATCCAGAAAACTTTTTTCCGAATTTGCAGTCTTGTGTATATATGTATTAGAAACAATTTGGTGTATAAATCGTCCTTGTAGGATGTATGGTTTGGGAGTTATGACGGAAAAAGCACATGTTTTTGGCCAGCTTCCACTCCAAAAAGTGTTCTACAACTCCTAACTACAAGAGATAGAGCAAACGGCATTTGGACAAAAGAGTATCCCTTCTTAAGGACGAGGATCTGGTGCTCATTTTAATGCATGAATCGTCCTTATCTGATATGTAGTTTTTATTTTAGAAAATAAATAAAAAAAATAAAAATTGACAAAAAAGGGCACATGAAATTTACATGAAATCTAATTTTTAAAATTATTTTAAGGATACAGTCTTGTGGGCAGTAGCTTAAGGAACATTTTGATGCATAAATCGTCCTTTTATGATGTATGGTTTAGAAGTTATGGCTAAAAAATCAAAAAAATCGCAAAAAACCACGTCAAAAACTATGATTCATGTAAAAAATTTTAACTAAGATTCTTGAAAAAAAATCAAAATCCAGAAAACTTTTTTCTGAATATGCAGTCTTGTGTATATATGTATTAGAAACAATTTGGTGTATAAATCGTCCTTGTAGGATGTATGGTTTGCGAGTTATGACGGAAAAAGCACATGTTTTTGGCCAGCTTCCACTCCAAAAAGTGTTCTACAACTCCTAACTACAAGAGATAGAGCAAACGGCATTTGGACAAAGGAGTATCCCTTCTTAAGGACGAGGACCTGGTGCTCATTTTAATGCATGAATCGTCCTTATCTGATATGTAGTTTTTATTTTAGAAAATAAATAAAAAAAATAAAAATTGACAAAAAAGGGCACATGAAATTAACATGAAATCTAATTTTTAAAATTATTTTAAGGATACAGTCTTGTGGGCAGTAGCTTAAGGAACATTTTGATGCATAAATCGTCCTTTTATGATGTATGGCTTAGAAGTTATGGCTAAAAAATCAAAAAAATCGCAAAAAACCACGTCAAAAACTATGATTCATGTAAAAAATTTTAACTAAGATTCTTGAAAAAAAATCACATTCCAGAAAACTTTTTTCCGAATATGCAGTCTTGTGTATATATGTATTAGAAACAATTTGGTGTATAAATCGTCCTTGTAGGATGTATGGTTTGCGAGTTATGACGGAAAAAGCACATGTTTTTGGCCAGCTTCCACTCCAAAAAGTGTTCTACAACTCCTAACTACAAGAGATAGAGCAAACGGCATTTGGACAAAGGAGTATCCCTTCTTAAGGACGAGGACCTGGTGCTCATTTTAATGCATGAATCGTCCTTATCTGATATGTAGTTTTTATTTTAGAAAATAAATAAAAAAAATAAAAATTGACAAAAAAGGGCACATGAAATTAACATGAAATCTAATTTTTAAAATTATTTTAAGGATACAGTCTTGTGGGCAGTAGCTTAAGGAACATTTTGATGCATAAATCGTCCTTTTATGATGTATGGTTTAGAAGTTATGGCTAAAAAATCAAAAAAATCGCAAAAAACCACGTCAAAAACTATGATTCATGTAAAAAATTTTAACTAAGATTCTTGAAAAAAAATCACATTCCAGAAAACTTTTTTCCGAATATGCAGTCTTGTGTATATATGTATTAGAAACAATTTGGTGTATAAATCGTCCTTGTAGGATGTATGGTTTGCGAGTTATGACGGAAAAAGCACATGTTTTTGGCCAGCTTCCACTCCAAAAAGTGTTCTACAACTCCTAACTACAAGAGATAGAGCAAACGGCATTTGGACAAAGGAGTATCCCTTCTTAAGGACGAGGACCTGGTGCTCATTTTAATGCATGAATCGTCCTTATCTGATATGTAGTTTTTATTTTAGAAAATAAATAAAAAAAATAAAAATTGACAAAAAAGGGCACATGAAATTAACATGAAATCTAATTTTTAAAATTATTTTAAGGATACAGTCTTGTGGGCAGTAGCTTAAGGAACATTTTGATGCATAAATCGTCCTTTTATGATGTATGGTTTAGAAGTTATGGCTAAAAAATCAAAAAATCGCAAAAAACCACGTCAAAATCTATGATTCATGTAAAAAATTTTAACTAAGATTCTTGAAAAAAAATCAAAATCCAGAAAACTTTTTTCTGAATATGCCTGACCTGGTGCTCATTTTAATGCATGAATCGTCCTTATCTGATATGTAGTTTTTATTTTAGAAAATAAATAAAAAAAATAAAAATTGACAAAAAAGGGCACATGAAATTAACATGAAATCTAATTTTTAAAATTATTTCAAGGATACAGTCTTGTGTGCAGTAGCTTAAGGAACATTTTGATGCATAAATCGTCCTTTTATGATGTATGGTTTAGAAGTTATGGCTAAAAAATCAAAAAAATCGCAAAAAACCACGTCAAAAACTATGATTCATGTAAAAAATTTTAACTAAGATTCTTGAAAAAAAATCAAAATCCAGAAAACTTTTTTCCGAATTTGCAGTCTTGTGTATATATGTATTAGAAACAATTTGGTGTATAAATCGTCCTTGTAGGATGTATGGTTTGCGAGTTATGACGGAAAAAGCACATGTTTTTGGCCAGCTTCCACTCCAAAAAGTGTTTTACAACTCCTAACTACAAGAGATAGAGCAAACGGCATTTGGACAAAGGAGTATCCCTTCTTAAGGACGAGGACCTGGTGCTCATTTTAATGCATGAATCGTCCTTATCTGATATGTAGTTTTTATTTTAGAAAATAAATAAAAAAAATAAAAATTGACAAAAAAGGGCACATGAAATTAACATGAAATCTAATTTTTAAAATTATTTTAAGGATACAGTCTTGTGGGCAGTAGCTTAAGGAACATTTTGATGCATAAATCGTCCTTTTATGATGTATGGTTTAGAAGTTATGGCTAAAAAATCAAAAAAATCGCAAAAAACCACGTCAAAAACTATGATTCATGTAAAAAATTTTAACTAAGATTCTTGAAAAAAAATCAAAATCCAGAAAACTTTTTTCTGAATATGCAGTCTTGTGTATATATGTATTAGAAACAATTTGGTGTATAAATCGTCCTTGTAGGATGTATGGTTTGCGAGTTATGACGGAAAAAGCACATGTTTTTGGCCAGCTTCCACTCCAAAAAGTGTTCTACAACTCCTAACTACAAGAGATAGAGCAAACGGCATTTGGACAAAGGAGTATCCCTTCTTAAGGACGAGGACCTGGTGCTCATTTTAATGCATGAATCGTCCTTATCTGATATGTAGTTTTTATTTTAGAAAATAAATAAAAAAAATAAAAATTGACAAAAAAGGGCACATGAAATTAACATGAAATCTAATTTTTAAAATTATTTTAAGGATACAGTCTTGTGGGCAGTAGCTTAAGGAACATTTTGATGCATAAATCGTCCTTTTATGATGTATGGTTTAGAAGTTATGGCTAAAAAATCAAAAAAATCGCAAAAAACCACGTCAAAAACTATGATTCATGTAAAAAATTTTAACTAAGATTCTTGAAAAAAAATCACATTCCAGAAAACTTTTTTCCGAATATGCAGTCTTGTGTATATATGTATTAGAAACAATTTGGTGTATAAATCGTCCTTGTAGGATGTATGGTTTGCGAGTTATGACGGAAAAAGCACATGTTTTTGGCCAGCTTCCACTCCAAAAAGTGTTCTACAACTCCTAACTACAAGAGATAGAGCAAACGGCATTTGGACAAAGGAGTATCCCTTCTTAAGGACGAGGACCTGGTGCTCATTTTAATGCATGAATCGTCCTTATCTGATATGTAGTTTTTATTTTAGAAAATAAATAAAAAAAATAAAAATTGACAAAAAAGGGCACATGAAATTAACATGAAATCTAATTTTTAAAATTATTTTAAGGATACAGTCTTGTGGGCAGTAGCTTAAGGAACATTTTGATGCATAAATCGTCCTTTTATGATGTATGGTTTAGAAGTTATGGCTAAAAAATCAAAAAAATCGCAAAAAACCACGTCAAAAACTATGATTCATGTAAAAAATTTTAACTAAGATTCTTGAAAAAAAATCACATTCCAGAAAACTTTTTTCCGAATATGCAGTCTTGTGTATATATGTATTAGAAACAATTTGGTGTATAAATCGTCCTTGTAGGATGTATGGTTTGCGAGTTATGACGGAAAAAGCACATGTTTTTGGCCAGCTTCCACTCCAAAAAGTGTTCTACAACTCCTAACTACAAGAGATAGAGCAAACGGCATTTGGACAAAGGAGTATCCCTTCTTAAGGACGAGGACCTGGTGCTCATTTTAATGCATGAATCGTCCTTATCTGATATGTAGTTTTTATTTTAGAAAATAAATAAAAAAAATAAAAATTGACAAAAAAGGGCACATGAAATTAACATGAAATCTAATTTTTAAAATTATTTTAAGGATACAGTCTTGTGGGCAGTAGCTTAAGGAACATTTTGATGCATAAATCGTCCTTTTATGATGTATGGTTTAGAAGTTATGGCTAAAAAATCAAAAAAATCGCAAAAAACCACGTCAAAAACTATGATTCATGTAAAAAATTTTAACTAAGATTCTTGAAAAAAAATCACATTCCAGAAAACTTTTTTCCGAATATGCAGTCTTGTGTATATATGTATTAGAAACAATTTGGTGTATAAATCGTCCTTGTAGGATGTATGGTTTGCGAGTTATGACGGAAAAAGCACATGTTTTTGGCCAGCTTCCACTCCAAAAAGTGTTCTACAACTCCTAACTACAAGAGATAGAGCAAACGGCATTTGGACAAAGGAGTATCCCTTCTTAAGGACGAGGACCTGGTGCTCATTTTAATGCATGAATCGTCCTTATCTGATATGTAGTTTTTATTTTAGAAAATAAATAAAAAAAATAAAAATTGACAAAAAAGGGCACATGAAATTAACATGAAATCTAATTTTTAAAATTATTTTAAGGATACAGTCTTGTGGGCAGTAGCTTAAGGAACATTTTGATGCATAAATCGTCCTTTTATGATGTATGGTTTAGAAGTTATGGCTAAAAAATCAAAAAAATCGCAAAAAACCACGTCAAAAACTATGATTCATGTAAAAAATTTTAACTAAGATTCTTGAAAAAAAATCACATTCCAGAAAACTTTTTTCCGAATATGCAGTCTTGTGTATATATGTATTAGAAACAATTTGGTGTATAAATCGTCCTTGTAGGATGTATGGTTTGCGAGTTATGACGGAAAAAGCACATGTTTTTGGCCAGCTTCCACTCCAAAAAGTGTTCTACAACTCCTAACTACAAGAGATAGAGCAAACGGCATTTGGACAAAGGAGTATCCCTTCTTAAGGACGAGGACCTGGTGCTCATTTTAATGCATGAATCGTCCTTATCTGATATGTAGTTTTTATTTTAGAAAATAAATAAAAAAAATAAAAATTGACAAAAAAGGGCACATGAAATTAACATGAAATCTAATTTTTAAAATTATTTTAAGGATACAGTCTTGTGGGCAGTAGCTTAAGGAACATTTTGATGCATAAATCGTCCTTTTATGATGTATGGTTTAGAAGTTATGGCTAAAAAATCAAAAAAATCGCAAAAAACCACGTCAAAATCTATGATTCATGTAAAAAATTTTAACTAAGATTCTTGAAAAAAAATCAAAATCCAGAAAACTTTTTTCTGAATATGCAGTCTTGTGTATATATGTATTAGAAACAATTTGGTGTATAAATCGTCCTTGTAGGATGTATGGTTTGCGAGTTATGACGGAAAAAGCACATGTTTTTGGCCAGCTTCCACTCCAAAAAGTGTTCTACAACTCCTAACTACAAGAGATAGAGCAAACGGCATTTGGACAAAGGAGTATCCCTTCTTAAGGACGAGGACCTGGTGCTCATTTTAATGCATGAATCGTCCTTATCTGATATGTAGTTTTTATTTTAGAAAATAAATAAAAAAAATAAAAATTGACAAAAAAGGGCACATGAAATTAACATGAAATCTAATTTTTAAAATTATTTTAAGGATACAGTCTTGTGGGCAGTAGCTTAAGGAACATTTTGATGCATAAATCGTCCTTTTATGATGTATGGTTTAGAAGTTATGGCTAAAAAATCAAAAAAATCGCAAAAAACCACGTCAAAAACTATGATTCATGTAAAAAATTTTAACTAAGATTCTTGAAAAAAAAATCAAAATCCAGAAAACTTTTTTCTGAATATGCAGTCTTGTGTATATATGTATTAGAAACAATTTGGTGTATAAATCGTCCTTGTAGGATGTATGGTTTGCGAGTTATGACGGAAAAAGCACATGTTTTTGGCCAGCTTCCACTCCAAAAAGTGTTCTACAACTCCTAACTACAAGAGATAGAGCAAACGGCATTTGGACAAAGGAGTATCCCTTCTTAAGGACGAGGACCTGGTGCTCATTTTAATGCATGAATCGTCCTTATCTGATATGTAGTTTTTATTTTAGAAAATAAATAAAAAAAATAAAAATTGACAAAAAAGGGCACATGAAATTAACATGAAATCTAATTTTTAAAATTATTTTAAGGATACAGTCTTGTGGGCAGTAGCTTAAGGAACATTTTGATGCATAAATCGTCCTTTTATGATGTATGGTTTAGAAGTTATGGCTAAAAAATCAAAAAAATCGCAAAAAACCACGTCAAAAACTATGATTCATGTAAAAAATTTTAACTAAGATTCTTGAAAAAAAATCAAAATCCAGAAAACTTTTTTCTGAATATGCAGTCTTGTGTATATATGTATTAGAAACAATTTGGTGTATAAATCGTCCTTGTAGGATGTATGGTTTGCGAGTTATGACGGAAAAAGCACATGTTTTTGGCCAGCTTCCACTCCAAAAAGTGTTCTACAACTCCTAACTACAAGAGATAGAGCAAACGGCATTTGGACAAAGGAGTATCCCTTCTTAAGGACGAGGACCTGGTGCTCATTTTAATGCATGAATCGTCCTTATCTGATATGTAGTTTTTATTTTAGAAAATAAATAAAAAAAATAAAAATTGACAAAAAAGGGCACATGAAATTAACATGAAATCTAATTTTTAAAATTATTTTAAGGATACAGTCTTGTGGGCAGTAGCTTAAGGAACATTTTGATGCATAAATCGTCCTTTTATGATGTATGGTTTAGAAGTTATGGCTAAAAAATCAAAAAAATCACAAAAAACCACGTCAAAAACTATGATTCATGTAAAAAATTTTAACTAAGATTCTTGAAAAAAAATCACATTCCAGAAAACTTTTTTCCGAATATGCAGTCTTGTGTATATATGTATTAGAAACAATTTGGTGTATAAATCGTCCTTGTAGGATGTATGGTTTGCGAGTTATGACGGAAAAAGCACATGTTTTTGGCCAGCTTCCACTCCAAAAAGTGTTCTACAACTCCTAACTACAAGAGATAGAGCAAACGGCATTTGGACAAAGGAGTATCCCTTCTTAAGGACGAGGACCTGGTGCTCATTTTAATGCATGAATCGTCCTTATCTGATATGTAGTTTTTATTTTAGAAAATAAATAAAAAAAATAAAAATTGACAAAAAAGGGCACATGAAATTAACATGAAATCTAATTTTTAAAATTATTTTAAGGATACAGTCTTGTGGGCAGTAGCTTAAGGAACATTTTGATGCATAAATCGTCCTTTTATGATGTATGGTTTAGAAGTTATGGCTAAAAAATCAAAAAAATCGCAAAAAACCACGTCAAAAACTATGATTCATGTAAAAAATTTTAACTAAGATTCTTGAAAAAAAATCACATTCCAGAAAACTTTTTTCCGAATATGCAGTCTTGTGTATATATGTATTAGAAACAATTTGGTGTATAAATCGTCCTTGTAGGATGTATGGTTTGCGAGTTATGACGGAAAAAGCACATGTTTTTGGCCAGCTTCCACTCCAAAAAGTGTTCTACAACTCCTAACTACAAGAGATAGAGCAAACGGCATTTGGACAAAGGAGTATCCCTTCTTAAGGACGAGGACCTGGTGCTCATTTTAATGCATGAATCGTCCTTATCTGATATGTAGTTTTTATTTTAGAAAATAAATAAAAAAAATAAAAATTGACAAAAAAGGGCACATGAAATTAACATGAAATCTAATTTTTAAAATTATTTTAAGGATACAGTCTTGTGGGCAGTAGCTTAAGGAACATTTTGATGCATAAATCGTCCTTTTATGATGTATGGTTTAGAAGTTATGGCTAAAAAATCAAAAAAATCGCAAAAAACCACGTCAAAAACTATGATTCATGTAAAAAATTTTAACTAAGATTCTTGAAAAAAAATCACATTCCAGAAAACTTTTTTCCGAATATGCAGTCTTGTGTATATATGTATTAGAAACAATTTGGTGTATAAATCGTCCTTGTAGGATGTATGGTTTGCGAGTTATGACGGAAAAAGCACATGTTTTTGGCCAGCTTCCACTCCAAAAAGTGTTCTACAACTCCTAACTACAAGAGATAGAGCAAACGGCATTTGGACAAAGGAGTATCCCTTCTTAAGGACGAGGACCTGGTGCTCATTTTAATGCATGAATCGTCCTTATCTGATATGTAGTTTTTATTTTAGAAAATAAATAAAAAAAATAAAAATTGACAAAAAAGGGCACATGAAATTAACATGAAATCTAATTTTTAAAATTATTTTAAGGATACAGTCTTGTGGGCAGTAGTTTAAGGAACATTTTGATGCATAAATCGTCCTTTTATGATGTATGGTTTAGAAGTTATGGCTAAAAAATCAAAAAAATCGCAAAAAACCACGTCAAAAACTATGATTCATGTAAAAAATTTTAACTAAGATTCTTGAAAAAAAATCAAAATCCAGAAAACTTTTTTCTGAATATGCAGTCTTGTGTATATATGTATTAGAAACAATTTGGTGTATAAATCGTCCTTGTAGGATGTATGGTTTGCGAGTTATGACGGAAAAAGCACATGTTTTTGGCCAGCTTCCACTCCAAAAAGTGTTCTACAACTCCTAACTACAAGAGATAGAGCAAACGGCATTTGGACAAAGGAGTATCCCTTCTTAAGGACGAGGACCTGGTGCTCATTTTAATGCATGAATCGTCCTTATCTGATATGTAGTTTTTATTTTAGAAAATAAATAAAAAAAATAAAAATTGACAAAAAAGGGCACATGAAATTAACATGAAATCTAATTTTTAAAATCATTTTAAGGATACAGTCTTGTGGGCAGTAGCTTAAGGAACATTTTGATGCATAAATCGTCCTTTTATGATGTATGGTTTAGAAGTTATGGCTAAAAAATCAAAAAAATCGCAAAAAACCACGTCAAAAACTATGATTCATGTAAAAAATTTTAACTAAGATTCTTGAAAAAAAATCAAAATCCAGAAAACTTTTTTCTGAATATGCAGTCTTGTGTATATATGTATTAGAAACAATTTGGTGTATAAATCGTCCTTGTAGGATGTATGGTTTGCGAGTTATGACGGAAAAAGCACATGTTTTTGGCCAGCTTCCACTCCAAAAAGTGTTCTACAACTCCTAACTACAAGAGATAGAGCAAACGGCATTTGGACAAAGGAGTATCCCTTCTTAAGGACGAGGACCTGGTGCTCATTTTAATGCATGAATCGTCCTTATCTGATATGTAGTTTTTATTTTAGAAAATAAATAAAAAAAATAAAAATTGACAAAAAAGGGCACATGAAATTAACATGAAATCTAATTTTTAAAATTATTTTAAGGATACAGTCTTGTGGGCAGTAGCTTAAGGAACATTTTGATGCATAAATCGTCCTTTTATGATGTATGGTTTAGAAGTTATGGCTAAAAAATCAAAAAAATCGCAAAAAACCACGTCAAAAACTATGATTCATGTAAAAAATTTTAACTAAGATTCTTGAAAAAAAATCACATTCCAGAAAACTTTTTTCCGAATTTGCAGTCTTGTGTATATATGTATTAGAAACAATTTGGTGTATAAATCGTCCTTGTAGGATGTATGGTTTGGGAGTTATGACGGAAAAAGCACATGTTTTTGGCCAGCTTTCACTCCAAAAAGTGTTCTACAACTCCTAACTACAAGAGATAGAGCAAACGGCATTTGGACAAAGGAGTATCCTTTCTTAAGGACGAGGACCTGGTGCTCATTTTAATGCATGAATCGTCCTTATCTGATATGTAGTTTTTATTTTAGAAAATAAATAAAAAAAATAAAAATTGACAAAAAGGGGCACATGAAATTAACATGAAATCTAATTTTTAAAATTATTTTAAGGATACAGTCTTGTGGGCAGTAGCTTAAGGAACATTTTGATGCATAAATCGTCCTTTTATGATGTATGGTTTAGAAGTTATGGCTAAAAAATCAAAAAAATCGCAAAAAACCACGTCAAAAACTATGATTCATGTAAAAAATTTTAACTAAGATTCTTGAAAAAAAATCAAAATCCAGAAAACTTTTTTCTGAATATGCAGTCTTGTGTATATATGTATTAGAAACAATTTGGTGTATAAATCGTCCTTGTAGGATGTATGGTTTGCGAGTTATGACGGAAAAAGCACATGTTTTTGGCCAGCTTCCACTCCAAAAAGTGTTCTACAACTCCTAACTACAAGAGATAGAGCAAACGGCATTTGGACAAAGGAGTATCCCTTCTTAAGGACGAGGACCTGGTGCTCATTTTAATGCATGAATCGTCCTTATCTGATATGTAGTTTTTATTTTAGAAAATAAATAAAAAAAATAAAAATTGACAAAAAAGGGCACATGAAATTAACATGAAATCTAATTTTTAAAATTATTTTAAGGATACAGTCTTGTGGGCAGTAGCTTAAGGAACATTTTGATGCATAAATCGTCCTTTTATGATGTATGGTTTAGAAGTTATGGCTAAAAAATCAAAAAAATCGCAAAAAACCACGTCAAAAACTATGATTCATGTAAAAAATTTTAACTAAGATTCTTGAAAAAAAATCACATTCCAGAAAACTTTTTTCCGAATTTGCAGTCTTGTGTATATATGTATTAGAAACAATTTGGTGTATAAATCGTCCTTGTAGGATGTATGGTTTGGGAGTTATGACGGAAAAAGCACATGTTTTTGGCCAGCTTTCACTCCAAAAAGTGTTCTACAACTCCTAACTACAAGAGATAGAGCAAACGGCATTTGGACAAAGGAGTATCCTTTCTTAAGGACGAGGACCTGGTGCTCATTTTAATGCATGAATCGTCCTTATCTGATATGTAGTTTTTATTTTAGAAAATAAATAAAAAAAATAAAAATTGACAAAAAGGGGCACATGAAATTAACATGAAATCTAATTTTTAAAATTATTTTAAGGATACAGTCTTGTGGGCAGTAGCTTAAGGAACATTTTGATGCATAAATCGTCCTTTTATGATGTATGGTTTAGAAGTTATGGCTAAAAAATCAAAAAAATCGCAAAAAACCACGTCAAAAACTATGATTCATGTAAAAAATTTTAACTAAGATTCTTGAAAAAAAATCAAAATCCAGAAAACTTTTTTCTGAATATGCAGTCTTGTGTATATATGTATTAGAAACAATTTGGTGTATAAATCGTCCTTGTAGGATGTATGGTTTGGGAGTTATGACGGAAATAGCACATGTTTTTGGCCAGCTTCCACTCCAAAAAGTGTTCTACAACTCCTAACTACAAGAGATAGAGCAAACGGCATTTGGACAAAGGAGTATCCCTTCTTAAGGACGAGGACCTGGTGCTCATTTTAATGCATGAATCGTCCTTATCTGATATGTAGTTTTTATTTTAGAAAATAAATAAAAAAAATAAAAATTGACAAAAAAGGGCACATGAAATTAACATGAAATCTAATTTTTAAAATTATTTTAAGGATACAGTCTTGTGGGCAGTAGCTTAAGGAACATTTTGATGCATAAATCGTCCTTTTATGATGTATGGTTTAGAAGTTATGGCTAAAAAATCAAAAAAATCGCAAAAAACCACGTCAAAAACTATGATTCATGTAAAAAATTTTAACTAAGATTCTTGAAAAAAAATCAAAATCCAGAAAAGTTTTTTCTGAATATGCAGTCTTGTGTATATATGTATTAGAAACAATTTGGTGTATAAATCGTCCTTGTAGGATGTATGGTTTGCGAGTTATGACGGAAAAAGCACATGTTTGTGGCCAGCTTCCACTCCAAAAAGTGTTCTACAACTCCTAACTACAAGAGATAGAGCAAACGGCATTTGGACAAAGGAGTATCCCTTCTTAAGGACGAGGACCTGGTGCTCATTTTAATGCATGAATCGTCCTTATCTGATATGTAGTTTTTATTTTAGAAAATAAATAAAAAAAATAAAAATTGACAAAAAAGGGCACATGAAATTAACATGAAATCTAATTTTTAAAATTATTTTAAGGATACAGTCTTGTGGGCAGTAGCTTAAGGAACATTTTGATGCATAAATCGTCCTTTTATGAAGTATGGTTTAGAAGTTATGGCTAAAAAATCAAAAAAATCGCAAAAAACCACGTCAAAAACTATGATTCATGTAAAAAATTTTCACTAAGATTCTTGAAAAAAAATCACATTCCAGAAAACTTTTTTCCGAATATGCAGTCCTGTGTATATATGTATTAGAAACAATTTGGTGTATAAATCGTCTATGTAGGATGTAGGGTTTGGGAGTTATGACGGAAAAAGCACATGTTTTTGGCCAGCTTCCACTCCAAAAAGTGTTCTACAACTCCTAACTACAAGAGATAGAGCAAACGGCATTTGGACAAAGGAGTATCCCTTCTTAAGGACGAGGACCTGGTGCTCATTTTAATGCATGAATCGTCCTTATCTGATATGTAGTTTTTATTTTAGAAAATAAATAAAAAAAATAAAAATTGACAAAAAAGGGCACATGAAATTAACATGAAATCTAATTTTTAAAATTATTTTAAGGATACAGTCTTGTGGGCAGTAGCTTAAGGAACATTTTGATGCATAAATCGTCCTTTTATGATGTATGGTTTAGAAGTTATGGCTAAAAAATCAAAAAAATCGCAAAAAACCACGTCAAAAACTATGATTCATGTAAAAAATTTTAACTAAGATTCTTGAAAAAAAATCAAAATCCAGAAAACTTTTTTCTGAATATGCAGTCTTGTGTATATATGTATTAGAAACAATTTGGTGTATAAATCGTCCTTGTAGGATGTATGGTTTGCGAGTTATGACGGAAAAAGCACATGTTTTTGGCCAGCTTCCACTCCAAAAAGTGTTCTACAACTCCTAACTACAAGAGATAGAGCAAACGGCATTTGGACAAAGGAGTATCCCTTCTTAAGGACGAGGACCTGGTGCTCATTTTAATGCATGAATCGTCCTTATCTGATATGTAGTTTTTATTTTAGAAAATAAATAAAAAAAATAAAAAATTGACAAAAAAGGGCACATGAAATTAACATGAAATCTAATTTTTAAAATCATTTTAAGGATACAGTCTTGTGGGCAGTAGCTAAAGGAACATTTTGATGCATAAATCGTCCTTTTATGATGTATGGTTTAGAAGTTATGGCTAAAAAATCAAAAAAATCGCAAAAAACCACGTCAAAAACTATGATTCATGTAAAAAATTTTAACTAAGATTCTTGAAAAAAAATCAAAATCCAGAAAACTTTTTTCTGAATATGCAGTCTTGTGTATATATGTATTAGAAACAATTTGGTGTATAAATCGTCCTTGTAGGATGTATGGTTTGCGAGTTATGACGGAAAAAGCACATGTTTTTGGCCAGCTTCCACTCCAAAAAGTGTTCTACAACTCCTAACTACAAGAGATAGAGCAAACGGCATTTGGACAAAGGAGTATCCCTTCTTAAGGACGAGGACCTGGTGCTCATTTTAATGCATGAATCGTCCTTATCTGATATGTAGTTTTTATTTTAGAAAATAAATAAAAAAAATAAAAATTGACAAAAAAGGGCACATGAAATTAACATGAAATCTAATTTTTAAAATTATTTTAAGGATACAGTCTTGTGGGCAGTAGCTTAAGGAACATTTTGATGCATAAATCGTCCTTTTATGATGTATGGTTTAGAAGTTATGGCTAAAAAATCAAAAAAATCGCAAAAAACCACGTCAAAAACTATGATTCATGTAAAAAATTTTAACTAAGATTCTTGAAAAAAAATCACATTCCAGAAAACTTTTTTCCGAATTTGCAGTCTTGTGTATATATGTATTAGAAACAATTTGGTGTATAAATCGTCCTTGTAGGATGTATGGTTTGGGAGTTATGACGGAAAAAGCACATGTTTTTGGCCAGCTTTCACTCCAAAAAGTGTTCTACAACTCCTAACTACAAGAGATAGAGCAAACGGCATTTGGACAAAGGAGTATCCCTTCTTAAGGAGGAGGACCTGGTGCTCATTTTAATGCATGAATCGTCCTTATCTGATATGTAGTTTTTATTTTAGAAAATAAATAAAAAAAATAAAAATTGACAAAAAAGGGCACATGAAATTAACATGAAATCTAATTTTTAAAATTATTTTAAGGATACAGTCTTGTGGGCAGTAGCTTAAGGAACATTTTGATGCATAAATCGTCCTTTTATGATGTATGGTTTAGAAGTTATGGCTAAAAAATCAAAAAAATCGCAAAAAACCACGTCAAAAACTATGATTCATGTAAAAAATTTTACCTAAGATTCTTGAAAAAAAATCAAAATCCAGAAAACTTTTTTCTGAATTTGCAGTCTTGTGTATATATGTATTAGAAACAATTTGGTGTATAAATCGTCCTTGTAGGATGGTTTGGGAGTTATGACGGAAAAAGCACATGTTTTTGGCCAGCTTCCACTCCAAAAAGTGTTCTACAACTCCTAACTACAAGAGATAGAGCAAACGGCATTTGGACAAAGGAGTATCCCTTCTTAAGGACGAGGACCTGGTGCTCATTTTAATGCATGAATCGTCCTTATCTGATATGTAGTTTTTATTTTAGAAAATAAATAAAAAAAATAAAAATTGACAAAAAGGGGCACATGAAATTAACATGAAATCTAATTTTTAAAATTATTTTAAGGATACAGTCTTGTGGGCAGTAGCTTAAGGAACATTTTGATGCATAAATCGTCCTTTTATGATGTATGGTTTAGAAGTTATGGCTAAAAAATCAAAAAAATCGCAAAAAACCACGTCAAAAACTATGATTCATGTAAAAAATTTTAACTAAGATTCTTGAAAAAAAATCACATTCCAGAAAACTTTTTTCCGAATTTGCAGTCTTGTGTATATATGTATTAGAAACAATTTGGTGTATAAATCGTCCTTGTAGGATGTATGGTTTGGGAGTTATGACGGAAAAAGCACATGTTTTTGGCCAGCTTTCACTCCAAAAAGTGTTCTACAACTCCTAACTACAAGAGATAGAGCAAACGGCATTTGGACAAAGGAGTATCCCTTCTTAAGGACGAGGACCTGGTGCTCATTTTAATGCATGAATCGTCCTTATCTGATATGTAGTTTTTATTTTAGAAAATAAATAAAAAAAATAAAAATTGACAAAAAAGGGCACATGAAATTAACATGAAATCTAATTTTTAAAATTATTTTAAGGATACAGTCTTGTGGGCAGTAGCTTAAGGAACATTTTGATGCATAAATCGTCCTTTTATGATGTATGGTTTAGAAGTTATGGCTAAAAAATCAAAAAAATCGCAAAAAACCACGTCAAAAACTATGATTCATGTAAAAAATTTTACCTAAGATTCTTGAAAAAAAATCAAAATCCAGAAAACTTTTTTCTGAATTTGCAGTCTTGTGTATATATGTATTAGAAACAATTTGGTGTATAAATCGTCCTTGTAGGATGGTTTGGGAGTTATGACGGAAAAAGCACATGTTTTTGGCCAGCTTCCACTCCAAAAAGTGTTCTACAACTCCTAACTACAAGAGATAGAGCAAACGGCATTTGGACAAAGGAGTATCCCTTCTTAAGGACGAGGACCTGGTGCTCATTTTAATGCATGAATCGTCCTTATCTGATATGTAGTTTTTATTTTAGAAAATAAATAAAAAAAATAAAAATTGACAAAAAGGGGCACATGAAATTAACATGAAATCTAATTTTTAAAATTATTTTAAGGATACAGTCTTGTGGGCAGTAGCTTAAGGAACATTTTGATGCATAAATCGTCCTTTTATGATGTATGGTTTAGAAGTTATGGCTAAAAAATCAAAAAAATCGCAAAAAACCACGTCAAAAACTATGATTCATGTAAAAAATTTTAACTAAGATTCTTGAAAAAAAATCAAAATCCAGAAAACTTTTTTCTGAATATGCAGTCTTGTGTATATATGTATTAGAAACAATTTGGTGTATAAATCGTCCTTGTAGGATGTATGGTTTGGGAGTTATGACGGAAATAGCACATGTTTTTGGCCAGCTTCCACTCCAAAAAGTGTTCTACAACTCCTAACTACAAGAGATAGAGCAAACGGCATTTGGACAAAGGAGTATCCCTTCTTAAGGACGAGGACCTGGTGCTCATTTTAATGCATGAATCGTCCTTATCTGATATGTAGTTTTTATTTTAGAAAATAAATAAAAAAAATAAAAATTGACAAAAAAGGGCACATGAAATTAACATGAAATCTAATTTTTAAAATTATTTTAAGGATACAGTCTTGTGGGCAGTAGCTTAAGGAACATTTTGATGCATAAATCGTCCTTTTATGATGTATGGTTTAGAAGTTATGGCTAAAAAATCAAAAAAATCGCAAAAAACCACGTCAAAAACTATGATTCATGTAAAAAATTTTAACTAAGATTCTTGAAAAAAAATCAAAATCCAGAAAAGTTTTTTCTGAATATGCAGTCTTGTGTATATATGTATTAGAAACAATTTGGTGTATAAATCGTCCTTGTAGGATGTATGGTTTGCGAGTTATGACGGAAAAAGCACATGTTTGTGGCCAGCTTCCACTCCAAAAAGTGTTCTACAACTCCTAACTACAAGAGATAGAGCAAACGGCATTTGGACAAAGGAGTATCCCTTCTTAAGGACGAGGACCTGGTGCTCATTTTAATGCATGAATCGTCCTTATCTGATATGTAGTTTTTATTTTAGAAAATAAATAAAAAAAATAAAAATTGACAAAAAAGGGCACATGAAATTAACATGAAATCTAATTTTTAAAATTATTTTAAGGATACAGTCTTGTGGGCAGTAGCTTAAGGAACATTTTGATGCATAAATCGTCCTTTTATGAAGTATGGTTTAGAAGTTATGGCTAAAAAATCAAAAAAATCGCAAAAAACCACGTCAAAAACTATGATTCATGTAAAAAATTTTCACTAAGATTCTTGAAAAAAAATCACATTCCAGAAAACTTTTTTCCGAATATGCAGTCCTGTGTATATATGTATTAGAAACAATTTGGTGTATAAATCGTCTATGTAGGATGTAGGGTTTGGGAGTTATGACGGAAAAAGCACTTGTTTTTGGCCAGCTTCCACTCCAAAAAGTGTTCTACAACTCCTAACTACAAGAGATAGAGCAAACGGCATTTGGACAAAGGAGTATCCCTTCTTAAGGACGAGGACCTGGTGCTCATTTTAATGCATGAATCGTCCTTATCTGATATGTAGTTTTTATTTTAGAAAATAAATAAAAAAAATAAAAATTGACAAAAAAGGGCACATGAAATTAACATGAAATCTAATTTTTAAAATTATTTTAAGGATACAGTCTTGTGTTAAGTGTTCTACAACTCCTAACTACAAGAGATAGAGCAAACGGCATTTGGACAAAGGAGTATCCCTTCTTAAGGACGAGGACCTGGTGCTCATTTTAATGCATGAATCGTCCTTATCTGATATGTAGTTTTTATTTTAGAAAATAAATAAAAAAAATAAAAATTGACAAAAAAGGGCACATGAAATTAACATGAAATCTAATTTTTAAAATTATTTTAAGGATACAGTCTTGTGGGCAGTAGCTTAAGGAACATTTTGATGCATAAATCGTCCTTTTATGATGTATGGTTTAGAAGTTATGGCTAAAAAATCAAAAAAATCGCAAAAAACCACGTCAAAAACTATGATTCATGTAAAAAATTTTAACTAAGATTCTTGAAAAAAAATCAAAATCCAGAAAACTTTTTTCTGAATATGCAGTCTTGTGTATATATGTATTAGAAAGAATTTGGTGTATAAATCGTCCTTGTAGGATGTGTGGTTTGCGAGTTATGACGGAAAAAGCACATGTTTTTGGCCAGCTTCCACTCCAAAAAGTGTTCTACAACTCCTAACTACAAGAGATAGAGCAAACGGCATTTGGACAAAGGAGTATCCCTTCTTAAGGACGAGGACCTGGTGCTCATTTTAATGCATGAATCGTCCTTATCTGATATGTAGTTTTTATTTTAGAAAATAAATAAAAAAAATAAAAATTGACAAAAAAGGGCACATGAAATTAACATGAAATCTAATTTTTAAAATTATTTTAAGGAAACAGTCTTGTGGGCAGTAGCTTAAGGAACATTTTGATGCATAAATCGTCCTTTTATGATGTATGGTTTAGAAGTTATGGCTAAAAAATCAAAAAAATCGCAAAAAACCACGTCAAAAACTATGATTCATGTAAAAAATTTTAACTAAGATTCTTGAAAAAAAATCAAAATCCAGAAAACTTTTTTCTGAATATGCAGTCTTGTGTATATATGTATTAGAAACAATTTGGTGTATAAATCGTCTTTGTAGGATGTATGGTTTGCGAGTTATGACGGAAAAAGCACATGTTTTTGGCCAGCTTCCACTCCAAAAAGTGTTCTACAACTCCTAACTACAAGAGATAGAGCAAACGGCATTTGGACAAAGGAGTATCCCTTCTTAAGGACGAGGACCTGGTGCTCATTTTAATGCATGAATCGTCCTTATCTGATATGTAGTTTTTATTTTAGAAAATAAATAAAAAAAATAAAAATTGACAAAAAAGGGCACATGAAATTAACATGAAATCTAATTTTTAAAAATATTTTAAGGATACAGTCTTGTGGGCAGTAGCTTAAGGAACATTTTGATGCATAAATCGTCCTTTTATGATGTATGGTTTAGAAGTTATGGCTAAAAAATCAAAAAAATCGCAAAAAACCACGTCAAAAACTATGATTCATGTAAAAAATTTTAACTAAGATTCTTGAAAAAAAATCAAAATCCAGAAAACTTTTTTCTGAATATGCAGTCTTGTGTATATATGTATTAGAAAGAATTTGGTGTATAAATCGTCCTTGTAGGATGTGTGGTTTGCGAGTTATGACGGAAAAAGCACATGTTTTTGGCCAGCTTCCACTCCAAAAAGTGTTCTACAACTCCTAACTACAAGAGATAGAGCAAACGGCATTTGGACAAAGGAGTATCCCTTCTTAAGGACGAGGACCTGGTGCTCATTTTAATGCATGAATCGTCCTTATCTGATATGTAGTTTTTATTTTAGAAAATAAATAAAAAAAATAAAAATTGACAAAAAAGGGCACATGAAATTAACATGAAATCTAATTTTTAAAATTATTTTAAGGATACAGTCTTGTGGGCAGTAGCTTAAGGAACATTTTGATGCATAAATCGTCCTTTTATGATGTATGGTTTAGAAGTTATGGCTAAAAAATCAAAAAAATCGCAAAAAACCACGTCAAAAACTATGATTCATGTAAAAAATTTTAACTAAGATTCTTGAAAAAAAATCACATTCCAGAAAACTTTTTTCCGAATATGCAGTCTTGTGTATATATGTATTAGAAACAATTTGGTGTATAAATCGTCCTTGTAGGATGTATGGTTTGCGAGTTATGACGGAAAAAGCACATGTTTTTGGCCAGCTTCCACTCCAAAAAGTGTTCTACAACTCCTAACTACAAGAGATAGAGCAAACGGCATTTGGACAAAGGAGTATCCCTTCTTAAGGACGAGGACCTGGTGCTCATTTTAATGCATGAATCGTCCTTATCTGATATGTAGTTTTTATTTTAGAAAATAAATAAAAAAAATAAAAATTGACAAAAAAGGGCACATGAAATTAACATGAAATCTAATTTTTAAAATTATTTTAAGGATACAGTCTTGTGGGCAGTAGCTTAAGGAACATTTTGATGCATAAATCGTCCTTTTATGATGTATGGTTTAGAAGTTATGGCTAAAAAATCAAAAAAATCGCAAAAAACCACGTCAAAAACTATGATTCATGTAAAAAATTTTAACTAAGATTCTTGAAAAAAAATCAAATTCCAGAAAGCTTTTTCTGAATATGCAGTCTTGTGTATATATGTATTAGAAACAATTTGGTGTATAAATCGTCCTTGTAGGATGTATGGTTTGCGAGTTATGACGGAAAAAGCACATGTTTTTGGCCAGCTTCCACTCCAAAAAGTGTTCTACAACTCCTAACTACAAGAGATAGAGCAAACGGCATTTGGACAAAGGAGTATCCCTTCTTAAGGACGAGGACCTGGTGCTCATTTTAATGCATGAATCGTCCTTATCTGATATGTAGTTTTTATTTTAGAAAATAAATAAAAAAAATAAAAATTGACAAAAAAGGGCACATGAAATTAACATGAAATCTAATTTTTAAAATTATTTTAAGGATACAGTCTTGTGGGCAGTAGCTTAAGGAACATTTTGATGCATAAATCGTCCTTTTATGATGTATGGTTTAGAAGTTATGGCTAAAAAATCAAAAAAATCGCAAAAAACCACGTCAAAAACTATGATTCATGTAAAAAATTTTAACTAAGATTCTTGAAAAAAAATCAAAATCCAGAAAAGTTTTTTCTGAATATGCAGTCTTGTGTATATATGTATTAGAAACAATTTGGTGTATAAATCGTCCTTGTAGGATGTATGGTTTGCGAGTTATGACGGAAAAAGCACATGTTTTTGGCCAGCTTCCACTCCAAAAAGTGTTCTACAACTCCTAACTACAAGAGATAGAGCAAACGGCATTTGGACAAAGGAGTATCCCTTCTTAAGGACGAGGACCTGGTGCTCATTTTAATGCATGAATCGTCCTTATCTGATATGTAGGTTTTATTTTAGAAAATAAATAAAAAAAATAAAAATTGACAAAAAAGGGCACATGAAATTAACATGAAATCTAATTTTTAAAATTATTTTAAGGATACAGTCTTGTGGGCAGTAGCTTAAGGAACATTTTGATGCATAAATCGTCCTTTTATGATGTATGGTTTAGAAGTTATGGCTAAAAAATCAAAAAAATCGCAAAAAACCACGTCAAAAACTATGATTCATGTAAAAAATTTTAATTAAGATTCTTGAAAAAAAATCAAATTCCAGAAAACTTTTTTCTGAATATGCAGTCTTGTGTATATATGTATTAGAAACAATTTGGTGTATAAATCGTCCTTGTAGGATGTAGGGTTTGGGAGTTATGACGGAAAAAGCACATGTTTTTGGCCAGCTTCCACTCCAAAAAGTGTTCTACAACTCCTAACTACAAGAGATAGAGCAAACGGCATTTGGACAAAGGAGTATCCCTTCTTAAGGACGAGAACCTGGTGCTCATTTTAATGCATGAATCGTCCTTATCTGATATGTAGTTTTTATTTTAGAAAATAAATAAAAAAAATAAAAATTGACAAAAAAGGGCACATGAAATTAACATGAAATCTAATTTTTAAAATTATTTTAAGGATACAGTCTTGTGGGCAGTAGCTTAAGGAACATTTTGATGCATAAATCGTCCTTTTATGATGTATGGTTTAGAAGTTATGGCTAAAAAATCAAAAAAATCGCAAAAAACCACGTCAAAAACTATGATTCATGTAAAAAATTTTAACTAAGATTCTTGAAAAAAAATCAAAATCCAGAAAAGTTTTTTCTGAATATGCAGTCTTGTGTATATATGTATTAGAAACAATTTGGTGTATAAATCGTCCTTGTAGGATGTATGGTTTGCGAGTTATGACGGAAAAAGCACATGTTTTTGGCCAGCTTCCACTCCAAAAAGTGTTCTACAACTCCTTAACTACAAGAGATAGAGCAAAATGCATTTGGACAAAGGAGTATCCCTTCTTAAGGACGAGGACCTGGTGCTCATTTTAATGCATGAATCGTCCTTATCTGATATGTAGTTTTTATTTTAGAAAATAAATAAAAAAAATAAAAATTGACAAAAAAGGGCACATGAAATTAACATGAAATCTAATTTTTAAAATTATTTTAAGGATACAGTCTTGTGGGCAGTAGCTTAAGGAACATTTTGATGCATAAATCGTCCTTTTATGATGTATGGTTTAGAAGTTATGAAAAAATTTTAACTAAGATTCTTGAAAAAAAAATCAAAATCCAGAAAACTTTTTTCTGAATATGCAGTCTTGTGTATATATGTATTAGAAACAATTTGGTGTATAAATCGTCCTTGTAGGATGTATGGTTTGCGAGTTATGACGGAAAAAGCACATGTTTTTGGCCAGCTTCCACTCCAAAAAGTGTTCTACAACTCCTAACTACAAGAGATAGAGCAAACGGCATTTGGACAAAGGAGTATCCCTTCTTAAGGACGAGGACCTGGTGCTCATTTTAATGCATGAATCGTCCTTATCTGATATGTAGTTTTTATTTTAGAAAATAAATAAAAAAAATAAAAATTTACAAAAAAGGGCACATGAAATTAACATGAAATCTAATTTTTAAAATTATTTTAAGGATACAGTCTTGTGGGCAGTAGCTTAAGGAACATTTTGATGCATAAATCGTCCTTTTATGATGTATGGTTTAGAAGTTATGGCTAAAAAATCAAAAAAATCGCAAAAAACCACGTCAAAAACTATGATTCATGTAAAAATTTTAACTAAGATTCTTGAAAAAAAATCAAATTCCAGAAAGCTTTTTTCTGAATATGCAGTCTTGTGTTTATATGTATTAGAAACAATATGGTGTATAAATCGTCCTTGTAGGATGTATGGTTTGCGAGTTATGACGGAAAAAGCACATGTTTTTGGCCAGCTTCCACTCCAAAAAGTGTTCTACAACTCCTAACTACAAGAGATAGAGCAAACGGCATTTGGACAAAGGAGTATCCCTTCTTAAGGACGAGGACCTGGTGCTCATTTTAATGCATGAATCGTCCTTATCTGATATGTAGGTTTTATTTTAGAAAATAAATAAAAAAAATAAAAATTGACAAAAAAGGGCACATGAAATTAACATGAAATCTAATTTTTAAAATTATTTTAAGGATACAGTCTTGTGGGCAGTAGCTTAAGGAACATTTTGATGCATAAATCGTCCTTTTATGATGTATGGTTTAGAAGTTATGGCTAAAAAATCAAAAAAATCGCAAAAAACCACGTCAAAAACTATGATTCATGTAAAAAATTTTAACTAAGATTCTTGAGAAAAAATCAAAATCCAGAAAAGTTTTTTCTGAATATGCAGTCTTGTGTATATATGTATTAGAAACAATTTGGTGTATAAATCGTCCTTGTAGGATGTATGGTTTGCGAGTTATGACGGAAAAAGCACATGTTTTTGGCCAGCTTCCACTCCAAAAAGTGTTCTACAACTCCTAACTACAAGAGATAGAGCAAACGGCATTTGGACAAAGGAGTATCCCTTCTTAAGGACGAGGACCTGGTGCTCATTTTAATGCATGAATCGTCCTTATCTGATATGTAGTTTTTATTTTAGAAAATAAATAAAAAAAATAAAAATTGACAAAAAAGGGCACATGAAATTAACATGAAATCTAATTTTTAAAATTATTTTAAGGATACAGTCTTGTGGGCAGTAGCTTAAGGAACATTTTGATGCATAAATCGTCCTTTTATGATGTATGGTTTAGAAGTTATGGCTAAAAAATCAAAAAAATCGCAAAAAACCACGTCAAAAACTATGATTCATGTAAGAAATTTTAACTAAGATTCTTGAAAAAAAATCAAATTCCAGAAAACTTTTTTCTGAATATGCAGTCTTGTGTATATATGTATTAGAAACAATTTGGTGTATAAATCGTCCTTGTAGGATGTAGGGTTTGGGAGTTATGACGGAAAAAGCACATGTTTTTGGCCAGCTTCCACTCCAAAAAGTGTTCTACAACTCCTAACTACAAGAGATAGAGCAAACGGCATTTGGACAAAGGAGTATCCCTTCTTAAGGACGAGGACCTGGTGCTCATTTTAATGCATGAATCGTCCTTATCTGATATGTAGGTTTTATTTTAGAAAATAAATAAAAAAAATAAAAATTGACAAAAAAGGGCACATGAAATTAACATGAAATCTAATTTTTAAAATTATTTTAAGGATACAGTCTTGTGGGCAGTAGCTTAAGGAACATTTTGATGCATAAATCGTCCTTTTATGATGTATGGTTTAGAAGTTATGGCTAAAAAATCAAAAAAATCGCAAAAAACCACGTCAAAAACTATGATTCATGTAAAAAATTTTAACTAAGATTCTTGAGAAAAAATCAAAATCCAGAAAAGTTTTTTCTGAATATGCAGTCTTGTGTATATATGTATTAGAAACAATTTGGTGTATAAATCGTCCTTGTAGGATGTATGGTTTGCGAGTTATGACGGAAAAAGCACATGTTTTTGGCCAGCTTCCACTCCAAAAAGTGTTCTACAACTCCTAACTACAAGAGATAGAGCAAACGGCATTTGGACAAAGGAGTATCCCTTCTTAAGGACGAGGACCTGGTGCTCATTTTAATGCATGAATCGTCCTTATCTGATATGTAGTTTTTATTTTAGAAAATAAATAAAAAAAATAAAAATTGACAAAAAAGGGCACATGAAATTAACATGAAATCTAATTTTTAAAATTATTTTAAGGATACAGTCTTGTGGGCAGTAGCTTAAGGAACATTTTGATGCATAAATCGTCCTTTTATGATGTATGGTTTAGAAGTTATGGCTAAAAAATCAAAAAAATCGCAAAAAACCACGTCAAAAACTATGATTCATGTAAAAAATTTTAACTAAGATTCTTGAAAAAAAATCAAATTCCAGAAAACTTTTTTCTGAATATGCAGTCTTGTGTATATATGTATTAGAAACAATTTGGTGTATAAATCGTCCTTGTAGGATGTAGGGTTTGGGAGTTATGACGGAAAAAGCACATGTTTTTGGCCAGCTTCCACTCCAAAAAGTGTTCTACAACTCCTAACTACAAGAGATAGAGCAAACGGCATTTGGACAAAGGAGTATCCCTTCTTAAGGACGAGAACCTGGTGCTCATTTTAATGCATGAATCGTCCTTATCTGATATGTAGTTTTTATTTTAGAAAATAAATAAAAAAAATAAAAATTGACAAAAAAGGGCACATGAAATTAACATGAAATCTAATTTTTAAAATTATTTTAAGGATACAGTCTTGTGGGCAGTAGCTTAAGGAACATTTTGATGCATAAATCGTCCTTTTATGATGTATGGTTTAGAAGTTATGGCTAAAAAATCAAAAAAATCGCAAAAAACCACGTCAAAAACTATGATTCATGTAAAAAATTTTAACTAAGATTCTTGAAAAAAAATCAAAATCCAGAAAAGTTTTTTCTGAATATGCAGTCTTGTGTATATATGTATTAGAAATAATTTGGTGTATAAATCGTCCTTGTAGAATGTATGGTTTGCGAGTTATGACGGAAAAAGCACATGTTTTTGGCCAGCTTCCACTCCAAAAAGTGTTCTACAACTCCTAACTACAAGAGATAGAGCAAACGGCATTTGGACAAAGGAGTATCCCTTCTTAAGGACGAGGACCTGGTGCTCATTTTAATGCATGAATCGTCCTTATCTGATATGTAGTTTTTATTTTAGAAAATAAATAAAAAAAATAAAAATTGACAAAAAAGGGCACATGAAATTAACATGAAATCTAATTTTTAAAATTATTTTAAGGATACAGTCTTGTGGGCAGTAGCTTAAGGAACATTTTGATGCATAAATCGTCCTTTTATGATGTATGGTTTAGAAGTTATGGCTAAAAAATCAAAAAAATCGCAAAAAACCACGTCAAAAACTATGATTCATGTAAAAAATTTTAACTAAGATTCTTGAAAAAAAATCAAAATCCAGAAAAGTTTTTTCTGAATATGCAGTCTTGTGTATATATGTATTAGAAACAATTTGGTGTATAAATCGTCCTTGTAGGATGTATGGTTTGCGAGTTATGACGGAAAAAGCACATGTTTTTGGCCAGCTTCCACTCCAAAAAGTGTTCTACAACTCCTTAACTACAAGAGATAGAGCAAAATGCATTTGGACAAAGGAGTATCCCTTCTTAAGGACGAGGACCTGGTGCTCATTTTAATGCATGAATCGTCCTTATCTGATATGTAGTTTTTATTTTAGAAAATAAATAAAAAAAATAAAAATTGACAAAAAAGGGCACATGAAATTAACATGAAATCTAATTTTTAAAATTATTTTAAGGATACAGTCTTGTGGGCAGTAGCTTAAGGAACATTTTGATGCATAAATCGTCCTTTTATGATGTATGGTTTAGAAGTTATGGCTAAAAAATCAAAAAAATCGCAAAAAACCACGTCAAAAACTATGATTCATGTAAAAAATTTTAACTAAGATTCTTGAAAAAAAATCAAATTCCAGAAAACTTTTTTCTGAATATGCAGTCTTGTGTATATATGTATTAGAAACAATTTGGTGTATAAATCGTCCTTGTAGGATGTATGGTTTGCGAGTTATGACGGAAAAAGCACATGTTTTTGGCCAGCTTCCACTCCAAAAAGTGTTCTACAACTCCTAACTACAAGAGATAGAGCAAACGGCATTTGGACAAAGGAGTATTCCTTCTTAAGGACGAGGACCTGGTGCTCATTTTAATGCATGAATCGTCCTTATCTGATATGTAGTTTTTATTTTAGAAAATAAATAAAAAAAATAAAAATTGACAAAAAAGGGCACATGAAATTAACATGAAATCTAATTTTAAAATTATTTTAAGGATACAGTCTTGTGGGCAGTAGCTTAAGGAACATTTTGATGCATAAATCGTCCTTTTATGATGTATGGTTTAGAAGTTATGGCTAAAAAATCAAAAAAATCGCAAAAAACCACGTCAAAAACTATGATTCATGTAAAAAATTTTAACTAAGATTCTTGAAAAAAAATCAAATTCCAGAAAACTTTTTTCTGAATATGCAGTCTTGTGTATATATGTATTAGAAACAATTTGGTGTATAAATCGTCCTTGTAGGATGTATGGTTTGCGAGTTATGACGGAAAAAGCACATGTTTTTGGCCAGCTTCCACTCCAAAAAGTGTTCTACAACTCCTAACTACAAGAGATAGAGCAAACGGCATTTGGACAAAGGAGTATCCCTTCTTAAGGACGAGGACCTGGTGCTCATTTTAATGCATGAATCGTCCTTATCTGATATGTAGTTTTTATTTTAGAAAATAAATAAAAAAAATAAAAATTGACAAAAAAGGGCACATGAAATTAACATGAAATCTAATTTTTAAAATTATTTTAAGGATACAGTCTTGTGGGCAGTAGCTTAAGGAACATTTTGATGAATAAATCGTCCTTTTATGATGTATGGTTTAGAAGTTATGGCTAAAAAATCAAAAAAATCGCAAAAAACCACGTCAAAAACTATGATTCATGTAAAAAATTTTAACTAAGATTCTTGAAAAAAAATCAAAATCCAGAAAACTTTTTTCTGAATATGCAGTCTTGTGTATATATGTATTAGAAACAATTTGGTGTATAAATCGTCCTTGTAGGATGTATGGTTTGCGAGTTATGACGGAAAAAGCACATGTTTTTGGCCAGCTTCCACTCCAAAAAGTGTTCTACAACTCCTAACTACAAGAGATAGAGCAAACGGCATTTGGACAAAGGAGTATCCCTTCTTAAGGACGAGGACCTGGTGCTCATTTTAATGCATGAATCGTCCTTATCTGATATGTAGTTTTTATTTTAGAAAATAAATAAAAAAAATAAAAATTGACAAAAAAGGGCACATGAAATTAACATGAAATCTAATTTTTAAAATTATTTTAAGGATACAGTCTTGTGGGCAGTAGCTTAAGGAACATTTTGATGCATAAATCGTCCTTTTATGATGTATGGTTTAGAAGTTATGGCTAAAAAATCAAAAAAATCGCAAAAAACCACGTCAAAAACTATGATTCATGTAAAAAATTTTAACTAAGATTCTTGAAAAAAAATCAAATTCCAGAAAGCTTTTTCTGAATATGCAGTCTTGTGTATATATGTATTAGAAACAATTTGGTGTATAAATCGTCCTTGTAGGATGTATGGTTTGCGAGTTATGACGGAAAAAGCACATGTTTTTGGCCAGCTTCCACTCCAAAAAGTGTTCTACAACTCCTAACTACAAGAGATAGAGCAAACGGCATTTGGACAAAGGAGTATCCCTTCTTAAGGACGAGGACCTGGTGCTCATTTTAATGCATGAATCGTCCTTATCTGATATGTAGTTTTTATTTTAGAAAATAAATAAAAAAAATAAAAATTGACAAAAAAGGGCACATGAAATTAACATGAAATCTAATTTTTAAAATTATTTTAAGGATACAGTCTTGTGGGCAGTAGCTTAAGGAACATTTTGATGCATAAATCGTCCTTTTATGATGTATGGTTTAGAAGTTATGGCTAAAAAATCAAAAAAATCGCAAAAAACCACGTCAAAAACTATGATTCATGTAAAAAATTTTAACTAAGATTCTTGAAAAAAAATCAAAATCCAGAAAAGTTTTTTCTGAATATGCAGTCTTGTGTATATATGTATTAGAAACAATTTGGTGTATAAATCGTCCTTGTAGGATGTATGGTTTGCGAGTTATGACGGAAAAAGCACATGTTTTTGGCCAGCTTCCACTCCAAAAAGTGTTCTACAACTCCTAACTACAAGAGATAGAGCAAACGGCATTTGGACAAAGGAGTATCCCTTCTTAAGGACGAGGACCTGGTGCTCATTTTAATGCATGAATCGTCCTTATCTGATATGTAGGTTTTATTTTAGAAAATAAATAAAAAAAATAAAAATTGACAAAAAAGGGCACATGAAATTAACATGAAATCTAATTTTTAAAATTATTTTAAGGATACAGTCTTGTGGGCAGTAGCTTAAGGAACATTTTGATGCATAAATCGTCCTTTTATGATGTATGGTTTAGAAGTTATGGCTAAAAAATCAAAAAAATCGCAAAAAACCACGTCAAAAACTATGATTCATGTAAAAAATTTTAACTAAGATTCTTGAAAAAAAATCAAAATCCAGAAAACTTTTTTCTGAATATGCTGTCTTATGTATATATGTATTAGAAACAATTTGGTGTATAAATCGTCCTTGTAGGATGTAGGGTTTGGGAGTTATGACGGAAAAAGCACATGTTTTTGGCCAGCTTCCACTCCAAAAAGTGTTCTACAACTCCTAACTACAAGAGATAGAGCAAACGGCATTTGGACAAAGGAGTATCCCTTCTTAAGGACGAGGACCTGGTGCTCATTTTAATGCATGAATCGTCCTTATCTGATATGTAGTTTTTATTTTAGAAAATAAATAAAAAAAATAAAAATTGACAAAAAAGGGCACATGAAATTAACATGAAATCTAATTTTTAAAATTATTTTAAGGATACAGTCTTGTGGGCAGTAGCTTAAGGAACATTTTGATGCATAAATCGTCCTTTTATGATGTATGGTTTAGAAGTTATGGCTAAAAAATCAAAAAAATCGCAAAAAACCACGTCAAAAACTATGATTCATGTAAAAAATTTTAATTAAGATTCTTGAAAAAAAATCAAATTCCAGAAAACTTTTTTCTGAATATGCAGTCTTGTGTATATATGTATTAGAAACAATTTGGTGTATAAATCGTCCTTGTAGGATGTAGGGTTTGGGAGTTATGACGGAAAAAGCACATGTTTTTGGCCAGCTTCCACTCCAAAAAGTGTTCTACAACTCCTAACTACAAGAGATAGAGCAAACGGCATTTGGACAAAGGAGTATCCCTTCTTAAGGACGAGAACCTGGTGCTCATTTTAATGCATGAATCGTCCTTATCTGATATGTAGTTTTTATTTTAGAAAATAAATAAAAAAAATAAAAATTGACAAAAAAGGGCACATGAAATTAACATGAAATCTAATTTTTAAAATTATTTTAAGGATACAGTCTTGTGGGCAGTAGCTTAAGGAACATTTTGATGCATAAATCGTCCTTTTATGATGTATGGTTTAGAAGTTATGGCTAAAAAATCAAAAAAATCGCAAAAAACCACGTCAAAAACTATGATTCATGTAAAAAATTTTAACTAAGATTCTTGAAAAAAAATCAAAATCCAGAAAAGTTTTTTCTGAATATGCAGTCTTGTGTATATATGTATTAGAAACAATTTGGTGTATAAATCGTCCTTGTAGGATGTATGGTTTGCGAGTTATGACGGAAAAAGCACATGTTTTTGGCCAGCTTCCACTCCAAAAAGTGTTCTACAACTCCTAACTACAAGAGATAGAGCAAACGGCATTTGGACAAAGGAGTATCCCTTCTTAAGGACGAGGACCTGGTGCTCATTTTAATGCATGAATCGTCCTTATCTGATATGTAGTTTTTATTTTAGAAAATAAATAAAAAAAATAAAAATTGACAAAAAAGGGCACATGAAATTAACATGAAATCTAATTTTTAAAATTATTTTAAGGATACAGTCTTGTGGGCAGTAGCTTAAGGAACATTTTGATGCATAAATCGTCCTTTTATGATGTATGGTTTAGAAGTTATGGCTAAAAAATCAAAAAAATCGCAAAAAACCACGTCAAAAACTATGATTCATGTAAAAAATTTTAACTAAGATTCTTGAAAAAAAATCAAAATCCAGAAAAGTTTTTTCTGAATATGCAGTCTTGTGTATATATGTATTAGAAACAATTTGGTGTATAAATCGTCCTTGTAGGATGTATGGTTTGCGAGTTATGACGGAAAAAGCACATGTTTTTGGCCAGCTTCCACTCCAAAAAGTGTTCTACAACTCCTTAACTACAAGAGATAGAGCAAAATGCATTTGGACAAAGGAGTATCCCTTCTTAAGGACGAGGACCTGGTGCTCATTTTAATGCATGAATCGTCCTTATCTGATATGTAGTTTTTATTTTAGAAAATAAATAAAAAAAATAAAAATTGACAAAAAAGGGCACATGAAATTAACATGAAATCTAATTTTTAAAATTATTTTAAGGATACAGTCTTGTGGGCAGTAGCTTAAGGAACATTTTGATGCATAAATCGTCCTTTTATGATGTATGGTTTAGAAGTTATGGCTAAAAAATCAAAAAAATCGCAAAAAACCACGTCAAAAACTATGATTCATGTAAAAAATTTTAATTAAGATTCTTGAAAAAAAATCAAATTCCAGAAAACTTTTTTCTGAATATGCAGTCTTGTGTATATATGTATTAGAAACAATTTGGTGTATAAATCGTCCTTGTAGGATGTAGGGTTTGGGAGTTATGACGGAAAAAGCACATGTTTTTGGCCAGCTTCCACTCCAAAAAGTGTTCTACAACTCCTAACTACAAGAGATAGAGCAAACGGCATTTGGACAAAGGAGTATCCCTTCTTAAGGACGAGAACCTGGTGCTCATTTTAATGCATGAATCGTCCTTATCTGATATGTAGTTTTTATTTTAGAAAATAAATAAAAAAAATAAAAATTGACAAAAAAGGGCACATGAAATTAACATGAAATCTAATTTTTAAAATTATTTTAAGGATACAGTCTTGTGGGCAGTAGCTTAAGGAACATTTTGATGTATAAATCGTCCTTTTATGATGTATGGTTTAGAAGTTATGGCTAAAAAATCAAAAAAATCGCAAAAAACCACGTCAAAAACTATGATTCATGTAAAAAATTTTAACTAAGATTCTTGAAAAAAAATCAAAATCCAGAAAAGTTTTTTCTGAATATGCAGTCTTGTGTATATATGTATTAGAAAAAATTTGGTGTATAAATCGTCCTTGTAGGATGTATGGTTTGCGAGTTATGACGGAAAAAGCACATGTTTTTGGCCAGCTTCCACTCCAAAAAGTGTTCTACAACTCCTAACTACAAGAGATAGAGCAAACGGCATTTGGACAAAGGAGTATCCCTTCTTAAGGACGAGGACCTGGTGCTCATTTTAATGCATGAATCGTCCTTATCTGATATGTAGTTTTTATTTTAGAAAATAAATAAAAAAAATAAAAATTGACAAAAAAGGGCACATGAAATTAACATGAAATCTAATTTTTAAAATTATTTTAAGGATACAGTCTTGTGGGCAGTAGCTTAAGGAACATTTTGATGCATAAATCGTCCTTTTATGATGTATGGTTTAGAAGTTATGGCTAAAAAATCAAAAAAATCGCAAAAAACCACGTCAAAAACTATGATTCATGTAAAAAATTTTAACTAAGATTCTTGAAAAAAAATCAAAATCCAGAAAAGTTTTTTCTGAATATGCAGTCTTGTGTATATATGTATTAGAAACAATTTGGTGTATAAATCGTCCTTGTAGGATGTATGGTTTGCGAGTTATGACGGAAAAAGCACATGTTTTTGGCCAGCTTCCACTCCAAAAAGTGTTCTACAACTCCTTAACTACAAGAGATAGAGCAAAATGCATTTGGACAAAGGAGTATCCCTTCTTAAGGACGAGGACCTGGTGCTCATTTTAATGCATGAATCGTCCTTATCTGATATGTAGTTTTTATTTTAGAAAATAAATAAAAAAAATAAAAATTGACAAAAAAGGGCACATGAAATTAACATGAAATCTAATTTTTAAAATTATTTTAAGGATACAGTCTTGTGGGCAGTAGCTTAAGGAACATTTTGATGCATAAATCGTCCTTTTATGATGTATGGTTTAGAAGTTATGAAAAAATTTTAACTAAGATTCTTGAAAAAAAAATCAAAATCCAGAAAACTTTTTTCTGAATATGCAGTCTTGTGTATATATGTATTAGAAACAATTTGGTGTATAAATCGTCCTTGTAGGATGTATGGTTTGCGAGTTATGACGGAAAAAGCACATGTTTTTGGCCAGCTTCCACTCCAAAAAGTGTTCTACAACTCCTAACTACAAGAGATAGAGCAAACGGCATTTGGACAAAGGAGTATCCCTTCTTAAGGACGAGGACCTGGTGCTCATTTTAATGCATGAATCGTCCTTATCTGATATGTAGTTTTTATTTTAGAAAATAAATAAAAAAAATAAAAATTGACAAAAAAGGGCACATGAAATTAACATGAAATCTAATTTTTAAAATTATTTTAAGGATACAGTCTTGTGGGCAGTAGCTTAAGGAACATTTTGATGCATAAATCGTCCTTTTATGATGTATGGTTTAGAAGTTATGGCTAAAAAATCAAAAAAATCGCAAAAAACCACGTCAAAAACTATGATTCATGTAAAAAATTTTAACTAAGATTCTTGAAAAAAAATCAAATTCCAGAAAGCTTTTTTCTGAATATGCAGTCTTGTGTATATATGTATTAGAAACAATATGGTGTATAAATCGTCCTTGTAGGATGTATGGTTTGCGAGTTATGACGGAAAAAGCACATGTTTTTGGCCAGCTTCCACTCCAAAAAGTGTTCTACAACTCCTAACTACAAGAGATAGAGCAAACGGCATTTGGACAAAGGAGTATCCCTTCTTAAGGACGAGGACCTGGTGCTCATTTTAATGCATGAATCGTCCTTATCTGATATGTAGGTTTTATTTTAGAAAATAAATAAAAAAAATAAAAATTGACAAAAAAGGGCACATGAAATTAACATGAAATCTAATTTTTAAAATTATTTTAAGGATACAGTCTTGTGGGCAGTAGCTTAAGGAACATTTTGATGCATAAATCGTCCTTTTATGATGTATGGTTTAGAAGTTATGGCTAAAAAATCAAAAAAATCGCAAAAAACCACGTCAAAAACTATGATTCATGTAAAAAATTTTAACTAAGATTCTTGAAAAAAAATCAAAATCCAGAAAACTTTTTTCTGAATATGCTGTCTTGTGTATATATGTATTAGAAACAATTTGGTGTATAAATCGTCCTTGTAGGATGTAGGGTTTGGGAGTTATGACGGAAAAAGCACATGTTTTTGGCCAGCTTCCACTCCAAAAAGTGTTCTACAACTCCTAACTACAAGAGATAGAGCAAACGGCATTTGGACAAAGGAGTATCCCTTCTTAAGGACGAGGACCTGGTGCTCATTTTAATGCATGAATCGTCCTTATCTGATATGTAGTTTTTATTTTAGAAAATAAATAAAAAAAATAAAAATTGACAAAAAAGGGCACATGAAATTAACATGAAATCTAATTTTTAAAATTATTTTAAGGATACAGTCTTGTGGGCAGTAGCTTAAGGAACATTTTGATGCATAAATCGTCCTTTTATGATGTATGGTTTAGAAGTTATGGCTAAAAAATCAAAAAAATCGCAAAAAACCACGTCAAAAACTATGATTCATGTAAAAAATTTTAATTAAGATTCTTGAAAAAAAATCAAATTCCAGAAAACTTTTTTCTGAATATGCAGTCTTGTGTATATATGTATTAGAAACAATTTGGTGTATAAATCGTCCTTGTAGGATGTATGGTTTGGGAGTTATGACGGAAAAAGCACATGTTTTTGGCCAGCTTCCACTCCAAAAAGTGTTCTACAACTCCTAACTACAAGAGATAGAGCAAACGGCATTTGGACAAAGGAGTATCCCTTCTTAAGGACGAGAACCTGGTGCTCATTTTAATGCATGAATCGTCCTTATCTGATATGTAGTTTTTATTTTAGAAAATAAATAAAAAAAATAAAAATTGACAAAAAAGGGCACATGAAATTAACATGAAATCTAATTTTTAAAATTATTTTAAGGATACAGTCTTGTGGGCAGTAGCTTAAGGAACATTTTGATGCATAAATCGTCCTTTTATGATGTATGGTTTAGAAGTTATGGCTAAAAAATCAAAAAAATCGCAAAAAACCACGTCAAAAACTATGATTCATGTAAAAAATTTTAACTAAGATTCTTGAAAAAAAATCAAAATCCAGAAAAGTTTTTTCTGAATATGCAGTCTTGTGTATATATGTATATGAAACAATTTGGTGTATAAATCGTCCTTGTAGGATGTATGGTTTGCGAGTTATGACGGAAAAAGCACATGTTTTTGGCCAGCTTCCACTCCAAAAAGTGTTCTACAACTCCTAACTACAAGAGATAGAGCAAACGGCATTTGGACAAAGGAGTATCCCTTCTTAAGGACGAGGACCTGGTGCTCATTTTAATGCATGAATCGTCCTTATCTGATATGTAGTTTTTATTTTAGAAAATAAATAAAAAAAATAAAAATTGACAAAAAAGGGCACATGAAATTAACATGAAATCTAATTTTTAAAATTATTTTAAGGATACAGTCTTGTGGGCAGTAGCTTAAGGAACATTTTGATGCATAAATCGTCCTTTTATGATGTATGGTTTAGAAGTTATGGCTAAAAAATCAAAAAAATCGCAAAAAACCACGTCAAAAACTATGATTCATGTAAAAAATTTTAACTAAGATTCTTGAAAAAAAATCAAAATCCAGAAAAGTTTTTTCTGAATATGCAGTCTTGTGTATATATGTATTAGAAACAATTTGGTGTATAAATCGTCCTTGTAGGATGTATGGTTTGCGAGTTATGACGGAAAAAGCACATGTTTTTGGCCAGCTTCCACTCCAAAAAGTGTTCTACAACTCCTTAACTACAAGAGATAGAGCAAAATGCATTTGGACAAAGGAGTATCCCTTCTTAAGGACGAGGACCTGGTGCTCATTTTAATGCATGAATCGTCCTTATCTGATATGTAGTTTTTATTTTAGAAAATAAATAAAAAAAATAAAAATTGACAAAAAAGGGCACATGAAATTAACATGAAATCTAATTTTTAAAATTATTTTAAGGATACAGTCTTGTGGGCAGTAGCTTAAGGAACATTTTGATGCATAAATCGTCCTTTTATGATGTATGGTTTAGAAGTTATGGCTAAAAAATCAAAAAAATCGCAAAAAACCACGTCAAAAACTATGATTCATGTAAAAAATTTTAATTAAGATTCTTGAAAAAAAATCAAATTCCAGAAAACTTTTTTCTGAATATGCAGTCTTGTGTATATATGTATTAGAAACAATTTGGTGTATAAATCGTCCTTGTAGGATGTAGGGTTTGGGAGTTATGACGGAAAAAGCACATGTTTTTGGCCAGCTTCCACTCCAAAAAGTGTTCTACAACTCCTAACTACAAGAGATAGAGCAAACGGCATTTGGACAAAGGAGTATCCCTTCTTAAGGACGAGAACCTGGTGCTCATTTTAATGCATGAATCGTCCTTATCTGATATGTAGTTTTTATTTTAGAAAATAAATAAAAAAAATAAAAATTGACAAAAAAGGGCACATGAAATTAACATGAAATCTAATTTTTAAAATTATTTTAAGGATACAGTCTTGTGGGCAGTAGCTTAAGGAACATTTTGATGCATAAATCGTCCTTTTATGATGTATGGTTTAGAAGTTATGGCTAAAAAATCAAAAAAATCGCAAAAAACCACGTCAAAAACTATGATTCATGTAAAAAATTTTAACTAAGATTCTTGAAAAAAAATCAAAATCCAGAAAAGTTTTTTCTGAATATGCAGTCTTGTGTATATATGTATTAGAAACAATTTGGTGTATAAATCGTCCTTGTAGGATGTATGGTTTGCGAGTTATGACGGAAAAAGCACATGTTTTTGGCCAGCTTCCACTCCAAAAAGTGTTCTACAACTCCTAACTACAAGAGATAGAGCAAACGGCATTTGGACAAAGGAGTATCCCTTCTTAAGGACGAGGACCTGGTGCTCATTTTAATGCATGAATCGTCCTTATCTGATATGTAGTTTTTATTTTAGAAAATAAATAAAAAAAATAAAAATTGACAAAAAAGGGCACATGAAATTAACATGAAATCTAATTTTTAAAATTATTTTAAGGATACAGTCTTGTGGGCAGTAGCTTAAGGAACATTTTGATGCATAAATCGTCCTTTTATGATGTATGGTTTAGAAGTTATGGCTAAAAAATCAAAAAAATCGCAAAAAACCACGTCAAAAACTATGATTCATGTAAAAAATTTTAACTAAGATTCTTGAAAAAAAATCAAAATCCAGAAAAGTTTTTTCTGAATATGCAGTCTTGTGTATATATGTATTAGAAACAATTTGGTGTATAAATCGTCCTTGTAGGATGTATGGTTTGCGAGTTATGACGGAAAAAGCACATGTTTTTGGCCAGCTTCCACTCCAAAAAGTGTTCTACAACTCCTTAACTACAAGAGATAGAGCAAAATGCATTTGGACAAAGGAGTATCCCTTCTTAAGGACGAGGACCTGGTGCTCATTTTAATGCATGAATCGTCCTTATCTGATATGTAGTTTTTATTTTAGAAAATAAATAAAAAAAATAAAAATTGACAAAAAAGGGCACATGAAATTAACATGAAATCTAATTTTTAAAATTATTTTAAGGATACAGTCTTGTGGGCAGTAGCTTAAGGAACATTTTGATGCATAAATCGTCCTTTTATGATGTATGGTTTAGAAGTTATGGCTAAAAAATCAAAAAAATCGCAAAAAACCACGTCAAAAACTATGATTCATGTAAAAAATTTTAACTAAGATTCTTGAAAAAAAATCAAAATCCAGAAAAGTTTTTTCTGAATATGCAGTCTTGTGTATATATGTATATGAAACAATTTGGTGTATAAATCGTCCTTGTAGGATGTATGGTTTGCGAGTTATGACGGAAAAAGCACATGTTTTTGGCCAGCTTCCACTCCAAAAAGTGTTCTACAACTCCTAACTACAAGAGATAGAGCAAACGGCATTTGGACAAAGGAGTATCCCTTCTTAAGGACGAGGACCTGGTGCTCATTTTAATGCATGAATCGTCCTTATCTGATATGTAGTTTTTATTTTAGAAAATAAATAAAAAAAATAAAAATTGACAAAAAAGGGCACATGAAATTAACATGAAATCTAATTTTTAAAATTATTTTAAGGATACAGTCTTGTGGGCAGTAGCTTAAGGAACATTTTGATGCATAAATCGTCCTTTTATGATGTATGGTTTAGAAGTTATGGCTAAAAAATCAAAAAAATCGCAAAAAACCACGTCAAAAACTATGATTCATGTAAAAAATTTTAACTAAGATTCTTGAAAAAAAATCAAAATCCAGAAAAGTTTTTTCTGAATATGCAGTCTTGTGTATATATGTATTAGAAACAATTTGGTGTATAAATCGTCCTTGTAGGATGTATGGTTTGCGAGTTATGACGGAAAAAGCACATGTTTTTGGCCAGCTTCCACTCCAAAAAGTGTTCTACAACTCCTTAACTACAAGAGATAGAGCAAAATGCATTTGGACAAAGGAGTATCCCTTCTTAAGGACGAGGACCTGGTGCTCATTTTAATGCATGAATCGTCCTTATCTGATATGTAGTTTTTATTTTAGAAAATAAATAAAAAAAATAAAAATTGACAAAAAAGGGCACATGAAATTAACATGAAATCTAATTTTTAAAATTATTTTAAGGATACAGTCTTGTGGGCAGTAGCTTAAGGAACATTTTGATGCATAAATCGTCCTTTTATGATGTATGGTTTAGAAGTTATGGCTAAAAAATCAAAAAAATCGCAAAAAACCACGTCAAAAACTATGATTCATGTAAAAAATTTTAATTAAGATTCTTGAAAAAAAATCAAATTCCAGAAAACTTTTTTCTGAATATGCAGTCTTGTGTATATATGTATTAGAAACAATTTGGTGTATAAATCGTCCTTGTAGGATGTAGGGTTTGGGAGTTATGACGGAAAAAGCACATGTTTTTGGCCAGCTTCCACTCCAAAAAGTGTTCTACAACTCCTAACTACAAGAGATAGAGCAAACGGCATTTGGACAAAGGAGTATCCCTTCTTAAGGACGAGAACCTGGTGCTCATTTTAATGCATGAATCGTCCTTATCTGATATGTAGTTTTTATTTTAGAAAATAAATAAAAAAAATAAAAATTGACAAAAAAGGGCACATGAAATTAACATGAAATCTAATTTTTAAAATTATTTTAAGGATACAGTCTTGTGGGCAGTAGCTTAAGGAACATTTTGATGCATAAATCGTCCTTTTATGATGTATGGTTTAGAAGTTATGGCTAAAAAATCAAAAAAATCGCAAAAAACCACGTCAAAAACTATGATTCATGTAAAAAATTTTAACTAAGATTCTTGAAAAAAAATCAAAATCCAGAAAAGTTTTTTCTGAATATGCAGTCTTGTGTATATATGTATTAGAAACAATTTGGTGTATAAATCGTCCTTGTAGGATGTATGGTTTGCGAGTTATGACGGAAAAAGCACATGTTTTTGGCCAGCTTCCACTCCAAAAAGTGTTCTACAACTCCTAACTACAAGAGATAGAGCAAACGGCATTTGGACAAAGGAGTATCCCTTCTTAAGGACGAGGACCTGGTGCTCATTTTAATGCATGAATCGTCCTTATCTGATATGTAGTTTTTATTTTAGAAAATAAATAAAAAAAATAAAAATTGACAAAAAAGGGCACATGAAATTAACATGAAATCTAATTTTTAAAATTATTTTAAGGATACAGTCTTGTGGGCAGTAGCTTAAGGAACATTTTGATGCATAAATCGTCCTTTTATGATGTATGGTTTAGAAGTTATGGCTAAAAAATCAAAAAAATCGCAAAAAACCACGTCAAAAACTATGATTCATGTAAAAAATTTTAACTAAGATTCTTGAAAAAAAATCAAAATCCAGAAAAGTTTTTTCTGAATATGCAGTCTTGTGTATATATGTATTAGAAACAATTTGGTGTATAAATCGTCCTTGTAGGATGTATGGTTTGCGAGTTATGACGGAAAAAGCACATGTTTTTGGCCAGCTTCCACTCCAAAAAGTGTTCTACAACTCCTTAACTACAAGAGATAGAGCAAAATGCATTTGGACAAAGGAGTATCCCTTCTTAAGGACGAGGACCTGGTGCTCATTTTAATGCATGAATCGTCCTTATCTGATATGTAGTTTTTATTTTAGAAAATAAATAAAAAAAATAAAAATTGACAAAAAAGGGCACATGAAATTAACATGAAATCTAATTTTTAAAATTATTTTAAGGATACAGTCTTGTGGGCAGTAGCTTAAGGAACATTTTGATGCATAAATCGTCCTTTTATGATGTATGGTTTAGAAGTTATGAAAAAATTTTAACTAAGATTCTTGAAAAAAAAATCAAAATCCAGAAAACTTTTTTCTGAATATGCAGTCTTGTGTATATATGTATTAGAAACAATTTGGTGTATAAATCGTCCTTGTAGGATGTATGGTTTGCGAGTTATGACGGAAAAAGCACATGTTTTTGGCCAGCTTCCACTCCAAAAAGTGTTCTACAACTCCTAACTACAAGAGATAGAGCAAACGGCATTTGGACAAAGGAGTATCCCTTCTTAAGGACGAGGACCTGGTGCTCATTTTAATGCATGAATCGTCCTTATCTGATATGTAGTTTTTATTTTAGAAAATAAATAAAAAAAATAAAAATTGACAAAAAAGGGCACATGAAATTAACATGAAATCTAATTTTTAAAATTATTTTAAGGATACAGTCTTGTGGGCAGTAGCTTAAGGAACATTTTGATGCATAAATCGTCCTTTTATGATGTATGGTTTAGAAGTTATGGCTAAAAAATCAAAAAAATCGCAAAAAACCACGTCAAAAACTATGATTCATGTAAAAAATTTTAACTAAGATTCTTGAAAAAAAATCAAATTCCAGAAAGCTTTTTTCTGAATATGCAGTCTTGTGTATATATGTATTAGAAACAATATGGTGTATAAATCGTCCTTGTAGGATGTATGGTTTGCGAGTTATGACGGAAAAAGCACATGTTTTTGGCCAGCTTCCACTCCAAAAAGTGTTCTACAACTCCTAACTACAAGAGATAGAGCAAACGGCATTTGGACAAAGGAGTATCCCTTCTTAAGGACGAGGACCTGGTGCTCATTTTAATGCATGAATCGTCCTTATCTGATATGTAGGTTTTATTTTAGAAAATAAATAAAAAAAATAAAAATTGACAAAAAAGGGCACATGAAATTAACATGAAATCTAATTTTTAAAATTATTTTAAGGATACAGTCTTGTGGGCAGTAGCTTAAGGAACATTTTGATGCATAAATCGTCCTTTTATGATGTATGGTTTAGAAGTTATGGCTAAAAAATCAAAAAAATCGCAAAAAACCACGTCAAAAACTATGATTCATGTAAAAAATTTTAACTAAGATTCTTGAGAAAAAATCAAAATCCAGAAAAGTTTTTTCTGAATATGCAGTCTTGTGTATATATGTATTAGAAACAATTTGGTGTATAAATCGTCCTTGTAGGATGTATGGTTTGCGAGTTATGACGGAAAAAGCACATGTTTTTGGCCAGCTTCCACTCCAAAAAGTGTTCTACAACTCCTAAACTACAAGAGATAGAGCAAACGGCATTTGGACAAAGGAGTATCCCTTCTTAAGGACGAGGACCTGGTGCTCATTTTAATGCATGAATCGTCCTTATCTGATATGTAGTTTTTATTTTAGAAAATAAATAAAAAAAATAAAAATTGACAAAAAAGGGCACATGAAATTAACATGAAATCTAATTTTTAAAATTATTTTAAGGATACAGTCTTGTGGGCAGTAGCTTAAGGAACATTTTGATGCATAAATCGTCCTTTTATGATGTATGGTTTAGAAGTTATGGCTAAAAAATCGCAAAAAACCACGTCAAAAACTATGATTCATGTAAAAAATTTTAACTAAGATTCTTGAAAAAAAATCAAATTCCAGAAAACTTTTTTCTGAATATGCAGTCTTGTGTATATATGTATTAGAAACAATTTGGTGTATAAATCGTCCTTGTAGGATGTAGGGTTTGGGAGTTATGACGGAAAAAGCACATGTTTTTGGCCAGCTTCCACTCCAAACATTTTGATGCATAAATCGTCCTTTTATGATGTATGGTTTAGAAGTTATGGCTAAAAAATCAAAAAAATCGCAAAAAACCACGTCAAAAACTATGATTCATGTAAAAAATTTTAACTAAGATTCTTGAAAAAAAATCAAAATCCAGAAAAGTTTTTTCTGAATATGCAGTCTTGTGTATATATGTATTAGAAACAATTTGGTGTATAAATCGTCCTTGTAGGATGTATGGTTTGCGAGTTATGACGGAAAAAGCACATGTTTTTGGCCAGCTTCCACTCCAAAAAGTGTTCTACAACTCCTTAACTACAAGAGATAGAGCAAAATGCATTTGGACAAAGGAGTATCCCTTCTTAAGGACGAGGACCTGGTGCTCATTTTAATGCATGAATCGTCCTTATCTGATATGTAGTTTTTATTTTAGAAAATAAATAAAAAAAATAAAAATTGACAAAAAAGGGCACATGAAATTAACATGAAATCTAATTTTTAAAATTATTTTAAGGATACAGTCTTGTGGGCAGTAGCTTAAGGAACATTTTGATGCATAAATCGTCCTTTTATGATGTATGGTTTAGAAGTTATGGCTAAAAAATCAAAAAAATCGCAAAAAACCACGTCAAAAACTATGATTCATGTAAAAAATTTTAATTAAGATTCTTGAAAAAAAATCAAATTCCAGAAAACTTTTTTCTGAATATGCAGTCTTGTGTATATATGTATTAGAAACAATTTGGTGTATAAATCGTCCTTGTAGGATGTAGGGTTTGGGAGTTATGACGGAAAAAGCACATGTTTTTGGCCAGCTTCCACTCCAAAAAGTGTTCTACAACTCCTAACTACAAGAGATAGAGCAAACGGCATTTGGACAAAGGAGTATCCCTTCTTAAGGACGAGAACCTGGTGCTCATTTTAATGCATGAATCGTCCTTATCTGATATGTAGTTTTTATTTTAGAAAATAAATAAAAAAAATAAAAATTGACAAAAAAGGGCACATGAAATTAACATGAAATCTAATTTTTAAAATTATTTTAAGGATACAGTCTTGTGGGCAGTAGCTTAAGGAACATTTTGATGCATAAATCGTCCTTTTATGATGTATGGTTTAGAAGTTATGGCTAAAAAATCAAAAAAATCGCAAAAAACCACGTCAAAAACTATGATTCATGTAAAAAATTTTAACTAAGATTCTTGAAAAAAAATCAAAATCCAGAAAAGTTTTTTCTGAATATGCAGTCTTGTGTATATATGTATTAGAAACAATTTGGTGTATAAATCGTCCTTGTAGGATGTATGGTTTGCGAGTTATGACGGAAAAAGCACATGTTTTTGGCCAGCTTCCACTCCAAAAAGTGTTCTACAACTCCTAACTACAAGAGATAGAGCAAACGGCATTTGGACAAAGGAGTATCCCTTCTTAAGGACGAGGACCTGGTGCTCATTTTAATGCATGAATCGTCCTTATCTGATATGTAGTTTTTATTTTAGAAAATAAATAAAAAAAATAAAAATTGACAAAAAAGGGCACATGAAATTAACATTAAATCTAATTTTTAAAATTATTTTAAGGATACAGTCTTGTGGGCAGTAGCTTAAGGAACATTTTGATGCATAAATCGTCCTTTTATGATGTATGGTTTAGAAGTTATGGCTAAAAAATCAAAAAAATCGCAAAAAACCACGTCAAAAACTATGATTCATGTAAAAAATTTTAACTAAGATTCTTGAAAAAAAATCAAAATCCAGAAAAGTTTTTTCTGAATATGCAGTCTTGTGTATATATGTATTAGAAACAATTTGGTGTATAAATCGTCCTTGTAGGATGTATGGTTTGCGAGTTATGACGGAAAAAGCACATGTTTTTGGCCAGCTTCCACTCCAAAAAGTGTTCTACAACTCCTTAACTACAAGAGATAGAGCAAAATGCATTTGGACAAAGGAGTATCCCTTCTTAAGGACGAGGACCTGGTGCTCATTTTAATGCATGAATCGTCCTTATCTGATATGTAGTTTTTATTTTAGAAAATAAATAAAAAAAATAAAAATTGACAAAAAAGGGCACATGAAATTAACATGAAATCTAATTTTTAAAATTATTTTAAGGATACAGTCTTGTGGGCAGTAGCTTAAGGAACATTTTGATGCATAAATCGTCCTTTTATGATGTATGGTTTAGAAGTTATGAAAAAATTTTAACTAAGATTCTTGAAAAAAAAATCAAAATCCAGAAAACTTTTTTCTGAATATGCAGTCTTGTGTATATATGTATTAGAAACAATTTGTTGTATAAATCGTCCTTGTAGGATGTATGGTTTGCGAGTTATGACGGAAAAAGCACATGTTTTTGGCCAGCTTCCACTCCAAAAAGTGTTCTACAACTCCTAACTACAAGAGATAGAGCAAACGGCATTTGGACAAAGGAGTATCCCTTCTTAAGGACGAGGACCTGGTGCTCATTTTAATGCATGAATCGTCCTTATCTGATATGTAGTTTTTATTTTAGAAAATAAATAAAAAAAATAAAAATTGACAAAAAAGGGCACATGAAATTAACATGAAATCTAATTTTTAAAATTATTTTAAGGATACAGTCTTGTGGGCAGTAGCTTAAGGAACATTTTGATGCATAAATCGTCCTTTTATGATGTATGGTTTAGAAGTTATGGCTAAAAAATCAAAAAAATCGCAAAAAACCACGTCAAAAACTATGATTCATGTAAAAAATTTTAACTAAGATTCTTGAAAAAAAATCAAATTCCAGAAAGCTTTTTTCTGAATATGCAGTCTTGTGTATATATGTATTAGAAACAATATGGTGTATAAATCGTCCTTGTAGGATGTATGGTTTGCGAGTTATGACGGAAAAAGCACATGTTTTTGGCCAGCTTCCACTCCAAAAAGTGTTCTACAACTCCTAACTACAAGAGATAGAGCAAACGGCATTTGGACAAAGGAGTATCCCTTCTTAAGGACGAGGACCTGGTGCTCATTTTAATGCATGAATCGTCCTTATCTGATATGTAGGTTTTATTTTAGAAAATAAATAAAAAAAATAAAAATTGACAAAAAAGGGCACATGAAATTAACATGAAATCTAATTTTTAAAATTATTTTAAGGATACAGTCTTGTGGGCAGTAGCTTAAGGAACATTTTGATGCATAAATCGTCCTTTTATGATGTATGGTTTAGAAGTTATGGCTAAAAAATCAAAAAAATCGCAAAAAACCACGTCAAAAACTATGATTCATGTAAAAAATTTTAACTAAGATTCTTGAGAAAAAATCAAAATCCAGAAAAGTTTTTTCTGAATATGCAGTCTTGTGTATATATGTATTAGAAACAATTTGGTGTATAAATCGTCCTTGTAGGATGTATGGTTTGCGAGTTATGACGGAAAAAGCACATGTTTTTGGCCAGCTTCCACTCCAAAAAGTGTTCTACAACTCCTAAACTACAAGAGATAGAGCAAACGGCATTTGGACAAAGGAGTATCCCTTCTTAAGGACGAGGACCTGGTGCTCATTTTAATGCATGAATCGTCCTTATCTGATATGTAGTTTTTATTTTAGAAAATAAATAAAAAAAATAAAAATTGACAAAAAAGGGCACATGAAATTAACATGAAATCTAATTTTTAAAATTATTTTAAGGATACAGTCTTGTGGGCAGTAGCTTAAGGAACATTTTGATGCATAAATCGTCCTTTTATGATGTATGGTTTAGAAGTTATGGCTAAAAAATCGCAAAAAACCACGTCAAAAACTATGATTCATGTAAAAAATTTTAACTAAGATTCTTGAAAAAAAATCAAATTCCAGAAAACTTTTTTCTGAATATGCAGTCTTGTGTATATATGTATTAGAAACAATTTGGTGTATAAATCGTCCTTGTAGGATGTAGGGTTTGGGAGTTATGACGGAAAAAGCACATGTTTTTGGCCAGCTTCCACTCCAAAAAGTGTTCTACAACTCCTAACTACAAGAGATAGAGCAAACGGCATTTGGACAAAGGAGTATTCCTTCTTAAGGACGAGAACCTGGTGCTCATTTTAATGCATGAATCGTCCTTATCTGATATGTAGTTTTTATTTTAGAAAATAAATAAAAAAAATAAAAATTGACAAAAAAGGGCACATGAAATTAACATGAAATCTAATTTTTTAAAATTATTTTAAGGATACAGTCTTGTGGGCAGTAGCTTAAGGAACATTTTGATGCATAAATCGTCCTTTTATGATGTATGGTTTAGAAGTTATGGCTAAAAAATCAAAAAAATCGCAAAAAACCACGTCAAAAACTATGATTCATGTAAAAAATTTTAACTAAGATTCTTGAAAAAAAATCAAAATCCAGAAAAGTTTTTTCTGAATATGCAGTCTTGTGTATATATGTATTAGAAATAATTTGGTGTATAAATCGTCCTTGTAGGATGTATGGTTTGCGAGTTATGACGGAAAAAGCACATGTTTTTGGCCAGCTTCCACTCCAAAAAGTGTTCTACAACTCCTAACTACAAGAGATAGAGCAAACGGCATTTGGACAAAGGAGTATCCCTTCTTAAGGACGAGGACCTGGTGCTCATTTTAATGCATGAATCGTCCTTATCTGATATGTAGTTTTTATTTTAGAAAATAAATAAAAAAAATAAAAATTGACAAAAAAGGGCACATGAAATTAACATGAAATCTAATTTTTAAAATTATTTTAAGGATACAGTCTTGTGGGCAGTAGCTTAAGGAACATTTTGATGCATAAATCGTCCTTTTATGATGTATGGTTTAGAAGTTATGGCTAAAAAATCAAAAAAATCGCAAAAAACCACGTCAAAAACTATGATTCATGTAAAAAATTTTAACTAAGATTCTTGAAAAAAAATCAAAATCCAGAAAAGTTTTTTCTGAATATGCAGTCTTGTGTATATATGTATTAGAAACAATTTGGTGTATAAATCGTCCTTGTAGGATGTATGGTTTGCGAGTTATGACGGAAAAAGCACATGTTTTTGGCCAGCTTCCACTCCAAAAAGTGTTCTACAACTCCTTAACTACAAGAGATAGAGCAAAATGCATTTGGACAAAGGAGTATCCCTTCTTAAGGACGAGGACCTGGTGCTCATTTTAATGCATGAATCGTCCTTATCTGATATGTAGTTTTTATTTTAGAAAATAAATAAAAAAAATAAAAATTGACAAAAAAGGGCACATGAAATTAACATGAAATCTAATTTTTAAAATTATTTTAAGGATACAGTCTTGTGGGCAGTAGTTTAAGGAACATTTTGATGCATAAATCGTCCTTTTATGATGTATGGTTTAGAAGTTATGGCTAAAAAATCAAAAACATCGCAAAAAACCACGTCAAAAACTATGATTCATGTAAAAAATTTTAACTAAGATTCTTGAAAAAAAATCAAATTCCAGAAAACTTTTTTCTGAATATGCAGTCTTGTGTATATATGTATTAGAAACAATTTGGTGTATAAATCGTCCTTGTAGGATGTATGGTTTGCGAGTTATGACGGAAAAAGCACATGTTTTTGGCCAGCTTCCACTCCAAAAAGTGTTCTACAACTCCTAACTACAAGAGATAGAGCAAACGGCATTTGGACAAAGGAGTATCCCTTCTTAAGGACGAGGACCTGGTGCTCATTTTAATGCATGAATCGTCCTTATCTGATATGTAGTTTTTATTTTAGAAAATAAATAAAAAAAATAAAAATTGACAAAAAAGGGCACATGAAATTAACATGAAATCTAATTTTTAAAATTATTTTAAGGATACAGTCTTGTGGGCAGTAGCTTAAGGAACATTTTGATGCATAAATCGTCCTTTTATGATGTATGGTTTAGAAGTTATGGCTAAAAAATCAAAAAAATCGCAAAAAACCACGTCAAAAACTATGATTCATGTAAAAAATTTTAACTAAGATTCTTGAAAAAAAATCAAAATCCAGAAAACTTTTTTCTGAATATGCAGTCTTGTGTATATATGTATTAAAAACAATTTGGTGTATAAATCGTCCTTGTAGGATGTAGGGTTTGGGAGTTATGACGAAAAAAGCACATGTTTTTGGCCAGCTTCCACTCCAAAAAGTGTTCTACAACTCCTAACTACAAGAGATAGAGCAAACGGCATTTGGACAAAGGAGTATCCCTTCTTAAGGACGAGGACCTGGTGCTCATTTTAATGCATGAATCGTCCTTATCTGATATGTAGTTTTTATTTTAGAAAATAAATAAAAAAAATAAAAATTGACAAAAAAGGGCACATGAAATTAACATGAAATCTAATTTTTGAGAAAAAGGGCACATGAAATTAACATGAAATCTAATTTTTAAAATTATTTTAAGGATACAGTCTTGTGGGCAGTAGCTTAAGGAACATTTTGATGCATAAATCGTCCTTTTATGATGTATGGTTTAGAAGTTATGGCTAAAAAATCAAGAAAATCGCAAAAAACCACGTCAAAAACTATGATTCATGTAAAAAATTTTAACTAAGATTCTTGAAAAAAAATCAAATTCCAGAAAACTTTTTTCTGAATATGCAGTCTTGTGTATATATGTATTAGAAACAATTTGGTGTATAAATCGTCCTTGTAGGATGTAGGGTTTGGGAGTTATGACGAAAAAAGCACATGTTTTTGGCCAGCTTCCACTCCAAAAAGTGTTCTACAACTCCTAACTACAAGAGATAGAGCAAACGGCATTTGGACAAAGGAGTATCCCTTCTTAAGGACGAGGACCTGGTGCTCATTTTAATGCATGAATCGTCCTTATCTGATATGTAGTTTTTATTTTAGAAAATAAATAAAAAAAATAAAAATTGACAAAAAAGGGCACATGAAATTAACATGAAATCTAATTTTTAAAATTATTTTAAGGATACAGTCTTGTGGGCAGTAGCTTAAGGAACATTTTGATGCATAAATCGTCCTTTTATGATGTATGGTTTAGAAGTTATGGCTAAAAAATCAAAAAAATCGCAAAAAACCACGTCAAAAACTATGATTCATGTAAAAAATTTTAACTAAGATTCTTGAAAAAAAATCAAATTCCAGAAAACTTTTTTCTGAATATGCAGTCTTGTGTATATATGTATTAGAAACAATTTGGTGTATAAATCGTCCTTGTAGGATGTAGGGTTTGGGAGTTATGACGAAAAAAGCACATGTTTTTGGCCAGCTTCCACTCCAAAAAGTGTTCTACAACTCCTAACTACAAGAGATAGAGCAAACGGCATTTGGACAAAGGAGTATCCCTTCTTAAGGACGAGGACCTGGTGCTCATTTTAATGCATGAATCGTCCTTATCTGATATGTAGTTTTTATTTTAGAAAATAAATAAAAAAAATAAAAATTGACAAAAAAGGGCACATGAAATTAACATGAAATCTAATTTTTGAGAAAAAGGGCACAAGAAATTAACATGAAATCTAATTTTTAAAATTATTTTAAGGATACAGTCTTGTGGGCAGTAGCTTAAGGAACATTTTGATGCATAAATCGTCCTTTTATGATGTATGGTTTAGAAGTTATGGCTAAAAAATCAAAAAAATCGCAAAAAACCACGTCAAAAACTATGATTCATGTAAAAAATTTTAACTAAGATTCTTGAAAAAAAATCAAATTCCAGAAAACTTTTTTCTGAATATGCAGTCTTGTGTATATATGTATTAGAAACAATTTGGTGTATAAATCGTCCTTGTAGGATGTAGGGTTTGGGAGTTATGACGAAAAAAGCACATGTTTTTGGCCAGCTTCCACTCCAAAAAGTGTTCTACAACTCCTAACTACAAGAGATAGAGCAAACGGCATTTGGACAAAGGAGTATCCCTTCTTAAGGACGAGGACCTGGTGCTCATTTTAATGCATGAATCGTCCTTATCTGATATGTAGTTTTTATTTTAGAAAATAAATAAAAAAAATAAAAATTGACAAAAAAGGGCACATGAAATTAACATGAAATCTAATTTTTAAAATTATTTTAAGGATACAGTCTTGTGGGCAGTAGCTTAAGGAACATTTTGATGCATAAATCGTCCTTTTATGATGTATGGTTTAGAAGTTATGGCTAAAAAATCAAAAAAATCGCAAAAAACCACGTCAAAAACTATGATTCATGTAAAAAATTTTAACTAAGATTCTTGAAAAAAAATCAAAATCCAGAAAACTTTTTTCTGAATATGCAGTCTTGTGTATATATGTATTAGAAACAATTTGGTGTATAAATCGTCCTTGTAGGATGTACAGTTTACGAGTTATGACGGAAAAAGCACATGTTTTTGGCCAGCTTCCACTCCAAAAAGTGTTCTACAACTCCTAACTACAAGAGATAGAGCAAACGGCATTTGGACAAAGGAGTATCCCTTCTTAAGGACGAGGACCTGGTGCTCATTTTAATGCATGAATCGTCCTTATCTGATATGTAGTTTTTATTTTAGAAAATAAATAAAAAAAATAAAAATTGACAAAAAAGGGCACATGAAATTAACATGAAATCTAATTTTTAAAATTATTTTAAGGATACAGTCTTGTGGGCAGTAGCTTAAGAAACATTTTGATGCATAAATCGTCCTTTTATGATGTATGGTTTAGAAGTTATGGCTAAAAAATCAAAAAAATCGCAAAAAACCACGTCAAAAACTATGATTCATGTAAAAAATTTTAACTAAGATTCTTGAAAAAAAATCACATTCCAGAAAACTTTTTTCCGAATTTGCAGTCTTGTGTATATATGTATTAGAAACAATTTGGTGTATAAATCGTCCTTGTAGGATGTATGGTTTGGGAGTTATGACGGAAAAAGCACATGTTTTTGGCCAGCTTCCACTCCAAAAAGTGTTCTACAACTCCTAACTACAAGAGATAGAGCAAACGGCATTTGGACAAAGGAGTATCCCTTCTTAAGGACGAGGACCTGGTGCTCATTTTAATGCATGAATCGTCCTTATCTGATATGTAGTTTTTATTTTAGAAAATAAATAAAAAAAATAAAAATTGACAAAAAAGGGCACATGAAATTAACATGAAATCTAATTTTTAAAATTATTTTAAGGATACAGTCTTGTGGGCAGTAGCTTAAGGAACATTTTGATGCATAAATCGTCCTTTTATGATGTATGGTTTAGAAGTTATGGCTAAAAAATCAAAAAAATCGCAAAAAACCACGTCAAAAACTATGATTCATGTAAAAAATTTTAACTAAGATTCTTGAAAAAAAATCAAAATCCAGAAAACTTTTTTCTGAATATGCAGTCTTGTGTATATATGTATTAGAAACAATTTGGTGTATAAATCGTCCTTGTAGGATGTATGGTTTGCGAGTTATGACGGAAAAAGCACATGTTTTTGGCCAGCTTCCACTCCAAAAAGTGTTCTACAACTCCTAACTACAAGAGATAGAGCAAACGGCATTTGGACAAAGGAGTATCCCTTCTTAAGGACGAGGACCTGGTGCTCATTTTAATGCATGAATCGTCCTTATCTGATATGTAGTTTTTATTTTAGAAAATAAATAAAAAAAATAAAAATTGACAAAAAAGGGCACATGAAATTAACATGAAATCTAATTTTTAAAATTATTTTAAGGATACAGTCTTGTGGGCAGTAGCTTAAGGAACATTTTGATGCATAAATCGTCCTTTTATGATGTATGGTTTAGAAGTTATGGCTAAAAAATCAAAAAAATCGCAAAAAACCACGTCAAAAACTATGATTCATGTAAAAAATTTTAACTAAGATTCTTGAAAAAAAATCACATTCCAGAAAACTTTTTTCCGAATTTGCAGTCTTGTGTATATATGTATTAGAAACAATTTGGTGTATAAATCGTCCTTGTAGGATGTATGGTTTGGGAGTTATGACGGAAAAAGCACATGTTTTTGGCCAGCTTCCACTCCAAAAAGTGTTCTACAACTCCTAACTACAAGAGATAGAGCAAACGGCATTTGGACAAAGGAGTATCCCTTCTTAAGGACGAGGAACTGGTGCTCATTTTAATGCATGAATCGTCCTTATCTGATATGTAGTTTTTATTTTAGAAAATAAATAAAAAAAATAAAAATTGACAAAAAAGGGCACATGAAATTAACATGAAATCTAGTTTTTAAAATTATTTTAAGGATACAGTCTTGTGGGCAGTAGCTTAAGGAACATTTTGATGCATAAATCGTCCTTTTATGATGTATGGTTTAGAAGTTATGGCTAAAAAATCAAAAAAATCGCAAAAAACCACGTCAAAAACTATGATTCATATAAAAAATTTTAACTAAGATTCTTGAAAAAAAATCAAAATCCAGAAAACTTTTTTCTGAATATGCAGTCTTGTGTATATATGTATTAGAAACAATTTGGTGTATAAATCGTCCTTGTAGGATGTATGGTTTGCGAGTTATGACGGAAAAAGCACATGTTTTTGGCCAGCTTCCACTCCAAAAAGTGTTCTACAACTCCTAACTACAAGAGATAGAGCAAACGGCATTTGGACAAAGGAGTATCCCTTCTTAAGGACGAGGACCTGGTGCTCATTTTAATGCATGAATCGTCCTTATCTGATATGCAGTTTTTATTTTAGAAAATAAATAAAAAAAATAAAAATTGACAAAAAAGGGCACATGAAATTAACATGAAATCTAATTTTTAAAATTATTTTAAGGATACAGTCTTGTGGGCAGTAGCTTAAGGAACATTTTGATGCATAAATCGTCCTTTTATGATGTATGGTTTAGAAGTTATGGCTAAAAAATCAAAAAAATCGCAAAAAACCACGTCAAAAACTATGATTCATGTAAAAAATTTTAACTAAGATTCTTGAAAAAAAATCAAAATCCAGAAAACTTTTTTCTGAATATGCAGTCTTGTGTATATATGTATTAGAAACAATTTGGTGTATAAATCGTCCTTGTAGGATGTACAGTTTGCGAGTTATGACGGAAAAAGCACATGTTTTTGGCCAGCTTCCACTCCAAAAAGTGTTCTACAACTCCTAACTACAAGAGATAGAGCAAACGGCATTTGGACAAAGGAGTATCCCTTCTTAAGGACGAGGACCTGGTGCTCATTTTAATGCATGAATCGTCCTTATCTGATATGTAGTTTTTATTTTAGAAAATAAATAAAAAAAATAAAAATTGACAAAAAAGGGCACATGAAATTAACATGAAATCTAATTTTTAAAATTATTTTAAGGATACAGTCTTGTGGGCAGTAGCTTAAGGAACATTTTGATGCATAAATCGTCCTTTTATGATGTATGGTTTAGAAGTTATGGCTAAAAAATCAAAAAAATCGCAAAAAACCACGTCAAAAACTATGATTCATGTAAAAAATTTTAACTAAGATTCTTGAAAAAAAATCACATTCCAGAAAACTTTTTTCTGAATATGCAGTCTTGTGTATATATGTATTAGAAACAATTTGGTGTATAAATCGTCCTTGTAGGATGTATGGTTTGCGAGTTGTGACGGAAAAAGCACATGTTTTTGGCCAGCTTCCACTCCAAAAAGTGTTCTACAACTCCTAACTACAAGAGATAGAGCAAACGGCATTTGGACAAAGGAGTATCCGTTCTTAAGGACGAGGACCTGGTGCTCATTTTAATGCATGAATCGTCCTTATCTGATATGCAGTTTTTATTTTAGAAAATAAATAAAAAATATAAAAATTGACAAAAAAGGGCACATGAAATTAACATGAAATCTAATTTTTAAAATTATTTTAAGGATACAGTCTTGTGGGCAGTAGCTTAAGGAACATTTTGATGCATAAATCGTCCTTTTATGATGTATGGTTTAGAAGTTATGGCTAAAAAATCAAAAAAATCGCAAAAAACCACGTCAAAAACTATGATTCATGTAAAAAATTTTAACTAAGATTCTTGAAAAAAAATCAAAATCCAGAAAACTTTTTTCTGAATATGCAGTCTTGTGTATATATGTATTAGAAACAATTTGGTGTATAAATCGTCCTTGTAGGATGTACAGTTTGCGAGTTATGACGGAAAAAGCACATGTTTTTGGCCAGCTTCCACTCCAAAAAGTGTTCTACAACTCCTAACTACAAGAGATAGAGCAAACGGCATTTGGACAAAGGAGTATCCCTTCTTAAGGACGAGGACCTGGTGCTCATTTTAATGCATGAATCGTCCTTATCTGATATGCAGTTTTTATTTTAGAAAATAAATAAAAAAAATAAAAATTGACAAAAAAGGGCACATGAAATTAACATGAAATCTAATTTTTAAAATTATTTTAAGGATACAGTCTTGTGGGCAGTAGCTTAAGGAACATTTTGATGCATAAATCGTCCTTTTATGATGTATGGTTTAGAAGTTATGGCTAAAAAATCAAAAAAATCGCAAAAAACCACGTCAAAAACTATGATTCATGTAAAAAATTTTAACTAAGATTCTTGAAAAAAAATCAAAATCCAGAAAACTTTTTTCTGAATATGCAGTCTTGTGTATATATGTATTAGAAACAATTTGGTGTATAAATCGTCCTTGTAGGATGTACAGTTTGCGAGTTATGACGGAAAAAGCACATGTTTTTGGCCAGCTTCCACTCCAAAAAGTGTTCTACAACTCCTAACTACAAGAGATAGAGCAAACGGCATTTGGACAAAGGAGTATCCCTTCTTAAGGACGAGGACCTGGTGCTCATTTTAATGCATGAATCGTCCTTATCTGATATGTAGTTTTTATTTTAGAAAATAAATAAAAAAAATAAAAATTGACAAAAAAGGGCACATGAAATTAACATGAAATCTAATTTTTAAAATTATTTTAAGGATACAGTCTTGTGGGCAGTAGCTTAAGGAACATTTTGATGCATAAATCGTCCTTTTATGATGTATGGTTTAGAAGTTATGGCTAAAAAATAAAAAAAATCGCAAAAAACCACGTCAAAAACTATGATTCATGTAAAAAATTTTAACTAAGATTCTTGAAAAAAAATCAAAATCCAGAAAACTTTTTTCTGAATATGCAGTCTTGTGTATATATGTATTAGAAACAATTTGGTGTATAAATCGTCCTTGTAGGATGTATGGTTTGCGAGTTATGACGGAAAAAGCACATGTTTTTGGCCAGCTTCCACTCCAAAAAGTGTTCTACAACTCCTAACTACAAGAGATAGAGCAAACGGCATTTGGACAAAGGAGTATCCGTTCTTAAGGACGAGGACCTGGTGCTCATTTTAATGCATGAATCGTCCTTATCTGATATGCAGTTTTTATTTTAGAAAATAAATAAAAAAAATAAAAATTGACAAAAAAGGGCACATGAAATTAACATGAAATCTAATTTTTAAAATTATTTTAAGGATACAGTCTTGTGGGCAGTAGCTTAAGGAACATTTTGATGCATAAATCGTCCTTTTATGATGTATGGTTTAGAAGTTATGGCTAAAAAATCAAAAAAATCGCAAAAAAACACGTCAAAAACTATGATTCATGTAAAAAATTTTAACTAAGATTCTTGAAAAAAAATCAAAATCCAGAAAACTTTTTTCTGAATATGCAGTCTTGTGTATATATGTATTAGAAACAATTTGGTGTATAAATCGTCCTTGTAGGATGTATGGTTTGGGAGTTATGACGAAAAAAGCACATGTTTTTGGCCAGCTTCCACTCCAAAAAGTGTTCTACAACTCCTAACTACAAGAGATAGAGCAAACGGCATTTGGACAAAGGAGTATCCCTTCTTAAGGACGAGGACCTGGTGCTCATTTTAATGCATGAATCGTCCTTATCTGATATGTAGTTTTTATTTTAGAAAATAAATAAAAAAAATAAAAATTGACAAAAAAGGGCACATGAAATTAACATGAAATCTAATTTTTAAAATTATTTTAAGGATACAGTCTTGTGGGCAGTAGCTTAAGAAACATTTTGATGCATAAATCGTCCTTTTATGATGTATGGTTTAGAAGTTATGGCTAAAAAATCAAAAAAATCGCAAAAAACCACGTCAAAAACTATGATTCATGTAAAAAATTTTAACTAAGATTCTTGAAAAAAAATCACATTCCAGAAAACTTTTTTCCGAATTTGCAGTCTTGTGTATATATGTATTAGAAACAATTTGGTGTATAAATCGTCCTTGTAGGATGTATGGTTTGGGAGTTATGACGGAAAAAGCACATGTTTTTGGCCAGCTTCCACTCCAAAAAGTGTTCTACAACTCCTAACTACAAGAGATAGAGCAAACGGCATTTGGACAAAGGAGTATCCCTTCTTAAGGACGAGGACCTGGTGCTCATTTTAATGCATGAATCGTCCTTATCTGATATGTAGTTTTTATTTTAGAAAATAAATAAAAAAAATAAAAATTGACAAAAAAGGGCACATGAAATTAACATGAAATCTAATTTTTAAAATTATTTTAAGGATACAGTCTTGTGGGCAGTAGCTTAAGGAACATTTTGATGCATAAATCGTCCTTTTATGATGTATGGTTTAGAAGTTATGGCTAAAAAATCAAAAAAATCGCAAAAAACCACGTCAAAAACTATGATTCATGTAAAAAATTTTAACTAAGATTCTTGAAAAAAAATCAAAATCCAGAAAACTTTTTTCGGAATATGCAGTCTTGTGTATATATGTATTAGAAACAATTTGGTGTATAAATCGTCCTTGTAGGATGTATGGTTTGGGAGTTATGACGGAAAAAGCACATGTTTTTGGCCAGCTTCCACTCCAAAAAGTGTTCTACAACTCCTAACTACAAGAGATAGAGCAAACGGCATTTGGACAAAGGAGTATCCCTTCTTAAGGACGAGGACCTGGTGCTCATTTTAATGCATGAATCGTCCTTATCTGATATGCAGTTTTTATTTTAGAAAATAAATAAAAAATATAAAAATTGACAAAAAAGGGCACATGAAATTAACATGAAATCTAATTTTTAAAATTATTTTAAGGATACAGTCTTGTGGGCAGTAGCTTAAGGAACATTTTGATGCATAAATCGTCCTTTTATGATGTATGGTTTAGAAGTTATGGCTAAAAAATCAAAAAAATCGCAAAAAACCACGTCAAAAACTATGATTCATGTAAAAAATTTTAACTAAGATTCTTGAAAAAAAATCAAAATCCAGAAAACTTTTTTCTGAATATGCAGTCTTGTGTATATATGTATTAGAAACAATTTGGTGTATAAATCGTCCTTGTAGGATGTATGGTTTGCGAGTTATGACGGAAAAAGCACATGTTTTTGGCCAGCTTCCACTCCAAAAAGTGTTCTACAACTCCTAACTACAAGAGATAGAGCAAACGGCATTTGGACAAAGGAGTATCCCTTCTTAAGGACGAGGACCTGGTGCTCATTTTAATGCATGAATCGTCCTTATCTGATATGTAGTTTTTATTTTAGAAAATAAATAAAAAAAATAAAAATTGACAAAAAAGGGCACATGAAATTAACATGAAATCTAATTTTTGAGAAAAAGGGCACATGAAATTAACATGAAATCTAATTTTTAAAATTATTTTAAGGATACAGTCTTGTGGGCAGTAGCTTAAGGAACATTTTGATGCATAAATCGTCCTTTTATGATGTATGGTTTAGAAGTTATGGCTAAAAAATCAAAAAAATCGCAAAAAACCACGTCAAAAACTATGATTCATGTAAAAAATTTTAACTAAGATTCTTGAAAAAAAATCACATTCCAGAAAACTTTTTTCCGAATTTGCAGTCTTGTGTATATATGTATTAGAAACAATTTGGTGTATAAATCGTCCTTGTAGGATGTATGGTTTGGGAGTTATGACGGAAAAAGCACATGTTTTTGGCCAGCTTCCACTCCAAAAAGTGTTCTACAACTCCTAACTACAAGAGATAGAGCAAACGGCATTTGGACAAAGGAGTATCCCTTCTTAAGGACGAGGACCTGGTGCTCATTTTAATGCATGAATCGTCCTTATCTGATATGTAGTTTTTATTTTAGAAAATAAATAAAAAAAATAAAAATTGACAAAAAAGGGCACATGAAATTAACATGAAATCTAATTTTTAAAATTATTTTAAGGATACAGTCTTGTGGGCAGTAGCTTAAGAAACATTTTGATGCATAAATCGTCCTTTTATGATGTATGGTTTAGAAGTTATGGCTAAAAAATCAAAAAAATCGCAAAAAACCACGTCAAAAACTATGATTCATGTAAAAAATTTTAACTAAGATTCTTGAAAAAAAATCAAAATCCAGAAAACTTTTTTCTGAATATGCAGTCTTGTGTATATATGTATTAGAAACAATTTGGTGTATAAATCGTCCTTGTAGGATGTATGGTTTGCGAGTTATGACGGAAAAAGCACATGTTTTTGGCCAGCTTCCACTCCAAAAAGTGTTCTACAACTCCTAACTACAAGAGATAGAGCAAACGGCATTTGGACAAAGGAGTATCCCTTCTTAAGGACGAGGACCTGGTGCTCATTTTAATGCATGAATCGTCCTTATCTGATATGCAGTTTTTATTTTAGAAAATAAATAAAAAAAATAAAAATTGACAAAAAAGGGCACATGAAATTAACATGAAATCTAATTTTTAAAATTATTTTAAGGATACAGTCTTGTGGGCAGTAGCTTAAGGAACATTTTGATGCATAAATCGTCCTTTTATGATGTATGGTTTAGAAGTTATGGCTAAAAAATCAAAAAAATCGCAAAAAACCACGTCAAAAACTATGATTCATGTAAAAAATTTTAATTAAGATTCTTGAAAAAAAATCAAATTCCAGAAAACTTTTTTCTGAATATGCAGTCTTGTGTATATATGTATTAGAAACAATTTGGTGTATAAATCGTCCTTGTAGGATGTAGGGTTTGGGAGTTATGACGGAAAAAGCACATGTTTTTGGCCAGCTTCCACTCCAAAAAGTGTTCTACAACTCCTAACTACAAGAGATAGAGCAAACGGCATTTGGACAAAGGAGTATCCCTTCTTAAGGACGAGGACCTGGTGCTCATTTTAATGCATGAATCGTCCTTATCTGATATGCAGTTTTTATTTTAGAAAATAAATAAAAAAAATAAAAATTGACAAAAAAGGGCACATGAAATTAACATGAAATCTAATTTTTAAAATTATTTTAAGGATACAGTCTTGTGGGCAGTAGCTTAAGGAACATTTTGATGCATAAATCGTCCTTTTATGATGTATGGTTTAGAAGTTATGGCTAAAAAATCAAAAAAATCGCAAAAAACCACGTCAAAAACTATGATTCATGTAAAAAATTTTAACTAAGATTCTTGAAAAAAAATCAAAATCCAGAAAACTTTTTTCTGAATATGCAGTCTTGTGTATATATGTATTAGAAACAATTTGGTGTATAAATCGTCCTTGTAGGATGTACAGTTTGCGAGTTATGACGGAAAAAGCACATGTTTTTGGCCAGCTTCCACTCCAAAAAGTGTTCTACAACTCCTAACTACAAGAGATAGAGCAAACGGCATTTGGACAAAGGAGTATCCCTTCTTAAGGACGAGGACCTGGTGCTCATTTTAATGCATGAATCGTCCTTATCTGATATGTAGTTTTTATTTTAGAAAATAAATAAAAAAAATAAAAATTGACAAAAAAGGGCACATGAAATTAACATGAAATCTAATTTTTAAAATTATTTTAAGGATACAGTCTTGTGGGCAGTAGCTTAAGGAACATTTTGATGCATAAATCGTCCTTTTATGATGTATGGTTTAGAAGTTATGGCTAAAAAATCAAAAAAATCGCAAAAAACCACGTCAAAAACTATGATTCATGTAAAAAATTTTAACTAAGATTCTTGAAAAAAAATCACATTCCAGAAAACTTTTTTCTGAATATGCAGTCTTGTGTATATATGTATTAGAAACAATTTGGTGTATAAATCGTCCTTGTAGGATGTATGGTTTGCGAGTTGTGACGGAAAAAGCACATGTTTTTGGCCAGCTTCCACTCCAAAAAGTGTTCTACAACTCCTAACTACAAGAGATAGAGCAAACGGCATTTGGACAAAGGAGTATCCGTTCTTAAGGACGAGGACCTGGTGCTCATTTTAATGCATGAATCGTCCTTATCTGATATGCAGTTTTTATTTTAGAAAATAAATAAAAAATATAAAAATTGACAAAAAAGGGCACATGAAATTAACATGAAATCTAATTTTTAAAATTATTTTAAGGATACAGTCTTGTGGGCAGTAGCTTAAGGAACATTTTGATGCATAAATCGTCCTTTTATGATGTATGGTTTAGAAGTTATGGCTAAAAAATCAAAAAAATCGCAAAAAACCACGTCAAAAACTATGATTCATGTAAAAAATTTTAACTAAGATTCTTGAAAAAAAATCAAAATCCAGAAAACTTTTTTCTGAATATGCAGTCTTGTGTATATATGTATTAGAAACAATTTGGTGTATAAATCGTCCTTGTAGGATGTACAGTTTGCGAGTTATGACGGAAAAAGCACATGTTTTTGGCCAGCTTCCACTCCAAAAAGTGTTCTACAACTCCTAACTACAAGAGATAGAGCAAACGGCATTTGGACAAAGGAGTATCCCTTCTTAAGGACGAGGACCTGGTGCTCATTTTAATGCATGAATCGTCCTTATCTGATATGCAGTTTTTATTTTAGAAAATAAATAAAAAAAATAAAAATTGACAAAAAAGGGCACATGAAATTAACATGAAATCTAATTTTTAAAATTATTTTAAGGATACAGTCTTGTGGGCAGTAGCTTAAGGAACATTTTGATGCATAAATCGTCCTTTTATGATGTATGGTTTAGAAGTTATGGCTAAAAAATCAAAAAAATCGCAAAAAACCACGTCAAAAACTATGATTCATGTAAAAAATTTTAACTAAGATTCTTGAAAAAAAATCAAAATCCAGAAAACTTTTTTCTGAATATGCAGTCTTGTGTATATATGTATTAGAAACAATTTGGTGTATAAATCGTCCTTGTAGGATGTACAGTTTGCGAGTTATGACGGAAAAAGCACATGTTTTTGGCCAGCTTCCACTCCAAAAAGTGTTCTACAACTCCTAACTACAAGAGATAGAGCAAACGGCATTTGGACAAAGGAGTATCCCTTCTTAAGGACGAGGACCTGGTGCTCATTTTAATGCATGAATCGTCCTTATCTGATATGTAGTTTTTATTTTAGAAAATAAATAAAAAAAATAAAAATTGACAAAAAAGGGCACATGAAATTAACATGAAATCTAATTTTTAAAATTATTTTAAGGATACAGTCCTGTGGGCAGTAGCTTAAGGAACATTTTGATGCATAAATCGTCCTTTTATGATGTATGGTTTAGAAGTTATGGCTAAAAAATCAAAAAAATCGCAAAAAACCACGTCAAAAACTATGATTCATGTAAAAAATTTTAACTAAGATTCTTGAAAAAAAATCAAAATCCAGAAAACTTTTTTCTGAATATGCAGTCTTGTGTATATATGTATTAGAAACAATTTGGTGTATAAATCGTCCTTGTAGGATGTATGGTTTGCGAGTTATGACGGAAAAAGCACATGTTTTTGGCCAGCTTCCACTCCAAAAAGTGTTCTACAACTCCTAACTACAAGAGATAGAGCAAACGGCATTTGGACAAAGGAGTATCCGTTCTTAAGGACGAGGACCTGGTGCTCATTTTAATGCATGAATCGTCCTTATCTGATATGCAGTTTTTATTTTAGAAAATAAATAAAAAAAATAAAAATTGACAAAAAAGGGCACATGAAATTAACATGAAATCTAATTTTTAAAATTATTTTAAGGATACAGTCTTGTGGGCAGTAGCTTAAGGAACATTTTGATGCATAAATCGTCCTTTTATGATGTATGGTTTAGAAGTTATGGCTAAAAAATCAAAAAAATCGCAAAAAACCACGTCAAAAACTATGATTCATGTAAAAAATTTTAACTAAGATTCTTGAAAAAAAATCAAAATCCAGAAAACTTTTTTCTGAATATGCAGTCTTGTGTATATATGTATTAGAAACAATTTGGTGTATAAATCGTCCTTGTAGGATGTATGGTTTGGGAGTTATGACGAAAAAAGCACATGTTTTTGGCCAGCTTCCACTCCAAAAAGTGTTCTACAACTCCTAACTACAAGAGATAGAGCAAACGGCATTTGGACAAAGGAGTATCCCTTCTTAAGGACGAGGACCTGGTGCTCATTTTAATGCATGAATCGTCCTTATCTGATATGTAGTTTTTATTTTAGAAAATAAATAAAAAAAATAAAAATTGACAAAAAAGGGCACATGAAATTAACATGAAATCTAATTTTTAAAATTATTTTAAGGATACAGTCTTGTGGGCAGTAGCTTAAGAAACATTTTGATGCATAAATCGTCCTTTTATGATGTATGGTTTAGAAGTTATGGCTAAAAAATCAAAAAAATCGCAAAAAACCACGTCAAAAACTATGATTCATGTAAAAAATTTTAACTAAGATTCTTGAAAAAAAATCACATTCCAGAAAACTTTTTTCCGAATTTGCAGTCTTGTGTATATATGTATTAGAAACAATTTGGTGTATAAATCGTCCTTGTAGGATGTATGGTTTGGGAGTTATGACGGAAAAAGCACATGTTTTTGGCCAGCTTCCACTCCAAAAAGTGTTCTACAACTCCTAACTACAAGAGATAGAGCAAACGGCATTTGGACAAAGGAGTATCCCTTCTTAAGGACGAGGACCTGGTGCTCATTTTAATGCATGAATCGTCCTTATCTGATATGTAGTTTTTATTTTAGAAAATAAATAAAAAAAATAAAAATTGACAAAAAAGGGCACATGAAATTAACATGAAATCTAATTTTTAAAATTATTTTAAGGATACAGTCTTGTGGGCAGTAGCTTAAGGAACATTTTGATGCATAAATCGTCCTTTTATGATGTATGGTTTAGAAGTTATGGCTAAAAAATCAAAAAAATCGCAAAAAACCACGTCAAAAACTATGATTCATGTAAAAAATTTTAACTAAGATTCTTGAAAAAAAATCAAAATCCAGAAAACTTTTTTCGGAATATGCAGTCTTGTGTATATATGTATTAGAAACAATTTGGTGTATAAATCGTCCTTGTAGGATGTATGGTTTGGGAGTTATGACGGAAAAAGCACATGTTTTTGGCCAGCTTCCACTCCAAAAAGTGTTCTACAACTCCTAACTACAAGAGATAGAGCAAACGGCATTTGGACAAAGGAGTATCCCTTCTTAAGGACGAGGACCTGGTGCTCATTTTAATGCATGAATCGTCCTTATCTGATATGTAGTTTTTATTTTAGAAAATAAATAAAAAAAATAAAAATTGACAAAAAAGGGCACATGAAATTAACATGAAATCTAATTTTTAAAATTATTTTAAGGATACAGTCTTGTGGGCAGTAGCTTAAGGAACATTTTGATGCATAAATCGTCCTTTTATGATGTATGGTTTAGAAGTTATGGCTAAAAAATCAAAAAAATCGCAAAAAACCACGTCAAAAACTATGATTCATGTAAAAAATTTTAACCAAGATTCTTGAAAAAAAATCAAAATCCAGAAAACTTTTTTCTGAATATGCAGTCTTGTGTATATATGTATTAGAAACAATTTGGAGTATAAATCGTCCTTGTAGGATGTATGGTTTGCGAGTTATGACGGAAAAAGCACATGTTTTTGGCCAGCTTCCACTCCAAAAAGTGTTCTACAACTCCTAACTACAAGAGATAGAGCAAACGGCATTTGGACAAAGGAGTATCCCTTCTTAAGGACGAGGACCTGGTGCTCATTTTAATGCATGAATCGTCCTTATCTGATATGCAGTTTTTATTTTAGAAAATAAATAAAAAAAATAAAAATTGACAAAAAAGGGCACATGAAATTAACATGAAATCTAATTTTTAAAATTATTTTAAGGATACAGTCTTGTGGGCAGTAGCTTAAGGAACATTTTGATGCATAAATCGTCCTTTTATGATGTATGGTTTAGAAGTTATGGCTAAAAAATCAAAAAAATCGCAAAAAACCACGTCAAAAACTATGATTCATGTAAAAAATTTTAACTAAGATTCTTGAAAAAAAATCAAAATCCAGAAAACTTTTTTCTGAATATGCAGTCTTGTGTATATATGTATTAGAAACAATTTGGTGTATAAATCGTCCTTGTAGGATGTATGGTTTGCGAGTTATGACGGAAAAAGCACATGTTTTTGGCCAGCTTCCACTCCAAAAAGTGTTCTACAACTCCTAACTACAAGAGATAGAGCAAACGGCATTTGGACAAAGGAGTATCCGTTCTTAAGGACGAGGACCTGGTGCTCATTTTAATGCATGAATCGTCCTTATCTGATATGCAGTTTTTATTTTAGAAAATAAATAAAAAATATAAAAATTGACAAAAAAGGGCACATGAAATTAACATGAAATCTAATTTTTAAAATTATTTTAAGGATACAGTCTTGTGGGCAGTAGCTTAAGGAACATTTTGATGCATAAATCGTCCTTTTATGATGTATGGTTTAGAAGTTATGGCTAAAAAATAAAAAAAATCGCAAAAAACCACGTCAAAAACTATGATTCATGTAAAAAATTTTAACTAAGATTCTTGAAAAAAAATCAAAATCCAGAAAACTTTTTTCTGAATATGCAGTCTTGTGTATATATGTATTAGAAACAATTTGGTGTATAAATCGTCCTTGTAGGATGTATGGTTTGCGAGTTATGACGGAAAAAGCACATGTTTTTGGCCAGCTTCCACTCCAAAAAGTGTTCTACAACTCCTAACTACAAGAGATAGAGCAAACGGCATTTGGACAAAGGAGTATCCCTTCTTAAGGACGAGGACCTGGTGCTCATTTTAATGCATGAATCGTCCTTATCTGATATGTAGTTTTTATTTTAGAAAATAAATAAAAAAAATAAAAATTGACAAAAAAGGGCACATGAAATTAACATGAAATCTAATTTTTAAAATTATTTTAAGGATACAGTCTTGTGGGCAGTAGCTTAAGGAACATTTTGATGCATAAATCGTCCTTTTATGATGTATGGTTTAGAAGTTATGGCTAAAAAATCAAAAAAATCGCAAAAAACCACGTCAAAAACTATGATTCATGTAAAAAATTTTAACTAAGATTCTTGAAAAAAAATCAAAATCCAGAAAACTTTTTTCTGAATATGCAGTCTTGTGTATATATGTATTAGAAACAATTTGGTGTATAAATCGTCCTTGTAGGATGTACAGTTTGCGAGTTATGACGGAAAAAGCACATGTTTTTGGCCAGCTTCCACTCCAAAAAGTGTTCTACAACTCCTAACTACAAGAGATAGAGCAAACGGCATTTGGACAAAGGAGTATCCCTTCTTAAGGACGAGGACCTGGTGCTCATTTTAATGCATGAATCGTCCTTATCTGATATGTAGTTTTTATTTTAGAAAATAAATAAAAAAAATAAAAATTGACAAAAAAGGGCACATGAAATTAACATGAAATCTAATTTTTAAAATTATTTTAAGGATACAGTCTTGTGGGCAGTAGCTTAAGGAACATTTTGATGCATAAATCGTCCTTTTATGATGTATGGTTTAGAAGTTATGGCTAAAAAGTAAAAAAAATCGCAAAAAACCACGTCAAAAACTATGATTCATGTAAAAAATTTTAACTAAGATTCTTGAAAAAAAATCAAAATCCAGAAAACTTTTTTCTGAATATGCAGTCTTGTGCATATATGTATTAGAAACAATTTGGTGTATAAATCGTCCTTGTAGGATGTATGGTTTGCGAGTTATGACGGAAAAAGCACATGTTTTTGGCCAGCTTCCACTCCAAAAAGTGTTCTACAACTCCTAACTACAAGAGATAGAGCAAACGGCATTTGGACAAAGGAGTATCCGTTCTTAAGGACGAGGACCTGGTGCTCATTTTAATGCATGAATCGTCCTTATCTGATATGCAGTTTTTATTTTAGAAAATAAATAAAAAATATAAAAATTGACAAAAAAGGGCACATGAAATTAACATGAAATCTAATTTTTAAAATTATTTTAAGGATACAGTCTTGTGGGCAGTAGCTTAAGGAACATTTTGATGCATAAATTGTCCTTTTATGATGTATGGTTTAGAAGTTATGGCTAAAAAATCAAAAAAATCGCAAAAAACCACGTCAAAAACTATGATTCATGTAAAAAATTTTAACTAAGATTCTTGAAAAAAAATCAAAATCCAGAAAACTTTTTTCTGAATATGCAGTCTTGTGTATATATGTATTAGAAACAATTTGGTGTATAAATCGTCCTTGTAGGATGTACAGTTTGCGAGTTATGACGGAAAAAGCACATGTTTTTGGCCAGCTTCCACTCCAAAAAGTGTTCTACAACTCCTAACTACAAGAGATAGAGCAAACGGCATTTGGACAAAGGAGTATCCCTTCTTAAGGATGAGGACCTGGTGCTCATTTTAATGCATGAATCGTCCTTATCTGATATGTAGTTTTTATTTTAGAAAATAAATAAAAAAAATAAAAATTGACAAAAAAGGGCACATGAAATAAACATGAAATCTAATTTTTAAAATTATTTTAAGGATACAGTCTTGTGGGCAGTAGCTTAAGGAACATTTTGATGCATAAATCGTCCTTTTATGATGTATGGTTTAGAAGTTATGGCTAAAAAATCAAAAAAATCGCAAAAAACCACGTCAAAAACTATGATTCATGTAAAAAATTTTAACTAAGATTCTTGAAAAAAAATCAAAATCCAGAAAACTTTTTTCCGAATATGCAGTCTTGTGTATATATGTATTAGAAACAATTTGGTGTATAAATCGTCCTTGTAGGATGTACAGTTTGCGAGTTATGACGGAAAAAGCACATGTTTTTGGCCAGCTTCCACTCCAAAAAGTGTTCTACAACTCCTAACTACAAGAGATAGAGCAAACGGCATTTGGACAAAGGAGTATCCCTTCTTAAGGACGAGGACCTGGTGCTCATTTTAATGCATGAATCGTCATTATCTGATATGTAGTTTTTATTTTAGAAAATAAATAAAAAAAATAAAAATTGACAAAAAAGGGCACATGAAATTAACATGAAATCTAATTTTTAAAATTATTTTAAGGATACAGTCTTGTGGGCAGTAGCTTAAGGAACATTTTGATGCATAAATCGTCCTTTTATGATGTATGGTTTAGAAGTTATGGCTAAAAAATCAAAAAAATCGCAAAAAACCACGTCAAAAACTATGATTCATGTAAAAAATTTTAACTAAGATTCTTGAAAAAAAATCAAAATCCAGAAAACTTTTTTCCGAATATGCAGTCTTGTGTATATATGTATTAGAAACAATTTGGTGTATAAATCGTCCTTGTAGGATGTACAGTTTGCGAGTTATGACGGAAAAAGCACATGTTTTTGGCCAGCTTCCACTCCAAAAAGTGTTCTACAACTCCTAACTACAAGAGATAGAGCAAACGGCATTTGGACAAAGGAGTATCCCTTCTTAAGGACGAGGACCTGGTGCTCATTTTAATGCATGAATCGTCATTATCTGATATGTAGTTTTTATTTTAGAAAATAAATAAAAAAAATAAAAATTGACAAAAAAGGGCACATGAAATTAACATGAAATCTAATTTTTAAAATTATTTTAAGGATACAGTCTTGTGGGCAGTAGCTTAAGGAACATTTTGATGCATAAATCGTCCTTTTATGATGTATGGTTTAGAAGTTATGGCTAAAAAATCAAAAAAATCGCAAAAAACCACGTCAAAAACTATGATTCATGTAAAAAATTTTAACTAAGATTCTTGAAAAAAAATCAAAATCCAGAAAACTTTTTTCCGAATATGCAGTCTTGTGTATATATGTATTAGAAACAATTTGGTGTATAAATCGTCCTTGTAGGATGTACAGTTTGCGAGTTATGACGGAAAAAGCACATGTTTTTGGCCAGCTTCCACTCCAAAAAGTGTTCTACAACTCCTAACTACAAGAGATAGAGCAAACGGCATTTGGACAAAGGAGTATCCCTTCTTAAGGACGAGGACCTGGTGCTCATTTTAATGCATGAATCGTCATTATCTGATATGTAGTTTTTATTTTAGAAAATAAATAAAAAAAATAAAAATTGACAAAAAAGGGCACATGAAATTAACATGAAATCTAATTTTTAAAATTATTTTAAGGATACAGTCTTGTGGGCAGTAGCTTAAGGAACATTTTGATGCATAAATCGTCCTTTTATGATGTATGGTTTAGAAGTTATGGCTAAAAAATCAAAAAAATCGCAAAAAACCACGTCAAAAACTATGATTCATGTAAAAAATTTTAACTAAGATTCTTGAAAAAAAATCAAAATCCAGAAAACTTTTTTCCGAATATGCAGTCTTGTGTATATATGTATTAGAAACAATTTGGTGTATAAATCGTCCTTGTAGGATGTACAGTTTGCGAGTTATGACGGAAAAAGCACATGTTTTTGGCCAGCTTCCACTCCAAAAAGTGTTCTACAACTCCTAACTACAAGAGATAGAGCAAACGGCATTTGGACAAAGGAGTATCCCTTCTTAAGGACGAGGACCTGGTGCTCATTTTAATGCATGAATCGTCATTATCTGATATGTAGTTTTTATTTTAGAAAATAAATAAAAAAAATAAAAATTGACAAAAAAGGGCACATGAAATTAACATGAAATCTAATTTTTAAAATTATTTTAAGGATACAGTCTTGTGGGCAGTAGCTTAAGGAACATTTTGATGCATAAATCGTCCTTTTATGATGTATGGTTTAGAAGTTATGGCTAAAAAATCAAAAAAATCGCAAAAAAACACGTCAAAAACTATGATTCATGTAAAAAATTTTAACTAAGATTCTTGAAAAAAAATCAAAATCCAGAAAACTTTTTTCTGAATATGCAGTCTTGTGTATATATGTATTAGAAACAATTTGGTGTATAAATCGTCCTTGTAGGATGTATGGTTTGCGAGTTATGACGGAAAAAGCACATGTTTTTGGCCAGCTTCCACTCCAAAAAGTGTTCTACAACTCCTAACTACAAGAGATAGAGCAAACTGCATTTGGACAAAGGAGTATCCCTTCTTAAGGACGAGGACCTGGTGCTCATTTTAATGCATGAATCGTCCTTATCTGATATGTAGTTTTTATTTTAGAAAATAAATAAAAAAAATAAAAATTGACAAAAAAGGGCACATGAAATTAACATGAAATCTAATTTTTAAAATTATTTTAAGGATACAGTCTTGTGGGCAGTAGCTTAAGGAACATTTTGATGCATAAATCGTCCTTTTATGATGTATGGTTTAGAAGTTATGGCTAAAAAATCAAAAAAATCGCAAAAAACCACGTCAAAAACTATGATTCATGTAAAAAATTTTAACTAAGATTCTTGAAAAAAAATCAAAATCCAGAAAACTTTTTTCCGAATATGCAGTCTTGTGTATATATGTATTAGAAACAATTTGGTGTATAAATCGTCCTTGTAGGATGTACAGTTTGCGAGTTATGACGGAAAAAGCACATGTTTTTGGCCAGCTTCCACTCCAAAAAGTGTTCTACAACTCCTAACTACAAGAGATAGAGCAAACGGCATTTGGACAAAGGAGTATCCCTTCTTAAGGACGAGGACCTGGTGCTCATTTTAATGCATGAATCGTCATTATCTGATATGTAGTTTTTATTTTAGAAAATAAATAAAAAAAATAAAAATTGACAAAAAAGGGCACATGAAATTAACATGAAATCTAATTTTTAAAATTATTTTAAGGATACAGTCTTGTGGGCAGTAGCTTAAGGAACATTTTGATGCATAAATCGTCCTTTTATGATGTATGGTTTAGAAGTTATGGCTAAAAAATCAAAAAAATCGCAAAAAAACACGTCAAAAACTATGATTCATGTAAAAAATTTTAACTAAGATTCTTGAAAAAAAATCAAAATCCAGAAAACTTTTTTCTGAATATGCAGTCTTGTGTATATATGTATTAGAAACAATTTGGTGTATAAATCGTCCTTGTAGGATGTATGGTTTGCGAGTTATGACGGAAAAAGCACATGTTTTTGGCCAGCTTCCACTCCAAAAAGTGTTCTACAACTCCTAACTACAAGAGATAGAGCAAACGGCATTTGGACAAAGAAGTATCCCTTCTTAAGGACGAGGACCTGGTGCTCATTTGAATGCATGAATCGTCCTTATCTGATATGTAGTTTTTATTTTAGAAAATAAATAAAAAAAATAAAAATTGACAAAAAAGGGCACATGAAATTAACATGAAATCTAATTTTTTAAATTATTTTAAGGATACAGTCTTGTGGGCAGTAGCTTAAGGAACATTTTGATGCATAAATCGTCCTTTTATGATGTATGGTTTAGAAGTTATGGCTCAAAAATCAAAAAAATCGCAAAAAACCACGTCAAAAACTATGATTCATGTAAAAAATTTTAACTAAGATTCTTGAAAAAAAATCAAAATCCAGAAATGTTTTTTCTGAATATGCAGTCTTGTGTATATATGTATTAGAAACAATTTGGTGTATAAATCGTCCTTGTAGGATGTATGGTTTGCGAGTTATGACGGAAAAAGCACATGTTTTTGGCCAGCTTCCACTCCAAAAAGTGTTCTACAACTCCTAACTACAAGAGATAGAGCAAACGGCATTTGGACAAAGGAGTATCCCTTCTTAAGGACGAGGACCTGGTGCTCATTTTAATGCATGAATCGTCCTTATCTGATATGTAGTTTTTATTTTAGAAAATAAATAAAAAAAATAAAAATTGACAAAAAAGGGCACATGAAATTAACATGAAATCTAATTTTTAGATGTGTATATATGTATTAGAAACAATTTGGTGTATAAATCGTCCTTGTAGGATGTATGGTTTGGGAGTTATGACGGAAAAAGCACATGTTTTTGGCCAGCTTCCACTCCAAAAAGTGTTCTACAACTCCTAACTACAAGAGATAGAGCAAACGGCATTTGGACAAAGGAGTATCCCTTCTTAAGGACGAGGACCTGGTGCTCATTTTAATGCATGAATCGTCCTTATCTGATATGTAGTTTTTATTTTAGAAAATAAATAAAAAAAATAAAAATTGACAAAAAAGGGCACATGAAATTAACATGAAATCTAATTTTTAAAATTATTTTAAGGATACAGTCTTGTGGGCAGTAGCTTAAGAAACATTTTGATGCATAAATCGTCCTTTTATGATGTATGGTTTAGAAGTTATGGCTAAAAAATCAAAAAAATCGCAAAAAACCACGTCAAAAACTATGATTCATGTAAAAAATTTTAACTAAGATTCTTGAAAAAAAATCACATTCCAGAAAACTTTTTTCCGAATTTGCAGTCTTGTGTATATATGTATTAGAAACAATTTGGTGTATAAATCGTCCTTGTAGGATGTATGGTTTGGGAGTTATGACGGAAAAAGCACATGTTTTTGGCCAGCTTCCACTCCAAAAAGTGTTCTACAACTCCTAACTACAAGAGATAGAGCAAACGGCATTTGGACAAAGGAGTATCCCTTCTTAAGGACGAGGACCTGGTGCTCATTTTAATGCATGAATCGTCCTTATCTGATATGTAGTTTTTATTTTAGAAAATAAATAAAAAAAATAAAAATTGACAAAAAAGGGCACATGAAATTAACATGAAATCTAATTTTTAAAATTATTTTAAGGATACAGTCTTGTGGGCAGTAGCTTAAGAAACATTTTGATGCATAAATCGTCCTTTTATGATGTATGGTTTAGAAGTTATGGCTAAAAAATCAAAAAAATCGCAAAAAACCACGTCAAAAACTATGATTCATGTAAAAAATTTTAACTAAGATTCTTGAAAAAAAATCAAAATCCAGAAAACTTTTTTCTGCATATGCAGTCTTGTGTATATATGTATTAGAAACAATTTGGTGTATAAATCGTCCTTGTAGGATGTATGGTTTGCGAGTTATGACGGAAAAAGCACATGTTTTTGGCCAGCTTCCTGCTACAACTCCTAACTACAAGAGATAGAGCAAACGGCATTTGGACAAAGGAGTATCCCTTCTTAAGGACGAGGACCTGGTGCTCATTTTAATGCATGAATCGTCCTTATCTGATATGTAGTTTTTATTTTAGAAAATAAATAAAAAAAATAAAAATTGACAAAAAAGGGCACATGAAATTAACATGAAATCTAATTTTTAAAATTATTTTAAGGATACAGTCTTGTGGGCAGTAGCTTAAGGAACATTTTGATGCATAAATCGTCCTTTTATGATGTATGGTTTAGAAGTTATGGCTAAAAAATAAAAAAAATCGCAAAAAACCACGTCAAAAACTATGATTCATGTAAAAAATTTTAACTAAGATTCTTGAAAAAAAATCAAAATCCAGAAAACTTTTTTCTGAATATGCAGTCTTGTGTATATATGTATTAGAAACAATTTGGTGTATAAATCGTCCTTGTAGGATGTATGGTTTGCGAGTTATGACGGAAAAAGCACATGTTTTTGGCCAGCTTCCACTCCAAAAAGTGTTCTACAACTCCTAACTACAAGAGATAGAGCAAACGGCATTTGGACAAAGGAGTATCCGTTCTTAAGGACGAGGACCTGGTGCTCATTTTAATGCATGAATCGTCCTTATCTGAGCTTCCACTCCAAAAAGTGTTCTACAACTCCTAACTACAAGAGATAGAGCAAACGGCATTTGGACAAAGGAGTATCCCTTCACGCAGAGAAAAGACATGCTTGTGACATGATTACTGCAATAATAATATTTTTACTAAAATTATTGTATTATTCCTGCAAACACAAATTTTTGCCTTAATAAAGTCATTATTTACTAATGGTGGTACCAAAAATAACATTATAGTTAAAATCATAGCATCATTGAAATCGTCAACATACTATGATTGCCTCAACTATTAGTTACAACATAAATGTTGTAGTTCTGTCAATCATGATAAATGTGAATATTATTATGGAGTCAAACATATTAGAATTTTGAATGTTTGTCTGAACTATTCTTTGCTTGTTGACAAACTAAGCAGAAAATAGCCAAAACTCGAAAGAATTTTTTGTTTCTGAACAGTTTGCAGTAAAAACTTTCACTTCATTCAGACACAATAAGTTTTATCGATTCCTGGCTATGTGCTGTTTCGTTTGTCAACTGTTCAATTATTGTGTTTTGTTTTGAATCGCCTTATCCTAAACACAGCACGCAGAAAAGTGACATTTTCGACTTTAATTGTAGTAAACATATTTCTTTTTACCGTAAACATATTTCGCAATTCTAACCATATTTTGTTTATCACAAATATTGCTATTTTTGTGACAATGCACTTAATGTACCATGTTTATGAATAGCATTAGTCAGGCGAGCGGTAGTAGCGACTGTGGCTTACTGGTAGTGTGCGTGGCTCGTAAGCGAAAAAGCCGCGGTTCAAACCCCAGCTCAGACAGAAAATTTTATCAAAAAGATTTTTCAATTGAATTAATATTTCTGTTCAGCCTAGTCAATGGCAAACCTAACCTTTGGAGATATCTTAAATAATAGCTGTGGAAATTGGAGTGCTTGAAAAAAAATAATATTCAATAATATTCTGGATCCTAAAAATAAATTCATAATATAGTTATAGTTGTTGCAATCACGCTATTTTTGACCCAATAAGAGAATAATGATTGTTTCAATAATATTTTGGTTCCTACAAAAAAGTTCCTTTTCTAAATATGGTTGTTGTAATCATTTTATCATGATCAAAGAAAATATTATATGTTTAAGAACATGTTAGCAACAATCATAATCCGAATCATACTATGATCCTCTTAAAACATGGTTGTTGCAACTATGTTTTTTCTCTGCGTGTTCTTAAGGACGAGGACCTGGTGCTCATTTTAATGCATGAATCGTCCTTATCTGATATGTAGTTTTTATTTTAGAAAATAAATAAAAAAAATAAAAATTGACAAAAAAGGGCACATGAAATTAACATGAAATCTAATTTTTAAAATTATTTTAAGGATACAGTCTTGTGGGCAGTAGCTTAAGGAACATTTTGATGCATAAATCGTCCTTTTATGATGTATGGTTTAGAAGTTATGGCTCAAAAATCAAAAAAATCGCAAAAAACCACGTCAAAAACTATGATTCATGTAAAAAATTTTAACTAAGATTCTTGAAAAAAAATCAAAATCCAGAAAAGTTTTTTCTGAATATGCAGTCTTGTGTATATATGTATTAGAAACAATTTGGTGTATAAATCGTCCTTGTAGGATGTATGGTTTGCGAGTTATGACGGAAAAAGCACATGTTTTTGGCCAGCTTCCACTCCAAAAAGTGTTCTACAACTCCTAACTACAAGAGATAGAGCAAACGGCATTTGGACAAAGGAGTATCCCTTCTTAAGGACGAGGACCTGGTGCTCATTTTAATGCATGAATCGTCCTTATCTGATATGTAGTTTTTATTTTAGAAAATAAATAAAAAAAATAAAAATTGACAAAAAAGGGCACATGAAATTAACATGAAATCTAATTTTTAGATGTGTATATATGTATTAGAAACAATTTGGTGTATAAATCGTCCTTGTAGGATGTATGGTTTGGGAGTTATGACGGAAAAAGCACATGTTTTTGGCCAGCTTCCACTCCAAAAAGTGTTCTACAACTCCTAACTACAAGAGATAGAGCAAACGGCATTTGGACAAAGGAGTATCCCTTCTTAAGGACGAGGACCTGGTGCTCATTTTAATGCATGAATCGTCCTTATCTGATATGTAGTTTTTATTTTAGAAAATAAATAAAAAAAATAAAAATTGACAAAAAAGGGCACATGAAATTAACATGAAATCTAATTTTTAAAATTATTTTAAGGATACAGTCTTGTGGGCAGTAGCTTAAGGAACATTTTGATGCATAAATCGTCCTTTTATGATGTATGGTTTAGAAGTTATGGCTAAAAAATCAAAAAAATCGCAAAAAACCACGTCAAAAACTATGATTCATGTAAAAAATTTTAACTAAGATTCTTGAAAAAAAATCACATTCCAGAAAACTTTTTTCCGAATTTGCAGTCTTGTGTATATATGTATTAGAAACAATTTGGTGTATAAATCGTCCTTGTAGGATGTATGGTTTGGGAGTTATGACGGAAAAAGCACATGTTTTTGGCCAGCTTCCACTCCAAAAAGTGTTCTACAACTCCTAACTACAAGAGATAGAGCAAACGGCATTTGGACAAAGGAGTATCCCTTCTTAAGGACGAGGACCTGGTGCTCATTTTAATGCATGAATCGTCCTTATCTGATATGTAGTTTTTATTTTAGAAAATAAATAAAAAAAATAAAAATTGACAAAAAAGGGCACATGAAATTAACATGAAATCTAATTTTTTAAATTATTTTAAGGATACAGTCTTGTGGGCAGTAGCTTAAGGAACATTTTGATGCATAAATCGTCCTTTTATGATGTATGGTTTAGAAGTTATGGCTAAAAAATCAAAAAAATTGCAAAAAACCACGTCAAAAACTATGATTCATGTAAAAAATTTTAACTAAGATTCTTGAAAAAAAATCAAAATCCAGAAAACTTTTTTCTGAATATGCAGTCTTGTGTATATATGTATTAGAAACAATTTGGTGTATAAATCGTCCTTGTAGGATGTATGGTTTGGGAGTTATGACGGAAAAAGCACATGTTTTTGGCCAGCTTCCACTCCAAAAAGTGTTCTACAACTCCTAACTACAAGAGATAGAGCAAACGGCATTTGGACAAAGGAGTATCCCTTCTTAAGGACGAGGACCTGGTGCTCATTTTAATGCATGAATCGTCCTTATCTGATATGTAGTTTTTATTTTAGAAAATAAATAAAAAAAATAAAAATTGACAAAAAAGGGCACATGAAATTAACATGAAATCTAATTTTTAAAATTATTTTAAGGATACAGTCTTGTGGGCAGTAGCTTAAGAAACATTTTGATGCATAAATCGTCCTTTTATGATGTATGGTTTAGAAGTTATGGCTAAAAAATCAAAAAAATCGCAAAAAAACACGTCAAAAACTATGATTCATGTAAAAAATTTTAACTAAGATTCTTGAAAAAAAATCAAAATCCAGAAAACTTTTTTCTGAATATGCAGTCTTGTGTATATATGTATTAGAAACAATTTGGTGTATAAATCGTCCTTGTAGGATGTATGGTTTGCGAGTTATGACGGAAAAAGCACATGTTTTTGGCCAGCTTCCACTCCAAAAAGTGTTCTACAACTCCTAACTACAAGAGATAGAGCAAACTGCATTTGGACAAAGGAGTATCCCTTCTTAAGGACGAGGACCTGGTGCTCATTTTAATGCATGAATCGTCCTTATCTGATATGTAGTTTTTATTTTAGAAAATAAATAAAAAAAATAAAAATTGACAAAAAAGGGCACATGAAATTAACATGAAATCTAATTTTTAAAATTATTTTAAGGATACAGTCTTGTGGGCAGTAGCTTAAGGAACATTTTGATGCATAAATCGTCCTTTTATGATGTATGGTTTAGAAGTTATGGCTAAAAAATCAAAAAAATCGCAAAAAACCACGTCAAAAACTATGATTCATGTAAAAAATTTTAACTAAGATTCTTGAAAAAAAATCAAAATCCAGAAAACTTTTTTCCGAATATGCAGTCTTGTGTATATATGTATTAGAAACAATTTGGTGTATAAATCGTCCTTGTAGGATGTACAGTTTGCGAGTTATGACGGAAAAAGCACATGTTTTTGGCCAGCTTCCACTCCAAAAAGTGTTCTACAACTCCTAACTACAAGAGATAGAGCAAACGGCATTTGGACAAAGGAGTATCCCTTCTTAAGGACGAGGACCTGGTGCTCATTTTAATGCATGAATCGTCATTATCTGATATGTAGTTTTTATTTTAGAAAATAAATAAAAAAAATAAAAATTGACAAAAAAGGGCACATGAAATTAACATGAAATCTAATTTTTAAAATTATTTTAAGGATACAGTCTTGTGGGCAGTAGCTTAAGGAACATTTTGATGCATAAATCGTCCTTTTATGATGTATGGTTTAGAAGTTATGGCTAAAAAATCAAAAAAATCGCAAAAAAACACGTCAAAAACTATGATTCATGTAAAAAATTTTAACTAAGATTCTTGAAAAAAAATCAAAATCCAGAAAACTTTTTTCTGAATATGCAGTCTTGTGTATATATGTATTAGAAACAATTTGGTGTATAAATCGTCCTTGTAGGATGTATGGTTTGCGAGTTATGACGGAAAAAGCACATGTTTTTGGCCAGCTTCCACTCCAAAAAGTGTTCTACAACTCCTAACTACAAGAGATAGAGCAAACGGCATTTGGACAAAGAAGTATCCCTTCTTAAGGACGAGGACCTGGTGCTCATTTGAATGCATGAATCGTCCTTATCTGATATGTAGTTTTTATTTTAGAAAATAAATAAAAAAAATAAAAATTGACAAAAAAGGGCACATGAAATTAACATGAAATCTAATTTTTTAAATTATTTTAAGGATACAGTCTTGTGGGCAGTAGCTTAAGGAACATTTTGATGCATAAATCGTCCTTTTATGATGTATGGTTTAGAAGTTATGGCTCAAAAATCAAAAAAATCGCAAAAAACCACGTCAAAAACTATGATTCATGTAAAAAATTTTAACTAAGATTCTTGAAAAAAAATCAAAATCCAGAAATGTTTTTTCTGAATATGCAGTCTTGTGTATATATGTATTAGAAACAATTTGGTGTATAAATCGTCCTTGTAGGATGTATGGTTTGCGAGTTATGACGGAAAAAGCACATGTTTTTGGCCAGCTTCCACTCCAAAAAGTGTTCTACAACTCCTAACTACAAGAGATAGAGCAAACGGCATTTGGACAAAGGAGTATCCCTTCTTAAGGACGAGGACCTGGTGCTCATTTTAATGCATGAATCGTCCTTATCTGATATGTAGTTTTTATTTTAGAAAATAAATAAAAAAAATAAAAATTGACAAAAAAGGGCACATGAAATTAACATGAAATCTAATTTTTAGATGTGTATATATGTATTAGAAACAATTTGGTGTATAAATCGTCCTTGTAGGATGTATGGTTTGGGAGTTATGACGGAAAAAGCACATGTTTTTGGCCAGCTTCCACTCCAAAAAGTGTTCTACAACTCCTAACTACAAGAGATAGAGCAAACGGCATTTGGACAAAGGAGTATCCCTTCTTAAGGACGAGGACCTGGTGCTCATTTTAATGCATGAATCGTCCTTATCTGATATGTAGTTTTTATTTTAGAAAATAAATAAAAAAAATAAAAATTGACAAAAAAGGGCACATGAAATTAACATGAAATCTAATTTTTAAAATTATTTTAAGGATACAGTCTTGTGGGCAGTAGCTTAAGAAACATTTTGATGCATAAATCGTCCTTTTATGATGTATGGTTTAGAAGTTATGGCTAAAAAATCAAAAAAATCGCAAAAAACCACGTCAAAAACTATGATTCATGTAAAAAATTTTAACTAAGATTCTTGAAAAAAAATCACATTCCAGAAAACTTTTTTCCGAATTTGCAGTCTTGTGTATATATGTATTAGAAACAATTTGGTGTATAAATCGTCCTTGTAGGATGTATGGTTTGGGAGTTATGACGGAAAAAGCACATGTTTTTGGCCAGCTTCCACTCCAAAAAGTGTTCTACAACTCCTAACTACAAGAGATAGAGCAAACGGCATTTGGACAAAGGAGTATCCCTTCTTAAGGACGAGGACCTGGTGCTCATTTTAATGCATGAATCGTCCTTATCTGATATGTAGTTTTTATTTTAGAAAATAAATAAAAAAAATAAAAATTGACAAAAAAGGGCACATGAAATTAACATGAAATCTAATTTTTAAAATTATTTTAAGGATACAGTCTTGTGGGCAGTAGCTTAAGAAACATTTTGATGCATAAATCGTCCTTTTATGATGTATGGTTTAGAAGTTATGGCTAAAAAATCAAAAAAATCGCAAAAAACCACGTCAAAAACTATGATTCATGTAAAAAATTTTAACTAAGATTCTTGAAAAAAAATCAAAATCCAGAAAACTTTTTTCTGCATATGCAGTCTTGTGTATATATGTATTAGAAACAATTTGGTGTATAAATCGTCCTTGTAGGATGTATGGTTTGCGAGTTATGACGGAAAAAGCACATGTTTTTGGCCAGCTTCCTGCTACAACTCCTAACTACAAGAGATAGAGCAAACGGCATTTGGACAAAGGAGTATCCCTTCTTAAGGACGAGGACCTGGTGCTCATTTTAATGCATGAATCGTCCTTATCTGATATGTAGTTTTTATTTTAGAAAATAAATAAAAAAAATAAAAATTGACAAAAAAGGGCACATGAAATTAACATGAAATCTAATTTTTAAAATTATTTTAAGGATACAGTCTTGTGGGCAGTAGCTTAAGGAACATTTTGATGCATAAATCGTCCTTTTATGATGTATGGTTTAGAAGTTATGGCTAAAAAATAAAAAAAATCGCAAAAAACCACGTCAAAAACTATGATTCATGTAAAAAATTTTAACTAAGATTCTTGAAAAAAAATCAAAATCCAGAAAACTTTTTTCTGAATATGCAGTCTTGTGTATATATGTATTAGAAACAATTTGGTGTATAAATCGTCCTTGTAGGATGTATGGTTTGCGAGTTATGACGGAAAAAGCACATGTTTTTGGCCAGCTTCCACTCCAAAAAGTGTTCTACAACTCCTAACTACAAGAGATAGAGCAAACGGCATTTGGACAAAGGAGTATCCGTTCTTAAGGACGAGGACCTGGTGCTCATTTTAATGCATGAATCGTCCTTATCTGAGCTTCCACTCCAAAAAGTGTTCTACAACTCCTAACTACAAGAGATAGAGCAAACGGCATTTGGACAAAGGAGTATCCCTTCACGCAGAGAAAAGACATGCTTGTGACATGATTACTGCAATAATAATATTTTTACTAAAATTATTGTATTATTCCTGCAAACACAAATTTTTGCCTTAATAAAGTCATTATTTACTAATGGTGGTACCAAAAATAACATTATAGTTAAAATCATAGCATCATTGAAATCGTCAACATACTATGATTGCCTCAACTATTAGTTACAACATAAATGTTGTAGTTCTGTCAATCATGATAAATGTGAATATTATTATGGAGTCAAACATATTAGAATTTTGAATGTTTGTCTGAACTATTCTTTGCTTGTTGACAAACTAAGCAGAAAATAGCCAAAACTCGAAAGAATTTTTTGTTTCTGAACAGTTTGCAGTAAAAACTTTCACTTCATTCAGACACAATAAGTTTTATCGATTCCTGGCTATGTGCTGTTTCGTTTGTCAACTGTTCAATTATTGTGTTTTGTTTTGAATCGCCTTATCCTAAACACAGCACGCAGAAAAGTGACATTTTCGACTTTAATTGTAGTAAACATATTTCTTTTTACCGTAAACATATTTCGCAATTCTAACCATATTTTGTTTATCACAAATATTGCTATTTTTGTGACAATGCACTTAATGTACCATGTTTATGAATAGCATTAGTCAGGCGAGCGGTAGTAGCGACTGTGGCTTACTGGTAGTGTGCGTGGCTCGTAAGCGAAAAAGCCGCGGTTCAAACCCCAGCTCAGACAGAAAATTTTATCAAAAAGATTTTTCAATTGAATTAATATTTCTGTTCAGCCTAGTCAATGGCAAACCTAACCTTTGGAGATATCTTAAATAATAGCTGTGGAAATTGGAGTGCTTGAAAAAAAATAATATTCAATAATATTCTGGATCCTAAAAATAAATTCATAATATAGTTATAGTTGTTGCAATCACGCTATTTTTGACCCAATAAGAGAATAATGATTGTTTCAATAATATTTTGGTTCCTACAAAAAAGTTCCTTTTCTAAATATGGTTGTTGTAATCATTTTATCATGATCAAAGAAAATATTATATGTTTAAGAACATGTTAGCAACAATCATAATCCGAATCATACTATGATCCTCTTAAAACATGGTTGTTGCAACTATGTTTTTTCTCTGCGTGTTCTTAAGGACGAGGACCTGGTGCTCATTTTAATGCATGAATCGTCCTTATCTGATATGTAGTTTTTATTTTAGAAAATAAATAAAAAAAATAAAAATTGACAAAAAAGGGCACATGAAATTAACATGAAATCTAATTTTTAAAATTATTTTAAGGATACAGTCTTGTGGGCAGTAGCTTAAGGAACATTTTGATGCATAAATCGTCCTTTTATGATGTATGGTTTAGAAGTTATGGCTCAAAAATCAAAAAAATCGCAAAAAACCACGTCAAAAACTATGATTCATGTAAAAAATTTTAACTAAGATTCTTGAAAAAAAATCAAAATCCAGAAAAGTTTTTTCTGAATATGCAGTCTTGTGTATATATGTATTAGAAACAATTTGGTGTATAAATCGTCCTTGTAGGATGTATGGTTTGCGAGTTATGACGGAAAAAGCACATGTTTTTGGCCAGCTTCCACTCCAAAAAGTGTTCTACAACTCCTAACTACAAGAGATAGAGCAAACGGCATTTGGACAAAGGAGTATCCCTTCTTAAGGACGAGGACCTGGTGCTCATTTTAATGCATGAATCGTCCTTATCTGATATGTAGTTTTTATTTTAGAAAATAAATAAAAAAAATAAAAATTGACAAAAAAGGGCACATGAAATTAACATGAAATCTAATTTTTAGATGTGTATATATGTATTAGAAACAATTTGGTGTATAAATCGTCCTTGTAGGATGTATGGTTTGGGAGTTATGACGGAAAAAGCACATGTTTTTGGCCAGCTTCCACTCCAAAAAGTGTTCTACAACTCCTAACTACAAGAGATAGAGCAAACGGCATTTGGACAAAGGAGTATCCCTTCTTAAGGACGAGGACCTGGTGCTCATTTTAATGCATGAATCGTCCTTATCTGATATGTAGTTTTTATTTTAGAAAATAAATAAAAAAAATAAAAATTGACAAAAAAGGGCACATGAAATTAACATGAAATCTAATTTTTAAAATTATTTTAAGGATACAGTCTTGTGGGCAGTAGCTTAAGAAACATTTTGATGCATAAATCGTCCTTTTATGATGTATGGTTTAGAAGTTATGGCTAAAAAATCAAAAAAATCGCAAAAAACCACGTCAAAAACTATGATTCATGTAAAAAATTTTAACTAAGATTCTTGAAAAAAAATCACATTCCAGAAAACTTTTTTCCGAATTTGCAGTCTTGTGTATATATGTATTAGAAACAATTTGGTGTATAAATCGTCCTTGTAGGATGTATGGTTTGGGAGTTATGACGGAAAAAGCACATGTTTTTGGCCAGCTTCCACTCCAAAAAGTGTTCTACAACTCCTAACTACAAGAGATAGAGCAAACGGCATTTGGACAAAGGAGTATCCCTTCTTAAGGACGAGGACCTGGTGCTCATTTTAATGCATGAATCGTCCTTATCTGATATGTAGTTTTTATTTTAGAAAATAAATAAAAAAAATAAAAATTGACAAAAAAGGGCACATGAAATTAACATGAAATCTAATTTTTAAAATTATTTTAAGGATACAGTCTTGTGGGCAGTAGCTTAAGAAACATTTTGATGCATAAATCGTCCTTTTATGATGTATGGTTTAGAAGTTATGGCTAAAAAATCAAAAAAATCGCAAAAAACCACGTCAAAAACTATGATTCATGTAAAAAATTTTAACTAAGATTCTTGAAAAAAAATCAAAATCCAGAAAACTTTTTTCTGCATATGCAGTCTTGTGTATATATGTATTAGAAACAATTTGGTGTATAAATCGTCCTTGTAGGATGTATGGTTTGCGAGTTATGACGGAAAAAGCACATGTTTTTGGCCAGCTTCCTGCTACAACTCCTAACTACAAGAGATAGAGCAAACGGCATTTGGACAAAGGAGTATCCCTTCTTAAGGACGAGGACCTGGTGCTCATTTTAATGCATGAATCGTCCTTATCTGATATGTAGTTTTTATTTTAGAAAATAAATAAAAAAAATAAAAATTGACAAAAAAGGGCACATGAAATTAACATGAAATCTAATTTTTAAAATTATTTTAAGGATACAGTCTTGTGGGCAGTAGCTTAAGGAACATTTTGATGCATAAATCGTCCTTTTATGATGTATGGTTTAGAAGTTATGGCTAAAAAATAAAAAAAATCGCAAAAAACCACGTCAAAAACTATGATTCATGTAAAAAATTTTAACTAAGATTCTTGAAAAAAAATCAAAATCCAGAAAACTTTTTTCTGAATATGCAGTCTTGTGTATATATGTATTAGAAACAATTTGGTGTATAAATCGTCCTTGTAGGATGTATGGTTTGCGAGTTATGACGGAAAAAGCACATGTTTTTGGCCAGCTTCCACTCCAAAAAGTGTTCTACAACTCCTAACTACAAGAGATAGAGCAAACGGCATTTGGACAAAGGAGTATCCGTTCTTAAGGACGAGGACCTGGTGCTCATTTTAATGCATGAATCGTCCTTATCTGAGCTTCCACTCCAAAAAGTGTTCTACAACTCCTAACTACAAGAGATAGAGCAAACGGCATTTGGACAAAGGAGTATCCCTTCACGCAGAGAAAAGACATGCTTGTGACATGATTACTGCAATAATAATATTTTTACTAAAATTATTGTATTATTCCTGCAAACACAAATTTTTGCCTTAATAAAGTCATTATTTACTAATGGTGGTACCAAAAATAACATTATAGTTAAAATCATAGCATCATTGAAATCGTCAACATACTATGATTGCCTCAACTATTAGTTACAACATAAATGTTGTAGTTCTGTCAATCATGATAAATGTGAATATTATTATGGAGTCAAACATATTAGAATTTTGAATGTTTGTCTGAACTATTCTTTGCTTGTTGACAAACTAAGCAGAAAATAGCCAAAACTCGAAAGAATTTTTTGTTTCTGAACAGTTTGCAGTAAAAACTTTCACTTCATTCAGACACAATAAGTTTTATCGATTCCTGGCTATGTGCTGTTTCGTTTGTCAACTGTTCAATTATTGTGTTTTGTTTTGAATCGCCTTATCCTAAACACAGCACGCAGAAAAGTGACATTTTCGACTTTAATTGTAGTAAACATATTTCTTTTTACCGTAAACATATTTCGCAATTCTAACCATATTTTGTTTATCACAAATATTGCTATTTTTGTGACAATGCACTTAATGTACCATGTTTATGAATAGCATTAGTCAGGCGAGCGGTAGTAGCGACTGTGGCTTACTGGTAGTGTGCGTGGCTCGTAAGCGAAAAAGCCGCGGTTCAAACCCCAGCTCAGACAGAAAATTTTATCAAAAAGATTTTTCAATTGAATTAATATTTCTGTTCAGCCTAGTCAATGGCAAACCTAACCTTTGGAGATATCTTAAATAATAGCTGTGGAAATTGGAGTGCTTGAAAAAAAATAATATTCAATAATATTCTGGATCCTAAAAATAAATTCATAATATAGTTATAGTTGTTGCAATCACGCTATTTTTGACCCAATAAGAGAATAATGATTGTTTCAATAATATTTTGGTTCCTACAAAAAAGTTCCTTTTCTAAATATGGTTGTTGTAATCATTTTATCATGATCAAAGAAAATATTATATGTTTAAGAACATGTTAGCAACAATCATAATCCGAATCATACTATGATCCTCTTAAAACATGGTTGTTGCAACTATGTTTTTTCTCTGCGTGTTCTTAAGGACGAGGACCTGGTGCTCATTTTAATGCATGAATCGTCCTTATCTGATATGTAGTTTTTATTTTAGAAAATAAATAAAAAAAATAAAAATTGACAAAAAAGGGCACATGAAATTAACATGAAATCTAATTTTTAAAATTATTTTAAGGATACAGTCTTGTGGGCAGTAGCTTAAGGAACATTTTGATGCATAAATCGTCCTTTTATGATGTATGGTTTAGAAGTTATGGCTCAAAAATCAAAAAAATCGCAAAAAACCACGTCAAAAACTATGATTCATGTAAAAAATTTTAACTAAGATTCTTGAAAAAAAATCAAAATCCAGAAAAGTTTTTTCTGAATATGCAGTCTTGTGTATATATGTATTAGAAACAATTTGGTGTATAAATCGTCCTTGTAGGATGTATGGTTTGCGAGTTATGACGGAAAAAGCACATGTTTTTGGCCAGCTTCCACTCCAAAAAGTGTTCTACAACTCCTAACTACAAGAGATAGAGCAAACGGCATTTGGACAAAGGAGTATCCCTTCTTAAGGACGAGGACCTGGTGCTCATTTTAATGCATGAATCGTCCTTATCTGATATGTAGTTTTTATTTTAGAAAATAAATAAAAAAAATAAAAATTGACAAAAAAGGGCACATGAAATTAACATGAAATCTAATTTTTAGATGTGTATATATGTATTAGAAACAATTTGGTGTATAAATCGTCCTTGTAGGATGTATGGTTTGGGAGTTATGACGGAAAAAGCACATGTTTTTGGCCAGCTTCCACTCCAAAAAGTGTTCTACAACTCCTAACTACAAGAGATAGAGCAAACGGCATTTGGACAAAGGAGTATCCCTTCTTAAGGACGAGGACCTGGTGCTCATTTTAATGCATGAATCGTCCTTATCTGATATGTAGTTTTTATTTTAGAAAATAAATAAAAAAAATAAAAATTGACAAAAAAGGGCACATGAAATTAACATGAAATCTAATTTTTAAAATTATTTTAAGGATACAGTCTTGTGGGCAGTAGCTTAAGAAACATTTTGATGCATAAATCGTCCTTTTATGATGTATGGTTTAGAAGTTATGGCTAAAAAATCAAAAAAATCGCAAAAAACCACGTCAAAAACTATGATTCATGTAAAAAATTTTAACTAAGATTCTTGAAAAAAAATCACATTCCAGAAAACTTTTTTCCGAATTTGCAGTCTTGTGTATATATGTATTAGAAACAATTTGGTGTATAAATCGTCCTTGTAGGATGTATGGTTTGGGAGTTATGACGGAAAAAGCACATGTTTTTGGCCAGCTTCCACTCCAAAAAGTGTTCTACAACTCCTAACTACAAGAGATAGAGCAAACGGCATTTGGACAAAGGAGTATCCCTTCTTAAGGACGAGGACCTGGTGCTCATTTTAATGCATGAATCGTCCTTATCTGATATGTAGTTTTTATTTTAGAAAATAAATAAAAAAAATAAAAATTGACAAAAAAGGGCACATGAAATTAACATGAAATCTAATTTTTAAAATTATTTTAAGGATACAGTCTTGTGGGCAGTAGCTTAAGAAACATTTTGATGCATAAATCGTCCTTTTATGATGTATGGTTTAGAAGTTATGGCTAAAAAATCAAAAAAATCGCAAAAAACCACGTCAAAAACTATGATTCATGTAAAAAATTTTAACTAAGATTCTTGAAAAAAAATCAAAATCCAGAAAACTTTTTTCTGCATATGCAGTCTTGTGTATATATGTATTAGAAACAATTTGGTGTATAAATCGTCCTTGTAGGATGTATGGTTTGCGAGTTATGACGGAAAAAGCACATGTTTTTGGCCAGCTTCCTGCTACAACTCCTAACTACAAGAGATAGAGCAAACGGCATTTGGACAAAGGAGTATCCCTTCTTAAGGACGAGGACCTGGTGCTCATTTTAATGCATGAATCGTCCTTATCTGATATGTAGTTTTTATTTTAGAAAATAAATAAAAAAAATAAAAATTGACAAAAAAGGGCACATGAAATTAACATGAAATCTAATTTTTAAAATTATTTTAAGGATACAGTCTTGTGGGCAGTAGCTTAAGGAACATTTTGATGCATAAATCGTCCTTTTATGATGTATGGTTTAGAAGTTATGGCTAAAAAATAAAAAAAATCGCAAAAAACCACGTCAAAAACTATGATTCATGTAAAAAATTTTAACTAAGATTCTTGAAAAAAAATCAAAATCCAGAAAACTTTTTTCTGAATATGCAGTCTTGTGTATATATGTATTAGAAACAATTTGGTGTATAAATCGTCCTTGTAGGATGTATGGTTTGCGAGTTATGACGGAAAAAGCACATGTTTTTGGCCAGCTTCCACTCCAAAAAGTGTTCTACAACTCCTAACTACAAGAGATAGAGCAAACGGCATTTGGACAAAGGAGTATCCGTTCTTAAGGACGAGGACCTGGTGCTCATTTTAATGCATGAATCGTCCTTATCTGATATGCAGTTTTTATTTTAGAAAATAAATAAAAAATATAAAAATTGACAAAAAAGGGCACATGAAATTAACATGAAATCTAATTTTTAAAATTATTTTAAGGATACAGTCTTGTGGGCAGTAGCTTAAGGAACATTTTGATGCATAAATCGTCCTTTTATGATGTATGGTTTAGAAGTTATGGCTAAAAAATCAAAAAAATCGCAAAAAACCACGTCAAAAACTATGATTCATGTAAAAAATTTTAACTAAGATTCTTGAAAAAAAATCAAAATCCAGAAAACTTTTTTCTGAATATGCAGTCTTGTGTATATATGTATTAGAAACAATTTGGTGTATAAATCGTCCTTGTAGGATGTACAGTTTGCGAGTTATGACGGAAAAAGCACATGTTTTTGGCCAGCTTCCACTCCAAAAAGTGTTCTACAACTCCTAACTACAAGAGATAGAGCAAACGGCATTTGGACAAAGGAGTATCCCTTCTTAAGGATGAGGACCTGGTGCTCATTTTAATGCATGAATCGTCCTTATCTGATATGTAGTTTTTATTTTAGAAAATAAATAAAAAAAATAAAAATTGACAAAAAAGGGCACATGAAATTAACATGAAATCTAATTTTTAAAATTATTTTAAGGATACAGTCTTGTGGGCAGTAGCTTAAGGAACATTTTGATGCATAAATCGTCCTTTTATGATGTATGGTTTAGAAGTTATGGCTAAAAAATAAAAAAAATCGCAAAAAACCACGTCAAAAACTATGATTCATGTAAAAAATTTTAACTAAGATTCTTGAAAAAAAATCAAAATCCAGAAAACTTTTTTCTGAATATGCAGTCTTGTGTATATATGTATTAGAAACAATTTGGTGTATAAATCGTCCTTGTAGGATGTATGGTTTGCAAGTTATGACGGAAAAAGCACATGTTTTTGGCCAGCTTCCACTCCAAAAAGTGTTCTACAACTCCTAACTACAAGAGATAGAGCAAACTGCATTTGGACAAAGGAGTATCCCTTCTTAAGGACGAGGACCTGGTGCTCATTTTAATGCATGAATCGTCCTTATCTGATATGTAGTTTTTATTTTAGAAAATAAATAAAAAAAATAAAAATTGACAAAAAAGGGCACATGAAATTAACATGAAATCTAATTTTTAAAATTATTTTAAGGATACAGTCTTGTGGGCAGTAGCTTAAGGAACATTTTGATGCATAAATCGTCCTTTTATGATGTATGGTTTAGAAGTTATGGCTAAAAAATCAAAAAAATCGCAAAAAACCACGTCAAAAACTATGATTCATGTAAAAAATTTTAACTAAGATTCTTGAAAAAAAATCAAAATCCAGAAAACTTTTTTCCGAATATGCAGTCTTGTGTATATATGTATCAGAAACAATTTGGTGTATAAATCGTCCTTGTAGGATGTACAGTTTGCGAGTTATGACGGAAAAAGCACATGTTTTTGGCCAGCTTCCACTCCAAAAAGTGTTCTACAACTCCTAACTACAAGAGATAGAGCAAACGGCATTTGGACAAAGGAGTATCCCTTCTTAAGGACGAGGACCTGGTGCTCATTTTAATGCATGAATCGTCATTATCTGATATGTAGTTTTTATTTTAGAAAATAAATAAAAAAAATAAAAATTGACAAAAAAGGGCACATGAAATTAACATGAAATCTAATTTTTAAAATTATTTTAAGGATACAGTCTTGTGGGCAGTAGCTTAAGGAACATTTTGATGCATAAATCGTCCTTTTATGATGTATGGTTTAGAAGTTATGGCTAAAAAATCAAAAAATCGCAAAAAAACACGTCAAAAACTATGATTCATGTAAAAAATTTTAACTAAGATTCTTGAAAAAAAATCAAAATCCAGAAAACTTTTTTCTGAATATGCAGTCTTGTGTATATATGTATTAGAAACAATTTGGTGTATAAATCGTCCTTGTAGGATGTATGGTTTGCGAGTTATGACGGAAAAAGCACATGTTTTTGGCCAGCTTCCACTCCAAAAAGTGTTCTACAACTCCTAACTACAAGAGATAGAGCAAACGGCATTTGGACAAAGGAGTATCCCTTCTTAAGAACGAGGACCTGGTGCTCATTTGAATGCATGAATCGTCCTTATCTGATATGTAGTTTTTATTTTAGAAAATAAATAAAAAAAATAAAAATTGACAAAAAAGGGCACATGAAATTAACATGAAATCTAATTTTTAAAATTATTTTAAGGATACAGTCTTGTGGGCAGTAGCTTAAGGAACATTTTGATGCATAAATCGTCCTTTTATGATGTATGGTTTAGAAGTTATGGCTAAAAAATCAAAAAAATCGCAAAAAACCACGTCAAAAACTATGATTCATGTAAAAAATTTTAACTAAGATTCTTGAAAAAAAATCAAAATCCAGAAAAGTTTTTTCTGAATATGCAGTCTTGTGTATATATGTATTAGAAACAATTTGGTGTATAAATCGTCCTTGTAGGATGTATGGTTTGCGAGTTATGACGGAAAAAGCACATGTTTTTGGCCAGCTTCCACTCCAAAAAGTGTTCTACAACTCCTAACTACAAGAGATAGAGCAAACGGCATTTGGACAAAGGAGTATCCCTTCTTAAGGACGAGGACCTGGTGCTCATTTTAATGCATGAATCGTCCTTATCTGATATGTAGTTTTTATTTTAGAAAATAAATAAAAAAAATAAAAATTGACAAAAAAGGGCACATGAAATTAACATGAAATCTAATTTTTAGATGTGTATATATGTATTAGAAACAATTTGGTGTATAAATCGTCCTTGTAGGATGTACAGTTTACGAGTTATGACGGAAAAAGCACATGTTTTTGGCCAGCTTCCACTCCAAAAAGTGTTCTACAACTCCTAACTACAAGAGATAGAGCAAACGGCATTTGGACAAAGGAGTATCCCTTCTTAAGGACGAGGACCTGGTGCTCATTTTAATGCATGAATCGTCCTTATCTGATATGTAGTTTTTATTTTAGAAAATAAATAAAAAAAATAAAAATTGACAAAAAAGGGCACATGAAATTAACATGAAATCTAATTTTTAAAATTATTTTAAGGATACAGTCTTGTGGGCAGTAGCTTAAGAAACATTTTGATGCATAAATCGTCCTTTTATGATGTATGGTTTAGAAGTTATGGCTAAAAAATCAAAAAAATCGCAAAAAACCACGTCAAAAACTATGATTCATGTAAAAAATTTTAACTAAGATTCTTGAAAAAAAATCACATTCCAGAAAACTTTTTTCCGAATTTGCAGTCTTGTGTATATATGTATTAGAAACAATTTGGTGTATAAATCGTCCTTGTAGGATGTATGGTTTGGGAGTTATGACGGAAAAAGCACATGTTTTTGGCCAGCTTCCACTCCAAAAAGTGTTCTACAACTCCTAACTACAAGAGATAGAGCAAACGGCATTTGGACAAAGGAGTATCCCTTCTTAAGGACGAGGACCTGGTGCTCATTTTAATGCATGAATCGTCCTTATCTGATATGTAGTTTTTATTTTAGAAAATAAATAAAAAAAATAAAAATTGACAAAAAAGGGCACATGAAATTAACATGAAATCTAATTTTTAAAATTATTTTAAGGATACAGTCTTGTGGGCAGTAGCTTAAGGAACATTTTGATGCATAAATCGTCCTTTTATGATGTATGGTTTAGAAGTTATGGCTAAAAAATCAAAAAAATCGCAAAAAACCACGTCAAAAACTATGATTCATGTAAAAAATTTTAACTAAGATTCTTGAAAAAAAATCAAATTCCAGAAAACTTTTTTCTGAATATGCAGTCTTGTGTATATATGTATTAGAAACAATTTGGTGTATAAATCGTCCTTGTAGGATGTATGGTTTGCGAGTTATGACGGAAAAAGCACATGTTTTTGGCCAGCTTCCACTCCAAAAAGTGTTCTACAACTCCTAACTACAAGAGATAGAGCAAACGGCATTTGGACAAAGGAGTATCCCTTCTTAAGGACGAGGACCTGGTGCTCATTTTAATGCATGAATCGTCCTTATCTGATATGTAGTTTTTATTTTAGAAAATAAATAAAAAAAATAAAAATTGACAAAAAAGGGCACATGAAATTAACATGAAATCTAATTTTTAAAATTATTTTAAGGATACAGTCTTGTGGGCAGTAGCTTAAGGAACATTTTGATGCATAAATCGTCCTTTTATGATGTATGGTTTAGAAGTTATGGCTAAAAAATCAAAAAAATCGCAAAAAACCACGTCAAAAACTATGATTCATGTAAAAAATTTTAACTAAGATTCTTGAAAAAAAATCAAAATCCAGAAAACTTTTTTCCGAATATGCAGTCTTGTGTATATATGTATTAGAAACAATTTGGTGTATAAATCGTCCTTGTAGGATGTAGGGTTTGGGAGTTATGACGAAAAACGCACATGTTTTTGGCCAGCTTCCACTCCAAAAAGTGTTCTACAACTCCTAACTACAAGAGATAGAGCAAACGGCATTTGGACAAAGGAGTATCCCTTCTTAAGGACGAGGACCTGGTGCTCATTTTAATGCATGAATCGTCCTTATCTGATATGTAGTTTTTATTTTAGAAAATAAATAAACAAATAAAAATTGACAAAAAAGGGCACATGAAATTAACATGAAATCTAATTTTTAAAATTATTTTAAGGATACAGTCTTGTGGGCAGTAGCTTAAGGAACATTTTGATGCATAAATCGTCCTTTTATGATGTATGGTTTAGAAGTTATGGCTAAAAAATCAAAAAAATCGCAAAAAACCACGTCAAAAACTATGATTCATGTAAAAAATTTTAACTAAGATTCTTGAAAAAAAATCAAATTCCAGAAAACTTTTTTCTGAATATGCAGTCTTGTGTATATATGTATTAGAAACAATTTGGTGTATAAATCGTCCTTGTAGGATGTATGGTTTGCGAGTTATGACGGAAAAAGCACATGTTTTTGGCCAGCTTCCACTCCAAAAAGTGTTCTACAACTCCTAACTACAAGAGATAGAGCAAACGGCATTTGGACAAAGGAGTATCCCTTCTTAAGGACGAGGACCTGGTGCTCATTTTAATGCATGAATCGTCCTTATCTGATATGTAGTTTTTATTTTAGAAAATAAATAAAAAAAATAAAAATTGACAAAAAAGGGCACATGAAATTAACATGAAATCTAATTTTTAAAATTATTTTAAGGATACAGTCTTGTGGGCAGTAGCTTAAGGAACATTTTGATGCATAAATCGTCCTTTTATGATGTATGGTTTAGAAGTTATGGCTAAAAAATCAAAAAAATCGCAAAAAACCACGTCAAAAACTATGATTCATGTAAAAAATTTTAACTAAGATTCTTGAAAAAAAATCAAAATCCAGAAAAGTTTTTTCTGAATATGCAGTCTTGTGTATATATGTATTAGAAACAATTTGGTGTATAAATCGTCCTTGTAGGATGTATGGTTTGCGAGTTATGACGGAAAAAGCACATGTTTTTGGCCAGCTTCCACTCCAAAAAGTGTTCTACAACTCCTAACTACAAGAGATAGAGCAAACGGCATTTGGACAAAGGAGTATCCCTTCTTAAGGACGAGGACCTGGTGCTCATTTTAATGCATGAATCGTCCTTATCTGATATGTAGTTTTTATTTTAGAAAATAAATAAAAAAAATAAAAATTGACAAAAAAGGGCACATGAAATTAACATGAAATCTAATTTTTAAAATTATTTTAAGGATACAGTCTTGTGGGCAGTAGCTTAAGGAACATTTTGATGCATAAATCGTCCTTTTATGATGTATGGTTTAGAAGTTATGGCTAAAAAATCAAAAAAATCGCAAAAAACCACGTCAAAAACTATGATTCATGTAAAAAATTTTAACTAAGATTCTTGAAAAAAAATCACATTCCAGAAAACTTTTTTCCAAATTTGCAGTCTTGTGTATATATGTATTAGAAACAATTTGGTGTATAAATCGTCCTTGTAGGATGTATGGTTTGGGAGTTATGACGGAAAAAGCACATGTTTTTGGCCAGCTTCCACTCCAAAAAGTGTTCTACAACTCCTAACTACAAGAGATAGAGCAAACAGTCCTGTTTGTTTTTTCTGAATATGCAGTCTTGTGTATATATGTATTAGAAACAATTTGGTGTATAAATCGTCCTTGTAGGATGTATGGTTTGCGAGTTATGACGGAAAAAGCACATGTTTTTGGCCAGCTTCCACTCCAAAAAGTGTTCTACAACTCCTAACTACAAGAGATAGAGCAAACGGCATTTGGACAAAGGAGTATCCCTTCTTAAGGACGAGGACCTGGTGCTCATTTTAATGCATGAATCGTCCTTATCTGATATGTAGTTTTTATTTTAGAAAATAAATAAAAAAAATAAAAATTGACAAAAAAGGGCACATGAAATTAACATGAAATCTAATTTTTAAAATTATTTTAAGGATACAGTCTTGTGGGCAGTAGCTTAAGGAACATTTTGATGCATAAATCGTCCTTTTATGATGTATGGTTTAGAAGTTATGGCTAAAAAATCAAAAAAATCGCAAAAAACCACGTCAAAAACTATGATTCATGTAAAAAATTTTAACTAAGATTCTTGAAAAAAAATCACATTCCAGAAAACTTTTTTCCAAATTTGCAGTCTTGTGTATATATGTATTAGAAACAATTTGGTGTATAAATCGTCCTTGTAGGATGTATGGTTTGGGAGTTATGACGGAAAAAGCACATGTTTTTGGCCAGCTTCCACTCCAAAAAGTGTTCTACAACTCCTAACTACAAGAGATAGAGCAAACGGCATTTGGACAAAGGAGTATCCCTTCTTAAGGACGAGGACCTGGTGCTCATTTTAATGCATGAATCGTCCTTATCTGATATGTAGTTTTTATTTTAGAAAATAAATAAAAAAAATAAAAATTGACAAAAAAGGGCACATGAAATTAACATGAAATCTAATTTTTAAAATTATTTTAAGGATACAGTCTTGTGGGCAGTAGCTTAAGGAACATTTTGATGCATAAATCGTCCTTTTATGATGTATGGTTTAGAAGTTATGGCTAAAAAATCAAAAAAATCGCAAAAAACCACGTCAAAAACTATGATTCATGTAAAAAATTTTAACTAAGATTCTTGAAAAAAAATCAAAATCCAGAAAAGTTTTTTCTGAATATGCAGTCTTGTGTATATATGTATTAGAAACAATTTGGTGTATAAATCGTCCTTGTAGGATGTATGGTTTGCGAGTTATGACGGAAAAAGCACATGTTTTTGGCCAGCTTCCACTCCAAAAAGTGTTCTACAACTCCTAACTACAAGAGATAGAGCAAACGGCATTTGGACAAAGGAGTATCCCTTCTTAAGGACGAGGACCTGGTGCTCATTTTAATGCATGAATCGTCCTTATCTGATATGTAGTTTTTATTTTAGAAAATAAATAAAAAAAATAAAAATTGACAAAAAAGGGCACATGAAATTAACATGAAATCTAATTTTTAAAATTATTTTAAGGATACAGTCTTGTGGACAGTAGCTTAAGGAACATTTTGATGCATAAATCGTCCTTTTATGATGTATGGTTTAGAAGTTATGGCTAAAAAATCAAAAAAATCGCAAAAAAACACGTCAAAAACTATGATTCATGTAAAAAATTTTAACTAAGATTCTTGAAAAAAAATCACATTCCAGAAAACTTTTTTCCGAATTTGCAGTCTTGTGTATATATGTATTAGAAACAATTTGGTGTATAAATCGTCCTTGTAGGATGTATGGTTTGGGAGTTATGACGGAAAAAGCACATGTTTTTGGCCAGCTTCCACTCCAAAAAGTGTTCTACAACTCCTAACTACAAGAGATAGAGCAAACGGCATTTGGACAAAGGAGTATCTTTTCTTAAGGACGAGGACCTGGTGCTCATTTTAATGCATGAATCGTCCTTATCTGATATGTAGTTTTTATTTTAGAAAATAAATAAAAAAAATAAAAATTGACAAAAAAGGGCACATGAAATTAACATGAAATCTAATTTTTAAAATTATTTTAAGGATACAGTCTTGTGGGCAGTAGCTTAAGGAACATTTTGATGCATAAATCGTCCTTTTATGATGTATGGTTTAGAAGTTATGGCTAAAAAATCAAAAAAATCGCAAAAAACCACGTCAAAAACTATGATTCATGTAAAAAATTTTAACTAAGATTCTTGAAAAAAAATCAAAATCCAGAAAAGTTTTTTCTGAATATGCAGTCTTGTGTATATATGTATTAGAAACAATTTGGTGTATAAATCGTCCTTGTAGGATGTATGGTTTGCGAGTTATGACGAAAAAAGCACATGTTTTTGGCCAGCTTCCACTCCAAAAAGTGTTCTACAACTCCTAACTACAAGAGATAGAGCAAACGGCATTTGGACAAAGGAGTATCCTTTCTTAAGGACGAGGACCTGGTGCTCATTTTAATACATGAATCGTCCTTATCTGATATGTAGTTTTTATTTTAGAAAATAAATAAAAAAAATAAAAATTGACAAAAAAGGGCACATGAAATTAACATGAAATCTAATTTTTAAAATTATTTTAAGGATACAGTCTTGTGGGCAGTAGCTTAAGGAACATTTTGATGCATAAATCGTCCTTTTATGATGTATGGTTTAGAAGTTATGGCTAAAAAATCAAAAAAATCGCAAAAAACCACGTCAAAAACTATGATTCATGTAAAAAATTTTAACTAAGATTCTTGAAAAGAAATCAAAATCCAGAAAAGTTTTTTCTGAATATGCAGTCTTGTGTATATATGTATTAGAAACAATTTGGTGTATAAATCGTCCTTGTAGGATGTATGGTTTGCGAGTTATGACGAAAAAAGCACATGTTTTTGGCCAGCTTCCACTCCAAAAAGTGTTCTACAACTCCTAACTACAAGAGATAGAGCAAACGGCATTTGGACAAAGGAGTATCCCTTCTTAAGGACGAGGACCTGGTGCTCATTTTAATGCATGAATCGTCCTTATCTGATATGTAGTTTTTATTTTAGAAAATAAATAAAAAAAATAAAAATTGACAAAAAAGGGCACATGAAATTAACATGAAATCTAATTTTTAAAATTATTTTAAGGATACAGTCTTGTGGGCAGTAGCTTAAGGAACATTTTGATGCATAAATCGTCCTTTTATGATGTATGGTTTAGAAGTTATGGCTAAAAAATCAAAAAAATCGCAAAAAACCACGTCAAAAACTATGATTCATGTAAAAAATTTTAACTAAGATTCTTGAAAAAAAATCAAATTCCAGAAAACTTTTTTCTGAATATGCAGTCTTGTGTATATATGTATTAGAAACAATTTGGTGTATAAATCGTCCTTGTAGGATGTATGGTTTGCGAGTTATGACGGAAAAAGCACATGTTTTTGGCCAGCTTCCACTCCAAAAAGTGTTCTACAACTCCTAACTACAAGAGATAGAGCAAACGGCATTTGGACAAAGGAGTATCCCTTCTTAAGGACGAGGACCTGGTGCTCATTTTAATGCATGAATCGTCCTTATCTGATATGTAGTTTTTATTTTAGAAAATAAATAAAAAAAATAAAAATTGACAAAAAAGGGCACATGAAATTAACATGAAATCTAATTTTTAAAATTATTTTAAGGATACAGTCTTGTGGGCAGTAGCTTAAGGAACATTTTGATGCATAAATCGTCCTTTTATGATGTATGGTTTAGAAGTTATGGCTAAAAAATCAAAAAAATCGCAAAAAACCACGTCAAAAACTATGATTCATGTAAAAAATTTTAACTAAGATTCTTGAAAAAAAATCAAAATCCAGAAAAGTTTTTTCTGAATATGCAGTCTTGTGTATATATGTATTAGAAACAATTTGGTGTATAAATCGTCCTTGTAGGATGTATGGTTTGCGAGTTATGACGGAAAAAGCACATGTTTTTGGCCAGCTTCCACTCCAAAAAGTGTTCTACAACTCCTAACTACAAGAGATAGAGCAAACGGCATTTGGACAAAGGAGTATCCCTTCTTAAGGACGAGGACCTGGTGCTCATTTTAATGCATGAATCGTCCTTATCTGATATGTAGTTTTTATTTTAGAAAATAAATAAAAAAAATAAAAATTGACAAAAAAGGGCACATGAAATTAACATGAAATCTAATTTTTAAAATTATTTTAAGGATACAGTCTTGTGGGCAGTAGCTTAAGGAACATTTTGATGCATAAATCGTCCTTTTATGATGTATGGTTTAGAAGTTATGGCTAAAAAATCAAAAAAATCGCAAAAAACCACGTCAAAAACTATGATTCATGTAAAAAATTTTAACTAAGATTCTTGATAAAAAATCACATTCCAGAAAACTTTTTTCCGAATATGCAGTCTTGTGTTTATATGTATTAGACACAATTTGGTGTATAAATCGTCCTTGTAGGATGTATGGTTTGGGAGTTATGACGGAAAAAGCACATGTTTTTGGCCAGCTTCCACTCCAAAAAGTGTTCTACAACTCCTAAACTACAAGAGATAGAGCAAACGGCATTTGGACAAAGAAGTAATCCTACTTAAGGACGAGGACCTGGTGCTCATTTTAATGCATGAATCGTCCTTATCTGATATGTAGTTTTTATTTTAGAAAATAAATAAAAAAAATAAAAATTGACAAAAAAGGGCACATGAAATTAACATGAAATCTAATTTTTAAAATTATTTTAAGGATACAGTCTTGTGGGCAGTAGCTTAAGGAACATTTTGATGCATAAATCGTCATTTTATGATGTATGGTTTAGAAGTTATGGCTAAAAAATCAAAAAAATCGCAAAAAACCACGTCAAAAACTATGATTCATGTAAAAAATTTTAACTAAGATTCTTGAAAAAAAATCAAAATCCAGAAAACTTTTTTCTGAATATGCAGTCTTGTGTATATATGTATTAGAAACAATTTGGTGTATAAATCGTCCTTGTAGGATGTAGGGTTTGGGAGTTATGACGAAAAAAGCACATGTTTTTGGCCAGCTTCCACTCCAAAAAGTGTTCTACAACTCCTAACTACAAGAGATAGAGCAAACGGCATTTGGACAAAGGAGTATCCCTTCTTAAGGACGAGGACCTGGTGCTCATTTTAATGCATGAATCGTCCTTATCTGATATGTAGTTTTTATTTTAGAAAATAAATAAAAAAAATAAAAATTGACAAAAAAGGGCACATGAAATTAACATGAAATCTAATTTTTAAAATTATTTTAAGGATACAGTCTTGTGGGCAGTAGCTTAAGGAACATTTTGATGCATAAATCGTCCTTTTATGATGTATGGTTTAGAAGTTATGGCTAAAAAATCGCAAAAAACCACGTCAAAAACTATGATTCATGTAAAAAATTTTAACTAAGATTCTTGAAAAAAAATCAAAATCCAGAAAACTTTTTTCTGAATATGCAGTCTTGTGTATATATGTATTAGAAACAATTTGGTGTATAAATCGTCCTTGTAGGATGTATGGTTTGCGAGTTATGACGGAAAAAGCACATGTTTTTGGCCAGCTTCCACTCCAAAAAGTGTTCTACAACTCCTAACTACAAGAGATAGAGCAAACGGCATTTGGACAAAGGAGTATCCCTTCTTAAGGACGAGGACCTGGTGCTCATTTTAATGCATGAATCGTCCTTATCTGATATGTAGTTTTTATTTTAGAAAATAAATAAAAAAAATAAAAATTGACAAAAAAGGGCACATGAAATTAACATGAAATCTAATTTTTAAAATTATTTTAAGGATACAGTCTTGTGGGCAGTAGCTTAAGGAACATTTTGATGCATAAATCGTCCTTTTATGATGTATGGTTTAGAAGTTATGGCTAAAAAATCAAAAAAATCGCAAAAAACCACGTCAAAAACTATGATTCATGTAAAAAATTTTAACTAAGATTCTTGAAAAAAAATCAAAATCCAGAAAAGTTTTTTCTGAATATGCAGTCTTGTGTATATATGTATTAGAAACAATTTGGTGTATAAATCGTCCTTGTAGGATGTATGGTTTGCGAGTTATGACGGAAAAAGCACATGTTTTTGGCCAGCTTCCACTCCAAAAAGTGTTCTACAACTCCTAACTACAAGAGATAGAGCAAACGGCATTTGGACAAAGGAGTATCCCTTCTTAAGGACGAGGACCTGGTGCTCATTTTAATGCATGAATCGTCCTTATCTGATATGTAGGTTTTATTTTAGAAAATAAATAAAAAAAATAAAAATTGACAAAAAAGGGCACATGAAATTAACATGAAATCTAATTTTTAAAATTATTTTAAGGATACAGACTTGTGGGCAGTAGCTTAAGGAACATTTTGATGCATAAATCGTCCTTTTATGATGTATGGTTTAGAAGTTATGGCTAAAAAATCAAAAAAATCGCAAAAAACCACGTCAAAAACTATGATTCATGTAAAAAATTTTAACTAAGATTCTTGAAAAAAAATCAAAATCCAGAAAACTTTTTTCCGAATTTGCAGTCTTGTGTATATATGTATTAGAAACAATTTGGTGTATAAATCGTCTTTGTAGGATGTATGGTTTGCGAGTTATGACGGAAAAAGCACATGTTTTTGGCCAGCTTCCACTCCAAAAAGTGTTCTACAACTCCTAACTACAAGAGATAGAGCAAACGGCATTTGGACAAAGGAGTATCCCTTCTTAAGGACGAGGACCTGGTGCTCATTTTAATGCATGAATCGTCCTTATCTGATATGTAGTTTTTATTTTAGAAAATAAATAAAAAAAATAAAAATTGACAAAAAAGGGCACATGAAATTAACATGAAATCTAATTTTTAAAATTATTTTAAGGATACAGTCTTGTGGGCAGTAGCTTAAGGAACATTTTGATGCATAAATCGTCCTTTTATGATGTATGGTTTAGAAGTTATGGCTAAAAAATCAAAAAAATCGCAAAAAACCACGTCAAAAACTATGATTCATGTAAAAAATTTTAACTAAGATTCTTGAAAAAAAATCAAAATCCTGAAAAGTTTTTTCTGAATATGCAGTCTTGTGTATATATTTCTCAAGTATTAGAAACAATTTGGTGTATAAATCGTCCTTGTAGGATGTATGGTTTGGGAGTTATGACGGAAAAAGCACATGTTTTTGGCCAGCTTCCACTCCAAAAAGTGTTCTACAACTCCTAACTACAAGAGATAGAGCAAACGGCATTTGGACAAAGGAGTATCCCTTCTTAAGGACGAGGACCTGGTGCTCATTTTAATGCATGAATCGTCCTTATCTGATATGTAGTTTTTATTTTAGAAAATAAATAAAAAAAATAAAAATTGACAAAAAAGGGCACATGAAATTAACATGAAATCTAATTTTTAAAATTATTTTAAGGATACAGTCTTGTGGGCAGTAGCTTAAGGAACATTTTGATGCATAAATCGTCCTTTTATGATGTATGGTTTAGAAGTTATGGCTAAAAAATCGCAAAAAACCACGTCAAAAACTATGATTCATGTAAAAAATTTTAACTAAGATTCTTGAAAAAAAATCAAAATCCAGAAAACTTTTTTCTGAATATGCAGTCTTGTGTATATATGTATTAGAAACAATTTGGTGTATAAATCGTCCTTGTAGGATGTACAGTTTGCGAGTTATGACGGAAAAAGCACATGTTTTTGGCCAGCTTCCACTCCAAAAAGTGTTCTACAACTCCTAACTACAAGAGATAGAGCAAACGGCATTTGGACAAAGGAGTATCCCTTCTTAAGGACGAGGACCTGGTGCTCATTTTAATGCATGAATCGTCCTTATCTGATATGTAGTTTTTATTTTAGAAAATAAATAAAAAAAATAAAAATTGACAAAAAAGGGCACATGAAATTAACATGAAATCTAATTTTTAAAATTATTTAAAGGATACAGTCTTGTGGGCAGTAGCTTAAGGAACATTTTGATGCATAAATCGTCCTTTTATGATGTATGGTTTAGAAGTTATGGCTAAAAAATAAAAAAAATCGCAAAAAACCACGTCAAAAACTATGATTCATGTAAAAAATTTTAACTAAGATTCTTGAAAAAAAATCACATTCCAGAAAACTTTTTTCCGAATTTGCAGTCTTGTGTATATACATATGTATTAGAAACAATTTGGTGTATAAATCGTCCTTGTAGGATGTATGGTTTGGGAGTTATGACGGAAAAAGCACATGTTTTTGGCCAGCTTCCACTCCAAAAAGTGTTCTACAACTCCTAACTACAAGAGATAGAGCAAACGGCATTTGGACAAAGGAGTATCCCTTCTTAAGGACGAGGACCTGGTGCTCATTTTAATGCATGAATCGTCCTTATCTGATATGTAGTTTTTATTTTAGAAAATAAATAAAAAAAATAAAAATTGACAAAAAAGGGCACACGAAATTAACATGAAATCTAATTTTTAAAATTATTTTAAGGATACAGTCTTGTGGGCAGTAGCTTAAGGAACATTTTGATGCATAAATCGTCCTTTTATGATGTATGGTTTAGAAGTTATGGCTAAAAAATAAAAAAAATCGCAAAAAACCACGTCAAAAACTATGATTCATGTAAAAAATTTTAACTAAGATTCTTGAAAAAAAATCAAAATCCAGAAAACTTTTTTCCGAATATGCAGTCTTGTGTATATATGTATTAGAAACAATTTGGTGTATAAATCGTCCTTGTAGGATGTACAGTTTGCGAGTTATGACGGAAAAAGCACATGTTTTTGGCCAGCTTCCACTCCAAAAAGTGTTCTACAACTCCTAACTACAAGAGATAGAGCAAACGGCATTTGGACAAAGGAGTATCCCTTCTTTAGGACGAGGACCTGGTGCTCATTTTAATGCATGAATCGTCCTTATCTGATATGTAGTTTTTATTTTAGAAAATAAATAAAAAAAATAAAAATTGACAAAAAAGGGCACATGAAATTAACATGAAATCTAATTTTTAAAATTATTTTAAGGATACAGTCTTGTGGGCAGTAGCTTAAGGAACATTTTGATGCATAAATCGTCCTTTTATGATGTATGGTTTAGAAGTTATGGCTAAAAAATCAAAAAAATCGCAAAAAACCACGTCAAAAACTATGATTCATGTAAAAAATTTTAACAAGATTCTTGAAAAAAAATCAAAATCCAGAAAACTTTTTTCTGAATATGCAGTCTTGTGTATATATGTATTAGAAACAATTTGGTGTATAAATCGTCCTTGTAGGATGTATGGTTTGGGAGTTATGACGGAAAAAGCACATGTTTTTGGCCAGCTTCCACTCCAAAAAGTGTTCTACAACTCCTAACTACAAGAGATAGAGCAAACGGCATTTGGACAAAGGAGTATCCCTTCTTAAGGACGAGGACCTGGTGCTCATTTTAATGCATGAATCGTCCTTATCTGATATGTAGTTTTTATTTTAGAAAATAAATAAAAAAAATAAAAATTGACAAAAAAGGGCACATGAAATTAACATGAAATCTAATTTTTAAAATTATTTTAAGGATACAGTCTTGTGGGCAGTAGCTTAAGGAACATTTTGATGCATAAATCGTCCTTTTATGATGTATGGTTTAGAAGTTATGGCTAAAAAACCAAAAAAATCGCAAAAAACCACGTCAAAAACTGTGATTCATGTAAAAAATTTTAACTAAGATTCTTGAAAAAAAATCACATTCCAGAAAAGTTTTTTCTGAATATGCAGTCTTGTGTATATATGTATTAGAAACAATTTGGTGTATAAATCGTCCTTGTAGGATGTATGGTTTGCGAGTTATGACGGAAAAAGCACATGTTTTTGGCCAGCTTCCACTCCAAAAAGTGTTCTACAACTCCTAACTACAAGAGATAGAGCAAACGGCATTTGGACAAAGGAGTATCCCTTCTTAAGGACGAGGACCTGGTGCTCATTTTAATGCATGAATCGTCCTTATCTGATATGTAGTTTTTATTTTAGAAAATAAATAAAAAAAATAAAAATTGACAAAAAAGGGCACATGAAATTAACATGAAATCTAATTTTTAAAATTATTTTAAGGATACAGTCTTGTGGGCAGTAGCTTAAGGAACATTTTGATGCATAAATCGTCCTTTTATGATGTATGGTTTAGAAGTTATGGCTAAAAAATCAAAAAAATCGCAAAAAACCACGTCAAAAACTATGATTCATGTAAAAAATTTTAACTAAGATTCTTGAAAAAAAATCAAAATCCAGAAAAGTTTTTTCTGAATATGCAGTCTTGTGTATATATGTATTAGAAACAATTTGGTGTATAAATCGTCCTTGTAGGATGTATGGTTTGCGAGTTATGACGGAAAAAGCACATGTTTTTGGCCAGCTTCCACTCCAAAAAGTGTTCTACAACTCCTAACTACAAGAGATAGAGCAAACGGCATTTGGACAAAGGAGTATCCCTTCTTAAGGACGAGGACCTGGTGCTCATTTTAATGCATGAATCGTCCTTATCTGATATGTAGTTTTTATTTTAGAAAATAAATAAAAAAAATAAAAATTGACAAAAAAGGGCACATGAAATTAACATGAAATCTAATTTTTAAAATTATTTTAAGGATACAGTCTTGTGGGCAGTAGCTTAAGGAACATTTTGATGCATAAATCGTCCTTTTATGATGTATGGTTTAGAAGTTATGGCTAAAAAATCAAAAAAATCACAAAAAACCACGTCAAAAACTATGATTCATGTAAAAAATTTTAACTAAGATTCTTGAAAAAAAATCACCTTCCAGAAAACTTTTTTCCGAATATGCAGTCTTGTGTTTATATGTATTAGACACAATTTGGTGTATAAATCGTCCTTGTAGGATGTATGGTTTGGGAGTTATGACGGAAAAAGCACATGTTTTTGGCCAGCTTCCACTCCAAAAAGTGTTCTACAACTCCTAAACTACAAGAGATAGAGCAAACGGCATTTGGACAAAGAAGTAACCCTACTTAAGGACGAGGACCTGGTGCTCATTTTAATGCATGAATCGTCCTTATCTGATATGTAGTTTTTATTTTAGAAAATAAATAAAAAAAATAAAAATTGACAAAAAAGGGCACATGAAATTAACATGAAATCTAATTTTTAAAATTATTTTAAGGATACAGTCTTGTGGGCAGTAGCTTAAGGAACATTTTGATGCATAAATCGTCCTTTTATGATGTATGGTTTAGAAGTTATGGCTAAAAAATCAAAAAAATCGCAAAAAAACACGTCAAAAACTATGATTCATGTAAAAAATTTTAACTAAGATTCTTGAAAAAAAATCAAAATCCAGAAAACTTTTTTCTGAATATGCAGTCTTGTGTATATATGTATTAGAAACAATTTGGTGTATAAATCGTCCTTGTAGGATGTACAGTTTGCGAGTTATGACGGAAAAAGCACATGTTTTTGGCCAGCTTCCACTCCAAAAAGTGTTCTACAACTCCTAACTACAAGAGATAGAGCAAACGGCATTTGGACAAAGGAGTATCCCTTCTTAAGGACGAGGACCTGGTGCTCATTTTAATGCATGAATCGTCCTTATCTGATATGTAGTTTTTATTTTAGAAAATAAATAAAAAAAATAAAAATTGACAAAAAAGGGCACATGAAATTAACATGAAATCTAATTTTTAAAATTATTTTAAGGATACAGTCTTGTGGGCATTAGCTTAAGGAACATTTTGATGCATAAATCGTCCTTTTATGATGTATGGTTTAGAAGTTATGGCTAAAAAATCAAAAAAATCGCAAAAAACCACGTCAAAAACTGTGATTCATGTAAAAAATTTTAACTAAGATTCTTGAAAAAAAATCAAAATCCAGAAAACTTTTTTCTGAATATGCAGTCTTGTGTATATATGTATTAGAAACAATTTGGTGTATAAATCGTCCTTGTAGGATGTATGGTTTGCGAGTTATGACGGAAAAAGCACATGTTTTTGGCCAGCTTCCACTCCAAAAAGTGTTCTACAACTCCTAACTACAAGAGATAGAGCAAACGGCATTTGGACAAAGGAGTATCCCTTCTTAAGGACGAGGACCTGGTGCTCATTTTAATGCATGAATCGTCCTTATCTGATATGTAGTTTTTATTTTAGAAAATAAATAAAAAAAATAAAAATTGACAAAAAAGGGCACATGAAATTAACATGAAATCTAATTTTTAAAATTATTTTAAGGATACAGTCTTGTGGGCAGTAGCTTAAGGAACATTTTGATGCATAAATCGTCCTTTTATGATGTATGGTTTAGAAGTTATGGCTAAAAAATCAAAAAAATCGCAAAAAACCACGTCAAAAACTATGATTCATGTAAAAAATTTTAACTAAGATTCTTGAAAAAAAATCAAAATCCAGAAAAGTTTTTTCTGAATATGCAGTCTTGTGTATATATGTATTAGAAACAATTTGGTGTATAAATCGTCCTTGTAGGATGTATGGTTTGCGAGTTATGACGGAAAAAGCACATGTTTTTGGCCAGCTTCCACTCCAAAAAGTGTTCTACAACTCCTAACTACAAGAGATAGAGCAAACGGCATTTGGACAAAGGAGTATCCCTTCTTAAGGACGAGGACCTGGTGCTCATTTTAATGCATGAATCGTCCTTATCTGATATGTAGTTTTTATTTTAGAAAATAAATAAAAAAAATAAAAATTGACAAAAAAGGGCACATGAAATTAACATGAAATCTAATTTTTAAAATTATTTTAAGGATACAGTCTTGTGGGCAGTAGCTTAAGGAACATTTTGATGCATAAATCGTCCTTTTATGATGTATGGTTTAGAAGTTATGGCTAAAAAATCAAAAAAATCACAAAAAACCACGTCAAAAACTATGATTCATGTAAAAAATTTTAACTAAGATTCTTGAAAAAAAATCACCTTCCAGAAAACTTTTTTCCGAATATGCAGTCTTGTGTTTATATGTATTAGACACAATTTGGTGTATAAATCGTCCTTGTAGGATGTATGGTTTGGGAGTTATGACGGAAAAAGCACATGTTTTTGGCCAGCTTCCACTCCAAAAAGTGTTCTACAACTCCTAAACTACAAGAGATAGAGCAAACGGCATTTGGACAAAGAAGTAACCCTACTTAAGGACGAGGACCTGGTGCTCATTTTAATGCATGAATCGTCCTTATCTGATATGTAGTTTTTATTTTAGAAAATAAATAAAAAAAATAAAAATTGACAAAAAAGGGCACATGAAATTAACATGAAATCTAATTTTTAAAATTATTTTAAGGATACAGTCTTGTAGGCAGTAGCTTAAGGAACATTTTGATGCATAAATCGTCCTTTTATGATGTATGGTTTAGAAGTTATGGCTAAAAAATCAAAAAAATCGCAAAAAACCACGTCAAAAACTATGATTCATGTAAAAAATTTTAACTAAGATTCTTGAAAAAAAATCAAAATCCAGAAAACTTTTTTCTGAATATGCAGTCTTGTGTATATATGTATTAGAAACAATTTGGTGTATAAATCGTCCTTGTAGGATGTATGGTTTGGGAGTTTTGACGGAAAAAGCACATGTTTTTGGCCAGCTTCCACTCCAAAAAGTGTTCTACAACTCCTAACTACAAGAGATAGAGCAAACGGCATTTGGACAAAGGAGTATCCCTTCTTAAGGACGAGGACCTGGTGCTCATTTTAATGCATGAATCGTCCTTATCTGATATGTAGTTTTTATTTTAGAAAATAAATAAAAAAAATAAAAATTGACAAAAAAGGGCACATGAAATTAACATGAAATCTAATTTTTAAAATTATTTTAAGGATACAGTCTTGTGGGCAGTAGCTTAAGGAACATTTTGATGCATAAATCGTCCTTTTATGATGTATGGTTTAGAAGTTATGGCTAAAAAATCAAAAAAATCGCAAAAAACCACGTCAAAAACTATGATTCATGTAAAAAATTTTAACTAAGATTCTTGAAAAAAAATCAAAATCCAGAAAACTTTTTTCTGAATATGCAGTCTTGTGTATATATGTATTAGAAACAATTTGGTGTATAAATCGTCCTTGTAGGATGTAGGGTTTGGGAGTTATGACGAAAAAAGCACATGTTTTTGGCCAGCTTCCACTCCAAAAAGTGTTCTACAACTCCTAACTACAAGAGATAGAGCAAACGGCATTTGGACAAAGGAGTATCCCTTCTTAAGGACGAGGACCTGGTGCTCATTTTAATGCATGAATCGTCCTTATCTGATATGTAGTTTTTATTTTAGAAAATAAATAAAAAAAATAAAAATTGACAAAAAAGGGCACATGAAATTAACATGAAATCTAATTTTTAAAATTATTTTAAGGATACAGTCTTGTGGGCATTAGCTTAAGGAACATTTTGATGCATAAATCGTCCTTTTATGGTGTATGGTTTAGAAGTTATGGCTAAAAAATCAAAAAAATCGCAAAAAACCACGTCAAAAACTGTGATTCATGTAAAAAATTTTAACTAAGATTCTTGAAAAAAAATCAAAATCCAGAAAAGTTTTTTCTGAATATGCAGTCTTGTGTATATATGTATTAGAAACAATTTGGTGTATAAATCGTCCTTGTAGGATGTATGGTTTGCGAGTTATGACGGAAAAAGCACATGTTTTTGGCCAGCTTCCACTCCAAAAAGTGTTCTACAACTCCTAACTACAAGAGATAGAGCAAACGGCATTTGGACAAAGGAGTATCCCTTCTTAAGGACGAGGACCTGGTGCTCATTTTAATGCATGAATCGTCCTTATCTGATATGTAGTTTTTATTTTAGAAAATAAATAAAAAAAATAAAAATTGACAAAAAAGGGCACATGAAATTAACATGAAATCTAATTTTTAAAATTATTTTAAGGATACAGTCTTGTGGGCAGTAGCTTAAGGAACATTTTGATGCATAAATCGTCCTTTTATGATGTATGGTTTAGAAGTTATGGCTAAAAAATCAAAAAAATCGCAAAAAACCACGTCAAAAACTATGATTCATGTAAAAAATTTTAACTAAGATTCTTGAAAAAAAATCAAAATCCAGAAAAGTTTTTTCTGAATATGCAGTCTTGTGTATATATGTATTAGAAACAATTTGGTGTATAAATCGTCCTTGTAGGATGTATGGTTTGCGAGTTATGACGGAAAAAGCACATGTTTTTGGCCAGCTTCCACTCCAAAAAGTGTTCTACAACTCCTAACTACAAGAGATAGAGCAAACGGCATTTGGACAAAGGAGTATCCCTTCTTAAGGACGAGGACCTGGTGCTCATTTTAATGCATGAATCGTCCTTATCTGATATGTAGTTTTTATTTTAGAAAATAAATAAAAAAAATAAAAATTGACAAAAAAGGGCACATGAAATTAACATGAAATCTAATTTTTAAAATTATTTTAAGGATACAGTCTTGTGGGCAGTAGCTTAAGGAACATTTTAATGCATAAATCGTCCTTTTATGATGTATGGTTTAGAAGTTATGGCTAAAAAATCAAAAAAATCGCAAAAAACCACGTCAAAAACTATGATTCATGTAAAAAATTTTAACTAAGATTCTTGAAAAAAAATCACATTCCAGAAAACTTTTTTCCGAATATGCAGTCTTGTGTTTATATGTATTAGACACAATTTGGTGTATAAATCGTCCTTGTAGGATGTATGGTTTGGGAGTTATGACGGAAAAAGCACATGTTTTTGGCCAGCTTCCACTCCAAAAAGTGTTCTACAACTCCTAAACTACAAGAGATAGAGCAAACGGCATTTGGACAAAGAAGTAACCCTACTTAAGGACGAGGACCTGGTGCTCATTTTAATGCATGAATCGTCCTTATCTGATATGTAGTTTTTATTTTAGAAAATAAATAAAAAAAATAAAAATTGACAAAAAAGGGCACATGAAATTAACATGAAATCTAATTTTTAAAATTATTTTAAGGATACAGTCTTGTGGGCAGTAGCTTAAGGAACATTTTGATGCATAAATCGTCCTTTTATGATGTATGGTTTAGAAGTTATGGCTAAAAAATCAAAAAAATCGCAAAAAACCACGTCAAAAACTATGATTCATGTAAAAAATTTTAACTAAGATTCTTGAAAAAAAATCAAAATCCAGAAAACTTTTTTCTGAATATGCAGTCTTGTGTATATATGTATTAGAAACAATTTGGTGTATAAATCGTCCTTGTAGGATGTATGGTTTGCGAGTTATGACGGAAAAAGCACATGTTTTTGGCCAGCTTCCACTCCAAAAAGTGTTCTACAACTCCTAACTACAAGAGATAGAGCAAACGGCATTTGGACAAAGGAGTATCCCTTCTTAAGGACGAGGACCTGGTGCTCATTTTAATGCATGAATCGTCCTTATCTGATATGTAGTTTTTATTTTAGAAAATAAATAAAAAAAATAAAAATTGACAAAAAAGGGCACATGAAATTAACATGAAATCTAATTTTTAAAATTATTTTAAGGATACAGTCTTGTGGGCAGTAGCTTAAGGAACATTTTGATGCATAAATCGTCCTTTTATGATGTATGGTTTAGAAGTTATGGCTAAAAAATCAAAAAAATCGCAAAAAACCACGTCAAAAACTATGATTCATGTAAAAAATTTTAACTAAGATTCTTGAAAAAAAATCACATTCCAGAAAACTTTTTTCCGAATATGCAGTCTTGTGTTTATATGTATTAGACACAATTTGGTGTATAAATCGTCCTTGTAGGATGTATGGTTTGGGAGTTATGACGGAAAAAGCACATGCTTTTGGCCAGCTTCCACTCCAAAAAGTGTTCTACAACTCCTAAACTACAAGAGATAGAGCAAACGGCATTTGGACAAAGAAGTAACCCTACTTAAGGACGAGGACCTGGTGCTCATTTTAATGCATGAATCGTCCTTATCTGATATGTAGTTTTTATTTTAGAAAATAAATAAAAAAAATAAAAATTGACAAAAAAGGGCACATGAAATTAACATGAAATCTAATTTTTAAAATTATTTTAAGGATACAGTCTTGTGGGCAGTAGCTTAAGGAACATTTTGATGCATAAATCGTCCTTTTATGATGTATGGTTTAGAAGTTATGGCTAAAAAATCAAAAAAATCGCAAAAAACCACGTCAAAAACTATGATTCATGTAAAAAATTTTAACTAAGATTCTTGAAAAAAAATCACATTCCAGAAAACTTTTTTCTGAATTTGCAGTCTTGTGTATATATGTATTAGAAACAATTTGGTGTATAAATCGTCCTTGTAGGATGTATGGTTTGCGAGTTATGACGGAAAAAGCACATGTTTTTGGCCAGCTTCCACTCCAAAAAGTGTTCTACAACTCCTAACTACAAGAGATAGAGCAAACGGCATTTGGACAAAGGAGTATCCCTTCTTAAGGACGAGGACCTGGTGCTCATTTTAATGCATGAATCGTCCTTATCTGATATGTAGTTTTTATTTTAGAAAATAAATAAAAAAAATAAAAATTGACAAAAAAGGGCACATGAAATTAACATGAAATCTAATTTTTAAAATTATTTTAAGGATACAGTCTTGTGGGCAGTAGCTTAAGGAACATTTTGATGCATAAATCGTCCTTTTATGATGTATGGTTTAGAAGTTATGGCTAAAAAATCAAAAAAATCGCAAAAAACCACGTCAAAAACTATGATTCATGTAAAAAATTTTAACTAAGATTCTTGAAAAAAAATCACATTCCAGAAAACTTTTTTCCGAATTTGCAGTCTTGTGTATATATGTATTAGAAACAATTTGGTGTATAAATCGTCCTTGTAGGATGTATGGTTTGCGAGTTATGACGGAAAAAGCACATGTTTTTGGCCAGCTTCCACTCCAAAAAGTGTTCTACAACTCCTAACTACAAGAGATAGAGCAAACGGCATTTGGACAAAGGAGTATCCCTTCTTAAGGACGAGGACCTGGTGCTCATTTTAATGCATGAATCGTCCTTATCTGATATGTAGTTTTTATTTTAGAAAATAAATAAAAAAAATAAAAATTGACAAAAAAGGGCACATGAAATTAACATGAAATCTAATTTTTAAAATTATTTTAAGGATACAGTCTTGTGGGCAGTAGCTTAAGGAACATTTTGATGCATAAATCGTCCTTTTATGATGTATGGTTTAGAAGTTATGGCTAAAAAATCAAAAAAATCGCAAAAAACCACGTCAAAAACTATGATTCATGTAAAAAATTTTAACTAAGATTCTTGAAAAAAAATCACATTCCAGAAAACTTTTTTCTGAATTTGCAGTCTTGTGTATATATGTATTAGAAACAATTTGGTGTATAAATCGTCCTTGTAGGATGTATGGTTTGCGAGTTATGACGGAAAAAGCACATGTTTTTGGCCAGCTTCCACTCCAAAAAGTGTTCTACAACTCCTAACTACAAGAGATAGAGCAAACGGCATTTGGACAAAGGAGTATCCCTTCTTAAGGACGAGGACCTGGTGCTCATTTTAATGCATGAATCGTCCTTATCTGATATGTAGTTTTTATTTTAGAAAATAAATAAAAAAAATAAAAATTGACAAAAAAGGGCACATGAAATTAACATGAAATCTAATTTTTAAAATTATTTTAAGGATACAGTCTTGTGGGCAGTAGCTTAAGGAACATTTTGATGCATAAATCGTCCTTTTATGATGTATGGTTTAGAAGTTATGGCTAAAAAATCAAAAAAATCGCAAAAAACCACGTCAAAAACTATGATTCATGTAAAAAATTTTAACTAAGATTCTTGAAAAAAAATCACATTCCAGAAAACTTTTTTCCGAATTTGCAGTCTTGTGTATATATGTATTAGAAACAATTTGGTGTATAAATCGTCCTTGTAGGATGTATGGTTTGCGAGTTATGACGGAAAAAGCACATGTTTTTGGCCAGCTTCCACTCCAAAAAGTGTTCTACAACTCCTAACTACAAGAGATAGAGCAAACGGCATTTGGACAAAGGAGTATCCCTTCTTAAGGACGAGGACCTGGTGCTCATTTTAATGCATGAATCGTCCTTATCTGATATGTAGTTTTTATTTTAGAAAATAAATAAAAAAAATAAAAATTGACAAAAAAGGGCACATGAAATTAACATGAAATCTAATTTTTAAAATTATTTTAAGGATACAGTCTTGTGGGCAGTAGCTTAAGGAACATTTTGATGCATAAATCGTCCTTTTATGATGTATGGTTTAGAAGTTATGGCTAAAAAATCAAAAAAATCGCAAAAAACCACGTCAAAAACTATGATTCATGTAAAAAATTTTAACTAAGATTCTTGAAAAAAAATCAAAATCCAGAAAACTTTTTTCCGAATATGCAGTCTTGTGTATATATGTATTAGAAACAATTTGGTGTATAAATCGTCCTTGTAGGATGTACAGTTTGCGAGTTATGACGGAAAAAGCACATGTTTTTGGCCAGCTTCCACTCCAAAAAGTGTTCTACAACTCCTAACTACAAGAGATAGAGCAAACGGCATTTGGACAAAGGAGTATCCCTTCTTAAGGACGAGGACCTGGTGCTCATTTTAATGCATGAATCGTCCTTATCTGATATGTAGTTTTTATTTTAGAAAATAAATAAAAAAAATAAAAATTGACAAAAAAGGGCACATGAAATTAACATGAAATCTAATTTTTCTAATCTAATTCAGAAAACTTTTTTCTGAATTTGCAGTCTTGTGTATATATGTATTAGAAACAATTTGGTGTATAAATCGTCCTTGTAGGATGTATGGTTTGCGAGTTATGACGGAAAAAGCACATGTTTTTGGCCAGCTTCCACTCCAAAAAGTGTTCTACAACTCCTAACTACAAGAGATAGAGCAAACGGCATTTGGACAAAGGAGTATCCCTTCTTAAGGACGAGGACCTGGTGCTCATTTTAATGCATGAATCGTCCTTATCTGATATGTAGTTTTTATTTTAGAAAATAAATAAAAAAAATAAAAATTGACAAAAAAGGGCACATGAAATTAACATGAAATCTAATTTTTAAAATTATTTTAAGGATACAGTCTTGTGGGCAGTAGCTTAAGGAACATTTTGATGCATAAATCGTCCTTTTATGATGTATGGTTTAGAAGTTATGGCTAAAAAATCAAAAAAATCGCAAAAAACCACGTCAAAAACTATGATTCATGTAAAAAATTTTAACTAAGATTCTTGAAAAAAAATCACATTCCAGAAAACTTTTTTCCGAATTTGCAGTCTTGTGTATATATGTATTAGAAACAATTTGGTGTATAAATCGTCCTTGTAGGATGTATGGTTTGCGAGTTATGACGGAAAAAGCACATGTTTTTGGCCAGCTTCCACTCCAAAAAGTGTTCTACAACTCCTAACTACAAGAGATAGAGCAAACGGCATTTGGACAAAGGAGTATCCCTTCTTAAGGACGAGGACCTGGTGCTCATTTTAATGCATGAATCGTCCTTATCTGATATGTAGTTTTTATTTTAGAAAATAAATAAAAAAAATAAAAATTGACAAAAAAGGGCACATGAAATTAACATGAAATCTAATTTTTAAAATTATTTTAAGGATACAGTCTTGTGGGCAGTAGCTTAAGGAACATTTTGATGCATAAATCGTCCTTTTATGATGTATGGTTTAGAAGTTATGGCTAAAAAATCAAAAAAATCGCAAAAAACCACGTCAAAAACTATGATTCATGTAAAAAATTTTAACTAAGATTCTTGAAAAAAAATCACATTCCAGAAAACTTTTTTCTGAATTTGCAGTCTTGTGTATATATGTATTAGAAACAATTTGGTGTATAAATCGTCCTTGTAGGATGTATGGTTTGCGAGTTATGACGGAAAAAGCACATGTTTTTGGCCAGCTTCCACTCCAAAAAGTGTTCTACAACTCCTAACTACAAGAGATAGAGCAAACGGCATTTGGACAAAGGAGTATCCCTTCTTAAGGACGAGGACCTGGTGCTCATTTTAATGCATGAATCGTCCTTATCTGATATGTAGTTTTTATTTTAGAAAATAAATAAAAAAAATAAAAATTGACAAAAAAGGGCACATGAAATTAACATGAAATCTAATTTTTAAAATTATTTTAAGGATACAGTCTTGTGGGCAGTAGCTTAAGGAACATTTTGATGCATAAATCGTCCTTTTATGATGTATGGTTTAGAAGTTATGGCTAAAAAATCAAAAAAATCGCAAAAAACCACGTCAAAAACTATGATTCATGTAAAAAATTTTAACTAAGATTCTTGAAAAAAAATCACATTCCAGAAAACTTTTTTCCGAATTTGCAGTCTTGTGTATATATGTATTAGAAACAATTTGGTGTATAAATCGTCCTTGTAGGATGTATGGTTTGCGAGTTATGACGGAAAAAGCACATGTTTTTGGCCAGCTTCCACTCCAAAAAGTGTTCTACAACTCCTAACTACAAGAGATAGAGCAAACGGCATTTGGACAAAGGAGTATCCCTTCTTAAGGACGAGGACCTGGTGCTCATTTTAATGCATGAATCGTCCTTATCTGATATGTAGTTTTTATTTTAGAAAATAAATAAAAAAAATAAAAATTGACAAAAAAGGGCACATGAAATTAACATGAAATCTAATTTTTAAAATTATTTTAAGGATACAGTCTTGTGGGCAGTAGCTTAAGGAACATTTTGATGCATAAATCGTCCTTTTATGATGTATGGTTTAGAAGTTATGGCTAAAAAATCAAAAAAATCGCAAAAAACCACGTCAAAAACTATGATTCATGTAAAAAATTTTAACTAAGATTCTTGAAAAAAAATCAAAATCCAGAAAACTTTTTTCCGAATATGCAGTCTTGTGTATATATGTATTAGAAACAATTTGGTGTATAAATCGTCCTTGTAGGATGTACAGTTTGCGAGTTATGACGGAAAAAGCACATGTTTTTGGCCAGCTTCCACTCCAAAAAGTGTTCTACAACTCCTAACTACAAGAGATAGAGCAAACGGCATTTGGACAAAGGAGTATCCCTTCTTAAGGACGAGGACCTGGTGCTCATTTTAATGCATGAATCGTCCTTATCTGATATGTAGTTTTTATTTTAGAAAATAAATAAAAAAAATAAAAATTGACAAAAAAGGGCACATGAAATTAACATGAAATCTAATTTTTAAAATTATTTTAAGGATACAGTCTTGTGGGCAGTAGCTTAAGGAACATTTTGATGCATAAATCGTCCTTTTATGATGTATGGTTTAGAAGTTATGGCTAAAAAATCAAAAAAATCGCAAAAAACCACGTCAAAAACTGTGATTCATGTAAAAAATTTTAACTAAGATTCTTGAAAAAAAATCAAAATCCAGAAAAGTTTTTTCTGAATATGCAGTCTTGTGTATATATGTATTAGAAACAATTTGGTGTATAAATCGTCCTTGTAGGATGTATGGTTTGCGAGTTATGACGGAAAAAGCACATGTTTTTGGCCAGCTTCCACTCCAAAAAGTGTTCTACAACTCCTAACTACAAGAGATAGAGCAAACGGCATTTGGACAAAGGAGTATCCCTTCTTAAGGACGAGGACCTGGTGCTCATTTTAATGCATGAATCGTCCTTATCTGATATGTAGTTTTTATTTTAGAAAATAAATAAAAAAAATAAAAATTGACAAAAAAGGGCACATGAAATTAACATGAAATCTAATTTTTAAAATTATTTTAAGGATACAGTCTTGTGGGCAGTAGCTTAAGGAACATTTTGATGCATAAATCGTCCTTTTATGATGTATGGTTTAGAAGTTATGGCTAAAAAATCAAAAAAATCGCAAAAAACCACGTCAAAAACTATGATTCATGTAAAAAATTTTAACTAAGATTCTTGAAAAAAAATCAAAATCCAGAAAACTTTTTTCCGAATATGCAGTCTTGTGTATATATGTATTAGAAACAATTTGGTGTATAAATCGTCCTTGTAGGATGTACAGTTTGCGAGTTATGACGGAAAAAGCACATGTTTTTGGCCAGCTTCCACTCCAAAAAGTGTTCTACAACTCCTAACTACAAGAGATAGAGCAAACGGCATTTGGACAAAGGAGTATCCCTTCTTAAGGACGAGGACCTGGTGCTCATTTTAATGCATGAATCGTCCTTATCTGATATGTAGTTTTTATTTTAGAAAATAAATAAAAAAAATAAAAATTGACAAAAAAGGGCACATGAAATTAACATGAAATCTAATTTTTAAAATTATTTTAAGGATACAGTCTTGTGGGCAGTAGCTTAAGGAACATTTTGATGCATAAATCGTCCTTTTATGATGTATGGTTTAGAAGTTATGGCTAAAAAATCAAAAAAATCGCAAAAAACCACGTCAAAAACTGTGATTCATGTAAAAAATTTTAACTAAGATTCTTGAAAAAAAATCAAAATCCAGAAAAGTTTTTTCTGAATATGCAGTCTTGTGTATATATGTATTAGAAACAATTTGGTGTATAAATCGTCCTTGTAGGATGTATGGTTTGCGAGTTAAGGACCTCTACTTAAGGACGAGGACCTGGTGCTCATTTTAATGCATGAATCGTCTTTATCTGATATGTAGTTTTTATTTTAGAAAATAAATAAAAAAAATAAAAATTGACAAAAAAGGGCACATGAAATTAACATGAAATCATGATTTTTAAAATTATTTTAAGGATACAGTCTTGTGGGCAGTAGCTTAAGGAACATTTTGATGCATAAATCGTCCTTTTATGATGTATGGTTTAGAAGTTATGGCTAAAAAATCAAAAAAATCGCAAAAAACCACGTCAAAAACTATGATTCATGTAAAAAATTTTAACTAAGATTCTTGAAAAAAAATCAAAATCCAGAAAACTTTTTTCTGAATATGCAGTCTTGTGTATATATGTATTAGAAACAATTTGGTGTATAAATCGTCCTTGTAGGATGTATGGTTTGCGAGTTATGACGGAAAAAGCACATGTTTTTGGCCAGCTTCCACTCCAAAAAGTGTTCTACAACTCCTAACTACAAGAGATAGAGCAAACGGCATTTGGACAAAGGAGTATCCCTTCTTAAGGACGAGGACCTGGTGCTCATTTTAATGCATGAATCGTCCTTATCTGATATGTAGTTTTTATTTTAGAAAATAAATAAAAAAAATAAAAATTGACAAAAAAGGGCACATGAAATTAACATGAAATCTAATTTTTAAAATTATTTTAAGGATACAGTCTTGTGGGCAGTAGCTTAAGGAACATTTTGATGCATAAATCGTCCTTTTATGATGTATGGTTTAGAAGTTATGGCTAAAAAATCAAAAAAATCGCAAAAAACCACGTCAAAAACTATGATTCATGTAAAAAATTTTAACTAAGATTCTTGAAAAAAAATCACATTCCAGAAAACTTTTTTCTGAATTTGCAGTCTTGTGTATATATGTATTAGAAACAATTTGGTGTATAAATCGTCCTTGTAGGATGTATGGTTTGCGAGTTATGACGGAAAAAGCACATGTTTTTGGCCAGCTTCCACTCCAAAAAGTGTTCTACAACTCCTAACTACAAGAGATAGAGCAAACGGCATTTGGACAAAGGAGTATCCCTTCTTAAGGACGAGGACCTGGTGCTCATTTTAATGCATGAATCGTCCTTATCTGATATGTAGTTTTTATTTTAGAAAATAAATAAAAAAAATAAAAATTGACAAAAAAGGGCACATGAAATTAACATGAAATCTAATTTTTAAAATTATTTTAAGGATACAGTCTTGTGGACAGTAGCTTAAGGAACATTTTGATGCATAAATCGTCCTTTTATGATGTATGGTTTAGAAGTTATGGCTAAAAAATCAAAAAAATCGCAAAAAACCACGTCAAAAACTATGATTCATGTAAAAAATTTTAATTAAGATTCTTGAAAAAAAATCACATTCCAGAAAACTTTTTTCCGAATTTGCAGTCTTGTGTATATATGTATTAGAAACAATTTGGTGTATAAATCGTCCTTGTAGGATGTATGGTTTGCGAGTTATGACGGAAAAAGCACATGTTTTTGGCCAGCTTCCACTCCAAAAAGTGTTCTACAACTCCTAACTACAAGAGATAGAGCAAACGGCATTTGGACAAAGGAGTATCCCTTCTTAAGGACGAGGACCTGGTGCTCATTTTAATGCATGAATCGTCCTTATCTGATATGTAGTTTTTATTTTAGAAAATAAATAAAAAAAATAAAAATTGACAAAAAAGGGCACATGAAATTAACATGAAATCTAATTTTTAAAATTATTTTAAGGATACAGTCTTGTGGGCAGTAGCTTAAGGAACATTTTGATGCATAAATCGTCCTTTTATGATGTATGGTTTAGAAGTTATGGCTAAAAAATCAAAAAAATCGCAAAAAACCACGTCAAAAACTGTGATTCATGTAAAAAATTTTAACTAAGATTCTTGAAAAAAAATCAAAATCCAGAAAAGTTTTTTCTGAATATGCAGTCTTGTGTATATATGTATTAGAAACAATTTGGTGTATAAATCGTCCTTGTAGGATGTATGGTTTGCGAGTTATGACGGAAAAAGCACATGTTTTTGGCCAGCTTCCACTCCAAAAAGTGTTCTACAACTCCTAACTACAAGAGATAGAGCAAACGGCATTTGGACAAAGGAGTATCCCTTCTTAAGGACGAGGACCTGGTGCTCATTTTAATGCATGAATCGTCCTTATCTGATATGTAGTTTTTATTTTAGAAAATAAATAAAAAAAATAAAAATTGACAAAAAAGGGCACATGAAATTAACATGAAATCTAATTTTTAAAATTATTTTAAGGATACAGTCTTGTGGGCAGTAGCTTAAGGAACATTTTGATGCATAAATCGTCCTTTTATGATGTATGGTTTAGAAGTTATGGCTAAAAAATCAAAAAAATCGCAAAAAACCACGTCAAAAACTATGATTCATGTAAAAAATTTTAACTAAGATTCTTGAAAAAAAATCAAAATCCAGAAAAGTTTTTTCTGAATATGCAGTCTTGTGTATATATGTATTAGAAACAATTTGGTGTATAAATCGTCCTTGTAGGATGTATGGTTTGCGAGTTATGACGGAAAAAGCACATGTTTTTGGCCAGCTTCCACTCCAAAAAGTGTTCTACAACTCCTAACTACAAGAGATAGAGCAAACGGCATTTGGACAAAGGAGTATCCCTTCTTAAGGACGAGGACCTGGTGCTCATTTTAATGCATGAATCGTCCTTATCTGATATGTAGTTTTTATTTTAGAAAATAAATAAAAAAAATAAAAATTGACAAAAAAGGGCACATGAAATTAACATGAAATCTAATTTTTAAAATTATTTTAAGGATACAGTCTTGTGGGCAGTAGCTTAAGGAACATTTTGATGCATAAATCGTCCTTTTATGATGTATGGTTTAGAAGTTATGGCTAAAAAATCAAAAAAATCACAAAAAACCACGTCAAAAACTATGATTCATGTAAAAAATTTTAACTAAGATTCTTGAAAAAAAATCACATTCCAGAAAACTTTTTTCCGAATATGCAGTCTTGTGTTTATATGTATTAGACACAATTTGGTGTATAAATCGTCCTTGTAGGATGTATGGTTTGCGAGTTATGACGGAAAAAGCACATGTTTTTGGCCAGCTTCCACTCCAAAAAGTGTTCTACAACTCCTAAACTACAAGAGATAGAGCAAACGGCATTTGGACAAAGAAGTAACCCTACTTAAGGACGAGGACCTGGTGCTCATTTTAATGCATGAATCGTCCTTATCTGATATGTAGTTTTTATTTTAGAAAATAAATAAAAAAAATAAAAATTGACAAAAAAGGGCACATGAAATTAACATGAAATCTAATTTTTAAAATTATTTTAAGGATACAGTCTTGTGGGCATTAGCTTAGGGAACATTTTGATGCATAAATCGTCCTTTTATGATGTATGGTTTAGAAGTTATGGCTAAAAAATCAAAAAAATCGCAAAAAACCACGTCAAAAACTGTGATTCATGTAAAAAATTTTAACTAAGATTCTTGAAAAAAAATCAAAATCCAGAAAAGTTTTTTCTGAATATGCAGTCTTGTGTATATATGTATTAGAAACAATTTGGTGTATAAATCGTCCTTGTAGGATGTATGGTTTGCGAGTTATGACGGAAAAAGCACATGTTTTTGGCCAGCTTCCACTCCAAAAAGTGTTCTACAACTCCTAACTACAAGAGATAGAGCAAACGGCATTTGGACAAAGGAGTATCCCTTCTTAAGGACGAGGACCTGGTGCTCATTTTAATGCATGAATCGTCCTTATCTGATATGTAGTTTTTATTTTAGAAAATAAATAAAAAAAATAAAAATTGACAAAAAAGGGCACATGAAATTAACATGAAATCTAATTTTTAAAATTATTTTAAGGATACAGTCTTGTGGGCAGTAGCTTAAGGAACATTTTAATGCATAAATCGTCCTTTTATGATGTATGGTTTAGAAGTTATGGCTAAAAAATCAAAAAAATCGCAAAAAACCACGTCAAAAACTATGATTCATGTAAAAAATTTTAACTAAGATTCTTGAAAAAAAATCACATTCCAGAAAACTTTTTTCCGAATATGCAGTCTTGTGTTTATATGTATTAGAAACAATTTGGTGTATAAATCGTCCTTGTAGGATGTATGGTTTGCGAGTTATGACGGAAAAAGCACATGTTTTTGGCCAGCTTCCACTCCAAAAAGTGTTCTACAACTCCTAAACTACAAGAGATAGAGCAAACGGCATTTGGACAAAGAAGTAACCCTACTTAAGGACGAGGACCTGGTGCTCATTTTAATGCATGAATCGTCCTTATCTGATATGTAGTTTTTATTTTAGAAAATAAATAAAAAAAATAAAAATTGACAAAAAAGGGCACATGAAATTAACATGAAATCTAATTTTTAAAATTATTTTAAGGATACAGTCTTGTGGGCAGTAGCTTAAGGAACATTTTGATGCATAAATCGTCCTTTTATGATGTATGGTTTAGAAGTTATGGCTAAAAAATCAAAAAAATCGCAAAAAACCACGTCAAAAACTATGATTCATGTAAAAAATTTTAACTAAGATTCTTGAAAAAAAATCACATTCCAGAAAACTTTTTTCCGAATATGCAGTCTTGTGTTTATATGTATTAGACACAATTTGGTGTATAAATCGTCCTTGTAGGATGTATGGTTTGGGAGTTATGACGGAAAAAGCACATGTTTTTGGCCAGCTTCCACTCCAAAAAGTGTTCTACAACTCCTAAACTACAAGAGATAGAGCAAACGGCATTTGGACAAAGAAGTAACCCTACTTAAGGACGAGGACCTGGTGCTCATTTTAATGCATGAATCGTCCTTATCTGATATTTAGATTTTATTTTAGAAAATAAATAAAAAAAATAAAAATTGACAAAAAAGGGCACATGAAATTAACATGAAATCTAATTTTTAAAATTATTTTAAGGATACAGTCTTGTGGGCAGTAGCTTAAGGAACATTTTGATGCATAAATCGTCCTTTTATGATGTATGGTTTAGAAGTTATGGCTAAAAAATCAAAAAAATCGCAAAAAACCACGTCAAAAACTATGATTCATGTAAAAAATTTTAACTAAGATTCTTGAAAAAAAATCAAAATCCAGAAAAGTTTTTTCTGAATATGCAGTCTTGTGTATATATGTATTAGAAACAATTTGGTGTATAGATCGTCCTTGTAGGATGTATGGTTTGCGAGTTATGACGGAAAAAGCACATGTTTTTGGCCAGCTTCCACTCCAAAAAGTGTTCTACAACTCCTAACTACAAGAGATAGAGCAAACGGCATTTGGACAAAGGAGTATCCCTTCTTAAGGACGAGGACCTGGTGCTCATTTTAATGCATGAATCGTCCTTATCTGATATGTAGTTTTTATTTTAGAAAATAAATAAAAAAAATAAAAATTGACAAAAAAGGGCACATGAAATTAACATGAAATCTAATTTTTAAAATTATTTTAAGGATACAGTCTTGTGGGCAGTAGCTTAAGGAACATTTTGATGCATAAATCGTCCTTTTATGATGTATGGTTTAGAAGTTATGGCTAAAAAATCAAAAAAATCGCAAAAAACCACGTCAAAAACTATGATTCATGTAAAAAATTTTAACTAAGATTCTTGAAAAAAAATCACATTCCAGAAAACTTTTTTCTGAATTTGCAGTCTTGTTTATATATGTATTAGAAACAATTTGGTGTATAAATCGTCCTTGTAGGATGTATGGTTTGCGAGTTATGACGGAAAAAGCACATGTTTTTGGCCAGCTTCCACTCCAAAAAGTGTTCTACAACTCCTAACTACAAGAGATAGAGCAAACGGCATTTGGACAAAGGAGTATCCCTTCTTAAGGACGAGGACCTGGTGCTCATTTTAATGCATGAATCGTCCTTATCTGATATGTAGTTTTTATTTTAGAAAATAAATAAAAAAAATAAAAATTGACAAAAAAGGGCACATGAAATTAACATGAAATCTAATTTTTAAAATTATTTTAAGGATACAGTCTTGTGGGCAGTAGCTTAAGGAACATTTTGATGCATAAATCGTCCTTTTATGATGTATGGTTTAGAAGTTATGGCTAAAAAATCAAAAAAATCGCAAAAAACCACGTCAAAAACTATGATTCATGTAAAAAATTTTAACTAAGATTCTTGAAAAAAAATCACATTCCAGAAAACTTTTTTCCGAATTTGCAGTCTTGTGTATATATGTATTAGAAACAATTTGGTGTATAAATCGTCCTTGTAGGATGTATGGTTTGCGAGCTATGACGGAAAAAGCACATGTTTTTGGCCAGCTTCCACTCCAAAAAGTGTTCTACAACTCCTAACTACAAGAGATAGAGCAAACGGCATTTGGACAAAGGAGTATCCCTTCTTAAGGACGAGGACCTGGTGCTCATTTTAATGCATGAATCGTCCTTATCTGATATGTAGTTTTTATTTTAGAAAATAAATAAAAAAAATAAAAATTGACAAAAAAGGGCACATGAAATTAACATGAAATCTAATTTTTAAAATTATTTTAAGGATACAGTCTTGTGGGCAGTAGCTTAAGGAACATTTTGATGCATAAATCGTCCTTTTATGATGTATGGTTTAGAAGTTATGGCTAAAAAATCAAAAAAATCGCAAAAAACCACGTCAAAAACTATGATTCATGTAAAAAATTTTAACTAAGATTCTTGAAAAAAAATCAAAATCCAGAAAACTTTTTTCCGAATATGCAGTCTTGTGTATATATGTATTAGAAACAATTTGGTGTATAAATCGTCCTTGTAGGATGTACAGTTTGCGAGTTATGACGGAAAAAGCACATGTTTTTGGCCAGCTTCCACTCCAAAAAGTGTTCTACAACTCCTAACTACAAGAGATAGAGCAAACGGCATTTGGACAAAGGAGTATCCCTTCTTAAGGACGAGGACCTGGTGCTCATTTTAATGCATGAATCGTCCTTATCTGATATGTAGTTTTTATTTTAGAAAATAAATAAAAAAAATAAAAATCGACAAAAAAGGGCACATGAAATTAACATGAAATCTAATTTTTAAAATTATTTTAAGGATACAGTCTTGTGGGCAGTAGCTTAAGGAACATTTTGATGCATAAATCGTCCTTTTATGATGTATGGTTTAGAAGTTATGGCTAAAAAATCAAAAAAATCGCAAAAAACCACGTCAAAAACTATGATTCATGTAAAAAATTTTAACTAAGATTCTTGAAAAAAAATCAAAATCCAGAAAACTTTTTTCTGAATATGCAGTCTTGTGTATATATGTATTAGAAACAATTTGGTGTATAAATCGTCCTTGTAGGATGTATGGTTTGGGAGTTATGACGGAAAAAGCACATGTTTTTGGCCAGCTTCCACTCCAAAAAGTGTTCTACAACTCCTAACTACAAGAGATAGAGCAAACGGCATTTGGACAAAGGAGTATCCCTTCTTAAGGACGAGGACCTGGTGCTCATTTTAATGCATGAATCGTCCTTATCTGATATGTAGTTTTTATTTTAGAAAATAAATAAAAAAAATAAAAATTGACAAAAAAGGGCACATGAAATTAACATGAAATCTTATTTTTTAAAATTATTTTAAGGATACAGTCTTGTGGGCAGTAGCTTAAGGAACATTTTGATGCATAAATCGTCCTTTTATGATGTATGGTTTAGAAGTTATGGCTAAAAAATCAAAAAAATCGCAAAAAAACCACGTCAAAAACTATGATTCATGTAAAAAATTTTAACTAAGATTCTTGAAAAAAAATCAAAATCCAGAAAACTTTTTTCTGAATATGCAGTCTTGTGTATATATGTATTAGAAACAATTTGGTGTATAAATCGTCCTTGTAGGATGTAGGGTTTGGGAGTTATGACGAAAAAAGCACATGTTTTTGGCCAGCTTCCACTCCAAAAAGTGTTCTACAACTCCTAACTACAAGAGATAGAGCAAACGGCATTTGGACAAAGGAGTATCCCTTCTTAAGAACGAGGACCTGGTGCTCATTTTAATGCATGAATCGTCCTTATCTGATATGTAGTTTTTATTTTAGAAAATAAATAAAAAAAATAAAAATTGACAAAAAAGGGCACATGAAATTAACATGAAATCTAATTTTTAAAATTATTTTAAGGATACAGTCTTGTGGGCAGTAGCTTAAGGAACATTTTGATGCATAAATCGTCCTTTTATGATGTATGGTTTAGAAGTTATGGCTAAAAAATCAAAAAAATCGCAAAAAACCACGTCAAAAACTGTGATTCATGTAAAAAATTTTAACTAAGATTCTTGAAAAAAAATCAAAATCCAGAAAAGTTTTTTCTGAATATGCAGTCTTGTGTATATATGTATTAGAAACAATTTGGTGTATAAATCGTCCTTGTAGGATGTATGGTTTGCGAGTTATGACGGAAAAAGCACATGTTTTTGGCCAGCTTCCACTCCAAAAAGTGTTCTACAACTCCTAACTACAAGAGATAGAGCAAACGGCATTTGGACAAAGGAGTATCCCTTCTTAAGGACGAGGACCTGGTGCTCATTTTAATGCATGAATCGTCCTTATCTGATATGTAGTTTTTATTTTAGAAAATAAATAAAAAAAATAAAAATTGACAAAAAAGGGCACATGAAATTAACATGAAATCTAATTTTTAAAATTATTTTAAGGATACAGTCTTGTGGGCAGTAGCTTAAGGAACATTTTGATGCATAAATCGTCCTTTTATGATGTATGGTTTAGAAGTTATGGCTAAAAAATCAAAAAAATCGCAAAAAACCACGTCAAAAACTATGATTCATGTAAAAAATTTTAACTAAGATTCTTGAAAAAAAATCACATTCCAGAAAACTTTTTTCCGAATTTGCAGTCTTGTGTATATATGTATTAGAAACAATTTGGTGTATAAATCGTCCTTGTAGGATGTACAGTTTGCGAGTTATGACGGAAAAAGCACATGTTTTTGGCCAGCTTCCACTCCAAAAAGTGTTCTACAACTCCTAACTACAAGAGATAGAGCAAACGGCATTTGGACAAAGGAGTATCCCTTCTTAAGGACGAGGACCTGGTGCTCATTTTAATGCATGAATCGTCCTTATCTGATATGTAGTTTTTATTTTAGAAAATAAATAAAAAAAATAAAAATTGACAAAAAAGGGCACATGAAATTAACATGAAATCTAATTTTTAAAATTATTTTAAGGATACAGTCTTGTGGGCAGTAGCTTAAGGAACATTTTGATGCATAAATCGTCCTTTTATGATGTATGGTTTAGAAGTTATGGCTAAAAAATCAAAAAAATCGCAAAAAACCACGTCAAAAACTGTGATTCATGTAAAAAATTTTAACTAAGATTCTTGAAAAAAAATCAAAATCCAGAAAAGTTTTTTCTGAATATGCAGTCTTGTGTATATATGTATTAGAAACAATTTGGTGTATAAATCGTCCTTGTAGGATGTATGGTTTGCGAGTTAAGGACCTCTACTTAAGGACGAGGACCTGGTGCTCATTTTAATGCATGAATCGTCCTTATCTGATATGTAGTTTTTATTTTAGAAAATAAATAAAAAAAATAAAAATTGACAAAAACGGGCACATGAAATTAACATGAAATCTAATTTTTAAAATTATTTTAAGGATACAGTCTTGTGGGCAGTAGCTTAAGGAACATTTTGATGCATAAATCGTCCTTTTATGATGTATGGTTTAGAAGTTATGGCTAAAAAATCAAAAAAATCGCAAAAAACCACGTCAAAAACTATGATTCATGTAAAAAATTTTAACTAAGATTCTTGAAAAAAAATCAAAATCCAGAAAACTTTTTTCTGAATATGCAGTCTTGTGTATATATGTATTAGAAACAATTTGGTGTATAAATCGTCCTTGTAGGATGTATGGTTTGCGAGTTATGACGGAAAAAGCACATGTTTTTGGCCAGCTTCCACTCCAAAAAGTGTTCTACAACTCCTAACTACAAGAGATAGAGCAAACGGCATTTGGACAAAGGAGTATCCCTTCTTAAGGACGAGGACCTGGTGCTCATTTTAATGCATGAATCGTCCTTATCTGATATGTAGTTTTTATTTTAGAAAATAAATAAAAAAAATAAAAATTGACAAAAAAGGGCACATGAAATTAACATGAAATCTAATTTTTAAAATTATTTTAAGGATACAGTCTTGTGGGCAGTAGCTTAAGGAACATTTTGATGCATAAATCGTCCTTTTATGATGTATGGTTTAGAAGTTATGGCTAAAAAATCAAAAAAATCGCAAAAAACCACGTCAAAAACTATGATTCATGTAAAAAATTTTAACTAAGATTCTTGAAAAAAAATCACATTCCAGAAAACTTTTTTCTGAATTTGCAGTCTTGTGTATATATGTATTAGAAACAATTTGGTGTATAAATCGTCCTTGTAGGATGTATGGTTTGCGAGTTATGACGGAAAAAGCACATGTTTTTGGCCAGCTTCCACTCCAAAAAGTGTTCTACAACTCCTAACTACAAGAGATAGAGCAAACGGCATTTGGACAAAGGAGTATCCCTTCTTAAGGACGAGGACCTGGTGCTCATTTTAATGCATGAATCGTCCTTATCTGATATGTAGTTTTTATTTTAGAAAATAAATAAAAAAAATAAAAATTGACAAAAAAGGGCACATGAAATTAACATGAAATCTAATTTTTAAAATTATTTTAAGGATACAGTCTTGTGGGCAGTAGCTTAAGGAACATTTTGATGCATAAATCGTCCTTTTATGATGTATGGTTTAGAAGTTATGGCTAAAAAATCAAAAAAATCGCAAAAAACCACGTCAAAAACTATGATTCATGTAAAAAATTTTAACTAAGATTCTTGAAAAAAAATCACATTCCAGAAAACTTTTTTCCGAATTTGCAGTCTTGTGTATATATGTATTAGAAACAATTTGGTGTATAAATCGTCCTTGTAGGATGTATGGTTTGCGAGTTATGACGGAAAAAGCACATGTTTTTGGCCAGCTTCCACTCCAAAAAGTGTTCTACAACTCCTAACTACAAGAGATAGAGCAAACGGCATTTGGACAAAGGAGTATCCCTTCTTAAGGACGAGGACCTGGTGCTCATTTTAATGCATGAATCGTCCTTATCTGATATGTAGTTTTTATTTTAGAAAATAAATAAAAAAAATAAAAATTGACAAAAAAGGGCACATGAAATTAACATGAAATCTAATTTTTAAAATTATTTTAAGGATACAGTCTTGTGGGCAGTAGCTTAAGGAACATTTTGATGCATAAATCGTCCTTTTATGATGTATGGTTTAGAAGTTATGGCTAAAAAATCAAAAAAATCGCAAAAAACCACGTCAAAAACTATGATTCATGTAAAAAATTTTAACTAAGATTCTTGAAAAAAAATCAAAATCCAGAAAAGTTTTTTCTGAATATGCAGTCTTGTGTATATATGTATTAGAAACAATTTGGTGTATAAATCGTCCTTGTAGGATGTATGGTTTGCGAGTTATGACGGAAAAAGCACATGTTTTTGGCCAGCTTCCACTCCAAAAAGTGTTCTACAACTCCTAACTACAAGAGATAGAGCAAACGGCATTTGGACAAAGGAGTATCCCTTCTTAAGGACGAGGACCTGGTGCTCATTTTAATGCATGAATCGTCCTTATCTGATATGTAGTTTTTATTTTAGAAAATAAATAAAAAAAATAAAAATTGACAAAAAAGGGCACATGAAATTAACATGAAATCTAATTTTTAAAATTATTTTAAGGATACAGTCTTGTGGGCAGTAGCTTAAGGAACATTTTGATGCATAAATCGTCCTTTTATGATGTATGGTTTAGAAGTTATGGCTAAAAAATCAAAAAAATCGCAAAAAACCACGTCAAAAACTGTGATTCATGTAAAAAATTTTAACTAAGATTCTTGAAAAAAAATCAAAATCCAGAAAAGTTTTTTCTGAATATGCAGTCTTGTGTATATATGTATTAGAAACAATTTGGTGTATAAATCGTCCTTGTAGGATGTATGGTTTGCGAGTTATGACGGAAAAAGCACATGTTTTTGGCCAGCTTCCACTCCAAAAAGTGTTCTACAACTCCTAACTACAAGAGATAGAGCAAACGGCATTTGGACAAAGGAGTATCCCTTCTTAAGGACGAGGACCTGGTGCTCATTTTAATGCATGAATCGTCCTTATCTGATATGTAGTTTTTATTTTAGAAAATAAATAAAAAAAATAAAAATTGACAAAAAAGGGCACATGAAATTAACATGAAATCTAATTTTTAAAATTATTTTAAGGATACAGTCTTGTGGGCAGTAGCTTAAGGAACATTTTGATGCATAAATCGTCCTTTTATGATGTATGGTTTAGAAGTTATGGCTAAAAAATCAAAAAAATCGCAAAAAACCACGTCAAAAACTATGATTCATGTAAAAAATTTTAACTAAGATTCTTGAAAAAAAATCAAAATCCAGAAAAGTTTTTTCTGAATATGCAGTCTTGTGTATATATGTATTAGAAACAATTTGGTGTATAAATCGTCCTTGTAGGATGTATGGTTTGCGAGTTATGACGGAAAAAGCACATGTTTTTGGCCAGCTTCCACTCCAAAAAGTGTTCTACAACTCCTAACTACAAGAGATAGAGCAAACGGCATTTGGACAAAGGAGTATCCCTTCTTAAGGACGAGGACCTGGTGCTCATTTTAATGCATGAATCGTCCTTATCTGATATGTAGTTTTTATTTTAGAAAATAAATAAAAAAAATAAAAATTGACAAAAAAGGGCACATGAAATTAACATGAAATCTAATTTTTAAAATTATTTTAAGGATACAGTCTTGTGGGCAGTAGCTTAAGGAACATTTTAATGCATAAATCGTCCTTTTATGATGTATGGTTTAGAAGTTATGGCTAAAAAATCAAAAAAATCGCAAAAAACCACGTCAAAAACTATGATTCATGTAAAAAATTTTAACTAAGATTCTTGAAAAAAAATCACATTCCAGAAAACTTTTTTCCGAATATGCAGTCTTGTGTTTATATGTATTAGACACAATTTGGTGTATAAATCGTCCTTGTAGGATGTATGGTTTGGGAGTTATGACGGAAAAAGCACATGTTTTTGGCCAGCTTCCACTCCAAAAAGTGTTCTACAACTCCTAAACTACAAGAGATAGAGCAAACGGCATTTGGACAAAGAAGTAACCCTTCTTAAGGACGAGGACCTGGTGCTCATTTTAATGCATGAATCGTCCTTATCTGATATTTAGTTTTTATTTTAGAAAATAAATAAAAAAAATAAAAATTGACAAAAAAGGGCACATGAAATTAACATGAAATCTAATTTTTAAAATTATTTTAAGGATACAGTCTTGTGGGCAGTAGCTTAAGGAACATTTTGATGCATAAATCGTCCTTTTATGATGTATGGTTTAGAAGTTATGGCTAAAAAATCAAAAAAATCGCAAAAAACCACGTCAAAAACTATGATTCATGTAAAAAATTTTAACTAAGATTCTTGAAAAAAAATCACATTCCAGAAAACTTTTTTCCGAATTTGCAGTCTTGTGTATATATGTATTAGAAACAATTTGGTGTATAAATCGTCCTTGTAGGATGTATGGTTTGCGAGCTATGACGGAAAAAGCACATGTTTTTGGCCAGCTTCCACTCCAAAAAGTGTTCTACAACTCCTAACTACAAGAGATAGAGCAAACGGCATTTGGACAAAGGAGTATCCCTTCTTAAGGACGAGGACCTGGTGCTCATTTTAATGCATGAATCGTCCTTATCTGATATGTAGTTTTTATTTTAGAAAATAAATAAAAAAAATAAAAATTGACAAAAAAGGGCACATGAAATTAACATGAAATCTAATTTTTAAAATTATTTTAAGGATACAGTTTTGTGGGCAGTAGCTTAAGGAACATTTTGATGCATAAATCGTCCTTTTATGATGTATGGTTTAGAAGTTATGGCTAAAAAATCAAAAAAATCGCAAAAAACCACGTCAAAAACTATGATTCATGTAAAAAATTTTAACTAAGATTCTTGAAAAAAAATCAAAATCCAGAAAACTTTTTTCTGAATATGCAGTCTTGTGTATATATGTATTAGAAACAATTTGGTGTATAAATCGTCCTTGTAGGATGTATGGTTTGGGAGTTATGACGGAAAAAGCACATGTTTTTGGCCAGCTTCCACTCCAAAAAGTGTTCTACAACTCCTAACTACAAGAGATAGAGCAAACGGCATTTGGACAAAGGAGTATCCCTTCTTAAGGACGAGGACCTGGTGCTCATTTTAATGCATGAATCGTCCTTATCTGATATGTAGTTTTTATTTTAGAAAATAAATAAAAAAAATAAAAATTGACAAAAAAGGGCACATGAAATTAACATGAAATCTTATTTTTTAAAATTATTTTAAGGATACAGTCTTGTGGACAGTAGCTTAAGGAACATTTTGATGCATAAATCGTCCTTTTATGATGTATGGTTTAGAAGTTATGGCTAAAAAATCAAAAAAATCGCAAAAAAACCACGTCAAAAACTATGATTCATGTAAAAAATTTTAACTAAGATTCTTGAAAAAAAATCAAAATCCAGAAAACTTTTTTCTGAATATGCAGTCTTGTGTATATATGTATTAGAAACAATTTGGTGTATAAATCGTCCTTGTAGGATGTAGGGTTTGGGAGTTATGACGAAAAAAGCACATGTTTTTGGCCAGCTTCCACTCCAAAAAGTGTTCTACAACTCCTAACTACAAGAGATAGAGCAAACGGCATTTGGACAAAGGAGTATCCCTTCTTAAGAACGAGGACCTGGTGCTCATTTTAATGCATGAATCGTCCTTATCTGATATGTAGTTTTTATTTTAGAAAATAAATAAAAAAAATAAAAATTGACAAAAAAGGGCACATGAAATTAACATGAAATCTAATTTTTAAAATTATTTTAAGGATACAGTCTTGTGGGCAGTAGCTTAAGGAACATTTTGATGCATAAATCGTCCTTTTATGATGTATGGTTTAGAAGTTATGGCTAAAAAATCAAAAAAATCGCAAAAAACCACGTCAAAAACTGTGATTCATGTAAAAAATTTTAACTAAGATTCTTGAAAAAAAATCAAAATCCAGAAAAGTTTTTTCTGAATATGCAGTCTTGTGTATATATGTATTAGAAACAATTTGGTGTATAAATCGTCCTTGTAGGATGTATGGTTTGCGAGTTATGACGGAAAAAGCACATGTTTTTGGCCAGCTTCCACTCCAAAAAGTGTTCTACAACTCCTAACTACAAGAGATAGAGCAAACGGCATTTGGACAAAGGAGTATCCCTTCTTAAGGACGAGGACCTGGTGCTCATTTTAATGCATGAATCGTCCTTATCTGATATGTAGTTTTTATTTTAGAAAATAAATAAAAAAAATAAAAATTGACAAAAAAGGGCACATGAAATTAACATGAAATCTAATTTTTAAAATTATTTTAAGGATACAGTCTTGTGGGCAGTAGCTTAAGGAACATTTTGATGCATAAATCGTCCTTTTATGATGTATGGTTTAGAAGTTATGGCTAAAAAATCAAAAAAATCGCAAAAAACCACGTCAAAAACTATGATTCATGTAAAAAATTTTAACTAAGATTCTTGAAAAAAAATCAAAATCCAGAAAAGTTTTTTCTGAATATGCAGTCTTGTGTATATATGTATTAGAAACAATTTGGTGTATAAATCGTCCTTGTAGGATGTATGGTTTGCGAGTTATGACGGAAAAAGCACATGTTTTTGGCCAGCTTCCACTCCAAAAAGTGTTCTACAACTCGTAACTACAAGAGATAGAGCAAACGGCATTTGGACAAAGGAGTATCCCTTCTTAAGGACGAGGACCTGGTGCTCATTTTAATGCATGAATCGTCCTTATCTGATATGTAGTTTTTATTTTAGAAAATAAATAAAAAAAATAAAAATTGACAAAAAAGGGCACATGAAATTAACATGAAATCTAATTTTTAAAATTATTTTAAGGATACAGTCTTGTGGGTAGTAGCTTAAGGAACATTTTGATGCATAAATCGTCCTTTTATGATGTATGGTTTAGAAGTTATGGCTAAAAAATCAAAAAAATCACAAAAAACCACGTCAAAAACTATGATTCATGTAAAAAATTTTAACTAAGATTCTTGAAAAAAAATCACATTCCAGAAAACTTTTTTCCGAATATGCAGTCTTGTGTTTATATGTATTAGACACAATTTGGTGTATAAATCGTCCTTGTAGGATGTATGGTTTGCGAGTTATGACGGAAAAAGCACATGTTTTTGGCCAGCTTCCACTCCAAAAAGTGTTCTACAACTCCTAAACTACAAGAGATAGAGCAAACGGCATTTGGACAAAGAAGTAACCCTACTTAAGGACGAGGACCTGGTGCTCATTTTAATGCATGAATCGTCCTTATCTGATATGTAGTTTTTATTTTAGAAAATAAATAAAAAAAATAAAAATTGACAAAAAAGGGCACATGAAATTAACATGAAATCTAATTTTTAAAATTATTTTAAGGATACAGTCTTGTGGGCAGTAGCTTAAGGAACATTTTGATGCATAAATCGTCCTTTTATGATGTATGGTTTAGAAGTTATGGCTAAAAAATCAAAAAAATCGCAAAAAACCACGTCAAAAACTGTGATTCATGTAAAAAATTTTAACTAAGATTCTTGAAAAAAAATCAAAATCCAGAAAAGTTTTTTCTGAATATGCAGTCTTGTGTATATATGTATTAGAAACAATTTGGTGTATAAATCGTCCTTGTAGGATGTATGGTTTGCGAGTTATGACGGAAAAAGCACATGTTTTTGGCCAGCTTCCACTCCAAAAAGTGTTCTACAACTCCTAACTACAAGAGATAGAGCAAACGGCATTTGGACAAAGGAGTATCCCTTCTTAAGGACGAGGACCTGGTGCTCATTTTAATGCATGAATCGTCCTTATCTGATATGTAGTTTTTATTTTAGAAAATAAATAAAAAAAATAAAAATTGACAAAAAAGGGCACATGAAATTAACATGAAATCTAATTTTTAAAATTATTTTAAGGATACAGTCTTGTGGGCAGTAGCTTAAGGAACATTTTGATGCATAAATCGTCCTTTTATGATGTATGGTTTAGAAGTTATGGCTAAAAAATCAAAAAAATCACAAAAAACCACGTCAAAAACTATGATTCATGTAAAAAATTTTAACTAAGATTCTTGAAAAAAAATCACATTCCAGAAAACTTTTTTCCGAATATGCAGTCTTGTGTTTATATGTATTAGACACAATTTGGTGTATAAATCGTCCTTGTAGGATGTATGGTTTGCGAGTTATGACGGAAAAAGCACATGTTTTTGGCCAGCTTCCACTCCAAAAAGTGTTCTACAACTCCTAAACTACAAGAGATAGAGCAAACGGCATTTGGACAAAGAAGTAACCCTACTTAAGGACGAGGACCTGGTGCTCATTTTAATGCATGAATCGTCCTTATCTGATATGTAGTTTTTATTTTAGAAAATAAATAAAAAAAATAAAAATTGACAAAAAAGGGCACATGAAATTAACATGAAATCTAATTTTTAAAATTATTTTAAGGATACAGTCTTGTGGGCAGTAGCTTAAGGAACATTTTGATGCATAAATCGTCCTTTTATGATGTATGGTTTAGAAGTTATGGCTAAAAAATCAAAAAAATCGCAAAAAACCACGTCAAAAACTATGATTCATGTAAAAAATTTTAACTAAGATTCTTGAAAAAAAATCACATTCCAGAAAACTTTTTTCCGAATTTGCAGTTTTGTGTATATATGTATTAGAAACAATTTGGTGTATAAATCGTCCTTGTAGGATGTATGGTTTGGGAGTTATGACGGAAAAAGCACATGTTTTTGGCCAGCTTCCACTCCAAAAAGTGTTCTACAACTCCTAACTACAAGAGATAGAGCAAACGGCATTTGGACAAAGGAGTATCTTTTCTTAAGGACGAGGACCTGGTGCTCATTTTAATGCATGAATCGTCCTTATCTGATATGTAGTTTTTATTTTAGAAAATAAATAAAAAAAATAAAAATTGACAAAAAAGGGCACATGAAATTAACATGAAATCTAATTTTTAAAATTATTTTAAGGATACAGTCTTGTGGGCAGTAGCTTAAGGAACATTTTGATGCATAAATCGTCCTTTTATGATGTATGGTTTAGAAGTTATGGCTAAAAAATCAAAAAAATCGCAAAAAACCACGTCAAAAACTATGATTCATGTAAAAAATTTTAACTAAGATTCTTGAAAAAAAATCAAATTCCAGAAAACTTTTTTCTGAATATGCAGTCTTGTGTATATATGTATTAGAAACAATTTGGTGTATAAATCGTCCTTTTAGGATGTATGGTTTGGGAGTTATGACGGAAAAAGCACATGTTTTTGGCCAGCTTCCACTCCAAAAAGTGTTCTACAACTCCTAACTACAAGAGATAGAGCAAACGGCATTTGGACAAAGGAGTATCCCTTCTTAAGGACGAGGACCTGGTGCTCATTTTAATGCATGAATCGTCCTTATCTGATATGTAGTTTTTATTTTAGAAAATAAATAAAAAAAATAAAAATTGACAAAAAAGGGCACATGAAATTAACATGAAATCTAATTTTTAAAATTATTTTAAGGATACAGTCTTGTGGGCAGTAGCTTAAGGAACATTTTGATGCATAAATCGTCCTTTTATGATGTATGGTTTAGAAGTTATGGCTAAAAAATCAAAAAAATCGCAAAAAACCACGTCAAAAACTATGATTCATGTAAAAAATTTTAACTAAGATTCTTGAAAAAAAATCACATTCCAGAAAACTTTTTTCCGAATTTGCAGTCTTGTGTATATATGTATTAGAAACAATTTGGTGTATAAATCGTCCTTGTAGGATGTATGGTTTGCGAGTTATGACGGAAAAAGCACATGTTTTTGGCCAGCTTCCACTCCAAAAAGTGTTCTACAACTCCTAACTACAAGAGATAGAGCAAACGGCATTTGGACAAAGGAGTATCCCTTCTTAAGGACGAGGACCTGGTGCTCATTTTAATGCATGAATCGTCCTTATCTGATATGTAGTTTTTATTTTAGAAAATAAATAAAAAAAATAAAAATTGACAAAAAAGGGCACATGAAATTAACATGAAATCTAATTTTTAAAATTATTTTAAGGATACAGTCTTGTGGGCAGTAGCTTAAGGAACATTTTGATGCATAAATCGTCCTTTTATGATGTATGGTTTAGAAGTTATGGCTAAAAAATCAAAAAAATCGCAAAAAACCACGTCAAAAACTATGATTCATGTAAAAAATTTTAACTAAGATTCTTGAAAAAAAATCAAAATCCAGAAAACTTTTTTCTGAATATGCAGTCTTGTGTATATATGTATTAGAAACAATTTGGTGTATAAATCGTCCTTGTAGGATGTATGGTTTGCGAGTTATGACGGAAAAAGCACATGTTTTTGGCCAGCTTCCACTCCAAAAAGTGTTCTACAACTCCTAACTACAAGAGATAGAGCAAACGGCATTTGGACAAAGGAGTATCCCTTCTTAAGGACGAGGACCTGGTGCTCATTTTAATGCATGAATCGTCCTTATCTGATATGTAGTTTTTATTTTAGAAAATAAATAAAAAAAATAAAAATTGACAAAAAAGGGCACATGAAATTAACATGAAATCTAATTTTAAAATTTTAAAAAATCAAAAAAATCGCAAAAAACCACGTCAAAAACTATGATTCATGTAAAAAATTTTAACTAAGATTCTTGAAAAAAAATCAAAATCCAGAAAACTTTTTTCTGAATATGCAGTCTTGTGTATATATGTATTAGAAACAATTTGGTGTATAAATCGTCCTTGTAGGATGTATGGTTTGCGAGTTATGACGGAAAAAGCACATGTTTTTGGCCAGCTTCCACTCCAAAAAGTGTTCTACAACTCCTAACTACAAGAGATAGAGCAAACGGCATTTGGACAAAGGAGTATCTTTTCTTAAGGACGAGGACCTGGTGCTCATTTTAATGCATGAATCGTCCTTATCTGATATGTAGTTTTTATTTTAGAAAATAAATAAAAAAAATAAAAATTGACAAAAAAGGGCACATGAAATTAACATGAAATCTAATTTTTAAAATTATTTTAAGGATACAGTCTTGTGGGCAGTAGCTTAAGGAACATTTTGATGCATAAATCGTCCTTTTATGATGTATGGTTTAGAAGTTATGGCTAAAAAATCAAAAAAATCGCAAAAAACCACGTCAAAAACTATGATTCATGTAAAAAATTTTAACTAAGATTCTTGAAAAAAAATCAAATTCCAGAAAACTTTTTTCTGAATATGCAGTCTTGTGTATATATGTATTAGAAACAATTTGGTGTATAAATCGTCCTTGTAGGATGTATGGTTTGGGAGTTATGACGGAAAAAGCACATGTTTTTGGCCAGCTTCCACTCCAAAAAGTGTTCTACAACTCCTAACTACAAGAGATAGAGCAAACGGCATTTGGACAAAGGAGTATCCCTTCTTAAGGACGAGGACCTGGTGCTCATTTTAATGCATGAATCGTCCTTATCTGATATGTAGTTTTTATTTTAGAAAATAAATAAAAAAAATAAAAATTGACAAAAAAGGGCACATGAAATTAACATGAAATCTAATTTTTAAAATTATTTTAAGGATACAGTCTTGTGGGCAGTAGCTTAAGGAACATTTTGATGCATAAATCGTCCTTTTATGATGTATGGTTTAGAAGTTATGGCTAAAAAATCAAAAAAATCGCAAAAAACCACGTCAAAAACTATGATTCATGTAAAAAATTTTAACTAAGATTCTTGAAAAAAAATCACATTCCAGAAAACTTTTTTCCGAATTTGCAGTCTTGTGTATATATGTATTAGAAACAATTTGGTGTATAAATCGTCCTTGTAGGATGTATGGTTTGCGAGTTATGACGGAAAAAGCACATGTTTTTGGCCAGCTTCCACTCCAAAAAGTATTCTACAACTCCTAACTACAAGAGATAGAGCAAACGGCATTTGGACAAAGGAGTATCCCTTCTTAAGGACGAGGACCTGGTGCTCATTTTAATGCATGAATCGTCCTTATCTGATATGTAGTTTTTATTTTAGAAAATAAATAAAAAAAATAAAAATTGACAAAAAAGGGCACATGAAATTAACATGAAATCTAATTTTTAAAATTATTTTAAGGATACAGTCTTGTGGGCAGTAGCTTAAGGAACATTTTGATGCATAAATCGTCCTTTTATGATGTATGGTTTAGAAGTTATGGCTAAAAAATCAAAAAAATCGCAAAAAACCACGTCAAAAACTATGATTCATGTAAAAAATTTTAACTAAGATTCTTGAAAAAAAATCAAAATCCAGAAAACTTTTTTCTGAATATGCAGTCTTGTGTATATATGTATTAGAAACAATTTGGTGTATAAATCGTCCTTGTAGGATGTATGGTTTGCGAGTTATGACGAAAAAAGCACATGTTTTTGGCCAGCTTCCACTCCAAAAAGTGTTCTACAACTCCTAACTACAAGAGATAGAGCAAACGGCATTTGGAAAAAGGAGTATCCCTTCTTAAGGACGAGGACCTGGTGCTCATTTTAATGCATGAATCGTCCTTATCTGATATGTAGTTTTTATTTTAGAAAATAAATAAAAAAAATAAAAATTGACAAAAAAGGGCACATGAAATTAACATGAAATCTAATTTTTAAAATTATTTTATTATTATTATATTTAAAAAACCACGTCAAAAACTATGATTCATGTAAAAAATTTTAACTAAGATTCTTGAAAAAAAAATCACATTCCAGAAAACTTTTTTCTGAATATGCAGTCTTGTGTATATATGTACAGGGTTGCCCATATTCGACGGACCCATGTTTTTTTTAAAAAAATCAAAGAAAAAAATAAAAATTTGGCGGTTGGCAATCTTAATCATTTAATTTGTTCCAAGTAGATTTGTTTACATCCATTTTTGAATATGATATCTCTCAAAGGCCGCCTCTGGCGTTGATGGCGTATTGTGCCCTTTTTGCAGCATTTTCCATCGTTTTCGCCAACATTTCGGCCGGAATAGCGGCTATTTCTTCACGAATGTTGTCCTTGAGCTCTTCTACGGTCCTTGGCTTGTTAACGTAAACCTTTGACTTCAAATATCCCCACAAGAAGAAGTCAGGCGGCGTCAAATCGGGCGAACGCGGTGGCCAGTCCAAATCACCACTTTTCGACATCAAACGGCCCGGAAACAAATTCTTCAGAAAATCGATTGTTATGCGACTTGTGTGCGGTGGAGCGCCATCTTGTTGAAACCAGAACTGCCTCATACGCTTTCGACGAATAATTGGCATCACAAAATTGGTCATCATGTCGCGATAACGCTCCTGGTTGATGGTAACAGCATGGCCATTTTCATTTTGGAAGAAAAACGGCGCAATGACCGTTTTCGCACTAACGCCGCACCAAACTGTGACTTTTTTGTCATGAAGAGGCACTTCTTGAATCTCCTGAGGATTGGTAAATACGGCAATTTTGCTTATTTACGGTCCCATTCAATGTGAAATGGGCTTCATCGGACATGATAATTTTGTTCCAAAATTCCTCGTCATCTTCGGCCATTTCGAAGACTCTTTCAGAGCGCTTGCGTGGCGTGTATTGTTCCATGGTAAAAATCTGCTTGGACTGACGCTTCAAACGCGGTATGTCATTAAGCGATCTGACATCTTTGTCAAAAGTTATGGCGTTGCCAGATGGGTCCGTCGAATATGGGCAACCCTGTATTATAAACAATTTGGTGTATAAATCGTCCTTGTAGGATGTATGGTTTGCGAGTTATGACGGAAAAAGCACATGTTTTTGGCCAGCTTCCACTCCAAAAAGTGTTCTACAACTCCTAACTACAAGAGATAGAGCAAACGGCATTTGGACAAAGGAGTATCCCTTCTTAAGGACGAGGACCTGGTGCTCATTTTAATGCATGAATCGTCCTTATCTGATATGTAGTTTTTATTTTAGAAAATAAATAAAAAAAATAAAAATTGACAAAAAAGGGCACATGAAATTAACATGAAATCTAATTTTTAAAATTATTTTAAGGATACAGTCTTGTGGGCAGTAGCTTAAGGAACATTTTGATGCATAAATCGTCCTTTTATGATGTATGGTTTAGAAGTTATGGCTAAAAAATCAAAAAAATCACAAAAAACCACGTCAAAAACTATGATTCATGTAAAAAATTTTAACTAAGATTCTTGAAAAAAAATCACATTCCAGAAAACTTTTTTCCGAATATGCAGTCTTGTGTTTATATGTATTAGACACAATTTGGTGTATAAATCGTCCTTGTAGGATGTATGGTTTGCGAGTTATGACGGAAAAAGCACATGTTTTTGGCCAGCTTCCACTCCAAAAAGTGTTCTACAACTCCTAACTACAAGAGATAGAGCAAACGGCATTTGGACAAAGGAGTATCCCTTCTTAAGGACGAGGACCTGGTGCTCATTTTAATGCATGAATCGTCCTTATCTGATATGTAGTTTTTATTTTAGAAAATAAATAAAAAAAATAAAAATTGACAAAAAAGGGCACATGAAATTAACATGAAATCTTATTTTTTAAAATTATTTTAAGGATACAGTCTTGTGGGCAGTAGCTTAAGGAACATTTTGATGCATAAATCGTCCTTTTATGATGTATGGTTTAGAAGTTATGGCTAAAAAATCAAAAAAATCGCAAAAAAACCACGTCAAAAACTATGATTCATGTAAAAAATTTTAACTAAGATTCTTGAAAAAAAATCAAAATCCAGAAAACTTTTTTCTGAATATGCAGTCTTGTGTATATATGTATTAGAAACAATTTGGTGTATAAATCGTCCTTGTAGGATGTAGGGTTTGGGAGTTATGACGAAAAAAGCACATGTTTTTGGCCAGCTTCCACTCCAAAAAGTGTTCTACAACTCCTAACTACAAGAGATAGAGCAAACGGCATTTGGACAAAGGAGTATCCCTTCTTAAGAACGAGGACCTGGTGCTCATTTTAATGCATGAATCGTCCTTATCTGATATGTAGTTTTTATTTTAGAAAATAAATAAAAAAAATAAAAATTGACAAAAAAGGGCACATGAAATTAACATGAAATCTAATTTTTAAAATTATTTTAAGGATACAGTCTTGTGGGCAGTAGCTTAAGGAACATTTTGATGCATAAATCGTCCTTTTATGATGTATGGTTTAGAAGTTATGGCTAAAAAATCAAAAAAATCGCAAAAAACCACGTCAAAAACTGTGATTCATGTAAAAAATTTTAACTAAGATTCTTGAAAAAAAATCACATTCCAGAAAACTTTTTTCCGAATATGTAGTCTTGTGTTTATATGTATTAGACACAATTTGGTGTATAAATCGTCCTTGTAGGATGTATGGTTTGGGAGTTATGACGGAAAAAGCACATGTTTTTGGCCAGCTTCCACTCCAAAAAGTGTTCTACAACTCCTAAACTACAAGAGATAGAGCAAACGGCATTTGGACAAAGAAGTAACCCTTCTTAAGGACGAGGACCTGGTGCTCATTTTAATGCATGAATCGTCCTTATCTGATATTTAGTTTTTATTTTAGAAAATAAATAAAAAAAATAAAAATTGACAAAAAAGGGCACATGAAATTAACATGAAATCTAATTTTTAAAATTATTTTAAGGATACAGTCTTGTGGGCAGTAGCTTAAGGAACATTTTGATGCATAAATCGTCCTTTTATGATGTATGGTTTAGAAGTTATGGCTAAAAAATCAAAAAAATCGCAAAAAACCACGTCAAAAACTATGATTCATGTAAAAAATTTTAACTAAGATTCTTGAAAAAAAATCACATTCCAGAAAACTTTTTTCCGAATTTGCAGTCTTGTGTATATATGTATTAGAAACAATTTGGTGTATAAATCGTCCTTGTAGGATGTATGGTTTGCGAGCTATGACGGAAAAAGCACATGTTTTTGGCCAGCTTCCACTCCAAAAAGTGTTCTACAACTCCTAACTACAAGAGATAGAGCAAACGGCATTTGGACAAAGGAGTATCCCTTCTTAAGGACGAGGACCTGGTGCTCATTTTAATGCATGAATCGTCCTTATCTGATATGTAGTTTTTATTTTAGAAAATAAATAAAAAAAATAAAAATTGACAAAAAAGGGCACATGAAATTAACATGAAATCTAATTTTTAAAATTATTTTAAGGATACAGTTTTGTGGGCAGTAGCTTAAGGAACATTTTGATGCATAAATCGTCCTTTTATGATGTATGGTTTAGAAGTTATGGCTAAAAAATCAAAAAAATCGCAAAAAACCACGTCAAAAACTATGATTCATGTAAAAAATTTTAACTAAGATTCTTGAAAAAAAATCAAAATCCAGAAAACTTTTTTCTGAATATGCAGTCTTGTGTATATATGTATTAGAAACAATTTGGTGTATAAATCGTCCTTGTAGGATGTATGGTTTGGGAGTTATGACGGAAAAAGCACATGTTTTTGGCCAGCTTCCACTCCAAAAAGTGTTCTACAACTCCTAACTACAAGAGATAGAGCAAACGGCATTTGGACAAAGGAGTATCCCTTCTTAAGGACGAGGACCTGGTGCTCATTTTAATGCATGAATCGTCCTTATCTGATATGTAGTTTTTATTTTAGAAAATAAATAAAAAAAATAAAAATTGACAAAAAAGGGCACATGAAATTAACATGAAATCTTATTTTTTAAAATTATTTTAAGGATACAGTCTTGTGGACAGTAGCTTAAGGAACATTTTGATGCATAAATCGTCCTTTTATGATGTATGGTTTAGAAGTTATGGCTAAAAAATCAAAAAAATCGCAAAAAAACCACGTCAAAAACTATGATTCATGTAAAAAATTTTAACTAAGATTCTTGAAAAAAAATCAAAATCCAGAAAACTTTTTTCTGAATATGCAGTCTTGTGTATATATGTATTAGAAACAATTTGGTGTATAAATCGTCCTTGTAGGATGTAGGGTTTGGGAGTTATGACGAAAAAAGCACATGTTTTTGGCCAGCTTCCACTCCAAAAAGTGTTCTACAACTCCTAACTACAAGAGATAGAGCAAACGGCATTTGGACAAAGGAGTATCCCTTCTTAAGAACGAGGACCTGGTGCTCATTTTAATGCATGAATCGTCCTTATCTGATATGTAGTTTTTATTTTAGAAAATAAATAAAAAAAATAAAAATTGACAAAAAAGGGCACATGAAATTAACATGAAATCTAATTTTTAAAATTATTTTAAGGATACAGTCTTGTGGGCAGTAGCTTAAGGAACATTTTGATGCATAAATCGTCCTTTTATGATGTATGGTTTAGAAGTTATGGCTAAAAAATCAAAAAAATCGCAAAAAACCACGTCAAAAACTGTGATTCATGTAAAAAATTTTAACTAAGATTCTTGAAAAAAAATCAAAATCCAGAAAAGTTTTTTCTGAATATGCAGTCTTGTGTATATATGTATTAGAAACAATTTGGTGTATAAATCGTCCTTGTAGGATGTATGGTTTGCGAGTTATGACGGAAAAAGCACATGTTTTTGGCCAGCTTCCACTCCAAAAAGTGTTCTACAACTCCTAACTACAAGAGATAGAGCAAACGGCATTTGGACAAAGGAGTATCCCTTCTTAAGGACGAGGACCTGGTGCTCATTTTAATGCATGAATCGTCCTTATCTGATATGTAGTTTTTATTTTAGAAAATAAATAAAAAAAATAAAAATTGACAAAAAAGGGCACATGAAATTAACATGAAATCTAATTTTTAAAATTATTTTAAGGATACAGTCTTGTGGGCAGTAGCTTAAGGAACATTTTGATGCATAAATCGTCCTTTTATGATGTATGGTTTAGAAGTTATGGCTAAAAAATCAAAAAAATCGCAAAAAACCACGTCAAAAACTATGATTCATGTAAAAAATTTTAACTAAGATTCTTGAAAAAAAATCAAAATCCAGAAAAGTTTTTTCTGAATATGCAGTCTTGTGTATATATGTATTAGAAACAATTTGGTGTATAAATCGTCCTTGTAGGATGTATGGTTTGCGAGTTATGACGGAAAAAGCACATGTTTTTGGCCAGCTTCCACTCCAAAAAGTGTTCTACAACTCGTAACTACAAGAGATAGAGCAAACGGCATTTGGACAAAGGAGTATCCCTTCTTAAGGACGAGGACCTGGTGCTCATTTTAATGCATGAATCGTCCTTATCTGATATGTAGTTTTTATTTTAGAAAATAAATAAAAAAAATAAAAATTGACAAAAAAGGGCACATGAAATTAACATGAAATCTAATTTTTAAAATTATTTTAAGGATACAGTCTTGTGGGCAGTAGCTTAAGGAACATTTTGATGCATAAATCGTCCTTTTATGATGTATGGTTTAGAAGTTATGGCTAAAAAATCAAAAAAATCACAAAAAACCACGTCAAAAACTATGATTCATGTAAAAAATTTTAACTAAGATTCTTGAAAAAAAATCACATTCCAGAAAACTTTTTTCCGAATATGCAGTCTTGTGTTTATATGTATTAGACACAATTTGGTGTATAAATCGTCCTTGTAGGATGTATGGTTTGCGAGTTATGACGGAAAAAGCACATGTTTTTGGCCAGCTTCCACTCCAAAAAGTGTTCTACAACTCCTAAACTACAAGAGATAGAGCAAACGGCATTTGGACAAAGAAGTAACCCTACTTAAGGACGAGGACCTGGTGCTCATTTTAATGCATGAATCGTCCTTATCTGATATGTAGTTTTTATTTTAGAAAATAAATAAAAAAAATAAAAATTGACAAAAAAGGGCACATGAAATTAACATGAAATCTAATTTTTAAAATTATTTTAAGGATACAGTCTTGTGGGCAGTAGCTTAAGGAACATTTTGATGCATAAATCGTCCTTTTATGATGTATGGTTTAGAAGTTATGGCTAAAAAATCAAAAAAATCGCAAAAAACCACGTCAAAAACTGTGATTCATGTAAAAAATTTTAACTAAGATTCTTGAAAAAAAATCAAAATCCAGAAAAGTTTTTTCTGAATATGCAGTCTTGTGTATATATGTATTAGAAACAATTTGGTGTATAAATCGTCCTTGTAGGATGTATGGTTTGCGAGTTATGACGGAAAAAGCACATGTTTTTGGCCAGCTTCCACTCCAAAAAGTGTTCTACAACTCCTAACTACAAGAGATAGAGCAAACGGCATTTGGACAAAGGAGTATCCCTTCTTAAGGACGAGGACCTGGTGCTCATTTTAATGCATGAATCGTCCTTATCTGATATGTAGTTTTTATTTTAGAAAATAAATAAAAAAAATAAAAATTGACAAAAAAGGGCACATGAAATTAACATGAAATCTAATTTTTAAAATTATTTTAAGGATACAGTCTTGTGGGCAGTAGCTTAAGGAACATTTTGATGCATAAATCGTCCTTTTATGATGTATGGTTTAGAAGTTATGGCTAAAAAATCAAAAAAATCACAAAAAACCACGTCAAAAACTATGATTCATGTAAAAAATTTTAACTAAGATTCTTGAAAAAAAATCACATTCCAGAAAACTTTTTTCCGAATATGCAGTCTTGTGTTTATATGTATTAGACACAATTTGGTGTATAAATCGTCCTTGTAGGATGTATGGTTTGCGAGTTATGACGGAAAAAGCACATGTTTTTGGCCAGCTTCCACTCCAAAAAGTGTTCTACAACTCCTAAACTACAAGAGATAGAGCAAACGGCATTTGGACAAAGAAGTAACCCTACTTAAGGACGAGGACCTGGTGCTCATTTTAATGCATGAATCGTCCTTATCTGATATGTAGTTTTTATTTTAGAAAATAAATAAAAAAAATAAAAATTGACAAAAAAGGGCACATGAAATTAACATGAAATCTAATTTTTAAAATTATTTTAAGGATACAGTCTTGTGGGCAGTAGCTTAAGGAACATTTTGATGCATAAATCGTCCTTTTATGATGTATGGTTTAGAAGTTATGGCTAAAAAATCAAAAAAATCGCAAAAAACCACGTCAAAAACTATGATTCATGTAAAAAATTTTAACTAAGATTCTTGAAAAAAAATCACATTCCAGAAAACTTTTTTCCGAATTTGCAGTTTTGTGTATATATGTATTAGAAACAATTTGGTGTATAAATCGTCCTTGTAGGATGTATGGTTTGGGAGTTATGACGGAAAAAGCACATGTTTTTGGCCAGCTTCCACTCCAAAAAGTGTTCTACAACTCCTAACTACAAGAGATAGAGCAAACGGCATTTGGACAAAGGAGTATCTTTTCTTAAGGACGAGGACCTGGTGCTCATTTTAATGCATGAATCGTCCTTATCTGATATGTAGTTTTTATTTTAGAAAATAAATAAAAAAAATAAAAATTGACAAAAAAGGGCACATGAAATTAACATGAAATCTAATTTTTAAAATTATTTTAAGGATACAGTCTTGTGGGCAGTAGCTTAAGGAACATTTTGATGCATAAATCGTCCTTTTATGATGTATGGTTTAGAAGTTATGGCTAAAAAATCAAAAAAATCGCAAAAAACCACGTCAAAAACTATGATTCATGTAAAAAATTTTAACTAAGATTCTTGAAAAAAAATCAAATTCCAGAAAACTTTTTTCTGAATATGCAGTCTTGTGTATATATGTATTAGAAACAATTTGGTGTATAAATCGTCCTTTTAGGATGTATGGTTTGGGAGTTATGACGGAAAAAGCACATGTTTTTGGCCAGCTTCCACTCCAAAAAGTGTTCTACAACTCCTAACTACAAGAGATAGAGCAAACGGCATTTGGACAAAGGAGTATCCCTTCTTAAGGACGAGGACCTGGTGCTCATTTTAATGCATGAATCGTCCTTATCTGATATGTAGTTTTTATTTTAGAAAATAAATAAAAAAAATAAAAATTGACAAAAAAGGGCACATGAAATTAACATGAAATCTAATTTTTAAAATTATTTTAAGGATACAGTCTTGTGGGCAGTAGCTTAAGGAACATTTTGATGCATAAATCGTCCTTTTATGATGTATGGTTTAGAAGTTATGGCTAAAAAATCAAAAAAATCGCAAAAAACCACGTCAAAAACTATGATTCATGTAAAAAATTTTAACTAAGATTCTTGAAAAAAAATCACATTCCAGAAAACTTTTTTCCGAATTTGCAGTCTTGTGTATATATGTATTAGAAACAATTTGGTGTATAAATCGTCCTTGTAGGATGTATGGTTTGCGAGTTATGACGGAAAAAGCACATGTTTTTGGCCAGCTTCCACTCCAAAAAGTGTTCTACAACTCCTAACTACAAGAGATAGAGCAAACGGCATTTGGACAAAGGAGTATCCCTTCTTAAGGACGAGGACCTGGTGCTCATTTTAATGCATGAATCGTCCTTATCTGATATGTAGTTTTTATTTTAGAAAATAAATAAAAAAAATAAAAATTGACAAAAAAGGGCACATGAAATTAACATGAAATCTAATTTTTAAAATTATTTTAAGGATACAGTCTTGTGGGCAGTAGCTTAAGGAACATTTTGATGCATAAATCGTCCTTTTATGATGTATGGTTTAGAAGTTATGGCTAAAAAATCAAAAAAATCGCAAAAAACCACGTCAAAAACTATGATTCATGTAAAAAATTTTAACTAAGATTCTTGAAAAAAAATCAAAATCCAGAAAACTTTTTTCTGAATATGCAGTCTTGTGTATATATGTATTAGAAACAATTTGGTGTATAAATCGTCCTTGTAGGATGTATGGTTTGCGAGTTATGACGGAAAAAGCACATGTTTTTGGCCAGCTTCCACTCCAAAAAGTGTTCTACAACTCCTAACTACAAGAGATAGAGCAAACGGCATTTGGACAAAGGAGTATCCCTTCTTAAGGACGAGGACCTGGTGCTCATTTTAATGCATGAATCGTCCTTATCTGATATGTAGTTTTTATTTTAGAAAATAAATAAAAAAAATAAAAATTGACAAAAAAGGGCACATGAAATTAACATGAAATCTAATTTTAAAATTTTAAAAAATCAAAAAAATCGCAAAAAACCACGTCAAAAACTATGATTCATGTAAAAAATTTTAACTAAGATTCTTGAAAAAAAATCAAAATCCAGAAAACTTTTTTCTGAATATGCAGTCTTGTGTATATATGTATTAGAAACAATTTGGTGTATAAATCGTCCTTGTAGGATGTATGGTTTGCGAGTTATGACGGAAAAAGCACATGTTTTTGGCCAGCTTCCACTCCAAAAAGTGTTCTACAACTCCTAACTACAAGAGATAGAGCAAACGGCATTTGGACAAAGGAGTATCTTTTCTTAAGGACGAGGACCTGGTGCTCATTTTAATGCATGAATCGTCCTTATCTGATATGTAGTTTTTATTTTAGAAAATAAATAAAAAAAATAAAAATTGACAAAAAAGGGCACATGAAATTAACATGAAATCTAATTTTTAAAATTATTTTAAGGATACAGTCTTGTGGGCAGTAGCTTAAGGAACATTTTGATGCATAAATCGTCCTTTTATGATGTATGGTTTAGAAGTTATGGCTAAAAAATCAAAAAAATCGCAAAAAACCACGTCAAAAACTATGATTCATGTAAAAAATTTTAACTAAGATTCTTGAAAAAAAATCAAATTCCAGAAAACTTTTTTCTGAATATGCAGTCTTGTGTATATATGTATTAGAAACAATTTGGTGTATAAATCGTCCTTGTAGGATGTATGGTTTGGGAGTTATGACGGAAAAAGCACATGTTTTTGGCCAGCTTCCACTCCAAAAAGTGTTCTACAACTCCTAACTACAAGAGATAGAGCAAACGGCATTTGGACAAAGGAGTATCCCTTCTTAAGGACGAGGACCTGGTGCTCATTTTAATGCATGAATCGTCCTTATCTGATATGTAGTTTTTATTTTAGAAAATAAATAAAAAAAATAAAAATTGACAAAAAAGGGCACATGAAATTAACATGAAATCTAATTTTTAAAATTATTTTAAGGATACAGTCTTGTGGGCAGTAGCTTAAGGAACATTTTGATGCATAAATCGTCCTTTTATGATGTATGGTTTAGAAGTTATGGCTAAAAAATCAAAAAAATCGCAAAAAACCACGTCAAAAACTATGATTCATGTAAAAAATTTTAACTAAGATTCTTGAAAAAAAATCACATTCCAGAAAACTTTTTTCCGAATTTGCAGTCTTGTGTATATATGTATTAGAAACAATTTGGTGTATAAATCGTCCTTGTAGGATGTATGGTTTGCGAGTTATGACGGAAAAAGCACATGTTTTTGGCCAGCTTCCACTCCAAAAAGTATTCTACAACTCCTAACTACAAGAGATAGAGCAAACGGCATTTGGACAAAGGAGTATCCCTTCTTAAGGACGAGGACCTGGTGCTCATTTTAATGCATGAATCGTCCTTATCTGATATGTAGTTTTTATTTTAGAAAATAAATAAAAAAAATAAAAATTGACAAAAAAGGGCACATGAAATTAACATGAAATCTAATTTTTAAAATTATTTTAAGGATACAGTCTTGTGGGCAGTAGCTTAAGGAACATTTTGATGCATAAATCGTCCTTTTATGATGTATGGTTTAGAAGTTATGGCTAAAAAATCAAAAAAATCGCAAAAAACCACGTCAAAAACTATGATTCATGTAAAAAATTTTAACTAAGATTCTTGAAAAAAAATCAAAATCCAGAAAACTTTTTTCTGAATATGCAGTCTTGTGTATATATGTATTAGAAACAATTTGGTGTATAAATCGTCCTTGTAGGATGTATGGTTTGCGAGTTATGACGAAAAAAGCACATGTTTTTGGCCAGCTTCCACTCCAAAAAGTGTTCTACAACTCCTAACTACAAGAGATAGAGCAAACGGCATTTGGACAAAGGAGTATCCCTTCTTAAGGACGAGGACCTGGTGCTCATTTTAATGCATGAATCGTCCTTATCTGATATGTAGTTTTTATTTTAGAAAATAAATAAAAAAAATAAAAATTGACAAAAAAGGGCACATGAAATTAACATGAAATCTAATTTTTAAAATTATTTTATTATTATTATATTTAAAAAACCACGTCAAAAACTATGATTCATGTAAAAAATTTTAACTAAGATTCTTGAAAAAAAAATCACATTCCAGAAAACTTTTTTCTGAATATGCAGTCTTGTGTATATATGTACAGGGTTGCCCATATTCGACGGACCCATGTTTTTTTTAAAAAAATCAAAGAAAAAAATAAAAATTTGGCGGTTGGCAATCTTAATCATTTAATTTGTTCCAAGTAGATTTGTTTACATCCATTTTTGAATATGATATCTCTCAAAGGCCGCCTCTGGCGTTGATGGCGTATTGTGCCCTTTTTGCAGCATTTTCCATCGTTTTCGCCAACATTTCGGCCGGAATAGCGGCTATTTCTTCACGAATGTTGTCCTTGAGCTCTTCTACGGTCCTTGGCTTGTTAACGTAAACCTTTGACTTCAAATATCCCCACAAGAAGAAGTCAGGCGGCGTCAAATCGGGCGAACGCGGTGGCCAGTCCAAATCACCACTTTTCGACATCAAACGGCCCGGAAACAAATTCTTCAGAAAATCGATTGTTATGCGACTTGTGTGCGGTGGAGCGCCATCTTGTTGAAACCAGAACTGCCTCATACGCTTTCGACGAATAATTGGCATCACAAAATTGGTCATCATGTCGCGATAACGCTCCTGGTTGATGGTAACAGCATGGCCATTTTCATTTTGGAAGAAAAACGGCGCAATGACCGTTTTCGCACTAACGCCGCACCAAACTGTGACTTTTTTGTCATGAAGAGGCACTTCTTGAATCTCCTGAGGATTGGTAAATACGGCAATTTTGCTTATTTACGGTCCCATTCAATGTGAAATGGGCTTCATCGGACATGATAATTTTGTTCCAAAATTCCTCGTCATCTTCGGCCATTTCGAAGACTCTTTCAGAGCGCTTGCGTGGCGTGTATTGTTCCATGGTAAAAATCTGCTTGGACTGACGCTTCAAACGCGGTATGTCATTAAGCGATCTGACATCTTTGTCAAAAGTTATGGCGTTGCCAGATGGGTCCGTCGAATATGGGCAACCCTGTATTATAAACAATTTGGTGTATAAATCGTCCTTGTAGGATGTATGGTTTGCGAGTTATGACGGAAAAAGCACATGTTTTTGGCCAGCTTCCACTCCAAAAAGTGTTCTACAACTCCTAACTACAAGAGATAGAGCAAACGGCATTTGGACAAAGGAGTATCCCTTCTTAAGGACGAGGACCTGGTGCTCATTTTAATGCATGAATCGTCCTTATCTGATATGTAGTTTTTATTTTAGAAAATAAATAAAAAAAATAAAAATTGACAAAAAAGGGCACATGAAATTAACATGAAATCTAATTTTTAAAATTATTTTAAGGATACAGTCTTGTGGGCAGTAGCTTAAGGAACATTTTGATGCATAAATCGTCCTTTTATGATGTATGGTTTAGAAGTTATGGCTAAAAAATCAAAAAAATCACAAAAAACCACGTCAAAAACTATGATTCATGTAAAAAATTTTAACTAAGATTCTTGAAAAAAAATCACATTCCAGAAAACTTTTTTCCGAATATGCAGTCTTGTGTTTATATGTATTAGACACAATTTGGTGTATAAATCGTCCTTGTAGGATGTATGGTTTGCGAGTTATGACGGAAAAAGCACATGTTTTTGGCCAGCTTCCACTCCAAAAAGTGTTCTACAACTCCTAACTACAAGAGATAGAGCAAACGGCATTTGGACAAAGGAGTATCCCTTCTTAAGGACGAGGACCTGGTGCTCATTTTAATGCATGAATCGTCCTTATCTGATATGTAGTTTTTATTTTAGAAAATAAATAAAAAAAATAAAAATTGACAAAAAAGGGCACATGAAATTAACATGAAATCTTATTTTTTAAAATTATTTTAAGGATACAGTCTTGTGGGCAGTAGCTTAAGGAACATTTTGATGCATAAATCGTCCTTTTATGATGTATGGTTTAGAAGTTATGGCTAAAAAATCAAAAAAATCGCAAAAAAACCACGTCAAAAACTATGATTCATGTAAAAAATTTTAACTAAGATTCTTGAAAAAAAATCAAAATCCAGAAAACTTTTTTCTGAATATGCAGTCTTGTGTATATATGTATTAGAAACAATTTGGTGTATAAATCGTCCTTGTAGGATGTAGGGTTTGGGAGTTATGACGAAAAAAGCACATGTTTTTGGCCAGCTTCCACTCCAAAAAGTGTTCTACAACTCCTAACTACAAGAGATAGAGCAAACGGCATTTGGACAAAGGAGTATCCCTTCTTAAGAACGAGGACCTGGTGCTCATTTTAATGCATGAATCGTCCTTATCTGATATGTAGTTTTTATTTTAGAAAATAAATAAAAAAAATAAAAATTGACAAAAAAGGGCACATGAAATTAACATGAAATCTAATTTTTAAAATTATTTTAAGGATACAGTCTTGTGGGCAGTAGCTTAAGGAACATTTTGATGCATAAATCGTCCTTTTATGATGTATGGTTTAGAAGTTATGGCTAAAAAATCAAAAAAATCACAAAAAACCACGTCAAAAACTATGATTCATGTAAAAAATTTTAACTAAGATTCTTGAAAAAAAATCACATTCCAGAAAACTTTTTTCCGAATATGCAGTCTTGTGTTTATATGTATTAGACACAATTTGGTGTATAAATCGTCCTTGTAGGATGTATGGTTTGCGAGTTATGACGGAAAAAGCACATGTTTTTGGCCAGCTTCCACTCCAAAAAGTGTTCTACAACTCCTAACTACAAGAGATAGAGCAAACGGCATTTGGACAAAGGAGTATCCTTTCTTAAGGACGAGGACCTGGTGCTCATTTTAATGCATGAATCGTCCTTATCTGATATGTAGTTTTTATTTTAGAAAATAAATAAAAAAAATAAAAATTGACAAAAAAGGGCACATGAAATTAACATGAAATCTAATTTTTAAAATTATTTTAAGGATACAGTCTTGTGGGCAGTAGCTTAAGGAACATTTTGATGCATAAATCGTCCTTTTATGATGTATGGTTTAGAAGTTATGGCTAAAAAATCAAAAAAATCGCAAAAAACCACGTCAAAAACTATGATTCATGTAAAAAATTTTAACTAAGATTCTTGAAAAAAAATCACATTCCAGAAAACTTTTTTCTGAATTTGCAGTCTTGTTTATATATGTATTAGAAACAATTTGGTGTATAAATCGTCCTTGTAGGATGTATGGTTTGCGAGTTATGACGGAAAAAGCACATGTTTTTGGCCAGCTTCCACTCCAAAAAGTGTTCTACAACTCCTAACTACAAGAGATAGAGCAAACGGCATTTGGACAAAGGAGTATCCCTTCTTAAGGACGAGGACCTGGTGCTCATTTTAATGCATGAATCGTCCTTATCTGATATGTAGTTTTTATTTTAGAAAATAAATAAAAAAAATAAAAATTGACAAAAAAGGGCACATGAAATTAACATGAAATCTAATTTTTAAAATTATTTTAAGGATACAGTCTTGTGGGCAGTAGCTTAAGGAACATTTTGATGCATAAATCGTCCTTTTATGATGTATGGTTTAGAAGTTATGGCTAAAAAATCAAAAAAATCGCAAAAAACCACGTCAAAAACTATGATTCATGTAAAAAATTTTAACTAAGATTCTTGAAAAAAAATCAAAATCCAGAAAACTTTTTTCCGAATATGCAGTCTTGTGTATATATGTATTAGAAACAATTTGGTGTATAAATCGTCCTTGTAGGATGTACAGTTTGCGAGTTATGACGGAAAAAGCACATGTTTTTGGCCAGCTTCCACTCCAAAAAGTGTTCTACAACTCCTAACTACAAGAGATAGAGCAAACGGCATTTGGACAAAGGAGTATCCCTTCTTAAGGACGAGGACCTGGTGCTCATTATAATGCATGAATCGTCCTTATCTGATATGTAGTTTTTATTTTAGAAAATAAATAAAAAAAATAAAAATTGACAAAAAAGGGCACATGAAATTAACATGAAATCTAATTTTTAAAATTATTTTAAGGATACAGTCTTGTGGGCAGTAGCTTAAGGAACATTTTGATGCATAAATCGTCCTTTTATGATGTATGGTTTAGAAGTTATGGCTAAAAAATCAAAAAAATCGCAAAAACCACGTCAAAAACTATGATTCATGTAAAAAATTTTAACTAAGATTCTTGAAAAAAAATCAAAATCCAGAAAACTTTTTTCTGAATATGCAGTCTTGTGTATATATGTATTAGAAACAATTTGGTGTATAAATCGTCCTTGTAGGATGTATGGTTTGCGAGTTATGACGGAAAAAGCACATGTTTTTGGCCAGCTTCCACTCCAAAAAGTGTTCTACAACTCCTAACTACAAGAGATAGAGCAAACGGCATTTGGACAAAGGAGTATCCTTTCTTAAGGACGAGGACCTGGTGCTCATTTTAATGCATGAATCGTCCTTATCTGATATGTAGTTTTTATTTTAGAAAATAAATAAAAAAAATAAAAATTGACAAAAAAGGGCACATGAAATTAACATGAAATCTAATTTTTAAAATTATTTTAAGGATACAGTCTTGTGGGCAGTAGCTTAAGGAACATTTTGATGCATAAATCGTCCTTTTATGATGTATGGTTTAGAAGTTATGGCTAAAAAATCAAAAAAATCGCAAAAAACCACGTCAAAAACTATGATTCATGTAAAAAATTTTAACTAAGATTCTTGAAAAAAAATCACATTCCAGAAAACTTTTTTCTGAATTTGCAGTCTTGTTTATATATGTATTAGAAACAATTTGGTGTATAAATCGTCCTTGTAGGATGTATGGTTTGCGAGTTATGACGGAAAAAGCACATGTTTTTGGCCAGCTTCCACTCCAAAAAGTGTTCTACAACTCCTAACTACAAGAGATAGAGCAAACGGCATTTGGACAAAGGAGTATCCCTTCTTAAGGACGAGGACCTGGTGCTCATTTTAATGCATGAATCGTCCTTATCTGATATGTAGTTTTTATTTTAGAAAATAAATAAAAAAAATAAAAATTGACAAAAAAGGGCACATGAAATTAACATGAAATCTAATTTTTAAAATTATTTTAAGGATACAGTCTTGTGGGCAGTAGCTTAAGGAACATTTTGATGCATAAATCGTCCTTTTATGATGTATGGTTTAGAAGTTATGGCTAAAAAATCAAAAAAATCGCAAAAAACCACGTCAAAAACTGTGATTCATGTAAAAAATTTTAACTAAGATTCTTGAAAAAAAATCAAAATCCAGAAAAGTTTTTTCTGAATATGCAGTCTTGTGTATATATGTATTAGAAACAATTTGGTGTATAAATCGTCCTTGTAGGATGTATGGTTTGCGAGTTAAGGACCTCTACTTAAGGACGAGGACCTGGTGCTCATTTTAATGCATGAATCGTCCTTATCTGATATGTAGTTTTTATTTTAGAAAATAAATAAAAAAAATAAAAATTGACAAAAAAGGGCACATGAAATTAACATGAAATCTAATTTTTAAAATTATTTTAAGGATACAGTCTTGTGGGCAGTAGCTTAAGGAACATTTTGATGCATAAATCGTCCTTTTATGATGTATGGTTTAGAAGTTATGGCTAAAAAATCAAAAAAATCGCAAAAAACCACGTCAAAAACTATGATTCATGTAAAAAATTTTAACTAAGATTCTTGAAAAAAAATCAAAATCCAGAAAACTTTTTTCTGAATATGCAGTCTTGTGTATATATGTATTAGAAACAATTTGGTGTATAAATCGTCCTTGTAGGATGTATGGTTTGCGAGTTATGACGGAAAAAGCACATGTTTTTGGCCAGCTTCCACTCCAAAAAGTGTTCTACAACTCCTAACTACAAGAGATAGAGCAAACGGCATTTGGACAAAGGAGTATCCCTTCTTAAGGACGAGGACCTGGTGCTCATTTTAATGCATGAATCGTCCTTATCTGATATGTAGTTTTTATTTTAGAAAATAAATAAAAAAAATAAAAATTGACAAAAAAGGGCACATGAAATTAACATGAAATCTAATTTTTAAAATTATTTTAAGGATACAGTCTTGTGGGCAGTAGCTTAAGGAACATTTTGATGCATAAATCGTCCTTTTATGATGTATGGTTTAGAAGTTATGGCTAAAAAATCAAAAAAATCGCAAAAAACCACGTCAAAAACTGTGATTCATGTAAAAAATTTTAACTAAGATTCTTGAAAAAAAATCAAAATCCAGAAAAGTTTTTTCTGAATATGCAGTCTTGTGTATATATGTATTAGAAACAATTTGGTGTATAAATCGTCCTTGTAGGATGTATGGTTTGCGAGCTATGACGGAAAAAGCACATGTTTTTGGCCAGCTTCCACTCCAAAAAGTGTTCTACAACTCCTAACTACAAGAGATAGAGCAAACGGCATTTGGACAAAGGAGTATCCCTTCTTAAGGACGAGGACCTGGTGCTCATTTTAATGCATGAATCGTCCTTATCTGATATGTAGTTTTTATTTTAGAAAATAAATAAAAAAAATAAAAATTGACAAAAAAGGGCACATGAAATTAACATGAAATCTAATTTTTAAAATTATTTTAAGGATACAGTCTTGTGGGCAGTAGCTTAAGGAACATTTTGATGCATAAATCGTCCTTTTATGATGTATGGTTTAGAAGTTATGGCTAAAAAATCAAAAAAATCGCAAAAAACCACGTCAAAAACTATGATTCATGTAAAAAATTTTAACTAAGATTCTTGAAAAAAAATCAAAATCCAGAAAAGTTTTTTCTGAATATGCAGTCTTGTGTATATATGTATTAGAAACAATTTGGTGTATAAATCGTCCTTGTAGGATGTATGGTTTGCGAGTTATGACGGAAAAAGCACATGTTTTTGGCCAGCTTCCACTCCAAAAAGTGTTCTACAACTCCTAACTACAAGAGATAGAGCAAACGGCATTTGGACAAAGGAGTATCCCTTCTTAAGGACGAGGACCTGGTGCTCATTTTAATGCATGAATCGTCCTTATCTGATATGTAGTTTTTATTTTAGAAAATAAATAAAAAAAATAAAAATTGACAAAAAAGGGCACATGAAATTAACATGAAATCTAATTTTTAAAATTATTTTAAGGATACAGTCTTGTGGGCAGTAGCTTAAGGAACATTTTGATGCATAAATCGTCCTTTTATGATGTATGGTTTAGAAGTTATGGCTAAAAAATCAAAAAAATCACAAAAAACCACGTCAAAAACTATGATTCATGTAAAAAATTTTAACTAAGATTCTTGAAAAAAAATCACATTCCAGAAAACTTTTTTCCGAATATGCAGTCTTGTGTTTATATGTATTAGACACAATTTGGTGTATAAATCGTCCTTGTAGGATGTATGGTTTGCGAGTTATGACGGAAAAAGCACATGTTTTTGGCCAGCTTCCACTCCAAAAAGTGTTCTACAACTCCTAAACTACAAGAGATAGAGCAAACGGCATTTGGACAAAGAAGTAACCCTACTTAAGGACGAGGACCTGGTGCTCATTTTAATGCATGAATCGTCCTTATCTGATATGTAGTTTTTATTTTAGAAAATAAATAAAAAAAATAAAAATTGACAAAAAAGGGCACATGAAATTAACATGAAATCTAATTTTTAAAATTATTTTAAGGATACAGTCTTGTGGGCAGTAGCTTAAGGAACATTTTAATGCATAAATCGTCCTTTTATGATGTATGGTTTAGAAGTTATGGCTAAAAAATCAAAAAAATCGCAAAAAACCACGTCAAAAACTATGATTCATGTAAAAAATTTTAACTAAGATTCTTGAAAAAAAATCACATTCCAGAAAACTTTTTTCCGAATATGCAGTCTTGTGTTTATATGTATTAGACACAATTTGGTGTATAAATCGTCCTTGTAGGATGTATGGTTTGGGAGTTATGACGGAAAAAGCACATGTTTTTGGCCAGCTTCCACTCCAAAAAGTGTTCTACAACTCCTAAACTACAAGAGATAGAGCAAACGGCATTTGGACAAAGAAGTAACCCTACTTAAGGACGAGGACCTGGTGCTCATTTTAATGCATGAATCGTCCTTATCTGATATTTAGTTTTTATTTTAGAAAATAAATAAAAAAAATAAAAATTGACAAAAAAGGGCACATGAAATTAACATGAAATCTAATTTTTAAAATTATTTTAAGGATACAGTCTTGTGGGCAGTAGCTTAAGGAACATTTTGATGCATAAATCGTCCTTTTATGATGTATGGTTTAGAAGTTATGGCTAAAAAATCAAAAAAATCGCAAAAACCACGTCAAAAACTATGATTCATGTAAAAAATTTTAACTAAGATTCTTGAAAAAAAATCAAAATCCAGAAAACTTTTTTCTGAATATGCAGTCTTGTGTATATATGTATTAGAAACAATTTGGTGTATAAATCGTCCTTGTAGGATGTATGGTTTGCGAGTTATGACGGAAAAAGCACATGTTTTTGGCCAGCTTCCACTCCAAAAAGTGTTCTACAACTCCTAACTACAAGAGATAGAGCAAACGGCATTTGGACAAAGGAGTATCCTTTCTTAAGGACGAGGACCTGGTGCTCATTTTAATGCATGAATCGTCCTTATCTGATATGTAGTTTTTATTTTAGAAAATAAATAAAAAAAATAAAAATTGACAAAAAAGGGCACATGAAATTAACATGAAATCTAATTTTTAAAATTATTTTAAGGATACAGTCTTGTGGGCAGTAGCTTAAGGAACATTTTGATGCATAAATCGTCCTTTTATGATGTATGGTTTAGAAGTTATGGCTAAAAAATCAAAAAAATCGCAAAAAACCACGTCAAAAACTATGATTCATGTAAAAAATTTTAACTAAGATTCTTGAAAAAAAATCACATTCCAGAAAACTTTTTTCTGAATTTGCAGTCTTGTTTATATATGTATTAGAAACAATTTGGTGTATAAATCGTCCTTGTAGGATGTATGGTTTGCGAGTTATGACGGAAAAAGCACATGTTTTTGGCCAGCTTCCACTCCAAAAAGTGTTCTACAACTCCTAACTACAAGAGATAGAGCAAACGGCATTTGGACAAAGGAGTATCCCTTCTTAAGGACGAGGACCTGGTGCTCATTTTAATGCATGAATCGTCCTTATCTGATATGTAGTTTTTATTTTAGAAAATAAATAAAAAAAATAAAAATTGACAAAAAAGGGCACATGAAATTAACATGAAATCTAATTTTTAAAATTATTTTAAGGATACAGTCTTGTGGGCAGTAGCTTAAGGAACATTTTGATGCATAAATCGTCCTTTTATGATGTATGGTTTAGAAGTTATGGCTAAAAAATCAAAAAAATCGCAAAAAACCACGTCAAAAACTATGATTCATGTAAAAAATTTTAACTAAGATTCTTGAAAAAAAATCAAAATCCAGAAAACTTTTTTCCGAATATGCAGTCTTGTGTATATATGTATTAGAAACAATTTGGTGTATAAATCGTCCTTGTAGGATGTACAGTTTGCGAGTTATGACGGAAAAAGCACATGTTTTTGGCCAGCTTCCACTCCAAAAAGTGTTCTACAACTCCTAACTACAAGAGATAGAGCAAACGGCATTTGGACAAAGGAGTATCCCTTCTTAAGGACGAGGACCTGGTGCTCATTATAATGCATGAATCGTCCTTATCTGATATGTAGTTTTTATTTTAGAAAATAAATAAAAAAAATAAAAATTGACAAAAAAGGGCACATGAAATTAACATGAAATCTAATTTTTAAAATTATTTTAAGGATACAGTCTTGTGGGCAGTAGCTTAAGGAACATTTTGATGCATAAATCGTCCTTTTATGATGTATGGTTTAGAAGTTATGGCTAAAAAATCAAAAAAATCGCAAAAAACCACGTCAAAAACTATGATTCATGTAAAAAATTTTAACTAAGATTCTTGAAAAAAAATCAAAATCCAGAAAACTTTTTTCTGAATATGCAGTCTTGTGTATATATGTATTAGAAACAATTTGGTGTATAAATCGTCCTTGTAGGATGTATGGTTTGGGAGTTATGACGGAAAAAGCACATGTTTTTGGCCAGCTTCCACTCCAAAAAGTGTTCTACAACTCCTAACTACAAGAGATAGAGCAAACGGCATTTGGACAAAGGAGTATCCCTTCTTAAGGACGAGGACCTGGTGCTCATTTTAATGCATGAATCGTCCTTATCTGATATGTAGTTTTTATTTTAGAAAATAAATAAAAAAAATAAAAATTGACAAAAAAGGGCACATGAAATTAACATGAAATCTTATTTTTTAAAATTATTTTAAGGATACAGTCTTGTGGGCAGTAGCTTAAGGAACATTTTGATGCATAAATCGTCCTTTTATGATGTATGGTTTAGAAGTTATGGCTAAAAAATCAAAAAAATCGCAAAAAAACCACGTCAAAAACTATGATTCATGTAAAAAATTTTAACTAAGATTCTTGAAAAAAAATCAAAATCCAGAAAACTTTTTTCTGAATATGCAGTCTTGTGTATATATGTATTAGAAACAATTTGGTGTATAAATCGTCCTTGTAGGATGTAGGGTTTGGGAGTTATGACGAAAAAAGCACATGTTTTTGGCCAGCTTCCACTCCAAAAAGTGTTCTACAACTCCTAACTACAAGAGATAGAGCAAACGGCATTTGGACAAAGGAGTATCCCTTCTTAAGAACGAGGACCTGGTGCTCATTTTAATGCATGAATCGTCCTTATCTGATATGTAGTTTTTATTTTAGAAAATAAATAAAAAAAATAAAAATTGACAAAAAAGGGCACATGAAATTAACATGAAATCTAATTTTTAAAATTATTTTAAGGATACAGTCTTGTGGGCAGTAGCTTAAGGAACATTTTGATGCATAAATCGTCCTTTTATGATGTATGGTTTAGAAGTTATGGCTAAAAAATCAAAAAAATCACAAAATACCACGTCAAAAACTATGATTCATGTAAAAAATTTTAACTAAGATTCTTGAAAAAAAATCACATTCCAGAAAACTTTTTTCCGAATATGCAGTCTTGTGTTTATATGTATTAGACACAATTTGGTGTATAAATCGTCCTTGTAGGATGTATGGTTTGCGAGTTATGACGGAAAAAGCACATGTTTTTGGCCAGCTTCCACTCCAAAAAGTGTTCTACAACTCCTAAACTACAAGAGATAGAGCAAACGGCATTTGGACAAAGAAGTAACCCTACTTAAGGACGAGGACCTGGTGCTCATTTTAATGCATGAATCGTCCTTATCTGATATGTAGTTTTTATTTTAGAAAATAAATAAAAAAAATAAAAATTGACAAAAAAGGGCACATGAAATTAACATGAAATCTAATTTTTAAAATTATTTTAAGGATACAGTCTTGTGGGCAGTAGCTTAAGGAACATTTTGATGCATAAATCGTCCTTTTATGATGTATGGTTAAGAAGTTATGGCTAAAAAATCAAAAAAATCGCAAAAAACCACGTCAAAAACTATGATTCATGTAAAAAATTTTAACTAAGATTCTTGAAAAAAAATCACATTCCAGAAAACTTTTTTCCGAATTTGCAGTTTTGTGTATATATGTATTAGAAACAATTTGGTGTATAAATCGTCCTTGTAGGATGTATGGTTTGGGAGTTATGACGGAAAAAGCACATGTTTTTGGCCAGCTTCCACTCCAAAAAGTGTTCTACAACTCCTAACTACAAGAGATAGAGCAAACGGCATTTGGACAAAGGAGTATCTTTTCTTAAGGACGAGGACCTGGTGCTCATTTTAATGCATGAATCGTCCTTATCTGATATGTAGTTTTTATTTTAGAAAATAAATAAAAAAAATAAAAATTGACAAAAAAGGGCACATGAAATTAACATGAAATCTAATTTTTAAAATTATTTTAAGGATACAGTCTTGTGGGCAGTAGCTTAAGGAACATTTTGATGCATAAATCGTCCTTTTATGATGTATGGTTTAGAAGTTATGGCTAAAAAATCAAAAAAATCGCAAAAAACCACGTCAAAAACTATGATTCATGTAAAAAATTTTAACTAAGATTCTTGAAAAAAAATCAAATTCCAGAAAACTTTTTTCTGAATATGCAGTCTTGTGTATATATGTATTAGAAACAATTTGGTGTATAAATCGTCCTTTTAGGATGTATGGTTTGGGAGTTATGACGGAAAAAGCACATGTTTTTGGCCAGCTTCCACTCCAAAAAGTGTTCTACAACTCCTAACTACAAGAGATAGAGCAAACGGCATTTGGACAAAGGAGTATCCCTTCTTAAGGACGAGGACCTGGTGCTCATTTTAATGCATGAATCGTCCTTATCTGATATGTAGTTTTTATTTTAGAAAATAAATAAAAAAAATAAAAATTGACAAAAAAGGGCACATGAAATTAACATGAAATCTAATTTTTAAAATTATTTTAAGGATACAGTCTTGTGGGCAGTAGCTTAAGGAACATTTTGATGCATAAATCGTCCTTTTATGATGTATGGTTTAGAAGTTATGGCTAAAAAATCAAAAAAATCGCAAAAAACCACGTCAAAAACTATGATTCATGTAAAAAATTTTAACTAAGATTCTTGAAAAAAAATCACATTCCAGAAAACTTTTTTCCGAATTTGCAGTCTTGTGTATATATGTATTAGAAACAATTTGGTGTATAAATCGTCCTTGTAGGATGTATGGTTTGCGAGTTATGACGGAAAAAGCACATGTTTTTGGCCAGCTTCCACTCCAAAAAGTGTTCTACAACTCCTAACTACAAGAGATAGAGCAAACGGCATTTGGACAAAGGAGTATCCCTTCTTAAGGACGAGGACCTGGTGCTCATTTTAATGCATGAATCGTCCTTATCTGATATGTAGTTTTTATTTTAGAAAATAAATAAAAAAAATAAAAATTGACAAAAAAGGGCACATGAAATTAATATGAAATCTAATTTTTAAAATTATTTTAAGGATACAGTCTTGTGGGCAGTAGCTTAAGGAACATTTTGATGCATAAATCGTCCTTTTATGATGTATGGTTTAGAAGTTATGGCTAAAAAATCAAAAAAATCGCAAAAAACCACGTCAAAAACTATGATTCATGTAAAAAATTTTAACTAAGATTCTTGAAAAAAAATCAAAATCCAGAAAACTTTTTTCTGAATATGCAGTCTTGTGTATATATGTATTAGAAACAATTTGGTGTATAAATCGTCCTTGTAGGATGTATGGTTTGCGAGTTATGACGGAAAAAGCACATGTTTTTGGCCAGCTTCCACTCCAAAAAGTGTTCTACAACTCCTAACTACAAGAGATAGAGCAAACGGCATTTGGACAAAGGAGTATCCCTTCTTAAGGACGAGGACCTGGTGCTCATTTTAATGCATGAATCGTCCTTATCTGATATGTAGTTTTTATTTTAGAAAATAAATAAAAAAAATAAAAATTGACAAAAAAGGGCACATGAAATTAACATGAAATCTAATTTTTAAAATTATTTTAAGGATACAGTCTTGTGGGCAGTAGCTTAAGGAACATTTTGATGCATAAATCGTCCTTTTATGATGTATGGTTTAGAAGTTATGGCTAAAAAATCAAAAAAATCGCAAAAAACCACGTCAAAAACTATGATTCATGTAAAAAATTTTAACTAAGATTCTTGAAAAAAAATCACATTCCAGAAAACTTTTTTCCGAATTTGCAGTCTTGTGTATATATGTATTAGAAACAATTTGGTGTATAAATCGTCCTTGTAGGATGTATGGTTTGCGAGTTATGACGGAAAAAGCACATGTTTTTGGCCAGCTTCCACTCCAAAAAGTATTCTACAACTCCTAACTACAAGAGATAGAGCAAACGGCATTTGGACAAAGGAGTATCCCTTCTTAAGGACGAGGACCTGGTGCTCATTTTAATGCATGAATCGTCCTTATCTGATATGTAGTTTTTATTTTAGAAAATAAATAAAAAAAATAAAAATTGACAAAAAAGGGCACATGAAATTAACATGAAATCTAATTTTTAAAATTATTTTAAGGATACAGTCTTGTGGGCAGTAGCTTAAGGAACATTTTGATGCATAAATCGTCCTTTTATGATGTATGGTTTAGAAGTTATGGCTAAAAAATCAAAAAAATCGCAAAAAACCACGTCAAAAACTATGATTCATGTAAAAAATTTTAACTAAGATTCTTGAAAAAAAATCAAAATCCAGAAAACTTTTTTCTGAATATGCAGTCTTGTGTATATATGTATTAGAAACAATTTGGTGTATAAATCGTCCTTGTAGGATGTATGGTTTGCGAGTTATGACGAAAAAAGCACATGTTTTTGGCCAGCTTCCACTCCAAAAAGTGTTCTACAACTCCTAACTACAAGAGATAGAGCAAACGGCATTTGGACAAAGGAGTATCCCTTCTTAAGGACGAGGACCTGGTGCTCATTTTAATGCATGAATCGTCCTTATCTGATATGTAGTTTTTATTTTAGAAAATAAATAAAAAAAATAAAAATTGACAAAAAAGGGCACATGAAATTAACATGAAATCTAATTTTTAAAATTATTTTATTATTATTATATTTAAAAAACCACGTCAAAAACTATGATTGATGTAAAAAATTTTAACTAAGATTCTTGAAAAAAAATCACATTCCAGAAAACTTTTTTCTGAATATGCAGTCTTGTGTATATATGTACATATTATAAACAATTTGGTGTATAAATCGTCCTTGTAGGATGTATGGTTTGCGAGTTATGACGGAAAAAGCACATGTTTTTGGCCAGCTTCCACTCCAAAAAGTGTTCTACAACTCCTAACTACAAGAGATAGAGCAAACGGCATTTGGACAAAGGAGTATCCCTTCTTAAGGACGAGGACCTGGTGCTCATTTTAATGCATGAATCGTCCTTATCTGATATGTAGTTTTTATTTTAGAAAATAAATAAAAAAAATAAAAATTGACAAAAAAGGGCACATGAAATTAACATGAAATCTAATTTTTAAAATTATTTTAAGGATACAGTCTTGTGGGCAGTAGCTTAAGGAACATTTTGATGCATAAATCGTCCTTTTATGATGTATGGTTTAGAAGTTATGGCTAAAAAATCAAAAAAATCGCAAAAAACCACGTCAAAAACTATGATTCATGTAAAAAATTTTAACTAAGATTCTTGAAAAAAAATCACATTCCAGAAAACTTTTTTCCGAATTTGCAGTCTTGTGTATATATGTATTAGAAACAATTTGGTGTATAAATCGTCCTTGTAGGATGTATGGTTTGCGAGTTATGACGGAAAAAGCACATGTTTTTGGCCAGCTTCCACTCCAAAAAGTGTTCTACAACTCCTAACTACAAGAGATAGAGCAAACGGCATTTGGACAAAGGAGTATCCCTTCTTAAGGACGAGGACCTGGTGCTCATTTTAATGCATGAATCGTCCTTATCTGATATGTAGTTTTTATTTTAGAAAATAAATAAAAAAAATAAAAATTGACAAAAAAGGGCACATGAAATTAACATGAAATCTAATTTTTAAAATTATTTTAAGGATACAGTCTTGTGGGCAGTAGCTTAAGGAACATTTTGATGCATAAATCGTCCTTTTATGATGTATGGTTTAGAAGTTATGGCTAAAAAATCAAAAAAATCGCAAAAAACCACGTCAAAAACTATGATTCATGTAAAAAATTTTAACTAAGATTCTTGAAAAAAAATCAAAATCCAGAAAACTTTTTTCTGAATATACAGTCTTGTGTATATATGTATTAGAAACAATTTGGTGTATAAATCGTCCTTGTAGGATGTATGGTTTGCGAGTTATGACGGAAAAAGCACATGTTTTTGGCCAGCTTCCACTCCAAAAAGTGTTCTACAACTCCTAACTACAAGAGATAGAGCAAACGGCATTTGGACAAAGGAGTATCCCTTCTTAAGGACGAGGACCTGGTGCTCATTTTAATGCATGAATCGTCCTTATCTGATATGTAGTTTTTATTTTAGAAAATAAATAAAAAAAATAAAAATTGACAAAAAAGGGCACATGAAATTAACATGAAATCTAATTTTTAAAATTATTTTAAGGATACAGTCTTGTGGGCAGTAGCTTAAGGAACATTTTGATGCATAAATCGTCCTTTTATGATGTATGGTTTAGAAGTTATGGCTAAAAAATCAAAAAAATCGCAAAAAACCACGTCAAAAACTATGATTCATGTAAAAAATTTTAACTAAGATTCTTGAAAAAAAATCAAAATCCAGAAAAGTTTTTTCTGAATATGCAGTCTTGTGTATATATGTATTAGAAACAATTTGGTGTATAAATCGTCCTTGTAGGATGTATGGTTTGGGAGTTATGACAGAAAAAGCACATGTTTTTGGCCAGCTTCCACTCCAAAAAGTGTTCTACAACTCCTAAACTACAAGAGATAGAGCAAACGGCATTTGGACAAAGGAGTATCCCTTCTTAAGGACGAGGACCTGGTGCTCATTTTAATGCATGAATCGTCCTTATCTGATATGTATTTATAATAAATAAAAAAAATAAAAAATGACAAAAAAGGGCACATGAAATTAACATGAAATCTATTTTTTAAAATTATTTTAAGGAAACAGTCTTGTGGGCAGTAGCGAACATTTTGGTGCATAAATCGTCCTTTTATGATGTATGGTTTAGAAGTTATGGCTAAAAAATCAAAAAAATCGCAAAAAACCACGTCAAAAACTATGATTCATGTAAAAAATTTTAACTAAGATTCTTGAAAAAAAATCAAAATCCAGAAAAGTTTTTTCTGAATATGCAGTCTTGTGTATATATGTATTAGAAACAATTTGGTGTATAAATCGTCCTTGTAGGATGTATGGTTTGCGAGTTATGACGGAAAAAGCACATTTTTTTGGCCAGCTTCCACTCCAAAAAGTGTTCTACAACTCCTAACTACAAGAGATAGAGCAAACGGCATTTGGACAAAGGAGTATCCCTTCTTAAGGACGAGGACCTGGTGCTCATTTTAATGCATGAATCGTCCTTATCTGATATGTAGTTTTTATTTTAGAAAATAAATAAAAAAAATAAAAATTGACAAAAAAGGGCACATGAAATTAACATGAAATCTAATTTTTAAAATTATTTTAAGGATACAGTCTTGTGGGCAGTAGCTTAAGGAACATTTTGATGCATAAATCGTCCTTTTATGATGTATGGTTTAGAAGTTATGGCTAAAAAATCAAAAAAATCGCAAAAAACCACGTCAAAAACTATGATTCATGTAAAAAATTTTAACTAAGATTCTTGAAAAAAAATCAAATTCCAGAAAACTTTTTTCTGAATATGCAGTCTTGTGTATATATGTATTAGAAACAATTTGGTGTATAAATCGTCCTTGTAGGATGTATGGTTTGGGAGTTATGACGGAAAAAGCACATGTTTTTGGCCAGCTTCCACTCCAAAAAGTGTTCTACAACTCCTAAACTACAAGAGATAGAGCAAACGGCATTTGGACAATGGAGTATCCCTTCTTAAGGACGAGGACCTGGTGCTCATTTTAATGCATGAATCGTCCTTATCTGATATGTATTTATAATAAATAAAAAAAATAAAAATTGACAAAAAAGGGCACATGAAATTAACATGAAATCTAATTTTTAAAATTATTTTAAGGAAACAGTCTTGTGGGCAGTAGCGAACATTTGCATAAATCGTCCTTTTATGATGTATGGTTTAGAAGTTATGGCTAAAAAATCAAAAAAATCGCAAAAAACCACGTCAAAAACTATGATTCATGTAAAAAATTTTAACTAAGATTCTTGAAAAAAAATCACATTCCAGAAAACTTTTTTCTGAATATGCAGTCTTGTGTATATATGTATTAGAAACAATTTGGTGTATAAATCGTCCTTGTAGGATGTATGGTTTGCGAGTTATGACGGAAAAAGCACATGTTTTTGGCCAGCTTCCACTCCAAAAAGTGTTCTACAACTCCTAACTACAAGAGATAGAGCAAACGGCATTTGGACAAAGGAGTATCCCTTCTTAAGGACGAGGACCTGGTGCTCATTTTAATGCATGAATCGTCCTTATCTGATATGTAGTTTTTATTTTAGAAAATAAATAAAAAAAATAAAAATTGACAAAAAAGGGCACATGAAATTAACATGAAATCTAATTTTTAAAATTATTTTAAGGATACAGTCTTGTGGGCAGTAGCTTAAGGAACATTTTGATGCATAAATCGTCCTTTTATGATGTATGGTTTAGAAGTTATGGCTAAAAAATCAAAAAAATCGCAAAAAACCACGTCAAAAACTATGATTCATGTAAAAAATTTTAACTAAGATTCTTGAAAAAAAATCACATTCCAGAAAACTTTTTTCCGAATATGCAGTCTTGTGTATATATGTATTAGAAACAATTTGGTGTATAAATCGTCCTTGTAGGATGTACAGTTTGCGAGTTATGACGGAAAAAGCACATGTTTTTGGCCAGCTTCCACTCCAAAAAGTGTTCTACAACTCCTAACTACAAGAGATAGAGCAAACGGCATTTGGACAAAGGAGTATCCCTTCTTAAGGACGAGGACCTGGTGCTCATTTTAATGCATGAATCGTCCTTATCTGATATGTAGTTTTTATTTTAGAAAATAAATAAAAAAAATAAAAATTGACAAAAAAGGGCACATGAAATTAACATGAAATCTAATTTTTAAAATTATTTTAAGGATACAGTCTTGTGGGCAGTAGCTTAAGGAACATTTTGATGCATAAATCGTCCTTTTATGATGTATGGTTTAGAAGTTATGGCTAAAAAATCAAAAAAATCGCAAAAAACCACGTCAAAAACTATGATTCATGTAAAAAGTTTTAACTAAGATTCTTGAAAAAAAATCAAAATCCAGAAAACTTTTTTCTGAATATGCAGTCTTGTGTATATATGTATTAGAAACAATTTGGTGTATAAATCGTCCTTGTAGGATGTATGGTTTGCGAGTTATGACGGAAAAAGCACATGTTTTTGGCCAGCTTCCACTCCAAAAAGTGTTCTACAACTCCTAACTACAAGAGATAGAGCAAACGGCATTTGGACAAAGGAGTATCCCTTCTTAAGGACGAGGACCTGGTGCTCATTTTAATGCATGAATCGTCCTTATCTGATATGTAGTTTTTATTTTAGAAAATAAATAAAAAAAATAAAAATTGACAAAAAAGGGCACATGAAATTAACATGAAATCTAATTTTTAAAATTATTTTAAGGATACAGTCTTGTGGGCAGTAGCTTAAGGAACATTTTGATGCATAAATCGTCCTTTTATGATGTATGGTTTAGAAGTTATGGCTAAAAAATCAAAAAAATCGCAAAAAACCACGTCAAAAACTATGATTCATGTAAAAAGTTTTAACTAAGATTATTGAAAAAAAATCAAAATCCAGAAAACTTTTTTCTGAATATGCAGTCTTGTGTATATATGTATTAGAAACAATTTGGTGTATAAATCGTCCTTGTAGGATGTATGGTTTGCGAGTTATGACGGAAAAAGCACATGTTTTTGGCCAGCTTCCACTCCAAAAAGTGTTCTACAACTCCTAACTACAAGAGATAGAGCAAACGGCATTTGGACAAAGGAGTATCCCTTCTTAAGGACGAGGACCTGGTGCTCATTTTAATGCATGAATCGTCCTTATCTGATATGTAGTTTTTATTTTAGAAAATAAATAAAAAAAATAAAAAATTGACAAAAAAGGGCACATGAAATTAACATGAAATCTAATTTTTAAAATTATTTTAAGGATACAGTCTTGTGGGCAGTAGCTTAAGGAACATTTTGATGCATAAATCGTCCTTTTATGATGTATGGTTTAGAAGTTATGGCTAAAAAATCAAAAAAATCGCAAAAAACCACGTCAAAAACTATGATTCATGTAAAAAATTTTAACTAAGATTCTTGAAAAAAAATCAAAATCCAGAAAAGTTTTTTCTGAATATGCAGTCTTGTGTATATATGTATTAGAAACAATTTGGTGTATAAATCGTCCTTGTAGGATGTATGGTTTGCGAGTTATGACGGAAAAAGCACATGTTTTTGGCCAGCTTCCACTCCAAAAAGTGTTCTACAACTCCTAACTACAAGAGATAGAGCAAACGGCATTTGGACAAAGGAGTATCCCTTCTTAAGGACGAGGACCTGGTGCTCATTTTAATGCATGAATCGTCCTTATCTGATATGTAGTTTTTATTTTAGAAAATAAATAAAAAAAATAAAAATTGACAAAAAAGGGCACATGAAATTAACATGAAATCTAATTTTTAAAATTATTTTAAGGATACAGTCTTGTGGGCAGTAGCTTAAGGAACATTTTGATGCATAAATCGTCCTTTTATGATGTATGGTTTAGAAGTTATGGCTAAAAAATCAAAAAAATCGCAAAAAACCACGTCAAAAACTATGATTCATGTAAAAAATTTTAACTAAGATTCTTGAAAAAAAATCAAAATCCAGAAAACTTTTTTCTGAATATGCAGTCTTGTGTATATATGTATTAGAAACAATTTGGTGTATAAATCGTCCTTGTAGGATGTACAGTTTGCGAGTTATGACGGAAAAAGCACATGTTTTTGGCCAGCTTCCACTCCAAAAAGTGTTCTACAACTCCTAACTACAAGAGATAGAGCAAACGGCATTTGGACAAAGGAGTATCCCTTCTTAAGGACGAGGACCTGGTGCTCATTTTAATGCATGAATCGTCCTTATCTGATATGTAGTTTTTATTTTAGAAAATAAATAAAAAAAATAAAAATTGACAAAAAAGTGCACATGAAATTAACATGAAATCTAATTTTTAAAATTATTTTAAGGATACAGTCTTGTGGGCAGTAGCTTAAGGAACATTTTGATGCATAAATCGTCCTTTTATGATGTATGGTTTAGAAGTTATGGCTAAAAAATCAAAAAAATCGCAAAAAACCACGTCAAAAACTATGATTCATGTAAAAAATTTTAACTAAGATTCTTGAAAAAAAATCAAAATCCAGAAAAGTTTTTTCTGAATATGCAGTCTTGTGTATATATGTATTAGAAACAATTTGGTGTATAAATCGTCCTTGTAGGATGGATGATTCATGTAAAAAATTTTAACTAAGATTCTTGAAAAAAAATCACATTCCAGAAAACTTTTTTCCGAATTTGCAGTCTTGTGTATATATGTATTAGAAACAATTTGGTGTATAAATCGTCCTTGTAGGATGTATGGTTTGGGAGTTATGACGGAAAAAGCACATGTTTTTGGCCAGCTTCCACTCCAAAAAGTGTTCTACAACTCCTAACTAAAAGAGATAGAGCAAACGGCATTTGGACAAAGGAGTATCCCTTCTTAAGGACGAGGACCTGGTGCTCATTTTAATGCATGAATCGTCCTTATCTGATATGTAGTTTTTATTTTAGAAAATAAATAAAAAAAATAAAAATTGACAAAAAAGGGCACATGAAATTAACATGAAATCTAATTTTTAAAATTATTTTAAGGATACAGTCTTGTGGGCAGTAGCTTAAGGAACATTTTGATGCATAAATCGTCCTTTTATGATGTATGGTTTAGAAGTTATGGCTAAAAAATCAAAAAAATCGCAAAAAACCACGTCAAAAACTATGATTCATGTAAAAAATTTTAACTAAGATTCTTGAAAAAAAATCAAAATCCAGAAAACTTTTTTCTGAATATGCAGTCTTGTGTATATATGTATTAGAAACAATTTGGTGTATAAATCGTCCTTGTAGGATGTATGGTTTGCGAGTTATGACGGAAAAAGCACATGTTTTTGGCCAGCTTCCACTCCAAAAAGTGTTCTACAACTCCTAACTACAAGAGATAGAGCAAACGGCATTTGGACAAAGGAGTATCCCTTCTTAAGGACGAGGACCTGGTGCTCATTTTAATGCATGAATCGTCCTTATCTGATATGTAGTTTTTATTTTAGAAAATAAATAAAAAAAATAAAAATTGACAAAAAAGGGCACATGAAATTAACATGAAATCTAATTTTTAAAATTATTTTAAGGATACAGTCTTGTGGGCAGTAGCTTAAGGAACATTTTGATGCATAAATCGTCCTTTTATGATGTATGGTTTAGAAGTTATGGCTAAAAAATCAAAAAAATCGCAAAAAACCACGTCAAAAACTATGATTCATGTAAAAAATTTTAACTAAGATTCTTGAAAAAAAATCAAAATCCAGAAAAGTTTTTTCTGAATATGCAGTCTTGTGTATATATGTATTAGAAACAATTTGGTGTATAAATCGTCCTTGTAGGATGTATGGTTTGCGAGTTATGACGGAAAAAGCACATGTTTTTGGCCAGCTTCCACTCCAAAAAGTGTTCTACAACTCCTAACTACAAGAGATAGAGCAAACGGCATTTGGACAAAGGAGTATCCCTTCTTAAGGATGAGGACCTGGTGCTCATTTTAATGCATGAATCGTCCTTATCTGATATGTAGTTTTTATTTTAGAAAATAAATAAAAAAAATAAAAATTGACAAAAAAGGGCACATGAAATTAACATGAAATCTAATTTTTAAAATTATTTTAAGGATACAGTCTTGTGGGCAGTAGCTTAAGAAACATTTTGATGCATAAATCGTCCTTTTATGATGTATGGTTTAGAAGTTATGGCTAAAAAATCAAAAAAATCGCAAAAAACCACGTCAAAAACTATGATTCATGTAAAAAATTTTAACTAAGATTCTTGAAAAAAAATCAAAATCCAGAAAACTTTTTTCTGAATATGCAGTCTTGTGTATATATGTATTAGAAACAATTTGGTGTATAAATCGTCCTTGTAGGATGTACAGTTTGCGAGTTATGACGGAAAAAGCACATGTTTTTGGCCAGCTTCCACTCCAAAAAGTGTTCTACAACTCCTAACTACAAGAGATAGAGCAAACGGCATTTGGACAAAGGAGTATCCCTTCTTAAGGACGAGGACCTGGTGCTCATTTTAATGCATGAATCGTCCTTATCTGATATGTAGTTTTTATTTTAGAAAATAAATAAAAAAAATAAAAATTGACAAAAAATGGCACATGAAATTAACATGAAATCTAATTTTTAAAATTATTTTAAGGATACAGTCTTGTGGGCAGTAGCTTAAGGAACATTTTGATGCATAAATCGTCCTTTTATGATGTATGGTTTAGAAGTTATGGTTAAAAAATCAAAAAAATCGCAAAAAACCACGTCAAAAACTATGATTCATGTAAAAAATTTTAACTAAGATTCTTGAAAAAAAATCAAAATCCAGAAAAGTTTTTTCTGAATATGCAGTCTTGTGTATATATGTATTAGAAACAATTTGGTGTATAAATCGTCCTTGTAGGATGTACAGTTTGCGAGTTATGACGGAAAAAGCACATGTTTTTGGCCAGCTTCCACTCCAAAAAGTGTTCTACAACTCCTAACTACAAGAGATAGAGCAAACGGCATTTGGACAAAGGAGTATCCCTTCTTAAGGACGAGGACCTGGTGCTCATTTTAATGCATGAATCGTCCTTATCTGATATGTAGTTTTTATTTTAGAAAATAAATAAAAAAAATAAAAATTGACAAAAAATGGCACATGAAATTAACATGAAATCTAATTTTTAAAATTATTTTAAGGATACAGTCTTGTGGGCAGTAGCTTAAGGAACATTTTGATGCATAAATCGTCCTTTTATGATGTATGGTTTAGAAGTTATGGCTAAAAAATCAAAAAAATCGCAAAAAACCACGTCAAAAACTATGATTCATGTAAAAAATTTTAACTAAGATTCTTGAAAAAAAATCAAAATCCAGAAAAGTTTTTTCTGAATATGCAGTCTTGTGTATATATGTATTAGAAACAATTTGGTGTATAAATCGTCCTTGTAGGATGTACAGTTTGCGAGTTATGACGGAAAAAGCACATGTTTTTGGCCAGCTTCCACTCCAAAAAGTGTTCTACAACTCCTAACTACAAGAGATAGAGCAAACGGCATTTGGACAAAGGAGTATCCCTTCTTAAGGACGAGGACCTGGTGCTCATTTTAATGCATGAATCGTCCTTATCTGATATGTAGTTTTTATTTTAGAAAATAAATAAAAAAAATAAAAATTGACAAAAAAGGGCACATGAAATTAACATGAAATCTAATTTTTAAAATTATTTTAAGGATACAGTCTTGTGGGCAGTAGCTTAAGGAACATTTTGATGCATAAATCGTCCTTTTATGATGTATGGTTTAGAAGTTATGGCTAAAAAATCAAAAAAATCGCAAAAAACCACGTCAAAAACTATGATTCATGTAAAAAATTTTAACTAAGATTCTTGAAAAAAAATCACATTCCAGTCAGTAATTATTTTAAGGATACAGTCTTGTGGGCAGTAGCTTAAGGAACATTTTGATGCATAAATCGTCCTTTTATGATGTATGGTTTAGAAGTTATGGCTAAAAAATCAAAAAAATCGCAAAAAACCACGTCAAAAACTATGATTCATGTAAAAAATTTTAACTAAGATTCTTGAAAAAAAATCAAAATCCAGAAAACTTTTTTCTGAATATGCAGTCTTGTGTATATATGTATTAGAAACAATTTGGTGTATAAATCGTCCTTGTAGGATGTACAGTTTGCGAGTTATGACGGAAAAAGCACATGTTTTTGGCCAGCTTCCACTCCAAAAAGTGTTCTACAACTCCTAACTACAAGAGATAGAGCAAACGGCATTTGGACAAAGGAGTATCCCTTCTTAAGGACGAGGACCTGGTGCTCATTTTAATGCATGAATCGTCCTTATCTGATATGTAGTTTTTATTTTAGAAAATAAATAAAAAAAATAAAAATTGACAAAAAATGGCACATGAAATTAACATGAAATCTAATTTTTAAAATTATTTTAAGGATACAGTCTTGTGGGCAGTAGCTTAAGGAACATTTTGATGCATAAATCGTCCTTTTATGATGTATGGTTTAGAAGTTATGGCTAAAAAATCAAAAAAATCGCAAAAAACCACGTCAAAAACTATGATTCATGTAAAAAATTTTAACTAAGATTCTTGAAAAAAAATCAAAATCCAGAAAACTTTTTTCTGAATATGCAGTCTTGTGTATATATGTATTAGAAACAATTTGGTGTATAAATCGTCCTTGTAGGATGTACAGTTTGCGAGTTATGACGGAAAAAGCACATGTTTTTGGCCAGCTTCCACTATAAAAAGTGTTCTACAACTCCTAACTACAAGAGATAGAGCAAACGGCATTTGGACAAAGGAGTATCCCTTCTTAAGGACGAGGACCTGGTGCTCATTTTAATGCATGAATCGTCCTTATCTGATATGTAGTTTTTATTTTAGAAAATAAATAAAAAAAATAAAAATTGACAAAAAATGGCACATGAAATTAACATGAAATCTAATTTTTAAAATTATTTTAAGGATACAGTCTTGTGGGCAGTAGCTTAAGGAACATTTTGATGCATAAATCGTCCTTTTATGATGTATGGTTTAGAAGTTATGGCTAAAAAATCAAAAAAATCGCAAAAAACCACGTCAAAAACTATGATTCATGTAAAAAATTTTAACTAAGATTCTTGAAAAAAAATCACATTCCAGTCAGTAATTATTTTAAGGATACAGTCTTGTGGGCAGTAGCTTAAGGAACATTTTGATGCATAAATCGTCCTTTTATGATGTATGGTTTAGAAGTTATGGCTAAAAAATCAAAAAAATCGCAAAAAACCACGTCAAAAACTATGATTCATGTAAAAAATTTTAACTAAGATTCTTGAAAAAAAATCAAAATCCAGAAAACTTTTTTCTGAATATGCAGTCTTGTGTATATATGTATTAGAAACAATTTGGTGTATAAATCGTCCTTGTAGGATGTACAGTTTGCGAGTTATGACGGAAAAAGCACATGTTTTTGGCCAGCTTCCACTCCAAAAAGTGTTCTACAACTCCTAACTACAAGAGATAGAGCAAACGGCATTTGGACAAAGGAGTATCCCTTCTTAAGGACGAGGACCTGGTGCTCATTTTAATGCATGAATCGTCCTTATCTGATATGTAGTTTTTATTTTAGAAAATAAATAAAAAAAATAAAAATTGACAAAAAAGTGCACATGAAATTAACATGAAATCTAATTTTTAAAATTATTTTAAGGATACAGTCTTGTGGGCAGTAGCTTAAGGAACATTTTGATGCATAAATCGTCCTTTTATGATGTATGGTTTAGAAGTTATGGCTAAAAAATCAAAAAAATCGCAAAAAACCACGTCAAAAACTATGATTCATGTAAAAAATTTTAACTAAGATTCTTGAAAAAAAATCAAAATCCAGAAAACTTTTTTCTGAATATGCAGTCTTGTGTATATATGTATTAGAAACAATTTGGTGTATAAATCGTCCTTGTAGGATGTACAGTTTGCGAGTTATGACGGAAAAAGCACATGTTTTTGGCCAGCTTCCACTCCAAAAAGTGTTCTACAACTCCTAACTACAAGAGATAGAGCAAACGGCATTTGGACAAAGGAGTATCCCTTCTTAAGGACGAGGACCTGGTGCTCATTTTAATGCATGAATCGTCCTTATCTGATATGTAGTTTTTATTTTAGAAAATAAATAAAAAAAATAAAAATTGACAAAAAAGGGCACATGAAATTAACATGAAATTTAATTTTTAAAATTATTTTAAGGATACAGTCTTGTGGGCAGTAGCTTAAGGAACATTTTGATGCATAAATCGTCCTTTTATGATGTATGGTTTAGAAGTTATGGCTAAAAAATCAAAAAAATCGCAAAAAACCACGTCAAAAACTATGATTCATGTAAAAAATTTTAACTAAGATTCTTGAAAAAAAATCACATTCCAGAAAACTTTTTTCCGAATTTGCAGTCTTGTGTATATATGTATTAGAAACAATTTGGTGTATAAATCGTCCTTGTAGGATGTATGGTTTGCGAGTTATGACGGAAAAAGCACATGTTTTTGGCCAGCTTCCACTCCAAAAAGTGTTCTACAACTCCTAACTACAAGAGATAGAGCAAACGGCATTTGGACAAAGGAGTATCCCTTCTTAAGGACGAGGACCTGGTGCTCATTTTAATGCATGAATCGTCCTTATCTGATATGTAGTTTTTATTTTAGAAAATAAATAAAAAAAATAAAAATTGACAAAAAAGGGCACATGAAATTAACATGAAATCTAATTTTTAAAATTATTTTAAGGATACAGTCTTGTGGGCAGTAGCTCAAGGAACATTTTGATGCATAAATCGTCCTTTTATGATGTATGGTTTAGAAGTTATGGCTAAAAAATCAAAAAAATCGCAAAAAACCACGTCAAAAACTATGATTCATGTAAAAAATTTTAACTAAGATTCTTGAAAAAAAATCAAAATCCAGAAAACTTTTTCTGAATATGCAGTCTTGTGTATATATGTATTAGAAACAATTTGGTGTATAAATCGTCCTTGTAGGATGTATGGTTTGCGAGTTATGACGGAAAAAGCACATGTTTTTGGCCAGCTTCTACTCCAAAAAGTGTTCTACAACTCCTAACTACAAGAGATAGAGCAAACGGCATTTGGACAAAGGAGTATCCTTTCTTAAGGACGAGGACCTGGTGCTCATTTTAATGCATGAATCGTCCTTATCTGATATGTAGTTTTTATTTTAGAAAATAAATAAAAAAAATAAAAATTGACAAAAAAGGGCACATGAAATTAACATGAAATCTAATTTTTAAAATTATTTTAAGGATACAGTCTTGTGGGCAGTAGCTTAAGGAACATTTTGATGCATAAATCGTCCTTTTATGATGTATGGTTTAGAAGTTATGGCTAAAAAATCAAAAAAATCGCAAAAAACCACGTCAAAAACTATGATTCATGTAAAAAATTTTAACTAAGATTCTTGAAAAAAAATCACATTCCAGAAAACTTTTTCCGAATTTGCAGTCTTGTGTATATATGTATTAGAAACAATTTGGTGTATAAATCGTCCTTGTAGGATGTATGGTTTGGGAGTTATGACGGAAAAAGCACATGTTTTTGGCCAGCTTCCACTCCAAAAAGTGTTCTACAACTCCTAACTACAAGAGATAGAGCAAACGGCATTTGGACAAAGGAGTATCCCTTTTTAAGGACGAGGACCTGGTGCTCATTTTAATGCATGAATCGTCCTTATCTGATATGTAGTTTTTATTTTAGAAAATAAATAAAAAAAATAAAAATTGACAAAAAAGGGCACATGAAATTAACATGAAATCTAGTTTTTAAAATTATTTTAAGGATACAGTCTTGTGGGCAGTAGCTTAAGGAACATTTTGATGCATAAATCGTCCTTTTATGATGTATGGTTTAGAAGTTATGGCTAAAAAATCAAAAAAATCGCAAAAAACCACGTCAAAAACTATGATTCATGTAAAAAATTTTAACTAAGATTCTTGAAAAAAAATCACATTCCAGAAAACTTTTTTCCGAATTTGCAGTCTTGTGTATATATGTATTAGAAACAATTTGGTGTATAAATCGTCCTTGTAGGATGTATGGTTTGGGAGTTATGACGGAAAAAGCACATGTTTTTGGCCAGCTTCCACTCCAAAAAGTGTTCTACAACTCCTAACTAAAAGAGATAGAGCAAACGGCATTTGGACAAAGGAGTATCCCTTCTTAAGGACGAGGACCTGGTGCTCATTTTAATGCATGAATCGTCCTTATCTGATATGTAGTTTTTATTTTAGAAAATAAATAAAAAAAATAAAAATTGACAAAAAAGGGCACATGAAATTAACATGAAATCTAATTTTTAAAATTATTTTAAGGATACAGTCTTGTGGGCAGTAGCTTAAGGAACATTTTGATGCATAAATCGTCCTTTTATGATGTATGGTTTAGAAGTTATGGCTAAAAAATCAAAAAAATCGCAAAAAACCACGTCAAAAACTATGATTCATGTAAAAAATTTTAACTAAGATTCTTGAAAAAAAATCAAAATCCAGAAAAGTTTTTTCTGAATATGCAGTCTTGTGTATATATGTATTAGAAACAATTTGGTGTATAAATCGTCCTTGTAGGATGTATGGTTTGCGAGTTATGACGGAAAAAGCACATGTTTTTGGCCAGCTTCCACTCCAAAAAGTGTTCTACAACTCCTAACTACAAGAGATAGAGCAAACGGCATTTGGACAAAGGAGTATCCCTTCTTAAGGACGAGGACCTGGTGCTCATTTTAATGCATGAATCGTCCTTATCTGATATGTAGTTTTTATTTTAGAAAATAAATAAAAAAAATAAAAATTGACAAAAAAGGGCACATGAAATTAACATGAAATCTAATTTTTAAAATTATTTTAAGGATACAGTCTTGTGGGCAGTAGCTTAAGGAACATTTTGATGCATAAATCGTCCTTTTATGATGTATGGTTTAGAAGTTATGGCTAAAAAATAAAAAAAATCGCAAAAAACCACGTCAAAAACTATGATTCATGTAAAAAACTTTAACTAAGATTCTTGAAAAAAAATCAAAATCCAGAAATATGCAGTCTTGTGTATATATGTATTAGAAACAATTTGGTGTATAAATCGTCTTTGTAGGATGTATGGTTTGCGAGTTATGACGGAAAAAGCACATGTTTTTGGCCAGCTTCCACTCCAAAAAGTGTTCTACAACTCCTAACTACAAGAGATAGAGCAAATGGCATTTGGACAAAGGAGTATCCCTTCTTAAGGACGAGGACCTGGTGCTCATTTTAATGCATGAATCGTCCTTATCTGATATGTAGTTTTTATTTTAGAAAATAAATAAAAAAAATAAAAATTGACAAAAAAGGGCACATGAAATTAACATGAAATCTAATTTTTAAAATTATTTTAAGGATACAGTCTTGTGGACAGTAGCTTAAGGAACATTTTGATGCATAAATCGTCCTTTTATGATGTATGGTTTAGAAGTTATGGCTAAAAAATAAAAAAAATCGCAAAAAACCACGTCAAAAACTATGATTCATGTAAAAAACTTTAACTAAGATTCTTGAAAAAAAATCAAAATCCAGAAATATGCAGTCTTGTGTATATATGTATTAGAAACAATTTGGTGTATAAATCGTCCTTGTAGGATGTATGGTTTGCGAGTTATGACGGAAAAAGCACATGTTTTTGGCCAGCTTCCACTCCAAAAAGTGTTCTACAACTCCTAACTACAAGAGATAGAGCAAACGGCATTTGGACAAAGGAGTATCCCTTCTTAAGGACGAGGACCTGGTGCTCATTTTAATGCATGAATCGTCCTTATCTGATATGTAGTTTTTATTTTTGAAAATAAATAAAAAAAATAAAAATTGACAAAAAAGGGCACATGAAATTAACATGAAATCTAATTTTTAAAATTATTTTAAGGATACAGTCTTGTGGGCAGTAGCTTAAGGAACATTTTGATGCATAAATCGTCCTTTTATGATGTATGGTTTAGAAGTTATGGCTAAAAAATCAAAAAAATCGCAAAAAACCACGTCAAAAACTATGATTCATGTAAAAAATTTTAACTAAGATTCTTGAAAAAAAATCAAAATCCAGAAAAGTTTTTTCTGAATATGCAGTCTTGTGTATATATGTATTAGAAACAATTTGGTGTATAAATCGTCCTTGTAGGATGTACAGTTTGCGAGTTATGACGGAAAAAACACATGTTTTTGGCCAGCTTCCACTCCAAAAAGTGTTCTACAACTCCTAACTACAAGAGATAGAGCAAACGGCATTTGGACAAAGGAGTATCCCTTCTTAAGGACGAGGACCTGGTGCTCATTTTAATGCATGAATCGTCCTTATCTGATATGTAGTTTTTATTTTAGAAAATAAATAAAAAAAATAAAAATTGACAAAAAAGGGCACATGAAATTAACATGAAATCTAATTTTTAAAATTATTTTAAGGATACAGTCTTGTGGGCAGTAGCTTAAGGAACATTTTGATGCATAAATCGTCCTTTTATGATGTATGGTTTAGAAGTTATGGCTAAAAAATCAAAAAAATCGCAAAAAACCACGTCAAAAACTATGATTCATGTAAAAAATTTTAACTAAGATTCTTGAAAAAAAATCACATTCCAGAAAACTTTTTTCCGAATTTGCAGTCTTGTGTATATATGTATTAGAAACAATTTGGTGTATAAATCGTCCTTGTAGGATGTATGGTTTGCGAGTTATGACGGAAAAAGCACATGTTTTTGGCCAGCTTCCACTCCAAAAAGTGTTCTACAACTCCTAACTACAAGAGATAGAGCAAACGTCATTTGGACAAAGGAGTATCCCTTCTTAAGGACGAGGACCTGGTGCTCATTTTAATGCATGAATCGTCCTTATCTGATATGTAGTTTTTATTTTAGAAAATAAATAAAAAAAATAAAAATTGACAAAAAAGGGCACATGAAATTAACATGAAATCTAATTTTTAAAATTATTTTAAGGATACAGTCTTGTGGGCAGTAGCTTAAGGAACATTTTGATGCATAAATCGTCCTTTTATGATGTATGGTTTAGAAGTTATGGCTAAAAAATCAAAAAAATCGCAAAAAACCACGTCAAAAACTATGATTCATGTAAAAAATTTTAACTAAGATTCTTGAAAAAAAATCAAAATCCAGAAAACTTTTTTCTGAATATGCAGTCTTGTGTATATATGTATTAGAAACAATTTGGTGTATAAATCGTCCTTGTAGGATGTATGGTTTGCGAGTTATGACGGAAAAAGCACATGTTTTTGGCCAGCTTCCACTCCAAAAAGTGTTCTACAACTCCTAACTACAAGAGATAGAGCAAACGGCATTTGGACAAAGGAGTATCCCTTCTTAAGGACGAGGACCTGGTGCTCATTTTAATGCATGAATCGTCCTTATCTGATATGTAGTTTTTATTTTAGAAAATAAATAAAAAAAATAAAAATTGACAAAAAAGGGCACATGAAATTAACATGAAATCTAATTTTTAAAATTATTTTAAGGATACAGTCTTGTGGGCAGTAGCTTAAGGAACATTTTGATGCATAAATCGTCCTTTTATGATGTATGGTTTAGAAGTTATGGCTAAAAAATCAAAAAAATCGCAAAAAACCACGTCAAAAACTATGATTCATGTAAAAAATTTTAACTAAGATTCTTGAAAAAAAATCAAAATCCAGAAAACTTTTTTCTGAATATGCAGTCTTGTGTATATATGTATTAGAAACAATTTGGTGTATAAATCGTCCTTGTAGGATGTATGGTTTGGGAGTTATGACAGAAAAAGCACATGTTTTTGGCCAGCTTCCACTCCAAAAAGTGTTCTACAACTCCTAAACTACAAGAGATAGAGCAAACGGCATTTGGACAAAGGAGTATCCCTTCTTAAGGACGAGGACCTGGTGCTCATTTTAATGCATGAATCGTCCTTATCTGATATGTATTTATAATAAATAAAAAAAATAAAAAATGACAAAAAAGGGCACATGAAATTAACATGAAATCTATTTTTTAAAATTATTTTAAGGAAACAGTCTTGTGGGCAGTAGCGAACATTTTGGTGCATAAATCGTCCTTTTATGATGTATGGTTTAGAAGTTATGGCTAAAAAATCAAAAAAATCGCAAAAAACCACGTCAAAAACTATGATTCATGTAAAAAATTTTAACTAAGATTCTTGAAAAAAAATCAAAATCCAGAAAAGTTTTTTCTGAATATGCAGTCTTGTGTATATATGTATTAGAAACAATTTGGTGTATAAATCGTCCTTGTAGGATGTATGGTTTGCGAGTTATGACGGAAAAAGCACATTTTTTTGGCCAGCTTCCACTCCAAAAAGTGTTCTACAACTCCTAACTACAAGAGATAGAGCAAACGGCATTTGGACAAAGGAGTATCCCTTCTTAAGGACGAGGACCTGGTGCTCATTTTAATGCATGAATCGTCCTTATCTGATATGTAGTTTTTATTTTAGAAAATAAATAAAAAAAATAAAAATTGACAAAAAAGGGCACATGAAATTAACATGAAATCTAATTTTTAAAATTATTTTAAGGATACAGTCTTGTGGGCAGTAGCTTAAGGAACATTTTGATGCATAAATCGTCCTTTTATGATGTATGGTTTAGAAGTTATGGCTAAAAAATCAAAAAAATCGCAAAAAACCACGTCAAAAACTATGATTCATGTAAAAAATTTTAACTAAGATTCTTGAAAAAAAATCAAATTCCAGAAAACTTTTTTCTGAATATGCAGTCTTGTGTATATATGTATTAGAAACAATTTGGTGTATAAATCGTCCTTGTAGGATGTATGGTTTGGGAGTTATGACGGAAAAAGCACATGTTTTTGGCCAGCTTCCACTCCAAAAAGTGTTCTACAACTCCTAAACTACAAGAGATAGAGCAAACGGCATTTGGACAATGGAGTATCCCTTCTTAAGGACGAGGACCTGGTGCTCATTTTAATGCATGAATCGTCCTTATCTGATATGTATTTATAATAAATAAAAAAAATAAAAATTGACAAAAGAGGGCACATGAAATTAACATGAAATCTAATTTTTAAAATTATTTTAAGGAAACAGTCTTGTGGGCAGTAGCGAACATTTGCATAAATCGTCCTTTTATGATGTATGGTTTAGAAGTTATGGCTAAAAAATCAAAAAAATCGCAAAAAACCACGTCAAAAACTATGATTCATGTAAAAAATTTTAACTAAGATTCTTGAAAAAAAATCAAATTCCAGAAAACTTTTTTCTGAATATGCAGTCTTGTGTTTATATGTATTAGAAACAATTTGGTGTATAAATCGTCCTTGTAGGATGTATGGTTTGCGAGTTATGACGGAAAAAGCACATGTTTTTGGCCAGCTTCCACTCCAAAAAGTGTTCTACAACTCCTAACTACAAGAGATAGAGCAAACGGCATTTGGACAAAGGAGTATCCCTTCTTAAGGACGAGGACCTGGTGCTCATTTTAATGCATGAATCGTCCTTATCTGATATGTAGTTTTTATTTTAGAAAATAAATAAAAAAAATAAAAATTGACAAAAAAGGGCACATGAAATTAACATGAAATCTAATCTAATCCTGAAAATTATTTTAAGGATACAGTCTTGTGGGCAGTAGCTTAAGGAACATTTTGATGCATAAATCGTCCTTTTATGATGTATGGTTTAGAAGTTATGGCTAAAAAATCAAAAAAATCGCAAAAAACCACGTCAAAAACTATGATTCATGTAAAAAATTTTAACTAAGATTCTTGAAAAAAAATCAAAATCCAGAAAACTTTTTTCTGAATATGTAGTCTTGTGTATATATGTATTAGAAACAATTTGGTGTATAAATCGTCCTTGTAGGATGTATGGTTTGCGAGTTATGACGGAAAAAGCACATGTTTTTGGCCAGCTTCCACTCCAAAAAGTGTTCTACAACTCCTAACTACAAGAGATAGAGCAAACGGCATTTGGACAAAGCAGTATCCCTTCTTAAGGACGAGGACCTGGTGCTCATTTTAATGCATGAATCGTCCTTATCTGATATGTAGTTTTTATTTTAGAAAATAAATAAAAAAAATAAAAATTGACAAAAAAGGGCACATGAAATTAACATGAAATCTAATTTTTAAAATTATTTTAAGGATACAGTCTTGTGGGCAGTAGCTTAAGGAACATTTTGATGCATAAATCGTCCTTTTATGATGTATGGTTTAGAAGTTATGGCTAAAAAATCAAAAAAATCGCAAAAAACCACGTCAAAAACTATGATTCATGTAAAAAATTTTAACTAAGATTCTTGAAAAAAAATCAAAATCCAGAAAAGTTTTTTCTGAATATGTAGTCTTGTGTATATATGTATTAGAAACAATTTGGTGTATAAATCGTCCTTGTAGGATGTATGGTTTGCGAGTTATGACGGAAAAAGCACATGTTTTTGGCCAGCTTCCACTCCAAAAAGTGTTCTACAACTCCTAACTACAAGAGATAGAGCAAACGGCATTTGGACAAAGGAGTATCCCTTCTTAAGGACGAGGACCTGGTGCTCATTTTAATGCATGAATCGTCCTTATCTGATATGTAGTTTTTATTTTAGAAAATAAATAAAAAAAATAAAAATTGACAAAAAAGGGCACATGAAATTAACATGAAATCTAATTTTTAAAATTATTTTAAGGATACAGTCTTGTGGGCAGTAGCTTAAGGAACATTTTGATGCATAAATCGTCCTTTTATGATGTATGGTTTAGAAGTTATGGCTAAAAAATCAAAAAAATCGCAAAAAACCACGTCAAAAACTATGATTCATGTAAAAAGTTTTAACTAAGATTCTTGAAAAAAAATCAAAATCCAGAAAACTTTTTTCTGAATATGCAGTCTTGTGTATATATGTATTAGAAACAATTTGGTGTATAAATCGTCCTTGTAGGATGTATGGTTTGCGAGTTATGACGGAAAAAGCACATGTTTTTGGCCAGCTTCCACTCCAAAAAGTGTTCTACAACTCCTAACTACAAGAGATAGAGCAAACGGCATTTGGACAAAGGAGTATCCCTTCTTAAGGACGAGGACCTGGTGCTCATTTTAATGCATGAATCGTCCTTATCTGATATGTAGTTTTTATTTTAGAAAATAAATAAAAAAAATAAAAATTGACAAAAAAGGGCACATGAAATTAACATGAAATCTAATTTTTAAAATTATTTTAAGGATACAGTCTTGTGGGCAGTAGCTTAAGGAACATTTTGATGCATAAATCGTCCTTTTATGATGTATGGTTTAGAAGTTATGGCTAAAAAATCAAAAAAATCGCAAAAAACCACGTCAAAAACTATGATTCATGTAAAAAATTTTAACTAAGATTCTTGAAAAAAAATCAAAATCCAGAAAACTTTTTTCTGAATATGCAGTCTTGTGTATATATGTATTAGAAACAATTTGGTGTATAAATCGTCCTTGTAGGATGTACAGTTTGCGAGTTATGACGGAAAAAGCACATGTTTTTGGCCAGCTTCCACTCCAAAAAGTGTTCTACAACTCCTAACTACAAGAGATAGAGCAAACGGCATTTGGACAAAGGAGTATCCCTTCTTAAGGACGAGGACCTGGTGCTCATTTTAATGCATGAATCGTCCTTATCTGATATGTAGTTTTTATTTTAGAAAATAAATAAAAAAAATAAAAATTGACAAAAAAGTGCACATGAAATTAACATGAAATCTAATTTTTAAAATTATTTTAAGGATACAGTCTTGTGGGCAGTAGCTTAAGGAACATTTTGATGCATAAATCGTCCTTTTATGATGTATGGTTTAGAAGTTATGGCTAAAAAATCAAAAAAATCGCAAAAAACCACGTCAAAAACTATGATTCATGTAAAAAATTTTAACTAAGATTCTTGAAAAAAAATCAAAATCCAGAAAAGTTTTTCTGAATATGCAGTCTTGTGTATATATGTATTAGAAACAATTTGGTGTATAAATCGTCCTTGTAGGATGGATGATTCATGTAAAAAATTTTAACTAAGATTCTTGAAAAAAAATCACATTCCAGAAAACTTTTTTCCGAATTTGCAGTCTTGTGTATATATGTATTAGAAACAATTTGGTGTATAAATCGTCCTTGTAGGATGTATGGTTTGGGAGTTATGACGGAAAAAGCACATGTTTTTGGCCAGCTTCCACTCCAAAAAGTGTTCTACAACTCCTAACTAAAAGAGATAGAGCAAACGGCATTTGGACAAAGGAGTATCCCTTCTTAAGGACGAGGACCTGGTGCTCATTTTAATGCATGAATCGTCCTTATCTGATATGTAGTTTTTATTTTAGAAAATAAATAAAAAAAATAAAAATTGACAAAAAAGGGCACATGAAATTAACATGAAATCTAATTTTTAAAATTATTTTAAGGATACAGTCTTGTGGGCAGTAGCTTAAGGAACATTTTGATGCATAAATCGTCCTTTTATGATGTATGGTTTAGAAGTTATGGCTAAAAAATCAAAAAAATCGCAAAAAACCACGTCAAAAACTATGATTCATGTAAAAAATTTTAACTAAGATTCTTGAAAAAAAATCAAAATCCAGAAAACTTTTTTCTGAATATGCAGTCTTGTGTATATATGTATTAGAAACAATTTGGTGTATAAATCGTCCTTGTAGGATGTATGGTTTGCGAGTTATGACGGAAAAAGCACATGTTTTTGGCCAGCTTCCACTCCAAAAAGTGTTCTACAACTCCTAACTACAAGAGATAGAGCAAACGGCATTTGGACAAAGGAGTATCCCTTCTTAAGGACGAGGACCTGGTGCTCATTTTAATGCATGAATCGTCCTTATCTGATATGTAGTTTTTATTTTAGAAAATAAATAAAAAAAATAAAAATTGACAAAAAAGGGCACATGAAATTAACATGAAATCTAATTTTTAAAATTATTTTAAGGATACAGTCTTGTGGGCAGTAGCTTAAGGAACATTTTGATGCATAAATCGTCCTTTTATGATGTATGGTTTAGAAGTTATGGCTAAAAAATCAAAAAAATCGCAAAAAACCACGTCAAAAACTATGATTCATGTAAAAAATTTTAACTAAGATTCTTGAAAAAAAATCAAAATCCAGAAAAGTTTTTTCTGAATATGCAGTCTTGTGTATATATGTATTAGAAACAATTTGGTGTATAAATCGTCCTTGTAGGATGTATGGTTTGCGAGTTATGACGGAAAAAGCACATGTTTTTGGCCAGCTTCCACTCCAAAAAGTGTTCTACAACTCCTAACTACAAGAGATATAGCAAACGGCATTTGGACAAAGGAGTATCCCTTCTTAAGGATGAGGACCTGGTGCTCATTTTAATGCATGAATCGTCCTTATCTGATATGTAGTTTTTATTTTAGAAAATAAATAAAAAAAATAAAAATTGACAAAAAAGGGCACATGAAATTAACATGAAATCTAATTTTTAAAATTATTTTAAGGATACAGTCTTGTGGGCAGTAGCTTAAGGAACATTTTGATGCATAAATCGTCCTTTTATGATGTATGGTTTAGAAGTTATGGCTAAAAAATCAAAAAAATCGCAAAAAACCACGTCAAAAACTATGATTCATGTAAAAAATTTTAACTAAGATTCTTGAAAAAAAATCAAAATCCAGAAAACTTTTTTCTGAATATGCAGTCTTGTGTATATATGTATTAGAAACAATTTGGTGTATAAATCGTCCTTGTAGGATGTACAGTTTGCGAGTTATGACGGAAAAAGCACATGTTTTTGGCCAGCTTCCACTCCAAAAAGTGTTCTACAACTCCTAACTACAAGAGATAGAGCAAACGGCATTTGGACAAAGGAGTATCCCTTCTTAAGGACGAGGACCTGGTGCTCATTTTAATGCATGAATCGTCCTTATCTGATATGTAGTTTTTATTTTAGAAAATAAATAAAAAAAATAAAAATTGACAAAAAATGGCACATGAAATTAACATGAAATCTAATTTTTAAAATTATTTTAAGGATACAGTCTTGTGGGCAGTAGCTTAAGGAACATTTTGATGCATAAATCGTCCTTTTATGATGTATGGTTTAGAAGTTATGGCTAAAAAATCAAAAAAATCGCAAAAAACCACGTCAAAAACTATGATTCATGTAAAAAATTTTAACTAAGATTCTTGAAAAAAAATCAAAATCCAGAAAAGTTTTTTCTGAATATGCAGTCTTGTGTATATATGTATTAGAAACAATTTGGTGTATAAATCGTCCTTGTAGGATGTACAGTTTGCGAGTTATGACGGAAAAAGCACATGTTTTTGGCCAGCTTCCACTCCAAAAAGTGTTCTACAACTCCTAACTACAAGAGATAGAGCAAACGGCATTTGGACAAAGGAGTATCCCTTCTTAAGGACGAGGACCTGGTGCTCATTTTAATGCATGAATCGTCCTTATCTGATATGTAGTTTTTATTTTAGAAAATAAATAAAAAAAATAAAAATTGACAAAAAATGGCACATGAAATTAACATGAAATCTAATTTTTAAAATTATTTTAAGGATACAGTCTTGTGGGCAGTAGCTTAAGGAACATTTTGATGCATAAATCGTCCTTTTATGATGTATGGTTTAGAAGTTATGGCTAAAAAATCAAAAAAATCGCAAAAAACCACGTCAAAAACTATGATTCATGTAAAAAATTTTAACTAAGATTCTTGAAAAAAAATCAAAATCCAGAAAAGTTTTTTCTGAATATGCAGTCTTGTGTATATATGTATTAGAAACAATTTGGTGTATAAATCGTCCTTGTAGGATGTACAGTTTGCGAGTTATGACGGAAAAAGCACATGTTTTTGGCCAGCTTCCACTCCAAAAAGTGTTCTACAACTCCTAACTACAAGAGATAGAGCAAACGGCATTTGGACAAAGGAGTATCCCTTCTTAAGGACGAGGACCTGGTGCTCATTTTAATGCATGAATCGTCCTTATCTGATATGTAGTTTTTATTTTAGAAAATAAATAAAAAAAATAAAAATTGACAAAAAATGGCACATGAAATTAACATGAAATCTAATTTTTAAAATTATTTTAAGGATACAGTCTTGTGGGCAGTAGCTTAAGGAACATTTTGATGCATAAATCGTCCTTTTATGATGTATGGTTTAGAAGTTATGGCTAAAAAATCAAAAAAATCGCAAAAAACCACGTCAAAAACTATGATTCATGTAAAAAATTTTAACTAAGATTCTTGAAAAAAAATCAAAATCCAGAAAAGTTTTTTCTGAATATGCAGTCTTGTGTATATATGTATTAGAAACAATTTGGTGTATAAATCGTCCTTGTAGGATGTACAGTTTGCGAGTTATGACGGAAAAAGCACATGTTTTTGGCCAGCTTCCACTCCAAAAAGTGTTCTACAACTCCTAACTACAAGAGATAGAGCAAACGGCATTTGGACAAAGGAGTATCCCTTCTTAAGGACGAGGACCTGGTGCTCATTTTAATGCATGAATCGTCCTTATCTGATATGTAGTTTTTATTTTAGAAAATAAATAAAAAAAATAAAAATTGACAAAAAAGGGCACATGAAATTAACATGAAATCTAATTTTTAAAATTATTTTAAGGATACAGTCTTGTGGGCAGTAGCTTAAGGAACATTTTGATGCATAAATCGTCCTTTTATGATGTATGGTTTAGAAGTTATGGCTAAAAAATCAAAAAAATCGCAAAAAACCACGTCAAAAACTATGATTCATGTAAAAAATTTTAACTAAGATTCTTGAAAAAAATCACATTCCAGTCAGTAATTATTTTAAGGATACAGTCTTGTGGGCAGTAGCTTAAGGAACATTTTGATGCATAAATCGTCCTTTTATGATGTATGGTTTAGAAGTTATGGCTAAAAAATCAAAAAAATCGCAAAAAACCACGTCAAAAACTATGATTCATGTAAAAAATTTTAACTAAGATTCTTGAAAAAAAATCAAAATCCAGAAAACTTTTTTCTGAATATGCAGTCTTGTGTATATATGTATTAGAAACAATTTGGTGTATAAATCGTCCTTGTAGGATGTACAGTTTGCGAGTTATGACGGAAAAAGCACATGTTTTTGGCCAGCTTCCACTCCAAAAAGTGTTCTACAACTCCTAACTACAAGAGATAGAGCAAACGGCATTTGGACAAAGGAGTATCCCTTCTTAAGGACGAGGACCTGGTGCTCATTTTAATGCATGAATCGTCCTTATCTGATATGTAGTTTTTATTTTAGAAAATAAATAAAAAAAATAAAAATTGACAAAAAATGGCACATGAAATTAACATGAAATCTAATTTTTAAAATTATTTTAAGGATACAGTCTTGTGGGCAGTAGCTTAAGGAACATTTTGATGCATAAATCGTCCTTTTATGATGTATGGTTTAGAAGTTATGGCTAAAAAATCAAAAAAATCGCAAAAAACCACGTCAAAAACTATGATTCATGTAAAAAATTTTAACTAAGATTCTTGAAAAAAAATCAAAATCCAGAAAAGTTTTTTCTGAATATGCAGTCTTGTGTATATATGTATTAGAAACAATTTGGTGTATAAATCGTCCTTGTAGGATGTACAGTTTGCGAGTTATGACGGAAAAAGCACATGTTTTTGGCCAGCTTCCACTCCAAAAAGTGTTCTACAACTCCTAACTACAAGAGATAGAGCAAACGGCGTTTGGACAAAGGAGTATCCCTTCTTAAGGACGAGGACCTGGTGCTCATTTTAATGCATGAATCGTCCTTATCTGATATGTAGTTTTTATTTTAGAAAATAAATAAAAAAAATAAAAATTGACAAAAAAGGGCCCATGAAATTAACATGAAATCTAATTTTTAAAATTATTTTAAGGATACAGTCTTGTGGGCAGTAGCTTAAGGAACATTTTGATGCATAAATCGTCCTTTTATGATGTATGGTTTAGAAGTTATGGCTAAAAAATCAAAAAAATCGCAAAAAACCACGTCAAAAACTATGATTCATGTAAAAAATTTTAACTAAGATTCTTGAAAAAAAATCACATTCCAGTCAGTAATTATTTTAAGGATACAGTCTTGTGGGCAGTAGCTTAAGGAACATTTTGATGCATAAATCGTCCTTTTATGATGTATGGTTTAGAAGTTATGGCTAAAAAATCAAAAAAATCGCAAAAAACCACGTCAAAAACTATGATTCATGTAAAAAATTTTAACTAAGATTCTTGAAAAAAAATCAAAATCCAGAAAAGTTTTTTCTGAATATGCAGTCTTGTGTATATATGTATTAGAAACAATTTGGTGTATAAATCGTCCTTGTAGGATGTACAGTTTGCGAGTTATGACGGAAAAAGCACATGTTTTTGGCCAGCTTCCACTCCAAAAAGTGTTCTACAACTCCTAACTACAAGAGATAGAGCAAACGGCATTTGGACAAAGGAGTATCCCTTCTTAAGGACGAGGACCTGGTGCTCATTTTAATGCATGAATCGTCCTTATCTGATATGTAGTTTTTATTTTAGAAAATAAATAAAAAAAATAAAAATTGACAAAAAAGGGCACATGAAATTAACATGAAATCTAATTTTTAAAATTATTTTAAGGATACAGTCTTGTGGGCAGTAGCTTAAGGAACATTTTGATGCATAAATCGTCCTTTTATGATGTATGGTTTAGAAGTTATGGCTAAAAAATCAAAAAAATCGCAAAAAACCACGTCAAAAACTATGATTCATGTAAAAAATTTTAACTAAGATTCTTGAAAAAAAATCACATTCCAGTCAGTAATTATTTTAAGGATACAGTCTTGTGGGCAGTAGCTTAAGGAACATTTTGATGCATAAATCGTCCTTTTATGATGTATGGTTTAGAAGTTATGGCTAAAAAATCAAAAAAATCGCAAAAAACCACGTCAAAAACTATGATTCATGTAAAAAATTTTAACTAAGATTCTTGAAAAAAAATCAAAATCCAGAAAACTTTTTTCTGAATATGCAGTCTTGTGTATATATGTATTAGAAACAATTTGGTGTATAAATCGTCCTTGTAGGATGTACAGTTTGCGAGTTATGACGGAAAAAGCACATGTTTTTGGCCAGCTTCCACTCCAAAAAGTGTTCTACAACTCCTAACTACAAGAGATAGAGCAAACGGCATTTGGACAAAGGAGTATCCCTTCTTAAGGACGAGGACCTGGTGCTCATTTTAATGCATGAATCGTCCTTATCTGATATGTAGTTTTTATTTTAGAAAATAAATAAAAAAAATAAAAATTGACAAAAAAGTGCACATGAAATTAACATGAAATCTAATTTTTAAAATTATTTTAAGGATACAGTCTTGTGGGCAGTAGCTTAAGGAACATTTTGATGCATAAATCGTCCTTTTATGATGTATGGTTTAGAAGTTATGGCTAAAAAATCAAAAAAATCGCAAAAAACCACGTCAAAAACTATGATTCATGTAAAAAATTTTAACTAAGATTCTTGAAAAAAAATCAAAATCCAGAAAAGTTTTTTCTGAATAAGCAGTCTTGTGTATATATGTATTAGAAACAATTTGGTGTATAAATCGTCCTTGTAGGATGTATGGTTTGCGAGTTATGACGGAAAAAGCACATGTTTTTGGCCAGCTTCCACTCCAAAAAGTGTTCTACAACTCCTAACTACAAGAGATAGAGCAAACGGCATTTGGACAAAGGAGTATCCCTTCTTAAGGACGAGGACCTGGTGCTCATTTTAATGCATGAATCGTCCTTATCTGATATGTAGTTTTTATTTTAGAAAATAAATAAAAAAAATAAAAATTGACAAAAAAGGGCACATGAAATTAACATGAAATCTAATTTTTAAAATTATTTTAAGGATACAGTCTTGTGGGCAGTAGCTCAAGGAACATTTTGATGCATAAATCGTCCTTTTATGATGTATGGTTTAGAAGTTATGGCTAAAAAATCAAAAAAATCGCAAAAAACCACGTCAAAAACTATGATTCATGTAAAAAATTTTAACTAAGATTCTTGAAAAAAAATCAAAATCCAGAAAACTTTTTTCTGAATATGCAGTCTTGTGTATATATGTATTAGAAACAATTTGGTGTATAAATCGTCCTTGTAGGATGTATGGTTTGCGAGTTATGACGGAAAAAGCACATGTTTTTGGCCAGCTTCTACTCCAAAAAGTGTTCTACAACTCCTAACTACAAGAGATAGAGCAAACGGCATTTGGACAAAGGAGTATCCTTTCTTAAGGACGAGGACCTGGTGCTCATTTTAATGCATGAATCGTCCTTATCTGATATGTAGTTTTTATTTTAGAAAATAAATAAAAAAAATAAAAATTGACAAAAAAGGGCACATGAAATTAACATGAAATCTAATTTTTAAAATTATTTTAAGGATACAGTCTTGTGGGCAGTAGCTTAAGGAACATTTTGATGCATAAATCGTCCTTTTATGATGTATGGTTTAGAAGTTATGGCTAAAAAATCAAAAAAATCGCAAAAAACCACGTCAAAAACTATGATTCATGTAAAAAATTTTAACTAAGATTCTTGAAAAAAAATCACATTCCAGAAAACTTTTTTCCGAATTTGCAGTCTTGTGTATATATGTATTAGAAACAATTTGGTGTATAAATCGTCCTTGTAGGATGTATGGTTTGGGAGTTATGACGGAAAAAGCACATGTTTTTGGCCAGCTTCCACTCCAAAAAGTGTTCTACAACTCCTAACTACAAGAGATAGAGCAAACGGCATTTGGACAAAGGAGTATCCCTTTTTAAGGACGAGGACTTGGTGCTCATTTTAATGCATGAATCGTCCTTATCTGATATGTAGTTTTTATTTTAGAAAATAAATAAAAAAAATAAAAATTGACAAAAAAGGGCACATGAAATTAACATGAAATCTAGTTTTTAAAATTATTTTAAGGATATAGTCTTGTGGGCAGTAGCTTAAGGAACATTTTGATGCATAAATCGTCCTTTTATGATGTATGGTTTAGAAGTTATGGCTAAAAAATCAAAAAAATCGCAAAAAACCACGTCAAAAACTATGATTCATGTAAAAAATTTTAACTAAGATTCTTGAAAAAAAATCACATTCCAGAAAACTTTTTTCCGAATTTGCAGTCTTGTGTATATATGTATTAGAAACAATTTGGTGTATAAATCGTCCTTGTAGGATGTATGGTTTGGGAGTTATGACGGAAAAAGCACATGTTTTTGGCCAGCTTCCACTCCAAAAAGTGTTCTACAACTCCTAACTAAAAGAGATAGAGCAAACGGCATTTGGACAAAGGAGTATCCCTTCTTAAGGACGAGGACCTGGTGCTCATTTTAATGCATGAATCGTCCTTATCTGATATGTAGTTTTTATTTTAGAAAATAAATAAAAAAAATAAAAATTGACAAAAAAGGGCACATGAAATTAACATGAAATCTAATTTTTAAAATTATTTTAAGGATACAGTCTTGTGGGCAGTAGCTTAAGGAACATTTTGATGCATAAATCGTCCTTTTATGATGTATGGTTTAGAAGTTATGGCTAAAAAATCAAAAAAATCGCAAAAAACCACGTCAAAAACTATGATTCATGTAGAAAATTTTAACTAAGATTCTTGAAAAAAAATCAAAATCCAGAAAAGTTTTTTCTGAATATGCAGTCTTGTGTATATATGTATTAGAAACAATTTGGTGTATAAATCGTCCTTGTAGGATGTATGGTTTGCGAGTTATGACGGAAAAAGCACATGTTTTTGGCCAGCTTCCACTCCAAAAAGTGTTCTACAACTCCTAACTACAAGAGATAGAGCAAACGGCATTTGGACAAAGGAGTATCCCTTCTTAAGGACGAGGACCTGGTGCTCATTTTAATGCATGAATCGTCCTTATCTGATATGTAGTTTTTATTTTAGAAAATAAATAAAAAAAATAAAAATTGACAAAAAAGGGCACATGAAATTAACATGAAATCTAATTTTTAAAATTATTTTAAGGATACAGTCTTGTGGGCAGTAGCTTAAGGAACATTTTGATGCATAAATCGTCCTTTTATGATGTATGGTTTAGAAGTTATGGCTAAAAAATAAAAAAAATCGCAAAAAACCACGTCAAAAACTATGATTCATGTAAAAAACTTTAACTAAGATTCTTGAAAAAAAATCAAAATCCAGAAATATGCAGTCTTGTGTATATATGTATTAGAAACAATTTGGTGTATAAATCGTCCTTGTAGGATGTATGGTTTGCGAGTTATGACGGAAAAAGCACATGTTTTTGGCCAGCTTCCACTCCAAAAAGTGTTCTACAACTCCTAACTACAAGAGATAGAGCAAACGGCATTTGGACAAAGGAGTATCCCTTCTTAAGGACGAGGACCTGGTGCTCATTTTAATGCATGAATCGTCCTTATCTGATATGTAGTTTTTATTTTAGAAAATAAATAAAAAAAATAAAAATTGACAAAAAAGGGCACATGAAATTAACATGAAATCTAATTTTTAAAATTATTTTAAGGATACAGTCTTGTGGGCAGTAGCTTAAGGAACATTTTGATGCATAAATCGTCCTTTTATGATGTATGGTTTAGAAGTTATGGCTAAAAAATCAAAAAAATCGCAAAAAACCACGTCAAAAACTATGATTCATGTAAAAAATTTTAACTAAGATTCTTGAAAAAAAATCAAAATCCAGAAAAGTTTTTTCTGAATATGCAGTCTTGTGTATATATGTATTAGAAACAATTTGGTGTATAAATCGTCCTTGTAGGATGTACAGTTTGCGAGTTATGACGGAAAAAGCACATGTTTTTGGCCAGCTTCCACTCCAAAAAGTGTTCTACAACTCCTAACTACAAGAGATAGAGCAAACGGCATTTGGACAAAGGAGTATCCCTTCTTAAGGACGAGGACCTGGTGCTCATTTTAATGCATGAATCGTCCTTATCTGATATGTAGTTTTTATTTTAGAAAATAAATAAAAAAAATAAAAATTGACAAAAAATGGCACATGAAATTAACATGAAATCTAATTTTTAAAATTATTTTAAGGATACAGTCTTGTGGGCAGTAGCTTAAGGAACATTTTGATGCATAAATCGTCCTTTTATGATGTATGGTTTAGAAGTTATGGCTAAAAAATCAAAAAAATCGCAAAAAACCACGTCAAAAACTATGATTCATGTAAAAAATTTTAACTAAGATTCTTGAAAAAAAATCAAAATCCAGAAAAGTTTTTTCTGAATATGCAGTCTTGTGTATATATGTATTAGAAACAATTTGGTGTATAAATCGTCCTTGTAGGATGTACAGTTTGCGAGTTATGACGGAAAAAGCACATGTTTTTGGCCAGCTTCCACTCCAAAAAGTGTTCTACAACTCCTAACTACAAGAGATAGAGCAAACGGCATTTGGACAAAGGAGTATCCCTTCTTAAGGACGAGGACCTGGTGCTCATTTTAATGCATGAATCGTCCTTATCTGATATGTAGTTTTTATTTTAGAAAATAAATAAAAAAAATAAAAATTGACAAAAAATGGCACATGAAATTAACATGAAATCTAATTTTTAAAATTATTTTAAGGATACAGTCTTGTGGGCAGTAGCTTAAGGAACATTTTGATGCATAAATCGTCCTTTTATGATGTATGGTTTAGAAGTTATGGCTAAAAAATCAAAAAAATCGCAAAAAACCACGTCAAAAACTATGATTCATGTAAAAAATTTTAACTAAGATTCTTGAAAAAAAATCAAAATCCAGAAAAGTTTTTTCTGAATATGCAGTCTTGTGTATATATGTATTAGAAACAATTTGGTGTATAAATCGTCCTTGTAGGATGTACAGTTTGCGAGTTATGACGGAAAAAGCACATGTTTTTGGCCAGCTTCCACTCCAAAAAGTGTTCTACAACTCCTAACTACAAGAGATAGAGCAAACGGCATTTGGACAAAGGAGTATCCCTTCTTAAGGACGAGGACCTGGTGCTCATTTTAATGCATGAATCGTCCTTATCTGATATGTAGTTTTTATTTTAGAAAATAAATAAAAAAAATAAAAATTGACAAAAAAGGGCACATGAAATTAACATGAAATCTAATTTTTAAAATTATTTTAAGGATACAGTCTTGTGGGCAGTAGCTTAAGGAACATTTTGATGCATAAATCGTCCTTTTATGATGTATGGTTTAGAAGTTATGGCTAAAAAATCAAAAAAATCGCAAAAAACCACGTCAAAAACTATGATTCATGTAAAAAATTTTAACTAAGATTCTTGAAAAAAAATCACATTCCAGTCAGTAATTATTTTAAGGATACAGTCTTGTGGGCAGTAGCTTAAGGAACATTTTGATGCATAAATCGTCCTTTTATGATGTATGGTTTAGAAGTTATGGCTAAAAAATCAAAAAAATCGCAAAAAACCACGTCAAAAACTATGATTCATGTAAAAAATTTTAACTAAGATTCTTGAAAAAAAATCAAAATCCAGAAAACTTTTTTCTGAATATGCAGTCTTGTGTATATATGTATTAGAAACAATTTGGTGTATAAATCGTCCTTGTAGGATGTACAGTTTGCGAGTTATGACGGAAAAAGCACATGTTTTTGGCCAGCTTCCACTCCAAAAAGTGTTCTACAACTCCTAACTACAAGAGATAGAGCAAACGGCATTTGGACAAAGGAGTATCCCTTCTTAAGGACGAGGACCTGGTGCTCATTTTAATGCATGAATCGTCCTTATCTGATATGTAGTTTTTATTTTAGAAAATAAATAAAAAAAATAAAAATTGACAAAAAATGGCACATGAAATTAACATGAAATCTAATTTTTAAAATTATTTTAAGGATACAGTCTTGTGGGCAGTAGCTTAAGGAACATTTTGATGCATAAATCGTCCTTTTATGATGTATGGTTTAGAAGTTATGGCTAAAAAATCAAAAAAATCGCAAAAAACCACGTCAAAAACTATGATTCATGTAAAAAATTTTAACTAAGATTCTTGAAAAAAAATCAAAATCCAGAAAACTTTTTTCTGAATATGCAGTCTTGTGTATATATGTATTAGAAACAATTTGGTGTATAAATCGTCCTTGTAGGATGTACAGTTTGCGAGTTATGACGGAAAAAGCACATGTTTTTGGCCAGCTTCCACTCCAAAAAGTGTTCTACAACTCCTAACTACAAGAGATAGAGCAAACGGCATTTGGACAAAGGAGTATCCCTTCTTAAGGACGAGGACCTGGTGCTCATTTTAATGCATGAATCGTCCTTATCTGATATGTAGTTTTTATTTTAGAAAATAAATAAAAAAAATAAAAATTGACAAAAAATGGCACATGAAATTAACATGAAATCTAATTTTTAAAATTATTTTAAGGATACAGTCTTGTGGGCAGTAGCTTAAGGAACATTTTGATGCATAAATCGTCCTTTTATGATGTATGGTTTAGAAGTTATGGCTAAAAAATCAAAAAAATCGCAAAAAACCACGTCAAAAACTATGATTCATGTAAAAAATTTTAACTAAGATTCTTGAAAAAAAATCAAAATCCAGAAAACTTTTTTCTGAATATGCAGTCTTGTGTATATATGTATTAGAAACAATTTGGTGTATAAATCGTCCTTGTAGGATGTACAGTTTGCGAGTTATGACGGAAAAAGCACATGTTTTTGGCCAGCTTCCACTCCAAAAAGTGTTCTACAACTCCTAACTACAAGAGATAGAGCAAACGGCATTTGGACAAAGGAGTATCCCTTCTTAAGGACGAGGACCTGGTGCTCATTTTAATGCATGAATCGTCCTTATCTGATATGTAGTTTTTATTTTAGAAAATAAATAAAAAAAATAAAAATTGACAAAAAATGGCACATGAAATTAACATGAAATCTAATTTTTAAAATTATTTTAAGGATACAGTCTTGTGGGCAGTAGCTTAAGGAACATTTTGATGCATAAATCGTCCTTTTATGATGTATGGTTTAGAAGTTATGGCTAAAAAATCAAAAAAATCGCAAAAAACCACGTCAAAAACTATGATTCATGTAAAAAATTTTAACTAAGATTCTTGAAAAAAAATCACATTCCAGTCAGTAATTATTTTAAGGATACAGTCTTGTGGGCAGTAGCTTAAGGAACATTTTGATGCATAAATCGTCCTTTTATGATGTATGGTTTAGAAGTTATGGCTAAAAAATCAAAAAAATCGCAAAAAACCACGTCAAAAACTATGATTCATGTAAAAAATTTTAACTAAGATTCTTGAAAAAAAATCAAAATCCAGAAAACTTTTTTCTGAATATGCAGTCTTGTGTATATATGTATTAGAAACAATTTGGTGTATAAATCGTCCTTGTAGGATGTATGGTTTGCGAGTTATGACGGAAAAAGCACATGTTTTTGGCCAGCTTCTACTCCAAAAAGTGTTCTACAACTCCTAACTACAAGAGATAGAGCAAACGGCATTTGGACAAAGGAGTATCCTTTCTTAAGGACGAGGACCTGGTGCTCATTTTAATGCATGAATCGTCCTTATCTGATATGTAGTTTTTATTTTAGAAAATAAATAAAAAAAATAAAAATTGACAAAAAAGGGCACATGAAATTAACATGAAATCTAATTTTTAAAATTATTTTAAGGATACAGTCTTGTGGGCAGTAGCTTAAGGAACATTTTGATGCATAAATCGTCCTTTTATGATGTATGGTTTAGAAGTTATGGCTAAAAAATCAAAAAAATCGCAAAAAACCACGTCAAAAACTATGATTCATGTAAAAAATTTTAACTAAGATTCTTGAAAAAAAATCACATTCCAGAAAACTTTTTTCCGAATTTGCAGTCTTGTGTATATATGTATTAGAAACAATTTGGTGTATAAATCGTCCTTGTAGGATGTATGGTTTGGGAGTTATGACGGAAAAAGCACATGTTTTTGGCCAGCTTCCACTCCAAAAAGTGTTCTACAACTCCTAACTAAAAGAGATAGAGCAAACGGCATTTGGACAAAGGAGTATCCCTTCTTAAGGACGAGGACCTGGTGCTCATTTTAATGCATGAATCGTCCTTATCTGATATGTAGTTTTTATTTTAGAAAATAAATAAAAAAAATAAAAATTGACAAAAAAGGGCACATGAAATTAACATGAAATCTAATTTTTAAAATTATTTTAAGGATACAGTCTTGTGGGCAGTAGCTTAAGGAACATTTTGATGCATAAATCGTCCTTTTATGATGTATGGTTTAGAAGTTATGGCTAAAAAATCAAAAAAATCGCAAAAAACCACGTCAAAAACTATGATTCATGTAGAAAATTTTAACTAAGATTCTTGAAAAAAAATCAAAATCCAGAAAAGTTTTTTCTGAATATGCAGTCTTGTGTATATATGTATTAGAAACAATTTGGTGTATAAATCGTCCTTGTAGGATGTATGGTTTGCGAGTTATGACGGAAAAAGCACATGTTTTTGGCCAGCTTCCACTCCAAAAAGTGTTCTACAACTCCTAACTACAAGAGATAGAGCAAACGGCATTTGGACAAAGGAGTATCCCTTCTTAAGGACGAGGACCTGGTGCTCATTTTAATGCATGAATCGTCCTTATCTGATATGTAGTTTTTATTTTAGAAAATAAATAAAAAAAATAAAAATTGACAAAAAAGGGCACATGAAATTAACATGAAATCTAATTTTTAAAATTATTTTAAGGATACAGTCTTGTGGGCAGTAGCTTAAGGAACATTTTGATGCATAAATCGTCCTTTTATGATGTATGGTTTAGAAGTTATGGCTAAAAAATAAAAAAAATCGCAAAAAACCACGTCAAAAACTATGATTCATGTAAAAAACTTTAACTAAGATTCTTGAAAAAAAATCAAAATCCAGAAATATGCAGTCTTGTGTATATATGTATTAGAAACAATTTGGTGTATAAATCGTCCTTGTAGGATGTATGGTTTGCGAGTTATGACGGAAAAAGCACATGTTTTTGGCCAGCTTCCACTCCAAAAAGTGTTCTACAACTCCTAACTACAAGAGATAGAGCAAACGGCATTTGGACAAAGGAGTATCCCTTCTTAAGGACGAGGACCTGGTGCTCATTTTAATGCATGAATCGTCCTTATCTGATATGTAGTTTTTATTTTAGAAAATAAATAAAAAAAATAAAAATTGACAAAAAAGGGCACATGAAATTAACATGAAATCTAATTTTTAAAATTATTTTAAGGATACAGTCTTGTGGGCAGTAGCTTAAGGAACATTTTGATGCATAAATCGTCCTTTTATGATGTATGGTTTAGAAGTTATGGCTAAAAAATCAAAAAAATCGCAAAAAACCACGTCAAAAACTATGATTCATGTAAAAAATTTTAACTAAGATTCTTGAAAAAAAATCAAAATCCAGAAAAGTTTTTTCTGAATATGCAGTCTTGTGTATATATGTATTAGAAACAATTTGGTGTATAAGTCGTCCTTGTAGGATGTATGGTTTGCGAGTTATGACGAAAAAAGCACATGTTTTTGGCCAGCTTCCACTCCAAAAAGTGTTCTACAACTCCTAACTACAAGAGATAGAGCAAACGGCATTTGGACAAAGGAGTATCCCTTCTTAAGGACGAGGACCTGGTGCTCATTTTAATGCATGAATCGTCCTTATCTGATATGTAGTTTTTATTTTAGAAAATAAATAAAAAAAATAAAAATTGACAAAAAAGGGCACATGAAATTAACATGAAATCTAATTTTTAAAATTATTTTAAGGATACAGTCTTGTGGGCAGTAGCTTAAGGAACATTTTGATGCATAAATCGTCCTTTTATGATGTATGGTTTAGAAGTTATGGCTAAAAAATCAAAAAAATCGCAAAAAACCACGTCAAAAACTATGATTCATGTAAAAAATTTTAACTAAGATTCTTGAAAAAAAATCAAAATCCAGAAAAGTTTTTTCTGAATATGCAGTCTTGTGTATATATGTATTAGAAACAATTTGGTGTATAAATCGTCCTTGTAGGATGTATGGTTTGCGAGTTATGACGGAAAAAGCACATGTTTTTGGCCAGCTTCCACTCCAAAAAGTGTTCTACAACTCCTAACTACAAGAGATAGAGCAAACGGCATTTGGACAAAGGAGTATCCCTTCTTAAGGACGAGGACCTGGTGCTCATTTTAATGCATGAATCGTCCTTATCTGATATGTAGTTTTTATTTTAGAAAATAAATAAAAAAAATAAAAATTGACAAAAAAGGGCACATGAAATTAACATGAAATCTAATTTTTAAAATTATTTTAAGGATACAGTCTTGTGGGCAGTAGCTTAAGGAACATTTTGATGCATAAATCGTCCTTTTATGATGTATGGTTTAGAAGTTATGGCTAAAAAATCAAAAAAGTCGCAAAAAACCACGTCAAAAACTATGATTCATGTAAAAAATTTTAACTAAGATTCTTGAAAAAAAATCAAAATCCAGAAAAGTTTTTTCTGAATATGCAGTCTTGTGTATATATGTATTAGAAACAATTTGGTGTATAAATCGTCCTTGTAGGATGTACAGTTTGCGAGTTATGACGGAAAAAACACATGTTTTTGGCCAGCTTCCACTCCAAAAAGTGTTCTACAACTCCTAACTACAAGAGATAGAGCAAACGGCATTTGGACAAAGGAGTATCCCTTCTTAAGGACGAGGACCTGGTGCTCATTTTAATGCATGAATCGTCCTTATCTGATATGTAGTTTTTATTTTAGAAAATAAATAAAAAAAATAAAAATTGACAAAAAAGGGCACATGAAATTAACATGAAATCTAATTTTTAAAATTATTTTAAGGATACAGTCTTGTGGGCAGTAGCTTAAGGAACATTTTGATGCATAAATCGTCCTTTTATGATGTATGGTTTAGAAGTTATGGCTAAAAAATCAAAAAAATCGCAAAAAACCACGTCAAAAACTATGATTCATGTAAAAAATTTTAACTAAGATTCTTGAAAAAAAATCACATTCCAGAAAACTTTTTTCCGAATTTGCAGTCTTGTGTATATATGTATTAGAAACAATTTGGTGTATAAATCGTCCTTGTAGGATGTATGGTTTGCGAGTTATGACGGAAAAAGCACATGTTTTTGGCCAGCTTCCACTCCAAAAAGTGTTCTACAACTCCTAACTACAAGAGATAGAGCAAACGTCATTTGGACAAAGGAGTATCCCTTCTTAAGGACGAGGACCTGGTGCTCATTTTAATGCATGAATCGTCCTTATCTGATATGTAGTTTTTATTTTAGAAAATAAATAAAAAAAATAAAAATTGACAAAAAAGGGCACATGAAATTAACATGAAATCTAATTTTTAAAATTATTTTAAGGATACAGTCTTGTGGGCAGTAGCTTAAGGAACATTTTGATGCATAAATCGTCCTTTTATGATGTATGGTTTAGAAGTTATGGCTAAAAAATCAAAAAAATCGCAAAAAACCACGTCAAAAACTATGATTCATGTAAAAAATTTTAACTAAGATTCTTGAAAAAAAATCAAAATCCAGAAAAGTTTTTTCTGAATATGCAGTCTTGTGTATATATGTATTAGAAACAATTTGGTGTATAAATCGTCCTTGTAGGATGTATGGTTTGCGAGTTATGACGGAAAAAGCACATGTTTTTGGCCAGCTTCCACTCCAAAAAGTGTTCTACAACTCCTAACTACAAGAGATAGAGCAAACGGCATTTGGACAAAGGAGTATCCCTTCTTAAGGACGAGGACCTGGTGCTCATTTTAATGCATGAATCGTCCTTATCTGATATGTAGTTTTTATTTTAGAAAATAAATAAAAAAAATAAAAATTGACAAAAAAGGGCACATGAAATTAACATGAAATCTAATTTTTAAAATTATTTTAAGGATACAGTCTTGTGGGCAGTAGCTTAAGGAACATTTTGATGCATAAATCGTCCTTTTATGATGTATGGTTTAGAAGTTATGGCTAAAAAATCAAAAAAATCGCAAAAAACCACGTCAAAAACTATGATTCATGTAAAAAATTTTAACTAAGATTCTTGAAAAAAAATCACATTCCAGTCAGTAATTATTTTAAGGATACAGTCTTGTGGGCAGTAGCTTAAGGAACATTTTGATGCATAAATCGTCCTTTTATGATGTATGGTTTAGAAGTTATGGCTAAAAAATCAAAAAAATCGCAAAAAACCACGTCAAAAACTATGATTCATGTAAAAAATTTTAACTAAGATTCTTGAAAAAAAATCAAAATCCAGAAAACTTTTTTCTGAATATGCAGTCTTGTGTATATATGTATTAGAAACAATTTGGTGTATAAATCGTCCTTGTAGGATGTATGGTTTGCGAGTTATGACGGAAAAAGCACATGTTTTTGGCCAGCTTCTACTCCAAAAAGTGTTCTACAACTCCTAACTACAAGAGATAGAGCAAACGGCATTTGGACAAAGGAGTATCCTTTCTTAAGGACGAGGACCTGGTGCTCATTTTAATGCATGAATCGTCCTTATCTGATATGTAGTTTTTATTTTAGAAAATAAATAAAAAAAATAAAAATTGACAAAAAAGGGCACATGAAATTAACATGAAATCTAATTTTTAAAATTATTTTAAGGATACAGTCTTGTGGGCAGTAGCTTAAGGAACATTTTGATGCATAAATCGTCCTTTTATGATGTATGGTTTAGAAGTTATGGCTAAAAAATCAAAAAAATCGCAAAAAACCACGTCAAAAACTATGATTCATGTAAAAAATTTTAACTAAGATTCTTGAAAAAAAATCACATTCCAGAAAACTTTTTTCCGAATTTGCAGTCTTGTGTATATATGTATTAGAAACAATTTGGTGTATAAATCGTCCTTGTAGGATGTATGGTTTGGGAGTTATGACGGAAAAAGCACATGTTTTTGGCCAGCTTCCACTCCAAAAAGTGTTCTACAACTCCTAACTACAAGAGATAGAGCAAACGGCATTTGGACAAAGGAGTATCCTTTCTTAAGGACGAGGACCTGGTGCTCATTTTAATGCATGAATCGTCCTTATCTGATATGTAGTTTTTATTTTAGAAAATAAATAAAAAAAATAAAAATTGACAAAAAAGGGCACATGAAATTAACATGAAATCTAGTTTTTAAAATTATTTTAAGGATACAGTCTTGTGGGCAGTAGCTTAAGGAACATTTTGATGCATAAATCGTCCTTTTATGATGTATGGTTTAGAAGTTATGGCTAAAAAATCAAAAAAATCGCAAAAAACCACGTCAAAAACTATGATTCATGTAAAAAATTTTAACTAAGATTCTTGAAAAAAAATCACATTCCAGAAAACTTTTTTCCGAATTTGCAGTCTTGTGTATATATGTATTAGAAACAATTTGGTGTATAAATCGTCCTTGTAGGATGTATGGTTTGGGAGTTATGACGGAAAAAGCACATGTTTTTGGCCAGCTTCCACTCCAAAAAGTGTTCTACAACTCCTAACTAAAAGAGATAGAGCAAACGGCATTTGGACAAAGGAGTATCCCTTCTTAAGGACGAGGACCTGGTGCTCATTTTAATGCATGAATCGTCCTTATCTGATATGTAGTTTTTATTTTAGAAAATAAATAAAAAAAATAAAAATTGACAAAAAAGGGCACATGAAATTAACATGAAATCTAATTTTTAAAATTATTTTAAGGATACAGTCTTGTGGGCAGTAGCTTAAGGAACATTTTGATGCATAAATCGTCCTTTTATGATGTATGGTTTAGAAGTTATGGCTAAAAAATCAAAAAAATCGCAAAAAACCACGTCAAAAACTATGATTCATGTAGAAAATTTTAACTAAGATTCTTGAAAAAAAATCAAAATCCAGAAAAGTTTTTTCTGAATATGCAGTCTTGTGTATATATGTATTAGAAACAATTTGGTGTATAAATCGTCCTTGTAGGATGTATGGTTTGCGAGTTATGACGGAAAAAGCACATGTTTTTGGCCAGCTTCCACTCCAAAAAGTGTTCTACAACTCCTAACTACAAGAGATAGAGCAAACGGCATTTGGACAAAGGAGTATCCCTTCTTAAGGACGAGGACCTGGTGCTCATTTTAATGCATGAATCGTCCTTATCTGATATGTAGTTTTTATTTTAGAAAATAAATAAAAAAAATAAAAATTGACAAAAAAGGGCACATGAAATTAACATGAAATCTAATTTTTAAAATTATTTTAAGGATACAGTCTTGTGGGCAGTAGCTTAAGGAACATTTTGATGCATAAATCGTCCTTTTATGATGTATGGTTTAGAAGTTATGGCTAAAAAATAAAAAAAATCGCAAAAAACCACGTCAAAAACTATGATTCATGTAAAAAACTTTAACTAAGATTCTTGAAAAAAAATCAAAATCCAGAAATATGCAGTCTTGTGTATATATGTATTAGAAACAATTTGGTGTATAAATCGTCCTTGTAGGATGTATGGTTTGCGAGTTATGACGGAAAAAGCACATGTTTTTGGCCAGCTTCCACTCCAAAAAGTGTTCTACAACTCCTAACTACAAGAGATAGAGCAAACGGCATTTGGACAAAGGAGTATCCCTTCTTAAGGACGAGGACCTGGTGCTCATTTTAATGCATGAATCGTCCTTATCTGATATGTAGTTTTTATTTTAGAAAATAAATAAAAAAAATAAAAATTGACAAAAAAGGGCACATGAAATTAACATGAAATCTAATTTTTAAAATTATTTTAAGGATACAGTCTTGTGGGCAGTAGCTTAAGGAACATTTTGATGCATAAATCGTCCTTTTATGATGTATGGTTTAGAAGTTATGGCTAAAAAATCAAAAAAATCGCAAAAAACCACGTCAAAAACTATGATTCATGTAAAAAATTTTAACTAAGATTCTTGAAAAAAAATCAAAATCCAGAAAAGTTTTTTCTGAATATGCAGTCTTGTGTATATATGTATTAGAAACAATTTGGTGTATAAGTCGTCCTTGTAGGATGTATGGTTTGCGAGTTATGACGAAAAAAGCACATGTTTTTGGCCAGCTTCCACTCCAAAAAGTGTTCTACAACTCCTAACTACAAGAGATAGAGCAAACGGCATTTGGACAAAGGAGTATCCCTTCTTAAGGACGAGGACCTGGTGCTCATTTTAATGCATGAATCGTCCTTATCTGATATGTAGTTTTTATTTTAGAAAATAAATAAAAAAAATAAAAATTGACAAAAAAGGGCACATGAAATTAACATGAAATCTAATTTTTAAAATTATTTTAAGGATACAGTCTTGTGGGCAGTAGCTTAAGGAACATTTTGATGCATAAATCGTCCTTTTATGATGTATGGTTTAGAAGTTATGGCTAAAAAATCAAAAAAATCGCAAAAAACCACGTCAAAAACTATGATTCATGTAAAAAATTTTAACTAAGATTCTTGAAAAAAAATCAAAATCCAGAAAAGTTTTTTCTGAATATGCAGTCTTGTGTATATATGTATTAGAAACAATTTGGTGTATAAATCGTCCTTGTAGGATGTATGGTTTGCGAGTTATGACGGAAAAAGCACATGTTTTTGGCCAGCTTCCACTCCAAAAAGTGTTCTACAACTCCTAACTACAAGAGATAGAGCAAACGGCATTTGGACAAAGGAGTATCCCTTCTTAAGGACGAGGACCTGGTGCTCATTTTAATGCATGAATCGTCCTTATCTGATATGTAGTTTTTATTTTAGAAAATAAATAAAAAAAATAAAAATTGACAAAAAAGGGCACATGAAATTAACATGAAATCTAATTTTTAAAATTATTTTAAGGATACAGTCTTGTGGGCAGTAGCTTAAGGAACATTTTGATGCATAAATCGTCCTTTTATGATGTATGGTTTAGAAGTTATGGCTAAAAAATCAAAAAAGTCGCAAAAAACCACGTCAAAAACTATGATTCATGTAAAAAATTTTAACTAAGATTCTTGAAAAAAAATCAAAATCCAGAAAAGTTTTTTCTGAATATGCAGTCTTGTGTATATATGTATTAGAAACAATTTGGTGTATAAATCGTCCTTGTAGGATGTACAGTTTGCAAGTTATGACGGAAAAAACACATGTTTTTGGCCAGCTTCCACTCCAAAAAGTGTTCTACAACTCCTAACTACAAGAGATAGAGCAAACGGCATTTGGACAAAGGAGTATCCCTTCTTAAGGACGAGGACCTGGTGCTCATTTTAATGCATGAATCGTCCTTATCTGATATGTAGTTTTTATTTTAGAAAATAAATAAAAAAAATAAAAATTGACAAAAAAGGGCACATGAAATTAACATGAAATCTAATTTTTAAAATTATTTTAAGGATACAGTCTTGTGGGCAGTAGCTTAAGGAACATTTTGATGCATAAATCGTCCTTTTATGATGTATGGTTTAGAAGTTATGGCTAAAAAATCAAAAAAATCGCAAAAAACCACGTCAAAAACTATGATTCATGTAAAAAATTTTAACTAAGATTCTTGAAAAAAAATCACATTCCAGAAAACTTTTTTCCGAATTTGCAGTCTTGTGTATATATGTATTAGAAACAATTTGGTGTATAAATCGTCCTTGTAGGATGTATGGTTTGCGAGTTATGACGGAAAAAGCACATGTTTTTGGCCAGCTTCCACTCCAAAAAGTGTTCTACAACTCCTAACTACAAGAGATAGAGCAAACGTCATTTGGACAAAGGAGTATCCCTTCTTAAGGACGAGGACCTGGTGCTCATTTTAATGCATGAATCGTCCTTATCTGATATGTAGTTTTTATTTTAGAAAATAAATAAAAAAAATAAAAATTGACAAAAAAGGGCACATGAAATTAACATGAAATCTAATTTTTAAAATTATTTTAAGGATACAGTCTTGTGGGCAGTAGCTTAAGGAACATTTTGATGCATAAATCGTCCTTTTATGATGTATGGTTTAGAAGTTATGGCTAAAAAATCAAAAAAATCGCAAAAAACCACGTCAAAAACTATGATTCATGTAAAAAATTTTAACTAAGATTCTTGAAAAAAAATCAAAATCCAGAAAACTTTTTTCTGAATATGCAGTCTTGTGTATATATGTATTAGAAACAATTTGGTGTATAAATCGTCCTTGTAGGATGTATGGTTTGCGAGTTATGACGGAAAAAGCACATGTTTTTGGCCAGCTTCCACTCCAAAAAGTGTTCTACAACTCCTAACTACAAGAGATAGAGCAAACGGCATTTGGACAAAGGAGTATCCCTTCTTAAGGACGAGGACCTGGTGCTCATTTTAATGCATGAATCGTCCTTATCTGATATGTAGTTTTTATTTTAGAAAATAAATAAAAAAAATAAAAATTGACAAAAAAGGGCACATGAAATTAACATGAAATCTAATTTTTAAAATTATTTTAAGGATACAGTCTTGTGGGCAGTAGCTTAAGGAACATTTTGATGCATAAATCGTCCTTTTATGATGTATGGTTTAGAAGTTATGGCTAAAAAATCAAAAAAATCGTCCTTATCTGATATGTAGTTTTTATTTTAGAAAATAAATAAAAAAAATAAAAATTGACAAAAAAGGGCACATGAAATTAACATGAAATCTAATTTTTAAAATTATTTTAAGGATACAGTCTTGTGGGCAGTAGCTTAAGGAACATTTTGATGCATAAATCGTCCTTTTATGATGTATGGTTTAGAAGTTATGGCTAAAAAATCAAAAAAATCGCAAAAAACCACGTCAAAAACTATGATTCATGTAAAAAATTTTAACTAAGATTCTTGAAAAAAAATCACATTCCAGTCAGTAATTATTTTAAGGATACAGTCTTGTGGGCAGTAGCTTAAGGAACATTTTGATGCATAAATCGTCCTTTTATGATGTATGGTTTAGAAGTTATGGCTAAAAAATCAAAAAAATCGCAAAAAACCACGTCAAAAACTATGATTCATGTAAAAAATTTTAACTAAGATTCTTGAAAAAAAATCAAAATCCAGAAAACTTTTTTCTGAATATGCAGTCTTGTGTATATATGTATTAGAAACAATTTGGTGTATAAATCGTCCTTGTAGGATGTACAGTTTGCGAGTTATGACGGAAAAAGCACATGTTTTTGGCCAGCTTCCACTCCAAAAAGTGTTCTACAACTCCTAACTACAAGAGATAGAGCAAACGGCATTTGGACAAAGGAGTATCCCTTCTTAAGGACGAGGACCTGGTGCTCATTTTAATGCATGAATCGTCCTTATCTGATATGTAGTTTTTATTTTAGAAAATAAATAAAAAAAATAAAAATTGACAAAAAAGTGCACATGAAATTAACATGAAATCTAATTTTTAAAATTATTTTAAGGATACAGTCTTGTGGGCAGTAGCTTAAGGAACATTTTGATGCATAAATCGTCCTTTTATGATGTATGGTTTAGAAGTTATGGCTAAAAAATCAAAAAAATCGCAAAAAACCACGTCAAAAACTATGATTCATGTAAAAAATTTCAACTAAGATTCTTGAAAAAAAATCAAAATCCAGAAAAGTTTTTTCTGAATATGCAGTCTTGTGTATATATGTATTAGAAACAATTTGGTGTATAAATCGTCTTTGTAGGATGTATGGTTTGCGAGTTATGACGGAAAAAGCACATGTTTTTGGCCAGCTTCCACTCCAAAAAGTGTTCTACAACTCCTAACTACAAGAGATAGAGCAAACGGCATTTGGACAAAGGAGTATCCCTTCTTAAGGACGAGGACCTGGTGCTCATTTTAATGCATGAATCGTCCTTATCTGATATGTAGTTTTTATTTTAGAAAATAAATAAAAAAAATAAAAATTGACAAAAAAGGGCACATGAAATTAACATGAAATCTAATTTTTAAAATTATTTTAAGGATACAGTCTTGTGGGCAGTAGCTTAAGAAACATTTTGATGCATAAATCGTCCTTTTATGATGTATGGTTTAGAAGTTATGGCTAAAAAATCAAAAAAATCGCAAAAAACCACGTCAAAAACTATGATTCATGTAAAAAATTTTAACTAAGATTCTTGAAAAAAAATCAAAATCCAGAAAAGTTTTTTCTGAATATGCAGTCTTGTGTATATATGTATTAGAAACAATTTGGTGTATAAATCGTCCTTGTAGGATGTACAGTTTGCGAGTTATGACGGAAAAAACACATGTTTTTGGCCAGCTTCCACTCCAAAAAGTGTTCTACAACTCCTAACTACAAGAGATAGAGCAAACGGCATTTGGACAAAGGAGTATCCCTTCTTAAGGACGAGGACCTGGTGTTCATTTTAATGCATGAATCGTCCTTATCTGATATGTAGTTTTTATTTTAGAAAATAAATAAAAAAAATAAAAATTGACAAAAAAGGGCACATGAAATTAACATGAAATCTAATTTTTAAAATTATTTTAAGGATACAGTCTTGTGGGCAGTAGCTTAAGGAACATTTTGATGCATAAATCGTCCTTTTATGATGTATGGTTTAGAAGTTATGGCTAAAAAATCAAAAAAATCGCAAAAAACCACGTCAAAAACTATGATTCATGTAAAAAATTTTAACTAAGATTCTTGAAAAAAAATCACATTCCAGAAAACTTTTTTCCGAATTTGCAGTCTTGTGTATATATGTATTAGAAACAATTTGGTGTATAAATCGTCCTTGTAGGATGTATGGTTTGCGAGTTATGACGGAAAAAGCACATGTTTTTGGCCAGCTTCCACTCCAAAAAGTGTTCTACAACTCCTAACTACAAGAGATAGAGCAAACGTCATTTGGACAAAGGAGTATCCCTTCTTAAGGACGAGGACCTGGTGCTCATTTTAATGCATGAATCGTCCTTATCTGATATGTAGTTTTTATTTTAGAAAATAAATAAAAAAAATAAAAATTGACAAAAAAGGGCACATGAAATTAACATGAAATCTAATTTTTAAAATTATTTTAAGGATACAGTCTTGTGGGCAGTAGCTTAAGGAACATTTTGATGCACAAATCGTCCTTTTATGATGTATGGTTGAGAAGTTATGGCTAAAAAATCAAAAAAATCGCAAAAAACCACGTCAAAAACTATGATTCATGTAAAAAATTTTAACTAAGATTCTTGAAAAAAAATCAAAATCCAGAAAACTTTTTTCTGAATATGCAGTCTTGTGTATATATGTATTAGAAACAATTTGGTGTATAAATCGTCCTTGTAGGATGTATGGTTTGCGAGTTATGACGGAAAAAGCACATGTTTTTGGCCAGCTTCCACTCCAAAAAGTGTTCTACAACTCCTAACTACAAGAGATAGAGCAAACGGCATTTGGACAAAGGAGTATCCCTTCTTAAGGACGAGGACCTGGTGCTCATTTTAATGCATGAATCGTCCTTATCTGATATGTAGTTTTTATTTTAGAAAATAAATAAAAAAAATAAAAATTGACAAAAAAGGGCACATGAAATTAACATGAAATCTAATTTTTAAAATTATTTTAAGGATACAGTCTTGTGGGCAGTAGCTTAAGGAACATTTTGATGCATAAATCGTCCTTTTATGATGTATGGTTTAGAAGTTATGGCTAAAAAATCAAAAAAATCGTCCTTATCTGATATGTAGTTTTTATTTTAGAAAATAAATAAAAAAAATAAAAATTGACAAAAAAGGGCACATGAAATTAACATGAAATCTAATTTTTAAAATTATTTTAAGGATACAGTCTTGTGGGCAGTAGCTTAAGGAACATTTTGATGCATAAATCGTCCTTTTATGATGTATGGTTTAGAAGTTATGGCTAAAAAATCAAAAAAATCGCAAAAAACCACGTCAAAAACTGTGATTCATGTAAAAAATTTTAACTAAGATTCTTGAAAAAAAATCACATTCCAGTCAGTAATTATTTTAAGGATACAGTCTTGTGGGTAGTAGCTTAAGGAACATTTTGATGCATAAATCGTCCTTTTATGATGTATGGTTTAGAAGTTATGGCTAAAAAATCAAAAAAATCGCAAAAAACCACGTCAAAAACTTGATTCATGTAAAAAATTTTAACTAAGATTCTTGAAAAAAAATCAAAATCCAGAAAACTTTTTTCTGAATATGCAGTCTTGTGTATATATGTATTAGAAACAATTTGGTGTATAAATCGTCCTTGTAGGATGTACAGTTTGCGAGTTATGACGGAAAAAGCACATGTTTTTGGCCAGCTTCCACTCCAAAAAGTGTTCTACAACTCCTAACTACAAGAGATAGAGCAAACGGCATTTGGACAAAGGAGTATCCCTTCTTAAGGACGAGGACCTGGTGCTCATTTTAATGCATGAATCGTCCTTATCTGATATGTAGTTTTTATTTTAGAAAATAAATAAAAAAAATAAAAATTGACAAAAAAGGGCACATGAAATTAACATGAAATCTAATTTTTAAAATTATTTTAAGGATACAGTCTTGTGGGCAGTAGCTTAAGGAACATTTTGATGCATAAATCGTCCTTTTATGATGTATGGTTTAGAAGTTATGGCTAAAAAATCAAAAAAATCGTCCTTATCTGATATGTAGTTTTTATTTTAGAAAATAAATAAAAAAAATAAAAATTGACAAAAAAGGGCACATGAAATTAACATGAAATCTAATTTTTAAAATTATTTTAAGGATACAGTCTTGTGGGCAGTAGCTTAAGGAACATTTTGATGCATAAATCGTCCTTTTATGATGTATGGTTTAGAAGTTATGGCTAAAAAATCAAAAAAATCGCAAAAAACCACGTCAAAAACTATGATTCATGTAAAAAATTTTAACTAAGATTCTTGAAAAAAAATCACATTCCAGTCAGTAATTATTTTAAGGATACAGTCTTGTGGGCAGTAGCTTAAGGAACATTTTGATGCATAAATCGTCCTTTTATGATGTATGGTTTAGAAGTTATGGCTAAAAAATCAAAAAAATCGCAAAAAACCACGTCAAAAACTATGATTCATGTAAAAAATTTTAACTAAGATTCTTGAAAAAAAATCAAAATCCAGAAAACTTTTTTCTGAATATGCAGTCTTGTGTATATATGTATTAGAAACAATTTGGTGTATAAATCGTCCTTGTAGGATGTACAGTTTGCGAGTTATGACGGAAAAAGCACATGTTTTTGGCCAGCTTCCACTCCAAAAAGTGTTCTACAACTCCTAACTACAAGAGATAGAGCAAACGGCATTTGGACAAAGGAGTATCCCTTCTTAAGGACGAGGACCTGGTGCTCATTTTAATGCATGAATCGTCCTTATCTAATATGTAGTTTTTATTTTAGAAAATAAATAAAAAAAATAAAAATTGACAAAAAATGGCACATGAAATTAACATGAAATCTAATTTTTAAAATTATTTTAAGGATACAGTCTTGTGGGCAGTAGCTTAAGGAACATTTTGATGCATAAATCGTCCTTTTATGATGTATGGTTTAGAAGTTATGGCTAAAAAATCAAAAAAATCGCAAAAAACCACGTCAAAAACTATGATTCATGTAAAAAATTTTAACTAAGATTCTTGAAAAAAAATCACATTCCAGTCAGTAATTATTTTAAGGATACAGTCTTGTGGGTAGTAGCTTAAGGAACATTTTGATGCATAAATCGTCCTTTTATGATGTATGGTTTAGAAGTTATGGCTAAAAAATCAAAAAAATCGCAAAAAACCACGTCAAAAACTTGATTCATGTAAAAAATTTTAACTAAGATTCTTGAAAAAAAATCAAAATCCAGAAAACTTTTTTCTGAATATGCAGTCTTGTGTATATATGTATTAGAAACAATTTGGTGTATAAATCGTCCTTGTAGGATGTACAGTTTGCGAGTTATGACGGAAAAAGCACATGTTTTTGGCCAGCTTCCACTCCAAAAAGTGTTCTACAACTCCTAACTACAAGAGATAGAGCAAACGGCATTTGGACAAAGGAGTATCCCTTCTTAAGGACGAGGACCTGGTGCTCATTTTAATGCATGAATCGTCCTTATCTGATATGTAGTTTTTATTTTAGAAAATGAATAAAAAAAATAAAAATTGACAAAAAAGTGCACATGAAATTAACATGAAATCTAATTTTTAAAATTATTTTAAGGATACAGTCTTGTGGGCAGTAGCTTAAGGAACATTTTGATGCATAAATCGTCCTTTTATGATGTATGGTTTAGAAGTTATGGCTAAAAAATCAAAAAAATCGCAAAAAACCACGTCAAAAACTATGATTCATGTAAAAAATTTTAACTAAGATTCTTGAAAAAAAATCAAAATCCAGAAAACTTTTTTCTGAATATGCAGTCTTGTGTATATATGTATTAGAAACAATTTGGTGTATAAATCGTCCTTGTAGGATGTATGGTTTGCGAGTTATGACGGAAAAAGCACATGTTTTTGGCCAGCTTCCACTCCAAAAAGTGTTCTACAACTCCTAACTACAAGAGATAGAGCAAACGGCATTTGGACAAAGGAGTATCCCTTCTTAAGGACGAGGACCTGGTGCTCATTTTAATGCATGAATCGTCCTTATCTGATATGTAGTTTTTATTTTAGAAAATAAATAAAAAAAATAAAAATTGACAAAAAAGGGCACATGAAATTAACATGAAATCTAATTTTTAAAATTATTTTAAGGATACAGTCTTGTGGGCAGTAGCTTAAGGAACATTTTGATGCATAAATCGTCCTTTTATGATGTATGGTTTAGAAGTTATGGCTAAAAAATCAAAAAAATCGTCCTTATCTGATATGTAGTTTTTATTTTAGAAAATAAATAAAAAAAATAAAAATTGACAAAAAAGGGCACATGAAATTAACATGAAATCTAATTTTTAAAATTATTTTAAGGATACAGTCTTGTGGGCAGTAGCTTAAGGAACATTTTGATGCATAAATCGTCCTTTTATGATGTATGGTTTAGAAGTTATGGCTAAAAAATCAAAAAAATCGCAAAAAACCACGTCAAAAACTATGATTCATGTAAAAAATTTTAACTAAGATTCTTGAAAAAAAATCACATTCCAGTCAGTAATTATTTTAAGGATACAGTCTTGTGGGCAGTAGCTTAAGGAACATTTTGATGCATAAATCGTCCTTTTATGATGTATGGTTTAGAAGTTATGGCTAAAAAATCAAAAAAATCGCAAAAAACCACGTCAAAAACTATGATTCATGTAAAAAATTTTAACTAAGATTCTTGAAAAAAAATCAAAATCCAGAAAACTTTTTTCTGAATATGCAGTCTTGTGTATATATGTATTAGAAACAATTTGGTGTATAAATCGTCCTTGTAGGATGTACAGTTTGCGAGTTATGACGGAAAAAGCACATGTTTTTGGCCAGCTTCCACTCCAAAAAGTGTTCTACAACTCCTAACTACAAGAGATAGAGCAAACGGCATTTGGACAAAGGAGTATCCCTTCTTAAGGACGAGGACCTGGTGCTCATTTTAATGCATGAATCGTCCTTATCTGATATGTAGTTTTTATTTTAGAAAATAAATAAAAAAAATAAAAATTGACAAAAAAGTGCACATGAAATTAACATGAAATCTAATTTTTAAAATTATTTTAAGGATACAGTCTTGTGGGCAGTAGCTTAAGGAACATTTTGATGCATAAATCGTCCTTTTATGATGTATGGTTTAGAAGTTATGGCTAAAAAATCAAAAAAATCGCAAAAAACCACGTCAAAAACTATGATTCATGTAAAAAATTTCAACTAAGATTCTTGAAAAAAAATCAAAATCCAGAAAAGTTTTTTCTGAATATGCAGTCTTGTGTATATATGTATTAGAAACAATTTGGTGTATAAATCGTCTTTGTAGGATGTATGGTTTGCGAGTTATGACGGAAAAAGCACATGTTTTTGGCCAGCTTCCACTCCAAAAAGTGTTCTACAACTCCTAACTACAAGAGATAGAGCAAACGGCATTTGGACAAAGGAGTATCCCTTCTTAAGGACGAGGACCTGGTGCTCATTTTAATGCATGAATCGTCCTTATCTGATATGTAGTTTTTATTTTAGAAAATAAATAAAAAAAATAAAAATTGACAAAAAAGGGCACATGAAATTAACATGAAATCTAATTTTTAAAATTATTTTAAGGATACAGTCTTGTGGGCAGTAGCTTAAGAAACATTTTGATGCATAAATCGTCCTTTTATGATGTATGGTTTAGAAGTTATGGCTAAAAAATCAAAAAAATCGCAAAAAACCACGTCAAAAACTATGATTCATGTAAAAAATTTTAACTAAGATTCTTGAAAAAAAATCAAAATCCAGAAAAGTTTTTTCTGAATATGCAGTCTTGTGTATATATGTATTAGAAACAATTTGGTGTATAAATCGTCCTTGTAGGATGTACAGTTTGCGAGTTATGACGGAAAAAACACATGTTTTTGGCCAGCTTCCACTCCAAAAAGTGTTCTACAACTCCTAACTACAAGAGATAGAGCAAACGGCATTTGGACAAAGGAGTATCCCTTCTTAAGGACGAGGACCTGGTGTTCATTTTAATGCATGAATCGTCCTTATCTGATATGTAGTTTTTATTTTAGAAAATAAATAAAAAAAATAAAAATTGACAAAAAAGGGCACATGAAATTAACATGAAATCTAATTTTTAAAATTATTTTAAGGATACAGTCTTGTGGGCAGTAGCTTAAGGAACATTTTGATGCATAAATCGTCCTTTTATGATGTATGGTTTAGAAGTTATGGCTAAAAAATCAAAAAAATCGCAAAAAACCACGTCAAAAACTATGATTCATGTAAAAAATTTTAACTAAGATTCTTGAAAAAAAATCACATTCCAGAAAACTTTTTTCCGAATTTGCAGTCTTGTGTATATATGTATTAGAAACAATTTGGTGTATAAATCGTCCTTGTAGGATGTATGGTTTGCGAGTTATGACGGAAAAAGCACATGTTTTTGGCCAGCTTCCACTCCAAAAAGTGTTCTACAACTCCTAACTACAAGAGATAGAGCAAACGTCATTTGGACAAAGGAGTATCCCTTCTTAAGGACGAGGACCTGGTGCTCATTTTAATGCATGAATCGTCCTTATCTGATATGTAGTTTTTATTTTAGAAAATAAATAAAAAAAATAAAAATTGACAAAAAAGGGCACATGAAATTAACATGAAATCTAATTTTTAAAATTATTTTAAGGATACAGTCTTGTGGGCAGTAGCTTAAGGAACATTTTGATGCATAAATCGTCCTTTTATGATGTATGGTTGAGAAGTTATGGCTAAAAAATCAAAAAAATCGCAAAAAACCACGTCAAAAACTATGATTCATGTAAAAAATTTTAACTAAGATTCTTGAAAAAAAATCAAAATCCAGAAAACTTTTTTCTGAATATGCAGTCTTGTGTATATATGTATTAGAAACAATTTGGTGTATAAATCGTCCTTGTAGGATGTATGGTTTGCGAGTTATGACGGAAAAAGCACATGTTTTTGGCCAGCTTCCACTCCAAAAAGTGTTCTACAACTCCTAACTACAAGAGATAGAGCAAACGGCATTTGGACAAAGGAGTATCCCTTCTTAAGGACGAGGACCTGGTGCTCATTTTAATGCATGAATCGTCCTTATCTGATATGTAGTTTTTATTTTAGAAAATAAATAAAAAAAATAAAAATTGACAAAAAAGGGCACATGAAATTAACATGAAATCTAATTTTTAAAATTATTTTAAGGATACAGTCTTGTGGGCAGTAGCTTAAGGAACATTTTGATGCATAAATCGTCCTTTTATGATGTATGGTTTAGAAGTTATGGCTAAAAAATCAAAAAAATCGTCCTTATCTGATATGTAGTTTTTATTTTAGAAAATAAATAAAAAAAATAAAAATTGACAAAAAAGGGCACATGAAATTAACATGAAATCTAATTTTTAAAATTATTTTAAGGATACAGTCTTGTGGGCAGTAGCTTAAGGAACATTTTGATGCATAAATCGTCCTTTTATGATGTATGGTTTAGAAGTTATGGCTAAAAAATCAAAAAAATCGCAAAAAACCACGTCAAAAACTATGATTCATGTAAAAAATTTTAACTAAGATTCTTGAAAAAAAATCACATTCCAGTCAGTAATTATTTTAAGGATACAGTCTTGTGGGTAGTAGCTTAAGGAACATTTTGATGCATAAATCGTCCTTTTATGATGTATGGTTTAGAAGTTATGGCTAAAAAATCAAAAAAATCGCAAAAAACCACGTCAAAAACTTGATTCATGTAAAAAATTTTAACTAAGATTCTTGAAAAAAAATCAAAATCCAGAAAACTTTTTTCTGAATATGCAGTCTTGTGTATATATGTATTAGAAACAATTTGGTGTATAAATCGTCCTTGTAGGATGTACAGTTTGCGAGTTATGACGGAAAAAGCACATGTTTTTGGCCAGCTTCCACTCCAAAAAGTGTTCTACAACTCCTAACTACAAGAGATAGAGCAAACGGCATTTGGACAAAGGAGTATCCCTTCTTAAGGACGAGGACCTGGTGCTCATTTTAATGCATGAATCGTCCTTATCTGATATGTAGTTTTTATTTTAGAAAATAAATAAAAAAAATAAAAATTGACAAAAAAGGGCACATGAAATTAACATGAAATCTAATTTTTAAAATTATTTTAAGGATACAGTCTTGTGGGCAGTAGCTTAAGGAACATTTTGATGCATAAATCGTCCTTTTATGATGTATGGTTTAGAAGTTATGGCTAAAAAATCAAAAAAATCGTCCTTATCTGATATGTAGTTTTTATTTTAGAAAATAAATAAAAAAAATAAAAATTGACAAAAAAGGGCACATGAAATTAACATGAAATCTAATTTTTAAAATTATTTTAAGGATACAGTCTTGTGGGCAGTAGCTTAAGGAACATTTTGATGCATAAATCGTCCTTTTATGATGTATGGTTTAGAAGTTATGGCTAAAAAATCAAAAAAATCGCAAAAAACCACGTCAAAAACTATGATTCATGTAAAAAATTTTAACTAAGATTCTTGAAAAAAAATCACATTCCAGTCAGTAATTATTTTAAGGATACAGTCTTGTGGGCAGTAGCTTAAGGAACATTTTGATGCATAAATCGTCCTTTTATGATGTATGGTTTAGAAGTTATGGCTAAAAAATCAAAAAAATCGCAAAAAACCACGTCAAAAACTATGATTCATGTAAAAAATTTTAACTAAGATTCTTGAAAAAAAATCAAAATCCAGAAAACTTTTTTCTGAATATGCAGTCTTGTGTATATATGTATTAGAAACAATTTGGTGTATAAATCGTCCTTGTAGGATGTACAGTTTGCGAGTTATGACGGAAAAAGCACATGTTTTTGGCCAGCTTCCACTCCAAAAAGTGTTCTACAACTCCTAACTACAAGAGATAGAGCAAACGGCATTTGGACAAAGGAGTATCCCTTCTTAAGGACGAGGACCTGGTGCTCATTTTAATGCATGAATCGTCCTTATCTAATATGTAGTTTTTATTTTAGAAAATAAATAAAAAAAATAAAAATTGACAAAAAATGGCACATGAAATTAACATGAAATCTAATTTTTAAAATTATTTTAAGGATACAGTCTTGTGGGCAGTAGCTTAAGGAACATTTTGATGCATAAATCGTCCTTTTATGATGTATGGTTTAGAAGTTATGGCTAAAAAATCAAAAAAATCGCAAAAAACCACGTCAAAAACTATGATTCATGTAAAAAATTTTAACTAAGATTCTTGAAAAAAAATCACATTCCAGTCAGTAATTATTTTAAGGATACAGTCTTGTGGGTAGTAGCTTAAGGAACATTTTGATGCATAAATCGTCCTTTTATGATGTATGGTTTAGAAGTTATGGCTAAAAAATCAAAAAAATCGCAAAAAACCACGTCAAAAACTTGATTCATGTAAAAAATTTTAACTAAGATTCTTGAAAAAAAATCAAAATCCAGAAAACTTTTTTCTGAATATGCAGTCTTGTGTATATATGTATTAGAAACAATTTGGTGTATAAATCGTCCTTGTAGGATGTACAGTTTGCGAGTTATGACGGAAAAAGCACATGTTTTTGGCCAGCTTCCACTCCAAAAAGTGTTCTACAACTCCTAACTACAAGAGATAGAGCAAACGGCATTTGGACAAAGGAGTATCCCTTCTTAAGGACGAGGACCTGGTGCTCATTTTAATGCATGAATCGTCCTTATCTGATATGTAGTTTTTATTTTAGAAAATGAATAAAAAAAATAAAAATTGACAAAAAAGTGCACATGAAATTAACATGAAATCTAATTTTTAAAATTATTTTAAGGATACAGTCTTGTGAACAGTAGCTTAAGGAACATTTTGATGCATAAATCGTCCTTTTTTGATGTATGGTTTAGAAGTTATGGCTAAAAAATCAAAAAAATCGCAAAAAACCACGTCAAAAACTATGATTCATGTAAAAAATTTTAACTAAGATTCTTGAAAAAAAATCACATTCCAGAAAACTTTTTTCCGAATTTGCAGTCTTGTGTATATATGTATTAGAAACAATTTGGTGTATAAATCGTCCTTGTAGGATGTATGGTTTGGGAGTTATGACGGAAAAAGCACATGTTTTTGGCCAGCTTCCACTCCAAAAAGTGTTCTACAACTCCTAACTAAAAGAGATAGAGCAAACGGCATTTGGACAAAGGAGTATCCCTTCTTAAGGACGAGGACCTGGTGCTCATTTTAATGCATGAATCGTCCTTATCTGATATGTAGTTTTTATTTTAGAAAATAAATAAAAAAAATAAAAATTGACAAAAAAGTGCACATGAAATTAACATGAAATCTAATTTTTAAAATTATTTTAAGGATACAGTCTTGTGGACAGTAGCTTAAGGAACATTTTGATGCATAAATCGTCCTTTTATGATGTATGGTTTAGAAGTTATGGCTAAAAAATCAAAAAAATCGCAAAAAACCACGTAAAAAACTATGATTCATGTAAAAAATTTTAACTAAGATTCTTGAAAAAAAATCAAAATCCAGAAAACTTTTTTCTGAATATGCAGTCTTGTGTATATATGTATTAGAAACAATTTGGTGTATAAATCGTCCTTGTAGGATGTATGGTTTGCGAGTTAGGACGGAAAAAGCACATGTTTTTGGCCAGCTTCCACTCCAAAAAGTGTTCTACAACTCCTAACTACAAGAGATAGAGCAAACGGCATTTGGACAAAGGAGTATCCCTTCTTAAGGACGAGGACCTGGTGCTCATTTTAATGCATGAATCGTCCTTATCTGATATGTAGTTTTTATTTTAGAAAATAAATAAAAAAAATAAAAATTGACAAAAAAGGGCACATGAAATTAACATGAAATCTAATTTTTAAAATTATTTTAAGGATACAGTCTTGTGAACAGTAGCTTAAGGAACATTTTGATGCATAAATCGTCCTTTTATGATGTATGGTTTAGAAGTTATGGCTAAAAAATCAAAAAAATCGCAAAAAACCACGTCAAAAACTATGATTCATGTAAAAAATTTTAACTAAGATTCTTGAAAAAAAATCACATTCCAGTCAGTAATTATTTTAAGGATACAGTCTTGTGGGTAGTAGCTTAAGGAACATTTTGATGCATAAATCGTCCTTTTATGATGTATGGTTTAGAAGTTATGGCTAAAAAATCAAAAAAATCGCAAAAAACCACGTCAAAAACTTGATTCATGTAAAAAATTTTAACTAAGATTCTTGAAAAAAAATCAAAATCCAGAAAACTTTTTTCTGAATATGCAGTCTTGTGTATATATGTATTAGAAACAATTTGGTGTATAAATCGTCCTTGTAGGATGTACAGTTTGCGAGTTATGACGGAAAAAGCACATGTTTTTGGCCAGCTTCCACTCCAAAAAGTGTTCTACAACTCCTAACTACAAGAGATAGAGCAAACGGCATTTGGACAAAGGAGTATCCCTTCTTAAGGACGAGGACCTGGTGCTCATTTTAATGCATGAATCGTCCTTATCTGATATGTAGTTTTTATTTTAGAAAATAAATAAAAAAAATAAAAATTGACAAAAAAGTGCACATGAAATTAACATGAAATCTAATTTTTAAAATTATTTTAAGGATACAGTCTTGTGGGCAGTAGCTTAAGGAACATTTTGATGCATAAATCGTCCTTTTATGATGTATGGTTTAGAAGTTATGGCTAAAAAATCAAAAAAATCGCAAAAAACCACGTCAAAAACTATGATTCATGTAGAAAATTTTAACTAAGATTCTTGAAAAAAAATCAAAATCCAGAAAAGTTTTTTCTGAATATGCAGTCTTGTGTATATATGTATTAGAAACAATTTGGTGTATAAATCGTCCTTGTAGGATGTATGGTTTGCGAGTTATGACGGAAAAAGCACATGTTTTTGGCCAGCTTCCACTCCAAAAAGTGTTCTACAACTCCTAAACTACAAGAGATAGAGCAAACGGCATTTGGACAAAGGAGTATCCCTTCTTAAGGACGAGGACCTGGTGCTCATTTTAATGCATGAATCGTCCTTATCTGATATGTAGTTTTTATTTTAGAAAATAAATAAAAAAAATAAAAATTGACAAAAAAGGGCACATGAAATTAACATGAAATCTAATTTTTAAAATTATTTTAAGGATACAGTCTTGTGGGCAGTAGCTTAAGGAACATTTTGATGCATAAATCGTCCTTTTATGATGTATGGTTTAGAAGTTATGGCTAAAAAATAAAAAAAATCGCAAAAAACCACGTCAAAAACTATGATTCATGTAAAAAACTTTAACTAAGATTCTTGAAAAAAAATCAAAATCCAGAAATATGCAGTCTTGTGTATATATGTATTAGAAACAATTTGGTGTATAAATCGTCCTTGTAGGATGTATGGTTTGCGAGTTATGACGGAAAAAGCACATGTTTTTGGCCAGCTTCCACTCCAAAAAGTGTTCTACAACTCCTAACTACAAGAGATAGAGCAAACGGCATTTGGACAAAGGAGTATCCCTTCTTAAGGACGAGGACCTGGTGCTCATTTTAATGCATGAATCGTCCTTATCTGATATGTAGTTTTTATTTTAGAAAATAAATAAAAAAAATAAAAATTGACAAAAAAGGGCACATGAAATTAACATGAAATCTAATTTTTAAAATTATTTTAAGGATACAGTCTTGTGGGCAGTAGCTTAAGGAACATTTTGATGCATAAATCGTCCTTTTATGATGTATGGTTTAGAAGTTATGGCTAAAAAATCAAAAAAATCGTCCTTATCTGATATGTAGTTTTTATTTTAGAAAATAAATAAAAAAAATAAAAATTGACAAAAAAGGGCACATGAAATTAACATGAAATCTAATTTTTAAAATTATTTTAAGGATACAGTCTTGTGGGCAGTAGCTTAAGGAACATTTTGATGCATAAATCGTCCTTTTATGATGTATGGTTTAGAAGTTATGGCTAAAAAATCAAAAAAATCGCAAAAAACCACGTCAAAAACTATGATTCATGTAAAAAATTTTAACTAAGATTCTTGAAAAAAAATCACATTCCAGTCAGTAATTATTTTAAGGATACAGTCTTGTGGGTAGTAGCTTAAGGAACATTTTGATGCATAAATCGTCCTTTTATGATGTATGGTTTAGAAGTTATGGCTAAAAAATCAAAAAAATCGCAAAAAACCACGTCAAAAACTTGATTCATGTAAAAAATTTTAACTAAGATTCTTGAAAAAAAATCAAAATCCAGAAAACTTTTTTCTGAATATGCAGTCTTGTGTATATATGTATTAGAAACAATTTGGTGTATAAATCGTCCTTGTAGGATGTACAGTTTGCGAGTTATGACGGAAAAAGCACATGTTTTTGGCCAGCTTCCACTCCAAAAAGTGTTCTACAACTCCTAACTACAAGAGATAGAGCAAACGGCATTTGGACAAAGGAGTATCCCTTCTTAAGGACGAGGACCTGGTGCTCATTTTAATGCATGAATCGTCCTTATCTGATATGTAGTTTTTATTTTAGAAAATAAATAAAAAAAATAAAAATTGACAAAAAAGGGCACATGAAATTAACATGAAATCTAATTTTTAAAATTATTTTAAGGATACAGTCTTGTGGGCAGTAGCTTAAGGAACATTTTGATGCATAAATCGTCCTTTTATGATGTATGGTTTAGAAGTTATGGCTAAAAAATCAAAAAAATCGTCCTTATCTGATATGTAGTTTTTATTTTAGAAAATAAATAAAAAAAATAAAAATTGACAAAAAAGGGCACATGAAATTAACATGAAATCTAATTTTTAAAATTATTTTAAGGATACAGTCTTGTGGGCAGTAGCTTAAGGAACATTTTGATGCATAAATCGTCCTTTTATGATGTATGGTTTAGAAGTTATGGCTAAAAAATCAAAAAAATCGCAAAAAACCACGTCAAAAACTATGATTCATGTAAAAAATTTTAACTAAGATTCTTGAAAAAAAATCACATTCCAGTCAGTAATTATTTTAAGGATACAGTCTTGTGGGCAGTAGCTTAAGGAACATTTTGATGCATAAATCGTCCTTTTATGATGTATGGTTTAGAAGTTATGGCTAAAAAATCAAAAAAATCGCAAAAAACCACGTCAAAAACTATGATTCATGTAAAAAATTTTAACTAAGATTCTTGAAAAAAAATCAAAATCCAGAAAACTTTTTTCTGAATATGCAGTCTTGTGTATATATGTATTAGAAACAATTTGGTGTATAAATCGTCCTTGTAGGATGTACAGTTTGCGAGTTATGACGGAAAAAGCACATGTTTTTGGCCAGCTTCCACTCCAAAAAGTGTTCTACAACTCCTAACTACAAGAGATAGAGCAAACGGCATTTGGACAAAGGAGTATCCCTTCTTAAGGACGAGGACCTGGTGCTCATTTTAATGCATGAATCGTCCTTATCTAATATGTAGTTTTTATTTTAGAAAATAAATAAAAAAAATAAAAATTGACAAAAAATGGCACATGAAATTAACATGAAATCTAATTTTTAAAATTATTTTAAGGATACAGTCTTGTGGGCAGTAGCTTAAGGAACATTTTGATGCATAAATCGTCCTTTTATGATGTATGGTTTAGAAGTTATGGCTAAAAAATCAAAAAAATCGCAAAAAACCACGTCAAAAACTATGATTCATGTAAAAAATTTTAACTAAGATTCTTGAAAAAAAATCACATTCCAGTCAGTAATTATTTTAAGGATACAGTCTTGTGGGTAGTAGCTTAAGGAACATTTTGATGCATAAATCGTCCTTTTATGATGTATGGTTTAGAAGTTATGGCTAAAAAATCAAAAAAATCGCAAAAAACCACGTCAAAAACTTGATTCATGTAAAAAATTTTAACTAAGATTCTTGAAAAAAAATCAAAATCCAGAAAACTTTTTTCTGAATATGCAGTCTTGTGTATATATGTATTAGAAACAATTTGGTGTATAAATCGTCCTTGTAGGATGTACAGTTTGCGAGTTATGACGGAAAAAGCACATGTTTTTGGCCAGCTTCCACTCCAAAAAGTGTTCTACAACTCCTAACTACAAGAGATAGAGCAAACGGCATTTGGACAAAGGAGTATCCCTTCTTAAGGACGAGGACCTGGTGCTCATTTTAATGCATGAATCGTCCTTATCTGATATGTAGTTTTTATTTTAGAAAATGAATAAAAAAAATAAAAATTGACAAAAAAGTGCACATGAAATTAACATGAAATCTAATTTTTAAAATTATTTTAAGGATACAGTCTTGTGAACAGTAGCTTAAGGAACATTTTGATGCATAAATCGTCCTTTTTTGATGTATGGTTTAGAAGTTATGGCTAAAAAATCAAAAAAATCGCAAAAAACCACGTCAAAAACTATGATTCATGTAAAAAATTTTAACTAAGATTCTTGAAAAAAAATCACATTCCAGAAAACTTTTTTCCGAATTTGCAGTCTTGTGTATATATGTATTAGAAACAATTTGGTGTATAAATCGTCCTTGTAGGATGTATGGTTTGGGAGTTATGACGGAAAAAGCACATGTTTTTGGCCAGCTTCCACTCCAAAAAGTGTTCTACAACTCCTAACTAAAAGAGATAGAGCAAACGGCATTTGGACAAAGGAGTATCCCTTCTTAAGGACGAGGACCTGGTGCTCATTTTAATGCATGAATCGTCCTTATCTGATATGTAGTTTTTATTTTAGAAAATAAATAAAAAAAATAAAAATTGACAAAAAAGTGCACATGAAATTAACATGAAATCTAATTTTTAAAATTATTTTAAGGATACAGTCTTGTGGACAGTAGCTTAAGGAACATTTTGATGCATAAATCGTCCTTTTATGATGTATGGTTTAGAAGTTATGGCTAAAAAATCAAAAAAATCGCAAAAAACCACGTAAAAAACTATGATTCATGTAAAAAATTTTAACTAAGATTCTTGAAAAAAAATCAAAATCCAGAAAACTTTTTTCTGAATATGCAGTCTTGTGTATATATGTATTAGAAACAATTTGGTGTATAAATCGTCCTTGTAGGATGTATGGTTTGCGAGTTAGGACGGAAAAAGCACATGTTTTTGGCCAGCTTCCACTCCAAAAAGTGTTCTACAACTCCTAACTACAAGAGATAGAGCAAACGGCATTTGGACAAAGGAGTATCCCTTCTTAAGGACGAGGACCTGGTGCTCATTTTAATGCATGAATCGTCCTTATCTGATACGTAGTTTTTATTTTAGAAAATAAATAAAAAAAATAAAAATTGACAAAAAAGGGCACATGAAATTAACATGAAATCTAATTTTTAAAATTATTTTAAGGATACAGTCTTGTGAACAGTAGCTTAAGGAACATTTTGATGCATAAATCGTCCTTTTATGATGTATGGTTTAGAAGTTATGGCTAAAAAATCAAAAAAATCGCAAAAAACCACGTCAAAAACTATGATTCATGTAAAAAATTTTAACTAAGATTCTTGAAAAAAAATCACATTCCAGTCAGTAATTATTTTAAGGATACAGTCTTGTGGGTAGTAGCTTAAGGAACATTTTGATGCATAAATCGTCCTTTTATGATGTATGGTTTAGAAGTTATGGCTAAAAAATCAAAAAAATCGCAAAAAACCACGTCAAAAACTTGATTCATGTAAAAAATTTTAACTAAGATTCTTGAAAAAAAATCAAAATCCAGAAAACTTTTTTCTGAATATGCAGTCTTGTGTATATATGTATTAGAAACAATTTGGTGTATAAATCGTCCTTGTAGGATGTACAGTTTGCGAGTTATGACGGAAAAAGCACATGTTTTTGGCCAGCTTCCACTCCAAAAAGTGTTCTACAACTCCTAACTACAAGAGATAGAGCAAACGGCATTTGGACAAAGGAGTATCCCTTCTTAAGGACGAGGACCTGGTGCTCATTTTAATGCATGAATCGTCCTTATCTGATATGTAGTTTTTATTTTAGAAAATAAATAAAAAAAATAAAAATTGACAAAAAAGTGCACATGAAATTAACATGAAATCTAATTTTTAAAATTATTTTAAGGATACAGTCTTGTGGGCAGTAGCTTAAGGAACATTTTGATGCATAAATCGTCCTTTTATGATGTATGGTTTAGAAGTTATGGCTAAAAAATCAAAAAAATCGCAAAAAACCACGTCAAAAACTATGATTCATGTAGAAAATTTTAACTAAGATTCTTGAAAAAAAATCAAAATCCAGAAAAGTTTTTTCTGAATATGCAGTCTTGTGTATATATGTATTAGAAACAATTTGGTGTATAAATCGTCCTTGTAGGATGTATGGTTTGCGAGTTATGACGGAAAAAGCACATGTTTTTGGCCAGCTTCCACTCCAAAAAGTGTTCTACAACTCCTAAACTACAAGAGATAGAGCAAACGGCATTTGGACAAAGGAGTATCCCTTCTTAAGGACGAGGACCTGGTGCTCATTTTAATGCATGAATCGTCCTTATCTGATATGTAGTTTTTATTTTAGAAAATAAATAAAAAAAATAAAAATTGACAAAAAAGGGCACATGAAATTAACATGAAATCTAATTTTTAAAATTATTTTAAGGATACAGTCTTGTGGGCAGTAGCTTAAGGAACATTTTGATGCATAAATCGTCCTTTTATGATGTATGGTTTAGAAGTTATGGCTAAAAAATAAAAAAAATCGCAAAAAACCACGTCAAAAACTATGATTCATGTAAAAAACTTTAACTAAGATTCTTGAAAAAAAATCAAAATCCAGAAATATGCAGTCTTGTGTATATATGTATTAGAAACAATTTGGTGTATAAATCGTCCTTGTAGGATGTATGGTTTGCGAGTTATGACGGAAAAAGCACATGTTTTTGGCCAGCTTCCACTCCAAAAAGTGTTCTACAACTCCTAACTACAAGAGATAGAGCAAACGGCATTTGGACAAAGGAGTATCCCTTCTTAAGGACGAGGACCTGGTGCTCATTTTAATGCATGAATCGTCCTTATCTGATATGTAGTTTTTATTTTAGAAAATAAATAAAAAAAATAAAAATTGACAAAAAAGGGCACATGAAATTAACATGAAATCTAATTTTTAAAATTATTTTAAGGATACAGTCTTGTGAACAGTAGCTTAAGGAACATTTTGATGCATAAATCGTCCTTTTTTGATGTATGGTTTAGAAGTTATGGCTAAAAAATCAAAAAAATCGCAAAAAACCACGTCAAAAACTATGATTCATGTAAAAAATTTTAACTAAGATTCTTGAAAAAAAATCACATTCCAGAAAACTTTTTTCCGAATTTGCAGTCTTGTGTATATATGTATTAGAAACAATTTGGTGTATAAATCGTCCTTGTAGGATGTATGGTTTGGGAGTTATGACGGAAAAAGCACATGTTTTTGGCCAGCTTCCACTCCAAAAAGTGTTCTACAACTCCTAACTAAAAGAGATAGAGCAAACGGCATTTGGACAAAGGAGTATCCCTTCTTAAGGACGAGGACCTGGTGCTCATTTTAATGCATGAATCGTCCTTATCTGATATGTAGTTTTTATTTTAGAAAATAAATAAAAAAAATAAAAATTGACAAAAAAGTGCACATGAAATTAACATGAAATCTAATTTTTAAAATTATTTTAAGGATACAGTCTTGTGGACAGTAGCTTAAGGAACATTTTGATGCATAAATCGTCCTTTTATGATGTATGGTTTAGAAGTTATGGCTAAAAAATCAAAAAAATCGCAAAAAACCACGTAAAAAACTATGATTCATGTAAAAAATTTTAACCCGAAACACCCTGTCGATGCCATATGGCAACGCAAACAGAAACACTTAAAATTTGCTTATTTTAGTTTAAACCGTTTTATATTTGTGTTAACAGGTCATTCTGAAAATTGAAAAAAAATTTACTCAGGGTGATTCGGGTTAACTAAGATTCTTGAAAAAAAATCAAAATCCAGAAAACTTTTTTCTGAATATGCAGTCTTGTGTATATATGTATTAGAAACAATTTGGTGTATAAATCGTCCTTGTAGGATGTATGGTTTGCGAGTTAGGACGGAAAAAGCACATGTTTTTGGCCAGCTTCCACTCCAAAAAGTGTTCTACAACTCCTAACTACAAGAGATAGAGCAAACGGCATTTGGACAAAGGAGTATCCCTTCTTAAGGACGAGGACCTGGTGCTCATTTTAATGCATGAATCGTCCTTATCTGATATGTAGTTTTTATTTTAGAAAATAAATAAAAAAAATAAAAATTGACAAAAAAGGGCACATGAAATTAACATGAAATCTAATTTTTAAAATTATTTTAAGGATACAGTCTTGTGAACAGTAGCTTAAGGAACATTTTGATGCATAAATCGTCCTTTTATGATGTATGGTTTAGAAGTTATGGCTAAAAAATCAAAAAAATCGCAAAAAACCACGTAAAAAACTATGATTCATGTAAAAAATTTTAACTAAGATTCTTGAAAAAAAATCAAAATCCAGAAAACTTTTTTCTGAATATGCAGTCTTGTGTATATATGTATTAGAAACAATTTGGTGTATAAATCGTCCTTGTAGGATGTATGGTTTGCGAGTTAGGACGGAAAAAGCACATGTTTTTGGCCAGCTTCCACTCCAAAAAGTGTTCTACAACTCCTAACTACAAGAGATAGAGCAAACGGCATTTGGACAAAGGAGTATCCCTTCTTTAGGACGAGGACCTGGTGCTCATTTTAATGCATGAATCGTCCTTATCTGATATGTAGTTTTTATTTTAGAAAATAAATAAAAAAAATAAAAATTGACAAAAAAGGGCACATGAAATTAACATGAAATCTAATTTTTAAAATTATTTTAAGGATACAGTCTTGTGGGCAGTAGCTTAAGGAACATTTTGATGCATAAATCGTCCTTTTATGATGTATGGTTTAGAAGTTATGGCTAAAAAATCAAAAAAATCGCAAAAAACCACGTCAAAAACTATGATTCATGTAAAAAATTTTAACTAAGATTCTTGAAAAAAAATCACATTCCAGTCAGTAATTATTTTAAGGATACAGTCTTGTGGGTAGTAGCTTAAGGAACATTTTGATGCATAAATCGTCCTTTTATGATGTATGGTTTAGAAGTTATGGCTAAAAAATCAAAAAAATCGCAAAAAACCACGTCAAAAACTTGATTCATGTAAAAAATTTTAACTAAGATTCTTGAAAAAAAATCAAAATCCAGAAAACTTTTTTCTGAATATGCAGTCTTGTGTATATATGTATTAGAAACAATTTGGTGTATAAATCGTCCTTGTAGGATGTACAGTTTGCGAGTTATGACGGAAAAAGCACATGTTTTTGGCCAGCTTCCACTCCAAAAAGTGTTCTACAACTCCTAACTACAAGAGATAGAGCAAACGGCATTTGGACAAAGGAGTATCCCTTCTTAAGGACGAGGACCTGGTGCTCATTTTAATGCATGAATCGTCCTTATCTGATATGTAGTTTTTATTTTAGAAAATAAATAAAAAAAATAAAAATTGACAAAAAAGTGCACATGAAATTAACATGAAATCTAATTTTTAAAATTATTTTAAGGATACAGTCTTGTGGGCAGTAGCTTAAGGAACATTTTGATGCATAAATCGTCCTTTTATGATGTATGGTTTAGAAGTTATGGCTAAAAAATCAAAAAAATCGCAAAAAACCACGTCAAAAACTATGATTCATGTAGAAAATTTTAACTAAGATTCTTGAAAAAAAATCAAAATCCAGAAAAGTTTTTTCTGAATATGCAGTCTTGTGTATATATGTATTAGAAACAATTTGGTGTATAAATCGTCCTTGTAGGATGTATGGTTTGCGAGTTATGACGGAAAAAGCACATGTTTTTGGCCAGCTTCCACTCCAAAAAGTGTTCTACAACTCCTAAACTACAAGAGATAGAGCAAACGGCATTTGGACAAAGGAGTATCCCTTCTTAAGGACGAGGACCTGGTGCTCATTTTAATGCATGAATCGTCCTTATCTGATATGTAGTTTTTATTTTAGAAAATAAATAAAAAAAATAAAAATTGACAAAAAAGGGCACATGAAATTAACATGAAATCTAATTTTTAAAATTATTTTAAGGATACAGTCTTGTGGGCAGTAGCTTAAGGAACATTTTGATGCATAAATCGTCCTTTTATGATGTATGGTTTAGAAGTTATGGCTAAAAAATAAAAAAAATCGCAAAAAACCACGTCAAAAACTATGATTCATGTAAAAAACTTTAACTAAGATTCTTGAAAAAAAATCAAAATCCAGAAATATGCAGTCTTGTGTATATATGTATTAGAAACAATTTGGTGTATAAATCGTCCTTGTAGGATGTATGGTTTGCGAGTTATGACGGAAAAAGCACATGTTTTTGGCCAGCTTCCACTCCAAAAAGTGTTCTACAACTCCTAACTACAAGAGATAGAGCAAACGGCATTTGGACAAAGGAGTATCCCTTCTTAAGGACGAGGACCTGGTGCTCATTTTAATGCATGAATCGTCCTTATCTGATATGTAGTTTTTATTTTAGAAAATAAATAAAAAAAATAAAAATTGACAAAAAAGGGCACATGAAATTAACATGAAATCTAATTTTTAAAATTATTTTAAGGATACAGTCTTGTGGGCAGTAGCTTAAGGAACATTTTGATGCATAAATCGTCCTTTTATGATGTATGGTTTAGAAGTTATGGCTAAAAAATCAAAAAAATCGCAAAAAACCACGTCAAAAACTATGATTCATGTAAAAAATTTTAACTAAGATTCTTGAAAAAAAATCAAAATCCAGCAAAAGAGCAAACGGCATTTGGACAAAGGAGTATCCCTTCTTAAGGACGAGGACCTGGTGCTCATTTTAATGCATGAATCGTCCTTATCTGATATGTAGTTTTTATTTTAGAAAATAAATAAAAAAAATAAAAATTGACAAAAAAGTGCACATGAAATTAACATGAAATCTAATTTTTAAAATTATTTTAAGGATACAGTCTTGTGGGCAGTAGCTTAAGGAACATTTTGATGCATAAATCGTCCTTTTATGATGTATGGTTTAGAAGTTATGGCTAAAAAATCAAAAAAATCGCAAAAAACCACGTCAAAAACTATGATTCATGCAGAAAATTTTAACTAAGATTCTTGAAAAAAAATCAAAATCCAGAAAAGTTTTTTCTGAATATGCAGTCTTGTGTATATATGTATTAGAAACAATTTGGTGTATAAATCGTCCTTGTAGGATGTATGGTTTGCGAGTTATGACGGAAAAAGCACATGTTTTTGGCCAGCTTCCACTCCAAAAAGTGTTCTACAACTCCTAAACTACAAGAGATAGAGCAAACGGCATTTGGACAAAGGAGTATCCCTTCTTAAGGACGAGGACCTGGTGCTCATTTTAATGCATGAATCGTCCTTATCTGATATGTAGTTTTTATTTTAGAAAATAAATAAAAAAAATAAAAATTGACAAAAAAGGGCACATGAAATTAACATGAAATCTAATTTTTAAAATTATTTTAAGGATACAGTCTTGTGGGCAGTAGCTTAAGGAACATTTTGATGCATAAATCGTCCTTTTATGATGTATGGTTTAGAAGTTATGGCTAAAAAATAAAAAAAATCGCAAAAAACCACGTCAAAAACTATGATTCATGTAAAAAACTTTAACTAAGATTCTTGAAAAAAAATCAAAATCCAGAAATATGCAGTCTTGTGTATATATGTATTAGAAACAATTTGGTGTATAAATCGTCCTTGTAGGATGTATGGTTTGCGAGTTATGACGGAAAAAGCACATGTTTTTGGCCAGCTTCCACTCCAAAAAGTGTTCTACAACTCCTAACTACAAGAGATAGAGCAAACGGCATTTGGACAAAGGAGTATCCCTTCTTAAGGACGAGGACCTGGTGCTCATTTTAATGCATGAATCGTCCTTATCTGATATGTAGTTTTTATTTTAGAAAATAAATAAAAAAAATAAAAATTGACAAAAAAGGGCACATGAAATTAACATGAAATCTAATTTTCAAAATTATTTTAAGGATACAGTCTTGTGGGCAGTAGCTTAAGGAACATTTTGATGCATAAATCGTCCTTTTATGATGTATGGTTTAGAAGTTATGGCTAAAAAATCAAAAAAATCGCAAAAAACCACGTCAAAAACTATGATTCATGTAAAAAATTTTAACTAAGATTCTTGAAAAAAAATCACATTCCAGAAAACTTTTTTCCGAATTTGCAGTCTTGTGTATATATGTATTAGAAACAATTTGGTGTATAAATCGTCCTTGTAGGATGTATGGTTTGCGAGTTATGACGGAAAAAGCACATGTTTTTGGCCAGCTTCCACTCCAAAAAGTGTTCTACAACTCCTAACTACAAGAGATAGAGCAAACGGCATTTGGACAAAGGAGTATCCCTTCTTAAGGACGAGGACCTGGTGCTCATTTTAATGCATGAATCGTCCTTATCTGATATGTAGTTTTTATTTTAGAAAATAAATAAAAAAAATAAAAATTGACAAAAAAGGGCACATGAAATTAACATGAAATCTAATTTTTAAAATTATTTTAAGGATACAGTCTTGTGGGCAGTAGCTTAAGGAACATTTTGATGCATAAATCGTCCTTTTATGATGTATGGTTTAGAAGTTATGGCTAAAAAATCAAAAAAATCGCAAAAAACCACGTCAAAAACTATGATTCATGTAAAAAATTTTAACTAAGATTCTTGAAAAAAAATTAAAATCCAGAAAACTTTTTTCTGAATATGCAGTCTTGTGTATATATGTATTAGAAACAATTTGGTGTATAAATCGTCCTTGTAGGATGTATGGTTTGCGAGTTATGACGGAAAAAGCACATGTTTTTGGCCAGCTTCCACTCCAAAAAGTGTTCTACAACTCCTAACTACAAGAGATAGAGCAAACGGCATTTGGACAAAGGAGTATCCCTTCTTAAGGACGAGGACCTGGTGCTCATTTTAATGCATGAATCGTCCTTATCTGATATGTAGTTTTTATTTTAGAAAATAAATAAAAAAAATAAAAATTGACAAAAAAGGGCACATGAAATTAACATGAAATCTAATTTTTAAAATTATTTTAAGGATACAGTCTTGTGAACAGTAGCTTAAGGAACATTTTGATGCATAAATCGTCCTTTTATGATGTATGGTTTAGAAGTTATGGCTAAAAAATCAAAAAAATCGTCCTTATCTGATATGTAGTTTTTATTTTAGAAAATAAATAAAAAAAATAAAAATTGACAAAAAAGGGCACATGAAATTAACATGAAATCTAATTTTTAAAATTATTTTAAGGATACAGTCTTGTGGGCAGTAGCTTAAGGAACATTTTGATGCATAAATCGTCCTTTTATGATGTATGGTTTAGAAGTTATGGCTAAAAAATCAAAAAAATCGTCCTTATCTGATATGTAGTTTTTATTTTAGAAAATAAATAAAAAAAATAAAAATTGACAAAAAAGGGCACATGAAATTAACATGAAATCTAATTTTTAAAATTATTTTAAGGATACAGTCTTGTGAACAGTAGCTTAAGGAACATTTTGATGCATAAATCGTCCTTTTATGATGTATGGTTTAGAAGTTATGGCTAAAAAATCAAAAAAATCGCAAAAAACCACGTCAAAAACTATGATTCATGTAAAAAATTTTAACTAAGATTCTTGAAAAAAAATCAAAATCCAGAAAACTTTTTTCTGAATATGCAGTCTTGTGTATATATGTATTAGAAACAATTTGGTGTATAAATCGTCCTTGTAGGATGTATGGTTTGCGAGTTATGACGGAAAAAGCACATGTTTTTGGCCAGCTTCCACTCCAAAAAGTGTTCTACAACTCCTAACTACAAGAGATAGAGCAAACGGCATTTGGACAAAGGAGTATCCCTTCTTAAGAACGAGGACCTGGTGCTCATTTTAATGCATGAATCGTCCTTATCTGATATGTAGTTTTTATTTTAGAAAATAAATAAAAAAAATAAAAATTGACAAAAAAGGGCACATGAAATTAACATGAAATCTAATTTTTAAAATTATTTTAAGGATACAGTCTTGTGGGCAGTAGCTTAAGGAACATTTTGATGCATAAATCGTCCTTTTATGATGTATGGTTTAGAAGTTATGGCTAAAAAATCAAAAAAATCGCAAAAAACCACGTCAAAAACTATGATTCATGTAAAAAATTTTAACTAAGATTCTTGAAAAAAAATTAAAATCCAGAAAACTTTTTTCTGAATATGCAGTCTTGTGTATATATGTATTAGAAACAATTTGGTGTATAAATCGTCCTTGTAGGATGTATGGTTTGCGAGTTATGACGGAAAAAGCACATGTTTTTGGCCAGCTTCCACTCCAAAAAGTGTTCTACAACTCCTAACTACAAGAGATAGAGCAAACGGCATTTGGACAAAGAAGTATCCCTTCTTAAGGACGAGGACCTGGTGCTCATTTTAATGCATGAATCGTCCTTATCTGATATGTAGTTTTTATTTTAGAAAATAAATAAAAAAAATAAAAATTGACAAAAAAGGGCACATGAAATTAACATGAAATCTAATTTTTAAAATTATTTTAAGGATACAGTCTTGTGGGCAGTAGCTTAAGGAACATTTTGATGCACAAATCGTCCTTTTATGATGTATGGTTTAGAAGTTATGGCTAAAAAATCAAAAAAATCGTCCTTATCTGATATGTAGTTTTTATTTTAGAAAATAAATAAAAAAAATAAAAATTGACAAAAAAGGGCACATGAAATTAACATGAAATCTAATTTTTAAAATTATTTTAAGGATACAGTCTTGTGAACAGTAGCTTAAGGAACATTTTGATGCATAAATCGTCCTTTTATGATGTATGGTTTAGAAGTTATGGCTAAAAAATCAAAAAAATCGCAAAAAACCACGTCAAAAACTATGATTCATGTAAAAAATTTTAACTAAGATTCTTGAAAAAAAATCAAAATCCAGAAAACTTTTTTCTGAATATGCAGTCTTGTGTATATATGTATTAGAAACAATTTGGTGTATAAATCGTCCTTGTAGGATGTATGGTTTGCGAGTTATGACGGAAAAAGCACATGTTTTTGGCCAGCTTCCACTCCAAAAAGTGTTCTACAACTCCTAACTACAAGAGATAGAGCAAACGGCATTTGGACAAAGGAGTATCCCTTCTTAAGAACGAGGAACATTTTGATGCATAAATCGTCCTTTTATGATGTATGGTTTAGAAGTTATGGCTAAAAAATAAAAAAAATCGCAAAAAACCACGTCAAAAACTATGATTCATGTAAAAAACTTTAACTAAGATTCTTGAAAAAAAATCAAAATCCAGAAATATGCAGTCTTGTGTATATATGTATTAGAAACAATTTGGTGTATAAATCGTCCTTGTAGGATGTATGGTTTGCGAGTTATGACGGAAAAAGCACATGTTTTTGGCCAGCTTCCACTCCAAAAAGTGTTCTACAACTCCTAACTACAAGAGATAGAGCAAACGGCATTTGGACAAAGGAGTATCCCTTCTTAAGGACGAGGACCTGGTGCTCATTTTAATGCATGAATCGTCCTTATCTGATATGTAGTTTTTATTTTAGAAAATAAATAAAAAAAATAAAAATTGACAAAAAAGGGCACATGAAATTAACATGAAATCTAATTTTTAAAATTATTTTAAGGATACAGTCTTGTGGGCAGTAGCTTAAGGAACATTTTGATGCATAAATCGTCCTTTTATGATGTATGGTTTAGAAGTTATGGCTAAAAAATCAAAAAAATCGCAAAAAACCACGTCAAAAACTATGATTCATGTAAAAAATTTTAACTAAGATTCTTGAAAAAAAATCAAAATCCAGCAAAAGAGCAAACGGCATTTGGACAAAGGAGTATCCCTTCTTAAGGACGAGGACCTGGTGCTCATTTTAATGCATGAATCGTCCTTATCTGATATGTAGTTTTTATTTTAGAAAATAAATAAAAAAAATAAAAATTGACAAAAAAGTGCACATGAAATTAACATGAAATCTAATTTTTAAAATTATTTTAAGGATACAGTCTTGTGGGCAGTAGCTTAAGGAACATTTTGATGCATAAATCGTCCTTTTATGATGTATGGTTTAGAAGTTATGGCTAAAAAATCAAAAAAATCGCAAAAAACCACGTCAAAAACTATGATTCATGCAGAAAATTTTAACTAAGATTCTTGAAAAAAAATCAAAATCCAGAAAAGTTTTTTCTGAATATGCAGTCTTGTGTATATATGTATTAGAAACAATTTGGTGTATAAATCGTCCTTGTAGGATGTATGGTTTGCGAGTTATGACGGAAAAAGCACATGTTTTTGGCCAGCTTCCACTCCAAAAAGTGTTCTACAACTCCTAAACTACAAGAGATAGAGCAAACGGCATTTGGACAAAGGAGTATCCCTTCTTAAGGACGAGGACCTGGTGCTCATTTTAATGCATGAATCGTCCTTATCTGATATGTAGTTTTTATTTTAGAAAATAAATAAAAAAAATAAAAATTGACAAAAAAGGGCACATGAAATTAACATGAAATCTAATTTTTAAAATTATTTTAAGGATACAGTCTTGTGGGCAGTAGCTTAAGGAACATTTTGATGCATAAATCGTCCTTTTATGATGTATGGTTTAGAAGTTATGGCTAAAAAATAAAAAAAATCGCAAAAAACCACGTCAAAAACTATGATTCATGTAAAAAACTTTAACTAAGATTCTTGAAAAAAAATCAAAATCCAGAAATATGCAGTCTTGTGTATATATGTATTAGAAACAATTTGGTGTATAAATCGTCCTTGTAGGATGTATGGTTTGCGAGTTATGACGGAAAAAGCACATGTTTTTGGCCAGCTTCCACTCCAAAAAGTGTTCTACAACTCCTAACTACAAGAGATAGAGCAAACGGCATTTGGACAAAGGAGTATCCCTTCTTAAGGACGAGGACCTGGTGCTCATTTTAATGCATGAATCGTCCTTATCTGATATGTAGTTTTTATTTTAGAAAATAAATAAAAAAAATAAAAATTGACAAAAAAGGGCACATGAAATTAACATGAAATCTAATTTTCAAAATTATTTTAAGGATACAGTCTTGTGGGCAGTAGCTTAAGGAACATTTTGATGCATAAATCGTCCTTTTATGATGTATGGTTTAGAAGTTATGGCTAAAAAATCAAAAAAATCGCAAAAAACCACGTCAAAAACTATGATTCATGTAAAAAATTTTAACTAAGATTCTTGAAAAAAAATCACATTCCAGAAAACTTTTTTCCGAATTTGCAGTCTTGTGTATATATGTATTAGAAACAATTTGGTGTATAAATCGTCCTTGTAGGATGTATGGTTTGCGAGTTATGACGGAAAAAGCACATGTTTTTGGCCAGCTTCCACTCCAAAAAGTGTTCTACAACTCCTAACTACAAGAGATAGAGCAAACGGCATTTGGACAAAGGAGTATCCCTTCTTAAGGACGAGGACCTGGTGCTCATTTTAATGCATGAATCGTCCTTATCTGATATGTAGTTTTTATTTTAGAAAATAAATAAAAAAAATAAAAATTGACAAAAAAGGGCACATGAAATTAACATGAAATCTAATTTTTAAAATTATTTTAAGGATACAGTCTTGTGGGCAGTAGCTTAAGGAACATTTTGATGCATAAATCGTCCTTTTATGATGTATGGTTTAGAAGTTATGGCTAAAAAATCAAAAAAATCGCAAAAAACCACGTCAAAAACTATGATTCATGTAAAAAATTTTAACTAAGATTCTTGAAAAAAAATTAAAATCCAGAAAACTTTTTTCTGAATATGCAGTCTTGTGTATATATGTATTAGAAACAATTTGGTGTATAAATCGTCCTTGTAGGATGTATGGTTTGCGAGTTATGACGGAAAAAGCACATGTTTTTGGCCAGCTTCCACTCCAAAAAGTGTTCTACAACTCCTAACTACAAGAGATAGAGCAAACGGCATTTGGACAAAGGAGTATCCCTTCTTAAGGACGAGGACCTGGTGCTCATTTTAATGCATGAATCGTCCTTATCTGATATGTAGTTTTTATTTTAGAAAATAAATAAAAAAAATAAAAATTGACAAAAAAGGGCACATGAAATTAACATGAAATCTAATTTTTAAAATTATTTTAAGGATACAGTCTTGTGGGCAGTAGCTTAAGGAACATTTTGATGCATAAATCGTCCTTTTATGATGTATGGTTTAGAAGTTATGGCTAAAAAATCAAAAAAATCGTCCTTATCTGATATGTAGTTTTTATTTTAGAAAATAAATAAAAAAAATAAAAATTGACAAAAAAGGGCACATGAAATTAACATGAAATCTAATTTTTAAAATTATTTTAAGGATACAGTCTTGTGAACAGTAGCTTAAGGAACATTTTGATGCATAAATCGTCCTTTTATGATGTATGGTTTAGAAGTTATGGCTAAAAAATCAAAAAAATCGCAAAAAACCACGTCAAAAACTATGATTCATGTAAAAAATTTTAACTAAGATTCTTGAAAAAAAATCAAAATCCAGAAAACTTTTTTCTGAATATGCAGTCTTGTGTATATATGTATTAGAAACAATTTGGTGTATAAATCGTCCTTGTAGGATGTATGGTTTGCGAGTTATGACGGAAAAAGCACATGTTTTTGGCCAGCTTCCACTCCAAAAAGTGTTCTACAACTCCTAACTACAAGAGATAGAGCAAACGGCATTTGGACAAAGGAGTATCCCTTCTTAAGAACGAGGACCTGGTGCTCATTTTAATGCATGAATCGTCCTTATCTGATATGTAGTTTTTATTTTAGAAAATAAATAAAAAAAATAAAAATTGACAAAAAAGGGCACATGAAATTAACATGAAATCTAATTTTTAAAATTATTTTAAGGATACAGTCTTGTGGGCAGTAGCTTAAGGAACATTTTGATGCATAAATCGTCCTTTTATGATGTATGGTTTAGAAGTTATGGCTAAAAAATCAAAAAAATCGCAAAAAACCACGTCAAAAACTATGATTCATGTAAAAAATTTTAACTAAGATTCTTGAAAAAAAATTAAAATCCAGAAAACTTTTTTCTGAATATGCAGTCTTGTGTATATATGTATTAGAAACAATTTGGTGTATAAATCGTCCTTGTAGGATGTATGGTTTGCGAGTTATGACGGAAAAAGCACATGTTTTTGGCCAGCTTCCACTCCAAAAAGTGTTCTACAACTCCTAACTACAAGAGATAGAGCAAACGGCATTTGGACAAAGAAGTATCCCTTCTTAAGGACGAGGACCTGGTGCTCATTTTAATGCATGAATCGTCCTTATCTGATATGTAGTTTTTATTTTAGAAAATAAATAAAAAAAATAAAAATTGACAAAAAAGGGCACATGAAATTAACATGAAATCTAATTTTTAAAATTATTTTAAGGATACAGTCTTGTGGGCAGTAGCTTAAGGAACATTTTGATGCACAAATCGTCCTTTTATGATGTATGGTTTAGAAGTTATGGCTAAAAAATCAAAAAAATCGTCCTTATCTGATATGTAGTTTTTATTTTAGAAAATAAATAAAAAAAATAAAAATTGACAAAAAAGGGCACATGAAATTAACATGAAATCTAATTTTTAAAATTATTTTAAGGATACAGTCTTGTGAACAGTAGCTTAAGGAACATTTTGATGCATAAATCGTCCTTTTATGATGTATGGTTTAGAAGTTATGGCTAAAAAATCAAAAAAATCGCAAAAAACCACGTCAAAAACTATGATTCATGTAAAAAATTTTAACTAAGATTCTTGAAAAAAAATCAAAATCCAGAAAACTTTTTTCTGAATATGCAGTCTTGTGTATATATGTATTAGAAACAATTTGGTGTATAAATCGTCCTTGTAGGATGTATGGTTTGCGAGTTATGACGGAAAAAGCACATGTTTTTGGCCAGCTTCCACTCCAAAAAGTGTTCTACAACTCCTAACTACAAGAGATAGAGCAAACGGCATTTGGACAAAGGAGTATCCCTTCTTAAGAACGAGGACCTGGTGCTCATTTTAATGCATGAATCGTCCTTATCTGATATGTAGTTTTTATTTTAGAAAATAAATAAAAAAAATAAAAATTGACAAAAAAGGGCACATGAAATTAACATGAAATCTAATTTTTAAAATTATTTTAAGGATACAGTCTTGTGGGCAGTAGCTTAAGGAACATTTTGATGCATAAATCGTCCTTTTATGATGTATGGTTTAGAAGTTATGGCTAAAAAATCAAAAAAATCGCAAAAAACCACGTCAAAAACTATGATTCATGTAAAAAATTTTAACTAAGATTCTTGAAAAAAAATCAAAATCCAGAAAAGTTTTTTCTGAATATGCAGTCTTGTGTATATATGTATTAGAAACAATTTGGTGTATAAATCGTCCTTGTAGGATGTATGGTTTGCGAGTTATGACGGAAAAAGCACATGTTTTTGGCCAGCTTCCACTCCAAAAAGTGTTCTACAACTCCTAACTACAAGAGATAGAGCAAACGGCATTTGGACAAAGGAGTATCCCTTCTTAAGGACGAGGACCTGGTGCTCATTTTAATGCATGAATCGTCCTTATCTGATATGTAGTTTTTATTTTAGAAAATAAATAAAAAAAATAAAAATTGACAAAAAAGGGCACATGAAATTAACATGAAATCTAATTTTTAAAATTATTTTAAGGATACAGTCTTGTGGGCAGTAGCTTAAGGAACATTTTGATGCATAAATCGTCCTTTTATGATGTATGGTTTAGAAGTTATGGCTAAAAAATCAAAAAAATCGCAAAAAACCACGTCAAAAACTATGATTCATGTAAAAAATTTTAACTAAGATTCTTGAAAAAAAATTAAAATCCAGAAAACTTTTTTCTGAATATGCAGTCTTGTGTATATATGTATTAGAAACAATTTGGTGTATAAATCGTCCTTGTAGGATGTATGGTTTGCGAGTTATGACGGAAAAAGCACATGTTTTTGGCCAGCTTAAACTCCAAAAAGTGTTCTACAACTCCTAACTACAAGAGATAGAGCAAACGGCATTTGGACAAAGGAGTATCCCTTCTTAAGGACGAGGACCTGGTGCTCATTTTAATGCATGAATCGTCCTTATCTGATATGTAGTTTTTATTTTAGAAAATAAATAAAAAAAATAAAAATTGACAAAAAAGGGCACATGAAATTAACATGAAATCTAATTTTTAAAATTATTTTAAGGATACAGTCTTGTGGGCAGTAGCTTAAGGAACATTTTGATGCATAAATCGTCCTTTTATGATGTATGGTTTAGAAGTTATGGCTAAAAAATCAAAAAAATCGCAAAAAACCACGTCAAAAACTATGATTCATGTAAAAAATTTTAACTAAGATTCTTGAAAAAAAATCACATTCCAGAAAACTTTTTTCTGAATTTGCAGTCTTGTGTATATATGTATTAGAAACAATTTGGTGTATAAATCGTCCTTGTAGGATGTATGGTTTGCGAGTTATGACGGAAAAAGCACATGTTTTTGGCCAGCTTCCACTCCAAAAAGTGTTCTACAACTCCTAACTACAAGAGATAGAGCAAACGGCATTTGGACAAAGGAGTATCCCTTCTTAAGGACGAGGACCTGGTGCTCATTTTAATGCATGAATCGTCCTTATCTGATATGTAGTTTTTATTTTAGAAAATAAATAAAAAAAATAAAAATTGACAAAAAAGGGCACATGAAATTAACATGAAATCTAATTTTTAAAATTATTTTAAGGATACAGTCTTGTGGGCAGTAGCTTAAGGAACATTTTGATGCATAAATCGTCCTTTTATGATGTATGGTTAAGAAGTTATGGCTAAAAAATCAAAAAAATCGCAAAAAACCACGTCAAAAACTATGATTCATGTAAAAAATTTTAACTAAGATTCTTGAAAAAAAATCACATTCCAGAAAACTTTTTTCCGAATTTGCAGTTTTGTGTATATATGTATTAGAAACAATTTGGTGTATAAATCGTCCTTGTAGGATGTATGGTTTGGGAGTTATGACGGAAAAAGCACATGTTTTTGGCCAGCTTCCACTCCAAAAAGTGTTCTACAACTCCTAACTACAAGAGATAGAGCAAACGGCATTTGGACAAAGGAGTATCTTTTCTTAAGGACGAGGACCTGGTGCTCATTTTAATGCATGAATCGTCCTTATCTGATATGTAGTTTTTATTTTAGAAAATAAATAAAAAAAATAAAAATTGACAAAAAAGGGCACATGAAATTAACATGAAATCTAATTTTTAAAATTATTTTAAGGATACAGTCTTGTGGGCAGTAGCTTAAGGAACATTTTGATGCATAAATCGTCCTTTTATGATGTATGGTTTAGAAGTTATGGCTAAAAAATCAAAAAAATCGCAAAAAACCACGTCAAAAACTATGATTCATGTAAAAAATTTTAACTAAGATTCTTGAAAAAAAATCAAATTCCAGAAAACTTTTTTCTGAATATGCAGTCTTGTGTATATATGTATTAGAAACAATTTGGTGTATAAATCGTCCTTTTAGGATGTATGGTTTGGGAGTTATGACGGAAAAAGCACATGTTTTTGGCCAGCTTCCACTCCAAAAAGTGTTCTACAACTCCTAACTACAAGAGATAGAGCAAACGGCATTTGGACAAAGGAGTATCCCTTCTTAAGGACGAGGACCTGGTGCTCATTTTAATGCATGAATCGTCCTTATCTGATATGTAGTTTTTATTTTAGAAAATAAATAAAAAAAATAAAAATTGACAAAAAAGGGCACATGAAATTAACATGAAATCTAATTTTTAAAATTATTTTAAGGATACAGTCTTGTGGGCAGTAGCTTAAGGAACATTTTGATGCATAAATCGTCCTTTTATGATGTATGGTTTAGAAGTTATGGCTAAAAAATCAAAAAAATCGCAAAAAACCACGTCAAAAACTATGATTCATGTAAAAAATTTTAACTAAGATTCTTGAAAAAAAATCACATTCCAGAAAACTTTTTTCCGAATTTGCAGTCTTGTGTATATATGTATTAGAAACAATTTGGTGTATAAATCGTCCTTGTAGGATGTATGGTTTGCGAGTTATGACGGAAAAAGCACATGTTTTTGGCCAGCTTCCACTCCAAAAAGTGTTCTACAACTCCTAACTACAAGAGATAGAGCAAACGGCATTTGGACAAAGGAGTATCCCTTCTTAAGGACGAGGACCTGGTGCTCATTTTAATGCATGAATCGTCCTTATCTGATATGTAGTTTTTATTTTAGAAAATAAATAAAAAAAATAAAAATTGACAAAAAAGGGCACATGAAATTAACATGAAATCTAATTTTTAAAATTATTTTAAGGATACAGTCTTGTGGGCAGTAGCTTAAGGAACATTTTGATGCATAAATCGTCCTTTTATGATGTATGGTTTAGAAGTTATGGCTAAAAAATCAAAAAAATCGCAAAAAACCACGTCAAAAACTATGATTCATGTAAAAAATTTTAACTAAGATTCTTGAAAAAAAATCAAAATCCAGAAAACTTTTTTCTGAATATGCAGTCTTGTGTATATATGTATTAGAAACAATTTGGTGTATAAATCGTCCTTGTAGGATGTATGGTTTGCGAGTTATGACGGAAAAAGCACATGTTTTTGGCCAGCTTCCACTCCAAAAAGTGTTCTACAACTCCTAACTACAAGAGATAGAGCAAACGGCATTTGGACAAAGGAGTATCCCTTCTTAAGGACGAGGACCTGGTGCTCATTTTAATGCATGAATCGTCCTTATCTGATATGTAGTTTTTATTTTAGAAAATAAATAAAAAAAATAAAAATTGACAAAAAAGGGCACATGAAATTAACATGAAATCTAATTTTTAAAATTATTTTAAGGATACAGTCTTGTGGGCAGTAGCTTAAGGAACATTTTGATGCATAAATCGTCCTTTTATGATGTATGGTTTAGAAGTTATGGCTAAAAAATCAAAAAAATCGCAAAAAACCACGTCAAAAACTATGATTCATGTAAAAAATTTTAACTAAGATTCTTGAAAAAAAATCACATTCCAGAAAACTTTTTTCCGAATTTGCAGTCTTGTGTATATATGTATTAGAAACAATTTGGTGTATAAATCGTCCTTGTAGGATGTATGGTTTGCGAGTTATGACGGAAAAAGCACATGTTTTTGGCCAGCTTCCACTCCAAAAAGTATTCTACAACTCCTAACTACAAGAGATAGAGCAAACGGCATTTGGACAAAGGAGTATCCCTTCTTAAGGACGAGGACCTGGTGCTCATTTTAATGCATGAATCGTCCTTATCTGATATGTAGTTTTTATTTTAGAAAATAAATAAAAAAAATAAAAATTGACAAAAAAGGGCACATGAAATTAACATGAAATCTAATTTTTAAAATTATTTTAAGGATACAGTCTTGTGGGCAGTAGCTTAAGGAACATTTTGATGCATAAATCGTCCTTTTATGATGTATGGTTTAGAAGTTATGGCTAAAAAATCAAAAAAATCGCAAAAAAACCACGTCAAAAACTATGATTCATGTAAAAAATTGTAACTAAGATTCTTGAAAAAAAATCAAATTCCAGAAAACTTTTTTCTGAATTTGCAGTCTTGTGTATATATGTATTAGAAACAATTTGGTGTATAAATCGTCCTTGTAGGATGTATGGTTTGGGAGTTATGACGGAAAAAGCACATGTTTTTGGCCAGCTTCCACTCCAAAAAGTGTTCTACAACTCCTAAACTACAAGAGATAGAGCAAACGGCATTTGGACAAAGGAGTATCCCTTCTTAAGGACGAGGACCTGGTGCTCATTTTAATGCATGAATCGTCCTTATCTGATATGTAGTTTTTATTTTAGAAAATAAATAAAAAAAATAAAAATTGACAAAAAAGGGCACATGAAATTAACATGAAATCTAATTTTTAAAATTATTTTAAGGATACAGTCTTGTGGGCAGTAGCTTAAGGAACATTTTGATGCATAAATCGTCCTTTTATGATGTATGGTTTAGAAGTTATGGCTAAAAAATCAAAAAAATCGCAAAAAACCACGTCAAAAACTATGATTCATGTAAGAAATTTTAACAAAATTCTTGAAAAAAAATCAAATTCCAGAAAACTTTTTTCTGAATTTGCAGTCTTGTGTATATATGTATTTGAAACAATTTGGTGTATAAATCATCCTTGTAGGATGTATGGTTTGGGAGTTATGACGGAAAAAGCACATGTTTTTGGCCAGCTTCCACTCCAAAAAGTGTTCTACAACTCCTAAACTACAAGAGATAGAGCAAACGGCATTTGGACGAAGGAGTATCCCGATCTCCTTAATGTTAAGAAGAAGACTGATGGATTTCCTTCTTCTTTCAAATTTCAGGATGGATTTACTGACGATTCCACCATTATTTGTGGCTTATTTGCCAATCTTTTTAAAGAATCATTCTGTTCAGATTCTTTTAATCCTGATTTAGCGTATTTTGATTATATGAACAACGCATCAAGAGTTTCTTTGGGGCATATATCTTTTACCTCAGAGGATATTTTTAAGTATATTGAATCAATCGATGAGGATTTTAGCGCTGGACCAGATGGAATTCCTGCCGCAGTGTTAAAACAATGCGGCTCCGTTTTGTGTCAGCCTCTCTCGTTACTTTTTAATAACTCAATTTATGAAAGTAATTTTCCTCTTTTTTGGAAAAAATCTTATATCAGTCCTATTTACAAAAAAGGTTGCAGGAACGACGTCACTAATTATAGGCCTATCGCTAAATTGTCTTCGATTCCTAAACTTTTTGAGCGAATAGTGTACGATCGAGTGAAAATTCACTGTGGGCAAGTCATGACAACTCGTCAGCATGGTTTTGTTACTGGCAGATCCACTGTGTCTAATCTCCTTGATTTCACTACATTCTGCTTAAAATCTATTGATTCTGGTAGCCAGGTCGATTGTATTTACACTGATTTTAGCAAAGCTTTTGATAAATTACCACATAATCTAATTTTATTTAAACTTCAATTAATGGGATTTCCACAATATTTTGTAAACTGGATCAAATCGTATTTGATGGAACGATCTTATCAAATACGGTTCCGAGGCGTGTTGTCTTCTGAATTTGTTGCAGAATCGGGTGTTCCTCGAGGAAGCCACCTGGGCCCACTTCTGTTTATTTTGGCAATTAATGATGTTACCCACGTCATTAAACACTCTCATTTGCTTATTTATGCAGATGATATGAAAATATACAGAACAATTGATTCTAATGACAATTCAGACCTGCTCCAGTCAGACTTGAACTCCTTTGAGGTTTGGTGTTCTAAAAATAACATGTTTTTAAATCCAGATAAATGCCAAACTATGACCTTTTCGCGTAAAAGGAACAATTTTATTTTTGATTACAAAATTAAAGATACTGCTTTAAGTCGTGTAACTACCGTCAAAGACCTTGGTATATGCATGGATTCTAAATTGTCGTTTAACATGCATATTGATACAATTTGTAAAAAAGCGTCTTCTATGCTTGGTTTTATAAAACGGTGGGCCAAAGAGTTTGATAGCTTAATAACAACTACAACTCTGTATTATTCAATCGTGCGTCCTCACTTGGAGTACGCAAGTCAAGTATGGTCCCCACATTACAATGTGCATGTTGATCGTATAGAAAGAATTCAAAAACGTTTTGTTCGGTTTGCTCTAAGAGGCTTGAGTGGAACTGACACATTTAACCTTCCTCCATATGAGGATCGTTTGAAATTATTAAAAATGCAATCTTTAAGTGAGAGAAGAAAATCTGCTGATATCGTCTACTTACACCAACTCATTACTGGTGTATTCGACTCTCCAGAGCTTCTTTCTCTTATAAATTTTAACACTAACCGTAGAAGCAGTAGAAACTCTAACAACTTGATTTATTTACCATTTAGTAGAACAAATTATATGTTAACTGCTCCATTAAATCGCATGAGTACCTTTGTTAACAACTGTAACGTGTTTGATGTTAACTTGTCGAAAGGTCAACTCAAAAGTAGATTGAAAACTAATGTATGATTAGATCTATGTAAACGCATGGATAGTTGTTATGTCTTGTGTTGTCCCTGAGCCCAACCCATATTGTGGTGGGTAAATTTTTCTCCCTTTTGGTTTTTTATTGGACCACTTTTATCGATATCTTTGAGTTATTTCAATGATATTGGATTGGTTCTTAAAATGATCTATTGCGGAGAAAGTGTGAAAAAGCTGTAGTAGCTGAACTCTATTGTTATTGCATGTATAATTTAAATAGGGAATGGTGAAAAAAGAAAAGGTCTATTTGAAGTGGTTTATAAGATATAGTGGTTCAACATTGAAGAAATGGGCCCAAAAAGGAGTGATCTTTTTGTCCTTTAAAAGTAAACATTATGAGTATCAAAAGAAAGGTATTAACAACAGCTATTGAAAGAGTTATTAATAATTGAAATCGATGCATAAATTTTGAAGATAATAGTGTTTTTATAATGTTTATAAGATTCTCAACGTTTCGTACAAGGCGAAATAACTTCATAATAAAAAAAGCACCAGAAAAAAATCAAGTAATTATACAAGAGCATATAAGAACTTTTGAAGAAAATATTGTTGAAGATGAAAATAGCGCCGCAGGCGAAAAATTGTTATAAAAAATCGCGCGATTTTTTCTAACAATTTTTCATTATGTCAGTATAACATATGAAGCAGTTTTGAAGACGAATATAGCGCCGCAGGCGAAAAATTGTTATAAAAAATCACGCGATTTTTTATAACAATTTTTCACCATTCCCTATTTTACCTCCAAATACACATTACAAAAAAAAAAAATTTAAAAATGTCATGTTTGGTATTGTTTACATGTACCCATTTTGCACTTTTTTCAAAACTTTGGGGATTTTTAAAAAAAAAAACTAGAAGAGTCCGGGCTTTTTTTCTTACGTATTCCTTTTTAGGGGGTAAAACCCCATTTTTCTAAAAAAAAAAAAAAAAAAAATCGGTGCGTAGCCCGTAAACTACACTTATGCCCACGGTAATTATAAAAATTTCAATGCAAATAAAAACATAATGATATACTAAAATACATTGTATTACATCTTTCCAGCTTGAAAATTGATCAATATTATGTTGGCGATCCACCTGCTATTGAGATTACAATTACGAATTTGAACGACAATATTGACCGACAATTTCTAAGTGAAATGTTGGATAAGTGCGGAATATATGATGAGATTACAATATATCATCATCCTACAAGCCACAAGCATCTGGGTATCGCTCGCGTAGTCTTTGAAAACGTAAAATCGGCTCGGATGTGCATTGAAAAATACACAAAAAAATCTGTGATGGGAAAGGTGAGTTGAAGAAATCAGGTTTTCTTAATTTTTTTTATTGATTCTAACAGTAAATGCAATTTGTAAGTTATAAAAAGAGCGTGAAGATAAATTCGTCAATCCGACGCTAACTTAGCAAAGACTCAAACCAAAAATTTTGCTCCGCAAAAAGTTAAATTCGTACTTTTTGCTAAGTACGCATTTAATTTTGGGAGGAAATTTCTTTCCAAAAATAAAATCGTTCTTTTTGGAAATCGCGCGATTTTTTCTAACAATTTTTCATTATGTCAGTATAACATATGAAGTAGTTTTGAAGACGAATATAGCGCCGCAGGCGAAAAATTGTTATAAAAAATCACGCGATTTTTTATAACAATTTTTCACCATTCCCTATTTTACCTCCAAATACACATTACAAAAAAAAAAAATTTAAAAATGTCATGTTTGGTATTGTTTACATGTACCCATTTTGCACTTTTTTCAAAACTTTGGGGATTTTTAAAAAAAAAAACTAGAAGAGTCCGGGCTTTTTTTCTTACGTATTCCTTTTTAGGGGGTAAAACCCCATTTTTCTAAAAAAAAAAAAAAAAAAAATCGGTGCGTAGCCCGTAAACTACACTTATGCCCACGGTAATTATAAAAATTTCAATGCAAATAAAAACATAATGATATACTAAAATACATTGTATTACATCTTTCCAGCTTGAAAATTGATCAATATTATGTTGGCGATCCACCTGCTATTGAGATTACAATTACGAATTTGAACGACAATATTGACCGACAATTTCTAAGTGAAATGTTGGATAAGTGCGGAATATATGATGAGATTACAATATATCATCATCCTACAAGCCACAAGCATCTGGGTATCGCTCGCGTAGTCTTTGAAAACGTAAAATCGGCTCGGATGTGCATTGAAAAATACAAAAAAAAATCTGTGATGGGAAAGGTGAGTTGAAGAAATCAGGTTTTCTTAATTTTTTTTATTGATTCTAACAGTAAATGCAATTTGTAAGTTATAAAAAGAGCGTGAAGATAAATTCGTCAATCCGACGCTAACTTAGCAAAGACTCAAACCAAAAATTTTGCTCCGCAAAAAGTTAAATTCGTACTTTTTGCTAAGTACGCATTTAATTTTGGGAGGAAATTTCTTTCCAAAAATAAAATCGTTCTTTTTGGAAAGTACGAATTTAACTTTTGCAAGGAAATTAAATTCGTTCTTTTTGGAAAAAACGAATTTAACTTTTGCAAGGAAATTAAATTCGTTCTTTCTACAAAGTAAGAATTTAACTTTTAGGAGGAAATTAAATTCGTTCTATTTGCAAAGTACGAGTTTTACTTTTGATTCAAAGAACGAATAATACTAATTTTCAAATCAAAAATTCTCAAAATCTGTGCGTTTTAATTTTTTGTTAAGCATATCAAATGAAAGGTAATTAAACCACCTTTGTAACGATATATAGCTTGTAGGGGCACAATTAAGACTTTTGTCATAAACATTTTTCAAAAGTAGTGAAATTGGCGCTCATGGTAGTAATAATACTATTTTTCAAATCAAAAATTCTCAAAATCTGTGCGTTACGTTACAAAATGATAAGCATATCAAATGAAAGGTAATCAAACCACCTTTGTAACGATATATAGCTTATAGGGGCACAGTTAAGACTTAGCAGTTAAGCGCCAGTTTCACAACTTTTGAAAAATGTTTGTGACAAAAGTCTTAATAGTGCCCCTATAAGCTATATATCGTTACAAAGGTGGTTTAATTACCATTCATTTGATATGCTTAGCAAAAAATCGTAACGCACAGATTTTGAGAATTTTTGATTTGAAAAATAGTATTATTACTACCATGAGCGCCAATTTCACTACTTTTGAAAAATGTTTATGACAAAAGTCTTAATTGTGCACCTATAAGCTATATATCGTTACAAAGGTGGTTTAATTACCTTTCATTTGATATGCTTAACAAAAAATCGTAACGCACAGATTTTGAGAATTTTTGATTTGAAAATTAGTATCATGAGCGCCAGTTTCACAACTTTTGAAAAATGTTTGTGACAAAAGTATTAATTGTGCCCCTATAAGCTATATATCGTTACAAAGGTGGTTTAATTACCTTTCATTTGATATGCTTAACAAAAAATCGTAACGCACAGATTTTGAGAATTTTTGATTTGAAAAATAGTATTATCACTACCATGAGCGCCAATTTCACTACTTTTGAAAAATGTTTATGACAAAAGTCTTAATTGTGCCCCTATAAGCTATATATCGTTACAAAGGTGGTTTAATTACCTTTCATTTGATATGCTTAACAAAAAATCGTAACGCACAGATTTTGAGAATTTTTGATTTGAAAAATAGTATTATTACTACCATGAGCGCCAATTTCACTACTTTTGAAAAATGTTTATGACAAAAGTCTTAATTGTGCACCTATAAGCTATATATCGTTACAAAGGTGGTTTAATTACCTTTCATTTGATATGCTTAACAAAAAATCGTAACGCACAGATTTTGAGAATTTTTGATTTGAAAATTAGTATCATGAGCGCACAGATTTTGAGAATTTTTGATTTGAAAATTAGTATCATGAGCGCCAGTTTCACAACTTTTGAAAAATGTTTGTGACAAAAGTATTAATTGTGCCCCTATAAGCTATATATCGTTACAAAGGTGGTTTAATTACCTTTCATTTGATATGCTTAACAAAAAATCGTAACGCACAGATTTTGAGAATTTTTGATTTGAAAATTAGTATCATGAGCGCCAGTTTCACAACTTTGGAAAATGTTTGTGACAAAAGTCTTAATTGTGCCCCTATAAGCTATATATCGTTACAAAGGTGGTTTAATTACCTTTCATTTGATATGCTTAACAAAAAATCGTAACGCACAGATTTTGAGAATTTTTGATTTGAAAAATAGTATTATTACTACCATGAAAAATGTTTATGACATAAGTCTTAATTGTGCCCCTATAAGCTATATATCGTTACAGAGGTGGTTTAATTACCTTTCATTTGATATGCTTAACAAAAAATCGTAACGCACAGATTTTGAGAATTTTTGATTTGAAAATTAGTATCATGAGCGCCAGTTTCACAACTTTTGAAAAATGTTTGTGACAAAAGTCTTAATTGTGCCCCTATAAGCTATATATCGTTACAAAGGTGGTTTAATTACCTTTCATTTGATATGCTTAACAAAAAATCGTAACGCACAGATTTTGAGAATTTTTGATTTGAAAAATAGTATTATTACTACCATGAGCGCCAATTTCACTACTTTTGAAAAATGTTTATGACAAAAGTCTTAATTGTGCCCCTATAAGCTATATGTATATCGTTACAAAGATGGTTTAATTACCTTTCATTTGATATGCTTAACAAAAAATCGTAACGCACAGATTTTGAGAATTTTTGATTTGAAAAATAGTATTATTACTACCATGAGCGCCAATTTCACTACTTTTGAAAAATGTTTATGAGAAAAGTCTTAATTGTGCCCCTATAAGCTATATATCGTTACAAAGGTGGTTTAATTACCTTTCATTTGATATGCTTAACAAAAAATCGTAACGCACAGATTTTGAGAATTTTTAATTTGAAAATTAGTATCATGAGCGCCAGTTTCACAACTTTGGAAAATGTTTGTGACAAAAGTCTTAATTGTGCCCCTAAAAGCTATATATCGTTACAAAGGTGGTTTAATTACCTTTCATTTGATATGCTTAACAAAAAATCGTAACGCACAGATTTTGAGAATTTTTGATTTGAAAAATAGTATTATTACTACCATGAGCGCCAATTTCACTACTTTTGAAAAATATTTATGACAAAAGTCTTGATTGTGCCCCTATAAGCTATATATCGTTACAAAAGTGGTTTAATTACCTTTCATTTGATATGCTTAACAAAAAATCGTAACGCACAGATTTTGAGAATTTTTGATTTGAAAAATAGTATTATTACTACCATGAGCGCCAATTTCACTACATTTGAAAAATGTTTATGACAAAAGTCTTGATTGTGCCCCTATAAGCTATATAGCGTTACAAAAGTGGTTTAATTACCTTTCATTTGATATGCTTAACAAAAAATCGTAACACACAGATTTTGAGAATTTTTGATTTGAAAAATAGTATTATTACTACCATGAGCGCCAATTTCACTACTTTTGAAAAATGTTTATGACAAAAGTCTTAATTGTGCCCCTATAAGCTATACATCGTTACAAAGGTGGTTTAATTACCTTTCATATAATATGCTTAACAAAAAATCGTAACGCACAGATTTTGAGAATTTTTGATTTGAAAATTAGTATCATGATCGCCAGTTTCACAACTTTTGAAAAATGTTTGTGACAAAAGTCTTAATTGTGCCCCTATAAGCTATATATTGTTACAAAGGTGGTTTAATTACCTTTCATTTGATATGCTTAACAAAAAATCGTAACGCACAGATTTTGAGAATTTTTGATTTGAAAAATAGTATTATTACTACCATGAGCGCCAATTTCACTAGTTTTGAAAAATGTTTATGACAAAAGTCTTAATTGTGCCCCTTTAAGCTATATATCGTTACAAAGGTGGTTTAATTACCTTTGATTTGATATGCTTAACAAAAAATCGTAACGCACAGATTTTGAGAATTTTTGATTTGAAAAATAGTATTATTACTACCATGAGCGCCAATTTCACTACTTTTGAAAAATGTTTATGACAAAAGTCTTAATTGTGCCCCTATAAGCTATATATTGTTACAAAGGTGGTTTAATTACCTTTCATTTGATATGCTTAACAAAAAATCGTAACGCACAGATTTTGAGAATTTTTAATTTGAAAATTAGTATCATGAGCGCCAGTTTCACAACTTTGGAAAATGTTTGTGACAAAAGTCTTAATTGTGCCCCTAAAAGCTATATATCGTTACAAAGGTGGTTTAATTACCTTTGATTTGATATGCTTAACAAAAAATCGTAACGCACAGATTTTGAGAATTTTTGATTTGAAAAATAGTATTATTACTACCATGAGCGCCAATTTCACTACTTTTGAAAAATGTTTATGACAAAAGTCTTGATTGTGCCCCTATAAGCTATATATCGTTACAAAGGTGGTTTAATTACCTTTCATTTGATATGCTTAACAAAAAATCGTAACGCACAGATTTTGAGAATTTTTGATTTGAAAAATAGTATTATTACTACCATGAGCGCCAATTTCACTACTTTTGAAAAATGTTTATGACAAAAGTCTTGATTGTGCCTCTATAAGCTATATAGCGTTACAAAAGTGGTTTAATTACCTTTCATTTGATATGCTTAACAAAAAATCGTAACGCACAGATTTTGAGAATTTTTGATTTGAAAAATAGTATTATTACTACCATGAGCGCCAATTTCACTACTTTTGAAAAATGTTTGTGACAAAAGCCTTAATTGTGCCCCTAAAAGCTATATATCGTTACAAAGGTGGTTTAATTACCTTTCATTTGATATGCTTAACAAAAAATCGTAACGCACAGATTTTGAGAATTTTTGATTTGAAAATTAGTATCATGAGCGCCAGTTTCACAACTTTTGAAAAATGTTTGTGACAAAAGTCTTAATTGTGCCCCTATAAGCTATATATCGTTACAAAGGTGGTTTAATTACCTTTCATTTGATATGCTTAACAAAAAATCGTAACGCACAGATTTTGAGAATTTTTGATTTGAAAAATAGTATTATTACTACCATGAGCGCCAATTTCACTACTTTTGAAAAATGTTTATGACAAAAGTCTTAATTGTGCCCCTATAAGCTATATGTATATCGTTACAAAGATGGTTTAATTACCTTTCATTTGATATGCTTAACAAAAAATCGTAACGCACAGATTTTGAGAATTTTTGATTTGAAAAATAGTATTATTACTACCATGAGCGCCAATTTCACTACTTTTGAAAAATGTTTATGAGAAAAGTCTTAATTGTGCCCCTATAAGCTATATATCGTTACAAAGGTGGTTTAATTACCTTTCATTTGATATGCTTAACAAAAAATCGTAACGCACAGATTTTGAGAATTTTTAATTTGAAAATTAGTATCATGAGCGCCAGTTTCACAACTTTGGAAAATGTTTGTGACAAAAGTCTTAATTGTGCCCCTAAAAGCTATATATCGTTACAAAGGTGGTTTAATTACCTTTCATTTGATATGCTTAACAAAAAATCGTAACGCACAGATTTTGAGAATTTTTGATTTGAAAAATAGTATTATTACTACCATGAGCGCCAATTTCACTACTTTTGAAAAATATTTATGACAAAAGTCTTGATTGTGCCCCTATAAGCTATATATCGTTACAAAAGTGGTTTAATTACCTTTCATTTGATATGCTTAACAAAAAATCGTAACGCACAGATTTTGAGAATTTTTGATTTGAAAAATAGTATTATTACTACCATGAGCGCCAATTTCACTACATTTGAAAAATGTTTATGACAAAAGTCTTGATTGTGCCCCTATAAGCTATATAGCGTTACAAAAGTGGTTTAATTACCTTTCATTTGATATGCTTAACAAAAAATCGTAACGCACAGATTTTGAGAATTTTTGATTTGAAAAATAGTATTATTACTACCATGAGCGCCAATTTCACTACTTTTGAAAAATGTTTATGACAAAAGTCTTAATTGTGCCCCTATAAGCTATACATCGTTACAAAGGTGGTTTAATTACCTTTCATTTAATATGCTTAACAAAAAATCGTAACGCACAGATTTTGAGAATTTTTGATTTGAAAATTAGTATCATGATCGCCAGTTTCACAACTTTTGAAAAATGTTTGTGACAAAAGTCTTATTTGTGCCCCTATAAGCTATATATTGTTACAAAGGTGGTTTAATTACCTTTCATTTGATATGCTTAACAAAAAATCGTAACGCACAGATTTTGAGAATTTTTGATTTGAAAAATAGTATTATTACTACCATGAGCGCCAATTTCACTACTTTTGAAAAATGTTTATGACAAAAGTCTTAATTGTGCCCCTTTAAGCTATATATCGTTACAAAGGTGGTTTAATTACCTTTGATTTGATATGCTTAACAAAAAATCGTAACGCACAGATTTTGAGAATTTTTGATTTGAAAAATAGTATTATTACTACCATGAGCGCCAATTTCACTACTTTTGAAAAATGTTTATGACAAAAGTCTTAATTGTGCCCCTATAAGCTATATATCGTTACAAAGGTGGTTTAATTACCTTTGATTTGATATGCTTAACAAAAAATCGTAACGCACAGATTTTGAGAATTTTTAATTTGAAAATTAGTATCATGAGCGCCAGTTTCACAACTTTGGAAAATGTTTGTGACAAAAGTCTTAATTGTGCCCCTAAAAGCTATATATCGTTACAAAGGTGGTTTAATTACCTTTGATTTGATATGCTTAACAAAAAATCGTAACGCACAGATTTTGAGAATTTTTGATTTGAAAAATAGTATTATTACTACCATGAGCGCCAATTTCACTACTTTTGAAAAATGTTTATGACAAAAGTCTTGATTGTGCCCCTATAAGCTATATATCGTTACAAAGGTGGTTTAATTACCTTTCATTTGATATGCTTAACAAAAAATCGTAACGCACAGATTTTGAGAATTTTTGATTTGAAAAATAGTATTATTACTACCATGAGCGCCAATTTCACTACTTTTGAAAAATGTTTATGACAAAAGTCTTGATTGTGCCTCTATAAGCTATATAGCGTTACAAAAGTGGTTTAATTACCTTTCATTTGATATGCTTAACAAAAAATCGTAACGCACAGATTTTGAGAATTTTTGATTTGAAAAATAGTATTATTACTACCATGAGCGCCAATTTCACTACTTTTGAAAAATGTTTGTGACAAAAGCCTTAATTGTGCCCCTAAAAGCTATATATCGTTACAAAGGTGGTTTAATTACCTTTCATTTGATATGCTTAACAAAAAATCGTAACGCACAGAATTTGAGAATTTTTGATTTGAAAAATAGTATTATTACTATCATGAGCGCCAATTTCACTACTTTTGAAAAATGTTTATGACAAAAGTCTTAATTGTGCCCCTATAAGCTATATATCGTTACAAAGGTGGTTTAATTACCTTTCATTTGATATACTTAACAAAAAATCGTAACGCACAGATTTTGAGAATTTTTGATTTGAAAATTAGTATCATGAGCGCCAGTTTCACAACTTTTGAAAAATGTTTGTGACAAAAGTCTTAATTGTGCCCCTATAAGCTATATATCGTTACAAAGGTGGTTTAATTACCTTTCATTTGATATGCTTAACAAAAAATCGTAATGCACAGATTTTGAGAATTTTTGATTTGAAAAATAGTATTATTACTACCATGAGCGCCAATTTCACTACTTTTGAAAAATGTTTATGACAAAAGTCTTAATTGTGCCCCTATAAGCTATATATCGTTACAAAGGTGGTTTAATTACCTTTCATTTGATATGCTTAACAAAAAATCGTAACGCACAGATTTTGAGAATTTTTGATTTGAAAATTAGTATCATGAGCGCCAGTTTCACAACTTTTGAAAAATGTTTATGACAAAAGTCTTAATTAAGCTCCTATAAGCTATATATCGTTACAAAGGTGGTTTAATTACCTTTCATTTGATATGCTTAACAAAAAATCGTAACGCACAGATTTTGAGAATTTTTGATTTGAAAATTAGTATCATGAGCGCCAGTTTCACAACTTTTGAAAAATGTTTATGACAAAAGTCTTAATTGTGCTCCTATAAGCTATATATCGTTACAAAGGTGGTTTAATTACCTTTCATTTGATATGCTTAACAAAAAATCGTAACGCACAGATTTTGAGAATTTTTGATTTGAAAAATAGTATTATTACTACCATGAGCGCCAATTTCACTACTTTTGAAAAATGTTTATGACAAAAGTCTTAATTGTGCCCCTACAAGCTATATATCGTTACAAAGGTGGTTTAATTACCTTTCATCTGATATGCTTAACAAAAAATCGTAACGCACAGATTTTGAGAATTTTTGATTTGAAAATTAGTATCATGAGCGCCAGTTTCCCAACTTTTGAAAAATGTTTGTGACAAAAGTCTTAATTGTGCCCCTATAAGCTATATATCGTTACAAAGGTGGTTTAATTACCTTTCATTTGATATGCTTAACAAAAAATCGTAACGCACAGATTTTGAGAATTTTTGATTTGAAAAATAGTATTATTACTACCATGAGCGCCAATTTCACTACTTTTGAAAAATGTTTATGACAAAATTCTTAATTGTGCCCCTATAAGCTATATATCGTTACAAAGGTGGTTTAATTACCTTTCATTTGATATGCTTAACAAAAAATCGTAACGCACAGATTTTGAGAATTTTTGATTTGAAAAATAGTATTATTACTACCATGAGCGCCAATTTCACTACTTTTGAAAAATGTTTATGACAAAAGTCTTAATTGTGCCCCTATAAACTATATGTATATCGTTACAGAGGTGGTTTAATTACCTTTCATTTGATATGCTTAACAAAAAATCGTAACGCACAGATTTTGAGAATTTTTGATTTGAAAATTAGTATCATGAGCGCCAGTTTCACAACTTTTGAAAAATGTTTGTGACAAAAGTCTTAATTGTGCCCCTCACAGCTATATATCGTTACAAAGGTGGTTTAATTACCTTTCATTTGATATGCTTAACAAAAAATCGTAACGCACAGATTTTGAGAATTTTTGATTTGAAAAATAGTATTATTACTACCATGAGCGCCAATTTCACTACTTTTGAAAAATGTTTATGACAAAAGTCTTAATTGTGCCCCTATAAGCTATATATCGTTACAAAGGTGGTTCAATTACCTTTCATTTGATATGCTTAACAAAAAATCGTAACGCACAGATTTTGAGAATTTTTGATTTGAAAAATAGTATTATTACTACCATGAGCGCCAATTTCACTACTTTTGAAAAATGTTTATGACAAAAGTCTTAATTGTGCCCCTATAAGCTATATATCGTTACAAAGGTGGTTTAATTACCTTTCATTTGATATGCTTAACAAAAAATCGTAACGCACAGATTTTGAGAATTTTTGATTTGAAAAATAGTATTATTACTACCATGAGCGCCAATTTCACTACTTTTGAAAAATGTTTATGACAAAAGTCTTAATTGTGGCCCTACAAGCTATATATCGTTACAAAGGTGGTTTAATTACCTTTCATTTGATATGCTTAACAAAAAATCGTAACGCACAGATTTTGAGAATTTTTGATTTGAAAAATAGTATTATTACTACCATGAGCGCCAATTTCACTACTTTTGAAAAATGTTTATGACATAAGTCTTAATTGTGCCCCTATAAGCTATATGTATATCGTTAAAAAGGTGGTTTAATTAACTTTCATTTGATATGCTTAACAAAAAATCGTAACGCACAGATTTTGAGAATTTTTGATTTGAAAAATAGTATTATTACTACCATGAGCGCCAATTTCACTACTTTTGAAAAATGTTTATGACAAAAGTCTTAATTGTGCCCCTTTAAGCTATATATCGTTACAAAGGTGGTTTAATTACCTTTCATTTGATATGCTTAACAAAAAATCGTAACGCACAGATTTTGAGAATTTTTGATTTGAAAAATAGTATTATCACTACCATGAGCGCCAATTTCACTACTTTTGAAAAATGTTTATGACAAAAGTCTTAATTGTGCCCCTATAAGCTATATATCGTTACAAAGGTGGTTTAATTACCTTTCATTTGATATGCTTAACAAAAAATCGTAACGCACAGATTTTGAGAATTTTTGATTTGAAAATTAGTATCATGAGCGCCAGTTTCACAACTTTTGAAAAATGTTTGTGACAAAAGTCTTAATTGTGCCCCTATAAGCTATATATCGTTACAAAGGTGGTTTAATTACCTTTCATTTGATATGCTTAACAAAAAATCGTAACGCACAGATTTTGAGAATTTTTGATTTGAAAATTAGTATCATGAGCGCCAGTTTCACAACTTTTGAAAAATGTTTGTGACAAAAGTCTTAATTGTGCCCCTATAAGCTATATATCGTTACAAAGGTGGTTTAATTACCTTTCAGGTAGAATCATGGTAGAAGAATACAGGTATATGCACCAGTTGTCCTATTCTGAACTGTCAGTTTGAAAGTGTACCCTTTTTCTGACTGAACTCACCGACTTAAAAGCAGTGCGTTTTTGTGACAGCCCGTGTACAATTTAAAACTCTAAATTATGTTTTATTTTCACTTCCATTCGGAAGTGGAATGCAGAACATGCCTGTATATTATTGCTTTTTCGAATTTGATACGTGGATGTTCTTTTTCTAAAGTGTATACATTTGGAACCTTTTCAAGGGTACTTTTTTAACTTCGTCGCGGCAACACTGTTCGACTTCAGTGTTTGTATAAATTCACCACTAAAAATGTTTTGTCCAAAGAGTAGTACTACCTTTTGAGTGCATATCATAATTCATATACCTTCTCTAATTCTACCATGATTTGTCGCATTTGTCATCAGCTGTTGGTAAACGCAGACGTTTATTTTCCGCCATGTAAGCCACGGACAGTTTCGTCGGACAAAAAAAACAACACTCGCCAACTTTTGTCAACGCTTAATGATCGCGACAATCTTGATGTAGTGATTTTGACAACTGGAATGATTGTGGCTATTAGCAGCATGTTATCTAGCACTTCGATGAAAATGGCCAGAAACAGGCAGTGACGGACAGTTGTTCCAGCTTCGCGCTTGTGTAAATTTATTTGTAAAAAAATAAAAATAAAAAATAAACTCCGTGTGTGAAGATGATTATAAAAATAATACAGCTATGCCGATAGCCATAGCTGCTAGTGCTTTTCTTTTACTTATTGTAAATTTACTTTATAATAAATAATTAATAAAAAAAAAAAAAAAAAAATACACATGTCGACAAAATAAGTGTAATAAGTGTAATAACCTCTGGCTATCCATTTGTGCAGGTATAGTCTTAATTTCCTAAAAACGACGAGCAGCCGTTTTTGTCAAGATAGCACCGCCGGCACCACATGCACCTTTTACATCAGAAGAGCAGCACCGTGGCGCTTTTTCAGGCATTAAGGAGTTACGCACGCCCAACTTTAATCAGCTCTCGCAGCCACTGGGTAAGTGTTAAATCTTACTTTTGATTCCTACTTTTGCTGTTCACTTCAACAGAGAAGCACTGGCTGATAGCCACCAGAGAACTGCACAAGCCTGCTTGAAGTCTATTTCAAGCGCTTGCTTAAAATACAAGTTCAAGCTAGCTTGAGCTTGATAATTTTGAATCAAGCATAGCTTGTAATTGAATATAAATAAGCCCACGCACAGCTTGCACCTATTCTAGCTTACAAGCGAAGGCACGAAGTTTTAAGCAATAGAAAGCTTGATGCCTTCGGCAAAAGCTTGTAAGCCTCGCAAGTATCCAAATTATTGAATTAAAGCAAGTATCCAAAAATTCAATGAGCTTTCGAGAGGTGCAAGCTGTGCATGGATATATTCAATTACAAGCTATACTTGATTCAAAATTATCAAGCTCAAGCTAGCTTGAACTTGTATTTTAAGCAAGCGCTTGAAATAGACTTCAAGCAGGCTTATGCAGTTCTCTGCCATGGACACGTATTTTTTTATAAAATTTATAAATTGATAGCATCAATAGTTTCTGCTGCCTCTTGCCATATCAGTTGAAACAGATGTGGAAATAGCGACTTACTGAACCTGGGCCTTTTCCTTACTAATTTATCTCTTTGATGCTGGCGCCATCTTCTGTGAATTTAAAAAACATTTCAAAAGCTATTATTTATATAGGATTATTTGAGCTAAACAGCTGCGCATATTCATGTTCTATTCAACGCCATCTAGTTGAAACTGAAGTCAAAGAGATAAATTAGTAAGGAAGTGGTCCAGGTTCAGATAGTCGCTATTTCCCCCTCAGTTTCAAGTGACATAGCAAAAGTTGTCCCAAAATGAAAGTGCTCGAATGAATGAAAGAATTAATCGCTTATTTTGCATCAATACAACTGAAAGTAATCTTCCAGGAGCCCGGGTTCGAAAAACTCTAAACACCATGGACACATATTTTTTTATAAATTTTATAAATTGATAGCATCAATAGTTTCTGCTGCCTCTTGCTATATCAGTTAAAACATATGTGGAAATAGCGACTTACTGAACCTGGGCCTTTTCCTTACTAATTTATCTCTTTGATGCTGGCGCCATCTTCTGTGAATTTAAAAAACATTTCAAAAGCTATTATTTATGTAGGATTATTTGAGCTAAACAGCTGCGCATATTCATGTTCTACTCGAACGTCATCTATCTGAAACTAATTTGAGAAGTATTTACTTTGGACAGCATTTTATTCACGGTCATATTTTCACTGAAATGGTGATATAAGTAGTAAAATCAAGCTTTACATTGACAAAAGAACTGAGTGGTGACGCTGATAAAGCGGAAATATAAAATAAAAATCTTATCGGAAAAAAGTATAGGAGGGGGGTAGGGCGGGGTGGCAAAAAACATCCGGTTAATTCGTAATAAATCCCAAACCATACATCCTAGAAGGACGATATTTTCACCAAAATGTTTGTAATCACGACTACTGCAGTCTTAGAAAAAAATTTTTTGGAATTTTTTCAAGGTCAAAATTAATTTTATCGCTGATTGAACCTTTGTGATTTGCGCTCCACAAAAGTATAATGGCCGCTCAGGAGAGGCGCAGAGTTGACAATTTTTTAATGATGGCCGCCATGTGGCTTTTGTGGGTCCGTTTCACACATATATTGTTTCGATGGCACCTTTCACACGTTTGTTATTCCGGTAGTGTCGTTCGAGTTTGGATGTAAAATAAAATAAAATTAATTTGAGAAATGGAATAAAATAAAATAACGCGATAAATTATGCTCGAGTTTTAAACGTCATTTATTAGTGTTAAGGGGTCGCTGATTTCGAATCTGAAGTCAGAATTTTAAAATTCAAGATGGCGGATAGGGTTGCCACCTTCTTTTTCTGTAGTTTTGAGAATTCGGGGAAGGCAAAAAAAAAATCATACACAAAATATGGGTCACTGAATCCGAATCCGTCGTCAGAATTTCAAAATTATAAAATTTCAAAATCATAGGGGTGCCACCTAATAATATGTCCACCTAATAATATTTTAAGAATTTTAAACGTCATTTATTAGTGTTTAGGGGTCGCTGATTTCGAATCTGAAGTCAGAATTTTAAAATTCAAGATGGCGGATAGGGTTGCCACCTTCTTTTTCTGTAGTTTTGAGAATTCGGGGAAGGCAAAAAAAAAATCATACACAAAATATGGGTCACTGAATCCGAATCCGTCGTCAGAATTTCAAAATGATAAAATTTCAAAATCATAGGGTTCTCTAGGAATTGGTAATGAGTGTAGGAAGGCATTGAAACTGGTTTCAAATTTACACAACACTTATACTTCTCATAAACTTTTGCACAACACTGGCTGTTTTTGTGGCTCCTCCTCCTTCCACAAAAGTATAATGGCCGCTCAGGAGAGGCGCAGAGTTGACAATTTTTTAATGATGGCCGCCATGTGGCTTTTGTGGGTCCGTTTCACACATATATTGTTTCGATGGCACCTTTCACACGTTTGTTATTCCGGTAGTGTCGTTCGAGTTTGGATGTAAAATAAAATAAAATTAATTTGAGAAATGGAATAAAATAAAATAACGCGATAAATTATGCTCGAGTTTTAAACGTCATTTATTAGTGTTAAGGGGTCGCTGATTTCGAATCTAAGGTCAGAATTTTAAAATTCAAGATGGCGGATAGGGTTGCCACCTTCTTTTTCTGTAGTTTTGAGAATTCGGGGAAGGCAAAAAAAAAATCATACACAAAATATGGGTCACTGAATCCGAATCCGTCGTCAGAATTTCAAAATTATAAAATTTCAAAATCATAGGGGTGCCACCTAATAATATGTCCACCTAATAATATTTTAAGAATTTTAAACGTCATTTATTAGTGTTTAGGGGTCGCTGATTTCGAATCTGAAGTCAGAATTTTAAAATTCAAGATGGCGGATAGGGTTGCCACCTTCTTTTTCTGTAGTTTTGAGAATTCGGGGAAGGCAAAAAAAAAATCATACACAAAATATGGGTCACTGAATCCGAATCCGTCGTCAGAATTTCAAAATTATAAAATTTCAAAATCATAGGGTTCTCTAGGAATTGGTAATGAGTGTAGGAAGGCATTGAAACTGGTTTCAAATTTACACAACACTTATACTTCTCATAAACTTTTGCACAACACTGGCTGTTTTTGTGGCTCCTCCTCCTTCCACAAAAGTATAATGGCCGCTCAGGAGAGGCGCAGAGTTGACAATTTTTTAATGATGGCCGCCATGTGGCTTTTGTGGGTCCGTTTCACACATATATTGTTTCGATGGCACCTTTCACACGTTTGTTATTCCGGTAGTGTCGTTCGAGTTTGGATGTAAAATAAAATAAAATTAATTTGAGAAATGGAATAAAATAAAATAACGCGATAAATTATGCTCGAGTTTTAAACGTCATTTATTAGTGTTAAGGGGTCGCTGATTTCGAATCTGAAGTCAGAATTTTAAAATTCAAGATGGCGGATAGGGTTGCCACCTTCTTTTTCTGTAGTTTTGAGAATTCGGGGAAGGCAAAAAAAAAATCATACACAAAATATGGGTCACTGAATCCGAATCCGTCGTCAGAATTTCAAAATTATAAAATTTCAAAATCATAGGGGTGCCACCTAATAATATGTCCACCTAATAATATTTTAAGAATTTTAAACGTCATTTATTAGTGTTTAGGGGTCGCTGATTTCGAATCTGAAGTCAGAATTTTAAAATTCAAGATGGCGGATAGGGTTGCCACCTTCTTTTTCTGTAGTTTTGAGAATTCGGGGAAGGCAAAAAAAAAATCATACACAAAATATGGGTCACTGAATCCGAATCCGTCGTCAGAATTTCAAAATTATAAAATTTCAAAATCATAGGGTTCTCTAGGAATTGGTAATGAGTGTAGGAAGGCATTGAAACTGGTTTCAAATTTACACAACACTTATACTTCTCATAAACTTTTGCACAACACTGGCTGTTTTTGTGGCTCCTCCTCCTTCCACAAAAGTATAATGGCCGCTCAGGAGAGGCGCAGAGTTGACAATTTTTTAATGATGGCCGCCATGTGGCTTTTGTGGGTCCGTTTCACACATATATTGTTTCGATGGCACCTTTCACACGTTTGTTATTCCGGTAGTGTCGTTCGAGTTTGGATGTAAAATAAAATAAAATTAATTTGAGAAATGGAATAAAATAAAATAACGCGATAAATTATGCTCGAGTTTTAAACGTCATTTATTAGTGTTAAGGGGTCGCTGATTTCGAATCTAAGGTCAGAATTTTAAAATTCAAGATGGCGGATAGGGTTGCCACCTTCTTTTTCTGTAGTTTTGAGAATTCGGGGAAGGCAAAAAAAAAATCATACACAAAATATGGGTCACTGAATCCGAATCCGTCGTCAGAATTTCAAAATTATAAAATTTCAAAATCATAGGGGTGCCACCTAATAATATGTCCACCTAATAATATTTTAAGAATTTTAAACGTCATTTATTAGTGTTTAGGGGTCGCTGATTTCGAATCTGAAGTCAGAATTTTAAAATTCAAGATGGCGGATAGGGTTGCCACCTTCTTTTTCTGTAGTTTTGAGAATTCGGGGAAGGCAAAAAAAAAATCATACACAAAATATGGGTCACTGAATCCGAATCCGTCGTCAGAATTTCAAAATTATAAAATTTCAAAATCATAGGGTTCTCTAGGAATTGGTAATGAGTGTAGGAAGGCATTGAAACTGGTTTCAAATTTACACAACACTTATACTTCTCATAAACTTTTGCACAACACTGGCTGTTTTTGTGGCTCCTCCTCCTTCCACAAAAGTATAATGGCCGCTCAGGAGAGGCGCAGAGTTGACAATTTTTTAATGATGGCCGCCATGTGGCTTTTGTGGGTCCGTTTCACACATATATTGTTTCGATGGCACCTTTCACACGTTTGTTATTCCGGTAGTGTCGTTCGAGTTTGGATGTAAAATAAAATAAAATTAATTTGAGAAATGGAATAAAATAAAATAACGCGATAAATTATGCTCGAGTTTTAAACGTCATTTATTAGTGTTAAGGGGTCGCTGATTTCGAATCTGAAGTCAGAATTTTAAAATTCAAGATGGCGGATAGGGTTGCCACCTTCTTTTTCTGTAGTTTTGAGAATTCGGGGAAGGCAAAAAAAAAATCATACACAAAATATGGGTCACTGAATCCGAATCCGTCGTCAGAATTTCAAAATTATAAAATTTCAAAATCATAGGGGTGCCACCTAATAATATGTCCACCTAATAATATTTTAAGAATTTTAAACGTCATTTATTAGTGTTTAGGGGTCGCTGATTTCGAATCTGAAGTCAGAATTTTAAAATTCAAGATGGCGGATAGGGTTGCCACCTTCTTTTTCTGTAGTTTTGAGAATTCGGGGAAGGCAAAAAAAAAATCATACACAAAATATGGGTCACTGAATCCGAATCCGTCGTCAGAATTTCAAAATTATAAAATTTCAAAATCATAGGGTTCTCTAGGAATTGGTAATGAGTGTAGGAAGGCATTGAAACTGGTTTCAAATTTACACAACACTTATACTTCTCATAAACTTTTGCACAACACTGGCTGTTTTTGTGGCTCCTCCTCCTTCCACAAAAGTATAATGGCCGCTCAGGAGAGGCGCAGAGTTGACAATTTTTTAATGATGGCCGCCATGTGGCTTTTGTGGGTCCGTTTCACACATATATTGTTTCGATGGCACCTTTCACACGTTTGTTATTCCGGTAGTGTCGTTCGAGTTTGGATGTAAAATAAAATAAAATTAATTTGAGAAATGGAATAAAATAAAATAACGCGATAAATTATGCTCGAGTTTTAAACGTCATTTATTAGTGTTAAGGGGTCGCTGATTTCGAATCTAAGGTCAGAATTTTAAAATTCAAGATGGCGGATAGGGTTGCCACCTTCTTTTTCTGTAGTTTTGAGAATTCGGGGAAGGCAAAAAAAAAATCATACACAAAATATGGGTCACTGAATCCGAATCCGTCGTCAGAATTTCAAAATTATAAAATTTCAAAATCATAGGGGTGCCACCTAATAATATGTCCACCTAATAATATTTTAAGAATTTTAAACGTCATTTATTAGTGTTTAGGGGTCGCTGATTTCGAATCTGAAGTCAGAATTTTAAAATTCAAGATGGCGGATAGGGTTGCCACCTTCTTTTTCTGTAGTTTTGAGAATTCGGGGAAGGCAAAAAAAAAATCATACACAAAATATGGGTCACTGAATCCGAATCCGTCGTCAGAATTTCAAAATTATAAAATTTCAAAATCATAGGGTTCTCTAGGAATTGGTAATGAGTGTAGGAAGGCATTGAAACTGGTTTCAAATTTACACAACACTTATACTTCTCATAAACTTTTGCACAACACTGGCTGTTTTTGTGGCTCCTCCTCCTTCCACAAAAGTATAATGGCCGCTCAGGAGAGGCGCAGAGTTGACAATTTTTTAATGATGGCCGCCATGTGGCTTTTGTGGGTCCGTTTCACACATATATTGTTTCGATGGCACCTTTCACACGTTTGTTATTCCGGTAGTGTCGTTCGAGTTTGGATGTAAAATAAAATAAAATTAATTTGAGAAATGGAATAAAATAAAATAACGCGATAAATTATGCTCGAGTTTTAAACGTCATTTATTAGTGTTAAGGGGTCGCTGATTTCGAATCTGAAGTCAGAATTTTAAAATTCAAGATGGCGGATAGGGTTGCCACCTTCTTTTTCTGTAGTTTTGAGAATTCGGGGAAGGCAAAAAAAAAATCATACACAAAATATGGGTCACTGAATCCGAATCCGTCGTCAGAATTTCAAAATTATAAAATTTCAAAATCATAGGGGTGCCACCTAATAATATGTCCACCTAATAATATTTTAAGAATTTTAAACGTCATTTATTAGTGTTTAGGGGTCGCTGATTTCGAATCTGAAGTCAGAATTTTAAAATTCAAGATGGCGGATAGGGTTGCCACCTTCTTTTTCTGTAGTTTTGAGAATTCGGGGAAGGCAAAAAAAAAATCATACACAAAATATGGGTCACTGAATCCGAATCCGTCGTCAGAATTTCAAAATTATAAAATTTCAAAATCATAGGGTTCTCTAGGAATTGGTAATGAGTGTAGGAAGGCATTGAAACTGGTTTCAAATTTACACAACACTTATACTTCTCATAAACTTTTGCACAACACTGGCTGTTTTTGTGGCTCCTCCTCCTTCCACAAAAGTATAATGGCCGCTCAGGAGAGGCGCAGAGTTGACAATTTTTTAATGATGGCCGCCATGTGGCTTTTGTGGGTCCGTTTCACACATATATTGTTTCGATGGCACCTTTCACACGTTTGTTATTCCGGTAGTGTCGTTCGAGTTTGGATGTAAAATAAAATAAAATTAATTTGAGAAATGGAATAAAATAAAATAACGCGATAAATTATGCTCGAGTTTTAAACGTCATTTATTAGTGTTAAGGGGTCGCTGATTTCGAATCTGAAGTCAGAATTTTAAAATTCAAGATGGCGGATAGGGTTGCCACCTTCTTTTTCTGTAGTTTTGAGAATTCGGGGAAGGCAAAAAAAAAATCATACACAAAATATGGGTCACTGAATCCGAATCCGTCGTCAGAATTTCAAAATTATAAAATTTCAAAATCATAGGGGTGCCACCTAATAATATGTCCACCTAATAATATTTTAAGAATTTTAAACGTCATTTATTAGTGTTTAGGGGTCGCTGATTTCGAATCTGAAGTCAGAATTTTAAAATTCAAGATGGCGGATAGGGTTGCCACCTTCTTTTTCTGTAGTTTTGAGAATTCGGGGAAGGCAAAAAAAAAATCATACACAAAATATGGGTCACTGAATCCGAATCCGTCGTCAGAATTTCAAAATTATAAAATTTCAAAATCATAGGGGTGCCACCTAATAATATGTCCACCTAATAATATTTTAAGAATTTTAAACGTCATTTATTAGTGTTTAGGGGTCGCTGATTTCGAATCTGAAGTCAGAATTTTAAAATTCAAGATGGCGGATAGGGTTGCCACCTTCTTTTTCTGTAGTTTTGAGAATTCGGGGAAGGCAAAAAAAAAATCATACACAAAATATGGGTCACTGAATCCGAATCCGTCGTCAGAATTTCAAAATGATAAAATTTCAAAATCATAGGGTTCTCTAGGAATTGGTAATGAGTGTAGGAAGGCATTGAAACTGGTTTCAAATTTACACAACACTTATACTTCTCATAAACTTTTGCACAACACTGGCTGTTTTTGTGGCTCCTCCTCCTTCCACAAAAGTATAATGGCCGCTCAGGAGAGGCGCAGAGTTGACAATTTTTTAATGATGGCCGCCATGTGGCTTTTGTGGGTCCGTTTCACACATATATTGTTTCGATGGCACCTTTCACACGTTTGTTATTCCGGTAGTGTCGTTCGAGTTTGGATGTAAAATAAAATAAAATTAATTTGAGAAATGGAATAAAATAAAATAACGCGATAAATTATGCTCGAGTTTTAAACGTCATTTATTAGTGTTAAGGGGTCGCTGATTTCGAATCTAAGGTCAGAATTTTAAAATTCAAGATGGCGGATAGGGTTGCCACCTTCTTTTTCTGTAGTTTTGAGAATTCGGGGAAGGCAAAAAAAAAATCATACACAAAATATGGGTCACTGAATCCGAATCCGTCGTCAGAATTTCAAAATTATAAAATTTCAAAATCATAGGGGTGCCACCTAATAATATGTCCACCTAATAATATTTTAAGAATTTTAAACGTCATTTATTAGTGTTTAGGGGTCGCTGATTTCGAATCTGAAGTCAGAATTTTAAAATTCAAGATGGCGGATAGGGTTGCCACCTTCTTTTTCTGTAGTTTTGAGAATTCGGGGAAGGCAAAAAAAAAATCATACACAAAATATGGGTCACTGAATCCGAATCCGTCGTCAGAATTTCAAAATTATAAAATTTCAAAATCATAGGGTTCTCTAGGAATTGGTAATGAGTGTAGGAAGGCATTGAAACTGGTTTCAAATTTACACAACACTTATACTTCTCATAAACTTTTGCACAACACTGGCTGTTTTTGTGGCTCCTCCTCCTTCCACAAAAGTATAATGGCCGCTCAGGAGAGGCGCAGAGTTGACAATTTTTTAATGATGGCCGCCATGTGGCTTTTGTGGGTCCGTTTCACACATATATTGTTTCGATGGCACCTTTCACACGTTTGTTATTCCGGTAGTGTCGTTCGAGTTTGGATGTAAAATAAAATAAAATTAATTTGAGAAATGGAATAAAATAAAATAACGCGATAAATTATGCTCGAGTTTTAAACGTCATTTATTAGTGTTAAGGGGTCGCTGATTTCGAATCTGAAGTCAGAATTTTAAAATTCAAGATGGCGGATAGGGTTGCCACCTTCTTTTTCTGTAGTTTTGAGAATTCGGGGAAGGCAAAAAAAAAATCATACACAAAATATGGGTCACTGAATCCGAATCCGTCGTCAGAATTTCAAAATTATAAAATTTCAAAATCATAGGGGTGCCACCTAATAATATGTCCACCTAATAATATTTTAAGAATTTTAAACGTCATTTATTAGTGTTTAGGGGTCGCTGATTTCGAATCTGAAGTCAGAATTTTAAAATTCAAGATGGCGGATAGGGTTGCCACCTTCTTTTTCTGTAGTTTTGAGAATTCGGGGAAGGCAAAAAAAAAATCATACACAAAATATGGGTCACTGAATCCGAATCCGTCGTCAGAATTTCAAAATGATAAAATTTCAAAATCATAGGGTTCTCTAGGAATTGGTAATGAGTGTAGGAAGGCATTGAAACTGGTTTCAAATTTACACAACACTTATACTTCTCATAAACTTTTGCACAACACTGGCTGTTTTTGTGGCTCCTCCTCCTTCCACAAAAGTATAATGGCCGCTCAGGAGAGGCGCAGAGTTGACAATTTTTTAATGATGGCCGCCATGTGGCTTTTGTGGGTCCGTTTCACACATATATTGTTTCGATGGCACCTTTCACACGTTTGTTATTCCGGTAGTGTCGTTCGAGTTTGGATGTAAAATAAAATAAAATTAATTTGAGAAATGGAATAAAATAAAATAACGCGATAAATTATGCTCGAGTTTTAAACGTCATTTATTAGTGTTAAGGGGTCGCTGATTTCGAATCTAAGGTCAGAATTTTAAAATTCAAGATGGCGGATAGGGTTGCCACCTTCTTTTTCTGTAGTTTTGAGAATTCGGGGAAGGCAAAAAAAAAATCATACACAAAATATGGGTCACTGAATCCGAATCCGTCGTCAGAATTTCAAAATTATAAAATTTCAAAATCATAGGGGTGCCACCTAATAATATGTCCACCTAATAATATTTTAAGAATTTTAAACGTCATTTATTAGTGTTTAGGGGTCGCTGATTTCGAATCTGAAGTCAGAATTTTAAAATTCAAGATGGCGGATAGGGTTGCCACCTTCTTTTTCTGTAGTTTTGAGAATTCGGGGAAGGCAAAAAAAAAATCATACACAAAATATGGGTCACTGAATCCGAATCCGTCGTCAGAATTTCAAAATTATAAAATTTCAAAATCATAGGGTTCTCTAGGAATTGGTAATGAGTGTAGGAAGGCATTGAAACTGGTTTCAAATTTACACAACACTTATACTTCTCATAAACTTTTGCACAACACTGGCTGTTTTTGTGGCTCCTCCTCCTTCCACAAAAGTATAATGGCCGCTCAGGAGAGGCGCAGAGTTGACAATTTTTTAATGATGGCCGCCATGTGGCTTTTGTGGGTCCGTTTCACACATATATTGTTTCGATGGCACCTTTCACACGTTTGTTATTCCGGTAGTGTCGTTCGAGTTTGGATGTAAAATAAAATAAAATTAATTTGAGAAATGGAATAAAATAAAATAACGCGATAAATTATGCTCGAGTTTTAAACGTCATTTATTAGTGTTAAGGGGTCGCTGATTTCGAATCTGAAGTCAGAATTTTAAAATTCAAGATGGCGGATAGGGTTGCCACCTTCTTTTTCTGTAGTTTTGAGAATTCGGGGAAGGCAAAAAAAAAATCATACACAAAATATGGGTCACTGAATCCGAATCCGTCGTCAGAATTTCAAAATTATAAAATTTCAAAATCATAGGGGTGCCACCTAATAATATGTCCACCTAATAATATTTTAAGAATTTTAAACGTCATTTATTAGTGTTTAGGGGTCGCTGATTTCGAATCTGAAGTCAGAATTTTAAAATTCAAGATGGCGGATAGGGTTGCCACCTTCTTTTTCTGTAGTTTTGAGAATTCGGGGAAGGCAAAAAAAAAATCATACACAAAATATGGGTCACTGAATCCGAATCCGTCGTCAGAATTTCAAAATTATAAAATTTCAAAATCATAGGGTTCTCTAGGAATTGGTAATGAGTGTAGGAAGGCATTGAAACTGGTTTCAAATTTACACAACACTTATACTTCTCATAAACTTTTGCACAACACTGGCTGTTTTTGTGGCTCCTCCTCCTTCCACAAAAGTATAATGGCCGCTCAGGAGAGGCGCAGAGTTGACAATTTTTTAATGATGGCCGCCATGTGGCTTTTGTGGGTCCGTTTCACACATATATTGTTTCGATGGCACCTTTCACACGTTTGTTATTCCGGTAGTGTCGTTCGAGTTTGGATGTAAAATAAAATAAAATTAATTTGAGAAATGGAATAAAATAAAATAACGCGATAAATTATGCTCGAGTTTTAAACGTCATTTATTAGTGTTAAGGGGTCGCTGATTTCGAATCTAAGGTCAGAATTTTAAAATTCAAGATGGCGGATAGGGTTGCCACCTTCTTTTTCTGTAGTTTTGAGAATTCGGGGAAGGCAAAAAAAAAATCATACACAAAATATGGGTCACTGAATCCGAATCCGTCGTCAGAATTTCAAAATTATAAAATTTCAAAATCATAGGGGTGCCACCTAATAATATGTCCACCTAATAATATTTTAAGAATTTTAAACGTCATTTATTAGTGTTTAGGGGTCGCTGATTTCGAATCTGAAGTCAGAATTTTAAAATTCAAGATGGCGGATAGGGTTGCCACCTTCTTTTTCTGTAGTTTTGAGAATTCGGGGAAGGCAAAAAAAAAATCATACACAAAATATGGGTCACTGAATCCGAATCCGTCGTCAGAATTTCAAAATTATAAAATTTCAAAATCATAGGGTTCTCTAGGAATTGGTAATGAGTGTAGGAAGGCATTGAAACTGGTTTCAAATTTACACAACACTTATACTTCTCATAAACTTTTGCACAACACTGGCTGTTTTTGTGGCTCCTCCTCCTTCCACAAAAGTATAATGGCCGCTCAGGAGAGGCGCAGAGTTGACAATTTTTTAATGATGGCCGCCATGTGGCTTTTGTGGGTCCGTTTCACACATATATTGTTTCGATGGCACCTTTCACACGTTTGTTATTCCGGTAGTGTCGTTCGAGTTTGGATGTAAAATAAAATAAAATTAATTTGAGAAATGGAATAAAATAAAATAACGCGATAAATTATGCTCGAGTTTTAAACGTCATTTATTAGTGTTAAGGGGTCGCTGATTTCGAATCTGAAGTCAGAATTTTAAAATTCAAGATGGCGGATAGGGTTGCCACCTTCTTTTTCTGTAGTTTTGAGAATTCGGGGAAGGCAAAAAAAAAATCATACACAAAATATGGGTCACTGAATCCGAATCCGTCGTCAGAATTTCAAAATTATAAAATTTCAAAATCATAGGGGTGCCACCTAATAATATGTCCACCTAATAATATTTTAAGAATTTTAAACGTCATTTATTAGTGTTTAGGGGTCGCTGATTTCGAATCTGAAGTCAGAATTTTAAAATTCAAGATGGCGGATAGGGTTGCCACCTTCTTTTTCTGTAGTTTTGAGAATTCGGGGAAGGCAAAAAAAAAATCATACACAAAATATGGGTCACTGAATCCGAATCCGTCGTCAGAATTTCAAAATGATAAAATTTCAAAATCATAGGGTTCTCTAGGAATTGGTAATGAGTGTAGGAAGGCATTGAAACTGGTTTCAAATTTACACAACACTTATACTTCTCATAAAACTTTTGCACAACACTGGCTGTTTTTGTGGCTCCTCCTCCTTCCACAAAAGTATAATGGCCGCTCAGGAGAGGCGCAGAGTTGACAATTTTTTAATGATGGCCGCCATGTGGCTTTTGTGGGTCCGTTTTCACACATATATTGTTTCGATGGCACCTTTCACACGTTTGTTATTCCGGTAGTGTCGTTCGAGTTTGATGTAAAATAAAATAAAATTAATTTGAGAAATGGAATAAAATAAAATAACGCGATAAATTATGCTCGAGTTTTAAACGTCATTTATTAGTGTTAAGGGGTCGCTGATTTCGAATCTAAGGTCAGAATTTTAAAATTCAAGATGGCGGATAGGGTTGCCACCTTCTTTTTCTGTAGTTTTGAGAATTCGGGGAAGGCAAAAAAAAAAATCATACACAAAATATGGGTCACTGAATCCGAATCCGTCGTCAGAATTTCAAAATTATAAAATTTCAAAATCATAGGGGTGCCACCTAATAATATGTCCACCTAATAATATTTTAAGAATTTTAAACGTCATTTATTAGTGTTTAGGGGTCGCTGATTTCGAATCTGAAGTCAGAATTTTAAAATTCAAGATGGCGGATAGGGTTGCCACCTTCTTTTTCTGTAGTTTTGAGAATTCGGGGAAGGCAAAAAAAAAATCATACACAAAATATGGGTCACTGAATCCGAATCCGTCGTCAGAATTTCAAAATTATAAAATTTCAAAATCATAGGGGGTGCCACCTAATAATATGTCCACCTAATAATATTTTAAGAATTTTAAACGTCATTTATTAGTGTTTAGGGGTCGCTGATTTCGAATCTGAAGTCAGAATTTTAAAATTCAAGATGGCGGATAGGGTTGCCACCTTCTTTTTCTGTAGTTTTGAGAATTCGGGGAAGGCAAAAAAAAAATCATACACAAAATATGGGTCACTGAATCCGAATCCGTCGTCAGAATTTCAAAATGATAAAATTTCAAAATCATAGGGTTCTCTAGGAATTGGTAATGAGTGTAGGAAGGCATTGAAACTGGTTTCAAATTTACACAACACTTATACTTCTCATAAACTTTTGCACAACACTGGCTGTTTTGTGGCTCCTCCTCCTTCCACAAAAGTATAATGGCCGCTCAGGAGAGGCGCAGAGTTGACAATTTTTTAATGATGGCCGCCATGTGGCTTTTGTGGGTCCGTTTCACACATATATTGTTTCGATGGCACCTTTCACACGTTTGTTATTCCGGTAGTGTCGTTCGAGTTTGGATGTAAAATAAAATAAAATTAATTTGAGAAATGGAATAAAATAAAATAACGCGATAAATTATGCTCGAGTTTTAAACGTCATTTATTAGTGTTAAGGGGTCGCTGATTTCGAATCTAAGGTCAGAATTTTAAAATTCAAGATGGCGGATAGGGTTGCCACCTTCTTTTTCTGTAGTTTTGAGAATTCGGGAAGGCAAAAAAAAAAATCATACACAAAATATGGGTCACTGAATCCGAATCCGTCGTCAGAATTTCAAAATTATAAAATTTCAAAATCATAGGGGTGCCACCTAATAATATGTCCACCTAATAATATTTTAAGAATTTTAAACGTCATTTATTAGTGTTTAGGGGTCGCTGATTTCGAATCTGAAGTCAGAATTTTAAAATTCAAGATGGCGGATAGGGTTGCCACCTTCTTTTTCTGTAGTTTTGAGAATTCGGGGAAGGCAAAAAAAAAATCATACACAAAATATGGGTCACTGAATCCGAATCCGTCGTCAGAATTTCAAAATTATAAAATTTCAAAATCATAGGGTTCTCTAGGAATTGGTAATGAGTGTAGGAAGGCATTGAAACTGGTTTCAAATTTACACAACACTTATACTTCTCATAAACTTTTGCACAACACTGGCTGTTTTTGTGGCTCCTCCTCCTTCCACAAAAGTATAATGGCCGCTCAGGAGAGGCGCAGAGTTGACAATTTTTTAATGATGGCCGCCATGTGGCTTTTGTGGGTCCGTTTCACACATATATTGTTTCGATGGCACCTTTCACACGTTTGTTATTCCGGTAGTGTCGTTCGAGTTTGGATGTAAAATAAAAATAAAATTAATTTGAGAAATGGAATAAAATAAAATAACGCGATAAATTATGCTCGAGTTTTAAACGTCATTTATTAGTGTTAAGGGGTCGCTGATTTCGAATCTGAAGTCAGAATTTTAAAATTCAAGATGGCGGATAGGGTTGCCACCTTCTTTTTCTGTAGTTTTGAGAATTCGGGGAAGGCAAAAAAAAAATCATACACAAAATATGGGTCACTGAATCCGAATCCGTCGTCAGAATTTCAAAATTATAAAATTTCAAAATCATAGGGGTGCCACCTAATAATATGTCCACCTAATAATATTTTAAGAATTTTAAACGTCATTTATTAGTGTTTAGGGGTCGCTGATTTCGAATCTGAAGTCAGAATTTTAAAATTCAAGATGGCGGATAGGGTTGCCACCTTCTTTTTCTGTAGTTTTGAGAATTCGGGGAAGGCAAAAAAAAAATCATACACAAAATATGGGTCACTGAATCCGAATCCGTCGTCAGAATTTCAAAATTATAAAATTTCAAAATCATAGGGTTCTCTAGGAATTGGTAATGAGTGTAGGAAGGCATTGAAACTGGTTTCAAATTTACACAACACTTATACTTCTCATAAACTTTTGCACAACACTGGCTGTTTTTGTGGCTCCTCCTCCTTCCACAAAAGTATAATGGCCGCTCAGGAGAGGCGCAGAGTTGACAATTTTTTAATGATGGCCGCCATGTGGCTTTTGTGGGTCCGTTTCACACATATATTGTTTCGATGGCACCTTTCACACGTTTGTTATTCCGGTAGTGTCGTTCGAGTTTGGATGTAAAATAAAATAAAATTAATTTGAGAAATGGAATAAAATAAAATAACGCGATAAATTATGCTCGAGTTTTAAAACGTCATTTATTAGTGTTAAGGGGTCGCTGATTTCGAATCTAAGGTCAGAATTTTAAAATTCAAGATGGCGGATAGGGTTGCCACCTTCTTTTTCTGTAGTTTTGAGAATTCGGGGAAGGCAAAAAAAAAATCATACACAAAATATGGGTCACTGAATCCGAATCCGTCGTCAGAATTTCAAAATTATAAAATTTCAAAAATCATAGGGGTGCCACCTAATAATATGTCCACCTAATAATATTTTAAGAATTTTAAACGTCATTTATTAGTGTTTAGGGGTCGCTGATTTCGAATCTGAAGTCAGAATTTTAAAATTCAAGATGGCGGATAGGGTTGCCACCTTCTTTTTCTGTAGTTTTGAGAATTCGGGGAAGGCAAAAAAAAAAATCATACACAAAATATGGGTCACTGAATCCGAATCCGTCGTCAGAATTTCAAAATTATAAAATTTCAAAATCATAGGGTTCTCTAGGAATTGGTAATGAGTGTAGGAAGGCATTGAAACTGGTTTCAAATTTACACAACACTTATACTTCTCATAAACTTTTGCACAACACTGGCTGTTTTTGTGGCTCCTCCTCCTTCCACAAAAGTATAATGGCCGCTCAAGGAGAGGCGCAGAGTTGACAATTTTTTAATGATGGCCGCCATGTGGCTTTTGTGGGTCCGTTTCACACATATATTGTTTCGATGGCACCTTTCACACGTTTGTTATTCCGGTAGTGTCGTTCGAGTTTGGATGTAAAATAAAATAAAATTAATTTGAGAAATGGAATAAAATAAAATAACGCGATAAATTATGCTCGAGTTTTAAACGTCATTTATTAGTGTTAAGGGTCGCTGATTTCGAATCTGAAGTCAGAATTTTAAAATTCAAGATGGCGGATAGGTTGCCACCTTCTTTTTCTGTAGTTTTGAGAATTCGGGGAAGGCAAAAAAAAAATCATACACAAAATATGGGTCACTGAATCCGAATCCGTCGTCAGAATTTCAAAATTATAAAATTTCAAAATCATAGGGGTGCCACCTAATAATATGTCCACCTAATAATATTTTAAGAATTTTAAACGTCATTTATTAGTGTTTAGGGGTCGCTGATTTCGAATCTGAAGTCAGAATTTTAAAATTCAAGATGGCGGATAGGGTTGCCACCTTCTTTTTCTGTAGTTTTGAGAATTCGGGGGAAGGCAAAAAAAAAATCATACACAAAATATGGGTCACTGAATCCGAATCCGTCGTCAGAATTTCAAAATTATAAAATTTCAAAATCATAGGGTTCTCTAGGAATTGGTAATGAGTGTAGGAAGGCATTGAAACTGTTTCAAATTTACACAACACTTATACTTCTCATAAACTTTTGCACAACACTGGCTGTTTTTGTGGCTCCTCCTCCTTCCACAAAAGGTATAATGGCCGCTCAGGAGAGGCGCAGAGTTGACAATTTTTTAATGATGGCCGCCATGTGGCTTTTGTGGGTCCGTTTCACACATATATTGTTTCGATGGCACCTTTCACACGTTTGTTATTCCGGTAGTGTCGTTCGAGTTTGGATGTAAAATAAAATAAAATTAATTTGAGAAATGGAATAAAATAAAATAACGCGATAAATTATGCTCGAGTTTTAAACGTCATTTATTAGTGTTAAGGGGTCGCTGATTTCGAATCTAAGGTCAGAATTTTAAAATTCAAGATGGCGGATAGGGTTGCCACCTTCTTTTTCTGTAGTTTTGAGAATTCGGGGAAGGCAAAAAAAAAATCATACACAAAATATGGGTCACTGAATCCGAATCCGTCGTCAGAATTTCAAAATTATAAAATTTCAAAATCATAGGGGTGCCACCTAATAATATGTCCACCTAATAATATTTTAAGAATTTTAAACGTCATTTATTAGTGTTTAGGGGTCGCTGATTTCGAATCTGAAGTCAGAATTTTAAAATTCAAGATGGCGGATAGGGTTGCCACCTTCTTTTTCTGTAGTTTTGAGAATTCGGGGAAGGCAAAAAAAAAATCATACACAAAATATGGGTCACTGAATCCGAATCCGTCGTCAGAATTTCAAAATTATAAAATTTCAAAATCATAGGGTTCTCTAGGAATTGGTAATGAGTGTAGGAAGGCATTGAAACTGGTTTCAAATTTACACAACACTTATACTTCTCATAAACTTTTGCACAACACTGGCTGTTTTTGTGGCTCCTCCTCCTTCCACAAAAGTATAATGGCCGCTCAGGAGAGGCGCAGAGTTGACAATTTTTTAATGATGGCCGCCATGTGGCTTTTGTGGGTCCGTTTCACACATATATTGTTTCGATGGCACCTTTCACACGTTTGTTATTCCGGTAGTGTCGTTCGAGTTTGGATGTAAAATAAAATAAAATTAATTTGAGAATGGAATAAAATAAAATAACGCGATAAATTATGCTCGAGTTTTAAACGTCATTTATTAGTGTTAAGGGGTCGCTGATTTCGAATCTGAAGTCAGAATTTTAAAATTCAAGATGGCGGATAGGGTTGCCACCTTCTTTTTCTGTAGTTTTGAGAATTCGGGGAAGGCAAAAAAAAAATCATACACAAAATATGGGTCACTGAATCCGAATCCGTCGTCAGAATTTCAAAATTATAAAATTTCAAAATCATAGGGGTGCCACCTAATAATATGTCCACCTAATAATATTTTAAGAATTTTAAACGTCATTTATTAGTGTTTAGGGGTCGCTGATTTCGAATCTGAAGTCAGAATTTTAAAATTCAAGATGGCGGATAGGGTTGCCACCTTCTTTTTCTGTAGTTTTGAGAATTCGGGGAAGGCAAAAAAAAAAATCATACACAAAATATGGGTCACTGAATCCGAATCCGTCGTCAGAATTTCAAAATTATAAAATTTCAAAATCATAGGGTTCTCTAGG